>CM012459.1:19946250-21343750 GCA_003999625.1 Oryzias javanicus
CGTGATTAATCGCAAATTAATATGTGGCCTTTTTTTAAGGAAAAAAATGTGTGCTTCGTGGAATTTTGCTGTTCTACCTTAATATGAAAACAAGAATGGCAAAATGTATAGTTTTCAATAGAAATACTTTATTTGTAACATAGATTAACAATAAAGGCTGTAACATAAAATATAAAATTCCTAAAAAAAAAACAAGTGCAAGTGAAGGCCATTTTAAATTGAAAACTTCAATCAACATTCACTAAAATAAAAAACATAAAAAATAAAATTTTCATAACACTTCCTTGTTCATTCTCTGCTGAACTGCAGTAATAAATGAATACTCCCTTTATTTCTGGGTCTTATCACTGAGCCAGTTGCTCAAACACACAAGCCTGTTGATGTTCTCAGACGAGAGAGATGCTCTCTTTTTCTGGACAATATGTCCAGAGAGTGAAAATAACCTCTCACAAGGCACTGATGTAGCTGGTGTCGCCAGATACTTGCGTGCAAGGCGAGCCACCTCGTTGTGTGACCCTTGATGTTCTGCCCACCATTTCAGTGGACAGTCCTCCATGCCAATTGTTGGCTCTGCCTTGTAGCGCTCCACACAGTTCTGAGTGCAGTCCTGTTCTTCATCAGATGAAGACTCTTGCGTAAGCATGAGAGCAGATCTTTTTGTTGGTGGTTGCGGGTCCTCATCTTCTGGCTTCCAAGGCCTCTTGCCATCAGCTCCCCCGAGTAAAGCAGCAAGTGACCTCCACACCTCTGGTCTCTCATGACGTTTCAGACACTTGAGATCCTTGAACCTGGGATCGAGGGCAGTTGCCATCCTCAACCATGCAATGTTCAGTTTTGGCTTACGGCTTTCCATTTCTGCTGTGAAGATCTTCTTGAATTTAGCCAAGTATGCTGGGTCATCCTCAGATGTCTCCATCACCCTGGAGAGATGGCACAAGGCTGGCAGCACCACAGAGCAGGACACAAACTTTTCTCCTCCCAGGAGCTCACTGATGAACCTTTAACAACAAATAAACAACAGATAAGCCATTAAATGCATCTCAAAATAAAGAGGGAAAAAAAAAGAAAATAATCATCTCCTTCTGTTTCATGATGTACACCCATAGACAAAAATGTGAAGTTAATCTGATCTTATGACAACAAGCATTTAACAATTTAACAGAAACATCCAGAAAAGTGAAAGATGGAAAACTAACTTACTTGCAGTGCTCCAAAACTTCTTCCAGCTTTTTAGTTTATCCAGTTCAGCTGAGGTTGGCATGGTGACGTTGGTTGCATGTTCAGCAAGAGCATCTCTTAGTGGCTCCACATTTCGGAGTATTCTTTTAATCATCTCCAGTGTACTGTTCCACCTTGTAGTCACGTCCTGTGCGAGGGATTCCTTTTTTTGATCATGTGCGATCTGTTTTTGTTCCAGCTCCGTGAAATTAGCAGGGCTATGTTTAAAATGGCCCACTAGCCTCCTGCATTTTGCGAGTGTGCTGTCAAATGGGCTGTTATGCAAACAAACAGTGATGACTCGATGGATACAATGCGCGATGCATGGCACGTGCTCGAACGGGAGCTGCCTTGCGTTGGGATGGGGCACCAATCTTTTGTCCAGACAGAGAGTCAAACACCAAACTCACACCCCACTGGAGGCAACATCCAAAAGTGCTTCAGTACAAACACTGCGCGAAGTGCCTCTCCTCCCGTTTTCATAACGGTTAATGCTGTTGATCGTAATTGCCACTCACAGTCGAAAAAATGTCCAGTAACTCCCAGTAGTTGTGGTTACCGAGAGACGTCCAGTAGTCACCGGTGAGCGCCACCGTTTCCGTTTTCCCCAACGCCTCCGTTATCTTCGTTTTTTCATTTTCATATAGTTCGGCTATGTTTTTCACTGTGGTGGCTCGAGAGGGAAGCTGGTACGTCGGATCGTTGCTTGCGATGCGTATAATTTCGCACAGGTCCTCATCCTCGACAATATTGACTGGTCTGCAAGCTTTAGCTATCCATTTAGCTACAGCTGTGGACAGCTTACTCGTTGTTGACGCAGGCATACTTTTTTGTCGCAAACCATCCAGCGTTACCTGCTTTGTGAGGCGGGAGGGCTGGGCTGAGCTTCCTTGGAGAGTGGGGTGTTTGGCTAGCAGGTGATACTTCAGACTCGATGTGCTCCGGTGGTAGCTCATTTCACATCGACAGTGACAACAAAACACTTTAGTTCTGTCTAGAGAACCGTCAGGCTTTATCTTGAATAAAAAATTGTCATCTAAAAGTCCTTTTTTTCCCTCCATATCGGCCTCTTGTTCACGTACTCAATGCTATCACCGCGGTGATCTTCGCTCCTACGGCAAGCAGCGCGCACGGTATGGAAAGGTAGGTACGTGTGAGAAAATCCGCGATTAATGCGTCAAAAAAATTGTCGGCGTCAAGCACATGTCCGATTAATGCATTTTTAACGCGACAAATCTGACAGCCCTAGTCTTTGGTAATACTTTTAAAAAGTTTTCTGTTTAAAAACTGCTTTGATGGAAATTTTTCCTTGATCTGAACATTTTAGATGTTTTTGCCACAAACAAAAAATAAATCGTGTTCTGAAAAACAGAAAGGAGACTTTGAGATGTAAATGTTAAGATAATTGTACCAAAACTTATTAAACTAGATGTATGGCATTACTTGCGAAAATGCTAGCGTGAATGCTGCAAGATAAATGTGGCTACAGAAGATGCTAGAGCTGATAGCTGAAAATGTTGAAACTGATAGCTAGCTGAAAATGCTAAAGCCGAAGTCTTGCAAAAATATTAGCTAAATATCAAATTAGCCCAAAAAAATACTTAAATGTCTAATTTTGCCAAAAAACCTAGCATATTGTTAAAATATTAACTAAGTTCTGAATTAGCCTATAAATTGGTGTAAATGTCTAATTTTGCCAATATTTCAGCATATTGTTAAAATATTAGCTTAATTACAATTCAGCCTAATAAACTGGAAAAATATATAAATTAGCCAAAACTGCTAACATAATGCTAAAATATTTTAGCATATTGCCAAAATATTAG
Source organism: Oryzias javanicus (assembly GCA_003999625.1). Classification (NCBI taxonomy): domain Eukaryota; kingdom Metazoa; phylum Chordata; class Actinopteri; order Beloniformes; family Adrianichthyidae; genus Oryzias; species Oryzias javanicus. The sequence continues at coordinate 19,949,295 of CM012459.1, forward strand.
CTAAACTCCAAATTATCTAAAAAAAATTAGAAAAATGTTTAATTTAAGACTAAAACAGCTAGCATAATGCTAAAATATTTGGTAAACTCCAAAATTAGCTAAAAATAAGATGGAAAATGTCTAATTTTGCCAATATTTTGGCATATTTCTAGATATTGTATACTTCTAGCATATTGCTACAATATTAGGTAAACTCAAAATTAGCCAAAATTTTTTATTTAAATGTCTAATCTTACCAAAAAATTGGCAAAATTTTAGCATATTGCTAAAATATTAGCTGAACTCCAAATTAGCATAAAAACTGGTAAGATGTCTAAATTAGCCATAAACCGCTAGCATGTTGCTAAAAATAAAAATTGAACTCCAAATTACCCTTAAAAACCTATTTGTTGCTGAACATTTTAAAGTTTGAATGGTGTCTCTAGCTGAAAGTATACAGAAGTTTACAAGTTTTAAAATTTTTGAAGGATTTGAGCAATTTATCATTCATTTCCTAAATTGCATATTTTGACCAATATTTCAGAAACAATCAAGTTTATGAAAACCATAAGTACAAGCAGTAATATCCTGAACAAGCTAAACATTTTGATTCCAAAATCCGAAAGATTGCAGGTTTGACTTTCCACCTTGCCCGTCCATGTGTTAAAATATCCTAGGACAAGACACTCAATCCTACATTGACTCTGGTGGAAAGGTGGCACCAGTATTTGGCAGCAGATCCACCATCAGTGTGTAAATGTGTGAATGGGACTGTGACTGTAAAGTGCTTTGGGCCGAAAAGGGCTATACAATTATTTGCCATTTCCCATGTCTTTGTTGGATCAAAGACCTGAAAGGTTCAGGTTTTTAGCTTTTGCTGATAGAGCTTGATGAACAGAGAACACTGATGTGAGTGTTAAGGTCAGAAGGCTCTTCTAAGGTGAACACAGGATGCTTTAAATCTGATGCGTGCTGCAGGAATAAGACATTGTGGGCAATTTAAAATGAAACACACAAAAATATAAAGCAATGAAAAAACAAAACTAGCTAATTCAGGGCTGTATACTTTGCACAATAAAAAACTGTGAATCATCATAAGATTAAATGCTTTTCGGGGATATGTGTAGAAATTTTTGTAAAGCAAAAACATTTCTCAAATATCATGCAGATACTTGGATTGACAGATCCCAGCTGTAGGGTTGGTGGTTAGTCTTCAGTCTCATGTCAGAGTGCCCCTTAGTATGACGCTAAACTCCCACTTTCCTCTTCCTCCTCACTCCCATTGGTATTTGAATCTACTGATGTTTGCATGTGAGAATGATCACATGTGAAGGATTATAAAACTGAAAGGCAGAAAAGACCGAAATATGTGTAAACTCTCAGCACACAGATCTTTGTCAGCACCTGACAGCCGAACAAGCTGTTTATTGTTCGGCTATAGAGGCTGATCAGTTGAAGAGATTTTAAAGTGTCTCTGTTGCTCCAAGCATAAAACAGCTCTTTAGACCAAATATGGCATTTACTTATCTAAATTCCCTATATAATTCAAGACTGCATAGTTTATTTTTTAGATTTTTAAAGTGTATTTGACAGGACAAGCTATTGATGCCAGGAACGTCATTACACTGAGGAGGATTGACACTTTTGGACATGGCTTTCACTGGGGTTTTGTAGCACCGCTTGTGTCGGATGACCCTGTAAAGTAAAAAATGGGCAGATGTTAAACTTGGCTATCACATTGTTCCCACAAAGCATGGATGTCAAGTCTGATTCAAACATGATTTCGTCTCAGTGAGCTGTCTTATAACAAAAACTGTTTGGCCACAGCGCTGAGTTGCTCAACTTTTGGCAAAAACACATTGCTGGTCCATAAATTAATCTGAGTTATATAAGTTTTTGTAAATGGTTAGCTTATGTGCTTAGTTAATTGTCCTATAAAAAAATGTAAAAAAATAGCCAATCATCTTTTGATAATATTTGAAAAGTATTACCAATTTTATTTTAATTACGGTGCCGTTTTTAGCCAAAAGAAAAAAAAAAGTTGTTTTCTAAGACAGTTTTTACGACGAAGTATTAGAGCCAGTTCACAAACAAACAAAAAGATACTTTACAACTTACGTAAATTTATGAGAAAAAAAGTCAAATGTTAAATTCTAAGAATGAAATTGTACATTTATGACTTAAAGTCATAGGCAAAATTTATGAATTTTGTTTTAAAGTTGTAAATTTATTACTTTAAATCTCATACATTTACTAGAAAAAAGTCATAGATTTAAGAGAAAAAAAGTTGTAAATTTAAGAGGAAAAAATCATACATTTGAGAAAAAGCGTAAATTTACGAGAAATTAGTCAGAACCAAAGTTGTCACTTTATTGGAGCTGTGCTTTAAGATAAAAACATTGAGCATTTCGTGAAGCTTTATTTCCAGATTGGTCTCAAAAACAGAAATTCTTAACTCAAAATCAAATTATTATCAGTGAGGTTGACGTTCCGGGGTTCTTTGTCGACAATGCAGAGTTTTGTTTGTAAAATAAAAAGCTCAGAGACATACGTTCACAGAACCGCCACTTCAATTCACATACCCAGAAGCCCATTCGTCACCATACGTAATGTTTCTGTTATCCACAGAAGGAACAACAAAGGAGAATGTAAATAATGAGTGTAAGCTCCCTTCCCTGAATGAAACGTCCCAATTCAAAACAAAACAACAAAGAGGAATGTTACAGTAGCACAAGAAAATTTTAAGTTCTCAAAACTGGGTCTCCTTAGACCTTGTCTTTTGTGGAGGAGGAACTGACAGGAAGTGACTGATGTTGATGGCTTTATCAACAGGACTGCAGAGATCCTGCAAGCCAAGGATCAGTCAATTAAACATTAATAAACTCTAAATGAAACAAAGAAGATTTTTGTACATTTGTAACGTTTTAAACATTCAGCTTAGCGGTTTAAATCCAAGACAGTTTTTACAATTTCGTCGATCGGCTGCTGCACACTGCGTTCGCTCGCTGGACTGTAGGCTAACTTTGACTTTAATCTCTAAAAATGTGTGACTTATTTTTTTTTTAAATCTCTAATCTCTTTGGCAAAGCGGCAGTAGAAATGTGCCTCTAAGTCAAGGAGCCAAAATTCAAAACACGCCTTCGGTCATAGACTCAACAGAATAAACATTTATTGAACACACTACAACTAAATTTTTAAAACTTTAAAATCATAACTCTTTAACATAATTATGAACTAGATATATAGCTTTACCTGCGATAATGCAAGTGTGATTGCTGTAAGCTGAATTTGGCCGCTGAAGATACTAGTGCTGAAGATGCTGAAGCTGATAGCCAGCTAAAATATCAGCTAAATGTCAAATTAGCCTAAAAAAAAAAAAAAAAATTATGTTAGCCAAAAAAGCTAGCAATATGCTGGTAAAAAAGCTAAACCTCCAAATATCCTAAAAACTTGAAAAAAAGCCTAAATGAGCCAAAACAGCTGGCATTGTAAATATTATCCTTACTCCAAAACAGCCTAAAAACTTTTAAAGAAGCCCTAATAGCCAAAACAGATAGCATATAGCTGAAATGTGTGCTAAACTCCAAAGCAGCCTAGAAAAGCTTAGCAAATGCCAATATAGTCCAAAAAGCTAACAAAATTTTTAAAACTTTAAAGCCATAGCTTTTAACATGATTATTAATAATAAAAAGGCAGGTATATTATTGCAGAATCAATCAACTTTTAACCTTAACTTTCAATACATTTACTCCATAAAAATATATTTTGTCAAAATTATACACGTTAGAAATGAGATACATCAAACCATTAATAACAATAATATAAAATGATCTGGAGGGCCGGATATAATTACCCAGAGGGCCAGATCCGGCCCCCGGGCCTTGACTTTGACACACTCTAAATTACAGGAGAGATAATGGGCACAGAGTAAGCCCACCCCCTCTTCCCAACATCTATATTTACACACACTCCTGCTAAATTAGCTTGTTGCCCGTCCAGGGTGTTGTCTACGTCATGAATACCATCTTTTTTCAAATTGCATTTTTGTCTGTTCCAGATTTGCAATAATTTGAAAAAAATAATTGATCAGAAATTAAATTGTAAGCTTGATTTATATATATGCGCCACCATAACTTGTTAAAAACACAATTTTTATCAGTGGCTCTTTAAGGTCAGCACATTCATTTGCATTTGAGCAAAGCAGGCCGTATGAGTGTTAAAGGAAAAACATTCTTACATGAAGTTTGTAATTAGTTAGTCTTGTGGTCTTTCGTGTTTCCTGAATCATTTGTTGTCTCTGGTGCAGACAGATTTTACAGACCACAGACTCTGCAGTTGCAACATTTTTTAAGTCCTAATTACCTGCAGGTTGGAGAAAAGTCAGAAAGTGCAAGGACTGTGGAAAACATTGTGGCGTTGGGTGTCAACCTGCATGAGCAAACCGAGGAAAGCTTTTGTTTAGGCTAAAGTTAACGTCGCCTGTCCTGACGAGTTTTATGGTTAAGACAACAGAACAAAATCTGTTTTTTTTTTTTTTAAAGTTGATAAATTATCCTCAATTGTTTGTTTTAAAGCAAAAATGTCACTATTTTGGCTTAATAAATGTACATTGAACTAATTCCAAATTACAACACCTTACCCAAGGATATGATTCTATAACTTTCCCCTGATTACTACAAACATTTCTGTCACATGAACATAATCAAACGAAAAACCCTTTTGACCGTTTTGTTTCTTGCATAACATGTCGGTTTACCTCAAGAGGCGAATAGAAATAAATGCATTTTGGAAGATCTTACAGTTGGCTCTGTTGCTAAGTTCCTGCTCCTCACAGTTAAGCTGTTTAACATCCCCTGTGATCAGAGGCCGACAAGCCATCTTTAATTAGACCCACGAGTCAAGGTGCTACTAATTCACTTCACAGCTGGTAAATTACAGGTGCAACAGGAAGTGGAGGAAGCTCTACTGTCCGACGTTTATGCATCTGGGAGGTGAAAACTTGTTGTCCTTGTAATTGGGTAAATAAAGGTTTGAGAATAAAAGAGTTCCAAAAATATGTCTTTGACTTTCATTATTGAAGGTTTTTGGTTTTGGAATTGATTCCCTTTTTTTTTTTTTCTTGACCTGATTTGTCTCCTGCTAACCCGTCTAGACTCCGATTAAGTGTCAGCGTGGTAAGAAGGTGTTCAAGGGTGACCTAGTTGATTTTGTGTGTCCTCGGCCTGGAGAACAGATGGTTCTGAACAAAACAGTCATCAACTTTAGTTCATCTGAACAGCAAATGACATCCGGAGAAACATTCAAATATTTACAGCTGTTTTTTCTTTAAAATAACATTTTTTAGCCCTTTCTGTTAAAGAGCTGCGTTTCAGGCATCAGCTGCACTAAAGTCCTTCAGCAGTATTTTTTTTAGTTGTTTTCATTTGTGCCTGAACGACACCTGAGGGATAGAGGGTGGGACTCATCGCAGTGCCGCTTTAAATCCAGGAATTTTCTGGAAGACGATAAAGAGGCTTAACCTTTGACTCGAAGAAAAAAGATCAACCTAAAGCAGCGAGGACACAGAAGTCGACAAACAGAGGACAGGGATTTCAGATGGATTTTCAGTTAGAGTGGATCATCCGAGTCAGTTTACGACACACAAAACCCGTGCCATTTCCATGGAAACACACTTAACAGGTGTCAGTAAAATGCGAAAACACAACACATCACCAAGTATTTTTATTTTGTTTCTAGTTCAAAAATCCTTTAAACAGTTTTGCCTTATAAAAAGACTATTATATCTGCAGAGTTCCTAAAAATAGTTTTTGACTCATGTTTAAAAACTATTTTGTTAATTTGATCTGATTGCTTATTTTTGAGGAATATAAGCTATTTTCTTAAAAAGAAAAAATCTAATATAGCCTATTTCGCTTCTGGTGACCTGAAGACGAGACTAACTTACTAGTCATTTTTTTAGTAAAATATAATACCTTGTTTAAGACCTTAAATCTTGTATAAGTAATTTTAATCTAGAAAAAATCTTATTTAAAGCCATATTTTTATCTAAACTAGTTTTTTATTTATAATTTACATGCAATTTTAACAGCTTATTTTAATAGGTAGCAATAGCAGGTAAAATATGATATTTTGGGGGAAAAGAAGGGATGTATGTATGTTTCATGTGTGTTTTTTTTTAATAATACACGCTTTTTTTAAAGACATAACTCCAGTTATAAGATTACAGTAAGTGTTTATAGCTAGTTTTGATAGGAAATTGTGTCTTAAAAGGACAGAACTTCACAGCTTATTTTCAAAAAATCTTACCATGGGAGATTCAATATTTTATTTGAAGATTTTTTTCACTTATAACAAGAGAAAAATGTCTTGTATTATATATTATTTAACTTGTTTAGAGATACATTTTTTTCAAGTTGTGCTAAAGTCTTAAATCTTCAAAGTTTTATTTAAAATTCAATTCTATTTTGTTTATATAGCCCAATATCATAAAAACAATTTCCTCATTGGGCTTCATGCTGGTAATTTTATAGAAGTAAAATTAATATTTAATTGTAACAAATTGTTGTTAGAATACTTTTAACGAATAAACAGTCAGTGTTCCAGTATTTCATTGTAAAAGCTTTGTAGAGAAAAAAAGCTTTAAAAAAAAAAGGCTTAACTAATAAATGTGGTTCACATGTGTCCCATCTTTAAGGTTAAGTCTCAAGTCAAGTTTCAGGTCTCTGCATGTTACACTTAAGTCTAACATCCAAGTCCTCCTCTCATGTCATCACTAATCAGAAAATTACAAGGGTGAGTTAATTATGGAGAGCAACTGTGAGGATGACAAAGAAAAAAAAAGACTAGGTATGGTTTTCTTAAATGGGAGAATCTTAAGTAATTTTTTATTAAAAACATGAAAGCTGAATTTTGAAAGCCAAAAATGTGTTACACAATACATTGTTTATGCTTGTTATGAAAAGGTTGTGCAACATTCTTCTGTAATTCAAACCCTATTTTCTCTTACATCTGGTGTGAGACGATCATCTTCTTTTGTTTAAGTGGAAGAGTCTGTGTTATATTTTGAAAATTTTACAATCTTCTTTGTTTTCTTTTAAATAACTTCTTGTCTGATGTAAATTAAGACAGAGGAGAGGCTTGAAAAAATGTTTTAATATTTGAAATTCCACCCTGATTATCTTTTGATCTATTGTAAAAGTGTTCCCAGTGCTCTTTTAATTAGGATTATTCGGCTTTCTGCCAAAAAAAAAAAAAAAAAAGTGTAATTTTTTAAATATAGTTCCTGCAGAGCAGCTGTAGGTCATTTTTAAATTCTCCTCTGAGTTGTAGATGGGACTGCTGGCACAGAGTAAGCTTTCCCCCACTTCCTAACATCCATCTGAAAACACTCTCCCACTAGCTTACAGCCCCTCATATCCCCAAGTTAACATTTCTGGTGCAAGAAATTATAGCTGGGTATTGCCAACAATTTCCAGAACCAGTTCTTTCGATCCACTCAATTTGATTCAATTCTATTTTGATCTTACATAGATTACACATTTAAAAACAGTTATTTAGAAGTACATAAATAATCTCAATTGTTTTGAAATTTTGCACATTAATCTGATTCAATTCATATACTTTAAAATGTATTCATAAAATTATAATGAGATTGTTAATACCATAGAGTGTTACATAGATTCTCAAACGGAGAAGCCCTAACAATTGTTCTGCCTCTCCTGGAGTGCGTTTCAGTTTGGCCACTAGGTGGCAATCATCCTATAGCATTACACTTATTCCAGAAAAGAAGAAAGTTTGAGCAAAAAAAATGTGCTTTAGACCAGGGGTCCCAAAAGTTTTACTTGTGAGGGCTACATTGCGCCTTTCTTTTCTGATGCAGGGCTGGGGGTCAGTCAACATTTTAAGTTTTAGAGAAAGCCACGCATAACCGGATAGAAGCACAGACTGCAGAAGAGTGAAATAAAAAGTCACACTATGCGGGTCTGGATCGCATGGCCAGACTGGGAAAAAAAAAAAAAAAAAAAAAAAAAAAAATACAAATCGTGCATCTCTGTTAGAGTTCAGAGATCCGGATCCCACGGATCATAGTTTGGGGATCCCTGCTTTAGACTACAAATGGTTACTTAAAAGAATATTTCCTTTAAAAAGTTTGGAAAATCCATGTCTGTGAGTGTATATAGATGTTCATTTAGTCAGTAGTGTATGTTTAGGTCGACCCAGCGTTAGCATTAGCCGTCCTATGGGAAATCCCATTATACAACTAGCATCAAGCTAGTGGACGTTAGCTTTATGCGTTAGCTAGATCTCTACATTTATGGATCGATCATTGATTTATTAAGCTTAGATCAATTCAGCTCGATTAATCGATTGAACCCAGCCTTGAAAAAGCATTGTTTGGAAAAATCCTGATTTATGACACTTATCAGAAAGTATTTTAATTCACTCAGAGAGCAGAAAACATCTGATCTGGAGTAATATGGTCGGCAACTGAAACCAGGGAGCTGTGGTTACTGTTAGGATTTTATGAGATGTGACTTTTACTCATAGGAAACAATCACAAAACTACAAAATCAAAGTCTTCGAATTCAGAAAAAAAAAACAGAAGATGCAGACATCTATACTGGTGGATCAACATATGATACCATCCAGATGTTTCTCTCTTTTTTTTTTTTTTTGAGAATGGTCATGCTTGCTTTGCAAGGAAATTCCGCACCACATATTACAAAAGCTCGGGTCCATGAAGACCAGGTGCTGAACAGGCCCGTCTGCAGTCCAGACCTGTCAGCTTTTGAATCCAAACATTATGAAACCCCAAAAAATCTGTAGGGCTCAAACGGTGGAGATTCAACAGGAATCATGAAAGTGAAAACTTTTCCCAAACGATTTGGCGCCAAAACCCGTGACTGATTTCTCCAAAGTGTAAAAATAGATTCATGAAAACTTGAAGAACTGGAATGCCGGGCGTCATATTACATGCAAAAAGGCTAAAGCTAACAAGCGTTCCATGCGGTGGTCTTCTCAGAAGAGAGAAGGATCAAAGTGGTCTCTGAAGAGATGACAGACACCCAGTTGTCTCTTTGCAAATGTCCTAATTGCTATTTGCGAGTCTTAAACAAACGACCAGTAGCAGGAAATGTTGAAGGCTAAACAGACATTGCTTTAATAGTAAACATCCATCAGATTTAAGGCTTGGAGACTTTTAGTTGGCACACTGCAAAAAAGAAGAAAGCTAAAGTAGGAAAATAACTCAAATTTAAAGAATAAAATCAATAGAAAATAGTAAGATATCTATCTATGCAGCACGTCATATTTTCTTAAGCAATCTTATAATAAGAAATAAGGAGCATTTGACAAGGAATAAAAGCTAATTGTTAGATAGAATTATTTTAAATTAAATGTTATACAGACCAATAATAAGCATTTTTTGCTAGTTCTAGGCAAATGGTTTTAATTTTTTTTTTAGTTTTTGTGTACCTAAAAACTAGTGCAACTAGTGGAAATGACTCGTTTTAGAACAAAATGTGAGCAAAATGAGAAAACTCTTAGTATGAGTTAATTAAAAAGCACTCATAAAATCTAAAACCAGCTATGATTCTTAGAACATAATTCAAAATTTTGTCTCCAAATTGATAACGATAAAGAAGAAGCTAGAAAAGATGTCTAAAAAATAATCAAAACTAGGCCTTGAGAATGTATCGACATTGCGATATCAGCTTGTATGATACGCGTAAAAAACTTGTAGTATAACTTACATTTACTTTTATTTAAGTTAAACTGTTGCTTTGAAATGGAAATTATGTATTAGTTGTTATTTTTTTGTTCCTGTATCGGAAGGCATGTTGCTAATAACTAATATTTCAAATTTTCCTCATATTGTGCAACCTCAATAAAACAATTTAAACCTGGTAAAGCCTGAAAACAAGTTTTATTCCTGATTTGGGAATATCCCACAACTTCCCCTTTTATTACCTGAAAACAAAATTGTATAATAAAATCAAGTGTTCACTTTTAATCCTCTTTGTTTGACTTTTTTTAGTCAGAAACTGAACATTTTTGCTTTTGATGCTATATAACTCAAGGCAAGCACAGAAGCCTGAAATGTGTCACTTTTTTTTCCAGGGGATCAACACTAACGGGCCCCCGGGTAAATTAGCATGTGTGTGTATGTTTACAAGTAGCGCTCTGAACGCTGGTGATGACAGGCGCTTCATTGTTTGTGTGTAGATGAGCTAATGCAGGGGTTTGTAAGCGGCGTGCAGGTTGTCAGGGCAGCTTCAGACCAGTTTGCGTGTCTGGAGGTCCCTCTGGCTCCCATGGTTTCTCTTTCAATCCCCTCCTCCACAACAATTTCCCCTCCCTCTTTTCCAGTAGCCCTTCTCTCCCTCTCATCCTCCTCTCCTGTCTGACTGAAGCGCCACCTCTCTTTCGGTCCTAGCGTTACACTTCTGTTCGGATTCTAAACTCTTTACAGACGAGTCGAAGTCTTCAAAACGTTGAGGTCAGGATGGTTGAGAGCAATGGATTTCAGTTTGTGGGAAATGAAGGCCGTCAGTGGACGATCCTCAGAGTTTCAGAGAGGAAAGTGGAAAAAAAATCAGACATTCCGTGTTTGTCTCATCAGTTTTTACCACAAGTTTTACTAAGTTGATTATGAGTCAGCAAAAAAGTAAAATAAGCGATTTATCTGGTGGTTTGTTGAGCCTTAAATTCATCAAAAGAAGGTCTAAACGCGTAAAAATGACATCTGGATCATTCCACAGATCCGTCTGTCTGTCCGTTTGTCTGGCCAGATCACATGTCGGGTGTGGTTTAATATCCTGTTCCTCTCCTCCCTATTTTGTATTCTCCTTTTTTGCGGTTTGACTTTTGCAAATAGTCAGCAGTGGAGCAGAGATTCGAGAAATGGCTGCGATTTTCCGTTGCCATCTATAGTGATGCTGGGAAATTGAGTCTTAAGGAGTCGCATGCGTCACCTGCTTCCAGTGAGATGAGAACTATCATAAAAAAAACAATGTTTGTATGAAAGACAGGTTGAAAGTAAAGCCGCTAATTTTGAATAAGCTTGAAAAACTCACAAATAAAACTCAGCCATCTGTCAGACAGCTTAAATGAGCTCTGGAGAGCCGTTTGAATGATACTCCCACACAAGCTGATGTGGCTGCAGCTTCTGGACTCATCAAATAGGGTTGAGTGGAGTAAAGGATTAGAGCAGGAGAATCTCAGGTAGACAAAGTTGGTCCTTCTGGACCGTAGGGAGGTGCTGGTAAACTCCCCGCCCCAGTCAGCGCTCTTCACTTCTGGACATGCACAGCGTGAGGCGGTGGATCCATCCTTCCAGCCTCTCCCTCCTGCCCCCCTCCTCCTGCTCCTCTTCGCCAGGCGCCGTGGATGCACTGCCACGTCGCTGCGTCAACTTATTAAAGGGGAGAGTGTGGAGCACCTCCACGTGGACTAATGCGGCCTTACCCAACTTTTTTTTACTTTTGGAGTTTGCGTTTAAGTCGTCGCATTTATCACACTCAATATTGCAAAACAACTCCATTAATTTGATCTGTTTGAATAAAAATATATTTATAACTGGTGCAAATCAGTGTTTGCCTGAGATGTGCTTGCTCTGTGTGAACTGTAAACATACCATTCTCCCACAAAATATATTTTATCACACATGTGCATTTAAACTGCCACTTTTTTTTTTGAAGCTGGAAATGAACCAGAGTTTATGTTGGTATGTTGGTTTAAAAGTTTGAAACAAAACCTTCTCTCATCGAGGCTTCAATTTCTGGCATTTTACTGCCATCTAGTGGCTTTTTATGGAAACCAATTATTTATTTATTCGCTTTTTCCTAGACTTAAAGATCCGACTTTTCAAGACTGAAGACTTATGGCTGCAAAAAGTAGTGCGCGTACAAAGTGCTTGGAATTATGAAACTGGTATCAAATCAATCAAATATGGAACATTTTGAATGTTTGTATAAATGGGAAAATATTTCACATTTTATCTCTGCAGATTTGTCCAAAAATGCCAATGCTCGTTTTGTGTAGACAGAAATTCATATCTGCTGCTTGTGGAAAGTTGTTTGCCCGACAATCTCATCAGTCAACATCATTATCTGACATTTAACGGACCTTGAATGAGGCCTAAAAACTCCTCATTTTGCTGCACAAATTTCACTGACAAATATGTTTATCGAAAGTTATTTGCAAAAAGAACTGTGGGTTTGTTTAACTGTAAGCTGATATGATCCAAATGTGACATTTGCAATATTTGACAGACATGACACAGTTGACAGTATATGAGAACTGAACTTAGTGACCCCTCACCCCAGACTTTCCTAACAGGAAGTACCAAAAAAAGCCAAAATCCCATTGACTTCAATTGAAAAATAAACTGTCATTCTATCTGTCAGAATAACCATTCTTGCTCTACAACCTGTTTCTAAAATTTTATTGCGAATCCTACTTTTTTTAGAATATTTTTTTGCTACACACATTCTTTAAGGTGGTTTTAATAAAAGGAAAAAAAGGAAAAAATACATACATAGAAGTGTAAGACCTATATTTGTATGACAAATGTAATAGTTTTAAAACCATTTTTATGTATCTATTATGCATATTTTTCATCATATTTGTTCATAAAGCATTAATATCTCACACCATCATAGGTTAGTGTTCAATTAAACAAATACACATTGTGAAACATTGAAAGAAAAATAATTAAAACATAAACACGAATATCAAACATTTGTTTTTGACATGTTTTTTTGTTGTAAGTTCTTCTGAAAATGCTTTTTAGGAACATAGCAGAGGTAAGAAAAAGTAACGTTTTTCCTTGAGAGCATTTATAGTAGCAAATTAAACTTCACACAGTTACTGTGGATCAGTAGAAATGCACCACCTGGGATCCTCTTAAGCAGCTAAAAGCTCTCACGTCCAACTCTTTAAAGTCAATGAAGTTGTGTTCCAGGTGGACTTGGACGAGTCCACTGAGAGTCTTGTTACCCCAGCAGAAGGCATCACGAGGCACTGACTGGATCCTGTTGTGGCTGAGTGCAACAGAGTGTAAAGCTGGAGGCAGGTGTCTGGGCATCTGCTGCAAGACGTTGTGGGACAGGTCTAACTGGTGCAGAGCGGATAGAGCTCTGAAAGCACCTGCTGCCACTTTGGCAATCTTGTTTTTAGCCAAACTGAGGTGCTCCATGCTTTTCAAGCTGCTAAAAGCAGCTTTCTTTATGGAGAAAATGAGGTTTCTATCCAGATTTAGAGTTTTTATGGAGGCAGGAAGGTGGCGTGGTACTTGTTTTAGTCTGTTTCCCTCTAAGTTGAGGCTCTCTAAGTGTGTGGTGTTCAGAAAAGAGTCCTTCCCAAGACCTCTACCCGTCAGTCTGTTTGTACTTAAGTCCAACACCATCAATCTGGAAATTCCACTAAAAATTCCTCTTGGGAGCCGTTTGATGAGGTTTCCTTTCAGATACAGCTCCTTGATTGACAGAGGTAAGTCCAGTGGTATTGACGCTAGCTGGTTGTGGTCCAAATTTAGAGTCCGTAGGTTGGACAACGGGGAGAAAACTCCTATAGGAAAAGATTCAGATCCACTTCCTAGACTGTTGTTACTCAGGCTTAGAACTGACAAGCCTGGACACTGCTTCCAAACTCCCTCCGCCATCACTCTGAGATGGTTGCTGTCCAGTCGGAGCTCCTCAAGAGAAGCTGGAAGGTCAACCGGCACACTCTCCAGAAGATTCCTATCCATGTACAACCGCTTCAAACCTGGAACTCTCTCAAATGCTCCTTCTATAGCCCCATCTGTGAGGCGATTGTTGCTCAATATGAGAAAATCAAGAGAGTCGTACTCACTGAGCAGATCCAGCTGGATGCTGTTGATCCGGTTATTCATCAGGAGAATGTAGATGGCATTGTAGGGAATCCCGTATGGAATTGTTTTGATGTTTTTATCTGAACATTGCACCATTCTGAAAATATGACACATTGGATCAATTCCCCGCATTGCATAAAGATGGTTTCTGAAGCAAACAGTTAACATTGGGAATATTTCATACTCAAATTTGGTAAATTGTCAAAAAAATGTAACAGCTCTGCTCCATTTGAAGATATGAACAAGAAACAGGTTAAATAAAAGACATACAGATTTTTTCATACAAGGATAGCCCAGTGAGCTACTTTTAAACTGATGGAAAATGCCAAAAAAAAAAAAAAAAATGTTACTACTATTATGTGTTTGGTCAACTTTGATGCCAAACAGACTTGGCGGTGTTTCCAGCAGCTCGTTTTGGAAGGTGGATTTCCAAAGAGCACCAATTTCATGTATAATTTTGTGCTTTTTTTTTTGGTAAAGTGTAACTTTCACAATTAATCTAGGACATGTTACAACTAATAAAAACAGTATCTTAGAGTCTTACCGTCCATAACAAGCACACTCAGGTGGACAGTAGTTCTCCATAAAGTAAGGGGAGTGTGTTGGGGTGCTGATTTTATTTCTCCCACTTGATGTCTTTTGTTTTTTGTCGTTCTTCCTCCTTTTTTTCCCCCTCTTGGTTGATGTAGTGGTTCCTTTGTCGATGTGCATTGTTCTGGTAGAAGGTGTTCTGGAAGAAGCTTCATTGTCCCTCCCTGGATGAGTGAAATAACCTTCAATTGATTCAACAGTTTTGTTTTTTTCTCTTTGGTTGGTTAGCTTTAGCTTCCAAGTAGGACTAACTTGAGTAGACTTAGCCTCTTTAGTATTTAGATCATTAATGGTAATCTCTCCTTCATGCACTGTGGAAATGAATTCCCTCCCTTTGCCTCCTCCGATCTTGTTTGTGTGTGGTTCTGGGGCTGCTGGGGTCACCAAAATACTTTTATCAGCTGTTAAAAGACGTAAATTGACCTTCAGTTGTTTAGGTTCAAGTTCTGAGTCTTTGGGAGCTTCTAAAGGCGTCTCAGGAGAGGATGAAAGGACGTTGTGGTGTGAAGTGGAAGGATTTGGAGACTGGGTGCAAGTTTGAGACAATCTGCTTGTGGGAGGAGCTTCTTGATCCTTTTTACTATGTTTTACCCTAAAAATGTCTTCTTTTTCAGCTCTTTTGTCTTCTAACGTATCAGATTTACTTAGGTTAGCTCCTTGCTTCATTTCATTTTCCTCATCTCCATCCACCTTGTCCAGCTCTGCTTCCTCTGTTTTCGTCTCTTCATGCATCACAGGTCCCGAACGCTTCTCAGTTTTTGAAACAATGCGTTCCGGGATTGTCTCACGGGCCGCCGCTTCCTCAATTCTTCTGTTGTTTCCCAGCTGATGCTCTTCCCTTCTTCCTTTCGCAATTACCTTATTCTTGGCGGGCTCCCCTGTGGCATTCCCGTCGCTTCTTGGTTCCTGCTCAATCTCTGTGGAATCCAGATTTTCCCTCTTCTCTGTTGATATGGAAAAATGTTGGGAGGGCTTATTTTTGGTGCCAGTCTGCTGGGGTGGGTTCAATCCAGCTGCATCTTGGAGCATCTGCCCTGTTAGATCATACAGAGTCACAGCCAATCTGCTTTCTATGTTACAACTAAAGACTTTTAATTCATTTTCAGGAAAAAGAAGAGTGCATTAAATAGAAAACAAAACAAACGTGAAGCAGTAAAAGATCTTGTCTAAATAGTTAACACAAAAAGGCATTTAATTAGATTTAAAAATAGATTTTACTGAACTCACCAAGAAGCAACAACTGGCCAAATCTTGGGAAACTGAAGAAAATGAGGAAGAGGAGCAGTCCCATTTTGCCTTTCAAAATAAGATAATAAAGACATTATATTTAACTTTTTGAAGATTATGTTTTTAAATTCAATTTTATTATTTATATCCATTAATTTCAGCTGAAAACAACGGCAAATTGAGTTTCCACATGATTATGATGCAGTAATACCTTTACTTAGGTGTAACACAGTCTCTTATTTTAACATATGAAAATAAATAATATGCTTATTAAAGTTTTCTCAACCAAATTTAGCAGCAAATGTACTTATTTTGGTAACATTTTTCTAAATTATTTCAGCGCACTTTAAAAACACATTTATAATAGTGTTTCCGCGAACGATCATTAATAGTCGACTAATCATCAGTTATTTAGTCTGATTAGTTGACTAATCGGGTCATGCGCAAACTGGATGTAAGCAGAGATTTTAACGATCATTAGCTTTAAACTAACTGAAAACTAGATATATAGCATTACCTGGGATAATGTTAGCTTCAATGCTGTAAGCTGAATTTGGGTGCTGAAAATGCTGATGCTGTCAGCTGAGGATACTGAAATTGATAGCTAAAAATGGTCAAGTTGATAGCTGCAATCACTGAAGCTAATAGCTGTAAAAACTGAAGCTGATAGCAAGCTAAAATCCGAGCTAAATGCCAAATTAGCCTAAAAAAATGAAAAAAGCCTAAGTTAGCCAAAACAGCTACCATGCAGCTGAAATATTAGCTAAACTCCAAAATAGCTGAAAAAATCCTTAATAAATGCCAAAATAGTCCAAAAAGCTAGCATAATGCCATTATACAGTTTTTACTTTACAACACTTCGACTCCATATATTATAAAATACTGACTAATCGACTATTAAATTAGTCGTCCACTGTTTTAATACTCAATTAGTCATCGATTAGTCAGCTAATCGTGGCAGCCCTAATTTATAAAAATTAAAAACATAAATCAAACAAGACTAAATTCAAAGGCAGGTAGGACAAACTGCTTACCTGTCACAAGTTGACTTCTTGTTTTGTCCAACTGCTTTCCTCTGTATCTTTGAGGAGTCAGAGTATTGAACACTCTGACGACCCCTGAAACACCCAATGACCCCATCCAACACGGATGTAGAGGAGCGGGGGCTTTATTGATCCTTCCCTGCACTTCTTTTTGTATGCAGAGTTTTCACACTCACACTCTGAGTAACAATGACCCCTGAAATTCCTTTTATCATGAGAAGAATTCTGACACCAACACTCACCTTCAGAGGAATTTGAGAGTTTGTTAACAGGAATAACCCAACGTTTCAGGAAGAGGAGGTCAGAGGTCATGGTTGGCTTTCACAGTACTTATAGCAAAGGGTAATTCTTGACCTGTGACCTGTTTGACCAGTTAATGGTCTGCAGTTGATGCACAGGTACCACAATTTTCAGTTTGTTTTTTTTTTTTTTTACTATAAAACAGTGGATCAGTGGAAAATATCTTTTTGCCATGACCGACACCATTTTCAAGCTCAAAATCTATCTTTACATTGGAGAAATTTGGGTGCGAACGTTTTAGTTTTATTCTTCTTTAAAGTCCCAAACACCAATTATCAAAGAAAAAAGCATAAAAATTGAATATTTGTGTACACCATCCAGGATAACAGAATGGCTCAGGTCTGATGAAGCATATTAGCTTCGGTCTAACAGATTTATAGTAAAAAAAAAAGGCCAAGAACTGTAAAATGATCTTTGAAATTGAGTATAGTATTTTAAATCAGGGCAGACTATGCCATAACTGTAAAAACTTTAGAAAACTGACGCCTGGTGTACCAAACAATGACTGAAAATGAGAACTGGACTGAGTGAGTGTAACCCAACCCATAGAAAAATTGTTTACTTCTGACTCCAAAGAAATTAAGACAATTTAGTCGCCATTTTTCGCAATGCGGACGCCGCCACTACTGACATGAAAACCCTACAAACAATTTCATCATTAAAAAGATTGTATTAAAAACCAGTGCTTAAAAATTATAAGTTTTGTTAAAAAAAACTGTTACCTGTTGCCATGTGACCTGAATGGTCTATGTTGTGTTTTTGGTAAAGGGCAAAGAATACTAAGACCTGGTCTTTGTCGAGCTCCCTTCACTCATGGGTTACGCGACTTTGTTTGATGACTTTTGCTTATTATGGATTTGGTGGCACATGAGAGAAGAAATAAAATGAAAAGAAAGAAAAAGTCCTCCCCTCTACCACTTTCTACCACTTGAAAGTGAGCAACACTAAAATTGATCAGATTTATTGGTTTATTTAAAGGATTTGTTGTAAACAATACAACAAAATCATACAGATATATTAAACTCATTTCAGAAAAAGCATATGCATACAATACACACTTAATTCACATCAGATTAGTTAAATATGGTACATAATTATGCTGTTAAGTGTTATTTAGTGTAAGTCAAGAAGCATTTTATTTATTGATTGAAAAGGAGTGGGAAGAACTTGTATAATCCCACCCTGACTTGATTATTTCATTATATATTTTTGCATAGTTATCATATTCTGGTTTTGATCAGATCAAAGGCAAATCTTTAGTCAAATAACAAAATAATAATAATAATCCTATTGATTATCCTCAAAAAATATTCTCTCATGCAACGGACTTGCCGGTGCCGCCACGGAACGATTGTATGGCAAGCTAAAGATGTCAAAAATCACCAAAAAAAGCGGGCGAGGAAGTGTGCCGTTTTACAGATAATTATTATTTTTAAAATGCAATTGTTCCCACTGTTAGTTTCAATAAAGTAATTAATAACAAAAAATAATTGTAACTGTTTTATTTATAAGTTAATTTCAAGGGATTATCCAGATAGATTTGGTATTTTCAACACTATTTTTAAGCATTCTTATCTCTCAGTTTTTGTAGATTTGGTCTAAAGACGTGCAAATTTAATCAGAAACTACATGTTTTAACATTTTGTTTGTGTTCAGAGTTTAAATATGTTTTGTTTTAAAAAAATAGGCTTCAATGACCAAATGTTTTTATGTTGCATATAAATATTGTTTGTGTGAAGTACTTTAAATGCCTATTGAATATGTGATTTGAAACGTTTCCAAAAATTCATTTAGCTTTTATATTTTTGTTTTTTGTCACTTTTTTTTTTTTTGCTTTTTACTTAGCCAAAAAATGATCCAAACTGTGACCCTAAAATCGTGACGATCTGAAGCGTGAGTTTTGTGATCTGTCAACAAAACGATTTGAGCGTGAGACCACATACTTTTGTTGAAGCATCTGATTGGCCAGTTTATAATTTGAATAACTTTTTAAAAATGTAGTAAAAAAAAAAGAGGAATATCAAGAACATGTTACAAATAAGTCTCAGAGCAGGAATGGCTATTCTGACGAGTATAACGACCGAATAATAGCTACTTCTCTATTAAGTCTTTGTCTACTTGGACCTACCTTCTGTTTGGAATGACAGGATGAAGGGGTCACTCAGTCCGGCTCTCATATACAGTCATTGGTATCAAATAAAAAGCATAAAATCAGAAATAAAAAATTTGAGATGGAGTTCCCATTTAAACCAGAAGGAGGCAGCATACACCCACACATTTTCACCCACCATGTCCTCAAAAGATCTGTGAATGGAGGCAAATGGTTTCGGTGTTGTTTTTGTATCTAAAGTGTTTTTTCCCCTAACATTTAAGAGCAAAGACGCCAACATGTGTAAGAATTTTAAGTGTCTGGAACTGCAACCCTGTATGTCTCATGGCATCTTCAGCTGCTGCCTTTTAATTTCTGAAACAGGTGACGTCATGAATAAAATGTAAGTGTGAAAGAAAGTCATTAAAAAAGGGGGTTTTTCGTTTGTTGCAGTAAGGGTTTAAAATAGCAGCGCTATGGTTTCTTTGGGGATAATGTATGCATATATGAGTGTTATTTGTACGCACCCTCCCCTCTCAGAGCATCAACCTCTCAGTTTATGTCTCTCTGTGGCTCTGACATCTCATCAGCAGCTTCATAAAATCCCCCTCACAGACAAATCTCTCTGTCTGGACTTCTGCCTTTAAACCAAATCACACTTACAGTTGAACGCTCGTGGTGTTGCACCCACATGCCCTGACAGCTGCCCAGCAGCTTTACCACAAACCCTTACAAGGATTTTACACTTGCAGAGGTCCGGTTGGGTGAAGAGAATAAAATAAAAAAGGACACACCGTTTTAGATCGGAAGATTCAACCAAACCAAAATGGTTAAAATGTGTTTTTTTTGGTGGATATTGTGTTCAAGGATGCTTTTTTAATGATTTGTAAACTGAAAACAGATCTATTTGTTTGACTTTTATAGTTTTGTTTAACGTTTTAGGATTATGTGGTAATGCAGGTCATTACTATGCAACATGTAAATGGCGAAATATGTAGACTAAACACATTTACAGTAAAAATAATAAAGGAATCAAGAATCGTGACAGAAGAAATGATCATAAAAGTGAAATAGAAAATTCTTGGCTTTGTCTGACCCTCCCCCAAACTGTCCCATATGCTGTTACCAACCTGTCTGCTGGGGGTGGGGTAACAAGGGTAAAGGCCAGAGGTTACACACTCTGATCAATTTGTTGACCAAGAGATTTAGAGCTACGTTTGGGTCATGCACAGTTGCACACAATGGGAAGGAGGCCTGGTCGCCCCCGCCGACCTGGCAGCGCACGTTCTCCACGTCTCCATGAGCCGCTCTGCGTTCAGGCTGCTGTACGTTTGCAAGCACCGACAGCCTGCCAAGTCACAGACGCCGCAAACCTACATGCATTTTAAGAATGGGGTCAGTCCCAGAATAAACCCTGACACTGGATAAGGCGTACCGGACAGGAACCCTGGTATTTCTCAAGTTTTGATGCCAACTTTTTTTCAGATGAGACTCCACCTTCAGTTCGACATCTGTTTGGTTTTGATAATGTAAGACCACAAGAAGTGTATTATAAATCCTGATAACAGATGAGTTTAAAGTTAAATATTAACAAACCCTGAGGCATTTAGTAAATGGAGACTGTCAAAGAATTGTTTGTCCAAAGGAGAGAAATGTCTTAGTTGTTAATTAACACCCAAAATTGTATTTTGTCAGCCAGACCGTACCCTCTGACCATATTTACTAATACCACAGTATTTGTACTCAGTATTGAAATTTAAAGACCAACTCCAGTCATATTTTGAATTATTTTACAAGTGTTCCCAGTAATATTTTAATTATGATAATGTCGTTTTTAGCTTAAATAAAAAAACTTGATTTTCTTCAGAGAGGCAGAGTTCCTAAAAAATTTGCCTCTGAGTTGTGGGCGGGACCAATGGAGTGGCGCAACCCCACCCCCACTTCCCATCAACTGGGAGAATATGATTATACTGAGTTTAGCCTAAATAAAAAAAAACTTGTGACGTTTTCTAGGACATAGTTTCTGCAGAGCGGCAGGAGCTCACAAGAAATTTCCCTCTGAGTTGTGGGCGGGACCACTAGAGTGGAGAAACTCCTCCCTCACCCCTCTTTCCATCAACCGGGAGCTATCTGTTTACACGCTCTCCAGCTAGCCTACAGCCCCCAACCTAACACTACCGGTGCAAAAAAAAAAATGCGAGTTATTTAGTCATATAATTTCGATCCAGATGTAGACGAGGAAAATGAAGATGTATGTGAATCTAGGTGTATAATAGTGGAGCAAATCAGGAAGCTTGTGGCGTATCTACATTACAACCACAAGCTTTTTCAAACTGCATTTTTTCGTCTTCTCCTGATTCACAACATTGAATAAAGAAATACACAGAAATGCAATTCTAAGCCTATTTTTCTTAATACATGTCCTCCGTCATCAGAAATTGCAATTTTCATTGGAGCGGGTCTTTAAGAGGAAATAAAGTTTTTTTCTCCAGAGAGAGTCGGAGTGATCTTGAGGCCCCACAGAATACTGGAACTCTGTTGACCTAACCCTGCCCAGAATAGCTCCAGCGAATTAAACTTATTTTGTGTTTTAGCACAGTCCTTGTGTGTCAGCAAGTTCATTGAGGAAAAAAAAAGCCAAAGGAAAGGCAGATTTGGAAAAGAGAGGCAAAACAACATATCGAAATGAGTTTTTGAGCTCTGCAGTTTCAACCTTGAGTTAATAATTCCTGAGAATTAAAGGCTCAAACCTGGAGGGATCTCATTCTTTTAGTGGTAATGATCCTTACCTGACCTGCAGGTCACTGATCTCCTCAAACCATGGAGAGCAGGCTGGTCACAAATGGGGTTGGGTCATTGGGGACATGGCTACAGCTCTCCCAATGGAAAAGCTGACAACAGGGGTTTCAAATGTTACTATAAAAGTCACTTATGACATCTTTTCTGAAAAAAACAAAAGATTCTTCCTCCAAATGGACCGTCTTTGATGAACACACCTCAGCAGACATATTGATTGTTCACAAAAACACCCCCACAATTGACATTTCCCACAGAGACAAATCCATTTGCTTTTTCATGCATAAGAGAGTTTAAAAGCAAAAAAAAATCAGAGTTTTGACATTTTGAAGCCGCACATTGAACTCTCACAAACTGAGACCTTTTTTCTCTTTTAAAGTTCTCCTGGTTCCGTCTAAACGTTGCCTGAAATGTCTCTTCAGAGCAGGATGAAGCATGGTGAGCTGACTGTTAGTCTGATTATTGATCCTGCGAGGAGAGAAAAGCTGACACACACAATACATGTCCTCCTTTCATTTTTGCATCTTTTGGTCACAGCCGCGTACATGGATTAATTTGCAGATAATGCAACTCGAAAGGACAAAAGAATATATTGGAGATACGTTGTTGCTGCAGGATGGATGGGCAGATGGTTGGACAGTGTTTCTCTGGGTCACATGGGTCACTAGGCCTGGTTAGCAGTTATCCATTAATATTGGACAATTAGTCCCTAAAAACCGAGTTATAAAAGGCAGGAAAAAATATTTTTTTTTGCTATATTTTCCTGTCTCTAAGTTAAATTTATATGTAAAAAACACTGGCACATGTAATATCATTTTTTTCATACTTTCTATGCTAGGCTTTTATAATCAACCATCAAGTTAAATTTGTAAAACTAAGTTATTGGACTGAAATAATTTTTAAAAAATGAATAAAGTTTTAAAAATTTGGCTAAAGTTCAGAGATGGTTGTGCTTTAGCCACAATATTAGTTGCTCCCAACACTTTGCTTGTCTGAAATCCTTCTAGCTAATTGTTTTCTTAAGTTTATACTTAAAAAATGTTTAAAGGCCTCGTGCGGTGAAAATCATGATTTTTCTAAAACTGCAATAAAACATTAGTATTTATGTCACAAATGAACCCCCGTATAATTATTTTGTCATCGCGGCCCGTGCACTCTCTACAAGCGTTTTAAAAATAGCGCGGTCGCTCAAATTTTCTGCAGCCTCCGATAAGTAGGTCATAGGTCGTGTGACGTCACAGCAGGAACACACAGCTAGATCCCCTATTGTTGTGCTGACTTTCTGGGCTTACTGACTTACTTCGCATGATAGAATTCGGACTTCCGTGGATTTGAGGATTTATACGGGATAATGGTGAATAGGTGTGTTGTATTTGGGTGCTCTAATGTGCCGAAGAAGGGGGTCTCCCTTCACGAATTTCCCGTGAAAATGAAGGAGAGGGAGGCATGGAAGAGGTTCGTGTGTCGGACGAGGAACGGGTGGAATGGACCAACAAACAACTCAACAATATGCAGTTGCCATTTTACGGCCAAAAGCTTTGTAAACAAAATGCAGGTGGACATGGGACTTGCCAAAAGTCTTATTCTCAAACAGGATGCTATCCCGTGCTTGTACCCCGAAGGGACATGCCACAGCCAGGCTGCGGGTGGACTTGCCACACCTACTCCCCAACCCAGCAGTGCAATGAGCACTGTATTGTAACAAACAGCACTTCAATTACCATTTGTTATAATAAAAAAAACTTAGGGCTCCAAACAATGACCCGTCTGATTTCAGAACAACAAAAAAAAAAAAAAGAAGACACAACTCGACCACAGTTTAATATTATATTAATCAAATTATTGTGGGGAAAAAAGAACCAAACACATTATCTTAATATACAGTTTGCGATCTGTCCCGCGCGTAATGGACAGCCCTTTAAATGTCCAACTGAAAAACTCCCACGCAGATTTGTCATAAAACAAGTCCCGTACTCCAAAAAAAGAAAACCCCCCTCAAGTCAATCTGGATATTATCAAAAAAAAATATTTGGGTACAATAAAAAAAAAAATGTCTCGGTCTCACCGGCGGCGGCCGCCGCCGCCGCCGTTGATACGAGACGCGCCGCCGTCCTGGATGCGCGTAATGATCACCAGTCCAGATCTTGTGGCTCCCCCGTCCTACAACTGGATGCTCCAACGGTCGGATCTCTCGTTAAATCCAGTGGGCAAGGAACCTTTTCTTCTGATCTTCTGCCGGGGCGAGAGGAGATGCAGCCGCAGCGGATGGTGCGTCTTCCGGCTTGATCCCCGCTAACGCTGTGTGAGCTTCCCTATCGTCATCCGAAGCCTCCCGGTATCCTCAGATGAGGAAACCTCCGGCTCAAATTGGTAGGGCTGTACACCATCTGAACCCTGTGTAGTTAAAATTTCCCTGTTTGATGAAGGGTCATCACTTTCATCCAAAGAAATACCATCTAAATCGTGGTCTACGTCGCTTCCCAGACCGTCCGCCATTGTTGTTTACACTCTGGGATCCCTGACGTGACGTCACGCGCAGCCCCCGCCCATCACCTCCTATCACCAAATTTAAAGCTGTGCAGGACCATAAAATGATCAATAAAAATCGCCCTGGATCATTTTAAGTGAATATTTTTATCAGATTCGTTTTCTAAGACCCATTGACTTTCTAAATTTAAAAAAAAAATTTGCCACTGCACGAGGCCTTTAAGAATAACATCAAGTTTTGACATAAAGCTAACATTTTCAACCTAAAAGTTTGGATTTTTTTGGTTGGAGCTGTAAAAATATAGTCCCACAAAAAAAAAAAAAAAATCAGAAATCTTTTAATAAACGCTTGTTTTAAAGTATTTATTTTACTTTAAATCAAAAGTTTTGTTTTAGCGATTAAATAAAAAAAATAAATTTATTTTTTAATGTATTTGACAGTCATTGTTTAACTTCATTGAAGCCAAATTACGTCAGGATTTGGGATTTAAGTTCTGGCTTAAACATTTTGGAGTTTTTGTGTTTTAACAGCCAATATTCCACGATCACATTACTGATCAGAGCAAAAGAAAAAATCCAAAAACTTCAGATTTTTAGACATCAGACCTGGACAACGTCATACATTCACAACAGCTACTTTTGTGAGTGAAAAAGAGCATATGGAATTGGAAAATCATGCTAATTTGTAATGACATACTAACCCACAGCTGCCTGTGAGACATTTTCCAAATCTTTTGAGTTATATTTATTCTTTGTGGTCAGGCCGGAGAACTTTTTTTGCTTCCCATTTGAATTACCACCCATCCATCTTTAAATTTCCTTTCTTGGTCATGGAGTCGCTGGAGCAAACTCAGCTACTGTTGGGCGAAGGCAAGGTCCAACCGAAACAAGTCGCCGGTCTTTGCAGGGTCTCTATATCACACACATGCACACCTATGGACAATTTAGAGACACCACATAACCTATAAGGCAACAGTGCTGACCACTACACAGTTGTGCAGCCATCATTTGTTTTTTCCGAAGAGTCAGTCTACATTCACGCTGTCACTGAGACAATACTGCTGCTCCATTTACTGCAGAAAAGACTTATTCTAAAAATACATAAAGTTGGATCCATAAGTAAAATAAAAATGTATTATTTATTTGGTCAGGACTGTTTATATTTGAAGATTTAGTGAAACTGCAAACTTTCTTAGGCATGCTTAAAGTTAAAACTAAAGAGCTTACAAAATGTATTTGTTTTAATGTCAGAATATGAAAATCTCAGGAGGAGAAATGATTATAGGATTCAAGTTGCTCGCCCTACTTTAAAGCAAACATTTTTCTTTTGTTGAGGTTAAAGTTTGGAATTCCCAACAGAAAGTTCATAAAGGTTGTTCAAATAAAGTTTTATTTAAGAAAATATTTGTGGAGAAGAAACTTGAGGAGCATGTTATGTGTGGTAGGATTGTCTTTGTTTGTTTTTTTCTCTTTAAGATTTGATGTAGGGACATAGATAAATAAGACATTCAATCTTCTCACTGATCCTTTCCTGTCATGAAGATGTGTTTACATATGCTGTATATTGAATGTATTATGTGTTCTTCATAAAAAGAACAACTTAGCATAATAGAACCAAACCAGAGTACACTTGCAGACTGACAGTTTACTTAGTTTTGTAGTTCAAAGGTGCTTTTACATAAATTAAGTGGACAAGAAATTGTGAGCACAAGGATCTAGTCCTGCACTGGCAGTCAAGTCATGTTCACAATGCCTTTGGCAATGCATGTTCAAGCGCATACTTCAGATGAGAAGACTATTCAAAACTCCCTCTTTCATACGTAGACACGCAAGTTTTTACAACCAAGGTCGAATTTTGTCAAATTAGGGACTTGGATTTAATAGAAACATATGGATCACGTCCATTTTAATTCACAAAAGTGCTAACTGTTTGAAAACTCATCATGAAGGAAAAAATTAAAAAATGCAGTTTGTGTCCGGCTAGGTTTTTCGTAAATTGGAATAGAACAGTGAAAGAAATAGCCTGAAGCAAGATTTGAGATATTTGCACAGCTTTGCACCAAACTTCTTCGAAACGGTAGATGGCAGACATGCGCTAGTAAACAGTAGACAAAGATAACGGAGAAGACGCCCCTCCATGCTTGTCCAGCATGAACACCGTGTGCTAACCATTCAAGAACCCACTTTTAAGGTATATTCAGACTAGAAAACTCTGTTGGTCTTGATTCAATTTTGAACCTTGTGTTTGGTCTGTATTAAGACACCTTTCAACCGAACATTTCTGTTTTGAACCAAAGCTTGTACAGTAAAGCATGAGTCTAAAGGTTTCTTACGGAATTACGAGTGCAAGAGAAAGAATTGTTCACTTATTCAAACTTCATATTGATGATCAATTTTGAACAACTGTATCGACGTCAGGAAGAACACATTTTACTACTACCTGATTGGTACAGTAGAGGTATGCTGCAAGGCGGTTACTGAGGAAACAACGAACAAGATACACCGATCAGTGATTATGACATTGTCGGGAAAAGAGTGTGAGAAGCAATGTATATCACATTAAAAGTTATTTAATGAGCCTGAATTCATCTAATCAACCAACCACATTTCAATAAGTTACTGTTTCTCATTGTTGCTCCATGTTTGTCTGTGGCTTGTGCTTGCTACAGCTGTTGCTACCCGACGACTACCAGTCGTTGGGTAGACTACCAGTCGACTGAAAATGGTTACGGATTACCAGAGGAAAAGAACTGTGGTTCACTTTAAGTAAACCAAATGTGTCCAGTCTGAATACACCCTTAGCGTGCTCTTGAACACACGTCACATGCCTGGTGTGTAAGTTCCGTCACCCATCCACTCCGATAGCTCAGTCTCACTGGTGTCGTATCTTCAACCCCAGTATGAGGCAACAAATTGTTGCAAAGAAACCAATTCAAAACTTCTCTATTTCCACTTAAATTATCTGTTTTGTCCTCCAACTCATCCATACAGCTTTGTTCTTCCCCTGACAAACTCAATAATTGGTTCTTTCTCCCCTTTGTTTACAGGCGGTTATTTTCTCAACTCCCACCCAACAAGAGTCACCACAGAGACAGAGGTAATCAAGCATTTTTGCTCCAACATGTTTGAAGGATTTCTCAAAAGAATGTATCTTGAAGGAACTTAAAAAGAGCATGAATTATGGTGGCTTTTTATGTTTTTTTTGGGGGGGGAAGCAGATAGAAAAAAAGTTGAGGGCAAAACTTTTTGTTGTTGCTCCCCACTTCAGCCCACACTGTGTGTGTGTCATTGTGTGAGCGAGCGGCATTATGTCCTTCTGCTGCCTTTTCAATGAAACAGCTGTGAAGGGCCTCCAGCTGCCTCTTCACAAGCCACAGGCTGCCTGGTTACTGCTCTCTGATTGGACGACTTTCTGAGCCCTCGGACCAATCAGGCGGGCTGCACGTTTAGGGAGGGGGTAGAAACATAACAGACTGAAAAAAAAAAAGCAGGACTGTGAGAAAGTTTGCGGAAAAAAAACATGAGGGATTGAGGCTCATGTTTCCAGCAGGGAGATACAAACATTTGTTAAACTCTTTGCAGATAACTCCAGTAGAAACTTTATAGTTTTCAAATCTTATCTGAAAAGTTTTTTACTGTCTATGGAAAGACAAATATTTCTTTAAAATGAATTTATTGACAGATGATGAATAAAGCTTTAGAGATAAAAAGTTAAATGGATTTCTTGGTTCCATAAAAGGCTTTGTAAGGTTTTTTTTGAGTCCACAGTGTAAGCAAGGCTTTGTCTGTAATCACACACAGCCATGGTGCCCCTAGAAAAAAAAACTGCGTGTGCACATTTTTTCAGGCCTTGAGGAGAACTTGTTTTGAGTGACAGAAGGGTGGCGACTTTCCTCTTTGTGTCTGGCAGGCTGAGACATGCCATCGCACAAGCTGTGTTTCCAGGGCTTTCAGTGGACTTACAGGGGGGATTTGACTCGCGGCTCTTGGGGATAATAGCTGTTTGTTTTACAGTAGCAGTGACGCATGGAGTCGCTGGATGTGAGATGAGGAGAAAATAAATGTTTTCTCCTCATCTTTTCTTTGTGCGTCGTCGGTGGGCTTCACAGGACGTTTGTTGGTGTGGCGCTTTTTTTAGAGACATAATTACAAATCGAAGCGAGAACATCCGGTGCGCGCAGCTCTCCTCTCCCCTGGAGGTCACACTTCCTACGAATCTCAGTTGCGACTTCTGGGGGGAGTAAAACAAGACCTGTGAAGAGACACACAGAAGAAGGGAGGTGGTTCGTGTGATGTGGTGAACAGGAAGGCTCAAAAGTGCGTGGGTTGGCCCGTCTTTGCAACATGTGCACACATTCTTGGAATCACAGGCGCAGCTTCACCTCGCACATGCGTGGCTGGCTCTGTCATTTGTCATTGTGGAAAAATACACAGGCCACACTCACTGTGTGATTTGCTGACATGGCAAAGCGGTGGGGTGTCACCGAGCCCTTAAGTATTGGATGTCACAAAACAGTGAAAAAAGATGCACAACTTCAAGTGCAAAAAAAGTTCACAAGAGACAGAAACTTTAATTAATATAGCAATGAGTGTGTTTTGGACCATAAAGAACTCAAATGCAAGCTGGTTTGTGTTTATTGTTCTCCCAAATAGGAGAAACACAACCAAAGGTATGCAGGAAGGTATTTTTTGTTGGCGCAAGAAAATAAAAGCAGGAGGTCTGATCTTTGAGTTTTGATGCAATCTCTGACAGAATGGTTGACTGGAATAGGAAAAATATGTGTAGAGATGCTGAAGGTCTGAAAAAAATAGCATTAGTGGAATAATCAGGGGTACAACAGGTGCAACCAGATCTGTTATTAGCAGAGCTGCGATTAAACCAGACAACACTGTCATTTGCAGACCAACAGGTGTTGGTTAAAATCCTGCAAAGTCCTTCAAAGTCATTGGGTGTTGGAAAGCAGAAAGGTGGCATAAGATATTGTTTGGAAGGGTAAATTATTGTTAACTGCATGTTTGAATGTACTTTTAATAATGATTTACATGAAAGCTGGGGCTGTAACTAGGAATATTTTAGTTGTTTTATTTATTAATCAAATGGTCACAAACAAATGTTGTTCGTTTTTAAATTGAACTTTTTTCCTGAATTAAAAAAAAAAAGGAAGTGGAATGTTTTGTATAATATTTTTATATAATAAAATTATACTTCTTGTATTCGCTCAAAAATTTTGGATAAATTAATGCAAAACATCAGATTATAATGACTTTATAAAGTATTGCTGTCAAAAAAAAAGGCCTTAAACACTGGAATTTTTAGCAACTTTTTACACTTAAACAATGCGTTGTGTATTGGTGCAAAGTTGACATGACAAGCCGGTTATCTTTGTGTCAGAATCAGATGATTCACGTCGATCGCATAAACGGTCGAAGAGTTAGGTAGGTCAAAGAGCGTTTGTTATTTCATTAATGAGGTGTTTTTGTAAAATGATTGAAATGACATCATGACCTTGGACCATGGTGAAAGAAAGCTCACAGTCTACTGTAGAGAAGAGCCAGAAGGAGAATGGGGCAGACGTTTAAAATGTGGAAAAAACACATTTCTATGAAGTTAAAGGAATGAATCTGATTGTGATTGGCTGTGAAGAAAGTGAGAACTCTAACTCTTTGGAATGAGGACTAATTGATGTGTCATGAAGAATCATCAACCCATCGTACTTATAAATGTGGCCAATTTTCCTTATTGAAATTGTACCAAAGCTTTATTTAAGTGTAACTGCGACACGTCTGGTGTAAAAGGGTTAAGTGAAGTCTGAAGGTCGGAATTCAACTAAAACGTAGCAAACTTATTTAGATTTGAACATTAGTTAGATAAATCTACATCCATTCAGCAACTCTCATATATATATATAGAATTCCTAACGGTGTCCTCGAGTTTCTGCAAGCAAGGGCAAAGTTTCATTTCTGCATCCAAAATTTGTTCTCAGCCTAAATTTGGATGTAGAAATAAACCTCCTGACACCTTTGGCAACATGTCTACATTGCTGTGTGAATTTCCCACCATACCTCAACGCGCCCGCCTCTTCTGCAAACGCTCACGGAAGCTTTTGTTGCTCAGATTGGAGGCAGTAAGGCAGGATGAAGTGCAGCTGGTGTGACCTCAGTCACAGGTTGCAGACAACATGAGAAAACCCCCAAATTTCACTTCCTCTTTAGTTTTTAGTAAGCAGGATTTTAGAAAGAGAAAAATGTAATAACACCACCTCTTAAATTTGTAAAAAAAGACAAACAGTTCACAATGAAACAAACAAAAGAAGCACATTTTCAAGTAATCTGTCTGCTTTTTTTTAGGTTGCATGTGTGAGAAAACAGCTTCAATCTCCTCAAACTGTACTGGCCAGACAATCCCACTGTAATCCACTGAGTCCAGTCTGGGATTACAGTGTCTGCTTCACGCCAGATCTTGACATAAAAATTGTATCATGTAATCTATATATTAAAAAAAAAAAAAAACCTGACAAAAGAATGTAGATCCTCTGCATAAAGTCCTCACCATCTCATTAGACTTAATTCTGTGTTCCTGAAATCATAGCAAGGCATTTCATTTCTGCAGATTTAGTTGGCACGAAGATCCGATTTTTTTAAACACAAAGAAAGTGTTTATTTTCTTTTATTTGGTTGAAACTGGAACTAAAGTCGGTTTTGCAGATTGGCTTTGTCTGATGGGGTGGAACACTGTACCACAGGGAGTTAGTTATGGGGCGTGTTGCTTTCTCGAGCTCTGGAAACAGATTTCCTCTAACATCATTACAGGCACTTCTGTCATTGGAATGGCTGTTGTAACCTAATAGATTAAGGAGCTGGGATGTTTGTTAATGTCAGTTTCAAACACAGGACATGGCATTAACAAAAAACATCTATTTCTTCTTCTTCTTCCTAGTAAAATGCTGCTAAAACAATTTTCACGACTTTTTTTACTTGTCTTCTGGAAGTTAATCAGAAAGGTTGAAGAAAAAATCCACTGAAATCAATCAATTTATTAATGTGTTCATCCAAATCAATCAATCTATCCATCCTCTCACGTTGCGTCTAATAGCATATCACAAAATAAGCCTGCTGTCTGGTTTTGTGTGAGCACCTCCAGCTCACCCAACTCTTTTAATGTTTCTACAAAATGATGGATACTTTTTAGTTTCTATGGCAACCAGTGCAGCGTTGATGATTACGCAAAGCATTTCTACAGTGTTTTGTGTCATTTTCCCCTAACCCTTTGCATAAAAAGGTACATATCCATTGAGTCAGAGGAAATAATCCAAAAAGAGTGCTTGCAAGAAATGCAGCATCTTGCTGTAATTTTGACCTAAAATACTAAAAAAAAAAAGTAATCGGGCCTTTTGTTTACCATTCTTGATCAAAAATGAAATTATAACATATCTTTAGTATCTTAGTAGCCCAGAGGGCCTATTTTATTAATAAAGATATACATTTTATTGAAAATATACACTAATAACTCCAGAATAGTAATAATGAATGTAAGACATATACAAAAAGAAAAGTCTAAGGGGAGAAAAAAAAAGACATAACTCAAAATACATCTTATCTCTGACAAATTGCTACACTATTAGGATCTGTATTTTTAGGTTTCATTCCCTGAAACCTTGTTGTTGTTAACCTTTTGTCGCCACAGTGAATTAGCTCCCACTGTTTCGCACCGGCGATTTGGCAGAATGTGATTCTCCTTTCTTAAGAAAATGATCATATTTTTTTGGATAAATCCTATTTTTTGGATATTTTTGTTAGGGGTGCCACTTATACTCAGGAATGACTGACACGGAATGAAAATAAAGATAAATATCGGATCATTTATTCATTATTTTCCGAGTAACAAGTTCCAACTGGCTGTCCTTTAGCGGTTATTTCCTACTAACAAACGCTAGAGGGCACTGTAGGTGTGCTTCTGTATTTGTTACTGACAGGAATGCAGAAGAAGAGGTGCTGTCCAGATTTAAAAAAAGAAAAAAAACAAAAAATGGAGGAGAATCTGATCTCTCTCCTCCTGAACTTTAAGAATTTTTTTCCTCAGACTATTGCGAAACAGCAAGTTATTAAACTGCGTTACAGAGAGACAGAAGTACCGCTGAAAGCGCCGTCGTTTAGCCCCAGCTCCTGCAGTAGAAAGTAAACCTCTGAACTGAATGATGTCATGAACCCAGACTTGGAGACATGCTTACCAATTCTTCTGTAGAGCTCTTCAAAATAAATAAACCTAAATTCTCAACGTCATCAGTTTCTTCAGTGCATTGTAAATGCACTTTGTTTTCTTCATTCTCTTCTTTCTTGTTCCAAAACACAGAAAATGACTTTAATTTTACATAAAAGACACACAAGACAATCCCAAGGATCAGACTTGTGCCAAATAAAAGGTGAGTTTTTGTTCCTTCTTTTAGCTGGTCATCCTCATATCTTTAAAATTTGAAAATTTTCACACGTAATTGCACAAAAAATAGTAAGTATGTCATAGCTTCTGTTAAAAGAAAGAAGGACACAATACAAAATAAGGATGAATCAACACAAATGAGAATGACCCACTTGGAAACTGGCGGGGAAATCTTTGCCAGGAACAACAAAAGTCTTGTTTTGCCCCCAAAACCCTCCCGCAGCGTCTGACACAGGATGCTGACCAGTTCAAACTTATATGTTATGGCAGCAAAGCTTGAAGCGTGACATGAGGGATTCTGTTGTGACTAAAATCTCGAGATGCTCCTCAAAGCAGAGGAGGAACATAAATATTCAGGTATTGCATTGTTTTCTGTTAAAACATGTAATAGAAATGGGCATTTGACACTGGTGGGTAGTTTATTAGTGTAAAAGCTTGTGTTTCAGGAGATTCTGAGCTGATAGAAGTTGAGAAAAGTCTGTAGTTTAATGTGATTAGCTCCAAATCCTGTTTTGGCTAAATGATCCAGATTTGCATTCTAACCTAGAAAATCTGTGGTAAATATGCATTCTTTTCCTATTTGTTAAATATAGGTTTTATTTTCACTCTTCTTTCCATTATTAAGGTTAAAACGCAGATTTTTGTGTTTTGAGGCGTAACTCATACAATGAGGTGCTCACATACATGAAAATGAGGGTGTATGTAAATTGGAATTTTAAAAAAGGGCATCATCTTGTTTGATCTTAGTGGAAAAAAAACAGAGTAACCACTCAAATGTAGGTGGAAGTCCAGGAGGTTCTAACCCTCTCGTCCTCTGTGTTTACAAGATAGATTTTAAGCAAATTTCAGCCAATTACTGTCAAGTTAAAACTCCTCAATGCGACTGGAATGAAAGCTGGTTACATCTGCTATTGGGAAATGAAAAAGATTCTTCTAAAAATGTTAGATTGTAGTTTTTATGTATAATTTTGACTTAAATTTACTTTTTTACACAAACCTCTGCTGTTGTGTACAAAATTCTAATTAATTCCATTCAAGCTATAAACTGAGCTGACATTCTAATGTAATCCTGACAAATATTGACAAAGGGCATTACTGATGACTTCATCTGTACAACATCTCCACACATTCTGATGGGTTTAACCAGACACACATAAACTGTCAATTCCAGCTTTTTTAATTATAAAATTAGAAGCTATTTTTGAATAGATAGCTATTTCTCCAAATTAAACTTTAGTTCAAATATGACCAAAAATGCACAGTTACTTTGGTTGTAAATCAAATTGGTGGCTTATATCTAAGCCAAAAACACAGTAAAATAAATGTCGGCCGCATGAAAAAATAATAATTAAAATAATTAGCATAATCTTATCTTAAATAATGGAAAAGTACACAGATTATAAAAAAGTATATCAATCTACATCTACTTAATTTCACATATAAAAGTACATAGATTAAAGCACCTTTGGATAAATGTATTTGCTTATTGGATGTTAAATAAAATGTTTTGCATGAAAATTAACTGCAGAGAGCACATGCAAGTTGATACATTATATGAGCAAACTTTAGACGTTTCTTTGAAATTATTAAATAATATTTTTCTGTTTTTTAATCCTTATATTTCTAAAAAAAAAGGACATTTTATATCAGCAAGAAAAGCAACATTTATGGGTAAATAATGAAAAAAAATGGGAACCATTAAAAAGTTAATGGCTCATGTGTATCGATAGGAGAACATAAAGTAACCTGTTTTCATTGGTTGCCAGGAGACCGAGTCCTTTGGGATGTATTTGCATATGCAAATTGCAGAGATAGGAGAACGTGAGTGTTTGAAGAGGTGTGTCAGATGTTTGTGGCTGCGTGAAAAAGGGCAGAGATGGATCACAGAGCAGAGCATCAGCACGCCGACCTGCTGTGTGTGGTTAGACAGAGGGACGTGCTGGCTCCACAGCGATTGACTGCACCAAACTTCACTGTTAATTACATACGTAAGTGCACTTGTGGGCAAGTGTGAGTGTGTGTGAGTGTGCAGCTCAAGTCAGACTCAATGAACTTGATGCACTTTGTTTCCAAAGATTCTTTTGTCACTGCATCGACCAAAGTGAGTTTTAAAGAAAATGAAAAACCAGCATCAGTTCTTCTATTTGCAGAAAGTCAAGGATTTTTAATAGAGTAATAGTCAGAGCGACTCACTCCAATCATCTGTTGGTCTATTGTTGAAGTGTTCCCAGTGGTCTTTTAATTAGACTTGTGTCATTTTTTGTCAAAATCAATCAACCTGTGATTTTTCTAGAACATAGTTTCTACAGAGCGCCGATAGTTAATTAAAAATGTGCCTCTGAGTTATGGTACCTTACAGCCCCTCACAATCCCAACATTACCTGTGCAAGAAAAATGGTGAGCAATATTTAAGCTATCCAGCAGTCTGTTTTTAAGGCAAATGCGTACGGATGTGGAAAACAAAGACGTACATGGATCTAGCTGTCTGCATCAGAGTGAAGCGGATCATGGAGCTTGTAGCTTGCCCACGTCAAACTGCTAAGCTTTTTCCAACAGGATTTGTACGTCTGCCCATCAATTACAACAATTTCAACAAAGAAAAAAACCAGCAAGGTCAAATGAGCCACATAGGGTTTAAAAGTTGCAGAAAATGTTGGCCCCACGTGTGTTTTCCCACATTGGGCACTCAGTGCATAGGCTCGCTACACTAGACAGCCATCCAGTGGACAACATAATGTGCTAGCGAGCTCCACTATAGCGGGCTCCACTGTAGCATGCGAGCAAGCTCCATAGTAACATGCAAGCAAGCTCCATTGTAGCGTGCTAGCGAGCTCCATTGTATTGAGTAGCAACCTCCCCTGTATCTAGCTAGCGAGCTCCTCTGTAGGGAGTTAGAGGGCTCACCTGTATTGAGCTAGCGAGCTCCTTGGTAGCGAGCTCCAGTGTATCAAGCTAGCAAGCTCTACTGTTGCAAGATAGGGAGTTTGGTTGTCCACCGGGTGGCTTTGCTCGCATAGCTCCATATCCATGGAGTGCCCACTTTAGCCAATGTGACCAAACGCAGGTGGCGCCACCACAAAACCTGTGGACCCATTTGGGGCCCATATTTTCTGCTCACTTTTAAACCATATGGGGCCCACCTGGCCTTTCTGGCTGTAACGGTGCAAGAAAATGTTAACCCATAAAGACCCAGACCCATTTTTCCAAAAAAATAAAATAATTTGGAAAATACCACAAACCAAGTTGACCACAGAAAACATTTCAGATAATTTTCTGTTACATTGATGTCACTATAGGTTCTTATGGGTTCATTTTCTTCAAGGTGACTAAAAAAATATAAACTCAATGAGATTTTGGTTTAAAAAAAAAAAAATCTTTTTAGTGATAAACTCTGCATTCTGAATGCATTGCCATCCTCAATTTTAATATTTTTTGTTATAAGCAGAAAAAACTAAATATAGCTTTTATTTATGTTTATTTATTTGTTTTTCATTAGTAAAAGACATTTATAAACTCAAAATCTTATAAACTTTAACTTTTTAGATTTTTATTTATATTGTGGCAAAAATAAAAAAAAATGTTATAGTAATAAATATTTAAGTGATTGACCCATGTTTTATAATAAATTCTGCAACTTAATAATACTTCAGTTGTAAAACATATTAAAATTAATCAAAAATTGCTTTCATATCCTACAACAAAGGTTTCCTTTGATGTGCTAAATGCTTTTTGTTAGTTTTATTTACACCTGCATCTTGATATTAGCCTTGGTTGCATTGATAAAATTGCTGTTTATTGTAAAATTTTAGCTGCTTTGTAGGCTTTTAAATATACTTGAAATTAGTTATAGATTAAAAGAAAGCACTAGTCATCTGTATAAAATTTTCATTTTTCTGTCTTATTTACATAAAAAAAAGACGTTTTTTTTTTTTCATATTTTAAATATGAAGTTTCACTTTGCTAATGTTGGTTCTATAATGTTACTTAGATTTAATCAGATCCTGTAAGATTTTAGCCACATGTGAACAACACAAGCCCAGCAGAAAAATGTATTTACTTCATGCAAAGTGAGAAGAGCCTGTAAACAAGTTTTATGAATATTTGTGTGGCAAGCATGCAGAGATGGACAAAAATAAACCCGATGGAAAATAAAAACACGTTGTTTGCATATATTTCTTTGCATCTCTGACATCATCAAGCTGAAGCTACAATGGAGCACTTGCAGGCTTTTTACTGACTGTATGCTAAAACATGATTTTTTTTTTTTCCTCCTTAAAGGCCTCGTGCGGTGAAAATCATGATTTTTCTAAAACTGCAATAAAACATTAGTATTTATGTCACAAATGAACCCCCGTATAATTATTTTGTCATCCGCGGCCCCGTGCACTCTCTACAAGCGTTTAAAAATAGCGCGGTCGCTCAAATTTTCTGCAGCCTCCGATAAGTAGGTCATAGGTCGTGTGACGTCACAGCAGGAACACACAGCTAGATCCCCTATTGTTGTGCTGACTTTCTGGGCTTACTGACTTACTTCGCATGATAGAATTCGGACTTCCGTGGATTTGAGGATTTATACGGGATAATGGTGAATAGGTGTGTTGTATTTGGGTGCTCTAATGTGCCGAAGAAGGGGGTCTCCCTTCACGAATTTCCCGTGAAAATGAAGGAGAGGGAGGCATGGAAGAGGTTCGTGTGTCGGACGAGGAACGGGTGGAATGGACCAACAAACAACTCAACAATATGCAGTTGCCATTTTACGGCCAAAAGCTTTGTAAACAAAATGCAGGTGGACATGGGACTTGCCAAAAGTCTTATTCTCAAACAGGATGCTATCCCGTGCTTGTACCCCGAAGGGACATGCCACAGCCAGGCTGCGGGTGGACTTGCCACACCTACTCCCCAACCCAGCAGTGCAATGAGCACTGTATTGTAACAAACAGCACTTCAATTACCATTTGTTATAATAAAAAAACTTAGGGCTCCAAACAATGACCCGTCTGATTTCAGAACAACAAAAAAAAAAAAAGAAGACACAACTCGACCACAGTTTAAATTATATATTAATCAAATTATTGTGGGGAAAAAAGAACCAAACACATTATCTTAATATACAGTTTGCGATCTGTCCCGCGCGTAATGGACAGCCCCTTTAAATGTCCAACTGAAAACTCCCACGCAGATTTGTCCATAAAACAAGTCCCGTACTCCAAAAAAAGAAAACCCCGCAAAGTCAAGTGTCTGGTATACCAGTCAAAAAAAATATTTGGGTACCCAATATAAAAAAAAAAATGTCTCGGTCTCACCGGCGGGCCGCCGCGCCCGGTTGATACGAGACGCGCCCGTCTCTGGATGCGCGTAATGATCCACCAGTCCAGATCTTGGTGGCTCCCCCGTCCTACAACTGGATGCTCCAACGGTCGGATCTCTCGTTAAATCCAGTGGGCAAGGAACCTTTTCTTCTGATCTTCTGCCGGGGCGAGAGGAGATGCAGCCGCAGCGGATGGTGCGTCTTCCGGCTTGATCCCCGCTAACGCTGTGTGAGCTTTCCCTATCGTCATCCGAAGCCCCGGTATCCTCAGATGAGGAAACCTCCGGCTCAAATTGGTAGGGCTGTACACCATCTGAACCCTGTGTAGTTAAAATTTCCCTGTTTGATGAAGGGTCATCACTTTCATCCAAAGAAATACCATCTAAATCGTGGTCTACGTCGCTTCCCAGACCGTCCGCCATTGTTGTTTACACTCTGGGATCCCTGACGTGACGTCACGCGCAGCCCCCGCCCATCACCTCCTATCACCCAAATTTAAAGCTGTGCAGGACCATAAAATGATCAATAAAATCGCCCTGGATCATTTTAAGTGAATATTTTTATCAGATTCGTTTTCTAAGACCCATTGACTTTCTAAATTTAAAAAAAAAATTTGCCACTGCACGAGGCCTTTAATGCAGAGCAGACATAAATGCGGCGACCTCCATTATCAAAGATGAGGATGAATGTGTGTTCATGTTTATATTGCTTCGTTTCGTTTCATCTTATCTTGAACCAGTGGTTACTTGCAGGCAAACTCTGACTCTCTCTTTCTGCCGAACCACAGTTCAAACCCAGCTCTTTATACCTGCTGCAGATTACTTGGATAAGGTGTATTTTACTAATAAGCTGCTAGGTTAGTTAGAAAACATGAACTACACTGGCCGTCAAGGTCTGGAGCTTGACACTTGTGTTGTTGAGTGGTTTCAGATGAGTTTCCTCACCTGCCAATCAAAGCAGATAAAATGAGGGAATAATTCCAGTGATGATCAATAAGATCAATGATAAAGTTCTTTCAGTTTCAGTGCTTCCTGCTCTGTCCTACATTGTTAAACAATGACAATGGTTGAACACAATCTCTTTTTTTAGTTAATATTTTCAGTAAATACCAGTCTATATTTTACCCATCATGCTCTAGTCTGGTCAAGTTGTCTCAAACTTTTTCTTGGATATTTTCTCCTGACCCTGCATTTGGGTTTTCAGTCGAAGATTTAATCAGTCAACAACTAAAAAAAACCCACCTTTTTTAATGCAATGACAACAATTAAGCTCAGTTTACTCTAGTTGTCTTTATTGGTGAAGGAACAAAAACATTGCCGTGAATGCACCTTTATAAATGCAAATATTTTTTAAATATATTTTTTAAATTAAATTTCAAAATAAAATTAAAATAATAAATACTTAAAAAATGAAAGTTTTGAAAACAAATGCATAACTGAAAAAATATTACAAAGAAAATTAACTTAATGTTAATTAATCTTTGTAAATATAAAAAAAGTGTTGCTGATTTAAAAAGAAAAGATTTAATGTCAGAAAAAGTAACCATTTTGTTTATCCTTAGAAGATTCCAAAAACTTAATTTTCATAGAAGGTTTTAATTATCTAAACCATTTGTGATTTCAATTTTTATTACAAGCTCCTATAATACTTTACTGCAATACTTTATTTACCTCAGCTTTGTATTTTGTTACCAAGAGCTAACCATTAAAACACCAGAAAACTCTAATTATTAACATTAAGTATTTCTTGAAATACATGTATCAGTCAGTCATTACTTGCTCATAGTTTTATGCACACACACCATACAAGTATATAAAATAAATAACACATTTATGTTCAAAAACTTTGAATATTGCAAGTGCACGCAGG
This sequence comes from Oryzias javanicus, assembly GCA_003999625.1. Lineage (NCBI taxonomy): Eukaryota > Metazoa > Chordata > Actinopteri > Beloniformes > Adrianichthyidae > Oryzias > Oryzias javanicus. The sequence continues at coordinate 19,989,291 of CM012459.1, forward strand.
ATGTATTATTTTAAAAATATGGTCACCGATGAACAAAGATTAAAAAACATCAGTGATATAATGCTCACCCAGTTTTTACATCTATTTTTTGTCTAAGGAACATTCAGAGCAAATATGCAATTACAGAAGGGACATGCGTCATTTTTGTTAATCAAGTCTTCCAAACACTGTGTTCCTTTTAATCGGAGTGTGTTTGTGTGTTTGCATAACCCCACTCAGTCACAACTTCATAACCTCGTTCATGTTGGACACTGCTTCCTTCTTCCCACACAGCGGAATAATGATGGAGCTGAACTGCATGTACTCTGAAATTACTTTTCAGGAAATTGTATATGCAGTTTTTTTTTTATAAGGGATAATAAACAAAACCCAAAGAAAACATTCTCAGGGATAAAGAAAAAAGGTAATAATTCCTTAAAATTAAAAGATGCTATCATGTTTAGGAGGACAAATTAACAAATATGTTTCAGTATTATCTAAATAGAAATGATATATGGCAACTGGAAAGCAAAAAGACCAAATATTTTATAAAAGAGATGTAAGATGTTATGATGGAAGACAAATAATTAAATAATCTTAAAATTGAAGTTGCTGAGTATTTTTTTATTCAAATCATTGTGAGATGAATCAGATGAAAAAAATGCACTTTGAAAATAGCGTGTACCACTTGTAAACAATTTGGTCAATGTACGTCTTTGTTTTACTCGTCTGAGCTGTCAAAACTGTCCGGCTGGATAGCTTCAATATCGCTCGCCATTTTTGTTCCACTGCTATTGTTAGCTTGGGGTTTTGAGGGCCTGTAAGCTAGCAGGAGAGAGTGTAAACAAAGGGATGATGGGAAAATGGGGTCAGGCTGACTCCGTGCCAACAATCGCATCCATAACTCAAAGGTAATAATAAACTACTGCTGGTCTATGGAAACTATGACAACATTTTGAATACAATAAATAATCATAATTTAAATTTGGAATGCTTATACAGCATTTATTTCAGCAAGTTTTTACAATAATTTACCAAAATTGATATTTTTTTGTTTACCTGTTTATTTTTTATTTTGTCCGCTAAGTTTCTTTACAGTTCTTTTTTGTGTTTTTTTTTTTTTTTCTTTCTTTTTCCTTCTAGATGTTTTGTTGTGAACCCCCTATAGTGCAGCCCACCTCATAATTCCTTATAAAACTTCATGGTCTGTTTACAGCTTTTCTAGTCATTTGCAGTCAAACAAATTTTGGTGCTTCAGTTAATGAATTTAGTCATTTTTATACAATATCCGCAACAAAAATAGCTCTAATGACTTTTTTCTGACAAGGTATTATGTTGAAGGTCTTGAACTATTTAAAACCCTCCATAAACCTTAGATGTGGTTAAATCTAAATGGAACTTTGTCACTTTGGTCTTCATGGAGATTTCACACCAGTCTTACAAGTGAGTCCCATTAAACACACAGACTCTTAATCTTTATTCATGTTCAGTGGTTGTTCCATGTAGTCACCCCAGGGCCCATGCTCCTACTAAAATGAGTTCCATTAACATAATGGACCAGAACTGAACCAGCTGCTGCAACTGTCCCCCAGCAACTAACAAGACTGTATGGAAATTAAAGAGCAGAAGGTATAAATATGTTTTTTTCCCCAAATGTATCTTCAAGCTTATTATAGTTTTCCATTTGTGTGACATAAACTTAATATAGAGAACTAATATGCAGGAAAGTGTAGAAAACACATTTGTAAAAATGTTTTAAAAAGTTATGCGTGGAAGAAAATAAAAATATTTTTTCTTATCATTTCTAATTGAGATAAACTTTTTAATATTTATTTCCTTTATCTTTAAAAAATCTGCCAGCTAAAAGTATAGTGACTGAGACTATGAAAAGTATGATACAGATGTGATAAATGGCGTATACTTGTATGGTGCTGTAACCCACACACACATTCACACTCAGGCTAAGGTGATTAGCACTGGCGCCAACCTATAACCACCAGGAGCTATGTGGGTTTGCCCATGGACACATGGGCGGGAAAGACGGGAACCAAACCTGTGATTTTTAGGATCAGAGGTCAAGCATTCTACTGCCGCCCTGAAAACATGAAATGGAGAGCAGACATGCAAAAAAGCAGAAGGACAAAAATCCAAATCAAAATGACTAAATCCGTTATTTTATTTAATTAAAGATGGTTGCAATACTACAGCAAGCCAGCCTCCAAACTGCTGGTAACTAGAGGCGTGTAATGGCACGAGTCCGGCGATAAAGTGATACAGGTGCCACGATATGATACGTATCTCAATATATCCCAAGAAAATACCAGACAATAGTTCACAATAAGTTATGACTTAAGTTGTTATTTAATGATCAGAAAATTAAGCACTGCAACGCAACTGTTTCTCATAAACAAGTTGCTTTCAAGCAGCTCACCCCAGCTCCAAAAGCCCCGCCCCCTCAGAGGAGATTTTGCAAACAAAGGCATCAGATCAACATGAAAAATGACTTTCTAAGACATTTAGGTTGTGGGCTTTTGGTTAAAACGTCATAAAAAATTTTAAAATAAAAAAAAACTTGTCATATGGGGACTTTAAGTGAAAAAAAAATAAGGCTGAACTACATGTTTGCTTATAGATAATTTATTAAATATCAGCTTGGCAGTATTTTAAATCAATACAAGTATCGCCAAATAAAGTATCGCAATACTTCACTGAATTGATATTTTCTTATCTCCCTACGAGTCACCCAAAAAAGGTTTAACACAGTGGAAAAAAATGCTAAATATCACAATAACACAAGATATATTAATTTACAGTAAAAACAAAACAGAGCACATCTTGTCAAATTAGACTTTAGACAATGCCGGTCACATTTTACATCAATCTTACATTATGAAAAACTGATCATGAATCATAATCAAAAGTAATAATGTTTGTTATTGAGATACAAACCTTGTAAAATTTAATCATAACACCAAAAATCTGTTTTAGTTCCTTGTGAAAACAAAAAGTCAAGATAGAATTCAGCTTTTGCTGCACTGTGACGCCAATATGGAGAAACCACTGCATGACCATCTAATGTCTAAAAAGACATCATCTGGAAGTCAGCGCTAAAGATGATTTGTTGTTGCGCTGTTGCCATGACATTTGGGATCCGTCAAAAGCATTTCACATGGTGACATCAAACCGCACACAAAGAAAAATAACACGTATGGCAGTTCATCTCCTCAAACAAAGAGGGGGTTGACCGTAATCCCGGTGACTATGTTCACCAAAACACCCTAAGTGATTACAGGTCATTGCAGTACCAAGTCCAACAGTGTGTTGTAAGGTAGCCAATCTGATTACTATTCATCCCCACAGCAGCTGACGACAGAGTAAGAGGCTCTCGCTTCATCTTGTGTCAAAACACATTCCTGATCTGCCACTCTTGAAATATTCTGATCTTCCTCTGACAAAAGCTTTTTCCTGCCGTCGCCGGCAGGTTGGAAATGTTGTCAGGGAGGTACAGCATTAACACATTTCACTTCCCTGAAGGAAACGGTGAAGCTCAAGCTCTTTTTTGGGAAGATAAAAGAAAAAACATCTTTAGGCAGGGAATAAAAAACACGAGTTAAAGAGAGACTAAGATGTTAAGATCTTCTGTTTGAGATGAAAGACCAAGAATTCAGAACACTGATATATGCGTTTTTTGTGATCTCAACTCATGGATTATTTAATTATAGCACTACAGATGCAGCAAACATGTTTCATTTTCAAATGTTTTTTTTTTTTTTTTTTTTTTTTGCTGAAATGAAATGCAGCTTTAAGAAAGCACATCAACAACAAAAAAAAACACAACCTGTCACTTGTATCAGTCATTTTGAGTTTGGACAGCGTGATTAAAGCCATCAGTGGGGTGAAACACATTTTAATGACTGTTATGTAACTGATTTCAGCCTGTTGCTATGGTGAGCTGTTCAGACCACCGGGCTTCAAAGGCTCTGACCCTGCAGTTTTCGGCCTGATCAATCCTTCGCTCAGTGGACCTGTAGTGCTGTGTTCTTCGTGTCGTGTTTGCAAGTTGATTGATGCTCCCTGGAAACATATTTTTTTCTTCAAATTTCTTTTATGTGCAATTTGATCTATTTAGTAGATTAAAGAGAATGCTTCCTTCTGCAGTTTTCTGAGCTTTTATTAAATTCAGGATGATAAAAATCTAAGGCATCACATTTTGATATTTCATTTGCCTTGAAGAAAAGTATCAAGTTTCAGGCTTTCAACACAGAAAATTTTTCTAAGAGCACCAACATTACGGCGTTCCAAGTATATAACCATTTGTATCATACTGAAAAACGCAGTTCTGAGACACCCCCCCCCCCATCTCATTAGCATAATCCAAACTTTCCTTAAAGAGCCATTGTAAATGACTTGGTTCTCTGACTTGTAGTTATTTATCTTTCCACTAGGGGTAGTAGAAGGACATTTCCTACTCATTTCAAAATGGCTGCCTCCATAAAACACTATTGGAGGGAAAAAATAAGATAATTTTCAAAGCTTTATGGTGGGAATTTATAATCTATTGATATAATTTTTTTTAATGATTACTTGCTGTATTTAAAAAAAGTGCTAAATTTGTTGATAAATCATTACAATACATATACACTATGTTAAAATGTGTTAATCAAATTTGAAACGATGGCTAAATATGGTGTTTTTTTCCTCGTGTCATCATATTTGCACCTTATACAAACCTTATTGTGGGAAAAACTTACCAACAAACCGTAATTGATACTCTCTATAGCTTATTAAAAGAGATGAAATAGTATTTTTTTGTTAACTTCTTTTAAGGATTTAAAAAAAACTTAATTCTTAATTCCATCGTGATGTACTGTGATTAGAAACCCCACTTGATTTCCAAATGTATTTGCTTTACCTGCAAAGCTTAAAGGGAAGGACTGGAAAAAAAGCAGAAGCCCTCAAGTGTTGTCTATTTTTGAAATAAAAATGTATTGCGGCTATTTTAAACAGATATCTGGATGGCATGAGTTTATAAAAAGAGAAGATAAAGGAAAGTTTTGTTGCTATGGAACAAAGATCCTCAGGTTTTTGTAGAATTTCTCTGTGAGAATAAAAAAATTATGACTCCAAACTGTCTGGTTTCCAGGACTTGCATGCTTGCAATTTGAATCAAAATGACCCTTTAAGAATTTTAAAAACTATAAAAGTATAAGATGAAAACTAAGAGCATTGATATCGTATTTACTTTCTGAAGTATCCTGTAAAATCCTTGTTAGTTTATCCGCTTTTGGCCATGTTCGTGTTTTCAAATTGATTTTTCTTATGGGTTTAACTTGATCTTTTTAAATTCTAGATCTGTGATAAATTATGATTCACAGCTAAAGTTGATGTATTTCAGTTCTCTACTTGGTTCATTCCATCTAAAGTATTCTAATTCTTGAAAACAAACTATAATTTAGCTGTGTTTGTCAGAACGAGTCTAAACAAGTGGACAACGAGTCTGTCGCCTGGAAGATGGATTTGAAATAAATATTGATCATGAGGTCCTGGCTTATTGTTGAAAAAATAAAGTCCAAGCTGTTGCTGAGTAAAGCTGCTGTTTTGCTTAACCAGTCTTTGGAGTTGGAATTATGCTGATGCACTGAATTGTTTGTGCCAAGTGGACTTATCTGGAGGATTAGAAGTAAAGCCATAAAAGAAACGGAGCCAGGTAGTTTCCAGTTTTCCAAGAGTTGTTATGTTCTTCTTGTGAAATCTGATTACATAGATTAAAAAAAGAAGGTCTGTAATCTTTTCTGCAACAAAAAATTGTTGATAATTGTTGCCATTGATTAGTCTAATGGAATCAATAAATATAAGGATTTTGTATTGACTGCCAAATAAAAAAATAAAATAAAGTGGACTGTGCATTTTTTAAACCCATATGAAAAGCCACTAATTTGCCATTATTCTACATTAAGAAATTTCTAAAACATTTTACGCACAAAACATGCCTGAACTAACATGTTAAAGGAGATGAGATGTATTATCTTTTAGATCAAACAAGCTATAAAGTTTGCTAATCTCCATACAGTTGGTGCTAAATGAGTGTGAATTTGTTGGCATCTTTGAAATAGCATGCAATACATTTTACATAAATTAGTAAAAGTTAAGATGACTAAATCTTTTCTCAAAGGATTAGTTTTTGGTTCTCCCTTTGTCTTTTCAATTGGAATACTATATTTATCAGCTTTTTTTACATATTAGAAATGTATCAAAGTATATAGATATTTCAAACTGCATACTTTATACATCTCCGTATGCTACTTTTATGTACAACTTGTATATAATAAATTTTATTTAGTGTAAAAAAAAAAAAAAAAAAAAGCAACTTGTGTATGAGATACAGTTCCGGTGCTTAATCTTCTGATCATTAAAAAAAAAAATTAAATGTATTTTACAATTGTATTTGTGTGAACGGAGGATAAATATTCTGATAAAGTTTATATTTAGTCATAATTTATTAGAAAAAAAAGTCAGGTATTGTCTCTGAAATTGTCTTGTGTTTTATTGTGATACTTATCGTATCGTAACACATGTATCGCAATACATATTGTATGTCAGACGTTCCTGGATGGTGCGGTCATGAGACAAAGTTAAGCTTTTTTTCAAACCCTTTTAGATCCAGTGATAGCATTCTTTCAATTACCGTAACTCTTCAACCAAGTAAATGTAATTTACGTAATTCCAGCGGCTTCTGAAGTAGAGAAAAGCAGCCTTACCTTGACATGCACAAACAATGCAAGTCAACTGATTTTGTTGCAAACAGAAGCAGTTTTGCACCTTTATACAATAGTTTAGTAATGTGTTGGATATCTGTTCAAATCTGATATTTTGCCGTTTTTCTCTGCATCAGAATTAGTATACACACTGATTGCATGATTGCTCAAGGAGTTACGATACGTCCAACAGCATGTTTTTTATTTGTCACCAGCAAAATCTCGGCTGTTATGTCATGCCTGCCCTGCTCCACCCCCTCAAGGCAATCTTGCCCTGATTTCCGTCACCTGTGCCTACTTAAACCAGCTCCTGCATCCCAGCTTTGCCGGAACGTCTCAGCCTTACAGCCACGACTACCTGCTCCTGAAAAGCTCCAGACCCTGTTCATCCATTCCATTCTGATCTGACCTGTTTCTGCCTCTCGACCACCCGTTCAGCCTGCCCCCCTTTTGCCTTTTGTGAGTACCTCTCCATCTCTCCTGGATTGATCCCTGTGCACCAGACCCTCCTTCAGCCTTGGACCTCCTTTCTGGATCACGGACATTTCACCCCCCTCATCCTCCTCCCTTTGCTGCTGTGTGTCCTGTGCCTCATCCTGAGCAGAGATCACTCTCCAATCCTCCCAGCCACTACTCCATCTTCATGACAAGTTCTGCACCTCCTGGTGGCTGGAGGAGATCCCTACACTGACTCACCTGTTCCTGCTCATCCTCCTGCAGCCTTCAATAAATCTTTGTGATCTGCTCCTGGTCTGCTCTCTTTTGGCTTGTCCACAGAACCACCAAAGCTGACATGTTAAAAGGATATATCAGCAAAATATGAATAAAAAACCTAAAGCTGTGGATATAGACATTATTTTTGCTCAAAGGAGGCAGTAGTTTAGTTTTTCATTACCAATCAACCTTATTTTTCACAAATTCTTAAAAAAATATATGGACTTCTCACTTTCATTGGTTCAACTTGTAACTTCTAAAACTCATTTTGTCATAACAATACTTCATCACAGGCTTTGGAGGCTAATCCCTCTCTACTTTAGGGAATAGGACAACGAAGGGAGGGTATGTGCATTCAAAGGCACATCCGAGGCGTTCTGAAAGATGACGGGAGGAGTCGCGGTGTAATCAGAGAATGCAAATGGAGTTCCTGCACCAGCCTTGGGTACTCCTGTGACTTTGAATGTGTGGAACTAATCCTTTTTGTTTTATGTTCTTTCGGCTCCAAATTCTTTTAAATCATTTGTCTTTCAAACATCACAGCTAATCAGTTCACCTCAGCCAGTTTTCCATACAAAGGTTTGACCTTTACGTCCTCGTTTTCTTGATATTCGTTTCCGCTTTTCCCTTCACAAACCCTTTTGTTACATTTGGGACCTTCATTTTCCTGTTTCCTCCATCATCCCCTCTTTTCCTGTTTCCTCCATCACCTCTCCTGCGGTACGACAAACACTCACACTGACAGGGACCTGAAGTTCATTTGCACCTCTGCAGCAGACTCCTGTTAACCATTTTGTGGGTCGCAGCTTTGACCTTGGGAGAGCGGCGCTACTATGGCAACAAGCTAGACGGCGTGCTGAGATATCACCTCAACACATCCTAATGCTGCTCCAGTTCATCCCACACTGGGCACCTTTCAAAATAAGGGCATTTCTCTGCTTCCAATTTCTCTAAGTGATACCCCAATTAATTAAATAAGACATAATGATTCTGCTCTTTAGTGCTACATTACATGAATTAGTATTTATCAGACTGACATTATGAACTGTTGGCGAAAAAGAGTCCATGCTGGGAAATGTCTTTGATTGACATCTTGGCTTAAATGGTACTCCATTTAAAGTTGTTTAAAAAAAAAACGCATTTTTTTACTAACACAGTTCCATCCATCCATCCATCACACGCCGTGTCACAGACCCACAATCACACACTCGCACTAGAGTAGCCAAAAAAAAAAAAAAAAACTATGAAGCATGTTTTTTGGATAATATTTCAGGAAAGAAAAGGATTTTCTATACATTAAAAGTAGGATTAACACAAAAAACAAAACACTAGTTTGTCTGTAATTAATTAATCACAATTAACCTGATGGTTTGACATCCTTAGACGTCACATCCTGGCAACAAGGACGTCCAGTGAGTTAAAAAACAGGCTATAAATCCAGTTTTCAGAAATTAACAACCTCCGTTTTTATTCCTCCAGTTCGGTCACGGCCTTGATTGAGGCAAAACATATTGAAGTCAAACACACCATAAAACCAGGAAAGCAGCGTAAGGCACACAAGGTCACAGCTTTGCTGTAAAAAGCAAGAATCAATATTATTATTCATGAGTATTTGAGCCTCAGAGAAGCCAAAGTCAATGGTGTAATAGCGGTCTTTGGTACCACATGAATCTAAGACTTTAAAGAAAAAATGTTTTGTTTGCACATCCAAACTGATTTTTTGCATTTTACTAATAAAAGCTCAACAGTTTAACATCTTCCTCTGATCATTGTTTAAGTTGTTTGAAAAGTGTTCTCAGATATTATTTCTGAAAGTAATCCCGCCCCCTTTCCCCTCCTTGATGCTGATAAGTCTGTTACAGAGGAGCATGGAGCTGGTGGCCTGACCAATCTATTTTCTACGTCACAAATAAGCTCTTTTCATCTGCTCCTGATGCACAGCGATTTGAATAAAGAAACTCTCACAAATACAACTTTAACCATAATTTTTCTTTACATATACAGAACATTGTTAACAACACCAAAAGCAAATTTTCATTAGATTGGTCCTTAACAATCCTGCAGATGACCAACTGGAAATGAAACTATCATAAAATTGAACAGACAACAATTTATTTTCAAACTTGACTAGAACCAGCAATCATGATGAACTTTCATCAGATTTAAAAAGTTTAACAGTTGATTTGGATTGTGTTGAAGCTTTTTAAACCGAGACCAAAAACCAGTTTCGTTATAAAACATTTCTTCTATGGGTCCAAACATGATTATTTAAGGTGTTACATCACCTTTAAATTGGGCAATTTAGTAACAAGGCAAGGGTCACCATGGAAACAATTAAACGGCGGCCACTTGCGTCAATGTCTGACTCAACAATATTAAACAAGGATATCCTGCTCGAACCAGAAAACGTTCTGTTTCTGAAAGCGTCTTTGTTGAACTGCAAAGAGTTCATGTCTCTGTGTAAAAAAGTCATAACAAGCAAGTGGCTCATAAAGAGAAAACAATAGTGAGACTGTGGAGATGTTTCTTGGATATTATTGACTTTTTTTAGTGCTTTGTTTTAGTGGAAACATTTGTTTTATTTGGAAAATGTGTTTAGGCTCCTCAACTATTGCTCAAGGTTATAATAACAGATTTGGTTTTCCTCGCGAGAAATCTCCCTTTAGCAAAGACAATACAAAATCCAGATTGCTGGATTCATCCCTCAGCTGCTTCAGCACATTTCTCCTATCCTTCAGATTATAGGGCAGACTCACTGAACTGTGTCTCTGCGTCACAGTGGGCCAGGTAGCAACAGCAGAGTTTAAGTGGCGTTACCACGGAGACACGGCTCTGCGTCTTTGGAGACAAAAATGAAAGGTTCTGGCAATGCTGAGAGTTACACTGCCAAACAAGTGAGGAGGAAATGAGAAAACTGACCAACCATTTTATGTTTATGAACTATTTTATGTCAATTTCAATAAAACTTGTATGCTAAAATTAGACAACTATGGATTATCTGTAATAGTTTTACCTGTGAAGGGAAACTAGTCACTGGAGATCTAAGGGTAATTCCTAAATTAGCCAAAAATCCTGCTAAAATAATGATTTGTATACACAGATATAAGCAAATTTTTCTTATGCAGAACTTAATGATCTAGTATGACAACGCTACAAACAAAATTAGCTTAAAAGAGTTAGCAAGATGTTGTCCATCCTTCAATCCATTTTCAGAACCTCACGGACTGCTGAAGACAATCCAGCTACTTTTGGACAAAGGGAGGGTACACACTGAACCAGTCTGTTGTAGGACCACACACTCCGCTAAGGGAAATTTAGGGACACCATTTAACCTAGAAGGCATGTTGTTGGACTGTACCCTAAAAAATAACCCGCATGTGCACAGTGAGAACATGCAAACTCCACACAGAAAGAGCGCAATACACGACACCATTGCATGGTAAAAATTTCAGCTAAATTTGGTTACAGAGATAGTACAATGCTAACATTAAGGTTGAATTCCAAAATAGTCAATTAGCTAAAGAAACTGACACTATTATAGAGTTAAGACCCAATCCGAATTTATCCCCAGCTTCTCCCAACCCCTCCAATTGTAGGGGCATTTGGAGGAGTAGGGGTGTCCAAACTAGTTTTTTTTAAGGGTTAGCCATAGTGGATCAGGGCTAGCTATCCCTCCGCTACGAGGGGGTTGCGACGTGGAAGAGAAATGTATTTCTTCACATTGGATCTGCTCTGAAGCCAACGCATTCTCACTCCCAACGTGTCATATATGGTTGTTTGGTTAGGGCAGCCTCTACATCTTTTTTTGATGTTTTGGGTGTTCCCAATTCGTCGTCTTTTGACATGCTTGCGGTTTGCTTCAAAGCAGATACACACCGATACAGGTCCGAGGGCCACTTGGTATCGGGAAACAGATTGGGAAAAATGCATACACTATTCAAAGGTCCCCAACTGTTGGTACGCGGACTGGTACTGAGACGCGGACTGTTACCCCAGTTCGGGACCATGTTCCGAGGGTAGGGGACCCGTGATTTAACGAGGTCACCCGAAACTGATTCATTAGACTTATATTCCATTTTGGTGCAGGAGTTTTTGATGCATTGAATCTGCTTTCATCAAAACTTATGAAATTTACTTCAAGATGCACATTTTACAAGAAAAACCAATCTCAACAAAAATCTGAAATCATCACATCATCAAGCTGCATGGTTGTACATATCCATCAGATTTCATATAAACTGTCACTGTGATCAAAGACGCCCTCATCCCCTGCCATGCCATAAATATACAAAATATGCACGAATATTTATATGTTTAGCATATCTTGGTGCTTTTGCCCACACAGTAACCCCCTACTGCATACTAAGGAAAGTCTAATGCATCAGTAGGAAAATTCAAATGGTTTTCAAAGAAGATTCCTCCCATTCATCTGCCTGGTTAACTTTCATTGCATAGACTTTCACCCTAGAAGAATTGGTTGGACTGTCACACATTATCATTTAAATAATGTTAGACGTTATTTACATCATTAGAGAATTTGCATTTTCAAATTTGAGCTAGAAAAATTCAAAGAGCAGACCAGAAACTCTCTTCAAAAACACAGTTTCTTGCACTTTTTGAATGCATGAGTGTGACAGAAAACCTAAATAAAACTATTAGAATAATTTTCCGCCTGTTTGTTTGTTATTCCCGTCATGGCCTACATCTGTCAAGTTAATAGTGCCAGTCTGGGTGTTTCGTCTAGCAAAGAGGAAGAACAGGAGTGTGTCTGCATAGTAACAACACCCACCCCAGCGTGGGGAATAATGTGCCCGTGCGATGACTGTCTGCCACAGAGGCTACTGTCTGCAGGGGGTCTGTTCCCCTTCACTGAGCACCGAGATACAATGTAAACACCTACTGCCATCAGCCAATCAGACGGCACGGTCCGGTGACCACCCATGCTCTGGCATTAACCTCAGAGGCGCACGCACGGCACCAAATACGGTCAGTCCGGTCAAACTGGGAATAAGACACATCTGAACACGCATGCACAGCTCCAGCATCAAGTGCTTGAGGACACACAGTGCAGACATTTCTGACACCATCTGACCTATATTCGGTGTCTGTGTGTGTAAAATGGGGGGAAGGCTGCAGACAAACATGCATTAGTGATGGAGCAGCAGAAAACCATCATGATAGAGTCACTCTAGGAGCACAAAGATGGAGATCTTCAACTGCTTCCAATGTTTGTCCTTGTGAAAGTCCTTGTTTGCTGCTGTTTTGTTCCTCTGGAAGGAAGCCACGATGAAATCCCTGGGCGGGCCACGGGAAGCCATCGCCATAACCTGTCCTTGTCCGCCGTGGAGGGAAGAGGAGAACTGTGCAGACATCGACGTGCAGAAGGACAAATTAATTAGTAATTAAGCCCTGATGGGAACATTTGGCTTTTATTGGTGTAATTAAGGAATGTGTGGACGAGTGGGAGTAGAGGACCACCTACTGATGAAAAAGATCTTCACTTTTATGAAGCTGTCTCTCTCAACTTATTGGTGCAATTTATAAAAATTACCAAATTACACAACAGTTGGTTTATTTTTAGAAAAGAACATTGATTTCCCGATTCTCTGCACATGCTAAAAGGGCACAATGACATTCAAAGATGCAAAAACAAACAAGTAAATAAATGAGCATTTAACATGCTATTTAAGGATACATTTGTGCAAGTATTTAATTTAAAAAAGGTTAGTAGAGGTTCTAAAAATGTTCAGATTTGTACAAACTGAGGAAGGTTTGCCTTATGAGAAAAAGAAGAAAAGGCTGAGGGAACGAACCAAGACCACCTCGAAAGATGGGTCTAAGAATGGTTCCTGGTCCTGAACCACACTCCACTTGGGTGTATCCAGACCGAGAATTTGTTCCGGATTATCGGGAGAAACGACCCCAGGGTATTTTCAAGCGAACCAAACATGTCCTGTCTAAATATACCCCAAAGAAAGAAGTGATCCTTCTCAAAGAGCGCAAACATGATGTTTCAAACCTGTAAAATAAAGCACAAGCTAATTAATCAATAAGTCGCCACTGAGCGATCTGATTATTTGAGCGTCTAACATTGTAAAATGGACCCATAAAACAGTACCAACCCGTACCTCTTGGGGGCCCTCATTGGTTGTAGGTCCATTAAAAAGTGGAACGGAACATTTGGGGCATACCTGCTTGGCAGAAAGTGATGACGATATTAGAAAGTGCTAATATATTGCTAATTTAGTCATAAGTGTCCAAAGTTTGTAAGCATTCAGGTTTTTTCAATTTCCTGTGTACTCTTTTGGTACGATTCTTTATTTAAAAAAATGCCTGCAAACAACAGTCTGAGGTGAAATTGCAAACATTCCTTTCCATCCTTGGTGATGCTGTGATACAGGGTGAGCTAGCAGCATACTAGTGGTCAACACCATGCATGCGCCATAACAACAAGCCGCTCAGTGGAAGCGAGGCTTAACTGAGTGGAAACACCCGCCAGAACTAGATATTTAACATTACTTGCAATAATACCAGTGTGAATGCTTTAAGCTGAATGTGGCTGCTGAAGATGCCAGAGTTAATAGCTGAAAATGCTGAAACTGATAGATAAATATGCTCAAGCTGCTAGCTGATAGCTTGCCAAAACAATAGCTACATGCTAAAATAGCCAAAAAAATTAGAGAAATGTCAAATTTTGACAAAGCATCTAGCGTAATGCAAAAATATTAGCTAAACTCCTTGCCTAAATAACTTGAAAAAGTCAAATTTCAACAAAACAGCTATCAGAATGCTACAATTTTAGCCAAACCCCAAATTTCCCTAAAGAACTTAAAAAACTCTAATTTTGACAAGACAGCTAGTAAAAATGTTAAATTATTAGCTAAAATCCAACTTAGCCTGAATAACTTAAAAAAGTCTAATTTTTAAAAGAAAAGAAAAGCCAGATTAATGCAAAAATATTGGCTAAACTCCAAATTTGCATAAAGAACTTAAAAAAGTCTAATTTTGACATAACAGCTAGCATGTTTGTAAAATTTTAGCTGAACTCCAAATTTGCCTAAACAACTTAAAAAGTCACATTTTGACAAGTCAGCTAGCAAAATGCTAAATTATTAGCTAAACTTCAAGTTAGCTTAGCTGGAAAAATGTCTAAATTAGCCAAAAACAGCTTAGGCTACATGTTGCTTAATTAAATTAAAATCAAAGTCAAATTCCAAATTATCCTCAAAAACCCAGTAGGTGCTCAACATACTTTATCACTCCTTACTGTACCGTACCGCTCAGTGGAAACGAGGCTTTATTTTTAGTTTCTGAACAATAAATCGAATTTTCAAACAGAAAACGAAAGTCTGCTTCCGCCTAAAATGCGGGATATTCTCCTCCAGCCGACGATGTCTGTCCCTTATTACTTGTTGTCTGCAGCCAGATTCCTCTCTAAAAATAACGCTCTGAAAGTCCTTTAAACAAAACAAATGATTCCAACAGATGGAGTGTTTAATGTATTTTGCTGTCAAACATTCGATGTTTGTTTCTGCTCTAAACAATCCCAGAGTTTAATGCTTTGCCCGTGATTTAGTGAGCAGCATGTAATGACCTCAGTGGGACAGTCAACCTCAGGGTCAGATCTATATTCATCTTACGTTACATTTACACACAGCGTGCTGGTGATCGACTGGGCTTTAACAAACCACACACATACATACACACAGGGGCAGATGGAAACCAATACATCTTCATAAAGTGCACATGCCACTGTAAATTTCTGCAATGTATTGCCCCTCTAAGTGCCTCTTTGTGCATTCAATATTCATTGTGATGGAAATGGCCAGGGCCTAAAAAGCTCAGACAGACTGTTTTAAGTGTGTCGGACAAAACCATTGTCTGACCCCAATTTCCTTCTTTCTACCTCTGATTTTATTTCGTCTGTCTGGGTTTTTCACCTGAAGAATATTTTTTTGGTCGCCATTCTCCAACGTCTGCACCATGGATAGCAGGATTAAGAACAAAATCCCAGCATGCTGAGCTAAGAATATTCAAATCTTCTTGCACTCCAGACAGAGGATGAGCAGAGGTGTGAGCGCATTTGGGCTGAAGAAGGGATTGTCTCTTAGGACACGCTCACTGCATCCCCGAAAACACAATCTGTGAGGCTGTGAGCCTCCTGGGACATTGTGTGGGTGAGCGTGCTGCATCCATCTGCCCCATCATTCCACTCCACACCCCCCCACCTTCTCCCCTTTTCATTGGCCTCTTTTTTATCTCCAGGTGGGTCTACTTCAAACCCACTGCATGCATGGATCAGTGCTTTCTTGAAGTGAGACAACCTTTTGGACGCGTTTCCGTTTCTATAGCAGCCAGCTGGAAGGCGGCTGAACGTTAGCAGTCGCGGAGCTAAAACGTAGCTGCGTGATCAAAGCTTCATTGAATTTGCATCCCACGTTTAATGCAATTATAGAAGCCGTTTTTATCGATGTCTGGCGTAAATAGGAAGCTTTTTTTAAAACAAAAAACACGTGTTTCTTGTGAGGAAAAACTGATTTTTAGATTTAGAAGGAATGGCAGTAAAAGACGTGATCTAAACACACAGTTCTCATTTCTTTTCATGATTTTTTTAGAGTTGAATCAAAGTGTTTCTACCAAAATGTGAGCATATTAAATGTGGAGACGTCATGCAGTGGGTTTTCATAAAGATGAGCACTTTTGTGTCTGTTCATGTCACCAAATTCTCTGGAAATGGGCAGATAAACAAAACAATCCAGCATGGCACTGATCAAAACCCATCTATTGTTACTAAGCTTATTATACTAATGATCCTCTGTCAATAAATATGCACAAAAATGTAACAACAAAAAAAGGTTCATAAAAGTTATTTATTGTTGTTTGGTAAAGCTGTTTTTTTTTTCCCTTGAAATAAATGGCTGCAAACATGTATGTGTGAGATAAGTCAAAAACTGCACAGAACCTCTGTTTGTTTTCACAGGAAGTTCAATCCGGTTGTCAATTTTTTTCTCACAAAACAGAGACTTTTGGCCAATTATCTTTTGATGTATTTTAAAAGCATTCACTTTTTTTTTACATTTTTTTGTTAGGATTATGCTGTTTTTAGCCCCAAATAACATCAAAACGAAAAAAAGGTTTGTCTAGGACAGTTGTGGGCAAACATTTTGACTTGTGGGCCACAAAGGGTTCTAAAATATTACAGAGGGGCCGATCTAGGAACAGTTGCATGGAGTATTTCAGCACCTCATGAGAAGAAAATAAAAGGCAATCTGGACAAAAACAACCTTGAATTTTGATTTAAACTGAATATATATACACTTTAAAATAAAACATTTTACATTTTTTATTATTTATTATTTTTATTTATTTTAATTTAGAAACCCCGCCCTCGTTCCTGTCAACCATGTCTTTACACGCTCTCCTGCTAGCTTACAGCCTCTCACAACCCTAACCTAAAATTACTTTTGCAACAAAAAAGGTGCCATTTTGAGCTAGATGTCAACTCGGACAAGGAATATGAAGATGCACATGGATCTAGTCGCCTACAAGTGGATCCATTGGAATAGAGCAGAGCAGGAAAGTTGTGGCCTTCCGATTGTAGCTTCTATGTCATAACTACAAGCTTTTTACAAAAGCATTTGCTCCATTTGCAATGATTTGAATAAAGAAATATTCAGAAATGCAATTTCAGGCTTAATTTTCCTGTATGTAGGTCTTCAATTATAAGAAAAACACTACAAGAAAATGTTAAAAATCCTAAAAACGCTATTTTAACTGTAGTGAAAGCAGTCTTTTATGCTAACATGATTCTGGATCTGGTTCTGAACATAGTTGAACATGTATGTTTGAATAGATGTTATGACTTTTTATTTCTGACAAACATTTCTCCCAATAGTACATATTGATCCTTTTGTTTTTGTTGAGCTGTGGGATATGGAGATTAGATGTGTAGGAAATCAGAAGATTAGGTAGACAGCAAAGGCAGATTAAGAGACACAGATCCAGGATCAACACGTACTGACACACAGATCCACCGACACCTATGTAAGCATGCACATGTCTCCATACATGAAGGCTTTTACTAAAAGAATAACAAGGCAATGATCCAAGCTGTCCTAATATAAAATAACTTTTTGTGGAAAGAAGAAAGGAAACCACACAAAAAGAGGTCATGCAAAGGACAAACAAAGCCTCCGCAGGGGCTTCTGTGTCTCCCCTGGTTATCCGCTGTCTAGTCTCCCCATTAACTCTCGGGTTGGGATTTGGAATAATCAATTAGAAAATAAGCCCCTTCCTCTCTATCGCTGTCATCTGCCTGTTTAGACCCCCTCCACCACCGACTGTACTTCAGCGTTTTTGATTTTAGTCGGCCTCGTTTTGAGGATCTGCGTCTGCGGCACATGCAGAATATATGGACGCTGTGACATTTCAGCTGCCCTTTGTCTGCGGGCCGCTGTGAGACGCTGATAAAAGACGCTAAAAGCTCAGTCACAGATCAGCCTTTCAGGGGAGGTGGAGGAGGATGAATGAAAAGGGGAAAGTGCTTCAAAGGCTCGGTGACATGAAGGAGGGGGAAAGGGCATAAATGATCAGAACATGAGTGGGGTGTGATGACGTTAGAAAGCAACCACGGTCGTGCAAGTCTTTTTTTTAAGATTTAGAGAGGAAATTGTATCCAAATGCAATATTTAAAGTATATATATATATGCATATTTTGCTCTTAACCTGTTGGCTTTAATGCCTATATTACCATAAGGATGGAGCTGGAGGCCAGAGCAAGAGCATGAATAATAGAATGCTCAGTCGGTTGTCTCCCTGTGTCTGTCTGTTCACCACTTCAGGGCACAAAATATACAAAATTCACCCTTAATTCAACTGATTTTTGCTTTGCATTACATTTAAACTAAATTTATTACATAAATAATTCGTAGCAAAGCAAATAAATATGCAAGACGGATTGGGTTGAAAAATGTCGGACAGAATTAGAGTATATAAACATTTCTTTCACAGTGAAATCACACATTTTTAAAACTGCGACACATTTTCTTTTAATAGCAACATTTTTAGGTTTTCTTCTAAAATGTTATTGATATGATTGAGTCAGGGTTTTAATTTGATTTTGTTGAGCATAAATTATTTACATTTTTTTTCCCAGCTGTGGTATTTATGTGGAAATCAAAGCAAATTATTTATTTCTGTATTTCTTTTCTTACAGAGGGGTTGTTTCTCAACTCTGCTGTCAATATAAAGTTATAAGGTGGCAAAGAATCAATAAATGATGTTAAAATTGGTAGTGGTCTGTGTGAATGTGTAGTGGTTAGCACTCTTGCCTTACAGTAAAAATCCCAGCCTTGTGTAGCAAGCAAGCAGAATTCATATTCAGAGTTATGTGCAAAAATATAAGCCAAGTTACAAGACAAAATGAAAAGCAATTGATAATTCATCAATAAGATTAAAAGTCAAAAATGTAAAAATAACTAAAATGAAAACATGCAACAATTCCTATTTTAAAACACACCACTAAATAAGAACATTTTCACTCTACATTTAAACATTTTCAGACTTGTGGCTATTTTTAGGGAGATGTTAACTGAAAAGCTGCCTCGCCATGTTTAGTTTTGACTCTTGGAACCTGAAGAAGACCTTGCAGATTTCGAGATAGGTTATAAGAAACTAGCGAATCAGAGATGTACTTGGGTGCTAGGCCATCGAGAGACTTATAAACCAGTAGAGCTGTTTTTGATTCTCTGAGCATTAGGAAACCAGTGCAAAGACCTCAGAACTGGAGTAACGTGATCATATTTCCTGTTTTTTGTCAGGGCTCAAGCTGCAGAATTTTGAATAAGTTGTAGTTGTTCACTATCTTTTTTAATTTTGGTGATGTTCTTTAGATGATAAAAAGGCTTCTCATGTACATGATGAGTTGTGACTAATGTGCATGGAAGAGTTTTCTTCCTTTAACGGTCCAAAAACATCCTTCATGGGTTCTTTGGTGTCTCTAAAATGTTCCCAGGTGTGAGTGTCTGGTCAACAGACCGGTGACCTGTAAAGGTTGGATTCCACTGTTGCCCAACAATAGCTAAGATAGGCTCCAGCAACCCATCACCCTAAAAGGGGTCTAAGGATAGATGGATGGATTGAAATTGGTGACCCAAAAATATCTAATTAGTATAAATGTTACATAAAGATTTATTCATACATCTACTTTTCCAAAAGAAAGGACATTCAGAGGCTCCAGTAAGGATTTAAAACTGGGATTTTCTTGACTGCATTCTAGTTAGGGGTCACTGTCATGGGTTTTGCTCTCCTTGCCCAATTTGTGTTGCAGCACATGCAAAAGTCAATAATTGATGGGAACTTTCCAACCATGAAAACCAAAAGCCCACCCCTACCGGCTGCTGATCACCTGGATCAGAAACAAATTCTCACTCCCAACTTGTCACACGTTTTCTAAGGCCCCTCCGCAGCACTTTTTGACGTTTTGGGCGTTCCTATTAAATCACAGATCTCCACTCGGGTCCCAAAATCATTACTGGTCCAGTACCGCAACACGTAGTGCACTGGCACTGAACCCCAATCGATACCAGATGCAGTAATGGATGCGGTACCAGACACGAACCAGTACCGGGTTATGGTTAGGGTACTGGTAATGGGTTAGGTGCATCCCTCGGACCAGTATGCATCCAGTACTGCATCCGGTACCACGTCCAGAGGGTTGCAGCCCCTTGATTTTACGAACAGCCAGCATGTCATAAAACAACAATGCGGGGACACCCATAGCATCAAGAAGAGACACGGAGGAGACTGTAACCAAACGTGTTGGGATAAGAATGTGTTGGGATCAGGTGTAGTTTGCCAATACAATGACAGGTTAGTTGGAAAACATACAGGACACTAGCTTTTGGAGGCTTGGAGTTTGATACCAACAGATTAGAAGGTCTGTGTATGAAAAACCAGTAGGGTTTTTAACAAAACACAGGTTTTATCAGAGTTTTCTATTAATACAGTGTTCAGTATGGAAATAGTTATACATTTTTTTTGTTTTTTAAATATAATTATCATCAAAGTGTGTATAGAAAGTGGTTCTTGGACTTCTGATCATCCAAAGTGCTGACGGACGATTCTGTAACAGGCGCACAAGAGGTCAACAGTGCTGCATAAACAGCAGCCTGATGCAATGCGCTGTAATCTGAAAGATACAAACAGTAGATGTGTGTGTTCATGCAGACAGAGGAAAATCAATCAGGTTTCGATAACATTGGCGAAACCAGAACTACTGTGTGTCAGAATGTGTTTGGAGCAGATAAAAGCAGCAAATACAACAGTAAACACTGATATCTGGGGTTTGCCAATAAACAGCGGCAAAATGGCAAAAAAAATGAAAGGTTTTTAGTCTAGAAGATGAATGCTGTTGCATTTGAATCAAGAAAAGTGCCCTTTAGGAGAATATATTAAATCATTTTTGCTTAAATGTCAAAGTGTCAGACCAGAAATCTATATTATTAATATCCTGTTATGACCAGTCTGTCAACAAATAAAGAACATTTTTTGTGCTAATTTCCGCCTGCGATTGCGATTGTTAGGTGACTAAACTTAAGTTAAATAAATATATTATACTTAGATGTGTATATATGTTGTCTCAGTTCAGTAAACTACAGAGTTGTTAGTCTTGTTAGCAGTGTTTAAACACTCCCTCAATGTTCCGCCTTATGTAAGTCCATTTGATGTTCTTATGTAAACTGCTCTCCTGCTGTTCTTTTGGTAGCTCACTCCTCCTCCTCCTCAGACCTGAGCTTTGTGGGTAGACATATCCACGACTATTTACTGTATTCCTCTGACGGGTTTACAGCATTGACCTCAGAAGGTGTTTGTGCAACCTTTCAGCGCTGCCATGCGACCAGAACATGGCAAACACCATCCATGCGCGCACGCACAGAAACTCCTGACCTTTGACAGATGGAGGCAACTTGCTTTTGAGCAAAGGACAGAAGATCTACTTAAATTGGCTTTTGAAGCCCTTTTGTTGCCATTTGTACCCCTTTTGTGCACATTTTTTATTATGTAATTCTGGTAAAGAAGTGAAAGAACTTTTCAAGCGGTTGTATACTGGGTGGAGGCGTAAAAGGCAAGACTAAAAGCAGCTGTTCAAGACTAAGAAAAACAGATCAAAAGGGGACACGCCCTGTCAGGTAGAGTTTATCAGTTGTGCTATAGAAGCTTCAGGTGTCAGGTGACCCAGTCAGAGCGTCGGGACATGTTCTGTTTCCATTGTGTCCTATCGTTGTAATAGACTGCTCACGGTAAGTTATGGATATTGCGAAACACTAAGTAGATGGGGATAAAAACGCAGTTGTATTTTGGGTGATAGACACACCTCATTTATACCTCATTTCCATTGAGATGAGTATTTTTAGCATTTCCTTTATAAAATGGACCCATTAGGCCAGAGCAATTTCTACCATTTTTGGTCCCCCGTTGGTTATTGATCCATAGAAAAATGGAACTGACCAGTGAGGACGGAGCTACTGTCATCACGTGATGAAATCCATAAGTACTACGATGACAGCCAGCTTCTGACCACCACTTTCTTGACTCAAGATCAGAGACTAAAGTTTTGTCCTCTTGGCTGTATTCTTCATTGCCTCCCACAATCTTCTGGCAAAGTGTATTAAAGTCTTTGCATTCAGTATTTTCACCTTATTTGTGGGGTTAGGGACCGGAGACACACCGTATAGCAAATACTGCACTGTTATGATGGACACTTATGTCATCAGTCTTCAGCACTCATCCGCCTTGATGATCAATGGAAATACTGACTTGAATTGCCTGGACCATTCTAAAGCGGTCAGGTCTGGAATGCTCAGTGGAAATGAGACATTAGTGTTTTTCACGCTATAGTCTCCCTGTGTCCAGTGTATCTTAGGGTGTATTCAGACACATTTAGTTTGCTTCAAGTGAACCATATTTGGTTTTCTCCGTTAATCTGGAACAAATTTTCAGTCTAAACACAACATATTGAACCGCTTCCTGACCCATCTTTGAAGGTTGTCTTGGTTGGTTTCTTATTGGACTGATCCCCAGTTTGCCCTGAGTTTCTGAATAGGCTCTGTGCTCAGAGTGGAACAATTGGACCAAAAGGAACAAAAATAAACAGAGAGCCGCGGACAAACGTGGAGCAGTGATGAGACGCAACAACTCATTAAAATGTGGTGGGATGAAAACGCAGCCGCACCAAAACCAATTTTAACGTGTGGTTCTCACAATCTATATGTCATAAACACTTCTCAGTGTGCCTTCATAGCCAACGTCTCCTTAGTAACCGCCTTGCAGCACGCCCACTGTACCAAAATAGCAAGTAAAAAGAGTTGAACCTGACATTAATGTAGACATTCAAAATGGTCAGTGACATATAAAGTTTGAATAAGTAAACTATCCCGACAAGGTTTCCAAAGCGCAGGACTTCCATTAGTCTTTTTTTCATTGCATTGCCCTGCCCTTGTAAATCCTGGCCAATGACTGAAAAGATCTTTAGTCACGTGGTTTTGTTTTCAAGCTTTGGTTTGAAACATAAATGGCCAGGATACAGTAGTCTGAAGACAGACCAAACACAAGGTTCAGGACTCGATTCGTACCAACAGAGTTTTACAGTCTTAATACACCCTTACTGATTAGGACCAAAATAAAAAAAAAGAGAGATATTTTCAAAGTGGTATCAATTTCAACATTCTGTGGATATAAAATCTGATTTTGCCAGTTGTTCATTCCAAATTCATCACTCAACAGCTACACATGGCATCACTTAACGGACGAGCAGCGCCAACTGGTGATAACGCGCCTTCAGGTTGGTAGAAGGATGTTGTACATGAACTTAATGCTTCTATGGACACACTGGGAGAGATCAAGAACACTGGCTGATCTAAAGATTCACAGCAGATGTGTTATCGACAAATTATAGATCCACTGCACCCGTGACCTTCCTGGACATTTCCCAAATGCCACTTAGGGAAAAAATATTTCCATATTGAACTTTAAATAGACTCTCCTGCAGGATCGTTTGCCTCAGTGTTGTCCAATGAAACCCACATAGCAGAAGAGTATGTACGTTTTTAGAGAAACATATGTGTTTCAGATCTAAAAGCTAGACAAAAAGTTTAATAGCACAGCAACAGAATGAGAGCTGAGAAAAGGGCACATTCAGGTCAGGTTATTCCAGTGACCTTGATCTATTCTATAAAAAAATACACCTTGGTTTGGTTTGGTTTAGTTTAGTTTGCTTTCATGCCGCACTTTTTAGAGATTACTCACCATTAGACCATCCTTTGTCAAGAAACTTATTGGGGGTAATATTTTCTCCAACCAGCACAGACAATAGCATGTAAATAAAGGAAACCTTGCTTGTGCATTCTTCTAACATGTGTTATGATACATTATTTCAATATAAAACTACTAAAAAGTAAAATTTTAATACACTAAAGAGGGGACTCCTTTATAAATCTGTGATACTAACAAATCTTTTATTTAGATTTAATCTTTTATTCTGTTAATGAATGACTCAGATTATGAAATTGAAACTGTTGACAACAACATAGATGCAATATATAGTAATTCAAATGTAGTGTAAACATTGTTTAAGTTAACTGGTGAAGGCTGTGCAAAATGATACCAACAAAGGCAGAAATTAGACGATTTTTAGGGTCAGAAGGGGGTTTTCTGTTCTAAACAGTGTTGTAATTTTGTGCTTAGTTGTTGTAAAGAATATTCTCATGTTTCTCCAGGATTTCGAGGTTTGTAGAACTGCTGTGAATCATCTCGCTTCATGGTTTTTTTGTCTTTGTGCAGCATTTAGCAGTACAAAGTCAGTATGTTCCAATGACGAGAACACCGTGGAACATTCTTCACTCAACACTGAGCTCAGTGTTTTTGGTGTGGAAAGCTCTTTAATCTGTTAGATTGATGCCTTTTAAAAACAATTAGGCTCTTTAGGGGTTTCATCTCTGCAATGCCCTGTATTTAATGATAATTTGCAGATTCAACAGAACCTTTGTGATGTTTATAGAGGATTTTTCTCTTTAATTTTTGTGTATTTGATTAATAAATGTTGGTATTTACATAATATGTAGAAGGGCTTCTTTTGATTAAGCTTTTTCCTTTAACAACACAAGAAGTTATTTTTGTGATTTTTAGTATTTTTCTAACCTTTTACTTTGACCAAAATGTTAATTATTAAGCCAATAAAATTTCAATTTCAGTTTTCTTTTTTTGCATAGTTTGGGCAGGGGAACGACTTATTTGTAATGTTAAAAAAAATAACTGCCGGCTCAAATATTTGCCCTTTTCCTCCTAACAACCAGTTGTCCTTTAGGGGTTTCTACAACCTCTAGAGGGCACTGTAGGTGTGTGTATCAGTATTTGCTACAAACAGCAACGCAGAAGAAGAAGTGCTGCTCAAACCAAATAAGGAGAAGAATCTAAACACTCTTTATGATCCTAATGCAGGACAGCAAATCTCTTCAAAAATAAATAATTTATGTATTAACACTCATGCACAGTCAATTCTTCTATCTAACGATTGGGCTAAAAGCTTGATGGTCGCGGACAAAATTTGAATGCAGCTTTCTCTTAGAAGTGTGACTTATACTCAACTCATGTTTTAATTTTTTTCTTCTTTATTAAGCACTTTTTTCCCTCCAACTTATACTCTGGAGCGACTTAAATTTAGGTGCAACTAACACTTTGGCCTAATCCAAAGTCTTCCCTTCTCCCTACCCCTCAGTTTAAAGTGCAAGTAGTGTCCGAAATGTTTTTTTTTAAGATCCTGTCCCCCAAATGGAGACATCCAAAGCTTTCCGTTGCAAAAAAAGCACATCGTGCCGCGGATAAGCGCTTTTCTTCACGTGGCTGCACTCTGACGCACAGAAGTTTATATTTAAATGTAAGTAATGAGTTTTTGTTGTAGTGTGACTTTTTAAAAATTATAAACCTGCTGTTGTTATGTATATTCAAGCACTGAAAGCGCTGCGCTAAAGCTCGCTGACCGGTGACTATTGCTGACATCATCGAGCGACAGTGACGTCCGATATATGAGACAGTATTTTTCCATAACTCTTCGTTTGGAGGGCTAAGTGTAGGAGAAGGGAAAAATTTGGATTGGGCCTTATACTCAGGTTAGATTTATACTCAAGAGATTATAGAAAATGTCATATTTTTACTCCTTTATCCCCTTGTTTGGTGATATTATTTTGAATATATTTTAAAACTAAAATACAAAAGAATTGCTAAATATTTACACATTTAAACCAATATTTCATTGTAACAGTTTAATAAAAAAAACAATTTTTGGTATTGTTGCATTGCTGAGGGCCAAATCCTGTAGTTTCAGCTCAGTTTTAACAACTGAAATTTTATAACCTAATTCCTTTTATAGTGCCATAATTTTCATTTTTGGACTAAAAATATTGTTACATTTGAAGAACAGATGATTTTGACCTCAACTATTAAAAAAAAAAACCCAACAACCTAGTACTTGTTTTCATTTTGCCACACCTGCTCACCGAATTTCCAGAGAAATCAGTCTGGTCGATCTGGTTGGGTTGAGTTTGTTTTTTGTTGACAGTTCAGATGCAGATACTGTGCAGCTGCCAAAGTGCCTGCTCAGCTTTTGTGGTGTGTCACATGAAAACTCTCTAAAAGTCTGAAAACACCAAACCACGTGTGAGTAAGTTTAGATGGCACTGAAGCGCAGTGGTGCTTTAAACCTGCATGCAGATACACTACCAGCATTTGTCTAAAAAAAAAAGTGTTTTTGTTACTACAGTAGTTGTAAACATTGAAGTATTTCAACTTAAATGCCAAATTAGCAGAAATAGTAGCCGTTACATCAAAATAAGACTAATTTTTTTTATTGATTTTGACTTTTTATATGCCTTTTTTAGCATTAAAAGTTCCTTGAGACACCAAAAAAAAAGCATTTTTCTTGCTTATCTTTTTGCCATTTTAGACCAGCTATGGTTTCTCAGTCAGAGGTCAAAACATTTTACAATGGGGTCATCTATTCTCCATCTGAAGTGTAGAATAAAAAAAACTTGTTGTGTGATCCCACACACAACCAAACACAAACTTAAGAGCCACACACGCTGTGATGAATAAGCCACTTGGTGACTCCATGACCTTCATTTCCACACCAACAAGAGCATCCAGTACAGCTGCTGCTGATGAAATATGTAACTGGGAGAAGCAACTCTCCCTCCACAGATGATGCAAGTACCTCCCACAGAACAAAGGCTGCCATGATGAAAGGACAGAGACGGGGCCACCTTGTTTATGATAATGATAGTGCAAAGACAACACTAAAAAGATTGTGTTATCATCTTGCAAAAACCTACATCAGCAAGCCCGAGTACAACAATTACCCACAGAAAATCTCTTGAAAGAAGTTCTTTGTCTTTTGTGGTTTTCAAAGTAAAGATGTATACATTTGTCGGCATTGAAAATCCTGTCTATGTTTTGTATAGACATGCAAATGTTGACCTGTGCAGGGAAATCTCAAGCTCTGCGCTCAACTGTCGCACTCTCAGTCTGTATGAGACATCTCATTTTATAAGAAGTGTGGTTTGAAACATAATCCTAATGAAAATTAGAGATAAATAATACAATCCGTGGAGATTGTGGCTTTGTTTCCTTTTAAATGTCTGGTTTGGCAGCTGTTGTAAAAGTAATATTGGAGAAATTTGCTATTTGAAATTTGTCAAGGGTTTGAATTGATCTTTTTCTGTGTTCAACTAACTCTAAAAGAAAACTAACAGGGATTATAACAGGAAATGTATCCTCACAAGCTAATTTTTTCATGGTCAAAATTGAGCGGCACATAAACAAAGTTTGAAATGTCAGGCAAACAGCCCAATGACAGTCTTGCTGCAAATACTGGACGGGCAAAACCTCATAAACGACTCAAGTGAGCAGAGGTTACACCTCAGTACAGGGAGTATGACAAAGGCTAAAAGGGATTGGCTCCAACTGTTTTCAGGAAGCAGCTGGTTACAGATCACCTGTTTAAATGTAAAAACAAAAAGGCCATAAAATACTTTTGCACTTTGTTATGACCTCTTTGTTAAACTGGGTTGGCAATGTTTTTCCTGCTTCTGTGATCAGGACTCAAAGACAAAGGTCTACTGGAGCTGCAACCTGAGGCTCAGGAGCCCTCAAGGCTTCTAAGAAAAATATGAACAATTTCAATAAATAATGGTTTCGTACTATTGATTCATTTACTTTAAGTAATTCAATTTAGCTATTTTTGCTTGGATTTTTAACAAAACTGAGCCAAAATGGTGGTAAAAATGTTTAATCTGCTATCAAAGCAGATTATTATTATTTTAATGACATCATCCTATTACATTTAGTCAAAAAAATGTTTTCTTCACCAAAGTTGTTGTGTTTATCTTCAATGCTAAAGGACAAATAAGATGAAGCGAGACCAAAGTTACAATGATAGAACATACGTTTTTCCATTTTTAGCAGAAGCAAATCTGCTGCAGCATCTTATCAAACACAGGATGCATTTTATTTTGAAAGGAACTTCTTTTAAAAGTAAAATAAGTTAATTTAATAAACTCAATTGTAGAGATTATTTTAAATCTATATTTTATAAATTACTTGCTTAATGGCCACAAAAACATACAGTAAATAAAATATATCTTTCTAACTTAGAGTTGGGGACTTTGCCGCCTTCATCAGATTTTAGTCCATACTGGATCATATGGCTTTTAGCATTAAAGGTGGAAAACCCCTGGTCTAACATATCCAAAACCCTCTTCACACTCATCCGGAGTAACAGCAACCTGTTGACATTCTCTCAACTACCGTAACTCTTCAAACACTGATGCAATTAATGTACTTTCAGTGGATTGTAAAGTGAAAATCAGCGCTTGTCTCCATGTCAGACTCAGCTGATTCACATTATATTGCATAAACAGTTAAATAATTAAGGTTGGAATTCCAAAAAGCGTGTGTTATTTAAGCGTCATCTCAGGTGTTAAAGGGTTGAAGTAGACAACAAAACATGATCTAAAATGGATGAAAATTGTAATTTTACAATGATTCCATCAGTGGGAAATTGTCAAAACTGTCACAGAAATAGAAATGAACATACAACTAGAACAGGGATAAGTAACTCCAGGCCTCGAACACCGTGTTATCTGCATGATTTCCAGATATCTGAGCAATACTCATGACTGACTATCTGATTCAGGTTTGTGGGAAAACATGCAGGAATCTGGCCCTCCAGGCCTGGAGGTGCTCCCCCATAAAGCCTCGTTTCCACTGAGTGGAATGGTCCGGCTTGGCCTGGTATTTTGAGAGTTTCCATAATAAAATGGACCCATTAAACTGGACCGTTTTTGGGCCCCTGTTGGTTATACATCCACAGAAAAATGGAACAAACCCAATAGGGTCACACAATGAAACACGTTGATTACAAAAGAAAGTGCCGCCGCCAGCAATCAGTCTGCACCCTGCAAACGCCATAATGGTCCAACTTTCAGTGGAAGCGCTCGCCTGAATTGCCTTGACCATCCTAAACTTCCCAAAGTGGAAACAAGGCTTTAATGTGTTGAGCCCATATGGAAGGCAAGTTGGATTATAACCAGAACACCCCAGTATGTGGTGATTTGGCACCATCACCCCCTTCGTCCACACTCCACACATTTTTATGTTAAAATGACCCTGTGTGTGTGTGTGTGTGTGTGTGTGTGTTGAGTGGGCATATGGCTACTGACATGACCATGAGCCAACCTGTTTCATGTTACTGCTGCCTATCAGTAGAGGCCAGCAGATGCAGCATTAATATGGATGGAGGAGGGCGTTAACCCGACCACACCAGACACTCTCATACAAGAAAGAAAGATAGAAAGAAAGTAGGGTGAGCTCTCTTCTGTTGGAGTGTGGTCAAATCTGAGACACTTCTTAAGATAACCAAGAACTGAGCATTTTGGCGAAAAAAACGAACATTTTTGATGCATAAAAAATATACTGTTCCACCAGACTAGGCAGGTTTTGTACCACTGAAGACAAAAACAGGATTTTTTTTGCAGAACTGCGAAACAGTTTCGTCAAATTTCCAAAGACGAAGCCACTTTAACGTGGAGTTTCCTATTTTGTGATAAATGAAGCGTCTAACCAGCAACAACAATGCAGACACGAACAGTGGCTTTGTTTTTGCAACTCATGTGTTTACTTGAAAGCACCCACTCAGCACCCACACTACTTTTAAGCAAAGCTGTGGACATTCCGCTATCCAGATGGAGAAAGTAGCTTTAGTGGAGCGTCTCCACCTTTTATACCACTGCCATAAAAAGAGAAAACACAATGTGCATCATCCGAGTTGAGCGCAACACAAATGTGTGCTCAGAAAGACAAAAGCCATTTCTCCACAGGGCAGAAACTATAAATTAGTTCTATCAAAATGATGTTCGCCTATTTAAAAAAAATGCATACCTCCAGGCTTAAACATATGTTTGGAGTACATGCACATCCAGATTGTTTTTTTTTAATGTAAGAATTAGTGAGCATGTGTATGTAAAAAATGTCTGTTTTTATATGTGAGGATGGGGGGGGGCAGGCGAGGTGAAAGGTTGAGCTGCTGTCTCGCCTATAATCCCTCCAGCCATGCTCGGTTACATTATGCTTCTGAGAAAAACCATACACGCAAATACGCATGGGAACACGCAGCTCACATCCTCCTCTGTGACCTAGCCACCGGCCATTAACTGTTTATGGCTTTTGTGCTGAGCCGTGACCCATTACAGCTGAAAAACAAGGTTAAAGTCAGAGTCCATGTGGACAACCAGAGTGCCAAAGGGCAAAAACTTTGTGTTACTGCCCTTATTTGTGCAGCTGCTGGCTGGAAGTTGTGTACATATACATATATATATATATATACATATATATATGTGTATATATTATATATATATATATATATATATATATATATATATATTATATATATATTATCCATAACTGAATAAAAAGTTTGAGTAACTGTCTTAAAAATATTTCATTAAGTATATTTCAACATATGCGTAAAATATAAAATGTGAATGAAATACAATGAGACAAAAATGTTGCAAGTTTTCCCATTTAGAAATCATTGAGGGGTCTGACATTTTCATTTTAGCTGCATGGCCACTGTGGGAGACATAATCTAAATGTCTTGAAATCACACTGTATGATTTTCTTAAATAATATAAACTGCTGCAAGTAAGTATTTGAACACCTTTCTATAGCTAGAATTCTGACCCTCGTAGACCTGTTAGTCCACCTTTAAATAGTCCACCTCCAATTAGAAGCACTCGTTTGAGGTGCTCAGCTGCTTAAAGACACCTGTCCACCCATACATTCAGTAAGACTCCAACTACTAACACGGTCCAGACTAATGAGCTGTCGAAAGACACCAGACACAATATTAGACCTCCACTAGGCTGGGAATGTCTACGGGGCAATTGTTAAGCAGCTATGGTGAAAAAAGATCCACTGTTGGAGCAATTATTAGAAAGTGGAAGAAGCTAAACATGAATGTCAATCTACCTAAGACTGGGGCTCCATGAAAGATCTCACCTCGTGGGGTCTCAGTGATCCTAAGAAAGGGGAGGTCTCAGCCCAGAGCTACATGGAAGGAGCTGGCAAATGACCTAAAATCAGCTAGAATCACCGTTTCCATGGTTCTTGTTGGTAATACACTAAGACGTAATGGTTTGAATTCATGGATGTCTCGGAAGGTTCCTCTGCTTAAAACAGCACAAGTCCAGACCCGTCTTAAGTTTGACCATTTGGATGATCCAGAGAAGTGATGAGAGAAAGTCAATAGAGTCCGATTAGACCAAAATAGAACTTTTTGGTCTTTGGTGGACGAAGAATGATGAGTACCATCCGAAGAACACCACCCCTACTGTGAAGCATGGAGGTGGTAGCATCATGCTATGCTGGGGTTTTTCTAAATATGGAACAGGACAAAGGCACTATGTTGAGGAGATGATGACCGTCGCCCTGTATTGAGAGATTTTGGGGAACAAGCACAAAGCCAGGATGGCCAAGATGTGGCTCCATAAGACGCTTATCAAGGTTCTAGAGAGGCCTTACAAGTCTCCACCACTTTCTTTACCTTCGGGCATGACATGTCCACTTCTCTTCAGTTTTTTTCCCCATTCCATTACTGGTACTACTACTTTTTCAGATTAATTTATAATAACTCAGACACTCTGCTGCATTTTTTTTTTTTTTTTTTGCATATACCCAACATTGGCAGAGAATCACGCTCAACGATTTTATAGTTGCTGGGCAACAACACGTTTTGCTCCTCTTGTGTTTGTACATGTAGACCTAAATGATGGCAACTGTAGTAATCAATCGTTTAGGTGTTGCACGGTGCCATTTCCCCAGATGCACATAGGTGCTAATTACCACCATTCCGGAGAGAACAGTCAGTCAGTCAGTCTGGATGTGGATCACAGTCTGCCATTTGGTGATATCTGGTCTACAATGTAGAAAGAGACAAGTAATCATGAATTTAAAGACATAAAATGGATTGTGATTGGCTGACAAGAAGGTGGACTATTTAGCTTTGGGTTCAAAGTGACGGTCAAACTGATAACGGTTGTAGAGTGATGCAATCCAACATACCTAAATGATCATCTTCCTCATTGAAACTGCAGCAAAGCCTTACATCTATGTTTTTTTTAATTACTGACTAGAATTGTTTTAGATTTTTAAATTACGTTTTAAGCCACTAAATGCTGTTGACTGTGTTTTATTTTAAATGTAAGCGAAAAAAAATCCTATAAAGTTTTAAGATTTTACTATCCTTACATGACAGATGTAAAAGGTAGAAGTATAAAAATATGATGGAACTGAAGAATGAAACTAAAACAACCACAAATTTTTATATTAAATGGGATTTTGACCAGGGGCGGAGCTACAGGGGGTCAAGAGGGGCACGTGCCCCCTCACTTCCTGTCAGTTTTTTAACTAGTTTTAGTATCATTATTGACATTGATGAAGAAGTCATCAATACAAGCTTCGTTAAGTGTTAGCTAAAAGAACTGCAGTTTTAAAATTAATAACGATAATAAAAGGTTTATATAAAATGTTCTAGCTCCTCCTCAGATTTACAAAAGTAACTGTTGATATTTGAAGTCGCAGTGTTGACAAACTGGCTGCAGCCGGATTAATATTATACATATAACCCACTGAATTCCATTTCCACTGTATAATCTGTGTGTAGTTCCATCAGAATAGACCATAAAGTCTATTTTAATCCCTGATTTAGAGGCAGGTCTAATCTGTGTCATGCAAATGCAAAACAAACCAATGTGAAATGGTAGAAATCATTAAAAGTGTCTAATGTTGCCGTTCTCGTTTGGGTCTTCTTCCCTCGTGGTAATTAAAAGGTGTTTTATTGAAACCCTGCACAGAGGATTTGGCTGCAACGCTTGAGTGGACTTGCAGGAGCGGGGCCTGTCCAAGAGCGGACACTGCCAAGAACACTCTGGCCGGGCGGCCGGATAGCCGGCCGGCCTTGAGCCCAGCGAGCTCGGTCAGTGTCCTCGTTGTGGCCGCGCACACACGGCAGCAGGCGCAGACAGGCGAGAGCTCATCTGAGTTCGCCGTGCTAACGTCACCCGCGGGGTGCAGGGTACATTAACTAATTGCTCAGCCCTGCAGAGCTCAACAGCCTGAACAGAGGGAGGAGAGCAGGATGAAGTTAAAAGAAGTGATCACACAGACAGAAAGAGTGTAAGACAGATGGACAGACGCGCAGACAGACAGAGCTGGGGTTTGTTTACATGGGCGCCGGGCCAACGCAGCATTAGGACTGAGGCCAGCGGCGGCCGGACAATGGAACAGGCTGTGTGCGTTTGTGCACGTTAGTCAGCAGTGTGTGGCATCCGTGACAATGGGCCAAAGCAGTATTGGAGGACGGGAGGAGGGGGGAGTTTAGGTTAGGCCAAAGAGAAAAAAAATGAGGATTAAAAGCAGAAAAAATACAAAACACTGAAGACAGGCTGGACAGACACCAGAGATTTGTTGATGTTCGCACACCAACACACTTTCTGTTGCTTCAGGCTTCTTTTCTGACTGAGCTTCAGACGTCTTCCTCCATTTATAGCCCAAAACCCCTCCTTACATCCCCTCCACAGACTGTCTAAATCTTCTTTGTTTTCAACTAAGCACACAAAGAAAAAACAAAACAAAAGAATTAATCATATGAGTGTTTGATTATCTGCTTCTAAAAAACATGGATACTTTTGCCTTTTAGTTGAACTTTATCTAGTGTATGGTGATTTGTCTACAAGAAAAACATACAGGTTTTTTTATTTTTTTAAATACACATCAAAACAGTTTTGCTTTTACTTTGTTAATATTTAGTAAATTATGGTTATGTTAAACCACCAAATGGTCCCCAAGTGCAGCTGTGTCTGCAGCTCACCACTCCCACAGAGAAATGCAGAGAACAAATGTTGTGCGACAACAAATGGGACTTTAACTTTCACAAAAATCAAGAAAATTACACTTAAAATGCTTTTTATTTCTATTCAAGGTGAGGTGAATCAGGAGCAGATGAAAAAAATTATATTTAAGAAAGAAGGTTCTACGGCAAGCCACAAGCTCAATATATTTTCATATATGTCATTCTTAATTGCTACTATACCCAAATAAACAAAAAAATGTTGTCAAATTTACATAATTCTTAAGTTTTTTCCATTTAAAAACCCTTTTTTAAGGGGGAAAAGCATTGAAATTAATATAATTTAAAAGAAAAATACAAAAAAGACTGCAAACAGAAATTTTAATAGTTATTAAACATGAACTACTTTCTCCTTTTTTTTTTAACCTAGAAAGCTTAAATGTTCACTCCTGAATCCACAGCAATAATTCCCAGTGAACATGAGATATCTGACACAGTTATGGCTGATGTTGTCATTCACCAGGGAGAAGCAGCCATCCTTCACCGAGTTGACTGGTGGGGTTTTTTTTTGGGCCGGTCAGGCTGCAGGTGGCATCAACTCTATTTGTACACCGATAATGACCTCTGTGTGTATCTGGGGACCTGGTACCTCAAAGGAAGAACGGCGTGGATGGGTTTGCCGGCTATTTCCTCGCCAGTAATTGCACAGCTCTTTTCAATGAAAGCTGTCCTGCTGTGTGATGCTCTTGAGTGATGGTCCCCCCACTTTGGAGGGATAGAATTGCAGTTCTCACTGTGTGTTTCTGCGTTTCATGTATGTGGCGTCTGATTGACAAGCGAGATGATTGTAGTGGTCACAGGCCTATAGAGCAATGCAGACGGCTTGTGTACATGTAGGGAGGTGTACTTTGTGCATGCTAATCCTCTCACACCATGTCTTTGTGTCTGCGGGGAGCGCATTGTGTACTTCCGCCAATTCTTCTCTGTGATCGGTTTTCCTGCAGTCGCTGAAAGGACAAGGTCACATGACGGCTGGGACGCCCGGGCAGACGCAAATCTTGCTTCTTAATCCTCTTTTAGCAAGCGAGGCCGACCTGTTCCGTCACATCTGCACTGACAAACGTGTGGGGTTTCTACATGTATCAAGAGAAATATAAGAGAAAAAATTACCTTTTTCCACTTTAATTTGGACCAATAAACAAAAAAAATAAGTTAGCAATACCGTGTCTACTTCAGCCTTCCTTGTCTTGTCTTCCGGCCTTTTTGCTGTGTCGAAATGATCTTGTAATGAAAGATAATAACCCCCTGGTTTAGAAACGAGAAGAAAACTACTGCAGAGGACAAACATGCAGCGATAGAGACGGAGTAATCAGCAGGTGATCTATGATTACAGCATAATAACCTCATAACTACACACAGAATGGAGAAGCTGCTCGTAAAATGAATGTTGCACCAAAACTCATCATTTCAGAACCGTTTATTAGTGGGTTCCATCATGGAGTGGGAAGCTTGATTACAGAGTAGGAACGAGGAGGAGTTGAAGTGTTTGTTAAAAGTTTCAGGGACCATTAGATGGGGTCAGTGTGGCGTCCCCTTACATCCAGGATGCTTCTCTCTCGGTCAGAAAAATATCATTTATAGCGAAACTCTGTTTTTTCTAGGTTTCACTTCAATGAAAATTCTGTTTTTAACATCTTACTGTAGTAGATTTTAGGATTAAAACTGCATTTCTGAGTATTTCTTTATTTCAATGGTGATCAGGAACAGATGGCCACCATTAAAAAAAAAAAAAACTCAGTTGTGATGATGGTTTGCTCCATTCTGATGCATCCACTGAGAGACGAATAGATCCAATAACGTCTTTGTTTTTGTCATCTGATCAAGCATCTGGATGAAAACTGAACATCTGGATGGTTCTAATATTGCTCGCCATTTTAGCTTGGTGTTGCGAGGGGCTGTAAGCTAGCAGTAGAGAATGTAAACAAAGGGATGATGGGATATCAGCTGCAGCTTACTTTCAAGCCAACAGTCCCACCCGCAACTTAAAGGCAAATTTCTAATGAACTGCTGCTGCTTTACAAAAGCTATGTCCTTGAAAATAAGACCTTTTTTTTTAAATTTTGGCTAAAAGCAGCATAATCATAACTAAAAGACCATTGGAAAATATTTTACAATTGATCACAATATGATCAGAGAAGTTCCAGATTTACCTGTTAAAGATAGATATATGCTGTAAAAGTTGCAACATGAAAATAAATATTGCAATAAACAATCTAAATCTCAGTTCACTAAGGATATAACCTAAACTGCCATATAAGCTCAACTTTATCTCAAAACCATAAAAATTTAGACATTATTTCCTCCACACGCATTAGGAGTTTCAGCTTTATAAATCAATTTTTGAAAAATGGTCGAGCAGAGAATTTGACACATGATGTGTGAATCCAGCATTAGACTTTAGACCACCACACTTTATTACATACTTTTACTAATTAAGACAGCCACTTTTCTTCTTTTTTTTCGTAAAGAAAGCTATGGATTTACTACTGTATGACATTAGGAGTGTTAGGGCAACCCCAAAAAAAAAAAAAAAGCAATTTCCCGAGATTTAAAGTTTAAAAATTAACAACTTTTTTCTCATAAAATTACAACTTTCTTCCGTAAATGTGTTTTAAAGTCGTACATCTAAAACTTTTTAACATAAATGTATTACTTTTTTCTTGCAAATTAACATTTTTTAAAGTTGTAGATTTATAACTTTTGCATTAATGAATTTATAACTTTAAAACATGTAAATTTACAAGAAAAAAGTAATAAATGTTGCCCTTTTTTATAAATGTATTACTTGAAAGCACATACATTTTTATGTTTTAAAGTAGTAAATTTAGCCTACAACTTTTAAAGTAATAAATTCTGCAACTTTATTGTTGTAATTTATCAGTTATGGCTTTTTTTCTCCTAATTTTACGACTATAAATTTGTAATTAAAAAGGCTTTTGCTTGTAAAATGGCCCAAAAAACACTGTTGTACTGTTGTGGCTGCAACTTTTTTATAGTTTTCCAAATAAACTAACTAAATTCTGGCAAAATTTTTATATGAAAGGTTACCCTCCTGTGAAAGGATATTCCAGACACTTCCTTAGAAGTGTTGCAATAGGCAAAAGGTACACACGTGCTGCATTTGAGGGAGTTTTGTCTTTTTATCAGGATGACCATGAAGTTCAATACTACAAAAAGTCCCTTTATGATAACATCGATGGCCACCATATGATCATAATCTCTCTTTATTTCACTTATATGGTGTAATCAGACACTCATTAGGTTTATAATTAAACATTTCAATTGAAAGTGTTGGTAACAAAAACATTTAGAAACGTATAAGGTTTATTTGTAGCGTTGACGTGGTGATACACGTCCATAATGAAGTTCTTACAAGCTGCTTTCACTATTACTAACCTTAAAAGGAATTTCTAATTATCTCAACATCATTCATTGCAGTTCCAAACATGAGGAACAGCAGCTGTGTTTCCTTGTTCTAATGGAAATGTTTTTGATTTCTCCAACGATTCATGTTCAATATGGTTCACATTATTTCTAGAACTTTCCAAAACCTTTTTGGCTTTGAACCCTTTAAAAAAAAAATAAAAAATACATGTTGCAGTTACATAAGACCTATTGCATGGCGTGCGCCGTTAAACTCCTGCAAGCATATTTTTAGGTTGCAACTGTGAACAGGTGTTCGTAACATTGTGATGTAACCACAGAAGCTTCTGATGCATCTGCTGCAAAAAGCAAATGACTCCGTTAAATGATCCTTCAGAATAAATGACTATGAACTGGAACTTTTTAACAATCGTTAGTCAATCCTCCTGTAATTTTTTTTTTTTAAAGGAGTTCTGATCCACATGAACAACCTTTTAATCACCAACAGGTTCTTCTCAGATGGTCTTTTGTCAGATTTATGAACTTTTTGAAGTGCTGTGGTCAACATTGATGCAGAGGAAACTGTTTTGGTGCTGTTTGATCTGAGCCTTTCACGATGTTGACTACAAAAACTTTCTTGATGAACTGAAAAAGTGTGGATTAGATTATCAGATACGACTAGAACTATCTACAATACAAGGGGTAATTATTTTGTTTCCATTAATTATCATAAATCAACAAGCATCTCGTGGAGTACCTCAAGGTTCAATACTTGGACTTCTGTTCTTCAGTTTTTATATGTTCTCTCTGGGTTTTTTTCTAGAATTAGTTTAAGGCCACAACCAAATCTCCTTTTTATGCTCTCAATCAAATAGTGAGTCTGAGAACTCTCATGTTCTTTTAAAATGAACAACTTGAACAATCTTCTGTCTGGATCTAAAAATAAACTGCTAGACAAACACATTCATGACACTGCTTGCAAAATTCTACTAAGAACAAGGAAAACTCATCACACCTCTACTGTGCTCAAGTCCTTAGAATGGGAAACTAAATTCAAAGTAGTGTGGTTTGTTTATATATACTGTTATATTGTTCAACCCAAGCATTTCTCAGATCTGCTTGCAGATGAAACCCAAACATACTCTGGTATCTACTGAAATCAACTACTAGAAACTCGAGAGAACCAGTCAAAACCTTAGGCTTATCACTGTCTTTTTTAATCGTTATTTTTGTTTTGAAAAACCTTTTTTTTTGTTGACGATGTACATATTTTAGTTATTTGTATAGCAGATTTTGTATTCCTTTCTGTTTGTTGTTCATTCTAAAGCCCGTACACAGTTGTTGCAAAGGTCAAATTTCCCAAGTTTGGATCAATTCAGTATCTTTATCTTCATCTTTTGGATCTCAAAGCAATAACATATCAAAGATCACAACAATAATGAAAAAGTACTGCAAACAATTTAAAAACATCACACTGTAGAAATCCAAATAAAACTACAGAAACTGAAAAATGATAATAATAAAATAAAAAATGTTTCAAAAAACAAGAAATTTTTCCAAAATAAAATTGGAATGTTGATTGGATGATGACATTTGTCCCTCATTTTTATCGAAAGTTATGTCATGAAGTGTACCGTACACTATAGTATACTGATCCTGTAACTTTTCTTACTATGCA
Organism: Oryzias javanicus; assembly: GCA_003999625.1. NCBI lineage: Eukaryota > Metazoa > Chordata > Actinopteri > Beloniformes > Adrianichthyidae > Oryzias > Oryzias javanicus. The sequence continues at coordinate 20,028,295 of CM012459.1, forward strand.
GACATTGAAAATGCCTTTAAAAAAATCTAAACGTCAAAAATCAAATCCTTTCGTCCAATCAACGATGTCTCCTTCACATTCCTACTCCTAACTTGTCATATATGGATGCATGTTTTCGGGCCTCCTCCATGTCACTTTTTGACATTTTGGGTATCCACTCGTCATTTCTTGTCATGCTCATTGCTCCCATTAAATCACAGGTTTTTTAAATATTTATTATTTATTTTTGTTTGTGTAATTTTCATGGTGATCTTTAATGTTTGTTGGTGTGATTTGTAACTCAAGGCCACCGTAGTCAAGCCCTCTAAATTGCTTTTGTTGTAAGATTTTTCCATATAAATGAAGCTGTCTGCCTGGTGATAAATTAGAAAGGATGAAAAATAATGTAAAATGTGGTTTTAAAGTTTTATATTAGAAACAATAACTATATCCTTTCTTTTAGTAATGTCGCAAAAATAGGTCGACCAGCATTATAGTTAGTCATTTTCCAAAAGCAGATGTCCTCTATTCTTGTTTTCCAGAGAAAAAAAATGACTCAACTTTCCAACCGGATTGCTACATGAACAACTTTTGTCAGTCTGTCAATAAAGTGTTTGACTTCCTCAAATTTTGGGGAGAACATGATGTCAAATCTGTGTTTTCATCAACCTATTCTCAAAGAGTCGCCGTTGTTAGCGCGGCTTTTTCACAGAACCTCGTGCACGTGAATGCAAAGCAGCCACCTTTGGAGCGTCATGCGGCCGCAGCTTCCATCGCCGCACGTGACCCAAAGGATTCTTTCAGAAAATTGCACACGTTTGACAACATTCTTCAAGTGGGTGTCCTTTGTCACAAATGCAGATATACAAGCTGAAACTTCCTTCAAAGAGATTTTTTTTTTTTTTTTTAACGGATCAAAGCAGCTGGTGAGTGACAGGACAAGATCACATATTAAAGTCAAGGGCCGGGGGCCGGATTCGGCCCTCTACGTAATTCTATCCGACCCTCCAGATCATTTTATTTATTGTTATAATTGGCCCGATGTTATCTTGAGTGCATTTCTAACTTGTATAATTTTGACAAAATATATTTTTTCATGAAAATCAAAATAGTGAAAGTTATTTAAGTTTTTTTATTCTGGAATTATATTCCTGCCTTTTTATTATTTATATTTATTTTAAAAAGTTACGGTTTTAAAGTTTTTAAAATTGTCATTCTGTTAGCTTTTTGGATTTTTTGCCATTTACTAAGATTTTTTTAGGCTACTTTGGAGTTTAGCTAATATTTCAACTTCGTGCTAGCTGTTTTGGTTAATTTAGACATTTTTTGGTTTTTTTCAGTTTCTTTCGGCTGTTGGGCTAACATTTGCGCGCTCCCTATCTTGGCTAATTTAGTTTTTTTTTAAAGCTTTTTAGACTGTTTGGAGTCCAGCTAATATTTCATGTAAATGCTAGGTGTTTTGGCTAATTTAGACTTTTTTCCGTTTTTTAGGATATTTTGAAGTTTAGCTATTTTTTTCAGTTTTGGCTAACCTAAGTTTTTTTGTTTAGTTTTATAGTATAATGTGGCATTCAGCTAATATTTTAGCTGGCTATGAATTTAAGCATTTTCGGCTATCAGCACTAGTATCTTCAGCAGCCAAAATCATCTTACAGCATTCACACTAGGATTATTGCAGGTAATATTTAGTTCATAATTATGTTAAAAAGTTACATTTGTTTTGGCTGCACGGGGGTGCAGTGGTTAGCGCTCTTGCCTCACAGCAAGAAGGCCCCAGTTCAGATCCTGAAACAGAAACACCAATTGGGACCTTTCTGTGTGGAGTTTGCATGTTCTCTCCGTGCATGCTTGGGTTTTCATCGGGAACTCCAGCTTCCTCCCACCATCCAAAAACATGCTTCGTAGGTTAATTGGTGACTCTAAATTCCCGTAGGTGTGAATGGGTGTGTGATTGAGGCCCTGTGACAGACTGGTGACCTGTCCTGGGTAAACCTTTCCTTCGCCCATCAGTAGCAGGTTTCTCCAGCACCACTGCGACCCTGAAAGGATGAAGCGGCCAAGAAGATGAATGAGTTAAGTTTAAAAAATGTAGTTTTAGTTTGTTCAACAAATGTTTATCCTGTTCGGCCTGCAGCAAAAGGTGTGTTTTGGATTTTAGCCTCTTGTGCGATTGAGTTTGACAACCCTGAGTAAGATTGTTGGAAGAAGACAGAAGGTTGGAGAGCTCGACAACAGCTAAGGCTGTTTGTGGAAACAGGAGACGGTACTTTCCAGATATCTTTTTAAACCTTCCAAAACATTTAACCCTCTCTTTTAGCAATGACAATTTTAAACATGTCCTTTTTAGAAAAATTATAGGAAAACTAAAAATAACACAAACAACTTTAGACAAATGGGTCACTAAAGTTCGGCAGAAGCTGGGGGTTGTTGTCGGCGTGCAGGATGGGTGCTTCATTGTCTGCCCCATCTGTCTGGTTTTATCTCCACTCGCCACCCCCCCAGGCCTCACCAGCCCCTCCACCCAAGCTTTGCTCCCCCCATCAGCTCTATCCATCCTTTGTGGCCCTCCCAACATGCTGGCAGACGACCAGGAAGCGTCCACCCACAGCAACTGGTGGCATTGTTCGCATACGCAGGACATGTATGAGCACAGTTGCTTCTGCCTCGGACAGACTCTTCACGCTGAACGTGGGCATCTGCTGCCACTGGGGCGTAACCATAAATAATTTGATAAATGAAGCTTGTAGGTCGAGCTTAATTTATGCTGCAAGTCGACAAATAATGCGATAATTGATGAACACGATGTGCAAAACTTCCTGCAGTAAACTCCAAGAATTATTACAAATGCAACTTTTTTTTTTTCTTTATTACACACTTACACGTGTGTGATTTACACATCTTTGGAGCACATAAGGCTCTTCTTCAGCTCAGCGGGGTGTAAAGGAAACTGTTTTGGATAACATCAAAGATGTCCTTTGTGTTGTGATGCGGGAGAGAGGAAGGTTTCGTGGTTTTCCATGCGGGCTTCCTTTTGTTTGAATAACAGGCAAAAATTCTGTGAAGAAAAAAAAAAAACATTCCGAAAGCTCTCTGCAAATACTGAAGAAATCGACTGAATTTTTCAAGCTGGGAAAATTAGAGACGCCTTTTAATAGCTGCAGCTCCCATGATGAGGAGATTTGCACACAAACGTGACAGAACGCACATACAGATGAGCTCTTTTTGAATCCCAAAGGCTTATTGCGAAATGCACGAAGGAGTAAACACTCAGTCGGCCAAACATTTCAACCGAGTACGAATAAATCATGCAACAGTTGACGTGTATTTGGTTCCTATTCAGTAAATAAGCAAATATGCTGTTTGACAAACGCTAACGGAACAATAAATTTGGTTTTATCTCTCACGTTTTCGCAATTTTTGGCGAAAATGGATCAATTTTAGAAGTGAGTCTTTCAGAGGTTGGAGGCAACGTGTTGTCCTAACAACGCAGCCTCACATGGTGCAACACAGTCCTGGGGCTGTTTTGGTGCATTTCTGCTGACTGTGGCAGGAAGAACAAAAAGAAATGAGCAGCGAACAGGAGGAAAACATGTCCTCATGCTAGCAAACATGGATACAAATAAATGATAAAGAGCAATCGTTTCCCAAAGAGACTATCTCATCTTAACCACACAGGTGTACGGTTTTGCATTGGGTTCTAGTTCTTTCATAAATGGATTTTCGGTAACACTTTAGATTAGGTGCTGCAAAACACTCAGAATAATGTTAACAAAGATTGTTAATACATTTGTTAAGCTTGTAAGCAGTTTATTAATTTAGCTTTTGTAAGTAATGGTCTCACTTTAGACTTTACTAAGTATATCAATAAATCTTACTTGGCTTATTATGCTAATAAATGTCTTATAAACATCCTATAAACACATTAATAATGTTTTTTAATGTGTTAATAAAGCTTGTGAAGGAATCTTATTATAAAGTGTTACCGGATTTTCTCTTCACAAACAGTTTTGATGAAGCTTTGGAGTTCCTGCAGAGAATTTCTTTTGATCCGTAACACAACGTTAACCAAATTCCTCACCTTGAAGTCTTTTCATTCATTTGGTGAATGTGTACAGCATTAGAGACCAGCCACATTTACCATCATGCATTACTATGAAGCGATTTAGTCGAGTTCAGAACAGTAGAATACAAAAATTAAGCTTAAAAATTAAATCACATTATATATTTAATACACACTTAACAAGGTTTCATACAGAGCTTAGTTAATGAATCAGCCTCAACAAACAAAAACTTTATAGCTCATTTTTTGTTTTTTTTGTAAAAAAAGATAAACTGCATCCAATGCTGCCTGCTTAGCTTGCACTATTTTTTTACTTCAAGGGTTCAGAAATGTTGACTCAAAAACTTAACTATAGTCATACATTAAAATACTACTGAAATACTGAAAAAGAATGTAAAAGTACAACAGAAATATGTTTTAAGTGTAGTGATTATAGGTAATTATAACAGAGTTTCACATTTTAAACATTTTTGCTCATAAATCATCAGTAGTGGAATGTTTTTTAAGTGTCAAATGAAAACTCTTTGACATTGTTAGGATTTCTTTTCTAAGAAAAACATGAGACACCCATGGGAAGGGTGCTCTTTTGTTTGGGTTGGTTTGTCACTTGTGTTTGTTTTTTACACTGTTCAGTTTGCAGGGTTTTGTGTTTTTTCTTGTGTGGTTTCATTTAGGATAATTGTCCTCTGTGTGTATTAGTGTCTGGTTATCTGGTTTGTCCACAATTTTTTTTAGATTACATTTTTTGCTCTTTTATTTATGTGTATTTTTTTTCTCCGTGTTTTAAGTTTATTTATGTAATGTTATGTCCTTAACCAACAATTTCTGACACCACTTTCAGGATTTGTAGCTGAAAAATTTATATTTGCATTATTTAAACACAAAATTTCTTCCTTAAGCTTTTAAAAAACAGGAACATTAGAGTTTAACTGCCATCAAATTAATGAGGTAAAACAGTATCCTAAATGCAAAAATATCCTAGATAAAGAAATCCAACTAGCTTTGCTTTTTTTAAATGAATTTTAGAGTAATTTCTGTAGTAAAAACAAGAACAAAGAAGTAACTATAAAAGGAAATGTCAGCCAACCTCCACAAAATGGTACAAAAGTGCAGAAAACTGTTTAATGGAAATGCGATTTGTTTTAAATTGTTGACATACGTTTAGAGTTTTTCAAATCCCCAGCATCTTGTTTCCATCAGGGGAGGTCATCATCAGAGAGTTTGCATTTACCTTTCAGAAGAAGAAAAAAACAAGTTTCTTTCTGGATCATTTGCTTTTTCCTGGAACATTGTGTTTGTTGAGCTACAGTTGGACAACATATGGTTTAGCCAGCTAAGCAGAAAAATGACAAATATGCAAGAATAGACAAAGAACACGATGAAAACTGGTGGTTTTTGAGATGTCAGCAATATTTCAACACAGTTGTCCTCTAATGCACTCAACTCAAAGGGAAATGGTTGATGTTTGGGGGTTGGGATAAGCAGATTTAAAAAAAAAAAAAAAAAAAAACTCCAAAAAAAGTAAAGGAAAGGAGGTGAATGGAGAACAGACAGGCGATTAGAAAGAAAGCCAGACCTGGACATGAAGGGGAGCAGATGTTTTCTTCGTGAGAGATTTAAGGAGTTGAATTCTTCAACCCACACTCCTATCTTGTCATGTGAGACACAGTCCAGAGGAGTGCAGATTCACAAGTTCAGACCCATTTTTTTTATCCTCCAGGATGTTTTTCCACCTTGTTACCAACATGCAAATGAGTCTGATCTATACCTGCCTGTTCTGTGTACATGTGCACGTCACTCCCCTCCGGTCTGTATTTACAGTCAGTAACACCCGGACGACGCTCTCCTCTGTGTGCTTGAGTTACTTTAAGTGTGTGGGTGTTCTTTACGCGTTTTTTTTCCTTGACGCAAGTAGGCCATCAGAGAATTTGCTGCCGGCTGGAATGTGTGGCATGGTGCCATCCCATTCCAGCCAAGCCTGCACTAAATCCTGCCTGAACTGGTCCGGATAGAGCCGGGGTACACACACATACACACCTCAACAGCTGTGGCGAACACTTCTGTATGTTTCACTCATTAGCTAGTAAACTATCTCTATTTTTGTGCCAAAAGTCTTTTTTTTTTCCCTCTTTTTATATATTTTCTAAGGCTTTGTTGAAAAGTAAAGAACAATAAAAGCCAACTTTAGGAGAAAACAATAGTTTTGTTTGCATTTGTTTTTTTCCTTTAGCATTTTCACTGGAATTACTATTCCATGAGCTATGTTGCCCATAAAATCTGTAAACTTTATGTGGAACAGCATCTGTGAAGATTTTATGAGCTGTTGATGAAGGAAATAAACCAAAAAATCCACTCAAAATGTTCAATCAACTTTGTATTGATACCATTCACATAGAAAATGATTTTTATTGTATCTTTAGGTGGACACCACCTAAAGATATCTGAGGGAGGATGAGAAGATTAACTGTATTACATGTGAACTAAATGACCTGTTATAGGAAGTTTATCTTAACGCTTGAAAGAAACAGCTTTAAGGAATAAGTAAAAGGAAAGGTATTTTAATTCAACAACAAAACTTTATTCTAACATCTTCACTTCATAGTAGTTTATTATTTGCTTCTGTAAAGTTATATCTTGTATGGTTGTATTCATTGTTGTTTTTTTTTATTCCATCTGTCGTATTGACTGTTTTTTTAACCTGTTTCTTTTACTTACTGTGATAGCTGGATGCTTTTTTGCACCATTTAGTAATGCCGTACACGGATGACTAATAGAGTATCTGAATAATTTATTAAACGGCTGCAAATCTGTCATTTGGTTGACTGGTTCTGAAAGGAGTTAAGGACTCCACACTGTTGAAACCCAACAAGTCATGAATTTTTAGAGCGTTACCGATTGCAGAAAGACTATGCCACGATTACACCATTAAAGTTTTCGAAACTCTGAACTGCTACTAATACAGAAAGATTCACAAGTATAAGCCGGAGCAAAAATGCAACAACTGAAGATGAGAAACTCATGTTCTCACTCAAACATGAACCTGGTACTCCAATACTTACATCCTTTATCTTCTTAAAAGATTTTTTTTTAAAGTCCCACTCCAATCATCTTATGGTCTTTTAGTTATGATGGTGCTGTTTTTAGCCAAAATGAAGAAACCTGTGCTGTTTTCTAGGATACAGGCAGAATATGAAATTGCTTCCTAACCATTCTGTTGCTCCACTTGTAGGGGCATTTGAAGCCGTAGAGTCCGAAAGTCTTTTTTTTTTTTTAGGAGTCAGCTTATTCTGTTGTGAAGAAAAGCAACTTGATGCCAGAATATAACACTTTATATCAGTAATGTGTTGCATTTCGGTGAAAAGATACCTTAAAGTGTTGCTTACTAGCATAAAGCCGCTTTTCTCTGCAGATCTGGTAATTCACATTGATCGACTAAGGAGTTACGGTTTGTCAAAGAGCATTGTAGGGCACCTCAGGTGTTAAAGGCTCAAAGCAAAAAAAGTAACTGTTATAGTCGCTGGTTATATTTTTTTTTTGACCAAAAACTGGAGTATTTTTAGACTGAAATGTCTGCTGTGGGGGAAGGGTTCCGCCAGGCTAATGATTTTGAGCTGCCATCTTGTCTGCAACCAGGTCCCCCTCAGCTATGACAGCTACTTGCTAACGTAGATGCCTGGCGACTGCCTACTATTCATGACGTCATCATGCTGTAGAGACGTCCGGATTTGATTTTTTCTCCATACCTCTCCACTTGGACGAATAAATGTAGGGGTAGGGAGGATGGCAACTCGGCCTATTCAGCCATAGTTTCAGCAGAGCGGCGGGAGTTCATCAGAATTTTGCCTCTTGAGTTGTGGGCGGGACTGTTGGTGTGAGATTGATTTCCATCATACTTTTGTTTACTTTCTCTCCTGCTAGCGACCAAGCTAACATTAGCGGTGCAACAAAAATGGCAACCAATTTTCGAGCTATCCAGCCGTACAGTTTTGAGCCAGATGGCAGGTCAGACGAGGAAATCAAAGATTTTTATTTTGGTTTTAAACTACATCTTTTTTTGTATGAGTAAAGAAGTAAACGGATGCAAAACTAGATGCAAAAACACAGTTTTAAGACTAATTTTCTTCATCTATGTCCACAAGAATGTAATAAACACAAAAAGCACAATTTTTATTGTTAAATTCCGCTGTGTTCATACAACACATTTATCAAAATAAAGTTTTTAACTCACTGCAATCATATGACTAACAGTTCCGTACCATTCCCCGCATTGCTGCTGAATAGAATTGGGGCGCTGGCGTGTATGCACCGACTCTGGATTATCATCTGTTAAACTTTTATTGCCTAATATAACACGTTTCATTTCTGTTATGACTCACTCAGAGCCTGAGGCTCTCAGGGGGGGAAAGCAACATGGATGTTTTGCAGATCTTCATGACAGCGAGAACGCCTCGATGCTAAACTGTTACCGAAACACGTTTGCTAAAAAGTGAGAGTCCAGTTTAATTATTGGTTTAAAGGGATCGTAAAGCAAGAGTCCAAAAGTGTCTCCGAATCAAAGTTGCGACCTTTGTCATTTATCTACTTGTTTTTCCTACAAGTGAGATATGGGTAATGAGTAACTTGTTAGGGAAATTAGTCTGCTGCAGTTACTCATTAAGCTGCCAGCTTTAAATGGGTCATTGCTTTTTTTTTTTTTTTTTTTTTGATGTTTTTCTTCCTTTTTTTTGTCATTTCGCAGTTGGAGGAGCCAAAATATTCCCCAGAAACCCAAACTTAGAGAGTGTGAACCATTAAATTCACTAGTCAGTGTCTTAGCAGATTGTGAAAAATCAGATTATGAAGTGACTGTACGTCTTGGCAGGGGTTCGATAACATCAAAGCTGTTGTGTCGTTCTTGTTTTAATGCCACAAGGCTACGTGAGTTTGTGCCTCTCAGCATAATCATGTGATTTGTGCAAATCTTGGTTGTTCTGTTGTTTTTTTTTGGTCCCCCTTGAGTACAGGTCGTTCTGCACATCTGAGCTTCACTGTTTTCACGGACACGTTGGTGTTTTGAAGCCGTTTAACGATGAAATGTGCGTTGTGCGTTTGTTCTCTCACAGCTGTGTTAGAGGGGGGAAGAAAAGCCACACGTCTTCCTGTCAGCTGTTCTGTCTTGATCTTCTCCATTTTTTTCTCTGTCATCAATATTATTTACAGGTCTTTTGTGTCTTCTTCGCTTCCAGATTTGCTATCCCTTTTTATTTGAAATCTCTCCCCTTTTTTTTTGTGTCGCTTTATGCCGAAAAGCGACCCTTCACCGTTATCGTAAACAGGAAACAGCTGACGCTCTGTGCTCTCTTGCCTTTTCCTGTCAGCTTCTCAGAAAGCTGTACAGAGGCAACGAGCTGCACAGACCGATCATGTGGTTTGAGGTTAGCATGCTGCCTCTTGTTTACAAGCATCAGGCCCTTTAAATGAACACGTGCTTTCAGGTAAAATCTAAAGGCGAGAGAGCTGTCATTTACTGAATCCCTCAAAACATGACTTTGAGTAATGCATCTTAAAAATTGAACGCTTAAATCAGAATGACGTAAAATAATTGGTCCATGAAACAAGTTATTATTAACAGGAAATTTTAAGATGCGTTCACACCAAACAGGATTAAAATTTGTTGCTCGACACTAGATAAAAAATGTGTTTATAAGCAAGACTATCCAGTGGGAAGAGCTACTATATACAGTCTCTTTGCTTCATGGAAGCATTGACTGATATCTCAATGCATGGAAAACACGGATGATGTAGAAATTTTTTTTTTGAAGAGTTCTACAAAAGCTTTTGTAATCCCGTTTTAATGTCTGAGATCATTCAGAGACTCTTAAAGTACAATGAAGTTCACCTTCTACTGCAAGAGTTGATTGATGGTCGCATTCAGCGGTACTTCCATCCCTCTGTTTGACATTGAAAGGAAAAAAAAATAAAATTAGAAGATCTTTTCCCTGTTTTTTCAATGAAAAAAAGAAAAACATATCTAAATTTAGGAATAGAACAATCTGATTATTCTCTGGATTGGTTTTGGACTCCATCCACAAATTCCTGAATGGTTGACGCGACACATCTTCTTTTAAGGTTCGGATTTGTGAACTCTCTACGCACCACGATCCCCTAAAAGCACAACTGCTCGACCACTGCACTGGTCCCGATGCTCAAATCACGCATCTGTACATTGGCTTGACATACAAAATGGACACCTCTGACACGGGAATTGTGTTTGTTGTGAACGCAGCTTAATAGGAAATCAAATCTAGAAATAAGGAGTTACACAAGCATTCATAAAGTAAAAATAATCAAAAACTGTTGATAGAATTGCTTCAAAATAAATGCTCTACAGCCCGATAAGTATATTTTTGCTAGTTCTAAGCAAAAGGCGGGAACATTTTTTGACTCATGAGGCACAAAGAGTTCTAAATATTAACAGAAGGGCCAGACCAGGAGAGAATCCGTTCCAGGTTTAGAAATTCCACCTCTTAAGAGAAAGAAATAATATGGAATGTGGACGAAAACGTACTTTAATTTTAATTTAAAATAAACGTATATATTTTAAAACAAAACATTTGGAGTTCAGGAAAAAAAAGTCTATGGGGAGAGATCAGAAAATAAAACATTAAAAAGGATTATCATTTTAATTTAATGGAGTTTGGCGGGCCAGATCAATTAGCTTGATGGGCCACATGTGGCCCGGGCCGTATTTACCCACCCCTGTTCTAACCAAATGGTTTGCAGTCTTTGAGTTTTTATGAGCCTATTTGTAGCTCATTTGTAATAAGTGACAAAAATATATAGTTTAATAATTAGAAATTACTAATTTTTTGAACAAATGAGAATAAGATCTTAGAAGAAATCTAAAACTAAGTCATTCTCAGAACATAAATCGACATTTTTGTTTCCAAAATAGCATAATGTTATTTCTTGAACGTTAAAATAATCAGTGCAATTGAAGTTTGTTGACTCTTAAATCAAGTTAAGCTTAAAGAAAGCTTGGAAAAATGTAGAGCAAAGAGAAGTTAAAAAACTTTTAAAAATATAATTTTTTGTTTTGTGGTGTTAGTAAAATGGCTGCCACCTCAGTGTTTTCTTGCTGGTGGGGGTTGCTCCCAGTCAGCAGAAATCTAATGGCCACTGATGCAAGCGACCTTCAAGCCCGAGTGTCTGCTGTTTATTAAAGTGAACTGTATTTGTTTGCATGCATCAACTGTCCACACACACTGTAAAGGTGCACGCAGCTGATTGTGAGTCCATTTAGCATTCAAGGTTCAAGTAAACCCGCCCCTCCATAAGCATTTGCACCTCTCCGTGCATGTGTGTGGCCGCACCGCTCGCAGACTGGGCCTCTTGCTGAGCTTCAATGCCAGACTATATTTAGTTGGCTGGTTTTCATTTTCTCCTTCCGCCTGAGTGTTGGAGAGTGCTGCCTACTGATTGGGAGAGGCTGACCGCAGGAATACGCTGCCTCCATGTCTCACCGCCGACTTTCAGATAACCATATGTGGAAGAACACCAACGGATGAAGAGATCAGCCGTGGTTAGCATGTTAGCTTATCATTAGAAGGCAGGGCCCGCTGATATGGACGTTGTTTGGCTGAGCAGCAAGCAGTGTGGGATAGACTTCACAAACAGAAACATGATTTGTGTAGGTTCAAGATGTACTTTTTTACCGCCGTGAATTCCCCCAGAATGTTTGTTTTTTTAGAAATGTTTAGCCTCTCAAAGCCTTTCATTGTTCTGAGGAGTGAATCAAGCAAAGTTCTTGTCATGACCACTATTCTTTCAAGCTTTTGTAGAATTAAACTATTATCAAAAAATATGGAAAACATTTGGTAAGTTTAAAAAAGTTTCCAAAATTCCTTAATAATTTAACTATCAGACATTACAAAGCGTTAATATGCTGCTTATAAAGACATTTAGTGTTCAAATATTTTATAAATGTTCTATAAAGGCTTATAAACACATTAATAATGCTTCTCAATGTCTCATAGCTAACTTATTAAAAAAAAAATCTAAATTTAGTTTTTGTTGTTTTTAGCATGTTCTTTTGGCATTTGTATCAGAACAGAGAACATATGTAAAGAAAATTAAGCTTAAAATTGCATTTCTGAATATTTCTTTATTGAAATTGTTGTGAATCAAGAGCAGACAGTCTCCCTGCTCTGCTTCATTCCGATGCATACACTTATAGACTACCAGATCCATTTACATCTTTGTTTTCCTCATTTTTTTTTCTATTATTCAATTGAACTTTATTTATAAGGCTCAATCTTACAACACGGTTTTCTCATCGTGTTTCACAGCGGTAAATATCCAAAATCACGCATAAAATCTAACCAATAGCTCTAAACTAAACTGAACTGAACTGAACTGAACTGAACTGAACTGAACTGAACCGAACCGAACCGAACCGAACCCTTACACCTTCCTTCTCTGTAAAGAAAAAATCCTTAAAATAAAAAAAAACAGATTTTGGAACAAAAGAAGTAGAAACCTCAGGGATGTCTAGAGGGATCTTTTCCCAGGACGGACAGGTAATGTACCAGGACTGTTAAATTAGCTTAATAACTCTAAAACTACAAGTTTTAATACCGTAGCAGATGGGCTCCATCCAAATGGAGCTGGGACAGCTAGCAGTGCGAGCCGAGCCAGAGGCGAGGTCCACGGCCCGGGACAGGAGCACAGACATACTTTCCTCAGCTTTTTAACTTCTAGCAGCCTACTAACAGTTACTTGCTGTAGCATATATAGCAGATGGTAATAATACCAGCAATAATAGAAACTTTACATTAGTCTCAGCAGGAATAGGCCAACTTAACTCGTTTTATGAAACCGTCTTCCTTCTGTTCAGCTCCTCAGAGAAAGATTTATAACGGATGTAACGGAAATTTTAAATTATTCCCCCAAACTTCATTACAGTAACAGTATTAAATATTTGAAAACAATAGAACACAGAAGCGATCAAGATGTTACTGCTAACAGTTTTGGGACATGTTTGTTAAAACTAGTAATAATAATGTAGGTCACCTCCCACCAGTTTGCAGCATTTTATCTTACTGTTTTGATTAGTTGAATAGGAAAAAGCTCTCCAGCCTAAAGGAAGAAAATGGTTGAGTAAGCAGGTTTACATCCAGAAATTGACGTTAGCAATCCAGTTTGAAAAGCTGTAAACATTAAAATCAGGTTTCCTGTTTACTCTAAAAAGCAGAGTTAATCAGAGACTTTAACTTTATTGTGAAAGACTTCTTTTTTCTGTCAAAACACTGATTCTTATCTGGGTCTTTCCTCACAGCCGTTTGAATCCATTCCTCCTCTCCAGTGGGAGGAGCATTCCTGCTGAGAACAGTTGTTGGCAATGAGGCAGAACTTTGCAACAAAACAAAGTAGATGATAATAATATGACATTTACACTCGTGTTTTGAAGTTAGGATTTATTTTAGACACAGCTTTTTCTGTGAACGAAGCGACCTATAACTGAACCCCAATAAGGCTCGCTGCCCTTCGTTGCTTTTTCTGGTGGTGTTAGATGACTTGTGACACCAGCAGCTTAGAGGAGGAAGTATAAAGATAGACACAGGTGGTTGGAGAGAACCGAAAAGAGGGGGTGATATGAGAGGAATCTCAAGCGGAAGAAACTGCAAAACAGAGAAAGATAAGAAATGTAGTTTTGAAATAAATTTACTTGGGTAAATAATAAGGAATTCTGATGAGATGTTAACATTGCTTTCTTAGTTGTAAAAGTCGATCATACATTGTACTTCTTGCCTTTCTGAATCTAAATGTTTTAGAGTTCATCTATATTTTTAATAAAAAATCCCTCAAATGAGTTCAGTTTTCCTTTAATTGACATTTAAACAGTAAGGTTGTGTCTCTTTTTAGAAACTTCACAGCTCAAAGACGTGGTTTGCTCAGAGATACTTTAACCTCTACTGACTCTTTGACTTTAGAAATTGTCTACTCCAGTTTAAAATCACATGAGAATCATAACATTAAAGTGATGACCCTGCAAAATAATAAAGAAGTGATATGTAAATATTTAAAACAAACCTCAAATCAACACTCTCTGCTGACTACTGTAATTAAAGAAAACAAATCACAACTAATATTTTCCCAATTTTAGAAGTAAGATACAAACCTGCCAGTGTCTGTTCTTCTTTACTGGATGCTTTGATTTAAACCACAAGCTATAGCAGATATTTTTTTTCTTCTGTCTGTACAGAAAGTAGGTTGTCTTCTATCTGTTCCCTTTCCTTTCTCAGTCAGGCGCAAGATCTAGCAAAAAGAAATAACTTAAAATAAATAATGAATTATGTGTGATAATGTGCAATTATTTGTTAAAAAAAAATCAAGAATATGAACATACTGTATCTCAGTGGAGAAAGTGTCCTTGGATTAACTTAAGTGAGGACTCAGTGGGTTAGCTTAGCTACTCTAGCCAGCTGCCCAGAGGACAGCATAGCGTGCTAGCTAGCACCACTGTAGCCTACTAGCTAACTCTATTGCGAATTAGTAAACTCCAATGTGTAGCATGCTAGCAAGCTCGACTGCAGCATGCTAGTGAGCTCCGTTGTAGCATGCTAATGAGCTCAGATGTAGCATGCTAGCGAGCTCCACTGAAACAAGCTCCATTGGAGCATGGCAGCAAGTTCTACTGTTGCATGCTATCAAACTTGGGTTGGGTTGGAAAATTCCTGAAAGAAAACAAACATGTTCACAAGAAAAGGCAAACACAGAGGCTTTGCAAAGAAGACAAAAAAATGTCAGGCTGTGGGCAGGGTGCATAAAAGTTCCAAAACAATCTTAGATTTTTAATTAAATAAATACAATCAGAACACTGTGCCTTTGTAGATCTGGAGAAAGCTTATGACAGGATGCCCAGAGAGGAAGTCTGGAGTGACAGGGAAGTACGTCAGGGATTCGGGCTGTACGACAGTGGAGAGGTGTGCATCAGGGGCCAGTTCTGAGCCCCTTCCTGTTTGCCATGGTGACAGCTGAGGTTAGTCTGATTTTAAAGGTGCGCATGCAGTGTTGTGTCCTTGGATGGTTGTATTCATTTCATGCTGCAGGGTTTATTTTCCAGATTCATTTTGAAAGCTTTCTTGAGTCTCAGTGTAGAGTACTCACGTGTCTAGTTTTGCAACATCCCATAAACAATATTTGCAAGTATAAAAATCACAGATTAACAAAGAGAACAGCATACTCACACCACTTCTGCTTGCCAGCTGGTACGCCATAATCCCAGAAGACGCCCCTTTTTCATCAGGCGACCAGAACATCAGCAATGTAGGCCGTCCTATTCGAGCGTCTTTGTCCCCTCTGTCTCCCTTTTTTAAAATTTATTGTCCATTTCTGGAAGGGGTGGGTGCAGCCAGGGCAAAGCAGATGTCTGCGTCAAGGATGAATTGTGCCCTGAAGGGAAGGGGAGATAGCTGGCAAAGCCTTAATGCCCTGAAGGCACACAGGCAAGCAGGGCTGGGATCTGTTTTTAAGAGGAATCGGCTTGTCCTTGACTTCGTCCAATTATGCATCCACATGAAACGCAGAATCCCGTCGGTATGGATTCACGAGCAGGATCACATATCTCAGTTGTTAGATGCTCTTTTTTAAATAAAGTTTTCCTGGACGCCTTCTGACTCCACAAATAGACTCAAAATTTGCCAGAGTTGGGTGAAATCGCAGAAAAAACTGCAGAACTTGTTTAGCCTTTAGAGAGAATAAGCACAGATGCACTACAGGAGGCCTAAATATGATTTCCACCGATTTAGAGAAAAAAAAAAAAAGTAGGTCCCAGATGTCTGCCCTGCTAGTATAAACCCACTGTGTCACAGCCTGTAACAAAAAACTGTGAAATACTGGAAATACTGGTCAAATTAGCAGTGATTTAGTAGAATTTGAACAACTGTTTTTTTAAGAGTCACTCTTCTACAAAAACCAGATCAACAGTGTGACCTCTGTTGCTATGTGAAGTAAAAAGGGGGAGGCAGATATTGTTACATCGCTGTTTCATCAGGCTGGATCTCCAGTGCACTTAAAATAACAATGTGATGACGCTCGCAGAAGTGGAACAAAAGGGAATCATCACCTTAACATGTTCACTTTTATCCAAACTGAAAAGAACATATTCAGTCATGAATGTTTTTTTTTTAATGCCTTTCAACACGAAGAAAGTCCCTGCGGTCTCTCTTTTGTTCTCTGCGAACCAAAACAGCTTGCTCAAACTAGTTTGAGTAAGAAAGATTGCAAAATCAAGTAAAATCTTCATCACTTTTGTTTATGCTCCAAAGAAACGGTTCCTTTATTCACTTCCTCCTTCGATGTTTTCGTCTTCGGTCACATCCTCTCATTGGCTCTGTTGAGTCAAAATGAGCCACACAAGTGTCTTTTCATGCCTGCTCGCTGCTAAGCAACCTGGGCTCCTCAAATTCCAGGTTTTTGCCTGCGTTTTGTATTCATTTGTTTTTTCTTTCTCCAAACTGGGAGCGCTGGCAGCTCCAAGATAATGGAATAAGGAGTTTTATTCCAAGCGTCTCGCAGATAAATCATGTGCTCAAGCAATTGGATTTGCCGTGATTGGATTTGTTGGTCAAGGCAGGAAAGAAAAAGGGGGGAAAGCTTGTGATATATTGCGCGGTTGAAGTTGAAATTAAGAGCTATGAATGCGGCTGCTCTGGTTATGAACAAAAGCTAAACCCTTTCTAGCTTGTAGATGATCTTTGTACACAAAATTATGTTGGGTATCTAAAGAGATGCCCCTTAATTGATTTCTAAAAGAAGTCTACTAGGTTTTTAAAAACACACTCCAATGAAAATTGTGTTCTTGTATAATTTTTTCATGATTAGGAACATATGTTAAAAAAACTATGATTAAAATGTTTTTTCTGAACATTTATGCATTGAAAAAAATAATAATGGCCACTAATGCTAGGTTGGGGTTGTGAGGGGCTGCTAGCAACCAGGAAAGGGATGATGGGAAATGAGGCCTGACTTACTCCACCTACGACTTAAGAGGCAAATTTTTAAATCAACTACTGCTGCTCTGCAGAAACCATCTTCTAGCTCTAAATAACAACAGTTTTTTGTGCCAATGTCAAAAAATCACAAGTTGCAAATACATTTTTAACATTTGTTTTCAAAAGCTTTTTTTTTTTGCTCTTAAAAAAAAATTTGCATTTGCGATAAGGTTGAGTCTGGCGATTCAATATGTATCGCAATACGTGTCTCACGATAAAATACATATTGATATATATCCCAGGACTGTAGAACGAATTTCACTTCTTAACCCATCCCAGGAAAAATCTTAGTACAGTAGTACACGTCTCATATCAACAAAAACCACAAGGTTGACTGAAGATTTAACACAAGCTACAAGCGATATGTATCGCCAAACTAAATATCGCAATATATCAGAATCGATTTTTCCCTACACCTCTAGTTGGCTCTCGTCTCGCCTTCTCCCCATCTTTGATTTTACATTAATAAGTTTTGAGTTTCGTGTAATATGTGTGCCACCAAACAGCCTGCTGATTGGTCCAGATTCTATCCAATCAAATTGCTATATTTATCCAACTTGACGTCCGCTGCAGAGGCCCAAAAGCTTCATTTTGCCTTCATGGCTGAGAAAATTCATTTTTCCTTGCAAACACAAAGTAAAGACCAATTGGAACACTTTTAAAATTGATCCAAGGTTGATTTTAGTGGAAATTTTAAAAAAATAGTGTTATTTCAGATAAATCTTGATTAATGAAATCCCTATATGTGATACTTATGTTTATGAATTCCAAATCTGTTAATGAAACACCAAGAAAAAGAGATAATTAATGACATATCACAGGGAATATGATGCCAAGATAGGAAATCTTTATTACAGAGAAAAAAAACGAAAAAAAAAAAAACAACTTTTCTTCCAAAAAATAGAAATCTGTACAACTTCCGCACAATTTACATGAACTGTACAAATTTACAGCAGTTCATCACAACATACCCAAGGAAAAAGAAACTGAACACGATAAAGATGTACTGACATGAAATCACAAGATACAGCTTTTCTTCTTGGGTAAGCTCAGATTTTTTTAATTCATTTTTCTAGTTTTATATGTAAATAAGGAAAAAAAGAAATAAATTGGATAAAAGAGAAATAAAAACAGGGGAAAAAAAGCAAAAAAACAAAACAAAAAAAAAAAAAAACAAAGATAAGTGATGACTTACTGGTCATGGAAACTATCTTTTTAAAAACGAGAAAAACCATTGGTCCTTGCCAACACTCCCATCGCAGATGGCTTCACTTAAGATGTTAAAAGATGAATTACATGAAACAAAAACGGAGCACATCTATAAAAGACCCCATGATAGCAATTATTGGCACTTCCCATGTGTAATGCTATGCACTCGACTATTTGTTGTACAGTTACAATACATTCTAGAATATGGAAAACACCTCCGATGTGAAAGTGGCAATAATTCAACCGATCAAAGATGACACTATTGATAACGACAAAACCCTCTGTTCCCTTCCAGATTCATGTCTATAACATGCACAGCTTTTCCATAAGAGGATTTTATTATTTATTGAATGTCTGAGGCCTGAGTTTGGCGTTACATTCCAGGAGAGACTCCTCGTGTCTCCAAAAAAAAAAAAAAAAATTAAAAAAAATTAAAAAATAAAAGTCACAACTTCAAACTTGACATTTAGTGCATTTATGTGCTATTTTACCTCTGAATATTAAAAGCACTCACAACAATTAGGTAACCTACATGTGCACAAGCTGAATGGATGCCATTTAAATGTGATTTTGTTTGAAGGGGGGGTTGATAGTTGTCGAAGGCTTTTGTTTTGTCAAATTTAAAAAAGGAGTGCGATCAGAATGGGGAGAAAAATAAAAATGTCAGCTGATATATACTGAAACAAAACAGCCGATTTCCCAGCAGCCTCGAAATTCATCTGGCCAACAAGGAATCGCTGCTCCTTAAGTTGCTGAGGGGAGTATCAGCAGAGAACAGGGCAGCAGGGAGGTTTGGGGGGGTGCAGTGCATCAGTCTATAGCTATATTACCCATGATCCTCTCAGGCTTAGCGAAGCTTAGACACCAATAGGTCTTGTGATGAGCAACAAACCAGCCTGCCGTGACAGATTTGGCCGGCGGCTAAGGCCTGAGCGACACCCGCAGCCGATCCAGCATCTGTTCATCGCGCCGTTAATCACTCAACCCCACAAAAGACAAATGGGGCAGGGAAGTGTGTGGGGGGGACGTCAGACAGTCGGTTTTTTAAATGCATGTAAACAAAGTTGCTACTCAAACTCAGTAATCAAGTGCAGCACAATCCAGTGAGATGAAAACAAAAACAGGCCCAGTACCCTCGATCCTTCATCTAAGACCTTCCTCACTAGACCCCCCACCCCGCCCCGAGTGCAGCTTGAGCATGCCAAGCTGGTGTGCTGGTTATCCACCGCCGCTGTGGGAGCTTGGAGGGCTTCTGGCCGGCGAGTGGGGGCGTCAAACGAGTCAAGAAAGGGGCTGGCTGGAGGGATTTTAGCTGCCCTGGACAAAAGGAGTCCGGCCCTGGCCCTCCCCTTCTCCCACACCAGCCCCCCACCGCGGCCGTCCTTACCCAGCTCCCCACGGCGGCGAATGATGATATGTGTCACATTAAGTCTACCTGAATCCCCCCCCCCAGAGAGAGGGGGGAGGTCAGCTTGCAGCATGCTAGCTTGCTTTTGGCTGGACAGGAGGTCTGAGCTAAAGGGGGTGATATGTGGCACTTTTAGGCACAAGCCCCCTGGAGGGGCAGGGGGTTGAGCTGCCAGGCTGGAGAGGGGGGCACTCCTGGTAAGTTGGGGGGGTGGGTTGTCCTTAAGGCAGTGCACCTCCAGGTTACAAGACTCCATCATACATGACAGCCAAAGAAGGGCGACCAGTTAGGATCAAGAACCTTCTTTTTTATTTTGTCAAAACGCTGAAAATGTTTCTTATTTTTGATCAAAAAATACTTTTTTTTCTTAAAAAGTTGCCATGTCTGGACAAAAGTTGCAGCTCTAGTTGTGCCAAAGTTTTTCTAAACATACCACCCGCATCAGTCTTAGCCTAATTATTCCCAGCACTGAAATGTTCACAAGTACAGTGTCAAAAGATTAGGAAATCCACAGCTGGAACCCCTCCCCACCAGGCCAAAAGACAACCGAGGGAGGGGGGGCAGCGCGGAGAAAACGAACTGGAAAAACAACGGTGTGACATCAGAGGGGATGGAATGCAGGCGATTTTTCTCCAAAGATTAAAAAAAAAAAAAAAAAAAAGTACACATCCCGCACAATCTCACGTCAAAGTGCATTCGACTCCAACTGGGCCCCACGAGCAAAAATTTGGGTAAACAACCCCCCCTCCTTTTTGCTACTCTTGAGTTTTGGTAATGCAAGGGACGAAGAGTGGGGTAAAAAAAAAAAATGGGGGCAACTTCAACAACACAGGAACTTGATTGTGAACAACATTCGTCAACTTTGGGGGCGCATCCGCACCCTGAAAGCTACACACACGTGGGTGACGGGGGAACCGAGTGCAACGGGACACGCTGGTATCCATAGGTAACAGGTGTCGCAACACATTCCATTTGCTCGAACGTACAGGCAGACAGAAGAAATGAAGCTTTTTCTCCTAAAAGGAGGGGGAGGAAGAGAGGCTAAGGCCGAACGCCTCCTTTTTTTCCAGAAGCTACAAGATAAAGAAGAAGTGTACCCATGTGGTCCAAAAAGGGGGATTTCTATAAAATCAGATGGTTCTTTAGCTTGAGCTTTGGGACTGCTACAGGCGGCGCCTGAACCTCACCTTCCTCCCTGTCCGGAAAACAAACCGACAAAGCCACAGGACTGTCTGGATAACTCCTGGAAAATAAATCCTTACAATTAAGTGATGTGTTGACCGTGTACCCATAGTAACCATAAGAAAGAAAAAGTGCAAAGGCGATGCTTGGAGCCCCTTCAGTGATAGAGCTTATCACAATGTTGGTTGTGGATCGGGTGGGGGAGGGGTGGGGAGCCAGTCTCCGTTGTGGCGAGGGGTGAGGGGGTGTTCCTGGTTGGTTGGTTGGTTTAGCTGCCCCAACAGTTTCCTTTCCAAAGTCCTTTTTTTTAAACAAAATAAAAACGGAGTGTCTGGTTGATCCAATGACAACACAACAGATGATTATGGGTAGAGGGTTAAAAAAAAAAAATCTACAAAGTTTCCATCACCTGGATGATAGGCCACATCCTTTGTTTATTTTTTTTTTCTTTTGCTTTTTTCTTCTTTCACAATTTCATATTCTTAGCTTTAAAAAGGCTCACCGTGATCTGAACGACCACCGCGTTGACGGCGCCCCTCTCTAACTGGACACTGTCATCATATTATTGTAGGTTTTGGAGGGACTGGTTCGGCCCAGCACCCTCACCTCATCCCTGCAGCTGATGCGAGTGTCCACCATGGAGCTCACCGACCCGTTTCCTGAGGGCGAGCCGACGGCGGCCGACACCGGCATTCCGATGGGGCCGGGCTGCGACTCGTAAAGGACGCAGATGGAGCCGTCCTCGCCGATGCGGTAGGACACTTCGAAGGGGTCCACCCAGAGCGTGAGCTCGCTGGGCAGCAGCAGGTAGAGTTGCTGGATGGTCAGGCCGATGCGTTGGCCCGCCTGCCCCACCAGAGGGTCCATCTTGTGGTTGATGCGGATGCAGCGGTAGCCCGAACCCTTGCAGGGCCTGTCTGGGAACCAGTGGTGCTTATATTGCTCTGCAACCAAACAAAGACAAAGAAAATGGAGATTTAGCCATAAATTGGTTAAAAGTCTAGAATACAAAGACATATTTGTAGATGTGATCACAATTAAGATAAACTTGTAAAAAAAAAAAAACTAAAAAGACAACAATAGTGTCATATTTAGTCTAAAACAAATGTTCCAAATAAGGAGTTATTGTGCATTGGAGATAAAGAACCAGCCAGCACCTGTTACAGGCCTGATAACCAGCCATAAACAACCGACCCAAAACACACCGAGGCGACGTGACAAGAGAATTGTCATGGAATTGCACAATCCCTCCCAACGAAAAACACCCAAGCGGCCCAGACAGCCATCTGGGAAGCACCTCCTCCTCTTAAAGGGAGAGCGTCTTGTTTTTTTGTGTCTTTGTGGAAGTTCTCAGCGAAACCTCTGACGCACGGTGACTGTATTCTCGTGTGGTTATGGTTTCGTTGGCAACCGTGGGCCATAAAACGTCATAAACGACAGACTTTAGGGCTCTAACCTTTGGCTCCTCCACTACTTCTGTTGTTGGGGACTGGGTTTAGACTCAAGAAAGAACTTTTTAAAGAGTTAGTGGAGGCCACCTGTACACATGGCATAATAACACCCCCCCTTCTTGCTTCCTCATCAGATGCTAATGGAGGGGCTGGCACTCATGAAAGAGAGCAGGGGGGTGGGCTTTCAGCCTGAGACAGAGCCACAAAGGCAGCTGCCTGACAAACCCCGCAGCAGCTGGGAAATGATCTGCTCAGCGGGCCTATTCTTTAAAAAAAAAAAAGGAGGGCACACAGGGGGAGGGGGGCAACGGGAAAAGTAAGCGGACCAGTGTGCGCTTAGCCTAAAGAGTTTAACCAAAGAGGGTTGTTTACGCCGCGGCAGCTGACGCCAACGCATAATCACGCCAGGACGCTTTCAGGCCACCAGAGCTGGCTGGTTATTTTCCATATGAAAAACGCTCACTGTAAAGGGATCCCGGCTCAGGCTAACGCGCATTATGGGTGCAATCTGATCCAGGGACAAACCTTCATTTCTCCTTCCTCAGCACAAACAAAAGACACTCCCCACCACCACCACCACCACCACCACCACCCTTCTAGTTTTACCATCTGTGATTCACAAAACTTGAAGAAAACTATCCAGATTGCTTTTGTTTATGCGTAAAATCCACAAAAGTTGTCTTTTACGCATGTTGTTTACTACCCGTTTCATATCCAAACTAAAATTTTGTTACCAGAAATATTTTTTCCGCCTTTAGAAACCTGTTGTTGGTCAGGGGGAGAGCTCATAATCGGTTACGTATGAGGCCCCTGCGTGCGCAATGTAGGTCATCTGCTGTTCCAGCGCGCAATGAAGCAGATGTATGGCAGCTTTAGAACTTGGAATGAGTTCACAGTTGGGATACTGTCCCCGTCATAAAGGAAAAGTAAACCACAGCAAGAATAAAGTGCAACAACAATGAATAAAAAAAAATGCAGTGCGCCAAAAACAAAGTGCGCAAAATATGTTTATTTGTGAAGATTTTTTGAAAAAAATAAAATAAAATAAAATAAAGTCGATACTAAATATGATAGATAAGAAATATTAAAAATAGATAAACAGTTTATTTATTATTAATCGAATTCTTCAAATGCATTACGTAATTGAGCGGCCTCGGTTGTCTCACTGGAGGCTTGAGATCTCGATCAGCGAGGCGCACTTCCTCGTTTGAGCGTCTGTTTCCCCACCCCCACCTTCTTATCACAGCAGGACCATTTATTCGACTTAATTGTATTTCCCACTTTGGATTTTGTTGTAATTATTACTTTAATTCAATATAGTAGTGGCTGGATACCCACCCCCCTCCTTCTCTTTTAATGTTTTTTCCGCTCTCCGCCGTGCGCAAACGCCGCTGCGCGTCACGGATATACTTCAGAGAACAAAGAGAGGCTTCTCAAATCTCCCCAAAACCCACATTTGACCGACCCAAACCACAAAACTAATGTTGGATGAGTGGATAGAGGTTTTTCTGTGACAAAAGGCTGTCATTTGCGTCTCTGGAGCGCGTCAAAGCCACATTTTCCATCGTTTCCTTACCTGCCAAAATGTCCTGTAAGCTTTGGCTGAACGTTTGGACTTGTCGGTCGTTTACGTGTCCTTTCACCCTCAGAAATCTCGACAAAAATCCGACGGCGGCGTTGATCTCTGGTTTCATGGTTCCCCGCGCACAAAGGGTATGCATTGAGAAAGGCCACGGCGACGATCCGTGTGCTTTTGTTGCTGTTATTTTTATGTATTTTTCCGACTGATCGCTTCCAGTTCTGGGCTGGGGTCCTTGTCTGCTGGCGCTTCTGTAATGTCGCTTGGCATTTATTAGTCGAGGTAGAGAGGAGCTGACGAGCCAGTCCGTTGGCGAGGACGGTTTCAGTGCTGAGGAAATAGACGCCCGTTGTTGGTAAATAAATGGGGGACTGGGGGGTCTCTGGGCGAAACCACAACCTGCCCGCTCAGCTGATTCTCCTCTGGAGTGAACCACTCTTCCCCCCTGCGTCTGCTTTTATAAGCCTCCTCTCTCTACCAATGAGTACGACACGGGAGCGAGCCGACCAATCAGAGCTCCCGACACCCCAGTGACGAGCCGCATTTAGGAGGAGGGCGACGCTGACGTCACGGACCGAAAATAAACAGAGGCGCTTGGTGAGAAAGCGTGGTGCGTTCCCGTGCTGTCGGAAATACGGGAAGTGAGATGGTAGAAAAGAAATAAGCTAGTGACCGAAAAAGAGCAAAACAAACACAATGAGAGTGAAACTCGACGGTTGACTCTGTGAAAAGTCTAAGTTTCACTTAATACATCGTTTAGACAAGTTATTATGTTTAGACGTGTTTGTTATATCTATGTATTTTAAAAAAAATACAGGTTTATTGAAACTTTTAGCAAACAATGGTCTACTTACAGCTTTTTAAATTAAATATATTTGATGTTAATAAATAAAATGAATAAATATGAATAAAAAATACATAAAAAATACTTGAATATAAGTATAAAAATTCCAACTCCCTATCTTAAAAAAAGAACTATATAGTGCGTGACTATGAAATGCTCGAAAATTGTGTTTTTAGCATTTTTTGAATATTTTTCTCATGTTTGAGGGCACATATTAAAAAAAATAAACTTAAAATTGTATTTCTTACCTAGTTAAAAAAAAGATGAGTTTTTTGTTATTTTATTTAAATTATTTTCAAGTAGGAACAGAAAAAAATGGCATTAAAAAAAGCTTGTCGCTAGTACAACAATCGCCAGGATACAAGCTCCCTACCCTGATGCGTCCATTTGTATATGAATAGTTTCACGCACGTCTTTCTCGTCTGACTCAAAACTGTACGATTAGTTACTTTCAATATTGCTCGCCATTTTTTGTTGCATCGCTAATAGGTTGGAGTTGTAAGATAGCATGTAAACAGAAAGATGATGAGAAGTAGAGGCAACCTTCATCTGCGGGGACAGTCTGCCCAAACTGCCAACAAATTTTACATTTTGGCTAAAAACTAAATTATCATTATTAAAAAGACCATTGGGAACATGTTTATACTGAATCAAAAGATGATTTAAAATTCGCTCAGTATATGTTTATTTTTTTTTACAGAAAATATGACAAATTTCCTAAAGTAAAAACCCAATATATCTAAACATTTTGCAAAGACGATTTATGAATCTACTGTGTTCTGATGACAAAACCTTAGATGAGTTAAAAAAAAATGATTCAAATGCATTTTTTCCACATGAAAAATCATTCAATGCATTATGGTATATATTTGCCAATCTGGTGAGCATCTTAGTTTTTGCAGGGACTTCTGAGATTTTGGAAATGTAAATTTGGAATGGCAAACGCACCATATAGTACACTTTTTATATAAATAGTATATAAATAAACTTTAAGTATACTTTACTATATAGTAGACTACATATACTTTTAGCACTATTTTTTTTTTTTTGCAAAGGGGAAAACTGTAACAATTAATACAATTAGTACAATCCACTTAAAAAAAAAGAAAAAAAAGTAGAAATGTGGCTCAATACAATGTGACTAAAACACATACAAAAAAATCAAGATAGGGTGTCCTGTTTAAAGTAAACAACATAGTTTACACAACCCACTTTTTAACAAACCCATCTAGCAGAACAGGTCTGTGTTTTTGAGAGATTCTGCAGGGAGGAAATGTGTCTGAACATGTTTTGTTTAAGGGCCTACAGGAGTTTCACCTGCCAACCAGCTGTTGCTCTTTCTTTCATGTCAACCCCCAACTTTGGTTCTTCACCATCTATGCTGTTAAACGGCCACTAAGGCCTAAAAGACAGAGAAATGTTTGGGTTTGATTTATTATCCCTAAAAAAATAAAAATCAGAATAAAGACCAAAGAATAATGTGACCAAGCCATTTATATTTCTACAACTTGTGTAATTTATTTAGGAAGTTATGCATACAGTTTGAACATAAAAATATATACTTTAATTTATATTTTAATATGTTGTACAAAACAGTTGTCCTACTAACGGACTTATCTTTTAGATAATTTATGATGACATATGTTCAAAGCCACGACTTTATTGCTTCATATCAAACAAGCAAACAGACAGGTGTGTCTACCAAAGATAAAGATTAGTTCAGCACTTCACCCCACTGTGTGTTGTTTTGGTGCAAAAACGCCTGAGCAGACAGGGGAGTGTTCAAACCCGCAGCGGCGGGGGGTCTGTGTCCTCTGAAAAAAAGCCCACCTTATGTGACCTCGTTACAGATTAAGAGGCGTGCTGTTTTTCTTTTCCAAGGCCAGTTTCTACGTGCTCTTTGGAAACCGATGGTAAAGTACAGGCGTCTGTTTGCTGCAGACACAGTCACGATGACCCGCTGAGCTCTCCAATCATGTTGCAATCAGAGAAACCGGGAGTTTGCAGAGAAGCTTCGGCTGCTGACGCAAAGCCGCGCAGACGCATGTACACAATTTAGACCGGCGTCCGCGGACAACATTGCAATTCTGAATTCCAATCAGCTGTCATGGATATTGAATCACGCTGTCAACTTTATGACCCTCTTGGAGCGAAACTAGCTTTTATGTTCCCATACGGTGTTAAACCCCAATAGGCAATCAAGGCCGGATATTGGCATGGACAATACAAAAAAAAAAAAAAAAAAAAAAACCTTAAGGATGGTCAAATACAGGTGAGGCCACTATGGAAATTAGACAAACCCAATTGGGGCCCACGTTTTCTACCCACTTTTAAACCAAATGGGGCCCATTTGGCCTTGCTGGCCAATTACCGGGCTTGGGACAAGCTCAAGCAGGACTCAAGTTTCTCTCCTCTTTAAGCTGCAATTATATTTTCCTTTTATGTCTGTCATGGTGTCTAAGTATTGTAGGGACTCGGAGGGATATGACACCCCAAACTCTAACCAGGCTACCCTCCCAGTATTGTAAACCTTGGCAGGCAGATAATGAGGAAAACTTATCATTTCAAGTTTTTTAATTAAAATCTACCAGAGCCAGTGGTTAAAATACTACTTTTGTGCCAAAACCTTCTTTTTACTACCTAAGATCATAAAATGTTTTCTTATCGCACAGAAAAACACTTTTGTGCCTAATTACCAGCACTTGCCAGTTTTCTAAGCTGTTTAATAGCTTAGCCAGAAATGCTTTTGTTTTATTTTCTCAGTAAATATCTGCAACTGAGACGCGCAGCCGACATTCAGGCTGCAGCTGCTCTGTTGGCAGACAGAGGTTAAGGAGCACAAGAGTTTGAGAGCAGCTGCTCCTGTGACACCTTTCAAATGGTATTCAGCAAAGGTTTGTCCAACATGTCAGCACATTCTGAGCTAATAATACATGGAAAAAGTTGTAAAGAACGCAACAATGAGGAGGCGTTGAAAGTGAGTCTGCTGCAGGGGGAGTAGGGATGCAGAAAAAAAGTTGGTGGTGTTGTTTTTGTGTAATTTCCAGTCTTAAAAAGTACTTTTTTAAGACACAATACCACATTGAAATCCTAAAATTTTGTAATTTACGAGCAAATTTCTCAGAAATGAGCTTTGGATAAAACCACTCTCAGTTCCTTGTCTGAAAAGTCACAGAGTAAAGGGAAATCCTCGGATCATATAGGAGTTCATGCATGTGGAAAACCCCCAACTGTAAACGCACAGGCGGTCACAGTTTCACCCACGCTTGACTTTTTTTTTTTTTTTTTTTCTTATAAAAGAATGGAAGGTTTCAGTGCGATACAGATGGCCTGGATGTCACTCAAACTCACAGTGAACACTTTGTTTCAGCTGCTTACGTTTTTGTTGAAAGTATCAGTTTACGCAGATATCTGTTACACAATCGTGTCCTTTTGCAAATCAAATGCTCATTTTTTTTATCAGTCTGGAAAAGATACACAAACATATTAAAAATTACTTTACGGAACAACTTTTGACAACAAAGTGTTTTATCCTTTACTTTTCACTACCTTCTGGGGACACTTATTTAGTTTTTAAACAATCTCAAACCTTCTCAGCTCATATGACATGTTATTTTATGTTATTGTTCCCCGTTTCATCTGGTCTGTGTTGCTCCAATTTTGTTTTTAAAATTAAACAGGTTCTATGTTGGATGTATTCATTTATTTCAACCAGAAAATATTCAGTGAAATTGAACAAAATCATCTGAGTTGATACAAAATCTGCAATATTTCACTTCTAGACTGAAAAAAAGTCTCAATAGATTTCATATTGTTTCCCCTTTTACTGTACAGTTGAACTGAAAATTACTAATAAATGTAAACTCCTAACACTTTCTGTGTTGAGGGCACATCATACTTCCACCTCCATGCTTTACCTGTTAGATCATCTCCTTGTTTTAGTTCAAGGAATTGGTAAAACATACAAATCTTGTGACAATATGACCGCACAAGTTCCTCCCAATGTTTATCTGGTTCTTTAAATATTTAAATGTAATTCAATGCATAAAGAAAACACCTTTGAGCATAAAGTTAATGCTATTAAAACAATCCGCACACTGCTGAAATACTCGTAAAATCATGTTAAAGCCACATCCATTTAGGTGGAATCTAACTTCTAAATTTTCGTTCACATCAGTTTTATTGGTCTCAATCTGGAGTTTTTTTTAGAGCTCCAAACCATCAGTGTCAACAATTAGACAAAGTAAAGAGCAACAGTGAGTCATGCATCTAGAAGGAAGTAAAGTCTGCTGAAAATGCAAATTTTCTTTAGTTTCTTTTTGTGGTCTAAGTCAGTTTTTATTACTGAGCTTCTCACATCCGCGCTGAGGAGCATCTGTCTGTTGGATGGTTTTTCCAAACAGTGAAGCGGTAGTCGTGGAAAAAGCAGGAGAATTACGGAACATGTGCACCGCACGGCACATCTGTGAACAGGAAGCTGCTTGATTACTGACAGAACTCGGAGTGGTGTGGCTGAATGTTCACAGATCAGCAGGGGAGATGCATAAAAACCCCATATAACTGAAAGAGAAAGAAAGCGGAGGTAATGAGTGAAGATGCTGGTAGAGGCCTGGAAAAACCCTGCATTTCCTGAAAACAAAAAAAAACATAATATGGACAACCTAAAAAAAGAATCACTGAAAGGGCATAAAACATCCTGGTTTGTTTTTAACGTGTGGGCCACCAGTGCTGGGTAACACATGTGGGCCTCTGCCAGACAAGGGTGGGGTATCCTGTCACTGCGGAGGGTTCTCATTGAGCGTAATGAATGAAGGCTTTTATCTTGAAACTGCTTGCGAACTACAGCAGGGGAAAGAATGTCAGGTCAGGGATAAAGAGGGTGGTTTTGGCTGCCTGCAGCAAGTTCGCAAAAAAGAATACTCCTTTAACGGCGCTGAACACACACGGGGATCCGTGCTCCGGTTTCATTGTTCATCAAGGTAGAAAACAAACCAACATCTGGGGGTAGTTCAAGCCCGCATTCATCCGAGGCTCCCGGATAAACACAGCGTCCTCTGAACACAGATAATATTTTTCTCTCTCTTTGTGACGCTTATCATTCCAGAGCAGCTCAGGTGTCAGCAAAGTATGGCCCTTTGTTCCATGAAAAGGAATTTCTCATTACCTGTCCCCGCCTCAAACCTGAATGCCTGAAGCAGAGGTTACAGTGAAGTTTTTGAAAAATCTACAGCTCCCTCGTGCAGATTGGACTTTTGGGATGAAGCAGAATGTTGCACAAATGTCTGCTTGTTTGTTTGGTGCAACAAACGGCGCTTCTGTGAGGTGTCTCTTTAAGGCCAGCTTTGCAGATGGAGGCTGCAAAAACACAGATGATGTCATTCTGAGTGTCTGGGTGTGTCTCAGAGGGAGTGATCACCTTGCAGAAAAACAAGTTATGGAGACTCTGTGCCCTTTCCATTTTGAGCTTCGGTTACAGTTAGCAGGTGCTCAAATCTAACAAACGGACACCTTAAACCTTGTTTTTTTGAATGATTTGCTTTGAATATTGCAAAACAGATGGTTTATTGGACAAGGATGTCACAATTAAAAATCAGATGGTAGATTTGACCACGGCATGGTGGAGAAAAAGAAAACCAAACGTGTGCAAAAGACTTAACAGTTCATTTAACTTTATTTTAGTTTATTTCAATAATGCAACAAACAAATAAGGATGTTTGTATTCTATTGATTGCTTGCTATTGATCTGTTGCTTTGTGAAGCTAAATCAGAGTCATAATTTTAGGTTAAATTAAAATTGTAGGAAAAAACACTGCAAAGTTGTAACACAAAAAATCTAGGTTTTAAAAAAAAAAACATTTAAAGTGTGCTAAAATGCGGCATTATTTTTAAAACAAATTTGGCATTGTTTATTATTATTTTCTATTTTTCATTTATTATTAAATGTGTCAGCATAAAAAAAAACTCCCTTGTTTATGTAATTTTTTTAAATATTTGTCTTTAATTTATTTGTTTTTGACTTAATTTTTTAAAATATTCACAACTTACAATTTGTAAATGCATCTTTTTCAGTTTTAGTTGATTTAGATGTATTATTTATATTAGTGCATAGCATAACTTTATATTTTTATAGACAGATAAAACACTTGTTTTGCCCGTGTTTTCTACATGCGTGTCCTCTTGGCATGATGCAGTTTTGCTAAGTCTTCTCCCTATGATGTTACTCACTAAAACTTTGGTACACCTCTCTACTCTGATCTTCTTCCTTTTTTCTGTAAGTTTTCCTGTTTATAATTTAACGATAATAGTATCTAATTTTTACTGTTTTTTAAGCTGTTTCTGATTTTTTTTTGTGGTAAGAACAATTGAGTTCTGAGGAAAATCAACAGGTTACTACCTTTTAGTTTGATTTTAGTTCCATTTTCATAGTTCTCCTCATGTTTTGTGTTTTACAAGTAAGTGAACTTTATTTGAATACCTCCTTTCACAGATGAAATCACAAACATTACAGAGTAAAACAGAGAAAAAGATTAAATCAAAATAAATAGAACACGATACAGAGTAATTCACAAAGAGTTCTTTAAAAAAGCCGCATTTTCAGCGGTCACGTGAAGCGATTAGGGCAGGGTGTTCCACAATCTCTGGGCTTTTTTGGAGCAAGTCTTTGTGACTTAAAGCAGAGGACTGAAGGGGCGACTACAGACATGGTACAAGCAGATGGGAAATACAATCAGGGGCCTGGTCATTAAGAGCTCTGAAAATCAGAACTAGAATTTTTAAAATAAATTCTACAACTGGTGGGTAACTGATGTAAAAATGATAAAACAAGTGAAATAATATGACCTCTTCTACTGGTTCTTATTAAGCTCCGTTCACATCACACGTTCAAACTCACATCCTTGAACGCGTTCAGCCCACGGTGTTCACACTGGTTCAACTTGCACTGCGTGTTTAATGGACATGTGTTTTGTAGAACCCAAAAATAGATGGTAGAATCTTGTGTATGCATTTTTGTGCTGCCACAAACGATTATTTTATTATCGACTAATCAGCAATTATTTTTTTCCAGTTAGTCGACTATGCAGGTCATGGGCAAACTAGAGGTAAAGCAAACATCTGAACCATAATTAGCTTTAAACTAACTAAAAATTTGATAAATAGCATTACCTATAATGCTAGTGTGAATGCTCTAAGATAAATTTAGCCGCTGAAGATCCTGAAATTTATATCTTAAAAGGCTGAAGTTAATGGATGAAATTGCTGATAGCTGGAAACACTGGAGCTGATAGCTAGCTAGTATATGAGTTAAATGTCAAATTGGATTAAAAAAACAAACCAAAAAAAATCATAAATTTGCCTAAGCCGCTAGGTTGCAGCTGAAATATTAGCTAAATTTCAAAATAGCCTAAAAACCTGAAAAAAAATCCTAAATTAGCCAAAACAGCTAGCATCTAGCTAAAATATTAGTTAAACTCCAAAATAGCCTCAAAAAACCTCAACAAATGCCAAAAAAGTCCAAAAAGCTACCATAATACCATTATAACTTCAAACTTACTACACTTCAACTCCATATGTTATGAAGTAACGACTAATCGACTATTAGATTAGTTGTCCGCTATTTTAATAGTCGATTTGTCGTCGATTAGTTGACTAATCGTGGCAGCCCTAATGCATTTACATAGACTTTTCAATGAAAGTGATTGCTTGAAGGTGTGAATGTAGCTTCAGGTTGTTGTCAGAGTGGAAAAGTCAGTCGATCTGGACCAAGTCCGGATTGGGTCCTGAACCTTGCATTTGGTCTGTATTCAGACTACCGTCAAGAGGTCATTTCTGTTTTGAGCCAAAGCTTGTAAACAAAACCATGTGACTAAATATCTCTTCAGTCATTGGTCAGGAATTAAGAGGGTGGATCAAAGCAACAAGAGAAAGAAAAACAGGAGTTCCGCGCTTTGCAATCCTTGTCGGTATGGTTCATTTATTCACTCTATATATTTCACACCAAGTCTAACCTGCTAATCTGCTGCTGTCATAAGTTTTCAGGTCATATACTATGTCATCCTTTTTTTCCTCTTTTGTCGCCCAATATTTTTCATGCTAAAGTTTGTTTATTGACGTTTAACGATGAATCAAATTGATCAAGTTAAAAGTAAAGAAAAGTGAGGAAACTTTTATTTCACTTGTTTGTTGATCTCCAAAACTCATGAGTGAACCGCCCAGAGCATCAACACCTGCTTGACCCATAGTTTTTATTCCTTCAATAGCCAATGTAAATATAAGAAAACAGTCCCTACTGCATCAGAGGGTTTTTAGACCAGCATATTTCACGGTAGCATTTCAGTAAAAGACATGCACCACACGCCACAGTAAGGCTGCAATACACAACAGATTTTCTCGTAAAAACCTTGTAAAAAATAGCAAAAAAGGTTAGAAGCTCCATTGCTTTTTGGCCCCCCACCCAAACATTTTTGCCAGGAAGACACTAAAGAGAGAAAAACCACTATTTCCATGATGCTCTCGGTTTCTCTCGGCTCATAAGGAAGCAGTTTCAGCCCCTCTTTCCTCTGCACTGCTGCTCTGTGGGCCTGGCTCTTTCTTGAAAAGGAAACAACGATTCCCCCTGAACTCTGCTGGAGCTTTTTCAGCCACGATCCAAAAACATAAATAATTTTCTCTACTTTTGATTTCCCCCTGATTTCCTTCTATTTACGGATTTCGTTTCAGGAAATCAGAGAGGCCCTCGGGTTCTTAACGCCATACATGCCTTTTGATGTTGGCCCGTTTCTTTATTCACACTCAGATTTAAAATTCAGGAGAACATCCTCCGTTATTCATGTCCTGAGCTTGTAGAGGGGGGAAAAATGCACAGATTTGAGCTGAGAGGATTAAACTTTCCCGTGGTTTTATGTGCCTCACCCTTCCTCTGCTCATCCAAGTAGCTCTTCACGCACCAGGACAAAGTCCCTCGGCTTTTAAGATTCCAAAATAGAGGTGGAGACCACTTCGACCAAATGGATGAAAACTTAAATAGTTGAAATTTTCAATGTTTTTAAATGCTGTTGATTAAGTATTTGGGACTGGGCGGTTTTAAATGTTCTCTTGCTTCCATATGTGAGTCATTTAGCCCAGGTGACGCCATTAAGAATGACGCTTGTTACTGCAGAAACCGTATCATTAAAATGTCCCAATTCTACAGAGACTTGTCTGAACACAGCGCCAAAAATGCTAAAGACTTGCATCACTTTTGACCCAAAGTGCATCATCAAGTATCTTTTTATTGATTTTTATTTGTCTCTTTTGCTTGGTTCACACCAGGCACGTGTGGTGCATTCAAGAACGTGGGTTTTTGAATGCGCTTCTAGCGTGGTGTTCGCACAGGTCTGTTGCTACCCGAATGGACTTAAAAACCTGTGTAGCGACACGTAAATGCGAGAGTTTGAGTGCGGAAGCCCGAAACTAGCATATAGTTGTGTTTACAGACTTTTTATTTTCAAGAAATACTTGATTTCTGTTCAAGACTAATTTTGATTGGTGTTGGTAAAGCTCCAATAAATGTTACATTCTGTTTAGTTAGGTTTACTTTCACATTGCACTTTTGAGAGCTGACCAAACTACTTTGAGTACATATATTTTAGTTAAGGTATATAGAGTGGCCATGGTACAGCGGTCGGGGAGTTGACCCCACCGGAGGTTTGATTCCCGTCCCGCTGTGTCCACTGTGTCAAAAGTGTCCTTGGGCAAGAAGCTGAACCCCACATTGCCTCTGGTGGAAGGTCGGCGCCAGTATTTGGCACTGTGCAAACACTATAGCACTGTACTATAAAGTGCACAGAGCTGCTGGAGCCTATCCTACCTACTGTTTGGCAAAGGCAGGGTACACTAGACATATCGTCAGTTTGTCGTACACTTAAATTAAAACCTAATTATGCATCATCCGTCAATCTATGACGCATTTTTTTCGACCAAGGAAGGAGGATGTTGCCAGATAGAGGCAAGGTTTTCCAGCCCAAAAGTCATCTAAAAACCAGCCAACCACACAAAAGAAACACACACACAAAAAGTTCAACAGTAACTAATTAGCTGTAATTGGTTGTTATTTATTACTTCCTGTTTTATTGAAAGTTCAACCTTTTTAACGGCATCACATCCATTATTTTTGCAGTCAGTCAGAGGAAAACATAAAATAACGGACTTCCATCAAACTTATTTAGCAACCACTGAGGAACAAACATCAAGAACATGAAATAAAAAAAGAAGGAAGGAGGGAAAACCACCACAAATAATCAAATACTATCAAATATCACGAGCAAAAGTGGAAAATCTTCTTTCATTACAAGAGGTCAAAAAAAAGAACAACAAATAAGAAATAAATATTTTCGGGAGTAAATACAGTGTTAGTTTAAAGACCTAGGGCAATGTATAAATCATAATACACCTCACTATTGCTCCTGTCTACACAAGACAATTTTTGATTTCATATTGGTTTATGCTTTTTTTGGGATTCGCACTCTGCTTACACCGCTTCCTCTCATTATTTCACCTATGATCCATCAACGCCACCAGGGTTTGCTTGCCAGAGGGATGTATAGTTTCCCACCAAGGCTTTAAAGGAGCGGCCACGTCCGCCCAAACAAGCAGACTTGTCCAAAAAATACAGACGCAGGTCTCAGGTCCAGACCAAACAACCCTGGAGCGAGCTCGATCTCGGAAACACCCGTTTTCTCCTGACATGTGGACAGCCAGAGCACGGGAGCCGAGAACTTGATCCAGGTTATTACATTGAGGGTGGCTCCTTAACAAGCTTTTTCACATGAAGGGTTCCATATATAGATCTGTAATGAGGGAGACCCATCATCATTATGTAAAATATATCGAGTAACAGACACTGAATACCAACTCCTTCAACCTCACATCTAACACCACACTTTGGTGGAAGATTCTCTTACAATATTCTTTGGGAAAATGTTGAGCTTTAAATCCCAATGGCTATGATAGAGTGTTGAATTTTATGCCAAAACATAAGAACGTAACATACATATTCTTTGCTCATTATATTCTTAATCTTCTCATTTCTTCTGGAACAATCTTCACACACAATCAAAGCTATTCTTGTGTCTCAGTTATAATTCACTTTTACGTCGTGCCTTGTGAATCTTGAACTCAGGCAGCTTTTGGAGGACGGCGGTTATTTATAGTCTTGCTGAAACAGATCCTTTAATTTGACGGCCACTTTGTCATGTGTAAAAAAAGTTCCAGAGAGCCCTGGTAAGGGCCTGATAAATTCAAGCAAAAAAAAAGAAGTAAATAAAAAAAAAAAAAAATCACGGATTAAATACAAGAAAATAATGGTTATCAAATATGGTGTGAATACAAAAAAACATACATTTATATAAATATATTTAAAC
The DNA here is from genome assembly GCA_003999625.1 of Oryzias javanicus. Classification (NCBI taxonomy): domain Eukaryota; kingdom Metazoa; phylum Chordata; class Actinopteri; order Beloniformes; family Adrianichthyidae; genus Oryzias; species Oryzias javanicus. Next base: position 20,064,440 of record CM012459.1, read on the forward strand.
AACTGTTTAATTTACTCCAAAAAAAAAGGAAAAGAAAGACTTATCGACAAGAAATTAGTTCTCAAAAGTAAATAACTTATATTTTATTTATTTATATGTGTAATATTAATAGTATTTAACAACAATTTTGTTTATTTTTTATAAAAAAAAATCAATAATTTTTCCAAAGTTGGAATAGTTTCTGTTTTTGGTGTACTTTTTTACATTTCTTTTTGTATTATTCTATAAAATCCCTTTTAAAATGGTCCAAGATAGTTTCCCTAATTTTCAAAAAAAGTAATCTAATTGTATATTGTGTCTGCTTGTCTTCTCTTAGCAAAAAGTAGTTTATTTAAGTGTACTACAAGTATACTTGTCTATACTAAAAGTGAGGCAGTATCCTTCAAGCATACTTTTTATATACTGTAAACTTCAAAAGTAGGATGCCCCAATTGGAATTTTTTTGTGCCCAATCCAATTCAGAGTAATTTGATTTTTAGACCCATACTTGAAAATACTTGAAAATAAGTTAAAATGTGAGTCTTTGAATATCTTGTTAACTTTACCAAATGATTTTTTCTGCTCAAACTGTTTCCAAATGCTGCTGCGGTTTTCTGCGTCTTGATCCGTTCATGATGTGCAATTTCTATTTAAGCATTTATTTTAAATAACAAGCTTAAAATACACAGCAGTGATTCAAAATAATAAAAATAAATGTCCAATGGCGATTGAGTGTGAAACTATGTGATCGGGTCGGGGCATCCATTAAAAAAATTCCAATTTAGTCCGAAGAAGTATTCAATTAGTATACGCCCAACAGTACACATTTACATAGGCCTGTTTGGTATAATTAATGTAAATAAACTTTCAGAGTAATACTTTTTTGATCAACAACCTTCCACATAACCATATTAATGACAGTATGTGTTTCAAAGACCCAAAGAGAAAATAAAAATGTTCTTATGTGGATGGATAGAAAACAGCACACGTGAAGACTTCGAAAAACAATCCCCCAGTAACTTTGCTAGTGAAGCAAGAACATGAAAGCCGAGCAGAAAAGGGGAGAAAAAGGGAGAAGCAGCGAGAAGGAACACGTGTGAGCCAGTGAGGGTGAAACCCAAAGCTCTCGGCATGACTCTCCCTTTGAACAGCCTCAGACAGCTGAGGCTCAAATCCAGTCTGGGTCCGAGCAAGCTGTCACTTCACCACAAGCTGCTATTCCTGATGCAGGCCATAGTTTGGCAGAGCATGACAATAAACGTGGATCAATTAGGCCTAAAATGGGAACTACGTGTTTCTAAAAAAAAAAAAAGAAAGTAAAAATAAATCTGTTGTGACTGAAGGCTAAGATCATTCCAAATCTTTCTGGATTTTTCCAAATATTTTCCATCATGAGACTCGGATCCGTCAAACAAAAAGTTCTTTCTAAAGAATTTGCATGAAAGTGAGATCTGTTTTTTCTCACTCTTTTTCCAGCACACATTAGAAGTATGAATTCTCACCAGTCATTAGAGACAGCATGTAAATAAAGCTGCAAAGTGGCTTTAGGCATAACCCCGTGGCCTGTTCACAGCCCCCACCTGTCCGTCATCGTCTGTCAAAGAGCACTTTCAATAATTATGTGTGAAAATATATGTCAGGTATTAATCTTTGTCTCACCTTCCTGTCTTTGCCAGCTAGCTGAGACAGGAAAACAGTATTTGAAATTACGTCCACACACAGAGGCCTAATTTACACGGGTCCTTCGCTACGTGGACACAAAAAAATCGGAAAGTTTACATCGCCTTGATCCTGTCTGGGTCTGATAATCATCCCTCTGCAACACAAGCTTTAAAAATTAGCTTTATTTGCGGTGCGCATCAATGTTGCAGCAAAAAGCTAAAAAACAGGAAACAGGTCTGGGTTTTCAAAATAAAAAGTTTTACTTTCAAAAACAATTTTATTTAATGTTAAGGGTGGCATGCCCACGATATAACACATGTTAACACCACGGATGACATTGTCTTCCATTTTTGCCATGAACGAGAGGAAAAGTTTTATTTAGGAAATATAAAAATAAAATTTATAACACAAACATGCACTTTACAAGGAATCTGTGAGAAAGGAGAGAGCATGGGGCCAAACATGGGGAAGGCAGGACAAACCACTCCTCCAGAAGACGAGGGGGGACGGACTGGAGACACAATGGAGACAATGACTGTGTCCAAATTCCTTCCCTACTCACTATATAGTGTGTTCGCAATGTTGTACTGCTGTCCAGATGTACAATTCCAAACTGAGTGCACTAGAGATTTCCCAGAAGTCTTTGCTATGGTATGTTCATTCATCTTTGAATAAAAAGGTGGATACTATTTATTTTTGTGGGAAAAACAAAGAAACAAATGTTCTAGGATGACATCGTGAAATGGGCGGCACCAACATGCAGCAGCAGGCGGAGCCTCAGGAATCGAGTTGTTTTACTTTCAGGTTGGAAAACTTACAAAAATAACAAATGTTTCATAAATAATTTGTAGTTTAGTGTTCCAAAGGTAATATATGATCATTCATATGGACATAGTTTACTCTGAACGGTTTAACCCTTCCGCTCTCCTTGGGGTCCAGATGGCTCCAACCACATTTTGTTATGCGATTTCTTCCATGACAAATGTGGACAAAGGGGGACAGGATTTTATGTCTGTCATGGACATTAGTGAAACTCCGAAATCAGTGAAAAAAAAAAGTTCAGCGCACTGTCCTGTGGTGTCCAGATGACCCCACTTTTAATGTAAACAAGCTAAGGAGAACGGAAGGGTTACGAAAATCATGATGTGGCCCCTTTAACATCCTCTTTTAATCCTGAGTTTTTCAGTGAAATTTTTTCTTTATTGCAAGTTATTCGAGTTATAAACTGACTAATCGGACACCTTGGTGAAAGCATTTAAAAAACGTTTGATTGACAGATTCTGCTAAGCCCGCTTTCATTGGAAGGGGTGTGGACTTCCACCAAGCTTATTCATCGGTAGTTGCCATAGAAACATTGACTCAGACTGACTCAGATCAATCCCTGTCCACTAGTTCCAAGATGGCGACGTCCATATCGCGATAAAAGGGACAGAATGGGCTTCATTTTGCTAGAATCGGAGTCAAGGCATTTTTTCGAGGTCATGACACACCGACTCTGTCTAGTTCTATATATAGAGTCGGTGGAACTAACTGATAATCGTGAAGCTGATTCCATACGCAGCAAAGGGGGGGTCGAGCCTCTAAATCAGGCAATTTTGCTTTAATCTTTAAATCACTCTTTTAAATGTGTTTAAACTTTGAAATTGGGGATTGCAATGAGTATTTTGCAATATGTTAGAAGACTAAAATACATCTGTTTGCCAAACTAATTCCAAAAAAGCTGTTCTTTTGTTGGTTTTGTACCACAACATCCATAACCTTACCGCAAAAATGAATTATATTGTATTTATTTATCCCTTTTTGGGTTTGGTCTTCCAGTACGAAAGCTTTGTTCCCTCTGCATTCTTACCAAATTATCATGAGAATAGCATCATGCCTCCAACCAGTTGGTGCATCATAAATGGGCATGCATAATTTATGTGTCTGTGTGTCCATGTGAGGTCAATTTCACCATCTGTTCAAGTCTGTAAAAGGTCTGGGCGGATCAGGTGAAGTTGGCAGAGGGACCGTGACATAAGGTTCATGACACCAACAAAATGAAGAAAAAATTTAAAAAAAAGACGAGTCATATAACTTCCCCCAAAAATGATCTAAGTAGTTTTATTTGACACAAAATTGCGACAAAAACTGAGCTTGTGTTGAGTGTTGGTAGACAAGTCAGGACATGTTAAAGGGCAGACAGACCGACTCATGCTTAGACTTAAGGAGTGCGGGGGAGAATGAAGCCAAAGATCTCCAGTTTCACTTTTCATGCAGTGATCCTAACATTAAATTGATGACATAAGGTGAATGCGATCTGTCTCCTTAAGTGTTTTTAGAGACTTCGTGTAACATTACAGGTTATGGTGTTGGGTTGACTGTATGCGAAGCAGAGTCAGTTAACTGTTAACCACCGTTTTGGTTGCTAAAGAGCTGTCAGGGCACGCAGAGTTGAATTTAGGGTTGGGTCCAGATGATTACAGCAATGTGTAAAAGTGTGGGCGTGTGCACACATTTACAGAGGAGACGCTTAACTTCCTGCAAGCGATTTAAGGATTTGGGCTGTAGATAAACACACAAACACGCTCAAGACTCGACTAACTGGATTCAAGAGTGACAGGTTTAAGGCAAACAAGTCACAAGAGGAAGGGGTGGATGTAGATCATCTGACAAAATTCCTGAAAATCTTCTGCTTTTAAATTTTTTCCCATGAACAGAGGAGTTGTTAAGGCTTTTTAGAAAAAAAAAATACCAGCGGTGTTTGTTGCTATGGTAATGCCTAGAGATCCTAAAAAAAGGTGTGGGTTCGATTGAAATGTCAGATACATCTAAGAGGCTGAGCTTAAAGCAGTGAAAGGCAATTACAGTAGAGATTTCTGTATGAAGATAAAGTATACCACACACAGTGATCAAGAAAGAAATAATGACCAGATGTAATTGCAATCATATGGTCTCTGAAAGCAAATAAAATTAGTTCTTGTGTTTTTCACACTTTATCGATTTTGTGTTTAGCCTGTTCTATAAAGATGCAACAAAAAAAAAAAAAACGTATTTTTTTAAGGATGTGGCTCAACTTGACTCCATTTTTGTTTTTTGTTTATTTTTTTAGATGGGTGAGCTATAGCTTTTCCTCGTTCCATGAAGAGTATTATCTGATATACATTACTTTCCTTTTAGTACCATTTTAACTCATGATCCACTTAAGGTGTGCCACCACAGAGGAATTGCACAAAAATACTACAGACCATTGAAAAACACGTTGGCAGAATCACCTGTATGCGGAACCGAAAGTTCCTAGACAGACTTCAAAACAAAAGACCCACAGATCTGGCCTGTATGCACAGATGGTATCCAGGTCGAGGACAGAAAAGCATCACACACAGAGCATGTGATGCGTGTTCAAGAACGGAGTGGACGGGCATTCTTGAAAGCTACGTTCACACAGGTTGTATCGACTCAAGTGCCTACTTTCAGTAAAAAGTCTATGTAATCGTACGTCATCCTGAGTTTTGGGCTCCCCTGTCCAGGATGCTTGTGTTCATGCGCCTCTATGCAAGTTTTTTAGCCCGCTTTTGGGCTCTAATGCCTAGTTTCCTTCTGAGCGGTCCAGACTGAACCGGTCCTCTTCTGTCCAGTTTAGAACAGTCCGAGCAATTCAAGTGATCTTTTCCTTTGAGTGTTGGACCTTCAAGGTGGACATAGGGTGTAGACCGATGACGCAGGTATATGTCATAATGGTGTAACTTCAGTGGTTCACCATATTCGCTGATTTGGCGCGTTTCGAGTCCCTAACCCCGCAAATAAGGGGGAAATACTGAATGCAAAGAATTGAATATTCTTTGCAGGAAGATTTCAGGAGGCAAATATTAATGCAGCCGAAAAGAGGACAAAACTTTCGTCTTGGATCTTTAGTCGGACGCCTGTTGTTGTTGTAGGACCCTTCCGCCAATCAATGGATTTCATCATGTGACGACAAAAGCTCCGCCCTAACTGGCCTGTTCCATGGTACTAAAACCCACGAGGGACCAAAAATGGCATGAATTGATCCGGCCTAAAGGAAACGCTCAAAATATCATACCGGTCCAGTTCAGTCTGGTCCGGTGTGGTCTCAGTGGAAATGAGGCATAAATGGGCGTTCATTGATGGGGCCCAGGAAGTTCAACCGGTTGAACTTTTTGACGCTTAATGGGTACTGTGACCAATTAGGCACGTTGGATTCAATAGTGACTTGTGGGTAGCGTCTGCTCCAAAACCAGAAAATACCAAAAACATGATCACAAAAGAGAAATTAATAACTGTCGTTTGTGCTTAGTCAGAATAATATGACACCAAGACAGACATTTATTGAAACAGAGTTGTGAAAACAAAAAGCCTGGAGGAAAAAATGTGGGATTTACTCCGCTATGACGTTTTGCTTTGAGGCTCTACCAATTGTGGGTGGCAGACAAGTGCTAGTAGATAGTAAAAACACAAAAGAAGATGGATCTCCCTCCCTGCTGCTCTCCTTTTCTGGCACTGGTTCGGTGTGAACACCTTCTTACTTAATGCGTGTTATGAAACCACGTTGAATGCAGCATCACACTAGTGTGTCACGACGCATGTACTCACAATTGGAAGAGGTGCAAAATGTCAAAGTGGTACAAATTTTACAAATCTTGCTCTAGACTTTTCCTTTCATAGCTCTATTCTGACATGTAAAAGACTCGGCCTCGTATAATTTTTGCTGGACAACAATCACTACTGTCATGAATCTGTCCCCGTCTCCCCCTCTGGCCATCAGTGCTATCCATCAACTCAGTACTAGCACTTCCTTGGTCTCCACACTACACTTCCCATCAGCCCCTGCCGTGTCTCCCAGAAGCCCCACAGCCATTTTCCATCTGCAATCACTCCCCGCAGTATTAAGTCAAGTCTTGTTTGTGCTTCTCTACCTGCATCACTGAGCATTGCCATCCTGATCTGCTCTTCTGTTTCCTCTGACCCTGCTTCGTCTTTGACTCTGATTATTTGCCGCCTGCCCTGACCCTTGCCTGGACCCTGACCACTCTGGTTGTTCTCTGATGCCCTCATGCTCGTGTTTGACCTCTGCCTGCCTGACCCTGATTTAGCTTTGTGGACTTTTAGCTGTGCATCACTCCTGTTCCACTGTCTGAGTCAGTCCAACCATCCACTGTCTGACAACTACCTATACGTCGCAACCTAATCCAAGTCTGTGATTGGTCGAAGTTTTACCTAGTATAATTTTGATGCATTTTCAATTACCACGCGTTTTGTTTATAGAGTTCAAACAGGATTGTAGAAACTTGTGTAGTGACATGTGAACAAGCGAGTTCTGATGTTGTGCAAGTAAATTTAAAATGAGATTATTCTCGTTCAAGATTCTTATATAGAAAAGATAGGACAGATAACTCTTATTTTGATCATTTGTGGACTTCAACAAAGAAAGCTAATCATTTGTTGCCATCTAAAGCCTGCATTAGAGTTTACATTATGACAGGTACCTCACATATACCGCATATTCCCACAGGGCAAACAGAAGTCAAGGGCCCACACTGATCCAGACTAAAGCTCTGACAGGCCCTCCGTCTCTGCAGTAATTAAATGAGAGTCGGTGGTAAGCAGCACTCAGGAAATTGCACAGCTACTGTCTCTGTCAATGTTTTCAGGAGGCGGGTACAGGTGGTGGGAGGAGAAAGGACCATGAGAAAATGGGAAGCCAAATGAGGAAGCGAGGTCATGGAGATAAATGAGGGGATGAAACCAAGACAGGGTGGCAATCTATATCCAGAGAGAAAGAGTGAAATGTCCGTCCTGATCAGACAGGAAATGAGCGCGGCATGGTGGGACTGTGAATGGCGCTGCATCTCACTTCTGTCTGCCCACTTTACTGAGAACCATTATGATATCACACAACCGGTGTGATTGCATGCTCACCATAATTTGTTCTTTTAGAGGGATGGTGAGACAAACGCGGTGAGATGAAAAGGAGGTGGTGTCATCGGAGTAGGTGAATACCTGCAGATGTGAAAATGACAGTTTGTCGCTTTAACAAAGGCAGGTACGAATCAGCTCTGCTGTCAACACCCTGCCTCGTCAAACCTAGGAAAGTGAGGAAATCGAAAAGGCGTTAGATGAAAAATAACTTGAAACAATAAAAAAGCTAAATAATATAAAGTAAACAAAGACTCGGCTGGATCTGTTTTTCAGAGCACATGAAACAGAATACAGAAAAAGGTGAAAAGTGAGGATCTTTACTGCTCAGTTGTACCAAAAATGAATGAGTTTAAGTGTTCATTTGGTTGGCTTTACAGTAAGATTTTTTCTGGCCTCTGCGTAAAAAAAACATGGCCAGGGAACGCGCGTTGCAAGTTAAACCAGGATCAATTTTGACCAATCAGGTCAATTTCAACGGTCAAGACTTGGATTTGGTTGTGACTCATATTTTAATTCACGGAAGTTCCAACCGTCTGAAGATTGATCACAGAGAATTAATAATCGTGGTTTGTGCCCGGCCAGAATTATATGACACCAAATTCTCACCCTAATCACTAACTATATAACTAAAACTATATAATATATATATAAAAAACTATACAATGTGGGATTATCTAGTGCCCTGGATTTTAAAAGCAATTTGGGCACCATACTCATTAATTCTCTTTCGTTTTTTTAAACACAGGATATGACATCACCGATTTCACAAAGTGAAAATCTAATCAATACGAACCTTTTGTGAAGTTTATTTGTGACTTCACTGTGTTCTGATGAGGAAAAAGTGAATGGTTAATTGAATAATTACATTTAAACACTTTTTTTTTGTTGCTAAAATTGTTTGACAGCAATGCATTGTGGTCTATATTCGCTATTGCAGTGACCATCAATGCACACTGGGAAAATTTCTAAGGCTCTCGATTTTGTAGGAGTAGATTCAGAGAGCAATGAAAAATAGCAAACACACTATTTGGTGAGTAGGGAAGGAATATGGACACACCTCAAGTCTTTTATATATTGGAAATAAGCTGTGAAAGACAAAGCCTGAAGCAAGTTTAAGAAATTTGCTCCATTTTGGCGGACATGCGTAACAGCTGAAACAGAAGAAGAAGAAGCCCCTCCCTGCTTGTCCATGGATTCTTGAACGTGTGTTTGTAGTCTTACAGTAGACACCGGTGGAAACAGTTGTAACAATTAAAAGGTCCAAATGAAAATGGTCAGGAAATGCTAAAGGGATAGCTCTAACTTAAAAGACACAACTTAAGTACCCTTTTAGTAATACATTTTTTTTCTGAGTTCGTCTTCTGCTGAATAGATTTCTACAGTTTAATTGTTATTATTGTCATTTTTTCATGGATCTGGTAGGTAATTTCTCTAAAGTGTTGATTTTGAATGAGAGTCGCCTCCCAAAAGATTTCCATGGAAGTCTTGTTTTCTTCAGAATCAGTCTTTGCAAAATCATTAAACTGTAGCGAGAAAGGCCGCCATTAGACTCGGTGGTTGCACGACTTTAGGGAGAAGCTGCATAATTAGTATGGACACTGCAAGCATCTGAGATGCATTCCAGTAATTCAGCAAAAAGCAGCCTTGACATCCACCCCCTCCTGGACGGTTTCCCAGCATGCTCTGATAGACCAAACCAAACACTGAGTTATAGTGCAAGTCATCACATTTCCTTAGATTTTTTTTTTTTTTGCTGTTTCTGAAGGTTCGAGGTGTACGTACGTCTGAAATTAGCTTCCTGACTGCAATTTGTGTAACACTTCCTGCTACTTGGAAGGTGACAGAGGACGCTAATTGCCTCCTGCAGGTACAACAGCACAGCGCTTGATCAACGGTTAATCCACACGCAGCAGGATCCTTGTGAGCCCACATTGATTGACCCACCACCCCCTGCTATTGTTATTGTCATTTCATGGAGATGAAATCTCGGAAACAAACAGCATGTCTGTTTAGACTGCTCTTTTTTTGATAAAACCAACCCAACGATAAAAAAAGAAGGTCGTTTCATGGTTCTAGACATATCTAACGCCGCCAGAAAAAGGTGCGTGTGGCCACCTGACAGGAACACAAAGGGCATCTGGGATGTCACAAGCTAGAAAATGAGAGAGGAGTAGCTGCTTGTTAGGTGAAAGGGAGCAAAGAGAGGACAAGAGAGTGGGAGGGCAGGTGTAACGGGAGCCTGATGGGTTGTAGATAATACATAGCACCAATGAGAGTAGAATTATAAATAATAGAAAAGTCAGGGCAGACTGTCCGTGTATGGGTCAGGGTTTGGTGCTTGGGCACTTTTTTTGTGCTTGTTTCTATAACACCTTTATGGCACAGCTAAGGGCAAACTCATGGTTCTGTTGAGTTCAAATTTGTATGTCCCATACACACAAACTGTGACGTTTGCCTCATGGAAAAATCCTCAAACACATATTTAAAGCGATATTTCTCCACCGCGGAAAATGATTTAAGAGTCAGGCTTACTCAGTAACTACACAGTCATTTTTTTCTGTGTTCCTTATTACTGTAATACATGAGCTTGTGCATGTCTAGCCATGGCTTAGTGGCTTTTGTTCCCATTCGATGGTCGAGGGATTTGGTTCAAAGTTTCAGCTGAATACCTGGAACCGGTTCATGCTAAACACAGCTTCCAGCATCCTAATTTATGAGCTTGCTGAACAGTAAACCTCACCTGCGTAGGACCGCAAGCACATTTACGACGACGTATGCTGACACACCTGGGACAGCAGTCAAGCACAGCCTCAGTCTAGACCTAATCTGTCACTGACCCGCAAAAACAGGGACCCTTGTTCGTGGGTCCAGATCCGAGCTCTGTATTTATGAGGGAATTTCCGTCCATGAGGTATTAAGTAAAAGCAGGGACAAACCAGTGAAGCGTTAAAAAAAGCCCCCCTTTGTGCTTAACAAAGCTGTCCTTTGAAGATTAAAGTACTGTTCTGTACTGGACTTTGGACACATTCTTCTGGATTGATCAAAACTGCACATGTTGGAGGTAAAAGTCTGTGAAAGTGCTGCTCAAATGCAGTCTTTTTTTTTTTTTAATGAAAAAAGAAAGAAAGACAGCTCACTGTAATTGACTGAGGCAGTGGCGTACCAGACACTCAGGAGAGGAAACCCTGATTGGAGGAGATCAAGTGTGTTTAAATATTTTTGATGAAGCAAAAGCTGCAATCCTTTAGGAATTAGTTTAGATTTTGCTGTATGGATGGTTGGGATTAAACCATTTAGGGATTGGGTATTAAAAGCTGTTGAGGGAGCAACAAATGTAAAAAATAAAAATAAAATAAATAAAAAGAAGGACTGGACTTACACTTCAAATTGCAGCTTGATAGGATATATTCTCTTCATTCAAACTTCTGTGAATGAAAAGGAACGCTGCCCATATGTCACACGTATATTTTTTATGAATCGATTTTTGATCTATTAAGCTTAAATCAATTCAAATGGATTCATCTATTGTGTTAAACCAGCTCTACTAAAAACAGTCGTGAAAACTTGCATATCTACATGTTAACGTGACAGTTTAGAACATAAAGCCCAAAATATGCATTTATGCACATTTACATAGACTTTTCTTTCAAAGTGTCCATGCAGGTAATGGCCACATATTTTGCACAAAGAAGCCAAAAATGGTCGTAGAAACTTGCATCGCTACATGTCAATGCGAGAGTTTTAAACACGAAGCCCAAAAACGTAGAGGTGGCCACTGTAACGCGTGTTGCTGAGGGAAACTTTATGATTTTTGGGCCAGAAAGGGTTCTAAAATTTGGCATAAGGGCCGGACAAGGAGCAGATGGAAGGAGTGATTTGATAATGAATCTCATAAACTAAAAAGATAATATGGAATTTAGATAAAAACGTGCTTTAATTTGGATTCAAATTCACAAATATTCATTTAAAAACAGAAAATTTTGGAATTTTAATTTCTAAATTTTGATTTTTGTTCTCTTTTTTGTGATCTAATGGGTTGATGTTCTTCAGAGGAAAATGCGAACTCAAAGAAATCCGAAAAATCCCCTTCTGACTCAGAAAAAAACACACACGAACGCCAGAGAAACAACACCATTCATGGGAAGGAACCAGAAATACAATGAAAATAAAACAATAATTAGGATTTTTGATCCAATGTATTTTAATTTGGAGGGCCAGATTAAGTAGTTTAAGGGGCCGCATGTGGCCCCCGGGCCGTAGTTTGCCCACCCCTGGTATAGTACGTTTCCGCATAAAAGACCATTTAGGTGAGCCAAACGCTATCAGGTGGATCCATTTCAGTCACGGTTGTCTTCAGCTGTATGGGGCATACCATGTCACCAGCGGGATTTTGCCAACACTATTTCACTCACTAGATGTGTATTTTCTTAAACACATACAAGCTCTAAATCTTTTCATTTGTGAACAGGGCACAAACCAAGGAAAAAAAGTAAAAGCCCTCACCTACTTACAGTATGTGTTTGTACTTAGCGGGGTAGATCTGCTGCTTTTAGGTGACATATTTGCACGTTGTATTAAAAACGAAGGACCTAAGGATCTGATGTTTTCTTACACAAATGTATGCAATATTTGAACTTTTGTTTATATTTGCTGCCATTTATTAACTATTGTGAATAGCTGACACATTCATAAATTCATAAATACTTTTTTTTCTGAAATTATTTGCCAAAACTAATAATGTGGTGATTTTTATCATTTCTAAAATAAATTAAAATATTTTGCTGATATGTGATGCTTATGTTATGTCTGGTTTTATGATTAAAAAGCTCCATTGCATAAAGAATATTTATCCCTAAAGGTGCAGCATTCTAAGCGTCAACCTGAACTGTGACGGCATCTGCGGTTCTGCATTGCTCCCAACAGACCAACACATGGCTCACCATGTGAAGGCTGTTGTGTACCACAGGAGTCTGTCTGCCAGCCAGCAGCCATTGCCATGGTGACAGCTTCTGTGAAGCGCACCACACGTCACCTTCAAGTGACTGCGTATTCCTCTTGTTCTTGGTAATTAAAATGGATTATCAGGGTTTTTTTTTTCCTGCAAGGCTTTCACCAATCCGACTTCACCTTCACTACTTACAGAACAATTTGACAGAAAAATTGCCTTTTTTGCTCTAAATTGTTGATGCTGTGCTTTAATAACACTGTACAGATAGATAAAACATGTAACTTTTTTTTGCCTTTTGATTAATTTAAAAGAAAAAACATTTAAAGAGAAAACTGTCTTCACTGCCCTCAGCTTTGTGTAAATCTGAAGTTTTTGTTTTACTTTCAGGCAGCTTTCTGTCGTGTACCTGAAAGCGCCACAATCGCTCAATAGCCTTATCAGTGTTCATTTGCCCCTCGCAAGGACAGATGAGCAGCATGTGGGGTGAATGCACAAGAGATGATTAAAGAAAGTCTAAAAAATGGGATTTAAAACAGTTTTCAATGCTTTTCCAAGCGACAACAACATCCAGCTAACGGCAATTTGTGCAATGGTCAGAGGACTTTTCTTCCATAAAGATTAGTTTTCAAGATTGGGGTGGCAGTGGTGGAGCGGTTGACCTCTCGTCGGACGATCCCAGGTTCCATTCCCGCCTTGCCCACCCATGTGTTGGAGTGTCTTTGGGCAGGCCACCAGACCCCACATTGCTCCGGGTGGTTATAGGTTGGCGCCAGAGTTCAGCGGTGTGTGTATGGGTGAATGAGTCTGTGACTGTAAAGCACTTAGGGGCCTTCTAAGATGGTAGTAAAGAGCTATGTAAGTATACGCCTTTCACCATTTAAGTTGTGAGGCAGTCTTAATAATAGCATTGTAAACATGAGCTGGTAGATGTGCACAGCAGTTAGACTGTCTTACTAATGCTCTAGTACTCTAATTTCTTCTCCAGTCAATCTGTTTTTTCATGCAAAAGTCAATGGGAAACCCTTTGCTAAATTGGAGTTTGCTTGTAAAGCAGGGGTCCCCAAACTTTTTAATGTGAGGGCCACATAACTTTTTTCTTCACTGATGCATGGCCGGGACAGTTTGTAGGCTAAAAGAAAAAGTGTTTTCTGTTAGCTGTTGTGTCTGCAAGTGATGCTAACCGTGTTTCCTGTTAGCATTTCTGTCTGCGATCTATGCTAACAGTATTTTCTGTTAACAGTTATGTCTGCGATTTATGCTAACCATGTTTTCTGATAGCATTTCTGTCTGCGATTGATGCTAACAGTGTTTCCTGTTTGCAGTTCTGTCTAAGATTTATGCTAACAGTGTTTGCTGTTAGCATTAGCATTTTGTCTGCGAATTATAACCATGTTTTCTGATAGCATTTCTGTCTGCGATTGATGCTTCCTGTTTGCAGTTCTGTCTAAGATTTATGCTAAAGTATTCTCAGTTAGCAAAACACTGTTAACAGAAAACACTGTTAGCGAAACACTATTTTGCTAGCAGTGTAAAGTAGCTGTAAGGTGTAATTCACCAAAGTACCATTGATTCTAAAAGTTTGTTCAACAAAATGCACACTTTAATCAAAAAACCTCAGTGTCTCTGTAGTTAACACCGGCAGTAAATAACACACTTTGAAATATCAAAATTCTACCACCATCTCCATCTATCTATCAGCATGAACCAGATGATTCCGACACGTAGAAAGCAGCTTTTATATCAGCTTTTCTCTGCAACAGAATCAGATGGTTTATACTGTACAGTCTTATCAGCACGGAATAACATTAATTTTGTTAACTTTTGAAGAATTATGATAGTTTAAATAATGTCAACACTGTATTTAAGGGCTAAATTGGCACCAAATAGCTGATGAAAATCAAATATAACCTGTGAGAAAATCATATGATTTCACTCAGTGTCTTTTACTTCCACAGTTACAGGTCACCAAACTTACATTCTAACATACAGTATTTGATACATTATACTGCAAACAACTCCATTCTAAAACTTTTGTTATATTTTTCTCTTCTGCGAGTAGATTAATCCGGAGTTTCCTGTGGTTTAACGGCTTACACCTGATTTCACTTAATAGCATCAGCTGTTCCCATTTGGTTAATTAGTTCATCTGGGTGTTCCAAAGTCTTTGGGACTTTCTCAGTACCACGCTTGAGTCATTTTTTAAAAAGTTTTGGTTGTGTTTGATTAAATTGAATTTATTAGATGACTTCTTGTGCCTTGTACTCACTCCATAGCCACCTTTTTTGATGGGGGAAAAACCTCAAACGCACCTTTTTATTCAGTAGAGTCTTTACAAATGTTCTCCTCTTCTGGAAATTGCATCTTAAACTGCAAGTTTAATAGATATTGATTAATCATCTTATGATGGGGAGGGGGGTGAATAAAGTATTGATCTCAGACAACAGTTTCAATCAATTTAATCAATTCTCAATGTCATCAGAGTTTTACACAGTTAAGAACTCATGTAAAGTTGACTCAGGAGCCACCAACTATTTTTTGATTTTTGATTTTCACTGGTTTCAAAGCAGACATAAAATCCTGTCCACCTTTGCCATGGTAGGATTGACACCCCACAAGATAGCACAAATAAAGTTACGTTCACACAGCCTCAAGCAATCACTTTCATTGAAAAGTCTATACAAACGAGCGTAAATGCACATTTTAGGCTTTGATATTCTGGTATTTTGCAGCCACTGAACATGTATTGAAGGCTAAACCAGGTCAAACTTTGACCAATCAGGGACTTGAACTTGGTAGTGATGTATGGATAGCGTCTCCTTTAATTGACAGAAGTACCAACCGTTTGAAAGTTCACCACGGAGGAGAAATTACCGGTAATAATTTGTGCCCGGTCGGAATTAAATGACACCAAATCTTTGATAAATTGGAATAGAGCAGTGAAAGAAAAGCCTCTTTCAACTGCAGGTGGTGGACATGCAATAGTAAACAGTAGCAAAGGAAAAAGAAGACACCATGGATCTGAAGTGCGTTCAAGAAAATGAGCTTTGCGTGTTCTTCAACGCCTTTTTCAGCTATTTTATCTAAAATAATCAGGGAACTGAAGAAGCCGTGGCCATATGTTGAACACCGTGAATACATCAAGGTTTCAATTTTTTAACCACATCGTACAGAATTACACACAGACTTATTAAAAAGCTGCATTAACTACCTGCCCCGTTACAGAGATCAGGCGGGGTTCAACCTTGATAAATGATTTTAGCCGCTCCACAAAGGGAGGCAGTGACAGTGATGGATAAGCCAAAAAGAAGAGAAAAGACGGACGGAGAGGAAATAAAAAAAAAAAAAAAGCAAAACAGTCTTAGGCAGAGACTGAGAAAAAAAAAACAGACAAGAAAAAAAAAGGAACAAAAGAAAAGCCATAAAGGGAATGAAGAAATTAGCTTGAAGCACAGTGAGGGGGGAATCAAGGCCTTTACATCTTATGTGTTTCCATTTTTAGTTTCCAAGGAATTTGGATTAGGATTACACAGGAAACAGTGCCAAGGAGACAGTCAGAGATGAAGAAACGCTGCGAGAGTGGGCCAACAAAAGGAAAGCGAGCTAATACTGACCTACTTTAAATGAAAATCCTAATATGGCAACTGAATCAGCAAAGAAGAGAAACCGAAATGAGGGAGAGGGAATTCATAAAGGGGCTGCTCAAGCACATTTAAAGCGAGCCCTTATTATTTCAGTGAGGATTCTGCTGTCCCACACAAACCTTTGTGACTGCGTCGCTCTCTGAAGGAGTCATGCAGATTCTAAAATGTGCAAGCACATACAAACACTTTTCCTGTGCAGATTCTGTATCGTCTGCTTACGATTTGATGGAAACAAAAGCCATTTATCTTCTGTCACAGTACGAGTGAAGTGCTCACTCGCGTATTATCAACTGTCAGCACCTGAAGATTTTATCCTTCTATAATTAAACGTCACTTTCAAGAAAGAGAAGGGATAAAGTATTGACCGTAAAGCTGACCAGCAAGATTATATATATATTAAAAAAGAAACGTTTAGCACATTTTAACCCTGAGTAAACAAACATGGACACACAGCTTGTCCTTTTTGGACTCATACAGACTGTTCCAGATAAAAAAATAAATAATAGTCATTTAATTAAAAGTGAGCAATAAACTTCTAGATTAGGCAGAAGAAGGATAGAGCTACCACTTTTTCATTTTCAGTAAACCACCTGTCATAAATGCAATGTTTGAACACTTTAGTCCAAAGTCCACATGTCAAAGTGTCCTTTGATAAGACATGTTACCTACATTTCGCTTCTCTTTTGTAAATATTTGGCTAAGTTTTGCTGATTTCTTTTTGAGTCCTCATTGATAAGGACAACCTTTTATTATTATTATTATTAAATTGTAGGAATTAGGACCTGTCCTCACTGGGATAAACCACTGAAAAGTGGTCTTGACGCTAAACCATACTTCAATAAAAAGTGTGTTTTTGACATGTAGCATTTTTATCACGATTGGATTTGTAAAAAATAATTAAAGATTAAAACTGTTTTTCTGAGTTTTTTTTTTTTTTTTTTTCAAATCATGTTGGAGGATGAAAACACACGGTTTAAAAAAGCTCAGGTTTGTGACGGAAACTGCATGTGCGGGCCAACGTCTATTCTTACAGACGGACGACACTATAGCAGCAAATCTAACTTCATAAATATCTTTCAATTCCAAAACTTTCAGAAAAATAGACCCATCAGCGTCTTCATTTTCCTCGTCCTTTGTGTCATCGAGCTCAAAACTGTTATGCTAAAGTTAGCTTCTATGGTGCTACAAGCTAGCAGGAGCAAGTGTAAACAAAAGGTTTAAATTAGCTGATGCTAACTTCTGCAACAACAGTCCCGCCCACAACTCAGAGACTAATATCTGATTAAATTCTGTCACTCCACAGACAACATGCCTTTAAAAAAAACAATAGAGGCTTTCAAATTTTGGCTAGAAACTGCACAAAAATAAATAAAAGACGTCTGTGAACAAATCAAATCTAAAGATGAAATAAATTCTGCTGAAATGGTGTCAAAATCAGCTCTGTCCAAATTCCCTCACCAATCCCCAACTACTAAAAAACTCATCTTGCAAAGTCAAAATCTAATCAATACAAACTTTTTATGACGTGTATTCGTAACTTCACTATGTTGGGATGATGAAAATGTGGATGGTGTATTGAAATATTTAATCTAAACACTTTTTTTTTTTTTTTGCAAAAATTGTTAGCTGCAATCTATTGTGTTCTATATTTGTTAATGTAATGAGCTTCTATGCAAGCTAGTTTTTCGCAAAGACTTATGGGAAATTTCTAAGGCACTCAAGTTTTGGTATTGTAGATTCTGACAGCGCTACAAAATGACTCACCTCAGAGGAAAGCATGCCTTAAAAAACAACAGAGGGTTTTAAATTTGGGCCAAGAACATAACAAAATCATAATTAAAAGACCACTCAGAGCAATTTAGACTAAAAAAAATATATATAGTTGAAAGGGGATGATAATGAATGCTACTAAAATGTTGTCAAGCAGGATGTTCAGTGATAAATCACTATGTATTACAGACACACTTTCACAAAAGTTTTTGGTGTTTTTAACATGACATTGTAACATTTTTCTGATAATAGAGGACAAACATAAAGAAAATTATACTTAAAAATGGGTTTCTGGGTATTTTTTTATTTAAATTGTTGTGAATCAAAAGCAACCAACAAAATGCTGATTGAAAATCATCACATGAGCTCCCTGCTCCGCTCTATTCTAATACGTCTACTTGTTGACGACTACGTCTTTGTTTTTTACGTCTAGCTCGCGAGCAAGCAAGTAAACAAGTAAAATTCAGAGAGGATTTTCTAATGGACCACTGCTTTTTTTTTGTTTAACTATTCCCTGGAATATTTGACCGAAAAACATTTTAATTTTGGCTAAAAACGGCATAATCATAATTAAAAGATGATCGGAGTGCGTCTTTGAAACTTTTGGCAAGTAAAACTTTTACAAACTATTCTCTTGTCTGGCATCTGAACAGGTGTTAAACTAGTTAATGAGAGTATAGATACTGTTGCAAGAATGGTGTTAAATCTAATTTTTTATCCAGTTTTAGCTTGGTGAAAAATAGCACTATTATTCCACTCAGAAAATGGTGAAAGACTGACTTCCAGGGATAGGTCAGAACTTGCACACTGCTGTGGATGATCACGAGTCTGACACTATGACACCACTCCTGTGGTGTAATGTCGAATAAAGGGTTTTTTTTTTTTTTTTTGATGAGAAGACCTTTAACAACAACCCGAGGGTCTTTTCAAGAGTCAGACCTTCGAGGACATGCAGGTGGTCATACCCGCTTTGGCAAAAACCTCGTCTTCCCTCCCTGAGCTCAGAGACAGGATGTGGCAAACATGCATGGGAACAGTACAGGGTGTGCTCTCTGCGGATGACTCACAGAGGGTTGTGAACATTCACAATGGCGCATAAATGGCCTGCACAACAGAACGGATTTATTCAGCAGCTGAAATCATGAACATGTTTTCTTTTGGAGACCATCGTCATCTGATGACTTGCAGTCATTCAGACTATTTTAAAGCTGGAGAAAGACAACATTTTCAAATCTGCAGATGCTTCGATGCTAAATGACAGTAGAAAGGAGCACAAGGAACTAACACAGTTTTAAAATCATATTCTTTACATTTCCAAAATATATATGATGGCATCAAAAAGTAGACAAAAAGGCTCAAATGAACATGATTATAGACAAGAAGTCCAGACTTTAGCCTACAATCAGATGCACGCATGAACATTTTGGCTGAATCAAACAAAGTAAAGAAATGAGCTCATCAAAAAGCTGTTCAAACACAAATTGTACTTAGATTAGCAGATGATTTCAGGCTTCCTGTTTATCTGAAGTACTATTTATCAATTAGGATGGGAACTTATTGGTTAGTACAAATTACTCCTCAGCCAGGTAATTAAAAGTTTTAGTATTTTCATTTTAAATCAATCTTAATTACTTCAATTTTTTCATTAATGTCTTAATTAAATAATAAATGTAATGAAAGTAAATTGTCTAAATTTGATTTCTTATCTATGGTGGCCCTGAAGTCCAAATCACTACGTGCAAAAATATTAATTATTAAAAAATCTATTTTGGGATTTTATTTATTTATTTCCAAAAATGTAATACTGTTTTTTTAAAATATATATTTGTTGTGCTTTTTAAATTGTCGTTGCGATCTTTAACATTTTTGAGCAATTTGTTTAGTCATTTGCACTTCCGGGCCACCGTACTTGACACCTTCAACCAAATCCAGGACTTAATTTATCTTAATTGGAAATAAAGTGGTATAAAAAGGTTAATTTTTGTCTGATCAGTTCGGGCTGCCCAGTGGAAGGTGGGGCAGACTGTTCCCAAAGTGGGCGGAGCACAAGGCATCAATAGGATTTAAGGTCATTTAATTATATAGGCAAATTTATTACTGTAATTTTTGTAGTAGAACTTTTTTTAGGTTACGAGTTAAATTGTATGTTTCTGTCTGATTCTCGCTCTCATGTCTGTGTCCTGGGATAGTTTTCTCTTTTTAAAGCCTTATAGTGGGTCTTCATTTTGTGGTCAGCACTGTTTAGTTTTCCTTAGTTGCATCCATCTCTGCTTTTTGTAATATTTTTTGAAAGTTTTTTTCCCCATCCCTATTAAAACTTGAAGTTTTACAACTTATCTCAAGTGCAATTTCAATCTAGTGTAAAAACTTCCTTCTTTTTTGGTTATTTTTGAATATATTTCTTCAAAATAACGTTTTTTTTAACCAGACAGAAAATCCAAACCCCTTTAATTTGTTAGAAAAAAAAAGCAATTACTGCAAAAGTGATAGCAACAAAAGTATTTTCACAAGGGTACTTATCGATTCATTCATGAACTCATTTCCATAAGCTTTAGCTCTAAGTGTGCAAGAAGCTTTTCCAAGTGTATTTTGAGCTCTAATGTAACTGTCTCATAGATTACAATCCTTGACTGCAGCAGACAAATGTGGAAACCTCAATGGTGAAGAAAAAAAACTAAAAACTATTGAGCACCAGTGCCGGATAAAAGCCTGGGCGGTGAAGAGGAGCATTGACACTTCTCCTGAAAGAAGATCTCTCTTGGCTAAAGACCTCCTCTCCTCCTCTTGCTCCTCACATCAGGGCTAAAACGCTCTGCGAGGAGAGGGGGATGATGTCATCCGTGCCATCGATCGAACGGGGAGGCTGCTTGATGTGATTCAGCTAAATTTATTGGCGTCATACACCACAGGAGCCTCGGGGGTGAAACCAAGCAGCAGCAGTGGGGAAACTTGGCTGGGTCTCCTTACCACACCCATGTGCAAGCGCACATCTTCATAACACAACATATTGTGAGTCAGCCAAGTGTCAATATGGATCTATGGGATGTCGGGTGTGCAACAATCGCCACAAAGCGAGCCTGCTGGAACAGAAAGGTCGTCTGAGGGACCTGTGAAGGCAAACCGATGAATCTCAGTCAGTCGTCGTGGACTTTTAGGGGTTAAAGTCCTTGTGGTTGTTTGAGTTGACCCTAATAAAAGCAAGAAATACATCCATCAGGGGGATTCTCTCATCAAATTCACGCCCTGAAAGTAGAATTCTGAATAAATTCTCTCTTGTTTTTTTTTCTAAATATGGTGACATTCACAAGTCAAGAGCCAGAAATCCAAATAATAATCAATTGTAGGTAAAATAGGAAATGTAAAAGAAATCTTCATTTTTTTTGCTTTTATCAGTGTTCTTGTTAAATGGAGGTATTTGTTTTATATTTGACTCTTTCATTTTTAAACGGTTTTAACTGTTTTGAGATTTTATTGTACAGCACCTTGTTTGACTGCAGTCACGTTAAGCCACCATATAAATAGTTAAAGGAACAAATAAATAAAAAATGAATAAATAAAACATCTCAAACTATTAAGAAGTTTAATAAATGTAATGACTGCCAATTACTTTTTTTGCACTGATTTTATAATAAAAATTTACAGCCAATCAGATTGGATCCTCCCACAGACCACACCCAGTTCTCCTGTGAGTTGAAAGCAATTAACCCTAGAAGACTTTCACGATAAAAAGTTACATTATCACTTATATAATAAATAGATCAAAATATGACAACACATGATCAGTAGTTTTCTTCAATTTTGTTTTATGTAACAAAATGGAAAATAAAAAACGATCTAAAAACATGATTGAAAATTACTAAAAAATTAGGATACTTCAGATTTGACCTTCCACCCACTCTTGGGACATGTGAGATTTTACCCAGAAACTCAGAAAATGCAACATATTGAAAATCGAGTAAATACCTTTGGTGAAAATCATCACCCAGTGATAATGCTTTAGAGTTAAGACAAAATGAAGAAAAAACTTCAAACTTATTTTTTTGGTATGGCTTTTTTAAGTGTCCACATATTTTAATTAGATTGTCTACATTTCAATTAATTAATAATTCAATGAATATTGTGGGATGAATATGTGTGTATGTTTTTTACAGTAATTTATTTATTTTCTATTATGAATGCAATTTTAGCAACTATTTTTATATTACTGTTATTTATTTTATTATGGAAAGCACTTTGAGAATAGGAAAAGTGGTTTAAAAATAAAGTTGACTTTGCAATACATGTGTGAATCGAGGATCCGTAATTATATTTAAATGTAATTATTTCCAAATTATTAAATTAAACATCATAAACAGAAGTAAAATGACGAATATAAATATGAATAATATAAATATGTAAATAAATAATATAAATATGTAAAAATAAACATATACATATATATATACTGTATATATATATGCAAAGTTTGATGAAGTTAACCAACTTACTACTCTGCAAAAAATGTTTTTTTTTTTATATTTTCTGAACACTGCATATTTTTTTAAATGAAACCCAGCTTTGCTTTAAAGATTCACTCTAATGAAAATCATGCTTTTAATGTTTTAAGCATGTTCTTGTGGGATTTTACTGATGATGGAGGACATGTAGAACCTTATAGGTGGGACGCAGCAAATCCATTGGGCAATCCTGATCCATCTTCGTTTTCCTTATCTGAGCAGACATCTGGCTCAAATCTATACGGCTGTATATCTTGAATATACTTTACACTGGAAACTCAATACCTTTAATCCCTTCTATGACCTACATTTTCATTTTTAAAGTCGAATTTTAGTATTTTTCAGTTTATTTTTAGCTTCTTAAAGCAGGAAAAGTGCTTCTTTTGTGTTTAAAGTTTTGATTTGATTGAAAAGAGGTTAACAGAGACAGATGTTGACAGTGAAGATGATCTATGGGTAAACATCGTGAGATTACATAGAAGGTCTAGACGGTTTTATATGACATAAAGCTGCTGATCCTCATGGAGCGTTCAGCTATGATAAGGTGGAATTTTTACTGATAGATCAGAGAGATAGAAAAAGAAAAAGCCACGACCCCCAGAAGCAGCTGAGAACTAACTCGTGTTAGCTTGCGCATGCCTTGATGCATGCAGACAGGTCACCAAGTTTGTTATTTTACTGTAGAGCGTGTGACCTCTCGCAGTGTTGTGCAGAATCTGTCACACTTCAGAAACCATAATGTGCGAGAAGAATCTGGCAGCAGAAATGACCCTCGTGGCGATTAACAAGTCTGTGTGTGCTCAGAAACGCACACGGGGATGGAACAACATCGTATTTACATAGGATTTGTTTGGGTACCTGGAAAGCTGCCACCGATTCAACACAAAGAATTCAGTTGATGCAAAACTTTTGGATGGAAGTTTGGTTGGGGCATTGAAGTCAAGATCAATAGTGTTCTCCTCCCTCTGTTTTTAAGGAGAAGTTTGCTGTTATCTATTGCAGCAACATCAGTGAGTGACTCAGAGAAACTGTACGAACTGATAAAACCGTGTCTGACTCGGGGAACGTTCTGCAGCTGCAGAAGGAGGTGCTCGCTAAAAGACGGTGCAAACCAACACTGCACATTCTCCTCGGGCCTAACGAGGAACAGACACTCCTAACTATTCAGAATAACACGATAACAACTGTTATCTGGACTTTATCACTTAAGAAAATCAAGTTTCCCAGGATTCAACTGAACTGAGTTTATTATAATTTGTAAATATGACTGACAGAGTTAGACATTTAGATTATTATAAAGAATAACTATCAAAATATTTTCTTGTTGTGTTGCTGTTGTGCTAGGATGTGCACTTTCAAGAACGCACTAATGGTGTCCACAAGATTCCAGAATTGTAGCACCTTTTATTAAAACTTTTACATGTGAATATACTATTTTAGTGTGTACAATTAGCAAAAAAGTGGGGGAAAAAAAAAGATTATTTGTAAAGTTGTTGAACCTTTTATACCAGGGCTTTAGCTCTAGTGTTTGCTTTCATTTGACCACTTCAACTTTTAAACACAAATACGTGAATTTGCTTGTGGAAAAAGCAGCTTTCTGCCAGTTTGCAACACTTTATGTTATTAATGTGTTGCATTTCGGTGAAAAGCTGTAGCTGATTTACGTTGATCGCGTAAAGCAGGGGTCTCAAACTCCATTTACCTTGGGGCCACTGAAGGCAGAGGCTGGCTGAGGCTTGAATGTATGGGGTTCCATTTGTGCCAAAAACATGTCTGCATCCACTCTCTATGTCTTTGGTCCATTGTCTGTCTTTATTGAACAAGTTTATTGAACAAGTTTATTGAAGATTTGTTCATGTCTGTGAACTACGAACTAACAACTTCTGCATGTCTTGTGAAACGACAGGAGCTAACGATGTTAGCAACTGTTGCTAAGGACTTTTCTGAAGAACAGATCCAACGACAATAGCAAATGCAAATTTTTAAACCTAAAGCAAGTTGAAGCATTACAAAGAAAATACAAAGTTATCTCAAAGAAGCCTGGACATGCAGAAGATATTGCTTAGTACACACTGAACTTTCATATTAAGACTGTTGCAGCAAAACATTAACTTGGGAGCCACAAATGACCCGCGGGCCGCCAGTTTGAGGCTCCTTGCGTGAGGAGTTACCATATGTCACAGGACATTGTCGGTTTTGACTGAGTTATCTTTGGTTTTAAAGGTTTAAAGCTGAAGACATAACAATACATGTTGAGGTTGCTGGTTAGTTTAGTCTTTTTGGACCAATAAAAAGATGGGACGTGAACTTCTTTTTGTTCCCGACTTCCAGTTCTGGCTAATGATGCGTGGGAGCTATTTTTTGTCTGCAGCCAGATCCTCTTGAGCTGGCATTCTTTAACGCACTTTTTGCATACTTTGTTGCAACAAACAGGCAGACAGTTGGATCTAAGTTCAGCAGGTTTGTTTGGCATAGACAGGAGAACAGTAGTGAAGCACAGCTAAAAGTCCACAAAGCTAAATCAGGGTCAGGCAGGCTGAGGTCAAACACCAGCAGGAGGTCATCAGAGAACAACCAGAGTGGTCAGGATCCAGCTGAGGGTCGGGGCAATCAGAGTTGTGGACAAAGCAGGGTCAGATAAAACAGAAGCTCAGGTCAGGATGAGAATGCTCAGTGATGCAGGCAGAGTGGCGCAAACAAGACTTACCTCTCCCCGCCACCCTCAGGAGAAAACTCATTTCAGCTGCTTGTAGTCAAGATCTCGTTCTTTCGGTCATGACCCAGAGCTCATGGCCATAGGTGAGTCCTGGAACAAAGATCAACCGGTAAATTGAGAGCTTTGCTTTCTGGCGCTTCACACACACCTGGAAACTGCTCCAATACAAGCTGGAGATCCTGGCTCAATGAAGCCAACAGAACAACATCATCTGCAAAGAACAGATATGAAATCCTGTGATCCCCAAACTAGATCCCCTTCCGGGCCCTGGCTGCGCCTAGAAATTCTGTCCATAAAGACTATGAACAAGAACCGGTGATAAGGGACAGCCCTGCCGGAGTCCAACATGCACCGGAACAGGTCTGACTTACTGCCGGTTATGTGAACCAAGCTCCTGCTCCGGTCATACAGAGACCGGACAGCCCTCACCAAGGCTCCCCGGACCCCATACTCCCATACTGTATGCTAGCCATACATCACTACCAAATACTAGTCACCGATTGGTCAAAGTTCAACTGGTGTAACTTTTAATGTGTTAAATGGCTGCAAGTTTTTTTGCATAGAGCCCAAAAATTGACTTAAAAACTTGTAGCAAAATCCAACAATGCAAGACTTTTGAGTGTGGAAGCCTAAAACACGCATATACACTCGTCTACATAGACTTTTTCATCGAAGTGGTCACTTGATGTAAGTTTCTGAGCCTGTTATAAATGTGGCATAAATGGTAAAAAAAAAAACATCAGAATTATAACGTTTGAATCTGTGTTCATTCATTTATTCATTCATCTTCTATACCTAGTGAGTTGAGGATGCTGGAACCAGCCCAGCTACCATTGGGCTAGGCGGGGTACTCCCTGTAGAGTTCACGGGTCAATTGCAGAGATGCAGAGACAGACAACCACACACACTCACATTCACACTTAAGGAGCTTTGGGAGGAAGCCAGAGTGCCCGGAGGAAACCTCTGCATACACGAGGAGAACATGCAAACTCCATACAGAAAGGACGCTGCCGGACTTGAGCCGCAGCATTCTGGTTGTGAGGCAGTGCTAAGCGTCACACCCTAAACTATTGGTATGCTAATGAATACATAGTGCAGACAAAAGACACATAAGTACGATTTTTTCTTTTTTTTTTTTTTTTTTTGCTCCTATGGATCTTTTTTATGAATGTCAGAACTGTCCAAAATATTGAAATATTCTTCCTTATAATGTTTCTTAAAAAGTCCAGTGTGACCACACCCAACAAACTGTTTGGGCTAGGGAAAGATTTTTATTATTTTCCTTTAAAGTCCCACTCATCTCATATTTTGATCTGTTTTAAAAGCATTCCCAGTGGTCTTTTATTTGTGATTATGTTTTTTTAGGCAAAATCAAACCTTTGTTTACGCTCTCTCCTGCTAGCTTACAGCCCCTCACAACCTCAAGCTAACACTAGTTTTGAAACAAAAATGGCGAGCAATGTTGGAGCTCGGATGTGGAAAAATAAGACGTGCACAGATCTATTTGTTAGTTAGTGGTTGTGTATGAGCGGATCAGGGAGCTTCGTGGCCTCATTTCCATGGAGCGGTCCGGTACGGTCTGGTCTGAGAAGTAGTGGTACGGTCCAGTTTATTCTAGCAAGCGTTTCCACTCAGTTAAGCCTCTCTTCCACTGAGCAGTTTCTTTACATGCTATATGTTGACCGCTAGCATGTCATTGCGTCATTGTAGTGCGACGACGAGAAAAGCAACAACAATGAAGGTCATCCAGCAGCTTGTCTTTTTCTTGCTTTACTTTTTGCATATTGTGAATAACAGAAATTTTATGTTTGAAAGAAGATTGTGAGTGGCTAAGAAGAATAACGCCGTAAAGAGGAAAAAGGAATCACTAGCTTAGCGCTATACTGGTGCTTTCTGTCGTTGTTTCTGCCAACCTATGGGTGGCTACAGTGGTTCTGCTCCAACTGTCTCGTTCCATTTTTCAATGGACCTACCCATGGGGGGCCCCCAAGAGGTATGCTTCAGTACTGTTTAATGGGCCCATTTTACAATGAAAACGCTCAAATTACCTTACCGTACTGCTCCATGGAAACAATGGATATAAAGAAATACTCAAAAACACAATTATTATTTTCTTCATATATGTCCTCCATCTTGAAAAAAAAAATGCTACAAGAACATATTAAGAAGACCAAAAACTTGATTTTCAGTGGAATGGGCCCAGGAAATTGGAGGTCCCACCTGGAGATCCAAATGTGGACCAAACCCTGCACCACTCAGACAATTTAAATCATTTAGATAAGTGGAAAACATTTAAGTCACTATGACTCAACTATTATAATGACCTTTTTCCTAACCTTTACTTTGCATTTTGTATCACTGTCTGGTAAAATGAGTCACTCTTTTTAAATATTTTTATTGTCTGTGTTCATACAGTTATTATAACCAGGGACTTTTAAATAAGTTTCCCTTTTTCAAATCCTCATATAAGTTTGGTTCTGGCGATTTACTCTCAATGGAGAGTTGTAACACAGGTTAAAATAGATCTGTATGTTGTCAACACAGGTGACTCATGCAGCCGTTTCCTCCTAGATTCACCACTTCAGGCAAATTTGCTATGGGGGGGATTGTATTTTACTGAGTTACAAAGGTCACTGTTGTCTGCCGTTCTAAAAGGCCAAAATGTGTTTGCAGTGACTCTTAAATGTTGCTGCTGACCGCAGAGGTCAAAACAGAGTAGCCGCAAGCATTAAAAATTGCTTCAGTGCCTGCCACGAGACATCAACAGAACCAGTTGTCCTGCAGGGATCGGTGACATCATCTGGTCCCTCATTAAGGGAGTCTGCGCACACAATTATGCACGTGGACCCATCCTTTGCTGCTGCCCATGGAGTCCAGAACTAAGAGAAGTTTGTTGTTCACACTTCTTGGACCGTGCAGAAAGCTTTGACAAAAGTCCCTTGACTATTCTTCGCCAAATCCTTCGCACACAAACACAGGCCCACTATCACTTTCCGGCAAATATGATACGCCACCATTTTCAGCTGTCACAAATGCATAATAGTTGGCTTGTTATCAGGCATCTGCATGAACCCCCGCAGAGCTGTCTGCTGGGGCCCCGTCGCTTCAATGGGCCTCTTATGTCTGCGGGGAGAGACAGCCGCAACCAAACAAGACCAACACAGAGGGGGAACAGTGTGGGCACGTGGGAAAAGCATGGGCAGCCTGCAGCTCATCTCGTGATCCAACACAATAAGTTGTAATCGGGGAGACCGGGACGCAAAAACAAAGTCTGGAGAGTGTATTCAGACTCCATGATGTTCTTTTTGCATGTTTTTGGAGCTTTTATTGTGGTTTTGTTTGACTTAATCCAAGAAAAGTGTTGGGATAGCCATGAAATATTTGTTGTTGCATTACAGATTGTTTAATAAAGCATTCATTTGCGTTAATTTGTTGCAGGCCTCTGCTTGCACAAATACTGGCCTTAATTCAAGGACAAAGCATCATAAACTCTTCCAAAGTGTGCACTTGCATTTTGTGTATTTCAGAAAATTCAAGTTAATGCCTTTAAGCTGCTAAATGGGTGGAAACAAAATACTTGTGAAACCCCAAAAAGCAATAAATGTGACTGAAACAATTGCAATAAATCAGCTGGGCTGAGGCTGCTACCCACAGCAGTCGCATAAAGGCCAACTGTGAGGACATGCAAATCCCGGAGTGTCATGAGGATCCACCGAGGCCAGGAGTGGGACATATTATCAGCTGTTTTTGCATATTCTGAGGGTTCACTGGAACAAAACAACAGAGGGAGTGCTGGAAAAACACGTAGGTGACAGTATCGCCAAGGACTCGCCTCTAAACCAACAAAGGCAGGGCAGTGACAGCAGATGATGTGTGCGAGTTCCTTATCAGTCCAACTGCTCTCTCTGTACCATAACAGGCCCGTCTGATAATCTCTGCTGTCCTGGAGGGGGTTTGTGAGTGCAAAGAGAGTGTTGTTAGTGTGGGTGTGTCTAGAATGGATTGTGTATTTGCACATTTGGCTGATAGGTGCAAACAGCGTTCTCAATTTACCTTTACTCATCACATCTCTGCCTTCTCCTGTGAAGTCAGACATCTTTTCTGCAGTGTGGTCAAACAGGTGGAACGTCCCTACACAGAGATGGGTCGGCCGAAAGCCTCAGTGGCTGCACTTTTATTTGATAAGATGGTATTCATAAAGATGAGGGTTGTTTATCTTCCTTTTCACATGATGTGATAGGAATCTTGATACATGGTCTACGATTCGATACATTTGTGGC
This sequence comes from Oryzias javanicus, assembly GCA_003999625.1. Taxonomy (NCBI): domain Eukaryota; kingdom Metazoa; phylum Chordata; class Actinopteri; order Beloniformes; family Adrianichthyidae; genus Oryzias; species Oryzias javanicus. The sequence goes on from CM012459.1 coordinate 20,093,845, forward strand.
ATTATGATACAGTCCAATTCTTTTACCAAAATGAAAACAATCTACATATATATATATATATATATATATATATATATAGTTATTTTGTTATTTAAAACTATAAATTAATACAAAGAAACTCTTTTCTTTCTTAAACACAACCAAAATGTCTTGGTCATGACTGCTTCAAACATTAAAACCTGGCATCCATTGGAACTGACCCACAAGGTTGTGATTGGATGCCTTTCTGCTTGCATCACAACCACCAAAAAATAGGCCCACTGGATCAAAAGGTGCATCGTCGTTGAATGATCTATTTGTAATTTTTTGTCATAAATAACACCTCAATCAGACTTTTAATAACTGCGTTCACATTATCTCTAAATCTTATTTGTAAGATGCTACTTGTTAGCCTGGTTAGAGTACTAACAATACTGGTAACTCCCAACTTTGTTTGCTACATGTAAAAAATCATCCTGATACCACTAGAACAAATGTTACTGTAACATATCTAACTCCCAACCTTGTTAGTAACGTGTAAAAAACAAAGTACAACATTAACACGTTAGTCGCGTTAGCATAATCACAAGAACCCCCTACCTGGTATTCAACTAGTACAAAAACAGCAAACTGATACAGCTAAAACAAACACTTTTGTGACTATGCTTACTTCCAAACTTGTTAGCAACTAGTAACATGTAAAAACACAGCCCAACATCGCTACATGTTAGTTGAGTTAGCATACTCACAACAACACCCAACCTGGTTGCAACTACTACTAAAATCAGACTGACACTGTAATTACATAACTCTTAACTTTGTTAGTAGCACTAATAAAGAAACACGGTTCGATATCCCTTTGCACACTCACAATAACACCCAAACTTGTTAGCAACACGTACAAAAACAGCAGACTATACCGCTAAAGCAAGCGTTACTGTGACTATACTAAGTCTTAGCTTTGTTAGTAACTAGTAACACATACAACACCTTATCTTGTTAGAAACTTGTAAAGAACACAAACTGATACCGCTAAAACAAGTATTACAGCAACATACAGAAATTATGCTAACTCCCAACCTTGTAAGTAACACCTAAAAGTCCAAAACGGCTACACGTTAACAGTGATAGAGTGCTCACAATAACACTCAAACTTGTTTGCAACAAATACAAAAAACAACAGGCTGATACCACTAAAACAAACATTACTGTGACTACGCTAACTCACAAACTTGCGACATGTCAAAACACAGTCCAACATCGCTACATGTTAGCAGCATTAGCGTACTCACAATAACACCCAACTTTGTGAGAAAGTTGTAAAGAAAACAAACTGATACCGCAAAACAAACATTACAGAAACTAGGTGAACTCCCAACCTTGTTAGTAACAACTAAAATAAAACAACATCCAACAAAGCTACACATTAGCCGTGTTAGAGTTCTCACAATAACACCTAACCTTGTTAGCAATTCATGCAAAAAACAACCGACTGATACTGCTAATGCAAACGTTACCGTGACTACGCTAACTCCTAACCTTGTTAGTAACTAGTAACATGTAAAAACACATTCCAACATCGCTATGTTAGCAGCGTTAGTGTAGGCTACTCACAATAATACCCAACCTTGTTAGAAACTCGTAAAGAAAACAGACTTATACTGCTGGAACAAACATTACAGAAACTAGGTGAACTCCCTGTTAGTAACAACTAAATAAAACGTCAAAATCCGCTACGTGTTAGCTATTTTAGCGTACTCAAAACAACACCCGACCTTCTCATAAAGCTCTGGCTGACATTTTGACGGAGCACCGTGTATCTCAAAAAAAGCTTTGACATCAGTGAGCACGACCAGAATGATCAATTATCTAAGGCACTTCACATTAAAAGTTTGCCGTTGGTTAAAAAAAAAAAAATTAAGGCTTTTAAGTGTGCTTCAGAGTACTGAAAATATAGTACATGAAGGCAAAGACAGTAGAGAGCACAACAGACTTGCCAAAAACTGATTATTTACTTCCCAATCGATTATATACCTCTTGTTTGTATCAGTGTTTTTTGAACAATACAGCTGTTAATCTCAGAACAAGATTGTCTTTTTAAGGATCTTTTTCATCCTATTAAAGATCTTCTTAGATTTGATGAGGTTTGCTTTCCTGTATGCTAATGAAAGGCTCCGTGTCAGTGGGTTGCAGAGTTCAACTCCTGCAGCTCCTCATTCATGTAGCAGCAGAACAGCATGTGATGCTAGTGAGAGGGCGCTAACGTCAACGTTATCGAGGCAGTTTGCTTTCTTCTGCTCTCAAAGTTGCTCTGCTGGTTGTAGACCATGTGCGCTAGTTCAGAAATGTCCTGAAAACAGCTTGCAGCTTGTTATTGTTTGCTTGGTGTTTTTCAGGATAAACAAACATGATCACTTCTTTGTCAAAGCAACCACAAAGTAAAGAGAAAAGCTGAATATTTGCTAACACTGAGCTTGATTTTTGTGTTTATTCGTTCTCTCAGAAGCTTTAAATCATTTGCACATTTGGTAATTTCTTGAAACTACAGATCTTGATGGGTTTTTTTGCACTCTGTTAAAGATATGAAAAAATCTCAGGGTTAGCATGATGCTATTATAAATAACTTCTTGGTAGTTTATGCAGATAAGAAGCTAGAATTCACTCACCGCATGCCAAAAATATGCACACAATCTTTTTCACATGAAGCCATGTGACCGCCTTGTAGTTTAACAAGAGGTCAAAAATGGTTCTGTCCAGAAACTAAAATTGCCTAATTTTTTGGAATGTTTTGGATAAAATATTTCATTTGGGTGCTAAAAAGTGTCATCCTCATGGTCAGAGTCGGATCCCAGCTGATAAATAAGACAACAGATGTAAAGGAGAAATACGGGAAAACTTAGTGTTTTGTCTAATGATCTTTAGATCTTTTTTAAGAGTGCCAAGTCTTTTTTAAAATTATGATTTTGACCCTTTTTAGGCAAAAAAAAAAGACAGTTTCTGCAGAGCAGCAGTTGTTTATGTGAAATTTGACTATGTTGTGGGCATATATTGCCATGGAGCCCACCCCCATTTCCCATTATCAATCTGTTTACACCAGGGGTGGGCAAACTACGGCCCGGGGGCCACATGCGGCCCCTTAAGCTACTTAATGTGGCCCTCCAAATTAAAATACATTGAATCAAAAATCCTAATTATTGTTTTATTTTCATTGTATTTCTGGTTTCTTCCCATGAATGGTGTTGTTTCTCTGACGTTTGTGTGTGTTCCTTTCTGAGTCAGATGGTGATCTTTCGGATTATTCCGATTAAATGCAGCATTTCTTTGAGTTCACATTTTCCTCTGAAGAACATCAACCCATTGGATCACCCAAAAGAGAACAAAAATCAAAATTTAGAAATTAAAACTCCCAAATGTTCTGTTTTTAAATGAATATATGTGAATTTGAATCCAAATTAAAGCATGTTTTTCTCTAAATTCCATATTATTTTTTTAGTTTATGAGGTTGATTACCCAATCTCTCCTTCTATCTGCTCCTTGTCCGGCCCTTATGCCAAATTTTAGAACCCTTTGTGGCCCACGAGTCAAAACAATTGCCCACCCCTGGTTTACACGCTTAATCTTACAGCCCCTCACATACAGTTTTGAGCCAGATTCTCGCTCAGACGAGGAAAACAAAGACTTACAGTACATGGATCTATTTGTCTACTTTCTGTCTGCTCCTGATTCAAAATAATTTGAACAAAAGAAATAATCAAGAATGGAATTTTAAGATTAATTTGCCACAAGAACATGTTTAAAAAGATTTCATCAGTGTATCTGCTTCACTGTAGAAAATATACAAAAAAAATCTGTTTTTGTAAAGTTTCTCTTTTGCTTTCTCCCAAATAATTTTGTTTTCTTTTTGTGTGTTTTCACAACTAAAACAGTCCAAAAAAGCCCATAGGGGATACTGCTTTGTTGGCATCAACGAGAAATTTACTTTCGTCCTGGGAATGAAAGCAAGTAGGCCAAGCAATCTTTTGTTAGCAAAAAGAAATATAAATAAATAAATATTCAATTACATATTTAAGAGAGCGGCGCTCCCAAAGCCGCTCTGGGAAAGACTCAAGAGCCTGTGGAATTGGCCTTGCAGTCAGTCACATGGACGAGGGCAGTCATTTGGTAAATGGACTCATCATGTGTTCCACACTATCTGTCTGACCGCTAATTAGACAATGCCTGAGAGAGACGGGGTTAATATTGAGATGGAAGCAGTGGGACAAAAGCAAAGAGGATTAGAAGAAGAGCTTTGAGTTCTGTTTTCTTCAGCTTCCATCCTTTTTTGGTCACAACCTTCAAAACATGAGAACACTCGAAGCCACTTTGTCGACTCCCCTTTGCCCCCTTTTTTTTTTCCCGTTTCAAACTCAGATTACAAGAGAGTCCCGGCTAATTTTCAGATGGGGTTATGTCACACAAAGAGAAATTTCAGATTATCTCTTTAATCTCAAAGATGACCACAGTGCAAGATTTTAGAGATGACTTACAAGCCAAAGCAAGAGGCAATCAAAGCAATGCATGGGCTCATGTAATCTCAAATAATCTCATGAAATCTAATATGGAAAAAAAAAAGAGATTGCGCAACAGCTAACAAGAAGATTTGAAAACATTTTCAAGAAGATTGCTTAAATGTTTTGGAGAATAAAGTTGCAGTTTAAACTAGTTTTCATCTAATGTTTTAGATCTGGAAAGATCAAGTGTAAGAGAATGTGTGTTATGAAAATAAGTTGATTAAAAATGAATTATATTTGTTCATCTGATCAAAGTTATGGTACTTGACATTTCTAGATGATTCAGAGACTAAATGACAGAAATGTTTTTTATTATTTTTTCTTTAGTCAAATGGGAGAATGTGAACATTTATGCTTTTAAGAATTTATTACCCCGAACTCTCTACAACCTCATTTCTGATTCTGTTTTCCTTTTTTTTTTTTTTTTTTTAAAATCCCCAATTGATGATGTATTTAGAAGTGTCTGTGTGTTGCTGTGCATTTCCTCAAATCTCTTAAACTGCGGAGACATTTATAATTTTCCATCCCCGCATAAATGACACGCCGAAATGGGGAATTGGATTGACACGAGTGAAAGACAAGAAAAACCCTTCCCAAATAATAAAATCACACATGCAAATGGAGGACTGAGAAGAAGCGAGTCAACATAACCGCATTTCACATGGACAGCTCAGCTCTCCCTGCTCGTGGAAAATTACATTTGAATCAATCTGCACTTGCGTTGGGTAATCTACCTCATAACTAAACATTTGTGCAAACTCAATAATGTATTTTCTTCACCTTGCTGCAAGGACACTCTTTGTGAAGGTTTTAAAGGTTTCACATTCAATGGAATACTCGACAACTTTTGCGATAAAAATGTATAAAGTAATGCCTACACACGATCCTCCTAAATTTGTTGGGGGAGGAACAGAAAAAATGTAAGACAGTAAGTCAGGGATATTTAAAAAAGGCTGTGAAAAGTAAACGCATTAATGCGATTAATCAAAAAGAATGAACAAATTAATATTTATTAACAGAAAATACACACACCACAAAGAAACAGTCCAGTTCAGGTTTCAGCTTGCATTTAAACCCTTCTTTGGGTATTATGCCACTTATATCACAGTTACTTACAAAATAGATAAATATTCAATCGTTTTTTTGCACTTTAACTTTGTTATTTTTTTGGTTTAGATTGTCTTTTCACAAAAAGCGGACTGCATGTTGTCCCAATAATACAGCACATTGCCGAGACTCGACTTTCTTGGACTAAAACTCTAGAAACATGCTTATCTCACTGTTGATGTGTTTTATACACAAATTACATTTCTGGGGTAACACTTCATAAGTTTAAACATTTCAGACGATAAAAAGGAAAGCAACACTTTTTCTCTGGCCTATTTTTGTTCAAAATTCACATAATGTTTTATAAAATTTCCCTAGTAAAACATTGTGTTTAATGGAGATTAATCAAGACACAAAAGATTGATTAATCTGATTTTTTTTATCTAATCAATTGACAGCGCTAATTTAGAAAAACATCTCTAAATGTACTGCTTTATGTGATATCATGTTGTGATTATTTGGAGATAAGTGGTCGCCAAATAATGTCACCAAAAAAAGCGATTAATCGCGATTAATTTTTTTCCGAGGTATGCGATTAATTGAGAGAAACTGGCTACCGAAAAAGAATATACCGCCCGATAATTCATAGCTGGAAGTTCCTTAACAACAGAAGTATCTTTTTAAGTTTTTTCTTTTCTTTCTCTCTCTCTTTTATCAACCCTTTTTGCAGTTTTTTTCTCTGTGACACTCTCTGTCGCGGAGAAAAAAAACGGCTGTTTGCGTGTCCGATCAGCTGATTCGCGGAGAAAAAAAACATCATTTCGTAGCTCCAATCAACTGATTCACAGAGAAAAGGAACTTTTACAATGTATTCACATTCAAAGGTGTTAATTCTCATAGTTCTGAAAAGATTTGAAAATATTATTTTGAAAGGATTTCCTAAAGTTTAGGAAATTTCCGCCTACGGGATCTGCTAAAGTTACGATTTCCACTTCCGGCTACAGATTGATCCTGACGCCATCTTGACCAGAGGTCCCTCGATTAATTAGTTAAATAATTTTAATCGATTTCTAGCGCCTTATTTAAATAAAAATTGTTTGTATTTTTATTATAATGGGTCATTAAATAGAAACTGCAGTAATATCAATTTTATGTGAAACAGCCAAAAAGTGGGATCATTTCATGACCCATTTACAGAAAAATCCCAAAATACAAATGTGTCTTGGTTATTTTTATAATGGCAAAATTCACAAACTGTTTCTCTGTTTGTGACAGCCTCCTCAGTTGTAAATATAACGTCCATAAATGACATCAGCACATTAGCAAATTAGCGACACAGTGGAACAGCCAGCAGCTTTGTCTGCTGTCACTCCGAAAAAATGCTCATAGCTCTCAAAATGAAACACTGGCAGCTTTGAAATGTTGTGTTTTGGCCAAAAGTGGATCTCATGTCAAAATAGATTCTTCTGTGACTAAATCTGTCATAAAGCGATTCTCCGTTAGGTTGTTCCCTCTCTTACCTGATGGAAGAGTTCCAAAAGTTGAAAGTCATATTTAGTATTTGATTTAAAACATTTTATGAGGGTTTGAATGAAGCAAAAGAATGATTCAACAAGACCAAAAATCTATAGATAATTATCACTGTTTTTTACTAATATGTTGTGAAACATGTCTGTATTATGTCTAAAATTGTGATTTTTCTTTTTTTAATCTTTTTTTTCTTTAGTTTGGAAATGTTTGTAACTTTAAAATAGAAAAACCAATAAAATAAAACCATTCTCAAAGGTCTTTTGTGATATGCAGGTTTTATTGAGCACATAAAACCTGGAATCCTAAACTATGTAAAAAGAAAAAATCTCTAACTTTGACTTTTTACCACCACATTTTTGCAGAGACATGATTATGCTCCATGTCTTGTGACACATGGTTGGAAAAGTAGGCTTCCTTGTGTACTGGTTCTGCAGCCAGCAGCAGTTGTCTTTCTCTTCCACGCCAAGGAAAATATCCAAGTCACACTCCATAAAAATCCATGCAGCAGTGCACGCATTCCAGACGTACTCAAAAAGCTCACAATGTGTCTTTTCTGTGTTTAATTGCTTTCTTGTGAGACACACTGTCTGTAATATATGTTATATATTTACAAATGTTATCGTAAAGGCAAGGGCACTTTCAATAAAATCACAATTTAAATATCAAATCAGAAAGAAGATTGGTTTTCACGTTGTAAACAGTTCAAATTTAATGTCCAACATGGGGTCAGTTAATTTTTAAATCAAAGTTCAGGACAATCCCTGAAACAAACATAATACTTTTTTTTTTTAATAAAACAAACCCTTTCTAGAAAATATCAGTCGAATATCCCACTCTCTACTAGAGCAAGTCATCCACACTGTTATTTTAAGTCTATTTTATATGAAGTTATTATTTTTAACTTTCTTTATTGTTTTATTTTAATGATAACTCTTTAAATATTTATTTTAAACAATGGTTTGTGTCGAATTTAAAATGTGTGGCATTCTACAACAAAGCCTGTAAAAAAACACCATCAAGTAAACATGCACATTCATATACTTTCTTTGTTTGTGTTTATACTTGATACAAATGAATAAAGATTTTTTTTTTTTTTTAGTCTCAAAGAAAAATTAATAAATTCTAAAGAAGATTTACAGTGAGATGAGGGTAGGGATGGATTGAGGCTTTATGGGTGTTGATGCTGATCCCATACTTTGGAGATGGGGGGCTCAGAGTTGTGTGTTGGTCAGGGGGAGGGAGGGAGGATGACCCTTCTTTAACCCTTTAACTACCAAAAAAGATTAAAAAAAAAAAAAAAAACGCAAAAACTTTTTTTTTTTTTTAACTTGGTATGGAGCCCCTAAAGGGAAATCTAAGAAAAAAAAAATTTAAGTAAAAAAAATTTTTTTTCTAAAAATACTTGGGGGCTCCGTAAAAAAAAGAAGTAATAAATTAATCATACGTTTTTATAAAAATTAAAGTAGTTAAAAAAAATTCTCATTAGTAACTGGTGCACACCATAAAGTAAGTGTTTTTTTTTCTAAAAATTTAATTTAAAAAAATGTTCTGTTTACTGATTGATGCACACCAGTTACTATCTGGTGTGTAAAAAAAAAAAAAAAAAGTATTTTAATTTAATTTTGTTCGTATTTGTTAGGTTTTTTCTTTTTATTAAATTGTAAAAAAGTAGTAGTAGTAGGGCTTATCTGTCGCTCAGAATCCTTTCAGCGATGGCTAATTTATGAGTTCATCTAATTGTGTGAAAAGCTTTACAGAATTCCATATAAAAGTGATTCTCCTATGTATGTTTGTTTTTCAACACATAAAAACTCAGTCACATTTTCAGCAATTTCAGCAATCTTGGTATCAAAACGTTCAGCTTGTTCAGACATTACTGCTTGAACTTTTGATACTCATAAACTTTATAGTTTTTGAAAAATTTATGCTAGCTCATTTGGGTAACTTGGGATCTACTGAGTTTTTTATGCTAATTTAGAGTTTAGCTGATATTTTGGCAACATGCTAACGTTTTTGACTAATTTGTTATCTACTGAGTTTTTTATGCTAATTTAGAGTTTAGCTAATATTTTGGTAACATGCTAACATTTTTGACTAATTTGTTATCTACTGGGGTTTTTATGCTAATTTAGAGTTTAGCTAATATTTTAGCAACAGGCTAACGTTTTTGACTAATTTAATTTACTCAGGAATTTTAGGCTATTTTGGAGTTTAACTAGTATATAAGAAACAAGCTAATTTTTTTGGCTAATTTGACATCTACTACAGTTTTTGGGCTGATTTGGAGTTTATCTCATAATTAACACAAAATGTTTTTTGCAAAACTGGCATGTATTAGGAATATTTGAGCAATTTTACTACAATTTTTTAAAATTTAGGTCAACTTCAGCGCTCTTTTATAGTTCTTTGACAACATTTCCAGTCTTTAAGCAAATTTAATATTTTGCAAATAGCTTTTGCATTTTCCGCAAATCCCTTCAAGCATCTTCAGCAACTACTTTCAGCAAAAAACACTCAAACTAGAATTATCGCAGGTAATGCAGCTTTTCTAGCTATCTGTTGTGAGACACTTTATTGTAATGTTAAAGGAATCAATCAAAAACTTGTTTTTCCATAAAACATTAGAAGTCTCTTGACAATAGAGGGGAAAAAAACCTTTAATGTTATGTTTTCTTTTAATTCTTTTTAATCTTCTCTAGTCATAAAAACTTACCCACATTCTATCAAACTGCTATCAGCATCATTAGTGAGACTTGGTTGAGAAAAATTGCACAAGACTCCATAAAACTGCCATTATCTTTATATATTTGCAAAAGGGCAACAGAAAAAGGAATAAAAAAGTAATTAGAATCACTGAGATTCACTCCATTAAAAACACAATGTGGCGGCTCCCGTCGCAGCCCGTGATGGAGAACCGGGTGCAGGAAGATGGATGACGGAGGAGTGTTGGGAGGGTTAACGGACAGAGAAGCGCCCATTGCCTCATTATCATTAGTTACTCTAAGAAAACAGATAAATGAAAGGATGAGTGCAGTTTTGACAGAACACTGAAGGTGGATAAGATTCATTAACTGTAATCTGATATTTCAAAATAAAACTCCCCACATGCTTTTTTATGCTTTTTACAGATTATGAACTTGCTTTTGATGCAGCAAACTTGCATCATAAAACAACAGTTTGGACATATTGCATGCAGCATGATGATCAAACAGTGAGAAAAAAGCCACATGTCTGTTTTTCCGTACATTCTGCAAAGCAAACATCCACTTTTACGCAGCTCAGGCAGTTTCCTTTTAGGTCCATTAAAGGAATTGTTTGCTCTACAAACACCATGACAGCGAAGCCTGCAGACTGTTTATATAACATGTGGAAATGATGAGTGGGTTCAGACTGGAAATTGAGAATTTATTGATTCGCCAAGACCAAAAAGTGTGAATGAAGTAAGCAGGTTATCAGTGATGGGCTCAGGAGAGCGGCAGATATTCAGGAGGGTTTGAGTAATGCGTGTTGACTGTTTAACAGTGCAAACATCACTCCGTGAAGGCTCCTCAAACTCAGCATGCATCACTGGAAAACCAAAGTTCAGACCATCAAGGCGACAAAATTAGAAACGGCGCTCACATCGGCCTAAGCTGGTGGTCACCGTGTGTCACAGCTGTGCGATTTTTCCGTGCCTGCATCACCTGTTTGCGTAGCTGTGGTCTTCAGAGGGTCACCTTCAGAACCAAAGGTTGCTCGGCCGAACGAGGGCCCGTCTATGCACATTAATAATGTTTTGACCCACTGCTGAGACTCTTTCCAAGAAAAAGGAATAGAGGTTAATTTACAGTACACGGAAGGGAAAGCAAACACTTTTGACAACCATAAACTGTTATGTAATGGTTAAGTTGACCAAACTGTAATTTCCTACTGCCCAAAACTAAATATTTTAAACCACAACAACCCCTCTAACTCACTAACCTATTTAATTTGCACACAATATTATGTATTTAAATCAGGTTTTATTCGTAATTTTCCAAAGAAAGTATTTTTTTCAAAAGTGTTGCATAAGAAGAACTTTAAATAATCCCTTTTGTTCATCACCGCTGCATCATCATTTCATTTAGGAACACTGAAGCCTCCATCAGTTTTACTTTTCTTTTTCTGGACATTTTTTTAAACCGTAAAGAAGTGTGTTCTTTACAAGATTTGTGCCTGAACTTTCATCCATTTTTTTTAACCCGCTGGGGTTGCTGGAGACATTCCTAAGTTAAGCCCATGAAGCTGGTGCAATCGCTGGTTGATAGGATCGTGAGAGACTGAATGATCTGGCGAACCCAGACATGGCAACGTGCTTACCGACACCACTGTAGAGCTCTCCAAAACGCATAAGCTACTCGCTCAACATCATCCATGAAGTCCAAAAAAAGTTGTATTAGCATTAGGGCAGGCGTCGAGCAGTAAATCTGATGCAAGAATCACATTTGAGCTGCGATGGTTTGGAAATGTGTGGTTGAGCTCCTGGAGCTGCCCCAAGACCAGACCAAAAGAAGCAATCCATTCTATAAACCAACCAGACAATTGGAGAGGCACCATGTGACCAACTTTAATTGTTATGCATTTTTTCAATATCATACTTGTTTACTAGTTTTACTTTCTACTGAAAGTCTAATGTTTATGTAATTTTTGTAATGATGTAGAGTTCTCCCATATTTGTCTAGTAGTTTGACAAGTGGGTACTACTTAAGTTCTTCCTGTAAGGTCAGTTTATGCTGTTAGTCTGTCAGTTCACTTGGTTAAATAAATGCAATTTATTTAATTGATTCTGTTTCTGTTGAATTGAGGGACCCAGTTTGTATATTTTCTCCTTTTTGTATTGAATCCTTATTTCTGATCATTTTCTGTTGTCCTGATTTGGTGTCTTGGTCCTTCACAAGACCAAACATTTTCTGACAAAGTTAGATGTTAGACATACTGGACAGTCAAGCCACCCTGCACAGACTGGAAAACTTTCCAACCCTGCGGTGGCTTAATAGCAGCTAAGATAGGCTCCAGCAATGCCTGATCCTGAAAGTAATTAACCCTTTAACACAGAGGATCTCGCAGATGACACCTCTTCTACTGTTTATTTGATTGATGTAAATCAGCTTATTCAGGGAAATTAGACTTTTCTTTATCGGTTTTGTAAGGCGAATTTTCTCCACTTCAGAATTATGTTAAAGGCATAAACAGTTAAAGACTTACGGAAAATTGAAAGTATGTTAACTTTTCGTAAGGATGAACCAAGTCCATCTTCTGTCCTCTAATTTAATGCAAACTAGTTAATACCAAATGATGCAATTCCACCAATAACCACTAGAGGCAAGTTACAAAAAGAAACCAATCTCCCTTGATTTCCATGGTAAAAAGTGACACCAAATTTAGTTTGGAAGTGCTGTTGCGGGAGCTCCAGTCAGCATTTCCTCCCCGCTTCATGGCTCCTTTTGCAGAATCCAACAGGTCGCATGTGACGGTCTCTGTCCAATTGTATAATTCAAGTGTGTTTTACCACATATTTCATGAAATGTATCCTTTTACTGAACTCTAAAACTTACTTTTTTTCCACATATTTCCCAGAAACTGGAAAACATGTGGAAAGGCTGGAGTTCATGGTCCACCTTTCATTCTGTCATTGTTCCTCCTCTTATGCCCTCTTTTACAAACCCTCCCAATTTTTTTGAATTTGACGCGTAAGCTTGAGAAATTCAAATTGTAATAATCTTTCCAAGAAACCTGAGTTGTTACGATTTTATCAAAATTAATCAGCTTTATAAAAACAATCCAAATATGATTTATTGATTTGTTTCTCTTCTCTTGGAAGTGCCTATTTCTCCTGAAATGTTCTCACCGTCTTTTTTCCTCCCAGCTGTTGTTTTCTTGTGAAATTTCAATGATATGACGGCAGCAGCGAGCCCCTGCAGAGCGTGTATGTGCTTCTCCTTCTCCCTTTTTTTTTTATTGGTTGTAAACATCCAGTTCTAGCTCACCAATGCCTGATGACTTCAACCCTTAAAGGCATAAATGTGTTGAAATGTCAACATTTCTTGACGCTCCGTCTGCATTGATAGGGTTGTGTTTGCATTACAAAACACCTACATATATGCTGAAGGGGGGGGATAACCAGATGCTATTTACAGTTTGAGTTTCAGTTGTTTTTGTTTTGCTAAGCATAAGTTCACCATCTCTCTTTCAGTCATTTTGCTCTTGGCTTGTTAATGTAGATCATCGGTTTTTCATTGAAACTGGAACTATGCATGGTAATCTATTCCAATTGGCTGTTAAAAATACCCTGTACCTTTATTTATACCATTATGGAACATAATTTACTTAATAAATAGGAGGAACTTGGTAAACGAAGGCAAAAAGACATGGAAAAATAATCTAACCTCAAAGACAATCCATGTTCCAATCATATTTGGATCTATTTTCGAAGCGTTCCAGTAGGGGTGTAGGAGAAATATCGATTCTGCGATATATCGCAATATTTTGTTTGCTGATACTTGTATCGATTTTAGGATGAATTTTCTTCAAATGTGGACTCCGTGATGATAAAATGTCAGAAGAACATGTTAAAAACACAATTTCACAATATAAACTTTCTGAAAAGGGCATCTTTATCTTAGAAATTTAAAGATTTATATTTCTGAAAGGAAAACTGTAAGCAGATGAAATGACAGCTTCATTTCCTCTTGAGGAAAAGAGTACTTAAAATAGTGATTTGAGGAAGTATCTGAATTGCAAACCTGAGTAGAATAGAGGGGTTTTTTTTGTCTAAAGTGCGCTGTCTGAAAGTGTTTCCTGTGCAGCCCTGTTACAGATTATTGTTCTTGATTCTTTCCCTGTATATTCTAAATTTGGTGATACAACACAAACAAATCCAGATGTCTTAGACTGATGAATGGCTCTTCTAAGATCCAGTGAAACACGGAGAAGAAAAAAGGCCTTCATGGGAATCCAAGCTGCCAGATCCTGTTAGTTGAAAAGAATGTGTTCCCACTATGATTAAATAGGCCTTCATGTAAAGGCTTCTTATTATAGAAATGTTGTTGTTTTTTATGCAATGGATGAGTATCTAATACTGCATGTAGACCTTTTCTTCTGTGTGTGTCATCCATCCCTCCCCAGTGAGCATCATTAAAGGATGGCAAGGTCTCTGCCATTGTTGAAACAGGATCTGACTGTCGAGAGTCTTAGAAACTGGGGGTCAGATCAGTATCGGCAGCTGTTCGTTCCCCCTCGCCCTTATGCAACTTTTTGTTCGAGTCAAAAGGGCGCACAAACTCTGGCTCCGGTGCCCGATTTCTTTGACGTGAAAGCGAGATAAGGAGGAAGGTGGTGCGGCAGCAATCCTGTTTTCCGCTGTCCCCAATGTCACCCTCAGAACTGCAATCCGCCTCCCGGTGGAGAAAATGAGAGTTCTCCTTGTTTTTCCAGCAAGCTCGGCCAGCAAACGTCCCCTCCTAGTAAGCTATAATTATCACCAAACTGATGCGGCTTACCGGAAGACACGCAAGAACGGGAGAAACAGGGGTGAGACTTTGGAACAATGGCTGAGAGGGTGATCGGCTTTACTCTGAGGTCGCATAACAAAGCCTAGATAGTTTGTTCTCAGTGCCAAGCCAATAGACAATGAAGGGGTGTTGCCCTTGGCTGCTGTTAACATTTTCCATGAGTTGTGTTGTTGGTAATTGCCTTAAAAAAAAAAAAAAACAACACAGGAATGGTTTGATCAGACCGAGCAGGGAAAGCGAAAAGGATTGTGTAATGAAATTGCTCCTGATTGAATTTGATCAACGATTTTATCTGAGTCTTTAAAGGCGGGGGCAGGCGTTCACCAAATGGGCCGCAAGCCATATTTGGGCCACTTTGGGCCCAAACGGTGTTGCGTTTCCTCATGGCTCGTGTGACGCGGAGGCCATTCAGTTCAGGGGGGGAGTGAGCAGAGATCTTCTGAACAAAGATCAGAGACGGAAAAGCAGCACATATGGCTCTGTTTTGGTGGTTATACAGTGTATACAAGCAATCATCCAGACAATGAGGCGGCTCAGCGGCTTGCAGATGCCGCTCGGAAACGTAAACACCCTCATGCAAACACTCCAAACATTTAGAACCAGCACAAACACCCCCATTGTCTATCCAATCATCCCTGTGTGTGTTTGTTTTAATCACCTTATCAGCACCGCCTAGCACCACCCTTCTTCCTCCAAACCTGCGGTCATCCACGTAACGAGAGGTTGTTTTGAGCCCTGCAGCCCCGCCCCCTCCTCTCACCTGCTAATTCTGGAGGATCATTGGTCCCCCGGGGAGGGAGATGGCACCACCTCCTTGAAAGGTTCATTGACCTCGACTCCTCTGTCACAATGTAAACTTTCATTTCAACATCTGATGAAAGAATGAGAGGAAAGTCTGCCACGGTGACTAATACTTGGGCATAAACATCCACCTACATTCTTATGCAATCTAGGTTCACTGTGTATCTTGTCCTGGTTTGCTGCACGTTCCGCTCCAAAACGAGACGTGCAAAAAGGAGTTTTCATTTTTATCAAATTTGGCATTAGAAGAAGTCCAGATTTATGGTTCTGATGTTCAGTTTCTGACTGAAAACAGGGGAAAAAAAACGTTGTTTTCCCTCCTCCCACTGGACCTTCACATACTTGTGAGTTGGGGAGAGAGGTAGAGGTTAAATCGACACAGCTGCCGTCTTTTTTTTTTTTAGAAGCAAAAACACACAGCAGACAGACCCGGGCTTGTCGAGCAGGAGGAACTGTGAAATGCCATCAACTGTAACAGGTACAGATGGTTTGGCGGGACCTCAAAGCAGGTGTGCACAAACACTACCATTGAGCTCTGAACAGAACACCCTGGCTAAACGTTTGTCTCAGAGGGCTCAAAACTTGGACTGTTTTTCAGCCAGTTTTGTAGTTTTTCTTGCGAGTGACTACAAAACCATAAGGTCAAAATCTTCAGGTCTTACCAACGTGCTTACCATATTTTCCACTTAAAAGCCTTATATTTTATCAAAAACTGACAGTATGACTAATCCTGAGAGTCATAAAACCAGATTATTTCTGATTGTACACAATGCTCTGTCAAAATATCAGTCTGTTTTTGTTGCAAAAAGGTTAGATGTTATTGTAAATATGCTAATGTGACTAATATGTAGACATGTAGAGTAGACAATAAAGTTTAGTGGTATTTGTCTCATTTCTTTGAGTTAAAAAAGGTTGGGTGTTATTGTGAATATGCTAACGTGGCTAACATGTAGCAATGTCGGACATTGTTTTCTAATTTTTTTTACGTGATACTAAGTTTTGGAGTTAGCTTAGACACAGTAATGTTTAGTGCTATCCGTCTATTTTCTTTAGTTCTAACAAAGGTTATATGCTAATGTGACTATGCCAATGTCACCATAACAATATGTGACTTTTTTTTTTTTTTTTTTACGAGTCACTAACAAAGTTAGGGGTTAGCACTGACGCAGAAATGGTTAGTGCTGTCCGTCTGTTTATTCTATAAGCTCTAAACATAGTTGGGTGTTATTAGAAAGAAAATGTAGCTATGTCTCTCTAGTTTTTTTTCCTTACATGCTACTAACATGGTTAGATGTCAGCGAGTTTTCTGTTTTAGCTGTATTGTCTGTTTTTTGCGTGTTATAAACAAGGTTTGGAGTTGCAGGTATTGTTGACATGCTAACGTGGCTAACGAGTAGTATTATACAAATTCTATAATTAGTGTGATAGCAGTTAATAAAGTCTGACTCTGAAGGGTTTTAATTCTAAATAAAGTATTTTTTATACTTTTATAAAGGTTAGACTTTTATACTTTGTTTTTCCATCAACCCACATGGGGTTGCAGACCAGTTGAAGCCAGTTAGGGGGTACTTTAAGGATCTAATCAGTACTTTTACACTGAAAAATAAAGCTATAACTTATCTTGCTGGCAGGAGTTGGGGCACGGATACTGAGCAATAATGTTGAGGGGGGTTCCTCTGTTCTGTCACATTGGCCTGAAGCAGGGCCCAACACAGGGATGTATCTGTGGAGTCCATTTTACAGGAAAATGGCTGTCATGTTGGAGACCTATAGCACTCCGTACGAGTCTGATCCAACTTTTTATTTAAAGGACTAAATTCTAATGGAATGTTTTGGTCACTTTCTTTCATCAATGAACAAGAGGTTAGGGGTTTCCTCAGACCTAGATGGACTTCTCTCTAACTATTTTGACTTTCTTAATGCGTCTTATAGTTCGTTGTGCCTCATATATGTCAAAAGTTTGATAATAACTCATTCATTAACAGTGCACCTTATAGTGTGGAAATGTGGCAATTGTACTGAAAAAAAAAATTTTTTTGTTTTTTAATCCATTTGATACAGACTGAGAAGCTAATAACATATTTTAAAATGTGTTTCACCCAAACAACAAACATCAATAATTTTAAATACTTTTCTGTTAAAGTGTTTATTTTGGTTCAAAATAACCTCATTTTTAAAGCTTTTGATACTTGGGTGCTGGAAAACATCACATGAAAAAGTGAAGTGGCAACCAGGTCAAAAAATTTTACCAAAGCTTGGCAGAAACATGTGGCCAGCAGTTGATTCCAAACTATCACTAACCTGATAGTTTTTGCACAAAGGAAGGTTTAAATGATCCACCAATAGCAATGTTTAGTGCAACTATTTCTATTTGTTTTACATGTTTCGATGAGATAACAAAATGTGTTAGTTATTATAACTATTTGAGACTAATTGATAGTTGTAATTTTTCACAGTTGGTAAAATGCTACTGAGAGTTTTTTTTTTTGCTCAAATACAACTTTGAATTCGTGTTTAAAGCTAAGCGTGACTTGTTTTCCAAATGAAAAACTCTTGTGTTGTAGAATCACAGTTTTTCTCCAAATTGGAAGAACATTCAGTCATCAAATTTGTGGTGAAGTTGTGCAAGCAACACGCAAATGGATCCAGAGACTTGTGGAGGTGGCTGTATTTATGGGTAAAAGCTGTGCCTGCTTGTCAAATAAATTACTGCGGGCTCTTCTGTCCTTGTGACCCTCTCAGCACCAGCCAACACATCAATGGATCATGGATCCGGGCGTGTAATCATTATCCGTTCTGTTACGCATTAGTATCGGTGAAATAATTCTTGTCAAAACTGTTGATTTTTTGTGTGTATAAAGCTATCCTAATGCTGCTTGCAAGCTTCAAGAACGAGCAGGTTGATTTAAAAAATGAGTCATAGAGGGGTGTTAGAGCAGGAAAATTGGCTGACTGTAAAGGTACGTCACACTGGCCTTGGCAAAAAAAAAATCTATGTAAATGCCTGTACATATATTTCAGAGTGCTGCATTCAAAATTCTTGATTTTATTTAATTTATGCGTCACTTTGCAGTTATATGGCAAGCAAAAGGGATCATAAATCACCAGAAAAAGTGGCGTATTGGCCATCAAAAATGCTGCTTCTTATGTGTTTTTTTTAAAGTGTAATTTACGCCATCTTATGTTATCCCAAGGCGGCTATAGAAAGCAGCGTCTTATCACGTACAAAATGCCATTCTAGTATTGTTTTTTCATCTGGACTTCAGGGACTAAATGCATGTTGAAAGTTTGACCAATAATAAGACTCAGATTTGGTAGGGATGTATGGGTAGCATCCCTTTTAAAAAAAAAAAAAATTCTTATCTGTTTTCATTTTGTAGCAACCATTGATCATAAACTTATGGATGCAAGGCACCGTCTCATAAAACAAACAATAGAAACCAATCATGCATTCTTAGTTTGAAAACACTTTATTTTGTCCAGGATCTTGAAAATAATAAATGTCCTTGAAATTGTACAAAGAAGGTGAGCTTTCTATCTCGTATATTTCATCCATTATTTGAAGTCACTGGACATATGTAGGGGGGTCGGTTGAAGCCAGTTCCTTGTAATATCTTTTTTACAAGCAATTGTTGGTATTCTGAAACGATATCGGTCCTCTGTTTTGATCACAACTTTAGGTAGCGTCTGTTTTAATGTACAAAACTGCTTATCGTTTTCAAATTCATCATGAAGGAATAACTAATATTTGTGTTTTTTGCTGGATCTGTATGACACAGAAACTGTCATATATTGGAGTAAAGCTCTAAAAGAAAAAAACGTTTTGACATCTCGCACCAAGCCTCTTCCGACTGAAGGTGATGAACATGTGCTAGTAAAATAGTGGAAAAAGAAGAAGAAGCCCCTCCCTGCTTGAACATTGTGAACACCATGGGCTAAAAACACGTTCAAGAACGTCTCATGCCTGGTGTGTGTGTAGCTTCAATATTGCTGTTTTTATTTACTACGATAGGCTTGTGAGGCGCTATAAGCTCGCAGTAGTGAGTGTAAACAAAGGCTCTTTCCAAATTCCCACCCAAATCCCTAACTACTAAAAAACTATATTGTACAGGACTATCTAAAAGCAATTGGACCACCACTCTTTTCTTTCGTTTTTCGATACGCAGGATATGACATCACCATTTTCACATGTTAAAATCGAATCAATACAAACATTTCATGTCTTTTTGTGACTCCACTGTGTTTTGATACTGAAAATGTGGATAGTTTACTAAAAACTTACATTTAACACTTTTATTTTTTTTTTTTCAAAAATTGTTTGACTGCAATGCATTGTTGTCTATATTCGCTAATGTAGTAAGCATCGATGCATGCTAGGTTTTCGCAAAGACTTCTGGGTAATTTCTTGTGCACTCGATTTTGGAATTGTAGATTTGGACAGCACTACAAAATGGCAAACACACTATATAGTGAGTAGGGAAGGAATTAAAACAAATAAAAGCCTTGAACCATGGGAAATTAAAAATATGGCAGTTTGTGGCGATGGTAATCTTTTATTTTATTAGCATTCTTAAAGAAAACAGTAGTCTATAAAAAACCCATTTTCTCTTGTTTTATTGTATAACTTTTAAACTTTTTTAACTTTGTTAGCATCCATTTGTGGCTTGGATTAACAACGCAAATATTCTCTGCAGTTGAAGTCGTTTGGAAATCATAGAAAAGCAAAACTTCTGGTTCTAGCAAAGCCAGTTCTGCAGAAACCTCCCAAAGGGCTGGCAGGAACCCAGCTCAGTTAGGTTTTGTGGTTTCCAGAGGTCAGCCTTTTGGATGTGAGATCTGATCCATTCAGGCATCCTGACCCTGAGCTGCAGAGAGTCAAAGATGTCAGCCATGAATCGGCTCTTTGTCTTCCTGCTCCGCATCAAAGAATGTGAGTCACATTAGACGCTACGGTGGTGTAAATCTGATTTGGTGTCCATGTTGTGCTTCACACTGTAGCAGCGGGAGCCTCTTCAGTCAGAACCACACGCTCGGCCGTTTGTCAGACGTAAACAGAACTCCATTCGGTCGGCCATCGATCCGGACGAGTTTTCGTGGGCGTGAGGTCGGCCAGAATTTGAGCGTCTCACAGCTGCGCCGACCTGTATCTGTGTGTGTACATGTGTTAGCAGTCACAAGGTTGGAGGTGGGGTAGAAAACAAGGGCAGGGGCTTTGCTGCGGGGAGAATGACGGGGCGGAGGGGGTTGGAAGACGGTGAAAGAAACAGTTGTGGAAAAGTTTTAGGTGGTTGAGGGGGGAGGGGTGTGTGCAAAGCTGAATGTAAACAGGAGGGCCGGGCTTTGTGGTTCAGTCGGGAACACAAAGAGAAAGGATGAAAACACACAATGCACTCAGATATGTTTAGGCTCCTAAGATTGAGAGGAAAGTTTAAAAAAATGTACGTTTCCTCTGTAAATGAGTGTATTTCTGTTGCCGGGTAGGTTTCTTCTTCAAAGCTGTAAAAAGCAAAAGCTTATTTTCTTTTTTCTCCTACCAGGAAGTTGGAGGGGGTAAGGGGGCGTGTCCTCTGCCAAAGAAGGCATTTAAAAATGGCGACTTGACTGAATGCCAGTTTACTAAAATTCAGGATTGACAACTTTTCCCGATCACGCCATGTTTGACCTTTTGAGCACAGAAAAAAAAACAGAGTGGGACATCTGGAAAGCAAATTAGAGTAAAGCCCCCCAGGAGTTTTTCTCTTTTTTTTTTAAATCTTTTTTTGCATATCAGCCCATGAATATTTACATTTACAATCATTTGTCTTGTTTTTGTTTTTTGCATGATAAATCCTACTTTTAAATTTTAGCTTCTGTTTGCCACTTTTTAAAAATGTGTCGATGAGAAACTAGCTTAAAAGTTAGGATTGCTCCACACAGGCAGACATATTTATTTATGGGAATGTGGAAAAAAAGGAACTAAATAAAGAATAAAAACCTATGTCGGTTTTTAGTCTGTATTATAAAAAAGTACCCATTTTGTGTAAATCTGAGCCTCATACTCCCACGAGAGTCCTGCTATGAACTGGATTTATAGGCATGTTTTCTATAGGTTGAGCTCGACATAATTCACTCCTACGTCTCCGGGTAGAACATGGAGCTCAGAGGACTCGCAGCCCACATAGAAACCGCTAAGAATGCACTTTTTTTGAAGAAGTCGCAGCATCTCTAACTGCTTACAAAGAATACGAATGCCCACATAAGAGGCTGCAATGACGAGCACAAACAATACACTCGGCAGCAGCTGCTAAACAAATGCTGTCCCCTTTTCTAACCACACGGAGACACATACAGATGGAAGGATGAAGCTGAGATCCGAGAAAAAGCTGTCGCCTTTTTCACTGTGTGGAGAAATCCATTAAGTTGGATCAAATAGTCCCATATTTCAAGAAAACCGACTCTAGTTTAATCAGGATTTGAAACTTTTTCCATGTTTTTCATAATAAAGCAATCTATATTGTATTTTTTATGACTTGTGAGGGAATTAAACCTTAAATTGCTGTAAATGAGTTGTTGATTTGTTCCAATTGGTTGGTTTGATCAATTTTTATGTTTTTTGATCATTTTTAGGTACCAGATCATATTTAACATGACTGTGTCTCCTAATTTTATACGGAAAAGATATAACTAAACTAAATAATTTTCTAATCTTTAAGTGCAATCTATCATATCATAATAAAAATGTAAGAATAATTTTATAAATAGATTATATATATTGTTAAAAATAAAAAAACAAGTGCATTTAACTGTCCTCAGGGAGCTTGGCTGCTAACTATAGCTTAAAAAAATGAAGCAATGCCGCCATCTGCTGGACAGATTGAGAAACACAGATTAGACCAGATCTGGAAAAAAAAAAAAAAAGTCTATTTGAACTTTTCACTCTTTTCCAATCATCCATAGCGGAAGTCATAAAATTCAAAATCTACATTTTTAAATGATATAAACCCTATAGATAAAGTAGGTCATAATACTTAAGTCTACCTAAAATAACCAAGGCAAAAAATATATATATTTCTAATTGATTACCAAAAACATAAAAACGTTTTTTTTATTGTAATGTTTGTACAGGTAAGAGCATTGAATGGCTGCTTATAAAAATAACTTATAGCAGAAAATATGAAAAATGTTTTAATTAGTCATCAAACGTAGCCATTTTTCTTTTCTTGAATTTATTTAGGTCCATCGTTGTCTAATTGGTCACTCGTTTTTCAGAAAAAAAAGCAGTAATAGCAGGAAATTAAAACTCTTGAACAGCATCTTGTTGACTTTGAACTTGTGATGGTTCCATCAGAACTTTACGGTTCCACTTGAGGTTTGGAGCTCATTCGTACAAACTGTAAACTGGGAGCCACTTATAGTGACATAAGGGAACCAAACAGAGACTGTAAGGATATAGTAAATAAATAGAAAAATAAAAGATTATTAGTTGTGAATCTCAAGAAAGTAGAAAGATCCTTTAACTTAACTTTAAGTTAAGTGTACTTTAACTTAAAGGAAAAATATTTTTTTCAATGAAGTTTTTTTTAATAGGAAATAAATCTTAGTTTAAGAAAACACATTTTAGTAACTAGGAAATATTTCCTATTTTATTATTTATTCTAGTACGCCTGTTTTTTGCAGTTTGTAAAAAAAAAAAAAAAAAAAAGCAGCTCAGTCAGACACAGTTAAAAAATCATTTATTTTAAGAAATGTTAACCATTCCACTGTTTATTAAATTAGAATCTTCCAGGCTTGGGCTTTGTCCAGAGAAATATTTACAAACATCACAGTGAACTTGGTGCATTTGGTCAGAAAGTCGTGAGAAAAAGTATCTAAAGCTTTTCACCAAAGACTAAGTAGAAAACAGCTCCGAAGGAAGCAGAAGACTTGTCGGTAAAAAAAATAAAAATAAAACAAAAACAGTGTGAATTAAGGCAGGTTATGGAAGAAGTAATGCAAAGGTTAGCACCCTCTAAAAATGTGGGCTTCCATTTAAAGCAGTAACAGTGCAAGTGTTCGACAGACGATCACAGGGAAATCTTTGGGCTGTAGAGAAAACGGTTATCAAACAATCAAGTGTTTTCATGAGGAAGTGCAAGAAGATCTGAACTTCAAGTTCCTGCTTTTCTTACAAGCCAAGCAGGCCAGTTGAAAAAAAAAAAAAATTGATTTGAGATCAAAGGTGCAAAATAACCTTCAGGAAGTCAAAAAAAAAAAAAAAAACAATTTGTACTTCTGCATCAAAGTGCTGTGAACAGACACCGGACTCGACTCGAAAGAAGAAACATTTCCCCGACTCCTTTCGGTCTGTGCTGTAGCTTAAAAAAACCTGCTAGAAGTCTGTGTGCAACTGAAGAACGAAGCCACACAGAATTTAACCCGACAGTGAGCGTGTCCACGAGGCTCCGCACAGACGTGACGCAGAAGAACAAACCACAACTACTTCTTTTTTTTTTTTTTTGAAGTTCCAGGAAAACGTGGCAGAATGGATTGAGATGCTGCTGACATCAGTTCAGCCTCTTCGGTATGCAGCCTTCCATCTCCAGGACCTCTGGCCAGCCCTCGAATTTGTTGGTGTCCGCTTTGTTCTTGATGTGCTGCGGAGGGAAAGACAGAAGCATGTGTTGACTGTACAACAATCAGACTTCTGACAAAAGCCTACGGAATTTTTTGTCAGTTCAATAAAGTTATTTAGACTTTGTTTTTATTGCTGCTCAACTCCTATCACGGCAGTTTTTGAAACGTTAGCTACAGCAGTCATTCAAAGGATTTCACAAATTTATGACTCAACTGAGTCCTGATTCTGAGAAGCAGCAAAAGAGTGTGAAAAGAGCGTTACGCCTCAGTCGGTTTTGGACAATGCTGCCAAACGGCGGTGACAGGCGCTTGTCACCTGGTTTTAGCTGCCAAGAAAACGTCAAATCCTTGTAGTCAATTGTTGTGTGACAGAATTACTGCTTTGGTTGAGGAGTGTGAAGACATGCACTCATAAAAAATAAATAAACTTCAAGCATTTCCCTTTCATAATGTAATCAAGTACATTTAAACAGTTTACTCAGAGTTTCTCGTTTATTCTCGAGGGAATCTTAAAATATTCTACTTGAGACAGTGTTCCCCAACCCCCGACTCATGAACGGGGGGATGGGGAGCAGCAGCAACACATGCACTAACTAAAATAATTTCTGTTTAGTTTATTTTCTGATCTTGAAGGAATTTTATGTTGGAAAAATGACGGATTCTGGACGTAAAGCGGCTACCTGGATTGCTAAGCTACTAGCTTAGAGCTCAAAAGCTAGCAAAAACCAAACAGTAAAACGTATTTGGAAAGTTTATTCGAGGAGAAAGGAGGCAGTGAGGAAACCGAAGAAGAGCTTTTGACTTTAAAGAACAATAAACTTGCTGTTAACGTACAAAACTGGGAGTTTTTCTCCATTTACGGAATTATTGAGACAGTTGTTCTCATGTAGCAGAACCTGCTCTGTTTAACACGTAGCGACAGACTCTGAACTGTTTCACACACGTAGATAATAAAGTTTAAGACACGGTGGTTTTTATTATATTAACAAAAAAAAAAAAAACAGTTTTACAACAGTTAAGTAATTTTATTTAGCTTTATTTATCCATCACACCTTAAAAGTTGGACGTAGCTGAAGCTAGCATCCGGTTGTTAGCCTCCACTTCCACTTAAAGGGAAAATCACAAAGTTTAAACTATCCAAAAACATTTATGGAGAATAAAGATTCAATCAAATAAAGTTGCTGATTTGTGGAAACTTGTAAAAGGGATATTTGAGAATTTTCCTACTGCAAGGAAGAAAAAGGAAGGCGTCCGATCTGAAACTTTTGCACAAAAAAATTTTTTTTCTTTGTGTTGAAAGAAAATACCCAATGAATGAGGATTTAAGTAAAAACAAAATATGGTCAATCTTTTTGCCCCGAAACATAGTGCGAGTGTTAAAACGATATTCTATAAGGAAAGAAAAAAAAATCATGTTTCCTTTAAAGAATTTTTTTTTCAAATCAGAAACAATTTTATAAATCAACAACTTTTTTCATTGAATCTTCTTCATCTGTAAAAAGAAAAAAAAAACATCTACTGATATTTTTAGACTTTTTTTAAACAAAATTTCCTGTAGTAGCATTTTATTTTGAAAGTAGATTTTCAGAATCTGGAAGCCTAAACATGCCAACTCCAGTCCGTGAAATTATTGTCTTATTTAAACCATTCCATGGCCTGAATAATGTCGGGGACCAATACTTTAAGATATTTCATTAAGTTGTTCAGAAACGGTCAAAAACTTGGGCGTTACTTTGACTCAAAGCTAACGTTCATCCCTCACATTAAACATGTGGTCAAAACAGGTTTTTATCATCTGAGAAACTTGGCTAGAGTCCGCCCACTTCTCTCTCTTGCTAATATGGAGATGCTGATGCTTTTATAACAAGTAGAATCAACTACTGTAACGCTCTGCTGCTGGTCTTCCAAAAACGAACCTTCAGCTTCTCCAGAATTCTGCTGCAAGAGTTCTCACCAGGACCAGGAGGCGGGCCCACATCACCCCAATTTTAAAATCCCTGCATTGGCTCCCCATAAGCTTCAGGATTGATTTTAAGATACTTTTAATGGTTTTAAAATGTCTTAATGGTCTTGGGCCTTCTTATTTGTCTGATCTTTTAGTCATTTATGAACCCTCGCGGACCCCGAGATCCTCTGGTCTACTGGTCATTCCTACAGTGAAAACCAAAACTTATGGAGAAGCATCTTTTCAGTATTATGGACCTCGTTTATGGAATGATCTGCCAGAGAACCTGAGAGCCACAGAGAGCATACATGCTTTTAAGAAAAGGCTCAAGACTCATCTTTTTAACCTTGGCTTTTAGCTAATTTTGCTACTTTTATCTGTTAATCTATTTAATCATGTTTTATGAATTTACATTAATTTATTAATAATTGATCTTAATATTCCTTATTTTATTGTTTTATTGCTAATTCCTTTATTACCTTTACTTTGTTTTTTCTTTTATTCTCATTTTACAATTGTATTCATTTTTAAATGTTATATCCAGTGCTTCCTCAATTTGGGCCTCCCTCTCTCTCTGGGTCAGCTGCGGTTCAGCCGTTGCGGCTCTGGATGGGGACCTGCATCACCGCCTAGCTGTGGTGAGGCGGGACCCCGCCTGTGAAGCTGCATTTGGCTGGCTTTGCGGCTGTACATTGAGAGGGAGGTCCCAACTATTAGTTTCGCAGAGTCAATTTACGTGCTCAGCCAATTTTTCTATTTTCCTTTTGTATCATTTCTATTGGTTAGGGAGTGGGTGGTGAGAAAGGGATGAGGGTATTGTGGGCTGGTTTGGAGCAGGGGGCTTTATTTTTATTTTAATTTTTACCTGTTTTTATATTATGTATATTGTTTGCTTTTAATGTAAATCACTTTGTGTTATTTTTATATGAAAAGTGCTATACAAATAAAAATTGATTGATTGATTGATATTTCATGAACCCCCTTTTCTTTTCTTATTTACAGATATTTTGTCTCATCTTTAAGGAAACATGTTCAGAAATCCGTTGTTGGGTTCAGTACCAACAGTATGTACAAACTTAACGTCCCACTCTGATGAAAATGGTGTTTCTTGTAGAATTTTTCTAATGATGGAGAACGTATATTAAGTAAATTAATCTTAAAATTGTATTTCTGAGTATTTCTTTATTCAAATCGCTATAAATCAGGAGTAGATGAAAAAATGCAGTTTTTGTATTTGTGTTGATTATAAGTTGGGCACAAACTCCCTGCTCTGAGCAATGGAGAAGGGTAGAGGGGATGGGGTTGCTCAACACTAAGTCCCGCCCCCAGCTCAGAGGTGAATTTCTAAGAAACTACTGCCACTCTGGAGAAATTTTATTTTGGCAAAAATTGGCAAATCATAATTAATTTAAAACATTTGTAATGACCAGAGTGGGTCTTTAAGTCATCCAAGTTCATCTGAGGTAACATAGCCTCAAACTGACTTTTCATTAGTAATTAGAACGATCTGGCTCGTCTGCTGTCGAACTACTCAGAACGAAAAAGAAAAGTGGATTCACAGCTGCGTGCCGGCTTTCCTGTACTCCTCTGAAGGCCACTCAACCAGTTTGTCAGATATTGAGTTTTCTGAGGAGCTCGAGAATCAGGAATTCCCTGAAGGTTTTTCTGTTCTAAACGCTGAGAACCTAAATACTTCAGAGCAAACCAAGCAGACAAAAAAAGGGGGATTTGGCGGCTCCTTTTACCTGCTCAAATGGACTCTTGGTCTTGATGCCTTTCCCACCTACAAAGATCCAGTTATCCCGGAAGCCTAAATTGCCGACAGACGAGCTGCCGAGCTCGGCGATCAGTTTCCGAGCTTCATCGTTGAGTCTGTGGAACAAAGAAGACATTATTCCAAAACCACACCTGCGGGGAACCTGTCAATATTTATTTAGAGAGAATCTTCACTGGAAGATGATTTTTAATTAAGAGAAAATTACTTTATTTTATTTATTTTTTTATTTTAAAAAAGTGTATTCTTTTTATTATTTTTTTACTAAAAAAAATCTTTAAAAATAAACATAAAAAAAGATTTAAAAGAAAATATTTCAAAAAATAAATACATGTAAAAATGAAAACCATAGAGAGTAATTTTTCTTTATTTTTTATGTATTATTTTTACTAAAATTCTATTATATAAAAATATTTAAAATAAATTAAAAAATTAAAAAAATATTTACTTTGTACTATTATATTTTTTATTTATTATTAAAAATGTGTATGACAAAAAATTAAAAATGACATAAAAAAATAAGTAAAAATAAATAAATTATTTACTTTGTTGCAGGATCGTCGAAGGAAGCCATCATAACAATCACCCCATTCTGAATCTCCTTCAGAAACTTAATCAGGGGAGCCACATCTGCAAAAAAATTCCCACAATTCAACACAACACACATTTGATCCAATGTGCCTGAAACCACAACAAATACTCACCTCCACCCCACATGTCATAAAACGCTGTCTGGATGACTTGCCCGGATTTCCCTGTAGGAGGGGGAAAAAAGTTGTGATTTTTTAGTAATAAATACAGAAAATCATCCATTGGGATGAAGAATTATGTTCTGGTTTGCAAGTACCATCGATCAGGGCGATGTTGATTCCTCTTCCCACATTGTTCTTGACGCCACTCATTATTCTATTAACAGAAGAGCAAAAAAAACGTGAGAATAGAGTCTGATTGGATCCAGAAGAACAACCACTGACGTAGGGGAAAAAAAAAACTAAAAAGGCTGGAAAAAAGCCTGTTCAGATGATGGTTGGCGGCGGAGCTTCAGTACCGCCATTTAAATAGACTCTACTAGTTACAATTTAATGACTTTTTTAACTGATTATTTATATTTTTTCTATTCTTAATGATTTCACACTTTATTATCTCAAGTGATTACCATCAAATTCATAAATTATAACAATAAAAGTGACTTTTAATGAGATTCTTCACTTTAAATAAACACATTTTTATCAATTCAAACAGGACTTTCCTTGTTGACAGTGGTAATAAAAGGGGGTGTGGCATTTCAAGTTGGTTTGTAAAATCATTATTTGTTATATCTAACATCAAGTCATTCATGCTCTATTAACAGAGACGTCTGGCATGTGCCCCGCCTCCTGCTGCTGTCACACAATGTCCCATTCTAAAGACGTTCTTTACACAAAGATTGTTTGAGCACAAACTTGTGAAATCGGATCCTTTCCTTGAGAAAATGGACAGCGAAACTTGAAATTGTCAATGTTTCAATAAAAATATGGTTTAATAAAATAACAACAAATCTAAAAGGAGGACTTTAGGGTTGATTTGATGCAGACAAAAAACATCAAAAGCTTAAAAAAAAATAAAAAAATGTGGCTTTCAAAAACCGGCTTTTGTCGTGTGATGTCACGCAAATAGAAAGTGTGAGAGCTGGAGGTGAATTGTTGAGATAATCTTCAGCCAGAACAAGCTTGAATGGAAATGTGACACTAAACATTAGCATCATCACAAAAGGCAGCTCTCCTTCATTCCAGGAACGTATGTACCAACTATTGACTTTCTGCATTTCTGAGGTTTTTCCTTTAGTGCATCACTGTTGAAACCTGAAACCCTGTAGTGTTAACACAATTTTCCATAAGCTTTAGATGAAAGGAAACAAAAGCTGTAGTGAGTTAAAAGGACAAATTTAATTCATTTTTGACATCAGCAGGAAGGGGAGATTTTCAGGAAAAACGAGCGGAGGGGGAAAGATGCACGTCATCTTTCAAAGGATGACTCAGCATGAGACAGTTACCTTGAATAAACAAAACTGAGAGCACAGTGAAAAAAAAATAAATAAAACTGGAATCAGTAAATACTCCAACGCTCAGGGAAGTAAACCTTGGATGAAAAAGCTCTTTGAAGGCCAGCGACAAACTTTTGGATTACATTAAAAACAGATACGTTCTTCCACTTACAAGTTGTCTTCGAGACACATTCTGGGCCCGACGACGCTGGCCGCGCCACTCGCCATCTTGAAGGCAAAGTGTTCGGGAGGACACGCTTTGGACAGTCCGCATTTGTGTTTGATTGGTTTTGTTGCTGCAAATACAAAATCAATATAGATGAATTTTGTTCCAAATTTGAGCTTTGATTTAATAAAAAAAATGATAGTTTGAAAGTACTGACCCTCATCTGATGACAGGGATCTAGCTGAAAAAGTAAACAAATATATATACGAAAGGGTAAAAAATGTACACAAGGAGGGATACAGTAAGATGTTTTAATTATTAATCACATAATAATAATGCTCTCACTCACCATTAAACTCTTCATTTACCCATATTTATAAGTCATAATTCTTTACATTAGTTTTGTTAATGGCAAATCCTTCTTGTCTTTAAAGGATTGGTGAGAATATAATATATATTTTTTTTTTTTAAAATACAAAAATATTAAATTGAGAAGTAGAATTTACTGAATATTTTCACAAACATGAGATTTCTAAAGCTTTATTCAATGAAATAAATGATAAAACAGGGATAAAAACGTTTTAATCTTAAGATTTTATCTCAATCGTCCACGTTGAACAAATCCCCCCCAAAAGCAACATGGGTAATGTAGTTTTGGTGAGAATAACCGGTTTCTAGCATTTTTCCCTGATGCAAAGTAATAACGATAAGCACAGCAAAACGTATGGAAATTTTTTTAAGTCCTGTTGACAGACTTCTTTGTGCTAATAGGGAAGGAGGAAAAAAATGCAAGCTAATGATACTTACAAATGATATTTGGCAGTTTAAAATCCCCATTTATCTCCAGCAACTGGAACGCCAAAAAAGCAACCAGGAGGAAGGCTGAGATGAGCGTTACAACCTTCAAAATACCTAGAAAATAAAAATATGTTTAGGTCAAAGAGCTTCTTTAGTGCTTCTAACAGAGAGAAAAAAAGTAGCTTACCACCAGGTCTAACCATCTTGAAGGGTTTCCAGACAAATGTCTCCCCCAACCTGTAGTTTGAAAAATAAAAACACACAATTTATTGTTGCTACTCGGACCTATTTTAACGAAACACAAAATTAAACTTTAACAAAAAACGGGCTGAAAAACGCATGACAGCTCTCCTAATGTAACAGTTATCACTTCATAGATTAGTTAGCATGACTCCTAGCTTATTCCTACTAAAAGTGACGTACGCTTTGAGATTCATTTCCTAGTTAAAACTGTCTGCCAACGTCATGCGCTTGTGACTGCCACGGACAACTATAATGCTCCACTTAAAACTTGTTAAATTTACGAATTAAAGAATAAAATGATAAAAATGAATATCTTACGTCTGTTCTTAGCCCGATGACTACTTTACCTGATAAGCTTGGTCCGCCGACAGTCCCGACTCTCCTTTTCCTGGCCTGACAGCTGAGATATGGAGAGAAACAAACGCGAGAGGTGTCACTCTGATCCGAAAATCAATTATGCAAAACAGTCGTCTGTGCACACGCTGGAGCAAAACAGGTTTGGAGACTATATATCCGTGGCTGATGACGACGGAAGGTTATTTTTTTCCTGCTGAATCTTCATGGCCACTTCAGCTAAATTTATATGTTAATAGGTGTTCTTTGCGTTCCTTCTTGTTTCGTTTAATTGTGGACCAAGTAGACAAACTATTTTCCCACCACCATTTATTTTACTGATCTTCTTTTAATACTCCAAGCCAAATATTATGTTTGCATAATTATAGACAAAAAAACCTCACTTAATTTATTAGCAAAATTTAATTTTGATGTGAACATTTTTGAACCGACATCTGCTCAACTTATTCTCTTTATATGAAATTTAAAAATAATTTAAATAATATAGCACAAAACTGTGAAAAAAAGAATGTCTAAAAAATGTGTAAGACTGCCTAACTGCATTTTTCAAAACTTTTTGTTTTGTAAGTATCTTAGCCAATACCTAATAGATCTTAAAAGTTTACCATCTACCAGGAAGCTGTAGGAATTAATAGTTTTTGTTCATATTTATCCGAAGAAATAAGTGATGATTTTATTTAACATTTTTAATTAACCGCTAGGATGTAAGAACATAGATTTGAAATTATCATTTTCAAACAATCAGATTATTATTAAACGAGTGAGACATCTGTTGTGAATATGTATAAATGATCTTTGGTGGAATTTGCTTCTTCTCCGTTTATTTCCGGATTAAAATGCAGTTTCAAAACAGCGGTAGCGCCTATAGTGGCCACATTTGAGACATAAAATATATATATATTTTTTTACTACGTATTATTTCCATCCATGCGGAAAAATGATTATTTTTAGAAGAGATAAAATTGATTTGAAAAAAAAAGAAAATATTTATATATTACATATTTATATATTCTAAAGATTGAAAAAAAGATAAATGTAAAACTGAAATCTGAATAAGAAAAGAACCTAAAATTATATTTGAAAAATATATATTCAGAAATCCAGAGAAAATTTGATTAAAAATTACAAATTAAATTCTAGCTTCAACAAATATAGACAAGTGAACAAACAACAACAATGTTTTAATGCATCTTTTTTTGAAGATTTTTCAGATTTCATTTTTTTAAAGCTTACATAACAGTAATAAAATAATGCAAATACAGCAATCATAGAGAGACAGAAAACAAGTTAGAAACTGTGCTTAATAAATTAAAATGAACATCTTTTATCTTTAATCAATTTAAAATTGAAATCTTGATACAAAAGGACTTCCATGAACACAGTGGAACGTTTCCAAGAAAGCATAGCTTGCAGTAAGTTTTCAGTGCAGCAGGTTTCAATGATGAGCGGTCATCATTTCAGGGAAAGTAAGTTGTGTGTCATTGAATCAGATCCTGCGAAACAAAACAAAAAAAAAAAAGAGGATTAAAAATAAGTGTAAATGTAAGAATCATTAGTTTCTGCTTCCACTAGACTGTTCTGTGAAAAATAAATATTGTCACATCAAGTCTCTGGAGGTGAGCTGAATACATACAAATCATTTACAGTGTACACACAGAATGTATTGCAAATAAAGCTGAGGACATTGGCACACTTAAGCCAAAAGCATATAAATGAAAACACGCTGTAATGTCTCTCACGTCATCTGATTGATGCTGGTAGACTGTACCATTGCTGCTGGCAGCACTCTGTAGGTCCGTTGTGATGCAGTTGTCATCTTGAGTGCGCAGATTAGAGAAACGATACTCAGGTACCCTGAAAAAATGAACCCATAAATGATAAGCTCTGTGACTAACGCATGCAGCAGAAGTCCGTGAATCTCACCTGGTTCTATAGACCACCCTCCTGACTACAAGAGCCGCCGAGATAACGGCTGTCAGGACAATAACGGCCGCTCCTGCACACACCAGGATCAACACCAGCCTTTCTTTCTGTAGGATATGTTCACAAGTTGACATGCAAGCTGAAAAATTATCTGACATGGTGCATGACTGACCCACTGACCGGTGTGTCAAAGTGTGAGACTGTAGACGTTGACGTGAAAGGAGAGCTGGTGCTCGGTGAAGCACAGGGATGGACTGTCTGCACCGAGAGGCGAGGATTAAACCCTCCTTCACACCTGTCACTCGGGACCTTTCTGTACCTGGATACATGTAGGTGTTACAATAAGAAAAATAGAGGTGCTGTTATGATTTATAACATAAAGCTAAACCAGTTGAACTTCAACCAATCAAGGACTTGGATTTGGTAGTGAAGTATGGGTAATGACCTTTTTAATTCACAGATGTACCAACAGTTTGAAAAGTGAGTTTGAAGGAGAAATTAATAATTGTGGTTTGTGTTAGTCTGGAATTGTATGACAATACATCCTTTGTATCCTAATAGAGCTGTGAAAAAAACATTCTGACTCCCAACTTGTCATATATGGAGGTATGGTTTGGGCCTCTGGCGTTTCACTTTTTGACGTTTTGGGTCCCCCCCAACTGGTCGTTTTTTGAAATGCGGGCTGTTTCCATTAAGTCAGGGGTCCCCAAACCTCGGGATGTGGTACCGGACGTAGTACCAGATGCAATAGCGTACGCAGTAACAGACACAGAACCATTTATGGGGTAGGGTACCAGTACCGGGGTAGGGAAAATCAGGAGTTCCTAACCCTTGGGACGCGGTACCAGATGTGGTACCGGACGCAATGGCGTACCCAGTAACAGACATGGAACCAGTTCAGGGGTAGGGTACCAGTACCGGGGTAGGGTACAGGTCCGGTACTACTTGGCGTCCCATTAAATCAGGGGTCCCCAACCTTCGGGACGTGGTACCAGGCTTGGTACCGGACGCAGTAGCATACGCAGTAACAGTCCACAGAACCAGTTACGGGATAGGGTACTGGTCTTGTCACATTAAATCAGTGGTCCCCAACCTTCAGGAAGCCGACTGGTACCGGACCGGACTGGTACCCTTACCTGGTACTGGTACCCTACCCCGGAACTGGTTCTGTGTCTGTTGCTGCGTACGCTATTGCGCCCCGTACCTTGTCCGGTACAGCGTCCAGTACCGCGTCCTGTACCGCGTCCTAAGGGTTGGGGACCCATGATTTAATAGAAAAAGCAAGTACATCAAAAAAATGATGAGTTGGGGACACCTAAAAAGTTAAAAAGTTGAGCGGAAGGGGCCCGAACCATACCTCCATAGATAACGAGTTGGAAGTGAGAATGTGTAGGCTGTAAACAACAAATCCTGGAGAAAGATACACAATATCCCTTGTGTTATCCTAGACATGTTTACATTAAAAGTGGGGTCATCTGGACCCCACAAGACAGCGCACTGATTTTTTTGTTTTTAATGGATTTTTCATCTTCACTGAGGTCTGTGGCAGACATGATATCCTGTCCACCTTTGTCATGGGAGGGATCACACATCAATCAAAAGGTGGGGTCATCTGGACCCCACAAGAGAGCACGAGGGATATTTGCACCACTTCGACATGTCCCACTGTTCCAACTGTGAGTACATACACTAGTATCAGGTAGCAACACTCTAGTGTGAAACAGGGCGTTCAAGAATCCACATTCCGTACAGTCTTGAACGCAGCTCACATAGCCAGTGTGTACGTAGCATAAAACATTCACCCTGTTGTGAGGAGCTCATCTTCCTGCCCATTCAGACACATTTCCAACGTTTTGTTTGTAGCGTCTGGTTGCTTCACACACTCTGAAGTGTTCACGTGGCGATAGAAGCCATAGTCACTGTTAGAAAGAAGACACATCTCTTTGACTGAAAGTTTTTCTTTTTTCTTTTCAGAAAACCAAACCTGACTTACCAAATATAGTCCTCTCGGGTACACAAGCAGGAGCTTTGCTTCTTTTTTACCACAAAATTTCGCCCGTTTCTGCAAACAGACTCTTTCTTTAACCTCCTGAACGTCTCCTTAACCCCAAGTACACAACCATTAGTCTCCGAGTCCTTTTCTTCTGTGGAATGAGCCAACCACTCTTCGTAGTCGTCTGTGGTACCTGTTAGAGAAAATTCTAAGTTGTCATGTTTTTTTGTGAAAATGGCATCGTTAATTTGTTTTCCCGTATGCCCTACTTTTTTGAGAATGAGTCCGGGTTTTATTGCATAGTTTAGCCAAGGGTGGAACTTATACTCTGGAGAAACTCATATACGCTATTTACTTCTTAACTATGTATTTTTAGGCTCCTCTGGCTTATACTCTCATGCAACTCTGGTGCGACTTGTACTTCGACAAGACTAATATTCCATCGAGATTTATAATTTGGTGGGACGTATACTCTGCTACGACTTATACTCTGTTGTGAATCATACTCCGTTGCGATTTTTACTACATTACAACTTATACTCCGGTGGGACGAATACTCCATTGCAATTTGTACTCTTAAACTCCGCTACAACTTATACTGTGGTGTGACTCATACTCTGTTGCGATTTATTGAGACTTATACTCTGGTGGGATTTATACTCTGGTGCTACCTGTCCTCCGGTGCAACTCATGGTCTGAAAAATAGGGTACAGTTATCATTTAAATAACATCTTGACTCACACTCTCTAGTAATGAGGCTCTGGAAATCAATGGTGACGGCCACCCACATGGGCTGGTTATCATCTTCAGGGCGGAAGCCCCAAACACTGACAAGCATGGCATTAGTGCCTGGCTCAGAGGCCAGGCCTGCAAAGAAGAAGGGCTGCTCTGTGAAGTTATACAACTTCCAGCACTTGCCTTCATCCGTGGAGAATCTGAGGAGAAGAAGAAGGACGTTCAAAAGCACAATATTTCATTCACACTCAATTAACAAATAATTAAGATTCGGTGTAAGTACTTGATGGTCTTGACTTGTCCTTTATGTTGTGCCTCAACAGCCACAATGAGGCCCCCAGAGTCCAGGATGCTGTAGAGATGGGGGCCCTTTAGGGTCCCCTTCCAGCTGTAACCCCCGTCCGAGGACACAAACACATCTGGGTACTGCGATGATGACAGAGAATCGCCTACAGACCCTGGAAAAGAAGAAAAGCAGCATGAATTGGAGCAGCTGGTCCTTCTGGATACAGATGCACTTTTTAGGTTGTGAGAAGTTACCATGTGCAATGACAAGACCGACAGCGGTTGGCTCAGACAGAGCCAGCACAGGCACTATGCCATTCCTTCGACTGTGTTCCCCATGGATGTGTAGATTGCACTGAGAGACAAAAAGAAAACCCAAAGAGGTGGGAATGCTTTAGTTGAGAGATCACATGTGTCGATGATGCTGTCCTACCTTCTTGACGTGAGCTTCACAGTCCACATTCTCGGGTTTGTCAAGCTGCCTCCAAGATCCTCCTCTATTAAAGGAGATGACGGATCGTATTCGTCCATCTGCAACAGAAATTTTTTACTGATATTCAAATTGAAAATTAAACAGAAAAAACTGTTGGCTTCTCTCTTTTCTCCTGCAGGTTTTCAGTCAAACAGATGTTCACAGGTGCACAAAAACGGTTTCCTTTTAGACACATCGTTTGACCACCAAGATGCTGTTTTTAGGAGGAGGCCCACCTTGATTCCTGGCAGCCAACAGTCATAAAATGAGTTACATCATGCTAACCCACTCTTTTATTGTATTTAGCTTTTACCAATTGTATTTTGTGGGGATGTAATGGGGTCTAAGTACTGTTACGTCATTTTATTGGTTGTGTAAATTTGTTCTCCACATTTTACCCGTATCCTGATGGAGCACTGAGCAGCAGTCAGCATCACACGGGAACCATCTGGCAGTATCAAGCAGGGAGGCGTTGAGTATTAAAATCTTTAGTGCACAGAATTGAACCTGCAACCTCCCAGTCTCACGTAAAACATTTTACTACTAGCCCCTGAGCTGGAGGACACAAAAAAGGGACATAATTTGGCTGGATAATGGCCACTATGGAATGATTTATAAGAGCTGGGTATTGATAATAATTTCCAAAAACGATTCAATTCGATTTATAAGAGCCTGGATTGATTTGATTCCAATTTTTTCAGATTATTTTGATTTTTCAATTCATTTCAATTTTGAGTTGTTTAGAAATACATTAATAACCTACTATATCTTTTGAATATATTTTTTAAAAAATATTTTTTCAAAAAAGTTGGGAAAGTTCATACCTGTGAGCTCTTAAAGCTGCCCATCTAGTCAGCAATGTATGCTTAGGTCGACTGAGCGTTAGCATTAGCCGTCCTATGAGAAATCTCATTAAACGTTAGCATCAAGCTATAGCGGAATTTAGTTTTATGTGCTAAATTGATTTATTTTTTGATCTGTTAAGTTCAAATCGATTCAAATAGAGTTTCATCCACCCAGCCCCATTATTCATATTCATAGGAAAGGTACAAACCTCTGAAACTATTCACAAAAATCCGGTTTGGTACTATCATGCCACTTAAGTAAAAATAATCACAATTTCTAGATATTTCAGTCTTTTTACGGTTTTAAACAGCTAATTTTAGTCATTTCTTAATTTCTAACTAGTTTATCTGAAGACATCATTTTCTTGTTAGTGTATTACTGATCTATGAACAATTTAAAGGGATAACCAAAAATGTGTTAATAAAAAACTCCTGACAATAGTCGATCGTGAGAAATTATTGTTTTACTAATTTGATTTTAGCCTTTAAAGAACACGTTTTAAATCCAACTATAATCTTTGAAATATACTTTAATAAAACAAAATCCTACAAATTGTATATTTAAGAGAATTTAATTGAAACTAACTTTAATTAAACTTTAGGATTTTGTCAAAAATGTGTCTTTGAAAGTAAGTGTGTTTGAACTAGGATGAACAAACTCACCCACGTCTAGTTTATTCGTTAGGTAAGCCCCTCTCAGGGATGTGATGTTGGTGAAGTCGCTCTTCCTGTGCCCGTCAAACAGGTGGCGCTCCAGCGACTTGGAGAACAAAATCCCGCGGTCGTCTGAGGTGTACATGGTGCCAAAGTAGGTGTCTGCCATGAAACAGAAAGTAATTCATTCAGAGCCACCGAGAAGTGTGAAACGCACAGAATTCCTACTAAAAGACGGCCAAATAGGCTTTACACGTGCATTGTGGGAAATGTATGCTGTATTTTTATCATCGTTTGCAAGCAAACAAGTGGACCGAAACCGTCGACATCAGAATCATCAATCAAACTTGACGTGCGTGCTTCATGCGTGTCAGCTGAAGACATAAAAGTCCTGCCCAGATGTGGGCACGTGTTGGTCATGTTATTCTAGAGATCTAATCGTTTTGCAGTCCCTCCCTCCAGATATCAAAACCACTTTTTACCCATAATTCCTTTATTTATCGCTGCAGTTCAAAGTTAAAACTGTAATGTTATTAAGTGATGGTAAAAAGGAGAATGTAGATATTTGATGACCGAGGCAAAGAAGTGGAAAGAGATAAAAGGTATAAATGAACACTAGGGAGTTTGGATTGCACAACTCTAAATGATTTGTCAGCAACTCTGAGGACTTGTGAAACGAGTTTGGTCTTTTCTGTTGAATGTTTCCATTACAGCGCACAAAAAAAAAGAAAAAAAAAGAAAAAAAAAAGATGATGAGAGCGCAGCAGCTTGTCTGAAACTGCAGGTCAGCTTATTTATAGGTTTCTGTGCATGCAGGTGTGTGGTATTAAAGCAAATAACCAACATACGTAAAAAATACAGGGTATTCTTACCAACTGTAACAGAAAATTGTATGATTGTATTAGTTTTTCTCTCTTAGATCGTTCACAAATCCAAATGTCATTACTTCTCCAACTGCTTCCCCAAATTCCTATGGAAGTTAGTCAAAGGTTACAAATACTTGCTAATAGCTAATTTTGATTTTTATCCTGATAAGTTATGCTAATGCTAGCTTTCCACTTGGAGCTGCAAAGGATCTTTTCTGTTAAGTTGTTTAAATTTTCATCTTCACAAAATCACTGAAAAACAGAGCAAAAGTTATTTAAGCAAGCTCAGCGTTTTTTACATTAAACTAGAACTAGAACTGTTACTGTATTTTCTAACGTTGCTCCTCTTTGTTTTTGTTCATAATGAAACGTTGACAATTTCAATAGAATCTCAAATTTTGGAGGATTACTTAAATTTGTAGTTTGATTTTTGAACGAGCTAAGAGGAGAAAATGAATACAGTTAGCCATGACAAATATTGAAAAAAAAATTCTGTTACAGTTGGTAATGTTACCGTTTATTATTTACATAAAAATTAGCTAAACGGCGTTCAGATGTCAGTATGATTTAGCATGATCTAAACGTTTTGTTGTAGTTCATCATCATTCCACTAGGGGCAGTAGGAGGGCTTTTCCTGCTTATTTCAAAATGGCTGCTCCCATGAAATTTCTGAAACATTTTTGGCGGGAAAAAGTTTTCATTAATTTTCCAAACTTTAAGGTTAAAATAACTTATCTATCGTTATTCATCTTTGAAAGTGACTACTTGTGGTATTGAAAAAATGCTAAATGTCTCAATTATTAATTCTTTATATTACAGTTCCACAATGTTAAAAATGTTTGCATCACATTTAAGACAGTAGATAAATATGGTGATTTCTTTATTTTATTTTATTTTTTTTAGCATCTTAAACTTGCATTGTTAAGAGCAAACATTAACAAATCTCCAAATTAATCAAAATAATTTATATCTATAAAAATAATGATATTGTGAAGGTTTTTGTGAATGTGAATTTTTAAGAAATGTCAGATTTATTGTAAATTATTTGATGTGGGCTTTACAGGGCTAAGAAAAAAACTTTTGGAAATACTGTGAGTTAAATGACTGAAAACAACTAGACTCCTCTGTAATTCACTTTCCTTCTTTGACTAAAGAGGAAAAACTGTTGCCTGATACCTCCTGGGTTGTCCACGTGCATGAAGAGCATGTCCTCATCTCCATCTAAGATAGAGTAAAACTGCAAACAGGCAAAGAGAGAGAAAGAAAAAAAAAAACAGTAAATACTGGCGAGAAAACTCTGCATTAGCATTATTTTTGTATGACTAATTTGATCTTCGGCTTAAAGCTTTTGTAGTTCGTTTGCTGTGTCAACAGAACGTGTGGGCATTTCATCAGAGCCGAAGACTGTTCAGTTGGAAAACAGAAATGTGGCCACTCTTGTTTTCACTTCAACTGGTTCCGCTTGGATGATGACACAAGGTACCTTCTGGTTTTGGCCCTGAACTCTCGACACGATTAAAGAAGCTCCCAAATGGTGGAGAACTAAATAAGCTGTGAAGTCAAACTCCAATCATCTTTAGATTTAGTGGAAAAGTATTCCCAGTGGTTTTTAACTTATCATTGTAATATTCAATAATTTA
Source organism: Oryzias javanicus (assembly GCA_003999625.1). NCBI lineage: Eukaryota > Metazoa > Chordata > Actinopteri > Beloniformes > Adrianichthyidae > Oryzias > Oryzias javanicus. Next base: position 20,134,589 of record CM012459.1, read on the forward strand.
TCCATATCTCTCTTGTTGCAATATTGTTTGGCCAACTTATCTGAAGATAATCTTACATTTATAAAAGGTATTTGTTCGTTTGGCCAAAGATTTTGACACAGATTTTGATGCAACCAGTGACCCACTCGTTTCAAAATTACAGTCATCAATATTCATCAGATACTTACATTTTTTTAAATTTATCAATCAGGGCAAATATTCCACGAATTTCCAAAGCTATTTCATAAAAAAAAATGAAGTTAATACCTTATGGTACAAGACAAGGGCAGACATTCCACCCTCCTAATATGATTAGTCACAAATTACATTTTCTTTTCGTTACCATGGGAACGAGTTATTAAATGAGTCTGAGTTCTTGATAGCAAGATTCAGTAAAAATATCCTAACAAAGATTTTTGATCTCATGGTATAAAAATGGGATTTAATTTAGTTTAAAAAATAATAATTTTCATAAAATCAATTTGATTTGGAATTGTTTACTTACTGTATTTTATTTTATTTTTTGACAGAGGTTCCTGTAACACACTATCACATGATTTTAATTTTTTGTATTTTTAAATAAATTTAAATAAATAAATCAAATCAAACTATGATTTTTAATTATGATTTTATTCAAATTTTTTAAAAATCTGTCATTTGTTCAGAGCGGGAGAAATCCTCAGACATTCGCCTCTGCTCCCGCCCCCATCTTCCACTGCTAGCCCACAACCCTAACTTAACCTCACTGGAACTAGATTCTCTCACCTGCTCAGTGGAAGCTGATGGCAGTAATGCTTGGCTGAAGGTTTGTCCTTGGTCGGATGAAAAATACATGACTCGCGGGGACCTCTAGGAGAACAATACAGGTCAGTACAGGGAGGCTATTTGATCAGAACTAAACAGAATATTTCAGAGAACTGTCTCCACGTCACATGAACTCATCTCACCGAGTCCTCCATCACAGAGAAGAAGAGAAACACTCCAATGTAGCCGAAGCTAAAGACGTCCTTGTGGATGATGGTGAACGTTTTGCCCAAATCGTGCGTCCTCTTCAGCACCAAATCTCCCCTTTCTTCTGCCTCAACTAAGGTTGACAGAAAATGTGGTTAAAAAAGTGACGAAAAGGGCGAAAACAGGATATAGCGATATGACAATCAGCAGCTTGGAATGATTTATGAATCTTGAACTCAAACGACCCTCAAAATGGCAGCTCAGTGTGTAGTCTGGATGAAGATTTCTCTGAAAATTGTCTTGGATCAACGTTCTGTACCTCAGAAGCTCACAGCACTACAGCTGTTAAGTATTAAACAGCATCTGCTTCATATACTACATCCTTTAGATCCTGGAAAATAAAACCCTTTCATTTTAGAAGCCGAAGGGGATAAAAAAAAAAGAAGAAAATTCCAGACCAGCATAATAGTTTTTAGAACCACTGTTTAGTAGTTTTCAAATTTAAATGGACATGTAATGCAGATGGATTGTTTAACTGTAAATCTGTATAAACATATTTAGCTGTCACATCATAGCAGAGAGTGTTGAAGCTGCCTGGTGGAATCTAACCACAAAAATGCTTTGATGAATGTGGATTCCACACATCAGCGTCGCCTTCAGTGGTTATGCTGACAAGTCAACTGTCAGCGCTGGAAAAACGTAGTAATGAGGCGATGTCATTATGAAACTTGAGACGAAATCTGTAGGATGGGAAAATGAATGTAGCTTTTCTTCAGGTTATGAGTCTGTGTAAAGCTGGGCAGTGCAGCTGAGATTTTTCCTGTCTTTTCTGGTAAGAAAAGTATTTTTTTTCTTCCAAATTTAGATTTTCTGTCTATTCCATTTAGTCATACCATTAGTATGTTATTTTTCACAAAAAATATTCATCTAAGTTCCATGTTGTTTTTGCTCGCAATTATAATTTTGTTGTAGTCAATGAGGAGACATTGACATTTGCACAATCTCCGTCTGAGTTCAACCACAAATTAAGTGATAAATTCTGAATTGATCAGTTCTTCTGGTGTTGATATCTTCTCTGACAAACTGCTTCGTTTTGGTTTGCATTGTAGAAAAACGAATAAAGAATATTCTTTGTTGTCTTGTGATGTTGTGATAATGACGTGTAGAAAAATGTTCTTGTTATTTCTAATTTGATATCTCGTGATAACATAAAAACAAACTGTTTTCTTGTGATAATGTAATAAGTAGATGTCATAATCACAAGACAAATAATTAATTTAACTTGATGACATCATAGACGAAGGGTTCAGCCTGACGTTCCCAGCAGACCTGAGTCTTTCTGGCCTCCTTCCCCACCAGCGAATCCAACTCACCACCAGGTAGTGATCAGTGGATCAGCTCTACCCCTCTCTTTTGCCCGAGTGTCCAAAACACACGGCCGGAGATCGCCTGAAACGACTACAAATTCGATCATCGATCTCCTGCGAGGGTGTCTTGATGCCAGGTGTACGGATGGACACCTTTGTGTTCGAACATGGTGTTCGTTATGGAAAAACTATGACGTTCGCAGAAGTCCAACAACAAAACACAGCTCGGGTTCAGGTCAGGGAGGTCATTCCTACCAATAGTAGGTAGTTTGCCCTCTCTCGGTGGGTGGACTACTCCTGCTTCAGGTTGAGGAGTTTAAATATCTTGGGGTTTTGTTCACGATTGAGGGAAGATTGGAGGGTGAGATCGACAGGCGGATTGGAGCGGGGTCCACCACTTTGCGGTCGCTGCAGCGGTCCGTTGTGGTGAGGAGAGAGCTGAGCCAGAAAGCAAAGCTCTGGATTTACTGGTCAATCTTCGTACCAGCACTCACCTATGATCATGAGATCTGGGTCATGACCATAAAAACGAGATCCCGACTACAAGCGGCTGAAATGATCCAGTTGAGGTGGCCTGGACATCTGATCCAGATGCCTCCTGAACGCCTCCCTGGAGAAGTGTCCCGGGCATGTCCCACTGAGTGAAGGCCCCAGGAAAGACCTAGGACATGCTGGGGAGACTATGTCTCTCGGCTGGCCTGGGAACGTCTTGGGATCACCTAGAGGAGCTGGAGGAAGTGACCGGGGAGAGGGAAGTCTGGGCATTTTTGCTTAGACTGCTGCCCCCGTGACCCGGTCTCAAATGAGCGGAAGAAGATGGATGGATGGATGATGACATCATAGTAGATGTCGATATCATGAGAAAAAAACATGTTTTCTTGTAGTAACGTGATAGTAGATGTCGTTATCACTAGAAAAAGAGTTTTTGTCTTGTGGTAAAACAATATTGGATGTAGTAATCATAAGTAATTGTCAGAAAAACACTTTTTGTAATGACACAAAAGAAAATATTGTTATCACTAAAAAACTGTTTTCTCATGATAACATATTAGATTTTGTTTTTGTAAGAATAAGCTTGTTTTCTCATGATAGTAGATGTTGTTAGACTTGTTTTCCCATCATCGTGCAAAAGTAGATGTTATTGTGAGAAAAAACCTGTTTTCTTCCAGTTGTAATAGTTGTCATTATCACAGAAAACCCTGTTGTTTCGTAATAACACAAAAGCAGATGTCATTATTGCTAGAAAAAAACTGTTTATTCAGGATGCCATAGTATATTTTGTTAACGAAAAGCTTGTTTTCTCATGGTAATTATCCTGACAAAAAACCTGTTTTCTTATGATAGCATGATAACAGATGTTATGATTGTGAGAAAAAACATGTTCTCTGTCAATTATGCAAAAGTAGATACTGTAACTGCGAGAAAAAAACTTTTTTCTTATGATAATGTAATAGATGTTATCACGAAATAACAGTTTTTTTTTTCGTAATAATGCGAAAGTAGATGTTATTTTGGCTAAAACAATTGTTTTCTCATTATAAGATAGCACATGTTAGTAAAAATTGTTTTCATTTGGCAACATGATAATAGATATATTATCATTAAAAAAAAAAAAACAAGTTTTCTCATAACAATGTAATAGATGCCGTTATCACAAAAAATAAAAAACATTTTGCTATAATTTAAAAGTAGATGTTGTTTTTATTAGAAAAAGCTTGTTTTCTCGTGATAACATGATCTCGTTATCCTAAGAAAAAATGTGTTTTCTTATAATGACGTGATACAAATATGTCATCAAAGAAAACAAGCGAAATCCAGTCGAAACCAAGGTTTTCGTTAGTTTAGCTTTCCTGAGGAGTGTTTTGTGCAGTTCTCCATACACAACCTGAATTTTTCAAAAATATTTAAATGCATGTTATGTTTTTGTAGTATTTTTTATGTCTTTGATGTTCTCCAATTTATTGCCAAACAACTCCGTCCATGTGTTTCTTACCTGCATCTACGCGACTACAACCGAAGAACAAATTGTCGCCGGCCCCCCTAAAAAAAACAAACATGAGTTTCCATGTGTCATACATTGTTTAACAAATGTTTCATACTAGCTCCTTGAGCTTTCCTGGATCCAGTTTCCTGTTTATTCTCACCATAAGAAAGAATTCACTCCATCATGAACCTTTGTCCACGCCGCGCCAAAGTCCAGAGAGAGCCAAAGGCCGCCCTGAGATTCAGGAAACAGGAATGTTTGCTTTGCCTTTGAGGTGTGTTCTTAATGAGTGAGCCATATTTGTGCGCCCGCCGAGAACTCAGCAAACCCCCGATGAGAATCAAATGGTAGAACTCACGTCAATGCTCAGAGCTGCTAGGTAGTCTGGGTTGGAGAAGTGGTACGTGATTGGCTGAGCCAGGTGAAAGGGCAGCTGGATGAACTTGAAGCTCGCGCCTGCATCCCTGGAGGTGAAGATGATCCCACCTGGATTGTTTAGGACAGGTGTGTCTGCAGTCAGGATTACCTGTGATTCAAGGAAAAAAAAAAAGAAAGTGAATCACCTGCTTCGTGTCAAAGAACCCCTAAAAAGTTCAATGAGCACAAATTTGTTTGTTTTTTTTGTAACTGTGGGAAAGTGGCAATAAAAGGAGGATGGGAACTTTCAGCATGGAAGTTTCAAAGAATATTAGAACCAGATGACTCTGTGCTGTCAGCTTTCAACACGGTCAGTTCCTTTTCTATTAAATTCTATTTGAAGAGATTCTAAAAATTACCTGTATTTGTTATTTATTTATTTTTGAAAAACGATTTTACACAGTTTGTAGTAATTTTATGTCAAGTTTAAAAGTTCACACCAGTTTTGTTGACAGTAAATCTTTGTCTATCCAAAACAGATGGGATGTCTTCACACTCGTTTGGCAACATATGTTCTTCATCCAAGTGACCCAACATAACATGAATTTCACAAACTCTGTGTGACCCTTTCACTGTATCTTTTTTTCTTTTTTTTTTTTTTAAGCTGTTGTGGATTTTAGTAGTAACTCACAGAGCTCCCAGGACCAACACTGACTCCAAACTCCTCTTTGATGAAGGTGTGGTTGATGCGCTGGGAGATGTCGTGGAAGGACTTCCCATAATCGATGCTAGTTGGGAGTTTAAAAAGAAAAAAAGTAGAGTTTTGATTGATCGGGATGCTGGATCAAGGTGAACTGATGAGACTCACCTTCGGTAAAGACGTGACGAGCCTCCTTCCTGAAAAGATTCAAGAGGAGCGCTGATGGTTGACAGCACCAGGATCACCTGAAATATGTTTTATTGAGACTTTTTTTTAAAATACGAATCTTAATTTTCATAATTTTTGGGATAATTTGAAAAAATACTCACTCCAGTATCATCGCCCACCCAGGTGAGAATCACATAGGAGCCATCATCTCCGTTAAATCCTGTCTAGGAGAAGATTTAAAAATTAAATTAATGCAATTAAATTTAACCAAAATTCAGAGTACGAATATTCAGGACGTCAAAGATCGCTGATTTGCAATCTTTAAAAAAATATAATAAACTGTACTAAAATATTATCATATTTTTATCTGGGGACGATGTACTTTTGCTCTGAAACTCAGATTAATGTTGTATTTTAAGCTTACGAACTAAAGCCGAAAGAACAGCGGTGCCGCCACCGGAGGTAAACAAATCTTCGTGACTGTGAACTTCCGGTTTTCAAAGTAAAATTAGTGAGAGCTTTTTTCCGTTCAGAAACTGAGACTAATGTCCCGCTCACTGACATAACTTCTGAAAAAAATAATTAGCTTTAACACCAGAGCTTTATTTCCATTGTTTACGTGCTTTTGGTTATGGTAATTCTCTAACGGTTGACGCAATTAACAAAATTCCATCTTATTCCTGAGCCTGAGCTGTTGAAAGGCAGATGTAATCAACGTGAATCAGCTGATTCTGCTGCATAAAAAACGACCCTTTTCATAGGGGCTCTGCACCAATAAAGCTTAGAACGTAAAATATTGAAGAACTTTGTGGATAGAAAATTGTGGAGATCATTTTCAAGCTTTCCTCTTAAATGATCCAAAACATCAGTGATTTGTATCCTTTTTATGTTACTGCGAACTTAAACAGAAGGTTGACAAAAGAAGAAAAAGTTTAAGATTACAAAAAACATTTTTTTTTCTGAATCTTTGTTTTTTCTTTTTAAATCAGTTTTGTTGATTCTGATCTCCTGATTTAAATAAAGATGTAAATAATGATTAAATACAAATAAATTCAAAGTAAGAATCGGGGTTATATTCGTGAATCGTTGAGCTTGATTCGTGAATCGTATTGTATCGCCACCTGAGCAACGATCCACAGCCCTGCGTATGAATGAACGTTCAAACCCAGCTCACCTCGTGTGTGTTGAGATCCAGAACCATGTGCTCAGCTGGAGTGAGAGGGAGACGACATGAGGTGAAGGGAGGACCGTGATGGGGGCCGCTGGCTCCCCTCCTGGGGCGCGCGCGCGCACTCCCGCGAGCTTCCTCCCGCGGAGCCCGATGGAAAGCTACGCTCTTCCCCCAAAGGCTGCTGCTCTCAGCGCCGAGGAGAAGCCCGAGGAGGACCCACACCTCACCGGGGATCATCCTGAGAAATGTATGTGCGCGCGAGCCGGAGGTGCTGCGCTCTGGAGGCTGGTCAGGTGGGAAGGGTCATTAACTTAAGAAGTGCTGCGCTCAGCGGCGCCGTCAGCAGGTGCTCCTGCCCGCATCCAGGTGACCTTTTTGAGATGGGAGCGGATCCTTGGAGTCCATATGGCCCCCAAACAGTCTTTAAATAATCCAATTTATTCTCAATAATTAAAGGTTTTAATCTAGTTTGGTTAAAAAAAAACATTTAAATAGCTTAAGAGTTTGGATAATAATTATCATAATTAGGTGAAAGTGCATTTAAACTTCAAGAAACTTAAAAAAAAAAGAATAATTTTATGATTCGATCCAGTCATTTGAATTCAAAATTATTAAGCAATACAATAACAATCTATGTTTTTAATATATTTATATTAAACTGATCAGTTCACATACTGTAGAATATATTCATGAAATAATAAGATTGTTAATAGCATACAGTGTTACATGGTTTGTCAATAAAAGAAGCTCTGACAAAATTGTTCAGATCATTAACATTTAAACATTGTTCTGCTTCTCCTGGCCTGGAGAGCGTTTCAGTTTGGCCACCAGGTGGCGATTGCACAATACCATTATTCCAGAAGAAGAAGAAAGTATGAGCAAAAAAACAGTGTTTGAGACCACATGGTGGTTACTATCAATGGTTACTTTAAAAAGTATTTCCTGGAAAGAGTTTGGAAAATTCACGCCTGTGAGTTTATAGTGTTCATTTAGTCAGCAATCTATGTTTAGGTCCACTGAGAGTTAGCATTAGCCGTCCTATTGAAAATTCCAGTAAACGTTGGCATCAAGCTACGGACTTTAGCTTTATGTGATAAATTGATTTATATTTTTATGAATTGATTAATGATCTATTTAGTTTAAATCGATTAATCGATTTTGTCAACCCAGCCCTAGCTTACAATACTGCAACCTTAGCTTCAGAGACACGTGTGGCTCCTCTACTCTTCCATTGTTCTCTAGTTAAAGAAAAAAAGTTTGTTAATTTAAAAAAAAATTACATATAAAGTAAAAAAAAAAAAAAAAATAATCCCAACTTTATTAATCTCATTCACAAATAACTGAAGTTAGTTTGTATCAAACGTTGCTCTAAAATTGGATTCATACTTCATGTGTATCAGATTATGAGGCAGATTTGTCTATATAGGATTTTAAGTGCACCCTATGATTAAAAAACACTGTTAAGCTTGTTTAAGTTTGGTTGGTTAGATTAATACATTTACAGCTAAAAAAATAGTTTTTTGTTTCTTTTTTTGTATTCTTCATTTTATTTTTTTTAATACTGCTTACACAAACTACTACATTTACTCCATTCAAATGATCATATACCTCCCTCCAATTTAGAATGATTACAAATAAATCCAAACTATATCTGGAATCACTGAAACTCCTTATGGCAGGGGTGTCAAACTCAATCAAACAGGGGAACAAAATCCAAAACACACCTTAGGTGGCGGGTCAAACAGGATAAACTTTTATTGAACACACTAAAACTACATTTTTAAAACGTAATTTTTTAACATAACAATGAATAAAAGCAGGCAGGAATATTACTCCAGAATAAATCACCTTAAACCTTAAATAACTTTTAATGTTTTATTCTTTCTGAAAATAAATGTTGTCAAAATTATATAAGTTAGAAATCAGCGCAAGATAACATCAGCCCATTTATGAATATGAAACAAAATAATCTTGAGGGCCGGAAATAATTACCACATGTGTCTTAAAGAACTAAAAACAATTTATAATACATTGAAAACCGTACTTTTTTTTTTTTATAGATGTGCATAATAAAAAAAATTTTGATTCATATTTTAATTTATAAAAGTAAACTTTTTTTTAAAATATATTTATCATAAAAGTAACAAAAATATACATAGATATCTGATTTGTGTCTCTGACTGAAAAATCCACCGCATGGCCTTTTAAGTGTTGAAGATTCCAGATAAAACTACTTCAGAAAGACAAAAAAAGATCTATAAAAAGTAAAAACTACGTAAGTTAAAGACGCAGCAAATATGAGTAACTGTTCCGTATCAAAACAGGATGTAGTGGAAAAACGTTTATTGTTTTGAAAAAAAAGTCAACCCCTAAGATTGATGGGTTGTCAGGGATGTTTTAACACTACAACAAGCATCAAACAGCCTGAAGATGTTTTTGTATCGTCACAGTTTGGTTAAGACACGAGCAGGCAGGAGATCTGATGACATTCTTTCCCAGGAAATACGAGTAACATCTTGGATTTACAGTTGCCTCTGGCTCTCCGTTTAATCTAGCGGTGAGGATCTTTCACAAATATTTCTACATTTAATCTCAGCAAACATACCATTGTAAAGATATGACGATGATACTGTACATAAAAAATGAGGTCAGCACAGGTGAAAGCTTGCTACTAGTAAAGCTGTCTTTATGGTCTGTTAGCAGAACCTAAAATAGAAGATTACGAAAAAATAAAGAGACGTGTTGAGAACCGTTGGAGATTACGATAAAATGATACTCTGTGAGTCATGGTTGCACATTTCCCTTCTCCTCCTTTTTTTTAATTTTTATTTTTTTTAAACCTCAGTGAATTCACTTCCTTACCTCCAAAAGAGTTCGGGGCTATCCAGTGATTTTTAAAGTCATTTTGACGGATTCTAATAAATAAAAACATGTTTTGAATACTGTGTTCTGATGATGAAAACTTCAATACTAATAAAAAAAAATGATTAATTGAAGAAATTGTTCAATTGCTATGTATTGTTGTCTATATTCGTTATTCAAAAAGGGGCGGAGCTATATGTGGTAAAGGGTTTGCAACTTCCCCCCTAATTTTTTAATCCTTATCAATATAATTATTGACTAAAGTTAAGAAATCATCAATACAAGCTTCTTTAAACATTGCTAAAATGACAAAAGCAACATTTTTAAAAATTCAATGAATACACTAAAAATTGTTGAACTGCAATGCTTTTATTCCACTTTTCTCCCCCCTTTCATTCCCTTCGCTCCTGTCCTTGAGAATAAATAAAGTTGTTTGAATCTAGTGAACAAAACTGTACACTAGTTTTTTTTGCAAAGCTTTCTGGGAAAAAAGTTCTAGGACCACTGAATTTTGGAATCATAGAAGCCAAACGCCCTGTATCATTTGTTGCAGTGAATTTTGGGGAAATATATAAAAATAAATATGAACCTAATAAATAAATAAATGTAAAAGAAAGAAAAAAGATCAATTAGAGTAATAAATAAAGTTTTGTGAATCTTCCAAAGTACCATTTTGAATAATTGTGGATGGATTTAGGAATGCTGTTTTGTGCTTTTAGATGGGCTTTGGTAATCATGATGCTTTAGCGTTTTAATTAATGTTGGTTAAAAATAGCAAAATGTGACATGAAACTTAAACATAGTTCACTATCCAGGGACAGCCTACGTTTCTGATGCATGTTTATTACTGAAGTTTGAAAGAAAACCCTCTGCCTTTTTTTAGTCCTTAACCACCAATTCTTGACCAATATTGTTAAGAATCTGTGGGAGATCAGCTGCTCCAGGCAAGGTGAAACCACTTACAGACAAAAGAACCGGTCAGATCACTTTACCTGAAAGGGTTCATAGTATTTCAGAGTACGAGGAGGAGTGTACCTAATACTAAATCTAGGCCACAACTGGTGGTATTCGTGAAAATATCTCCCCAAAGTAAAGGTAAAAATGTATTCTTCTCTCAAATCTACATTTAGGAGTAGACTTCAAAAGGCCACAAGTTCAGTGTCAAAACTTCAGATGTCAAACTTCCACAAACACTGATAAGTGTGTGAAAGTGTGTTTTTTTTAACACGAAAGTGTGTTTTTTTAACAGCAGTTTGATTTCAGCCCCCTGTAGTTCCAGTATGTTAATAATTAAGGGGCATGCTTGCTTGCTGAAGACTCTGTCTAAAACTTTGTATTGTGAAGAATTTGACTGCAGTTTATATTGATTGACTCATGTTAAAATATTGATTTAATCTGTTTTTTTAACTCAGAAATCCTATGTAATAGAGTAAAGCTGCTTAAACTGCCTGAAGTCTGATCTCTCTTTCACAACACTCTTCTAAGTGGATTGTTGTTACTTGTCCTCCGAGAACGTCGGCCATTGTCGGGACCTGTCGCTCACGTAGCCTCGTAAACGCAAGAGGTATCGGCTTTCAGGCCAAATCCGAACACGTAATATCGGTGTAACATTTGGAGCACACAATACATGACCCCGCATCGCATTTCACCTAAAAACTTTATTGACACGTCAAAAAGACAAAAAAGTGCAAATGGTTGCTCAGTAGTGTGGTTTTTTGGTCATCAGAGCGGCGGGTACTTTCCAAGACCTTCCAGCTTGCAACATATAGTATAGTTGCGCTTCATTGTTCAAAGGAGTCTGTGAAGAAGGATCTGGGAGTTCAGGAGTGGCTGTGTTTAGACACAGACTGTAGGATGGTTGCCTCTGTGGTCGACATGGACTGCTCATACATGTAGACGTCCTCCTGGGAGTACATGAGGCCGCCAAAAGAGTCCATAATTCCACAGAGGAGCGCCAGGGCAGAAAATACAATTTCAGAGGCGAAGACGACCAGAACTCCCACCATCATGATGGCTATGAAGAGAGAAAGCTGCAAAAAACAGAAAAAAGACAAGAAATGTGTTTTAGCAATCATTGAGTTTTAGAAGGAATACATGTATTCCTAAACTTTGTATTAATTCAAGTTAAACAAAATAAGTGAATTGAATAAATTAAGTCTTCTATTTATATTAATGCTGCCACAAAATCGACTAATCACCAATTATTTTTTCCGATTAGTCGACTAATCGGATCATTTGCAAACTGGATGTGAAGCACACATCTTAACGATCATTAGCTTTAAATTAACTAAAAACTAGATACATAGCATTACCTGCGATAATGGTGTGAGATTAATTTGGCCTGCTAAAGATGCTAGTGCTGATAGCTGAAGATGCTGAAATTGATAGCTAAAAACGCTAACGTAGATGTCGGAAATCTCCGAAGCTAATAGCTGAAATCGCTGAGGCTAATAGCTAAAAAAGCTGATAGCTAAAATATTAGTTAAATGTTAAAGTATTCTAAAAAACCAAAAGTCTAAATTAGCCAAAATAGCTAGCATAAGCTAACTCGAAATTAGCCAAAAAACTGAAACAAACCTAAATGAGCAAAAAAGCTAGCATGCTGCTGAAATATTAGCTAAACTCCAAAACAGCCTGAAAAACCTCAATAAATACCAAAATAGTCCAAAAAGCTAGCAGAGTGTCATCATAACTTTCAACTTTACTACACTCTGACTCCATTTAACATAAAGTAACGACTATTTGACAATTTATTAGTCGTCCACTATTTTAATAGTCGATGTGTAATGTGACAGCCCTAATTTATATGGAATCTAAGTCTTGACTATAAAATTCCAAGCGATATGGAGGGCACATATCCACCTTTTTAAGATATTTTTTATGATATTATAAAAGCTTTAAAATTCATATATTTATTTATCCAATAATTTTAATAATTGCAATCAAATGGCCAAGTTTCATGTATGAGTGAAGAAAAAGAGATTAATAGTTAAGAAAAGTTGAGAAATAGCTTCTTTGAAACAGAACATTTAAGTCTTAGATTAATTATGTATTTCTTGAGTTACTTTTCAGAGTACTTTCTGGGGTTATACTCAATTTTTAACACAATTTATGGGTTAAAAGGTTGTTTTTTTTTTTTTACTTTTGAGCAAAAAGTTAGCCCCTTTTTTGTCTTGGAGTTTTTTTTTTTTTAGTGGGCCTTATGCGCCAACATTGGCACATGAAGCAGATGATTTGAAGTGCAGAAAAACTAAGCCATGCGGCTCTTTTCGTGCGATTAAAGATCGTCTGCAGAAACACAGCAGTGTGCACAGAAAGCATGCAAACCACAGAAACCTTCACCCAAAACGAAAGTCTAACCGAGAGACCACGCGCGCAGTCAGGTAATTACGCAGAGTTGAGCTCCATTCGAAAAAAGATTCAATTCGTTTGAAGGAAGGAACCAAACCGCTTACAGAACGTGCGTAAAATCTTACCTACCCGCTGCTCGGAGGGTTGTTTTCTGATTCCTTTCGCTCGCTGAAGTGTGTTCCTGGAATCCACAGACGCTTTGTTGGAGGCAGTTCATGCGTCAGGAGGAAAACAGCAGCCTCATCCTCAGCTGAAACGGTGGAGCAGCCTCTCCGAGCGCTGTGGTCATAGACTGATAGGGCTGTGTAGTAGCTGACGCTCTGCTGATCCACGGCTCATGCGCAGCATGTCGCTTCCTGTAGACTCAGCTCCATGAGAGTTGGGTTTTTCCAGGGGGTTGTCCAAAGTAAATGCGCTCAAACACTTTCTCTTATTAAGAAAAGAAACCAACACAGAATTATCGTTATTATTATTACTGTTATTTCCATTTTAATGTATTTATTTCTCAGGGACAGTGCGCATTATAAGCATTCCATGCAATGAACCAGAATTTGCGCAGCAGCAATTTTTCATCTGTTGTCTTTGAACAGAAAACAGTGACTTAAAACAAAGTTTAGAATATCAATTAAAAGGATATACAGTAAAAATACATTTATAAGACAATCACATAAAATATTATTTAAATTTTTTTTATTAAAAAATACATGCATTGTAAAACATTAAAAAAAAACTATTATTATTATTATTATTTATTAAAGATATGGAGCCCCTGAGGGTATATGGAAAAAAAATTCTAGTTTCTCATGCTACCAGATCGTAGCTGGTGTGAACCAGACAGTAGCTGTTGAGCCTAGAGTATCTGGTGAGCACCATACAGTAACAACTGAGCACCAGATAGTAACCGGTGAGCACCAGATAGTAGCTGGTGAGCGCCAGATAATACACGATGAGTGCCAGGTAGTAGAAGATTAACACCAGATCGTGGCTATAGTGAGCACCAGATAGTAATTGATGTGTCCCAGATTGTAGCTGGTGAGCGCCAGATAATACATGATGAGCGTCAGATAGTAGAAGTTGAACACCAGATAGTGGCTATAGTGAGCACCAGATAGTAACTCGTGAGCACCAGATAGTAACTGGTGTCCGCACAATAGTAGCTGGTAAGTAAGAGATAATACCAGCTGAGCGCCAGGTAGTAACTGGTGAGCACCAGATAGTATCAGAATGGAGTGGAGTTTATTCAAATCAAATCAAATCAAACTTTATTTATAAAAAAGCGCTTCTCATACTTGCGCAGCTCGAAGCGCTTTACATTAAAAAACAAACATATACAATAAAAACCAAACCCACCCTTCACCCTCCCCTCCATTGTCATACACAACCCAAAATCCCACACATAAGGAAATTCATGAAAAATAACTTGAGAATAAAAGTTGTAAAATAACATAACGTAAGTTGCCCGCTTATTGTAGATTTTAAATAACAACCACAAGCTTTTTTTCTTTATCTGCACCTGGTTCGTAACAATTTGTATAAATACATACTCAGAAACACAATTTATGTGAATTTTCTTTATATATGCCCTTCATCAACTACCATCATCAGAAAACGCTAGGAGGATGTTAAAAATACCAACACGATTTTTATTTGAGTGGGACTTTAAATCTGAGCCCGCAAAGGGTGACTGTGGAGAGAAAAGATCCTTTTTAATGGATAATTGGAAGAAACTTTCCTTTCAATACAGCATAAAGTGATCCTTGTTTCAATTTAAAAAAAATATATTATTTTCTGTCTTATCAAAAAAGCTTTTCAACAGTATGATCATCGTAATTAAAAAATAAACAAATATTTTTATTTACAAGTAAGAGTAATAATTGCATTAATTATTTGGTGAACTGGATCTTTTGATTTTCCAATCAATTTTATGATTAGTAATCATTTGTTTAAAATATTTTTACATGGATATGAACCTCTGTAAGTTGTCTTTTTTAATATTCTTGCTTGTAAAAAACTATTACCAATCCGATCCCTTATAAGAAAACATGTCAGTGACAACTTTTTTCTTCTTAAAAATAAGAATTCTTGCTAAGATGATTTTTCTTATTCCATTGGCAGATTTTTTTCTTCTTCTTCTTTTTTTAATAGTTCTGACTTATTTCTATTGGGCCTGTTTTTGCAAAGAAAAGCACCAAAAAAGTAAGGAACCATCCGCTGTGACTGATTATCCTATTGCCCAAACACGACCGCGCTCAGTATAAAGTGACACACTTTACAACTTAAAACATTAAAGCCACAAATTAAAGAGTTAAACAATTAAAAGGTAAAATAATGAAATACATAAATATAATAACCCAAATAAAAAGCCAAATAAAACACAGCAGTAGAGCAGCGTGTCATGCTGTGACAAGAGCTGGGCTATAAAAATGAGTTTTATGAAGTAGAACAACTCTGGAGCATCTGTTACTGAACAGGAAGCAGATGTCCATGTCATCATCTAAGTCCCTTTTCTCTTTTTTTTTTGGTTCAAGTTCATATTTGCCTTGTTTTCCTACTTGAAAGTTGAAGAACAAAATAGGCATAAGACCATTTTTGAATGGGCAAAAGTTGAAAAGAAACCCTTTTTTAATGTTGTTTGTAGGTCAAAATGACTTTTTTTTTACTCTTTGGGACCCAAATTTATTTCCAGCTATGAAAAATGAAAAAAGTGGTTTCATGTATCAAGGGGTTAACATTTTAATGATTATCGCAGACTTAGCATTTTCTAATTAAAGCTATTTAACTTTCTTTTTTTTTTGCTGTCAGCTTTTCTGCTATTGTGTGCAATTCTAGACTTACATTTCTATACTTCGGAAACATTGTATCTGATTTTAGATCTTCTATTGACTTTATTAACTGACACCACTCAAGAAGCCCTAAAGATTTGTTTTTTTTAAGTTACGGTTGACAAAAAAGCAGAACTAAGAAAGACTATGAAGAAGGAATGAGCTTAATAGCACTTTTTAAGGAAATTCTATGTAAAACACGAGGAAAATGAGAGGAACCAATGTGAAGGGGAGTTCTGCTATCCAGACAGATTACTGGAACTGTCCAGATTACTCAATACACTGATGGATATCTACAGGAATAGATTCTTAACTTTGGCTTTTACTTCATAAACCTCCACCTGGTTTTGTCAGCTTCAATATATATTTTTTTTTAAATTAAACTCCCACTCCAATTGTAAAAGCGTTCCCTAGAGATATACTTTAATTATGATTATGCCGTTTTTAGCCAAAATCAAAAACCTGTGTCATTTTCTGGGATAAAGTTCATCATAATTCACCTCTTAGCTGTTGTCACGGAAGTAAGCCTCTGTCGATATCCCATCATCCTTTTTTTTTAAACTCTCTCCTGCTAGTTTACAACTCCAAGCTAATATTAGCGATGCAACAAAAAGGTGAGCAATATTGGAGCTATCAAGCTGTATAGTTTTAAGCAACATTAGAGCGAGTGGATGCATCAGAATGAAGAAATACTCAGAAATGCAATTTTATTACTAAATCCTTTTATATATGTCCTCCATCATGAGAAGAATGCTACAAAAACATGTTTGAAACACTAAAAACACGATTTTCATCGGAGTGGGTTTTTGAAGGAAACCCAACAGGAAGTGGATGTTTTCACTTCCTAATTTGGAGTCCTCAAGAGGGTAAATGTCATCTATTAGATGATCAGTAGAAAATCAAGTTGAGTTTTGTGAATCCCCCATCAGTTGTGTCTATAGTGACTCATAGCATAAGAATGAATGCGTAAGCAGGCAGCGCAGATTCACTCACCGCAGCTGTCAAGAGTTTATTCATTTGGGCTTAAACATTGTTTCATTTCATGTTCATTTCTCTGGAAAAGGCTGCCTGATACTTTCTCTCATGTGATTCTCAAACCAAGAAATCTATCTGCTTCTCCTGTGAATCTGCAACTGTATCTTACTGCCAAAGCTAATAGGCTAACTGGTTTTAATTAGCAGCTCCCAAAAAACAGAATTGCAATACCATCCAAAAAAACCCCAAAACACTGGATTATTATGTTTGGCCCAACTCTCTGTCCTCATACAACAGGGATCAAAGAGGCTGTTGTTCAGTTTTGCTCTCATTGAAGGAGACAAAAATGAAAAGAAGTTGGATTTAATGAACTGATTTCCATGTTAGGAGATTCGAATTATAGCACAAAAGCAGGGGCTTTTTTTTCTGACTGGAGTCTGTTGTTTAAAAATATTCGAGTCTGCAAGACCAAATAAAAATGTTGGCTCTAAAAATAGCTGCATGGGAAAAAAATGGACAAAAGAGACAATCATTTAACTTCATGCCAGTTCAGCACATGATTCAGATTTGGTTTAAAAGAAGACCCAAGGATGACCCAGAAATGTTTCCTTCACTTGAAAAGCAAACGGTACGCATCAGGTGAATCACAGGGCTCACTCCTGTGAAAAATCTGCTTATCATTAGACTGTCTGGTTCACTCTATGCAATCTTACACAAGAAGTTGGCTGTGGCTCTGAAGCAATTGGAAGACAAGTCATATTTTATTTTGAAATAATGTTTTGAGCTGTTCCAGTGAATCATGGTGCAGAGGTAGAACGATTAGATGGTTGCATGTTGGCCCTTCTGTCTAAGTGTCTTAGAGCGAGACACTCAACTGCTCATTGGTTCTGGTGGTTAAAAGTTGGCATCCTGTAAGGCAGCTGAGTCGTCACCTGTGTGTGAATGCATGTGGACGTTTGGGCCTTAATGAAGGTTGAAAATTATTACATAAGTATTACTAATCTGAAAATACTCAAATAAACTCACTAAAATGAATAAAATATCATCTGATCCATACATGTTAATGGAGAAAAAAAAACAAATTGTCAGCCATTGTAAATATCTTATATAAATAATTGATTCGGCTTTTTTTTTAACCCATATTTGATAAATTATCAAAACAAATCAAGTCTAGCCTCACAAATTTTTTTGCAATTCAATACAAAACGTCACCTGAAGCTGCAAAAATGGACTTGCATTCGATGATTTTCAGCCATTTCGACAGTTGCATAATAACCAGATGGTCCCGAACTGCTTAAAGTGAAGTGCAAACAAACCACTAAAGTCTTGGATAAAAAAAAAAAAACTAACACTATCATCACTGTGTAATTAATAGGAGTGTAGGGCAAATCAATTTAGCAACATATCGCAATATTTTGTTTGGCGATCTAAAACTATAACATATTTTATTAAATATTTATTATTTTATCGCATCCTTCAGCGTCTTACTTTTGTTTTCCATCTACCACGTGTCAAAGTCGAGGCCCAGGAGCTGGTAATTATATTTGGTACTCCAAATCATTCTATTTATTTTATTATTATTATTTTATTATTATTAATGGCCAAATGTTATCTTATGCTTATATCTAACTTGTATAATTTTAACATAATATGTTTTTATGGAGAGTAAAATATTAAAAGTTGGTTAAGATTTAAACTGATTTATTCTAGAATAATATTCCTGAATATTTAGTATTTATAATTATGGTTAAAAGTTAAGGTTTTAAATTTTTTAAAATCTGCTAGCTTTTTGGACTATTTTGGCACTTACCAAGATTTTTTAGGCTATTTTGTAGTTTAGCTAATATTTCAGCTATATATTAGCCATTTTGGTTCATTTTGGCTTTTTTTCCGTTGTTTAGGCTGTTTTGGAGTTTAGCTCAAGATTACACAGCTGCTTTTTTGGCCAATTTAGGCTTTTTTTTAGTTTTTTACGCTATTTTTAAGTTTAGCTATTTTTTCAGCTACATGCTAGCTGTTTTGGCTAACCTAAGTTTTTTTATTTTTATTATTTTATTATTTCGATTAATAATTGATTATTTATAATTAATTATTTTAATGTTGTTTTTAATGTAATTTTAATTTAGCATTTAGCTAACATTTTAGCTGAACATCAGCTTCAACGTTTTCAGCTATCAACTTCAGCATTTTCAGCCATTAGCATCAGCATTTTTAGATATCAATTTCAGCATCTTCAGCCAGCAGCACAAGGATCTTCAACGCCAAATTCATCTTACAGCAATTACATTAGCACTATTGCAGGTAATGCTATATATGTAGTTAATAATTATGTTAAAACATTAAGGTTTTAAAGTTTTAACATAATTTATTTTAGAATCTTCAATAAATGTTTATCCTGTGTTTTGGATTTTGGCCCCCTGTGCGGTTGATCTAAAACCTTGGCAGCATAGCACCCTGGGCCTCTTTCAGCAACTCTACACCGTGATCACAACAAGATCTGGCGAGAAACAGCTTGTGTTTAATGTTCAGCCTTGTTCTTTGTGTTGTTATGAGACATGCACTACCTATGTTTTACTTGGGACAGGTAGCAACAAGTGAAAAAAATGTTCTGATACATTCTTTGGTCTTTTTTTTTCTCATCACCGGACACTTGCCTATACACAGTAATGGCAGTAAATAATTTAGTATTTTGAACTGGACTAGTCTTCTTACATTTGCCATCATATCATTGATCTCTGATTCCCTGGGAGAGTTTGTCAATAGAAGAAATAGCCTGGAGCGTGTCACTCCACCCTATGGTCAGAGGCGGCGGTCACATTCCTCTGTGCAGGAGCACTTCTGGTAAATCTGTCTGGTCAGTAAGGAGCACCAGTGAATGGAATTTGGTACCAGAGGAGGTTCAATTCCAAACAACATTCAAGGGTTTCACACACTAAAAGATGAGCCTGTGTTTACATTTTGTGTTTTTTAAATGTCTTAAATGTATGCTTTTATACTTCACTATTGGAATTAGGCTTATTCTGGATTTTTCACCCATCTTTAATCATGTTTTCTTTTTTTACAGTTCCCTTTTAAATAAACCATTATAAATGTTATTACATAATCTAGATTGTTAAAATAATAGTGTAAAACAAATGCTGTTAAGATGGATTTGAATAATTGAAATACATAACCAATAATGAATGGAAAAAAAAACACAGGAAAGACAGATGATTTAAAAACTGACAAATGTGTCAGTTTTAAAAATCTTTCACTAGGTGGCAGTATGTAGCAGTGAGAAAGCAAAGCAAGTCAACCGAGTTTAAGGGTCAGAGGAATAGATGAAGAGATATCAAAGAGTTATTTCTCTAAAGTGGATCTGTTAAGTGTGTATTCTCAGAACTACAAACTTTAAAGGGTTGTCTTGACTGGACTTATGTCTGTCTGTGTGCCAGGTTTTAAGTTACATCATCTCAGGAGAAAAAAATGTGACAAGATCAGTAAAAGTGATACTCAGTTCAGGAATATGAAAGTTTGTAATGTGGACATGTTGTCCACCTTCTTGTTAACCTTATTTTGCCCTTGTAAGCCCGAAAGATTTCTTAGAAACATTTGATTTAAATTTCAAAAGCACGTTCAGACTTGGGTCCATAGTTTTATGTTCTTTTAACTAGTTTTAGTCCCAGTGTCCCGAAGAATGATTACAGTTTTGTGGCGCCCTCTATAGGAGTTTTGGAAACAGCAACTATTTCATGTTTCCCATGTGAAAGTTATGCAATATAGCCATAATTAAACCATTTTAATGTTGCAAAAGCGCTAAAAATAAATTAATAAATAATTTAAATAATAATTTAAATAATTATACATACAAATATCTTTCAGGAATCAAGAAATGGGTTGGTCTTTTTTTTTTTTTTTTTGTACTTCAATTAACATTTTTCCACATATTGATTATCTTCATACTCCTCACCACCTACACACATTACCTTTCATAAATAAAAACATTCTCACACCATTATTTTGAAATAATAAAATAATAAGGTACCAGACAAATGAATGGGTTGGTCATTTTAACTGTCAAACACGGTGGGGGAAGCATCATGGTGCTGCTGGGTCAACAGTTGGTGACAAGCAATGACGCAACTGTGTAAAATAAATTAGATTGAATATGTAAAATTTTGAGGAAAAAAAAGTTTGATTTTTATAGTTAGAAAAATCAAATATTCAGCTATTTTACATACTTAAAGTAGCAGCTTTTAGTTTCAATTTCAGGTACAGCTGCCATTTAAAAAAAAAATTTTTTTCTTTATTTTTATTTGTTTTATTTATAAAAAAAATCAATAAGATTACTTAAGGCCTCAAAATGACGTGTTATATAAGCTGTGAACATCCTTGTGACCGAGTAATTGATTTCTTTTCGGCCAGTTTTTTGCACTTTTCTAATGTCTAATCTGCACCGAAAAAGATAATATTTTGCAAAAAAAACATAAAAGTCTACAGAGTTTTGTTGCTGTCTTGTGATATAAGTGCAAGCTAAGCGTAAAAATTATCAGGGTTCATAGGACGTCAAACAGCCAAGTGTTGCCCAACAGGAGGTTTCTAAATCTATTTGTACACACTTACAATATGATGCTGAAATTAGGAGTTTTTATCATCTTTTTTTTTTTTTTTAAAAGTCAAATCTGGATTGAGTGACTTCACTTTTTTGCTTCAACTGATAGATGTGAAATCGAGTCATATGACAGGTTGCGTCTTCACTTAAACCCTCTTTTTTTTTTTTTTTTTGCTCCTTTGGTGAATGGACGCATTTGTATTTTTTTTGAACCTTATGATTTGGATTTGTCCTAATGAACCATTGACAGTCCATGCCGTGCACATGACTTTCACCACGCTAAATGTAATTGAATCAACTGGGACAAACCAAAACGCACAGACGTGGAATTAAGTTGCTCTGCATGTGACTCTTTAATGCCGCAGATTAGATGAAGTTAAGTGCAGCCGGGTCTGCTCTGTAGTATCTGATAGGAGTGGAAATGTTGAAAACCGGGTTTGCACTTAGTCGTTCCTGTTAGCATGTGAGAGAAGTTTTCTAAACCAGATCGGGAGGATTTTTTTCTTTTTTTTTTTTTTTTGTTAATCTTAGCATCTCACCAACTTCCACCCACAGTCCATTATCTGGAGGAGTTTCTTTTGAGATAAGTGAGGTGTGACTCTATCCTAAGGGGTCCCTCTTTAAAAAGTCTCACAACACATTTTCAAGCACGCCTAGACAAGTTTGTCAAACCCTTTTTTTTCTCCTTTAAAGAATTTTACATCAGTATAGATCTTTAAACGTATGCAAAAAGGACCTTGGCCATTCTCGCAGACAGGTTGAAACGTTGCCTTGGAGTATAATCTGCTTTTGAAACCTCTTTGAGAGATTGTGCAACGCTCATTTCTTTGCCGCGTCGAAGCGCAAACAAACAAGTCGATACTGATTTGCAAAATCTCCCGGAGCAAAGCTTCAGCTCCAGAATTCAAAAGCACCTGCGGTACCGATCAAGGTGTGCGTGCGGATCTATTTATTTATTTTTGCAACCCACCACATTTAAAAGGGTGCTGCTCTCTTTCAGGAGCTTACTCCCGCTCGTGCTGCTAATTCTAATACTAAAATCCTCTTTGTGAAAATGACGTGGAACCACTGATAGAAAGCAGGATTAACCCACAGACTGAGAGGTAGCAAGACATTTAGATGGTGCACTCAACAGGACACTCCATTCAGAGCCCATTCAAAGCCTCAGGACTGCACTTTCATGTGCAGTACACATAAAAGTGCATCACAGGAAAAAGTCTCCCACAAGATAACCAGACATGAACAGAGCTCTGCGGCTGCTGGCATCATAACCACAGCGACACCATCGCAGTGGGAGAATCTCCTAGGTGACGCCCTCTGCTGACACGCCCAGAGGTGCCTCTCTAAAGGCAGGTGCATCCTGTTGCTTGAGCAGAAGGATTAGTCCCAGGAAGGTTTTACTGTTTTTTTTTTTAGTTTGAAAAGCAACTGAGTAAACAGTTGACATACAGATTAAAGTTTTAAATCTTTGCAAAACTCAAGCTTCCAATTGGATTTGGAATTTTGAGGAGCCTTGTTTTTCCCAAACACAACCTTGGACTGTTGGATATTTTTTTTTTTTGATTGTGTAAATTCAACAAGGCTGAAGGCCCACCGGTGGAGGAGTCTGACCTTGGGCAGATGATGGAGGGATTTGGCTATGAACACTTCGCAGATGGACCAAGAGAGGGCCAGCAGGTGGACTATCGGAGGTTTGTGGGGGACACTCAGCCGTCGTGCTTGACTGTCCCATCCCGGGAAGTGGAAGCCCACATCCGGCAAACTCCCCACAGCTATGGGCATGAATCTGCAGCCCAGAGATACAGCGCCACGCGGATTCAGGCGGGTTTTGGTCCAGAGAGGTGAGTTAGCTAAAACCAAACTGTATGTTTTTGAAAGTATATGCAATTTTATTCACTATTTTGCAGAAAAAAATTAAAAATGAATCATAGAAAGCAACTCCACTTAACTACCAAGCTCACAACCATTATATAGAGTTTCAATCATGCTTTCCAAAAGCTTCAGATTCTTGGACAACAAACGTCATTTAAAAGAGTTTTTTTTTTATTTTTAAACCGGGCTTCTGGTCGTACGCTGACATCTCTGTGATGCAGCATCAAGGCAGGAATGAGCAGCAGGCTGAGAGATAAGCAAAGCAAAGCTGAATCAAGTGCTCAGAATAGCTCCAGTGCAGAAAGGAACCACTGACCCATATCTGCAATGGCCCACATATAATATCGCACAAATGCAAAGTGGAAAAAAAGCACATCCCAATGAGTCACCTCGGAAAATATCTGATTGCTTTGCACTAGATGATTACAGAAAGACTGGGGATTCACTCAGACGGTGATGCTTGAATGATCTAAAATCACTGCAAGAAATTCTCACATTTCACAAAATTCTGCAAATGAGGCGAAGTTGTAACTATGCAAGAGAAAGTTGTTTTAAGCAGAATAAACAGGGAATGTGTAGCTTGCAGTAAAACCTTTTACAGTGTAATGACAAAGCAATAATTAACCCAGTCATATAATTAGTAATGAGAAAGGCAGCAAAAACTGTGAAGATGAAGGTATTAAGTGACTTAAAATGAAAATATACAGAATAGAATCATAAATCTCCCATAAGCCTTTTAGGAGATCAGGTTCTTGTTGACAATGTACTTTATTACAAAAAAGCTATTAGAGCCAAGGATAAAATAAGGCTTACATAGCTAATAACACAATATTTGTAGTATTTCTTTAGACTTTTATTCCACTTAATACACATAAGTAGTGGCCATGTTGACTGATTACGTGACGGAAATTCATCTGAGTGTGACAGGTTTGACTTTAGATGATCAATGGACTCGTCTGTGTTTTTAAATGCATGTGAGAGCACGGTCAAATCACGTGTTTTTCTCATTAACTGTTAAAAGTCAGGAACATAAACTAGGTCATACTAGTTTGCCTCATTACCAGTACCGAGTAATGCATCTGTAGCAAGATTACTGTTGCTAGGAAAATGTATTTCAAGTAAAAATATGAATGTGAAAAGTCTGAACCGTACAAAAATCAATCATATATCAGATGAATTACACCCAGCACATTTATTAAAGGTTAACACAAAAAACTCTTCTGATAAAAAACACCCCAAGTGGGGTTGTTTTCAACAAAACTCTGAGGCTAAAAAAAAGATAAACTTTTTTGGGGGGTTATTTTAACTCAGTAAAAAAAGAAAAAAACATAAACTGAGTTCAAAAGAAATACCTATAACTTCCAAAACATTAGTAAAAGTAGCTCAAAAATACAAGAATTGTGTAAAAAAACAACAAAAAAAGTGTTTTAAGAGTCTTAAAACTACAAAAACCAAAACATTGTGCCTTAAAAATGTCAATGTTCTCCAAGATGGTTCATTAAAATGTTAACATTCAAATAAATAAATATAAATTTAACAAATAAAAATGTTATAGTTACAGAAAAAAATACAACTTAAAAATGAAAGAAAGATAACATTTCATCTGTGCCTCAGTTTTCTTTAAATTTGACATAATGAAAGAGTTAGGACAAATAAATCTCATCTTAAATTTACAGATGACAAATCCTACCAATAAGAAATATTTGAGAGTTTAATGATTAATTTTAAAGATTATTTCTTTAATCAAATTACATGTGATTATCTTACAAGATAATCTCATGAAATTCAAATGTGTATAAACGAGTAAGCCAGAATTAATGGCAAACCTGTTGACGTTTTAGTTTCATATGGTTTTATGATGGTATAGGTTGAATCAATCAACAATTTTCCTCAAATTAATCAATCTGGTTGGATTGTAAGAATATCGACTCATCGATTATAGATCCACTTAATTAAAATTGTGTTTGAAACTTGAGGTAGTTTTCTCAGGCCGATGAATATAAAAGAATTTAAGATTAAAATTGTGCCTCTGAGTATTTGTTTATTCAAATCAGGCTGAATCAGGAAAATATGAAAAACAAAATCTTTGAAAAAAGTTCTCAGTTGTGACGTTGAAGTTCCACTCCATTCTGATACCTCCATTCGCAGACGAATAGATTATTTAATGTTCTCCTTCAATATTGTTGCACCACTGATATTAGCTTGTGGTTTTGAGGGGCTGTAAGCTGAAGAGGATGTGGAGGGTGTAATTAAAGGAATGATGGGATATAAGCTGAGGCTTACTCAGACATAAGAGTAGAGGCGGGTTTCCCCTGGTGGTTGTCAGAAACAAACAGTGTTAACCACAAGTATCATTGCATATATTTTGTTTTTTAATTATTATTGCTTAATTTCTGGTATCTTTGTTTGAATTATTTCATAAATAAACTAATTACGAGTGTCCCTAGTTTTAACTCTTATAATGAGAGAAAGTATGAATGATAATTGAGCTGCTACTAGTGTTCATTGTTAGATGTGCTCGCCTTACAATAACACAAAAGGCATCTAAACCAGTTTGCCAGCATTGCTTTGGATGCATAAAAGCAAACATTTGAGTTGCACTTTAACTAGACTTGGAGGCGGATTTCAGGGGGTTGACCGACTCGACTTGAGGGGGGAGAGACGAGCCGTGACGCTGGTTTGCTTGTCCATAACACCGACACTGTCTGCAGACAGCGTCTCACTTTCTGATTCACCCCGGTGGGAGACCACATCTTTCTTTTCTAGGAGCCGCGAACCCAAACAGGCGTTTTCGTTCAGTTTCTCCCACCTCCATAAGGTAACAGGAAAAAAGAAGACAGATTTACTCGATTTTTTCGGTGTTTTGTGACGCCGCACAGCTGGGAAGTTGCTTTCTTTTGATCAACGTGGGCACGAGCTCTCCTGAGGTTGCTAGCTTACGCTGCTACAAAAAGATGCTCGAGTTTAAACAGACGAAGAAGAAGAAGTCGCATATTTGTTTAAAAAAATGTTCCAGGTTTGTCAAACGATAGCTTCATTTAAGAACCAGGCAGTAGTCCAGGAGCCTTAAAATCACATTGCTAAAGCTAAATGCTAACGTAGCTTCCACATGTGTAGTTGCAGCCAAACTCATTTTATTGGGTTTTGTTTATATTCGTTTAAGGGTTTTTGTGTTGGAAAACACGCCGACGTAAGTATTAAAGGCGACGTATGGGTTACATTAGATGCTAAAATCAATTCCTCAAAGCTTTAAAACAAAATTATGTGACATATTGAACTGTTATTCCCACGAGGACCCGGTTAACTAGCTAGTAAATGTATCACTAGTTGTGCTATGTTAGTTTTACGGGCTAACTGATAAGCTAATAATAAACTAGCTAAGCCAATTAAGTGAAGTCACGGGTCTTTAATATTTTATTTTAAAAAATATTTGCCTAAAATAAAATAATGATAAAAAAATACTTTGTATAAGTTCAGATGAAATACGGAACTCTTGAAAATGTAAACACTTAACCTGGTGGTTTGCGTGACGTGGTGCACCTAAATGCATCATCAAACTTGCTAGACATTTCCGTTATAGCTTTCCTTTTACTCCTCAGAAAATGAATATAAATTATGAATTGCTTGTATTTTTTTCCCCTCATTTTAGATTTATAAACGATAATAGATTTATTCATTTATGTTACAGCACTTATTTCACCCAAAAGGGACGAAAATCTAGCAAAGATGTTGCGTTCACGAACCTATAAAAAACGACAAAGGCAACACTGCTGGATGTTTTATCTGCAGATGCGCAGTGCGAGCAGCTAATGCTTTCTGCTAGCTGCAGATAACCTAATCTGGGTCACCAGGCCAGTTCATGTTTACTGCTCGATTCGAAGATTAATGACAGTTTAGGTATGTTGTTATTCGTTAATTTGTGGCTTTTTTTGTGTGTGTCGGGACAGCATTTAAGGGGTTCGCTGTTTCAAATCGAGGAGTCAGCCTTGTAGCCACAGCGAAGCAGTTATGTGTCAGTGGGTCACATGGCCATGCGGTCGTGTTAGGGTACTGTTGTCGTTTTGTACTTTTACATTTCCAACAATAGCTCTTATCTGTTGTGCAGATGCAGAAAAAATCACAGCGTTTCGTTTTTCTATTTCTGACTTCTTTTTTTTTTTTTTTTTTTTTTTTTTTTTTTTTTACTAATTTATACGATGAGGCGTGTCTTTTGGGGGGCATTCTAAAATGTAGAGGTCAGATTTATGGCAGTTACTAATTTAGGAAGTCGATTAATTTTTATTATCCTCGCACGCATGCGCACTGACTCTCTGATGTTGAGGTTGCTATGGTTCCTGTGAGAAGGTCACCAGCCCTGCTGCCCCTGCCTGTTTAGTGGATGTGTTGTGTTCATGCAGGCTGCTGATAGTTTTGCAGATTTGTTTATTTTATTTTTTTTGGAGAACAGTTGATTGAAGTCATCTCTGTCTTTTCGGCAGCATGGCGGACTATCTAATCAGTGGTGGCACAGGCTATGTCCCAGACGATGGACTCTCGGCGCAGCAGCTGTTTTCAGTCGGAGACGGCCTCACGTACAAGTAAGTTCCCTTGCATCGCAAACTTTGATGCGTTGTCTTTAAAAGAAAAAAGAAAGAAACTCCTGTAATGTAAAGGTGTCCATATTTTTTATTATTTTAAGCCCTTTCTGATGCGGTTTACTAGGTTAAGTGTACACAGAAGTGCTTTGTAATGGCCAACACATTTTGAACCAGCAGATCTGACCAACAGTGTGTTGTCTCGGATGGTCATACGGCTGAAGAGCTATGCTCTAAAGGAGATGGGTTGACTTACAAGTGAGTAAAATAATAATAATAATAAAGTCATCTTTAAACTTGTTAAATACTCTTTCTTATTCAAATGGTGAATTCAGAAGGGGAAGCAAATGATCATGTTATTCCTAAAATTCCAGCTTGTTGTCATAAATAGGAGTGCATGAACCTAATAAGTAAATATGCTCTGATTTAAATGATTGATATTATTGGGATGAAATTTGCTTCCTGTTAACTGCATGGCGTTGCACCTAATGGCTTCTATATGCTTTGCACAAATGTGGTAGATAAGTACTTATGTCTCACCTATTGTTCTTCTTATTAGCATGCCAATGGCACAAAGTTAATAAAACACACAAAGTTTTCTTTGCACCGATTAGTTTACAGAATCAGAAGCACGCATGCCTCTTTCTTTGCATTCTCTTACATATTCTTTACACTTGTCTGCTTTAATTCATCACAAACGATTCTTGAGATTTCTTCTTAAAGATCCTAGAATAGTTTGGTTTTTTTTTTTTTGCTTTGCAGTTGCTAACTGAATTGAAAAGTTTGCTGCTTTTCCACAAGGATCCTAATAAAAAGTGATCGTCTGAACAGGAGACGCCAAAGCATAGAAAAGATGGGGTTGCTTTCAAGAGGGGAAAAATAACTCCATTAGACCTTTTATTTGAACTTGAGATCTGAGAGTTGAGTTTTCAGTGAAGGAGAATTCATACAAAACGGTAAACAAACACAGGAAAACAGAACCAGGGTTGTGAGAGTCGCAACTTCCTGCACTATTGTGACCTTTTAAACCACATCCAGAAGCAGCACTTCTGATATTTATCTGCTCTCTAACAGTGAGGTGGACTGTTTGTCTGCTGATATTTATTGGTACGGTCAAGAAGCACGTTATGTTGACAATTTAGTTGTGAGTTCATGCACGTGGTTTGCTTCTCTAACAGCATAAACTGTTCTTACCAAATGTATCAAATCTTGTTTGTTTTGGTTTTGTTTCCGGGTGGAGTGGGTACACTCCAGCCTCTCAACAATGCTTTTATTCTGAAAACTGCATGTTTTTCATGGTCACCCTGCAGAACTGTTAAGCCAGGCATGAAGTAAGACAAGTTAGCAAAGATAAAAGTTTGCTCTGATTGAAAATGAAACTAATTGTCTCATTTTAGTAAGACTAAGGTGGATACAATCACATCCTAAGCTTTTTTTCTCCCCTCATGTTTTATATTTTACTGAGTAAACTGACCTGAATTTGTCCTTGTGGCTGCTGTAATAAGAGCTGGAAATGCAAAGAAAAGACACTTGAACGCCTCATTTAGTGCGTCATTCAGACTCAACTCCATGTCAGCCTTTATGAAACGATGGAGTTCATTTTTAAGCAGTTTAAATTTCTGCCCAGCTGTGATTCCTTTAAATTTGCATGAGGTACGAGGAAAATATGAGCAGTGCGGTGGAGCCGCCACACACATCTTTCTACTTTGTTTTGTTGAGTTTTATATTGAGATTTTTAGAAAAATTATTGTGGTTTCGTGGCCTTCATTGAAAAATGAGTTCTTGTCAAGTGGTTCAAAAATGTCTTCTGTACAACGACGGAGAAGACTACTAACAAACTATGTACATGAAAACTTTTTGTTTTAGTACCATTTAAAACACAGTAACGTCATTTGCTATGCTAAAATAAAATACTTTCAAAGGTAACAACCTAAATAAATGGTGCAGTTAGGAACCATCTAACAGCCTTCTCACTTCAAAGAACAATAACAGTGGAAATAAAATTTCAAATTTGAATTAATCTTACATTAATTTAGTATTGAAACACAATATTTTCTCTGCTAAAATATGGTGTATTTTAGCGTATGTTTGTACAGTTTACTGTTGTTTACCAGCCTGAAGCCACATTGAATTTACTTTATAGAGAATACAGCCACACTTTGGACTGTTTTGGTTGCTGCTGCTCTGCCATGAGAGAGCGTGAGGATCTCCTTTCTTTTGCACTTCTGCAGTAAGGAAAGAGCCACATTGAAACAAAGCTGTTAAGCAATTCCATCAAGGCTGAAATTTATTGGTCCAGTAAAAATTGACGAGTTACCAAACGCATCCCTACATGAGTCTATCAGTGTACAAGTGAATGCATCATGATGGAGCGGAGCAAGGAGCTTGTGGCCCACTCAGCATATTTTCTATGTCAAAAATACAATCTTTTCCCAAATTTGAATAATTAAATACTCAGAAATGCAATTTAAGGTTTAATTTTCTTCATGAATGCCCTAAAAATTACAATCTCATGTTTAAAAACACTAAAAATAACATTTTCATCTTTGAAAAAGTTTTGTTACATTTACTAAATATTTTTTCTATCTAAGTTAATTTAGAGTGATCAGAAAGAGAGAGAAATGATGGTCTCTCTTTCAGTTTTGGCTTTAAAAATATCTGTTATGAGCTTAAAGTACATACTTGTGGTTTTAAAAAACCCACTTAATTATCTTTCAATATAATTTACAATCATGTTTTCTCCTATTAATCTTTTCCTGAAAACCGTCTCATCAGAATGATTTGCAAGCTGTTTTTCAGCAGACCAAAGCTAGCAGTCGCTCCTTTCGATGTTCCTCGTTTTGGGTGTGACCAGCCCAAAGGGATTTATCCTCCTTTTCTCCTTGTAGTTTGAGCCATAAATACTGTGGAGCTTTAAAATTTCTTTTTTTTTTTTTGTATTAACTCAAAAAGAGAAAGAAAACCTTCACACATTATTTCCATTTAACAAATTTCCTTTAAAAAGCAAAACCAGTGAAGCTCAGCTCTGATCTCTGTGCTGCTGCTGAACCGCTCCCACCTGGCGATTAGCATTTCACATTTGTCTACGTTTTGCATTCAAATCAAAACCATAATAAGACCATTAGAGAGCCTGAGTTTGCCTCAGCTTATAACAGCAAACCGACGGTCTCTTCAGGCTGAGTCAGTCGGAGTCTCTCTGCTCCATTTGAGGTTTGCTGGATCCCGCTAAGCACCAACAGATGTGTTTTCTTGCTTTCTTTTTGGAGGGTGTGACTCCTCCTTCTAAGTGAATCTATTTCAGGCCTGTCTGGTCCTTTTCTGTTGAGACGAGGGGAAAGCACTCTGCAGATCTCGCTCCAGCAGTCTGGGTTTATTCGTCTGACTTCTGACAGTTTATTTCTGAGCATAGAGGGGCCCTTATTCCTGTCTTTCCATTTGTCCCCGACGCGTTTCACGCCCGTCTGCAAAAAAGCACTAAATACATAGTGACCCCGCCAGAAAAAACAAACGCTGAAACACGTATCTCACTCTACCTCATGTTGTATTTATAGACAGAAGAGAAATGAGCCAGTTGTAGCTTCCTTTTGTCCTGCAAGGTCATATTCCAGTTAAGAGCTTTTCATTTTTTAACTCTGTTATCTTTGGAGCTTTTCATCTGAAGTTCATCCAAGTCTTTTTTGTAAAAAAAAAAAAAAAAAATCATTTTTTGGTCTTTCAACAAATCATTTTCAATATTACAAATCTCAGCACAATGTGAGGCTTACGCTGCATTTGTGTGTGTTTCAGTGACTTCCTGATCCTGCCTGGCTTCATCGACTTCACCTCAGACGAAGTGGTGAGTAGACAAAAATGAGGAGATCTGTTGCTGCTACAAACCAAAGCTATATTTGAGTCCAAACTTTGTTTTTCTTTTTTGGTTAAACAACCGTCCCTTTCTTCAGTTTAGTCTACCCCCTCTCACAATGACGAATAAAAAGGAGCAAACAGATTATTCATTTCCAGGGGTTTGTAATATGCAACTCTGGACCATTCATTGTGATTAAGGACAAAAAAAAATGCTCTAATTTAAAGTAAAAAAAAAAAAACTTTATTCAACTTGTTTACAAATAGCTGAACAACAGTATGTACATATTGCCATTTTAACACATCTTTTCCACAGAAAATCAATTAGAAATCGGTAAACACAACCAAAACTAAAGATTATAAACCAGATTATCTATTTTTTTTAAGCAAATTCAAGGATTTTAAGTGCGGCTTATGGTTAAAAAAATATAGTAAGATACATCTTATTAGCTCTGCTTTAATTTTGGTGACCATTTCTGGCTGAGCTGCACCTCAAACAAAAAAAAACATTGAAATCACTGCTACATTACCCTCTTTCAGATGATCTTTTTTGACACAGGGTGCCTTTTATTTTGAAAGAAAGTCACGTGAACCTCTATCAAAAGTTCAAAACTCATTCATATTTTGAATAGAGAACAATTTCTTTTATATTCTTGTGTTTTGTACAAAAACCCCCAATAATTAATATATGTATACATCATAATAATAACAGTAACGTAAATACTCATATCTTTCTAATAGGGGGAAGTGAGACCTTATGGGTGCTATTTGGTTGTTGTCGATGAGAAATTGTCCCGAATGAATATTTGCTGCCATAAAAGCTAACCTGCAGGGGATAAGTTTGGCTCTCTATAATTCTTCATTTAAATAGACCTAATTATATGTTTTACACAAATCACAGGGTAGAGCTGCTTTGGAATTTACACCCTTTTTTTTTTTTTTTTTTTGCTTTTGTTTGTCGTACAGTTGTGGGACGTTCTTCCCGGGTTGCG
Organism: Oryzias javanicus; assembly: GCA_003999625.1. Classification (NCBI taxonomy): domain Eukaryota; kingdom Metazoa; phylum Chordata; class Actinopteri; order Beloniformes; family Adrianichthyidae; genus Oryzias; species Oryzias javanicus. Next base: position 20,167,148 of record CM012459.1, read on the forward strand.
ATGTTCTCACCGTGCTTTCCTAACTCCCAGTCGAATTTTGCACATCAGTGCAATTTTATTTTCCAAACGGAGGTGTGATGTATAAGGCTTCTCATCTTCAGCAGGACTCTCTTGAGAAACCAGCTGCCTTGAGAGTTGATGTTTGTTTCAGATAAAAAAAAAGGGCGATTTAGAACAAATGTTGTGGTTTCCCAGGTGTTTGGAATGTCATCTTTTTTAATCTCAAGCTGCAAAAAGAAAACACAGTGCTGCTCCTGTGAGAAACTGTGATAAGGGGAAATAAATGTTGCTTTTAGCACAAACCAGTGAATCCTTCTAAAATGTTTTTGCACTGTCAGGATTATTTTAGTTAAAAGTTGAAGAAGTGCAGTTTTTTAATTGTTTATATAATATGTTGCAAATCTAACTGAAGTGACCTTATTGACCTCGTATCATGTGAATTTCTCTTCAAGATGTTGTCTTAATAAGTTGCTATTTGGTGCCCCCTGGTGGCTCAATTGTAAAAAAGCATAAATGCATTTTCTTCCAGGACCTGACATCAGCACTGACCAGGAAGATCACCCTGAAAACCCCCCTCATTTCCTCCCCCATGGACACCGTCACAGAGTCAGCCATGGCAATCGCTATGGCGGTATGAAAATTAATTTTTTTTAAAAACTATAAATGAAATTAATAATGCTTTTAAATGCTTAACGTGTCAATTCCATTTCGGCAGCTCATGGGAGGCATCGGAATCATTCATCATAACTGCACGCCGGAATTTCAAGCTAACGAAGTTCGCAAAGTCAAGGTAAACCTGCAGATATGAAGGGTGTCCTGGTGTTTCACTGTTTGTATGGATCATGATGCATTTTCAGTAGTTGGGCAATTCTCTGAAATTGGTGGACTTGGGGTCCCATATTTTCACTTGGAAGATATTCACACTAAAGTAAACCACAAAATTTATTTTAAACAAGAAATGGAAATATATCTGTGTTATCGCACACAAAACACATTTTGTAGATTATATCTAGAAACATTAACAGCCAAATTTGCTTTTAATATAAAGCATTTTTTTGTTAACGTAACAACTTTTTTCTTCTACATTCACCTAAATAAAAATAGAAAAATAAGCTATTTATTTATAAAATGTTACCATTTTATCAGTTTTGTTCCACCTTGTAATAGCTTATTACCCCTCCCCCTCTTTTTTTTATTAATGGTTGAGTCCAGCTTTTTAATATCCTTTTAAAGATAGTTGTTAGCAGAATTTCTTACCTATATATCACTATTTTATTTTCAGATTGACACTGTCAAGCTCAACCTTTCAGCTCTTTTACACGCAAAAAATTCTATTTACTATTGTTTGGGGAAAACAAGCAATTATCTTCGAAACATATATTGATTTTATGTTCTCCTAGTCCCTTATGAAGCTCAAATTTCTAGCAAATGTAGACATGTAGCTAAAATCTTCCGCCCTGTAACTGAAAAACATTGTTACCGGGTCAAATTTTTGTTTCAACTAAAGTTTGGACTCAAAATAATTAAATAAGTGAAATGATGATCAAGGAATTGGAAGAATTTGTTTCAAAATGTTTTAGAATAATACAAAAGTCTTTATATCTCATTATGAGCTTTTATTTAAGACCGACAAAGCCACAAATTAATTTCTAATATATATATTTATTTTATGCCTAAGATGGGAAAACATATGTTCTGAAAGGCAGTAAAAAAGTCTCTTGTCTTATTAGAAACACAGTATTTTTGTGGAATATTTTATTAGAATCCAAATAATAAAAGTACACCAAATTCAGAAAATGACTCAGTTGTGTAGAATATTTTCTTTTCTTTTCTTTTTTTTGTGGTTGATCTCTTTCTAACAGACTGTGAATATTCATGAATACGCATAAAGAAGTGGCGAGCTGATCTTCAGCAGTCCTGATGTCATTTCTGTGATCATTTTGTTGACTTTTCTCATTTTGTCTCATTTTGTCTCTTTGTATAGCTCATGGTAATTATTTTGTGTGTGTGTTTTATTGTTTGTGTTGTTTTAAAGTGTGTTTGTTTTTCTCTAAAGTGTGGAGTTTGGCTTTTCTTTCTGCTGCTTTTGCTGTTTCAAACAAGCAAACAAACAAATGAATAAATTGTAGCTGTTTATTAATCCCAGTCATTTGTGTTTGTATTCTTTTGGTTTTCAGAGGTTTGAGCAGGGTTTTATCACAGACCCCGTCGTAATGAGCCCTCGTCACACAGTCAGGGATGTGTTTGAGGCCAAAGTAAGACATGGTTTCTCTGGTATTCCTGTCACAGAGACAGGAAAAATGGGCGGCAAACTGATGGGCATCGTCACCTCCAGGGATATTGACTTCCTCTCTGAAAAGGAGCATGACAAATCTTTAGAGGAGGTGTGTGACTTTAGTTTTTATTTTTTTTCTTTCTGTTAACATTTTGTTAAAAAAAATGCAATGATGCTTGGATGTTGTAGGCCATGACTAAAAGGGAGGACTTAGTGGTTGCTCCCGCCGGCGTCACACTCAAGGAAGCCAATGACATCCTGCAGCGCAGCAAAAAAGGTTTCTTGTTTCCTTACCGCTTTTTTTTTTACCTTTAACAGTCTTTAAAAATCCACCTTTAACATTTTTTTCTTCGTTAACCAGGCAAGCTCCCTATAGTGAATGATAACGACGAGTTGGTGGCGATTATCGCCAGAACGGATCTGAAGAAGAACAGGGACTACCCGCTGGCCTCCAAAGACTCCCGGAAACAGCTGCTGTGCGGCGCCGCCATCGGCACCAGGGAGGACGACAAATACAGGCTGGACCTGCTGGTGCAAGCTGGAGTGGACGTTGTTGTACTGGTGGGTATTTTAAGAGTTTTTCAGTACGTTTTCAAAGGATGTGTAGACGGTATTAGAGCGCTGCAGCAGATACTTGAAACTTTACCACAATTTCTCTAGGATTCTCAGTTTTAATATAGATTCATCCAAAAAGTACCACCTTAGAAGCATTTAATCAGATTCTTTGTCGCATAGAAATTTTCTTATATTCCAAAAAATATATGTATGTATATGTGAATATATATATAATGAATGAAAGGATTTTTTTCAAGAAATCGGGTAATAATACCTAAAATCAGTGACTGCTGCTGCGGGCCATAATAACATCTTACATTATCAATCACAAGTTGATCGCTTGAAAGGGAATGTGTGGAAGCGAATTTATATAATCCCACCTTGTTACTGAGAATTATTAAAATTCCCTAAACTAAGTGTTGCATTTCTATTTATTTTATATAACTCTTCTTTTGGGCCAATCTTTGATTAAAAACACAACAGTTTGAATTTTCTCAGAACACTGCGGTTATCTGAACATTTATCTGAACACTGTTTTACCCCATGTCCGCTCTTATTTTTCTCTTTTTTTTAATGCAGCTTTGCATTCAATAATTTGTTTTTTTTTCTTTTCTTTCATTAGGACTCTTCACAAGGCAACTCAGTTTATCAAATCAACATGATAAACTACATAAAACAGAAGTATTCAGAACTGCAAGTTGTGGGAGGAAATGGTGAGAAAGTCGTTATTCTAATGTTAAAGTTTATAGACAGATGGATTGTTTTACATGTTTATACGTATTTGTTGTTTTTCCCCTCCCTCTGCAGTTGTTACAGCAGCCCAGGCCAAGAACCTGATCGATGCTGGTGTGGACGCTCTCAGAGTCGGCATGGGCTGTGGCTCCATCTGCATCACACAGGAAGGTACTAAAATGATCTCACTTATCCTCTTCTAAATAACAAAAATCTGTCCATATTTGTTACTTTTTCTGACTACAGTAAAAAAAATTATTGCTATTGCTTTGTAACAATCCCAGAGACCACTCCTTAGTTGTCATGGTGATTTTCTAGATCCTTCAGTCTCTGTTGCCATGGAGACCAGTTTCATGTTCAGACTGGGTCATGCTCACAAAAACAAAAATAGGTGACAAGTTGCAATAAATCCCAGTGTTTCATGTACAACCTTTCTTCTGTTTTCGTGTGACACTCCAGTTATTTTTATCTATTTATTTTTTTAGTGATGGCGTGCGGGCGACCCCAGGGCACGTCTGTGTATAAGGTAGCAGAATACGCCAGGCGTTTTGGCGTGCCAGTCATCGCTGACGGTGGCATTCAGACCGTGGGCCACGTGGTGAAGGCTCTGTCTCTGGGAGCATCTACCGGTGAGACCCGACACTTTGTAAAGTTGTGGACAAAGTCTCATTCCTTCATCGAGTGCTTCAAAACTCCTGGATATATTTCGTCCACCTCCCACTGCAGTTATGATGGGCTCGTTGCTAGCGGCAACCACAGAGGCTCCTGGAGAGTACTTCTTTTCCGACGGCGTGCGGCTGAAAAAATATCGGGGAATGGGCTCCCTGGATGCCATGGAGAAGAACACAAGCAGCCAGAAACGATATTTTAGGTATGAGAGAAGTCAGAATGCACGCACGTCGGTGAAGAAAAATGGCCCCTAAGTGTGTTTGCTCCACAGCGAGGGCGACAAGGTGAAAGTAGCCCAGGGCGTTTCGGGCTCAGTGCAGGACAAAGGCTCCATCCACAAGTTCGTACCATACCTCATAGCAGGTATTCAACACGGCTGCCAGGACATCGGAGCGAAGAGTCTCTCCGTCCTGCGGTGAGCTTATTTTCACTCAAACAAATGTACTATAAACACGTTTCTAACAATGTTTTTGTCCTCTCAGTTCCATGATGTACTCTGGGGAGCTGAAGTTCGAGAAGCGGACCATGTCTGCACAGGTGGAGGGAGGCGTTCACGGACTCCATTCGTAAGTGGGAAAAAAGTTATTTTACTTTTGAGGTGACAAGCTTCAGAAATCCAATTTAACCAAGTAAATTGATCCAAGTCACTTAAAAAACACATTGAATTAAAAGAATCGCTAAAATTAATTAAAAATTAAAATGATGAAATGATTATTTTATAGTATAGTCTCCATAAATGAAAGGGTAACACAACAAGACCTCTGAAATGACAACCAAAAAAAAATCAACTAATTTCAACCTGTAGGGGGCAGCACACAGGTGGTTTTAGACTATAATTCCAGGAAGTTTATTTTAAACAGACAACACTTTTAAAGCCCCATTTATAGAGGTCAACAGGAAAAATAAGATGATTTAGTGTTTAGTTATCCTTTACAGAATTTGAGTTTTTGAAACAGCTAAGTGATGTCAGCAAATACTCTAAGAATTTTCCCAAAATAAATAACTTTAATGCTTGGTTACACTTAATAATAAGATAACTTAACAAGCTTTATTAATACATTAACAAACATTAATGTGTTAGTAAACACACATAAACCTTATTCAGCTTATTTGCCCAATAAGCTGAATAAGGTTTTTCCTCATTCTTAATAAGATTCATTAACATCTCAATTGAGGTTATTGTCTACGAAGATCATATTATTAAACTGCTTACAAGCTTAACAAATAGATATGTAACCATTTATAAATATAAAGAACAAATAGAACATAACTGTCTTTATCAACATTAAGTTGAATGTTTTGCAGCATCTCATCTAGTGTTACCTAATACATTTGTCTTGTGAATAAGATTTGACCTCATTGCTCCATTGCCTTTTGGTTTTGCTCGAAAAACCAAAAATATTTTGGAACAATGTTCCTCATTCACCTCAACAGATGAAGAGAAACATCTAAAAAAAAATTCACATTTTATTATTAATGCAGAAGTTTCTATTGTAGATTTTCAAGATTTAATATTTTTGTTTTTTCACCAAATGTTTTACATATTTCTCAATTTGTACTGTTGGAAAAACCCAAAACATCACATCTTTCCTGCAGTTTATTTTGCTCCTCATCCTACAACACACATCACCACAAGCTTCTTCTTTTTTTTTCTTTTTGAACCAAATGTTAATTCTTTATTTTTGTTCTTTTCCTCTGCAGTTATGAGAAACGCCTTTACTAAAGGGCCGGAATGCACTTCATAACCAATCTTAACGGTGACCAAATGTTAAACCGCCACTTCTGCCAAAACGCCATCAACCAGGTTCACACACACTTGGGTTCTCCCGTGTCATACCCAATCCCTCTCTTTGTCCCCTGACCGTTGATTTGGACAGGAGAGGAGCTTTGTAGCAAAACGAGAACCTTCAAACTTTTCCGAACCCTAAACCTTGGACTATACACGTTAAGGAAATGGCACAGCAGGGATTTTTGGAATAACATTTGCACCTATCCGAAGACTGTCCAACCATATTTCAATTTCATACACGACTAGAATGAATAATGTGAATCAATGGATGTGTGAGAACAAAGTGAAGGTACTTTTTTCTGTCCAGAACAGCCGTGGTGAAGATCGGCAGTATCTTCCTCCATTTTTTTTTTTGTTTTTAGATTTGTCCACTTCCTCTTCACACACTTTGTGTATTTCTACGTTGTTACAGGTAAATTATGTTTATGCTGCACCGCATCCTGTTTACTCCGTAGGTCTTGTTTTTATAGATACGCGTTTGTTAGCTTATCTGCAATCAGCCCTGCTTTCCTGACGACACTCAAACTTTCTGAGCCAAATAACCCCGCCCCCTTGCCCCTCTCTCTGAGTGTTCACGTGGGACCAAAAGCTTCAGATCAGGTACATTTATAAGAGCAATCACAAATGACAATTGAAAATTAACTTGAATACTTTCCAAAAAAAAAAAGAAATCTTTGTTTCACTCCTCCTGGGGGCTTTGAACTTAGCATGAAGGGGTTTTGATATGCATGTTTGCTTTTTCACTCTATTTATATTCTGCTTTACCTGCATACATACTGCCAAGTGTATTGACACGTCTTCTGATTTTCTAACTTAAAACTTTTGCAACTTAATTACTTGTTTGTTATTTTGCGTTGATGTCGTGGCATACGTTCTCTGTAATAAGTTACATGTTTGTTTTTCACCAGAGATATGCCTTGAAAACAGAGATGGTTAAACACTGCACGCTCAGTCGAAATGTTTGAGTCCACTGACAGTTTTGGCCTCCTTTTCTTAGTTGGTCGTGCAGCTTTTGTAGACGTAGGTTTTTCTACCGTTTTCATACAGGACGTCCCGACTGTGGATGCTGTCTTAATTTTAGAAGCGCATTTCCTTCTTGTGTACAAGCGGGAGGACACAACACAGGGTTTGCTTGAAGATGGACCTCAACTGAACTCCGGTCAAATGGAAATGGGGGGGTGGGATTGAAAAATATACAGCTGTTTTCAGTTAGAGGAGACTCCCCTCTTAGAGGTCAGGTTTTGAAATGTCTTGTTGTCAAATACTAGGTCATTTTTAGTCCATCCGAAAAGCACAACAATCATAATACCAGAGATATATTATTTTTGTGTTGCTCTTGTTGATTTTCAGCCTTTTTTTTTTTTTAACAGTTGCCATAGTGTTGTGGCAGCTCCCACAGTCACAGCTGGCAGTTCCGTTTCTGAATGAATGGGGAAACACTCAGTATTTCGTAAATCCATTAGAGGATTATGAGGAAAATCAGAACATGTTTACAGTGAAACAGGAAGAGGAAACTTGCTTTTGCTGTTTAATATGTCAAAAGAATAAATTAATATTACAGTGTGTGGACTACTGTCTTTGTTCTTGACTTCCAAATACTCTGCTAAAAAATCAAGGGAACACCTAAACAAGCCAATCACACACTATCTAATCAAACTGTCCAATTAGGAAGCAACACCAACAATCAATTTCACATATTTGTGTTCAAGTGGAATACTCACCCAGGTTGGCACATTAGTGCAAGTTGTGGCAAAGTTTGCGTAGTATCCAGAGCATGGAGGTGCTACCAGGAGACACGCCAGTACATCAGGAGATTGGGAGGAGGGCAACAACCCTTTGTGCAAGGAGAAACTGCAAAATGACCTACCACAAATGTCCACATCTGCTCAAACTGTTACAGACTCCATGAGGATGGTCTGATGTCCACAGGTGATAGTCGTGCAACACCGTGCAAGACGTTTGGCATTTGCTGGAGAACACCTAATATGGCAGATTCGTTACTGGAACTCTGTACTCCTCATATATGAAAGCAGATTTATGCTGAACACGTGACAGAATCTGTAGAAGCCATGGAGAACGCTCTGCCTGCAACATGACCGGTTTGGCAGCGGCCAGTAATGGTTTGTGGTGGCATTTCTTTGGAGGGCACCTTGTGAGACTGTATACTGGTGCGATTTGTCCTGGGTTCCTCCTGATGCAAGACAATTCTAGACTTCATGTGGATGGAGTGTGTCAGCAGTTTCTGCTAAATGAAAGTTTTGATGTAATCGACTGGCCTGCCAGTTCTCTAGACCTGAATCCAATTGAGTAGATCTGGACAGCACGTCTCCATCGGTCCATCCACCAACGTCAGGTTGCACCACAGACTGTCCAGGAGTTGATGGATGCTTTGGTCCAGCTGTAGGAGATGATCCCCCAGGAAACCATCTGGTGCCTCATCGGAAGCATACCCAGACGTTACAGGGATGTGGAGGCCACACCCACTACTGAGCCTGATTTTGACTTGATTCAGACATTACATTAAAGTTGGATCAGTCAGTCAGTGTGTATTTCCACTTTAATTTTGAGTGTGATTCCACATTTACACCTCTATAAGCTAGTAATTTTAATTTCCATGAATAATTTTTGTATGTTTTTGTTGTCAGAACATGCATCCATGTCGAGAATAAACCATTGCAAACTTTTTTTTTAATTTGTTCAGGTATGAGATTTTTTGTAGTGTTCACTTTAGTCTTTGATTACTGTAGTAAAAAAATAAAAAACCCCACATATTATAAAAGACTTTTATTTAAACAATGTATTCATATGAAACATAAATAAATTAGAATTCCAGTCATAACAAATGCATGAATGAAGCCTTTGAGGAGTAATATCTGCGTTTACCAGTAGAGGGCACTGTTTGCTGAACTTAGAAACTCCTCTTCTTGGGAGGTTTTAGCTGATTCAACCAAAACAGGATGTAATGATTCATTTAGAAATGTATCACCTCAGTAGTATTTAATTACTTAACTAGATCACAGTACGATCTACTCTGAATGTTTGAAAGCAATAACACATACACAAACCAATTCTTGTTATCACCACATATCAGATTGTAATAAAGACACAAAATTTACAAATTACCTCTTGGCTTTTGACAGTCTTGGCACTTAAATTCTTGGTGATCTCAACTAACCAAACAAAAAATGTAGCAAAATGTCCATAAATGTTTTGGCAGCCACAAGTCCTCCATGGTGTACGTAAAGCTGACATGCAATACTGTAAGAATCTAGTTAATTGGGTACACAGAGGACACGCTCAGACCCACCAGACGATCCTTCATCAGCCTCCGTTATAAATCAATGGTCTCGCTGCAGATGCTTGAGGCATCGATTTGTCTGCAAACACTGATGAATTCTTCCTGCACGGATTGATCTGCTGCAGCTGACGGGTTTAGGCTCTCCTGTGAGGCCGACCCCAGAGTTTGGTACTGTCTTTGTGGGTCGGAGGAGGTCAGCAGGTCTGCGCCCTCCTCCTCGAGAAGGAGCTTTGTGTGTCGCCCTGGGCTCGGACAAAGGACTAGAGAAGAGCCTCCCAGAGAGGCTCGGTAGAGGGAACAGGAGGAGGAGCTGCCTCTCCAACGTTCAGGGGATGAAGAGCAGGAAGATGAGCACTTGGAAGGGGCGTCACCTTGGGCCGAGGCCATCTCCAAGCAGGACGACGTTCGATAGAGACCAGGGTCAGCCGAAGGAGGGTCCTTGCTTGGAAGTGTCCAGTGGTTGGTTCCAGATATGTCGCTGCAGCGAAAAGGCCTTGCAGGGCTGAAGAGGCTCATTGGAAATAAGGCCTCACTGAAGAGTGCTTCATCGATGCTGCGGCGCAGGTTTATAGGCGAAGGTGGCCGTAAGTCGGTGGTAGAGTCACTAGTAAAAGAAGATCCACCCGAAAGCTCCGTACCACCCACATCCTCAGGTTTCTCTGAGCTTCGTAAGTCCATACTCATATCCAGGTCTCTGTACGCCAAGGCCCGGTTACTGTGGTAGAGGAGATCCAGCCCATTTAGGCTACTTCCGAGCCTTTCGTCCATCAGAGTGTACAGAGGCAGGCTTTCCGTCTCTGTTAGCCCCACAGTGTCAACGATGGCTAGCTTCTCATGTTGGGTCAAAGTCCATTGGTAGCTCCCTGGAAGAATGGGAGACTTTGATGCCAGCAGTTCAGTCCAGCAGCTTCCAGCCCCCGGAAGCTGGTCAGAACAGTAGATAGGTTGCGCAACCACAAAGGCTAAGGTGAGGCACACCCCAAGCTCACAAACTCTGCAGCTAAACTGAAAAGCCCACCAAGGCCAAGGATGGAAGACCTCCTTCCCACCAGCAACACCCATTGCATTGAGCATTGCATATAGTTGAAGGCCCGCACATGCTAAAGAAAACAACGCTGAAAGACAAACCATGATAGCTGCACGGTTCCAGTCTCGGCTGTCGGCGAAGGGGCAGCGGTTGTAGCGCTCGGCAGGAGTAGGAGATGTGTTATTCAGGTGGTAGATGTGCTTCGAGTCTGCCCTGACGTAGATGTAGAAAACAAAGTAGGCCGTTGATAGAAAGGTTGCCAGCGCCACAAAGGCTCCACGGGAGATGAGCGACAGAAAGAGGCACAAGTGAGGCTTTTGCTGGTAGAAATTCAGCAACGTGGCCGGACCAAATGCAGCAGCAAAGTGCAACACAACCAGACAGGCCAGGAAGCAGGGTCTCTGGAAGGCTGAATAGGAGAGCTGCATTCTCGAACGCATCGAAAGGAGGAGAAAAACCAACCCAAACGCTGCAGTGAGACATGGAAAAGGTGCTTCGTAGAGCATCAGCGAGGCCTCGGTGGAGCTAATGCGGTCCTGGTAACCGTATGCATCGTACAATAGCGAGAACGACCGGATGCTACCTGCAGCTAGGAGGAACAGGCTGACCAGAGTAAAGTAGCCACATCCAGATGGGCACCGCAGTGGCAAGCAGAGCAAATTGAGGGCAGAAGCAAGGGTCAACAACGCAAAGACGCACCCAGTGCCGTAGACGTGGGCCTCCCAGGCCAGACCCCAGGCTGCCATGGCACTGTTCCAGTCCGTATACAGTGGCACCAACATGGGTGGAGCTGGCAGAAGAAGAGGATTGTTTGACTGGTTTATAGCAGACGTGTTCTGTGTGGGCTTCATGTCCATTGAGGGTGTGATATTCCCGGTTGAAGAACTGTTACAGATTCCAGAGAACTCTTTGTTGCAGTCTGGAAGTAAGGTGAAGTCTGTTTTAGCAGGGGCAGACATCCAGTCTTCGGTAAACTGAAGCGTAGAAGGAGTTTCCACAGGATTCCCTGCAAAGGAGGAACACAGACTGGTTGTAGATGTTGGTGCAATAAACAAAACGACTATCAAACTGTCAGTAATGGAATAGAAAAAAAAAAAAAAGGCACAAATATTTTCCATTCCACCATTTAAGTGCACACATACAAATCACATCTATTTTCTAGTAGGGGTGTATAGAAAAAGCGATTTGTGATATATCGCGATTTTTTTATTTGGCAATACTTTTATTGTTTCAAAATGCTGGCAAGATTATATTTAATTAATGATTTATTAGTGTCCTTCATGCTTTTGTTTCACTTTAAACCTCCCACCACTAGTTGGCAGCGTAGCACACTGAGCTTCTCTGGGGAGCTCAACACCTCACCAAAACAAGAACAGGATCTGGCGAGAACCAGCTTGTGTCAGATGTTCAGTCAGCCTAGTGTTTTTTTTTTTTTTACTACTTAGTTTTTATTTGGGATGGGTACTGAACCAAATCTCTGTACCACGTTGCTGCCAGTATCATGTATAAACTCCTGTTTAAGCACCGCTTAGACTCCTGAACCGTTTAAATGCTAGATTTAGCAATTTTAGAAATAAATAGACCTTTTTTTCCTCAATCATACTATTAGAACCTTATTGGTATTAGGCTATTCTATTTTTGGTCTCATACTGAAAAATATATTATTGTGGAAATCAGACAATGTTGAATGTTTCCTTCAAAGAAAATGTTTTTAAAATTTGCCAAAAGAAAAGCAGCATTCATTTGTGGGTAAAAGCAACTGGTTTATGAGATGTAGATCATTAAACAAAATGATTTTTTAAATCATTTTATTACAATGAAAGAGATAATATTCAGGTAAAATTTTTTTCTAAGTCATACTCTTGGAAAAAAAGAGTGAAACATTGTTCTGGTACAGTGCTGGGAGACACGTTTAGGGATACACATTGTATCAACACACCTATTTTCTACACCACAGCTACAATGTTTTTCAAAGGGTTTACTACTGATTAATACAATTAGAAGAACTCAAATGCAGCTTAAGCTTAATTTTTGTATATTATGAAAAAAATTTGTTTAGAAACACAAAAACACAATGTGCAATACTGTTTCTTTTAATGTAACTTGGAAAACAGAATAACCCTTTTTAAAATTAAAACATATCAACAAACTGTCACACATTTGCAGTTTATCTTCTCATTTTTTAGAAGCAAGAGGCAAAAAAGAACTTTTATAACTTAACATGGTAGGAAATGTGAAATTATATGTTTTAAATGGAAGCAGTCCCCATGGATAAACAAAATTATGGCATATCTTTTATGTAATTTTTTAAACATATATTTAATGACATTTTAATTTTTACCACAAAAAATGAATCTATCAGTTGAAATTAATTTGTGGAAAAAGTGGAACCTTGCGAAACGCGCGTGCATATGTGTGTGGGTGTAGCTGCCCACTCTTAACCACAGAGCCAATTTTCCCTACAATATATAAATCATCTGGAGTTTTTATGTAATTTACCAAAGCTATATGTAATATATAAATATACATCACTCAAACAAACCACTTCACACAGTTTTATGCCCTACAGCTGGACGAAAAGCCTCATTTTTTACCCTCCTTCTTACTTCTGATCTTCACACTCAGCTTTTTATTTATTTTTTTTCTCTGAACGTTCCCATCGAGAGAGAGAGAGTGTTGCCTTCTTTCAAAATAAAAGCATTCTTCTATTGCTCTGACAGTATTGTTGTCTTTACAAAGATAAGCTCTGCTAGTTTCAGAAGAGCCAAGCAAGACAATAACTCCTCCATAAAGAACCTCCTGCTATAAAAGACCACAGGGACGGGCGGCTGCAGCACGGTCAGGATGGATTGCCTGTGCAGTTAATCACAGAGCGGACGGCTTTTATGAAGTGTAACATAAAAGCATTTTGCAGTAATACACATGTTGCATACATATATTTTGCCAATTAAAGTGCGAGCATGGCACTGGCTTATTTTTTTAAACTGAATGTTCACCTGGAGAATACATTAAAGCGTGTTTTATGGAGTCAAACATAAAAAGAGCAGACTTAAATCTTTGTATATGCAAACCATAAATCAATTTTTTCTTCTACATCCTGTATGTTGGGTTTTTTGTGTTATTTTTCTAGTGTTTCCCACCCTATCCTGCTTTCAAATTGAGCTTTAGTTGATGATTTCCCTTTTAGACATGCCTTTAAAAAGGGGGGAACTCCCTTAGGTGGATTTGTTATTTTTAAACCGGCACACGCTGCCCCGCTCTCTTTAACTGCCCTAACGAAAGAAACTTTTTTTTCCAGATTCTTTTTAAAATTGTCCTTTTTTATGTTAAGAAATATGAAAATGTCTATCAGCTTTTTGTCTGCGCTGACATTCAGATGGAGTGGGAGAAGAGTGTTTTTCATCAGCGCCTTCCCGCTGTTTGTCTTTATCGCTTCTTTGTTTACTGATCTCACAGCTGAGTTGGTGTCGGAGCTTGTCATAAAAATGTCGAGCTTGAGGACGGACCGTCACATTCAGCTGACAGAGCTCCTCTGAGTGTGATGCTGCAGTTTACTTTCGCTCTGAGCTATGCTGAGCTACATCTTTTCCAGAGCAAAGAAAGAATGACACTTCTTCTTTCCTGCTTTTTCTTTGTATTTCTTATTCTTTCAAAATAAAACATAGTGGTTCTTTTGTTTTTGTTCAAGTAAAAGGAAACTAGTCATCATTAAGAGCATTTATGAGATTTACTTGAAACATTTCAAAACTCCTTGCAGATGCATGTAGAAGTTTGATTTTTTATACTCTTTGTAATACTGAATAAAGTGGTAAACCATATTTTTGTGCTCTATTCCATATTTCCATATTTTCTTTAATCTATGAACATTTTAACCATGCAAAAACAACTTTTTTAGCTTTTAAGAGTAGTTAAAATGCTCAGTTCTCATAATAAACAGCCCCATTATGGTGTTTTGAGCGTTCACGTACTACTGAGTAATCCTCTAAAAATCTGCTCTCTCTCTCAACCCATGAAAATGAGCGGGTTCTCATGAGCTGATGTCACAAATCGAGAGCCTCCCTTTCAGGAGAGTCTGCACTGCCTTAATGGTGACCCAGGCTAACACAAAGACCTAACTTCGCTGGTCAGCTAGCATTGATTAGCTGTTAACTTCGCTGGTCAGCTAGCTGTGCTCAGCCGCTAACTTTACCACTCAACTGCTAGCTTTGCTGCTCAACTAGTCGCGATCAGCTGCAAACTTTGCTAGTCAACCGCTAGCTTTGCCGCCTATCTAGCGGTGATCAACTTCGCCACTCAGCTTGCGGTGTTCAGCCTAGCTCCGCTGCTCAGCTACAACCAGTGTAGCGATGACTGCGGCAACTACAGGCAGATATACGGTATGCACATCCATGTTTGCAGAAGTTCGGATGTTGAGCGAAAAGCTAATATATGATTTATATATATATATATATATATATATATATATGGATAAGAAAAGCATGGTATAGGCTTTTTAAAAGACAAATCTGAAAATATAAACATGCCAACAATGAAAAAAACTTTATATTTGATAAATTATGAATGAACTAAGGTATTTTGTGTATAGGGGAATTGGAATTTACTTTGGCCTTGGGTTCCATGAACTGTAAAGGTAAAAAATTGATTGATATTTAATTTAAGGAACTGATCAGAAGATTTTTATCAACTGAAACTTCTAATTTTTACATTCTCCAAAACCTTAAAAGCATAAATTGCAAAATTGTTTAAGTTTTTTGGTCTGAAAAATTTAAACCATGGAACCCTGACATGCCGACACTTTTTTCCAGGTAATCAGGTTCAAAATAATTTGTTACTTAACTGAGGCTCGTCATAATACAACAAATTGTATCATAAACTTTTCTCTAAATGTAAAAAAAAGGAAAAATTGATTAAAATTTAATAAAATGTACCAACTGACCAACCATTCTACCAGCTCTACCACATTTTAGAGCACATTTGACATAACATATGTAAACAATTGTGTGCATATTACTCACCCGAGGCAATAGAAGATAATTGTAATTTAAGGGTTAATTAAAATTAAACGTCCTTGTATTTTCTAAAAATAACAAAAGCAGTCACAGCAATCGTGATCATAAATACTATCCTAATATATTTCTCTTTTTCAAATCTGTAAGTCTTTGTGTGATGCAGCCTAAAGCTGCAGCTGTTAGAAATGAAGGCTGAACTAAAGCTCTCAGAAAGTCTGACTGTGTGGCTTCAGCAGCAATCTCATCTCATCATAACAGACAGTAGCTTTGTGGGAAACGTGACTCGAGAGTAAAGCAAACACGCAGCACGAATGCGAGGCGTCCTGATAAAGTAGGTGAGATTCAGCGCACTGTTTGTCAACGACTCCACCCCCCGTTTGTTTGCTCTCCGGGCCGACGGCTTGTTGCCCGTGGTGTCGGGCTGAGTGGAAAACATGATGGGTTTTGAATTAGTGCCATGTTTTCTTGGCCTCGACCGTGTCGCTTGGTGTCGGCGGTTTCAGCTGCAGTGAGGGGACGGATGGGAGCTGCCTGATCGTACACGCACATTCCTGTGGGAACGAGTTTCTCGCGGTTTTAGACAGTTGACACATCTGAAGAGGATCAGAAGAAAATGTGTGAGCGCAGAGAATTCAGCAATGAGGACAAGAAGAAAAGGACATAATTCATGAATTCAGTTCCACTTCAAGGAAATATGTTACACTTCTCATTAAATAAAGTAAAACTAAAAAATGTCTTATTGTAATTAAAGTCCCATTTCGTTATAGTTAGGTCAATTATAAAACTGTTTCATCTGCCATTTGTAGCCAAAATCAATAAACCTGTGTCGTTTTCTAGGAGAGTTTCTGCAGGAGTTCATTAGAAATTGATCTCTGAGTTGTGGTCTGAACTGTTGGTGCGGAGTAAGCCCGGCCCACTTCCCATCATCCATCTGTTTACACACTCCCCTGCTAGCTTACAGTAGACTTACATTATTGGAGCTATCCAGCCGCACAGTTTTGAGTCAGTTCCAAGCTCTGATGAGGAAAACAAAGACGTACACGGATCTAGTCGTCTTCAAGTGAATGCATCAGAATGGAGTTTGTGGCCCGGCATAGTAGCTTCTACGTCACACCTAGAAGCTTTTTCTAATGGAATTAGAAAAATCCCCAACGACCCCTCTGACCATCACCGGAACATTCATACGCATTCATACACCAGTGAAGCCACACTGGAGGCCAGAAGGTGAAGCGTTCTTGTCTATGGGACACACAACAGCATTTGACTGGACAGAGCGGGGTTCAAAACTGACTGGCTCAACCACCTGAGCCACTGCTGCCCACGTTATATTTCGCTGTCCAATCTTGAACGTCTGTATCGACGTCAGGTACAACACTTTTTACTGCTACTTTGGTACGGCAGATGCGGTTACCGAGAATACAGCTAAGAAGGTTTGTTATAAGCGTTTATGGCATATAGATTATTCGGAAAACAGTATGACGTTACTGCATTCATCCAACCAAATTTTAATAAGTCTCATTGTATCTTTGCTACTCTGTTTTCATCCTGTAATTCCCACTACGGTGGCTGTTCAGGTTCAATTTGTTCCACTATAAGCATGGAGTCTATTCAGACTGAGGAAACTCGGAGCAAACCAGAGTTCAGTCCAATTGGGTCCACCTTGAAAGATCGGTCAGAGAGCGGTTCCTGGTCCTGCCAGTGTGTTCAAACTGAAAAACAAATTCTGTTTCTCTTTAAGTGAGTCAAATGTGTCCAGTCTGAATACTTAGAAATTTACATCAGAAAAAACTTTGTTCTGTGCATCAAATGACGAGTTCTCTGTCCTCTAATTGCTCCTTTGTGACAGTTTATGGATTATTTTATTATAATATATTAATGCAAATAGTCGATGCATATTCCAAGTTAAGTCTGCATCAGGAAAACAAAACATTTTATTTACCCTGCATCTTGATTACACATGCACAAACAAAGATATGTTATCAAACCTGCTCTTGTTTGTGCGCACATGAAAAAGCTTGAATAGCTGGTTGCATAGAGGGAGATTATCAGCTGATATTAGCCTGTTGCTGTAGCTTTCATCAGGACTTTGATTGCACTCCCACTCAGCCTGGTTGAAAGCTCCTATTCTCATAAACACAATCATTTCTAGCTGCTTTACTCGTATTTATCCTGAGCAAATCATGAATGCGTAGAGTTTTAAATGTTATTTTGGGGGTTTGATGTTAAATATATGACAAAAAGGTGGATTTACCAACTTAGAAGCTATACTTCTTTAATTTGGCAAATAATACATTTGATTTCATTCTATTTTACCACATAAGAAATGCAAAAGGATTCTTTTGATGTCAGATGGTCTCCGAACATGGTTCTTTAACTGGCTGCATGTTGATTCTGCATCCGAAGGCTCCATGTTGCTTTAATCTGATTGCCTTCATTTTCAATCAGGCTCTCCTCAGAAAAAGCAGTTTAGTGGGAGCTTTAGTTAGAGCACGCACTCCAAACAGGAGACAGCTGGCTGTGAGGGAGCTGTGAAACTCTTGCCTTAACTCTTATGTAATGTTTCCTTCTCTGCTGCAAAAGTTCCATTCAAAAACTGTTCCTTTTTTTTTTTTTTTTAATACAATAGCTTTGTATTTTATTTTTTTTTTTACTGTTAGAATCAAACATCTGCTGCACAGACACTAATGCTTTGATCAAACAAACGAAAAAACTCCACGGCGCTCCATCGACACGGCACATTTGAGTCTATTTTTGAAAATCACTTGACATCATCGGCTATTCTGAGCGGTTTTATGTGGGTTACATCTGCTGCTGGGGACTGGGCCGAAAGCTTCGAACAACCCGACAAGATGATGGATGTACGGGTCCATTCGAATGGGGGGATTGTGAAAATGATCATTGATTTTTGCATTTAAGCAAGCTTAACCTAAACTGTTGTGGAGGACGTCTCAGGTACACAACAGGTTAATACATGCTTTGTTTACATAAAGATAAACAAATGGTTGTTCAAAATAGTTTATTAAGCCAAAATGAACTATTTTTTTTATCTCTGAAGAAGAGTTTTTTTTTCAGTTTTCCATTTAATACGTTTTGCCACATTTTTAATCAGCTCTGTAGAAAGGTTTCTACTATCTCTCTAATGGGAGAAACAGAGTTTCTTCATTAAGCTCTCTTTGATGGAAGCGGAGGAGGTCAGGCATCAGTGCGAACCGACAGGCCATTTATTCATGTCAGAGAGAACGTTGACAGCTGGAGCTGGCGTGGAGGTGAGCGCTTGAAAAGCAGCCGGATAGACTCACTGCTTGATATACCGGTCAAATTAGAGGCGTCCTGATCCGATAATGTTGTTTCAGACTCAATGGGAATCAGATGTTGTATCCTGATCAGGGATTAGATATTAATTTTATTATTATTTTGATCAACACTTTTTATTTAACGTTATTATGTCAAATGAACGCAAGAAGTCTATATATCATGACATTTTATTGCCGTAAAATGCAGCAGAAGACGAACAAAACCAACTTAGAAAAATTAAGACGGGCGGGATAACTCTTTAATAAACATTAAAAACTTGACAGCTAATGTTTTATCGGTTTGTCTTAATGAAAATAATGACCCAAAAATGCATTTCAAAAGAAAACCTTTTTTTTTTAAATAATCATTAAACGGAGACAGTTGCTCTATAAAGTATGAGAATAGGTCAGATCAGTACCGGTTCCAGACATGGTACAGATTCTGGACGCGTTACCAGATGCAGACCGGCTAGGATTAGAGTACCAATAAGGGCCCCATTTCGAGGTTCGGTCCACAACCGGTACCACGACAAAGAGAGAGTCTCTGATGATGAATGATTCGCCACTTTCCTTTGCTTCAGAATCTGCTGGAATGACGATGATCGTGTTAACAGTTGAAAAGCTACGGCAAGTCAGAGAACAATAACACTGGAGCTAAAGCTACGGTGTTAAGTGTTCAATGATAAAATAAGGTGAATCAAACCTGGATCTGTTTATAAAATCGTTTTTATTTTTTCAAATGTCTTACAAAAGTAGCAGCAGATGCTCAAAAACAGATTACACCAAATCGGATCGTGGCCCAAAAAATCTGATTGGGACATCCCAAGATCAAAATTCACAGCTTATATGGTGAGAAAATGGACTCATCAGATTTGTGTGTGCATAATTCTTCATTTGTAACTTGTGTCTGCAAGTTTGTGTGTAACTTTATCTACTTGAAATTGTTTATCTATATGCACAAAAACTACAAAATACAAAATAAATTTACACATGTACAACTTTTAATCGTGAACAACTTGAAACTAACCACACACACAAATCTTAAAGTATGCACACACCGCTTATTACACACACAAAACTGCATTAAAAAGCAAATCTGATTTGAGAGTCTTTTAATGTCTCCAAGATTGTGTAAGTGATGCGTTTAAATGCTGCAAGAATGCTGGGTCATCAGAGTTTCCTTTGAACTTAGATTTTGAATAAAATTTGGTGAAAACTTAACATTTTCCCACTCTTACATAGAAAGTGACATAAAGAAATGTAAATAGGTGATTTAAAACATTCAACTGTATGGTTCAATGGTTTGAAGGGAAAAACAGAAACGTAGAAAAATGTTCATGCAGTGTTGGAATAATCGGAAAAATGACTGTCGGACTCCGAAAACACGCAAAAATGAAAAATCTTCCACATACATGCAGAATAACTTCCTGCACATAAACGAAGGTCAATGTATTCATAGTGTGCAATTGGGAAAATAAAGCAAAATAGATTCTTCATAATGTTAGATTAAATAGTTTAATGGAATGAATTTCCACTGATTAATCAATTGGAACGTAAAAGGTCTCGCATCAGATTTGAGCGTAAATGTTACCGCAACAATCCGCAACTTTAAACATGATTAATAGAAATTTTACAGAGGAAACGTAATAAAGTTTCGCCTGATTCATAAAGACAGTTTTGCGAATTAAAGGTTTACAGCAACATAGATTTGTGGACAATTGTGGTTTTGACGCCTTTTCGATTGTGTGTTACATTATAGTATTGTGAGTATTTGCACGTAAAATGATTTTGAGAGTTTATATTAGAATTTGTGGTATGTTGTATGAGTAATAATGAGTTAATATGGTGCAAGTTTTGTCATGTGGTATTTATCAAGAGTTATGCACAAAATGTATTGTAAGAGTTACAAATGTAGAATTCCGCACCCACAAATGGGATGATGCTATATTCTCTCCATATATGTGGGCTGATAATCAGAGATTTTACTTTGGTCAGCAATGTTTCTATCTGTCATTCTTGGGCGCACTGTTATAGTTCTGAAAGTTCACATCCATTTGTTCACTATTTTTTAAAACAGCAGCTTGAATGAGCGCTTTTCCTCTCCCGCTGGAAGCAATTAGCAGGAAAAGGACGCAGAGTTTTTACCCGCTCTCTGACAGATGAACAGATTTAGAAGTAAAAAAGCTGCAGAACAGATTACAAAAAAATGTTCTCCAATTAATAAGCAGTAGAAGGAAGTCCCGACATTCCCGTCTCACCTGTGCTCCTCGGCTGGGATACCGTTTGCTGTGTAGTGGACGCTGTAGAGGTGTCTGCCAGAGATGAAGATGAAGGAGACGCTCCTTCCTCTTCCTCCTTGATCTCCGTTCTTGGCAGCTCTGGGAAAACATGGGAAGTTTCACCTTTGAGTGATGTCAAAGCAACCGAGAACATAATTTAATTTCTACTACAAGGCACTGCTTCTCCAACGTTACCCTGTGTGAAACAGATGAACAAACCTGGAGCTTGCCAAAGGGAAGTTTAACCCTCTCTGTCCTCCGCTCTCAGCACGTCTGAGACTGTAGAAAGTGGAAGGACTATATATTTTAACCCAGTTCTGTCAGGGACAGCCTATCATCCACTTAGTTGTAGGCACTCATCCATAGCTCAGTAGACCGAGTCTCTGTGCTCTAATTACACTGACATCCTTACGTGCGTGTGGATGGGTGTGCAGTTCATCCCAGTTCTTCCATGTGCAACTTAACTTAAAGGAAACCCTCGGACCGTCGTGTCATTCCCATTTCTCTGCTTCGCTATGGGTCACTGCAGAAATATGTTCCCGTAATTACCAGCGAAATAAAACCGTCAATAAGGACACGAGCTAAGGTGTGGAGAGCCATTGAGAGTATTGTGAAGTCAGTTTGCAGGCTGGTATCTGAACAAAACAATATTAGTCATGCCTACAGCGCCGAGTTAATCCTCGGGGTTAATTACTCCCAAAGACAAATTCATTTTTTGCATCATTAAACTCGATAAAACTGGTGCTTCATCTTGGTCAAGAAAAAAAAAGAGTAATTACTTGTAAAAGCAGTGTTTACAGGATGAAACAACTTCCCCAGTTACATGTTCTCTAACATTTTTGATTGAAGTCTCGAGAATAGTAGGCTTTAATTGATTTTCATTTCGACTAAAGTGAGTAAATCTGTTTGACAGCAAACACACAAACATTTGATTGAAATGTAATCATCAAAGTCAACTGTAATATATTACATTTGTTAGTCTATTGTTTCTGTAAGGCAAAAAAAAAAATGTTGTTGATGCAATTTCTGCACCTTCTCTATACCAAATAATATTGACCACACAGTTTTTGTAATGCAGTGCGTACATTTTTCTATGGAACCCTATAACCTCGTTTCCACTGAGCGGTCCGGTACGGTATTTTAAACGTTTCCATTGTAAAATGGACAGTACCAAACCGTCCCTCTTGAGGGCCCCCATCAATTGTAAGTCCATTGAAAAGCTGTAGCCGCCTTTTGATTGGCAGAAAGTGATGACGACATTACAAGGCACCCATATAGCGCTAAGCTAGTGTTTCTGGTTTCCTCTTCTGCTTTTCAAGATTTTTTTCTATTTTTTTTATTTTAAAAATGTGTAACTCTAATTTGGAGTTTACAAAATGTTGCTTTTTATTTATTTATTTTTAAAAACTCAATTATAAGCCTTTGTTGTCAGAAGTTGTTGAAATTCACGTACAGTTCTTCTGAATGTGGACGGTCAATACAAATAGAAAAAATAAAAGAAATGTGCAAGAATCACAGAGGAATGATCAATTATCTGGCGACTTGTGGATGGAGATTGGTATTCGGTATAGTCCCAACTATTGGGAAAAAACTGTTTCTAAAAATTATTTGACAAATTTGAGAAAAATAAACCTGATTTGAAGAACTTTCTTTATATAAATGCCATTATTGCTAGGGTGAGAAGACAAGTATAGATAACAAGAGGCAAAACTTTTTATTTTGTCTAAAATATCCAAACATTATTTGGTCAAGCCAAAGTTTTTTTTTGTTTTGTTTTCACATAAATAAAATATTAAAAATCTTAATAGATAGATATATAATTAAAATTCTGATTTTTCATTAACATATAATGTAACTAAGATTATATGACTAACGTTATAGAACAAACTGGAACATTTTAGAAACTATTGACTCAACAAACTGAGTTGTCATTTTTAACTACTTTTTTCTGGATATTCTAAATACTTAAATGAAATGCAAATTAAAAAAGATAAGTTTATATAAAAAAAAAGGATTATGTTGCACGTAATAACAATGTGAGCCTGAGTTAACAATTAAAACAAGCAGCAGTGTATTAACTGGGATGACAGAGAAATGTACATGAAATGAAAGCAAAGATTTTCTTGAGACTTAAAATTACAGAAAATATTAAATAATGTTTCTTTCATCAAAGTGCATCATACTTTTACATTTCTAGCACTCTTGAACCTGATTTTAATAGGATGTGCAGTAATCGTCGTGTATCAACTGTTCCTTTAGTCATTCTCTTGAGGTTCATTAAAGTCTTAGAATTCTAAAGGATATTAAAGGCAAACAGGACTGAATGAAAGACATTATGAGATTAAGATTCGAAGTGGGTAACCACAGTGCTCTTTATTTGCATCAAAGCCCATTTTCAATGTAGAATCTATAAAGCAGCATCAGATATGCATGTCACATGCTCTGTGTCTGCAGTAAATCCATTTTCATAATCAATCAAACCATGTCTACTCTTTATAGCTTCAATTACATCAAAATACATCCTTTTAGGTAGCGATGGGGTGTGCCAAGAGTCTAAAGATGCTGCTATACAGCACAGAAAGAGTGGGAGGAGGGGCCAGAGCGTGATAAAATATATTTTATCAGAATGAAATTCACAGGAGAGCCTACATCCCCAACCTGCTCATTGCGTTCTCTCATCTTTCCCTGATTCCTATAATTTCCCTTTTTTAATGTTCGCTTTATGGAGGATCCAGATGCAGAGCATTGGTGCTTGCTACACACCAGAATTTCACCGTAGCAGCCCTGAGGTGAAGGGATTCTGCAGATATTTAGATGTCATCATGGGATGATTTATGAAAAATGCTGCTCCTCACCTGCGTCCTTCAGCGAGATATAATCAGTAAACCTCTGAGCAATTTCAAAACAAAAACCGCAGTCTGGGATTGTCTGTCGCCCCAGTCTAGACACCTTCACAGTCGCTTGAGCTGATGTGTATCAATAGAGGGATTTGTGTTTGGAGAAAGGCTGCAGTCAGAAAGAAAGGGGGTGGAGGCGACTGCCTGCCGAGAAGCCCGTTCACCTTACAAACAAGAATCACAGCAGACGCTCCTCTGGTGCTTTCGCTGAGTGTGCGCTTGGAATATTGATACACCGACCCCGGCGCCCTCCCCTCCCCAAACGCCACATGGTGCACAGCTCAAAACAAGACCAAATATGACCCCAGCAAATGGCTTTAAGGAGTTCCACTTTCAGACAAAACAAACCATTTTTTTTTTTTGTGAAGAAAAACAAGGAAACTTTTTTTTGGAATGTGAAGTAATCTTTTGCCGTTTTTAATACATGATGTTGTTGCACTTGACTGAACTTGCATGCCTATGTCCAGACTTGCTCTTCTGTCAGAATAGGCAAAGATTTACTAAAAGACATACCAGAAAGATAGATTTATGATGGTTTTAAAAGCATTTTAGGGCCTCTCTTAGCACATTGACACTTACCCCACCAAGTATTCTACCTGCGCCTCATAGTAGGGCTTGTCAAATCTGGGCCTGATGAAGAGTCCTCATCTCCTTAAAAGAAATCTTAACACTGAGAACCAAACTATATAAAAAATTGACCATCCCCCCATGAAAATTTTTTTTTATTTTAAAAAGACGTTCCCAGTAGTGTTTTAGTTATGATTATGACAGTTTTAACCAAACTTCCACAACCTAAATGTCTTAAAAAGCCATATTTCAGGCTGATCTGAAGCCTCTGTTTCCAAAATCTCCTCTGATGGGGTGTGGCTTTTGGAGTTCACCAAAGACTCTTTTAGCTAATTCTCCAATGTTTATTGATGTTGCTGTGATCAATACATTCAATCCATTGTTTTCTCAGATCAGAGTCCTTGGGAAATAATGAAAGCTAACATCTAAATGTTCTTTCATTGATTCACAATCCTTAACAACGGCGGTCAAATGAGCCGCCGTTCGCATTTTCGCGGTCACATCAAGAACATCCATAGAGATATCCCAGCACTTGTAGCCCTGTTACTATTAGGATTTATGAAAATCACACAAAAAAATCCAGTGACGGCTGATTTGACCACAGAAACGCGAACGGCAGCTCATTTAACTGCAGTCAATGAGAAGATGTCATCTTCTCTTCTCCGATACCTGAGCTAGACACACTAGATGAGGATTTGCATATGTAACAGAACTGTTATGATGTAAAGAATGATCATTGTTTGATAGTGATTTAAATGAAAAATACTTGAAAATGCAAAAAACAAAATGATTTCTTATTAAATTTGCTCTTTTCACAAGAAAACTGTCACACATACATTTTAAAAACTAAAAAAACTGGATTTTCATTGGAGGGAGTCTTTAAGAGCTAATTAAATGGTCAAGAAAAAGCCCCCCCACTGTGACAGCTTTAGTTCCATAAAAGAGGCTAAATTTACTTTCACCTACAGCCATAAAAATCAATGACAATGTGTGAAATCATGGGGAAAACACATTAAACCGCCCTTGAACTTCTGACCTCCGCCTGGAAAAAGACAGCGGTTTTATGAGTGTAAAGCAAACCACTACAGTTCTGACGTTCATATGTCAACCGTTTCACGTTAAAACCCTGTTTGTAGACCTGTACGTTTTATTCAGTGTCACTATGGTAACAGCACTGGTGAAACTATTATGTTTAATTAAATAAGTGAGGACACTAAACAGAGGTCAAACATCTCCGTAATTGCCAAATACATACATTTATATAGTAGCCACTTTTTTTTTTTTTTTTTTTTTTTATTTATATAGTAGCCACTTAACATATGGTGCAATTATGGCATTGTTGTCATAGCAACCACCTTAACATGCTGAAAAAAATTACTCTCATCTGCAAAGATTAAAGCAATTAAATGCTTTTACGATATCAAGATGGTTGCTCGTTGACCCTACTCAAACTTGCAAGTCAATAATTCAAGGATTTTGACCGAGAGTGGTGTGGTACAGGTGGGCGGGGCAAGACCACAGGTCGCTGGTGTTCTTTGCCGCATCCATCTACTCTACCTAATCTTTTTTTTCATTTGGAAGGGACCGAATCCACTGTGTGAGTAATTGATTGGACTCTAGATGAGCTGTCCCTCAGAGGATTTGGACAAATTGACAGGCAATTTGGTGCACTAATCTTGTTAGGTTTACCTGCTGAAGTAGCAGATAGGTTCTTGGACTTTAGAAACATGTCTGTGCATCCACAGCAATATGCAAACTTGAAAGAAAGCAGGGCAACCATGCAGTGTGTTATCAAAAAAGAGGGTTTGGACAAGATGAGCAGAATTACAAATCAGCCATAGACAGTTGGTAGTATAGCGACAGTTAAGCCAAGAAGTACTTGGGTCGTGATCTTATCAGACCAATTCCAACCCTTTCTTGGGAAGGAATAATCGACTCTTCATTTTCTGTACCAACCCATGACCCTACATGATGGATGTGTCTGTATACAGAAGAGAATCACCTTCTGAAAACTCATTAGGTATACAGACTGCCATCAGTGCTGGGGGGATGGGTCAAGGAGAAGATGGTGTGCCTTAGTGTCAGACTGAAACCTGTTCCTAAGCAGTCGCTGGTTTGTGTCATCATTTTTGCCTTTTCATTAATATGTGTAAAGTAGGTGTAAGATTTTAGTCGAATAATCTTTCTCTGTGCTTTAAAGTGATAATTTATTAAAGAAATGGTCAAAACGGCACATGGATGGATGGATGGATAGATCTTGTGAACGGTTAATATAAAATAATACACCTCTAAATCTGGTTTAATCCCCTAAAACTGGAAGATTTGTTTTCTATTTAGAGCTAACTTTTGAAAGCAGTCAGACATGTTATTTATTACCAATTGTTGAATTGTACCAAGCATAAAAAGCCTCATTAGCTGCACTTTGTCTGTTTCCAATTCAAATTGGATCCTTTTTCCTGCTTGCTGTAGCAGAAAGTGATCAAAGGTGCAGCTTTTGTTAACTATCCACTGAAAACAAAATGATTGATCACATCTATTGAGTGGCCCTTATTGGTTTGCTCAACCATTCTTACCTTGTGTCACAGGATATGTTACTCTGTGGGTCAGAGTAGTGGTTGTTACAGTAGAGTCAATCCAAAATATAGCAGAGGTTCTTTCAGATGTTCTTCGTGGTACCCCATACTGGTTTTTGAGATGATCAGTTCAGTCTGGCTTTGAGTGGAGTGAGTTTCTGTAACTGTGGCCTCTACTGAGGGAAAGGAATTTTCTATAGTTGAGCCCTTTGGTGTGGAAGGAGCAACGGACCCAAGAAATAGTTTGTTAGCTGGTGTGGTCGTCTCCTCTCTCGGGTCAGGCGTTGTCGTATGCCACGTCAGAGAAGCGGTAGTTGTCGGTATAGTTGAGGAACTCTTCTCAGAAAAATGATCATCCACTGCATAAACGCTTTGTTTAGTTGAGGGATTTTCTGTAGTGACATCCATAGTAGCCGCTTGTATGGTGCCCCACGGTAGGTGGGTATGTGTGGCATTTTGTTTAGGAGTGTCACTGCTGGTGGGACTGCTAGCAAACAGAGTGTTTGTGATAAAGCTACTTGTGGGAGAAACAAGAGCATCATTGTTGCTCTGCACTGTGCTGCTGTGTGGCCAATCCGATGTCCCTTGGGGAAGTGATTCGGTTCGTATCTCCGTCACGCTGGTTAGGAGCCCTTGAGCTGGTGTGGTGGGTGGTTGGGATCCTTCAGGAATGCTCCCATCCCCTGATTCGCTGTCGTCCAGAAAGCGTCCGCTTGGTTCCGTGGGTCCTTTGACAGTTGTAGTGAGGACAGCATCTTCGTCTTTTATCTCTGAGCTTCCATAAAAAGGAATGCTAAAAGGCAGGGAGAACTTAATGGGTGGCTTCCACCAAGAATAACTAGACTTCTTCTCAGGTGATTTTTCAGCAGATGGTGTGGGCCCCCACTGGGCGTCCTCATCAGTCAACGCTCGCCTATGTAGGAGCAAAAAATACCAAAGGAGGAGAGCCAAGGTCCGGTGGAGGCGAAGCATGCTGTCGTCAGTAGCGCTCGGACCGTCACATGTTGATCTCAATTCTTTTGCTCCCTGAGGCAGGTTGTGCAGCTACAAAGCAGCCTGAAAAGACAAAAACACACACTTAGTGACACACTTTCCTTCAGCTGGCGAGCATTCATATTTAGGTTAAAATGAGCCTGAAAGAAACTGTTCATGTGTCAAGGACTTAGGGTTGAGTTGCTTATTATAGCTCAACTACAGAGGCTGTTCTATGCATTAAAGTCCCACTCTAATCATCTTTTTTATCTTTTTTAAAGTGTTCCCAGTGGTCTTTTAATAATGATTATGCCATTTTTAGTAAAAAAAGAAAAACCTGTGTCGTTTTCTTAAACATAGTTTCTTAGGAGCGACAGGAGTTCATTGGAAATTTGCCTCTGAGGCTATATATCCCAAAATGCCACCGCGTTGCAACCTAAATACAGCAGCATTTGTATTTGTGAGGTGGCAGTTTCACTTTTACATCCTGAAAAAGTTTTAAAAATAAGTTCAAATTTTACGACGACTGGATGATTTTTTTCTAAAAATGTAAATCGGTCGGTAACCGCCCGGGTACATTTCAAGGTCGCTTGGTGACCGTCCAATGACAGGTGGGGTTGACGGCATTAAAAAATCAGGCGACAACTTGCCAACTGGTAGCAGCTCTGACTGGACAATGTGTGAATGTTTCCTGACAACAGCCATCCATCTCTTGCCACTGGCCACCAGTAGCTAGCTAGTGTATAAAAACGGGGCCATTCTGCATGTAAGTCAAAAAACGCAAACAAAAAACACACGTGTCAGAGATATCCAAGAGAACTCTTGAAACTATAATGAGATTGCCACAAGACCTACGGCTTGGCGGCCATTTTGTGTTGAAGTGTTAGATTTGGCGCTTTTCATGTTTTCACACAAAATGGGAAAAACAACAATTTTATTTGTGCGATTTTCACGAAACTTCACAAACATGCCGCTAGTTTAAGTCCAAAACCACCACAGAAGTTTCTTTGACTTTGGGAAGAGGCCGCCATCTTGAATAAAAGAAAGCACTTTAGTACCAGCTACAAACAAAAACTCAACTTTCAGATTTTCATTGATGGTCTTGTAACTTCTCAAGCATAATTTTTAATGAACTGTGAAAAATAATGTCGGATCTAGAAGAAGTAGATTTCGAATGGCGTGCGCGTGGCAAATTTGCAACTGTTGCAATCCTGGCTAGCTAGCAAATTTGTTATCGGAATGCCGTAAAAAGGTTATGCTTGAATTCTCTGGCTTTAGCGGAACAAAACAATATAACACACAATATGACAATGTTAAAATTGTGGGTGTGGTAAATTAAAAAAAATCACAAAAAAATCTGCTGACTCACCAAAAAAATAAATTCTGGAAAAAATGTTGGAATTCATTAGTGAAACCAATATACACGTATTGGGATATCCGAAGGAAGCCAGGGTGGGGTGAGGGCAGGCAATACAATGCCGCTTAATTTTCTTCCACCATGAGGAAAAGTCCACAAAAACATGTTAAAAAACACCAAAAACAACATTTTGATTGGAGTGAGTCTTCAAGCAGCCTGTTCTTGTCACCCAAGTGTTATTACTCACCGCTCTTCATTAGTTTTTCTGCTCACTTAAACAAAAAAGAGAGAAAAAACTTCCGTCCATATGTGTCCTACAAGAAATAATGTCTGAGGGGTGGGAGGTTGCAAAGAACTGGGGGTCTGGCTTGCCAGCAGAACTGAGGGGACCCCTAACTCTTTTGTGAGGCACCAAATGGTTCAAAGTTACTAGCCTGTTGCCTCAGTGAAAAGGCTGAAGCACCAAAGGAATTTCTCCTGCGAGAACAACAACCTGTATGCCTTAGCTGTACTTAACTCCCCCTCAAAACCCCCTCAGCTTCAACCTTGCTCTCTTTCAATCTCAGATTTATTTGTTCTTTAAAGCAGATGGAGAAAGATGCTTGTGTGGGAGTGAGAAAGGAAGAAAAAACATCCATATTTACTGGAAGCTTCTGTCGTTTTCTTGCTACTTTTTTAAATTCCTCAACTATTTTTTTTTTTTCTGTACTCTCCTAAACTTTTCTTTTATTTACATTCCTGATCGGGACATTTCTGATCGAGATTGCAGACCACATGTCAACACCCCCACTTCACCCAGGTAGGCTAAAGATACATGGTTCCATGCTCTATTTTGATCTGGAGCTTCCCACACATTTCCCACTTTTAGCAGTTCGATTTCCAGAATAAAAGCCCGTTTCTGAGGATTTTTAGAACAATTCGATCTCAAGAAAAACCCACCTTTATGTGCGCAAATAATATGATTTTTAGATCAAGTTGGAGTTGCATGTTCAGACAGATGCCCTGTTCTTCAGCAAGTACAAACACCCACACTTGTTTATTTTTTTATTTTTGTGTCCTAAAGACATTTTGCCAGCAGTTATATGATTCAATCCAAAAAGGGGATCATGTATCATGAAGCTTTAGGTGAGTTATGTTTCATTCCCTGCTGCACTTTTGTTGATTTAATATCTATTATTTAAACAGCACAGGCGATGTATTATTTATTTTGAAAAAACATTCTCACATTTCACTTCTATATCACATTTCATCAGCATCATGTTTCGACATTAGAAGGAAAGAAATGCTACATGTAGCCTTTTAATTGTTTTCTCGTCAACGTTACACAACTTTAGTGAAGTCTTTAGTCTATTTTATCCTATATTGACCATGTGTCTGTCCACCTGATGCATATGTCTTTTACAGTTCCAATATCGGACTGATCTTCTGAAAAGCAAAAAAAACTAAAAAACATGGAATCCAACTACAAAAAAATTCTTATTATTTTGTTGTGTTTCGGTGGTCCTGACGACAGTGGGAGCCTGGCAGCGTTCTGTGCTCATTGGAGCAGCAATAGAAAGACAGACAGACTAGAATGACTAGGACAGTGGGGGAGAAACTCATCCATTCAGTTTTGGTATTATTAGCCAACTCTGCAGCAGACTCCTTCATGCTCTCATTTTTTTTTTTTTTTTTTTGCTAAACCTCTGTGCACATATGAGATCTCCTTTCTCTGTCCTATCAGCCATCTTGATTTCAATCTGCTTTCAACTTGCTTTAGCTTCGCTCCTTTAAAGGGAACTTCCATATTTTCCAGATGAATCTGAAGTCGGAATTGTGCCGCTCTCAGCTCCTCTGAGATCGCAGTAACGCCACTGTGGCGAAGCTTTATTAAAGAAAAGGAAGAAAAAAAAGAAGAAGTAATGAGGAGGGGAGGGGGAGGAAGAAAGCAATAAAAGGGGGGAGGTGAGACCGAAACGTGGAGGTTGAATTAGAGGTGTGCGTCTGCTGATTGACTGAAATAGAGAGGCTTTTCTCTGTGGGGAGTCACAAGCGACTGTAGCCGCTGTCATTACTTTTTAACAAACCCTCTCTAGGCGCAGTGAGGTCTGCAGATCCGTGACACAGTCCAAGATAATGGAATAATTTCCCTGTGTGCAAATGGCTACTGTTGTGGGTGATAGTTGTTTTGTTGTTTCCCTACACTCACTGTGTGGGTGTACATAATTACAAGCATTTCTTCTCTTGTGTTATTGCCATGGTTATGTGGAATTGTACCCCTCCTGTCTGAAGAGACTCCGTCTTTCACCTCGTGTTGTCTCCTGACGTTAACGCAGCACATCCGTACTGGACATTTCCAATCTGATTAGTTCCCGTAAAGGGGGCATATTATGAAAAATGACATGCTGGACTTCTATATTTAGCTGTCTGAACTGAGCAGGACCTCAAACACATCACAAGTCTGTCACTGCTGGAGTCATTCAGATTTTGAAGGTGTTGTTACATCAGCAGTTTTTCCATCATTTTTAGGAAAAAAAAGTGACTATCTAATATATAGACTCCCATCGTGGCCTCTAATTGGTCAAAAAAGCAGCTCAAAGACCCACTCGGCTAACATGTTTTCATAATGGAGGACATGTATGAAGAAAGTCTAGATTAAAACAGCATTTCTGAATATTTCAAATTGTTGTGAATCAGGAGCTTACCCAAAAATACTGTTGTAAAAAGCTTTTAAATCGAACATATAGCTACTACGGCAAGCCACAAGCTCCCTGCTTCGCTCCATTCCTATGCGTCCAATTGCAGACAAATAGATCCCAGTCAATGACACTTAAAAAAAAAAACAATTTGGCTAAAAACAGCATAATTAAAAAAAATCATATAGAATAGTTTAAAAGATGATCAGAGTAGGACTTTCACTCAAAGCTGAGAACTTTTTCAGCTGATGAGATGGTCACTTTTTCCCTCCAAATCCTTCTAATGAACTTTCTGTGTTGGCATTTCCTTCTTTTTTTTTAACATCAAACACCGACCTCTTCCCACCTCCATCCTACCCCCACTGTGAACGGGACCGAGAGATCCTTGAAGTTCTCCACTTGAAGCAGAAACTCATTCTTCTTACTGAATGGCCTCTAATGTCAGACAATGCTCTCATTCCCGACTGAACCATGGGTGTGTTCCACTTAAGCGATATTAGGGTTCACATACTTTCGTAGGGTTATTATCCTTCCGTAAAATCAAGGCTCTTTCATTCGCCAGCAAAAATCCAAAGCAAACAACCTCTTGAGGAGGTAAAATATATGTATTTAAAAAAATACCAGATCTGCAAAAATAAACACATTGAACATATTGTTTACTTTACTGTAATAGATATTCTCACCGTAACAATAATGACACATACAAATGTGTACAAATTGTAAACGATAGTGGATGTTTATGCTTGTTAGAGTGGAAGTTCTTACAAGTGAAGCGCGCTTCACGCTGCGCTTCTTAACAGATTTTGTGCCGCTAAGCTGTTGAGATGGTGCCGAGCCAAGAGTTTCATTCTTTTTCCAACTTTCTTGTTGCATCAGTTGGAATGACAGTCAGGTTGCAGCTTTGAGTTTAGAAAACTGAACAATTCCAAATGTTCCACATCATCACAGTTGTAAATATTTGTTTAAAACCATAGTTATGGGAACTCCTCCAGATTTATTTGAAGCATTTTTTTTTTTTTGTTGTTGTTGACGCATCACATTATGACCAAGATATCACGACAGGACTGTTGGAGGCTCAGATTAAAAAAAAAAAAAAGGTGTGGGTTAGATATGTGATTGACAGTGAGGTTAGTTTGAGGTAACTTAGTCAGTACTGAGCAAAAATGATGTCGGTATGTCATCAGAACTTTCTGTTCCTTCTCCCAAGCTTGGCGCTCATGTTCCAGACCGAAGGGGACCGGTCGCTAGCATCATAAGCTAATAAAAGCTAACATACTAAGAAAACAATCCAGAGCCAAATGTTCATTGCAAATCCCGTCACCAGTACAGAATTCGCTGGATTCAATGCCAACTGCACTAAACCACTGTTGCCTAGATACTAAGTCCACTGGAAAGTTGAGCAAGCCGGTAGATTTTTTTGACGACTGAAGGCAATACACCTTTGAGCCATGCTAAAGCTAACACTATAAAGACCAACCGTTACAGAATCAAAGATGGGCGGGGCTTTTAGCATGATGACGTGAAACTTCTGAAATGACGTGGGACTTACACCATTTAACAAATTCCACTGTAATACCTCGTTTCAACCTGTAGGGGGCAGCATAAAGACTATAATTTCAGGAAGTTTATTTGAAATTGTCAAAAATGTGGCAAAAATGAACAGACAGCACTTTTAAAGCCCCATTTATAGAGGTCAACAGCCAAAAAAGTTGATTTAAGGGTTAACTTTTACTAACTTTCCGACAGACAGGAGGTTCAGCATTAGAAAGTGTTAAAGCAGGACAATGAATAGCCACATTTGTTCTACAGATCAGGATAGCGCTCTTATTACCATTATATAAAATATCATTATTAAAAGCATACACAGAACAGACATTTAAAGAGTAAGCCGGAGCTGCTCACGCTAAAAACAACTAAATCCTCAGCATACATAAGAAGGTTAACTTATAAAACCCCCAACCATACAACCAGTCGACCGCACATTTAGTTCCCTTGACAAATCATCGGCATAGACATTAAAGAGCAGCGGGGACAATATCCCCCACCCCTTGCACAATTCCAAGGATTTGGTCCCCACCTAACCTGCATTGACTGGAGAGTGTACCAGTAATTTAGCAGTCTCAAAGGCGAGGCACACTCTAGAGAGCATTTTTAAAAAAGTTTGGTGTGATTTACTCTGAGAAAGGATTTCGATGCATCAATGAAACACATAATGACAGACAAACTCTGCTGTCTCTACCAGTTAACAATGTCCTTTAATAGACAGCCAAACTGATTAACATCAGAAATGAAAAACACATTTTCCAGACTTTCTAACAAAAATATTTCAATGGGTCTGTAGTTATCTATAGCCAGTTTTGTTTTTAATATTTACACAATCAAGAAACTCATAAAACAGGAAATACTGAAGGTGCTCAGCTGCAATTTGGTCACATGATCTGTTATTGCCGAGCTTTTTAATGGCTTCAGACAGTCATTGACAATTTTATTTTAGATTTTTTATGTTGTTTCACAAATATAATGTAAATAGATGGAAGAAACTGGGAAACTTAAGCTGATAAAGATATATTTTCAGTATAAATCAGCAGATATAAGACCTTAGTAGATATTAGTTTTTGGAAAAGCTCTTTTTACTTCAGTTTGGCTAAAAAAATAATTAATTGAATAGCTCAACTTTTAAGTATTCGCTTTTTAAATATCTTGAATTTGTCTTTTAGACTGTAACAAACGTGAAAATTATTTGTAGATTTGAAGTCAAAAGTCTTGGAGAGATCCAGTTGGCTGCAATCCCACAACACCCGTAGTCATTCTATCTACAAACAAGATTAAACCCTTGCTCTTTCTAATCTGTGGCATGTGTTCTCCAAGGTCCGGTTTCACATGCAGAAGTCTCCTCAGAACCGTCACATCTGCTGTCATGAAAATCCGCTGACCTTCTACTTGTTGAGATCCTCATTTGTTCCCTTATGATTCATTTCCCTTTGGTGGAGCATGCACTCCAGTGCCCCTCTTTAAAGCCCCACTTCTCCCTCTTTGGCGTGACATTAATTGCGCGGGGTTAACGCCTGCGCTCGCTCCACAGCTGACGGACGCAGCGGCAGACCTGAACACAGACGTTCCGCTGGCTGCTCCTGCCATGGTGACAGCTGAAGCCAGGGACGACGCGCTAATCCCACGGATTTCAGCGCCCTTTCGGATGCTTCGGCTCCGCTCGGAGGAGTGCGCCACGCTCACATGCAAATGGACAATCTCACCCCATCCTGATGGTAGCTCACACCAAAACAAACTCCCATGCTTTGGTGCATTTCTGTGCGTACGGGGATCTGGCGATGGAATCAAAGCAGGGAATTGATGATAAATGCAGATGTTTGTTATGTCTGAGGTTTATCCAGAAACACAGACTACATGGACGGTTTGCTTTCACATCTGCAGCCATCTTCTCTTATTTTGGACGTCAGAACACATATGTTTAACATGTGTCTCTGGTTTACCTGTAACTGCAATTATCTTCATTATGATGCACAGGGGAGTCAGAGCCTTAAATCTGGAGATCCTGACAGGCAGATAGAAGAATGTCAGCTTACCTGCAGACGTTCAGATTAAGGAGAAGGATCCTCAGCCGGTGGAGAGTACAGAGAGCGTGTTTGCTGCAGGCGAGCTCGAGTTGCCTGTGTGGAGTCCTACTCTCCCCTCTCTCCCTCCCACTTGCTCTAACCCTCTCTTTCTTTCTCTCTGCATCAGCAGTCCACTGCGTGGCTGCCGTCACAATGCCTGCGGTCACACCTCGCTGAGCAAATTGTTCATTAGGGGAGATCTCCCACAGCCAAGGACACCGGGAAGCGCCGTTGACAATGGCTGCGGTTGGACAAAAAACTCTAAAAATAACATTCAAAGCTGTCACAAACACGGACTCAAGCTTTAACAACTGATGTCATTTTAATGCAGTGGTTTGGAAGCCTCAGTTCTAATGTAAAACATGCAGACGCTTTTTTTTTTTTTTGGCTGTCTGAACAAAACTCAAATTTAAAGACTCACTGTCATGAAAGTTGTGTTTTTTATGTTTTTTAACACGATCTTGTGGCAACTTTTTTCATCATGGTGGACATATATTTATATTATTAAGCTTAAAATTGGATGATTTCTGAGATGAATATTCAACTTGTGAATCAGGAGAAGACAGAAAATATAGATGACGGCATGCTATAAGCTCCCTGCTCCACTTCATTCCGATGCATCCATTTGCTGACAAGTGCGGGGCCATTATTAGAAATACAAATAAAAAAATGAAAAAATATTAGTGTTTGGGCAAAAAGAAAAAAAAAAATGTCAAATTTTTTGCTATTCTAAAATAGACTTAATTATTTTCTGCTTCAAATTTTTCTACTTTTTTGGGTTTCAAAACTCAAAACTTCAGTGTTCAAAGCTTTTATTTATTTTTTTAAGTTTCATCTCTCTTTTTTGTTTTTGAATCAGAAAATTTTTAAAATGAAAAAGTAAAAATTACATTTTGAGTTTTTGAAACTTAGAAAATTTAACATTTTAAGGTGAAATAATTTGTTTATTTAAGAATACAAAAAAGTATCTGACCTTAACTTTTTTTTTTTTTTTTTTTAAACACCAATATATTTTTAAAAATTTGTTTTATTTGGGTTTCAAATTATATTGATCTTCCTCATCTGAGCTAGCAAAACTGTACTGGGAAGCTCTGATATTGCTCTCCACTTTTTTTGGATCAGTAATGTTAGGTTGGGGTTGTGAGGGGTTGTAAGCTAGCAGGAGATAGTGTAAACAATTGGGATGATGGGTATTAAGAGCAGGCTAACCCCTTTGCTAGAAGTCCCCCCCAAAACTCAAAGGCGAATTTCTAATAAACTCCTGCAGAAACTATGTCCTAGAACAGGGGTCTTTAACACTTCAAAACAGCCGTTCGGGTCAATTTCTTCGCAACCAAAACCCAGTAGGAGCCACAAAGTCTCCAGTATCCTTTTGAAAAATAAGATTCAGATTTATATTTGTGTTTTTGCTACTGAATATTGTGTTGTGTTATTGTGTTATTTTGGCATGAATAGGACATACCCATGAAGAGAGCATTTTTCAGAATTTTTAAAAACATTAAATAGTTTATGACTTTTGACAGAGCTTTGCATGACTTCCTTTCAAAATAAAATCTTACACCATAGGATCATGTCAGCTCAGCAAATGCAGCAAAAATGTAAAGTCATCAATGATAAAAAAATAATTTAAAAAATGTTTATTTTACTGTTTCTGGTTCATTTGAGCCAATAAATTCATAAATATAGTGAACAAAAACTAAATCAGAGCTAATTAAGTGACACTACCAAATGTTAGAACTATGAGGCGCACTTCAAATCCTTGAATTTGTTCAAATATAGATATTCTGCTTTATAATTTAACTAAACTTTTTTTTTTTTTTTATACGCAACTACCTACTTTTTAAAATATTTTTTATTTTAATCAAAGAGCCAAACTGGAGGGGTAAATGAGCCAGATGGGGTTCAGGCGCTGCAGGATGCAGAC
Organism: Oryzias javanicus; assembly: GCA_003999625.1. Taxonomy (NCBI): domain Eukaryota; kingdom Metazoa; phylum Chordata; class Actinopteri; order Beloniformes; family Adrianichthyidae; genus Oryzias; species Oryzias javanicus. Next base: position 20,204,653 of record CM012459.1, read on the forward strand.
CCCTGTTCTAGATCAAGAAAATGACAGGTTTTTTTTAGTCTAAAACGGCATAAAAAGGATTAAAATTCCACTAGAAAAGCTTTCAAAATAGATCAAAAGATGATGAGTGAGACTTTAAAACTGATTTCATTTTAATTCAGTGGTTTCAAAGCCTCGAGTCTAATGTAAAACATGCATGTTTTTTTTTCCTTTAGGTTTTAAAACGGCACACAGAGAATTAAAACACCAGGCTTTAGAGACAAAAACATCCCCCGATCAGACACTGGTAGGAGCTTTTTTTAAAAAAGTTGAATCAGTGGAAAAAGTCAGGAAATGAACAGAACTCACTTGTTTTCTTTTTGAGGTTTGGCGCAATGTTGGCCCGGTCCACCGCTCTGACCTCCACTCCAGCAACATTACACGGCTCTCTCTGTCACGCTGCAGACCACCCTCACATTTATGTACAGAAAAAGAGAACATTAGACCGTTTGATTGTCTTTAGCTGTGAGCCAAAATCTGTTTGGTGATTACAGGCGAAATGATCGTAGGCTTCACTTGTAATGGAAGTTGTAAGCATGTGTTAGAATTATTTGACTTTACGACGTGCATGTGGCAGCTATTGCCTATTTTTTTCCCCCAAAGAGGCCAGTTTCTGATTCAACCAATAGAATGGAAAAAACCACCAAGAAGGTGGAAGGTAAAGTTTTGGTTGTAGTTATTTGACAGAATATTTTCAGAACTGGTTGGTCGAATTTAGCAAGAGTTACTGGTTACTTACAAACTATCATTAGTTATAGATGGTATAATGTGGTTACATAATCCGTTGGTATGTAGTAAATTGAGTTAGAGACGTTTTTTCAGTGTTGGTCTTTGCCATTTTGTTCAAATAATACTTTAATCGTTAACACCGGATATGACACATAAATAACAAACGACCTACCTTATTTCTTCGGCTGTTTACGGAATGAACTTGAATCTGCTGATTCTGATACATAGAAAATAGGTTTTTCGTATCGGCTTTGCACCGATATGCAACACTTTACTGACATAAAGTGTTGCATAATGGTGCAAAGCCTGCAACAACAGAATTGGTTGATTTATGTTTATTGGTTGTTTTTCTGCTTTCGGAATTAATTGTGTTACGTTAATTGTGTAAACGATCGACAAGTTACTGTAGTCTAAAGACGTAAACACTGGAGCTAAAAGTCTGGTACGAACACTAATGGTTAAAAAACAAACAAGCATAGTTGTTTGTATCGTATCGGTATATTGGCAGCTTAACTTTTAGGGAGTTTCTGCCATCTGCAACGATCACGGTCTTCCTAGCTCTTCTTCTTCTCTTCTCGCCTCCTTGTACTGTACTGTAAAAGGATTTGATCTTGTCCATACCAGGACATTTTTCTTTTCTTTTCAGTGAGCTGTCATGTGCACCAATGACTATAGAGATTTCTGTTGCACAAAAGCACATAAGAATTTTTGGATTGCAATGTTACACATCCTAATGACCATTCCAAAGCGGACAATTGGGCGTCAACCAACCACTGTGAATGTGACTTTGATTAAAAACGGAAATTGGAAAAAGTTTATTTAAAGAAATTATACAAAAATAAGTCAAGCAACAGAAATTTGATTAGTCGTAAAATTAATTCATAATATAGCTACTCTTAGACATAAACATATTTCTTCTTTTTCATATAGCTCATGACACCTTGAAATTATTAAATACTAAGATTTAAAAAAGATTAAAATTGTCAACATTTATATTATAGAAAATAGACAGTTTGAATTAATTGAATCTACTACCAGTTACTTTGATTGTCTACCTCTGTTCTATACAGAAAAGTGATAAAAAACATAAACACTTGTACCTAACTGATCAATTACAATAATAACATTAAGCGGATGTTAATCACATCACCTTATGTAATTTATTTCTTAAGTTTATTCAGTTGATTATCTTTGTATTAGCACGTCTAATAGATAACAGGGAGTAATTAGATGTATACAAATGGATTGTGGAAATGCAGAAGATCCATCGGTTTTAGTGAATGATCTGATTTATTTCAGACAACTATACACTGATACTATTGATACTATTGAAACTTAAGTCACCCACAAAAATGTAAGTTTTGGACAAATATCTTCAGTCTGTCCAAACGGCAAACGGGTGTGAGAGTTTGCATTTAATTAGCTACATTCCTTACAAGAACAGGTAAACGGCTATTTTTGCTTAGCTGTTTATTTTAAAAGAAAAACGTAAGACGTCAATACAACAAATCAAGCTTTATTTCATTAACACCTTTTCATAACTCATGTCACTCAAAGTGCTTTACATAAAAACATAATCAAATCTAAAAAACACAACGAACAAAATCTGCAGAACCCATGTCAACACGTCCACACACCACGGTTAAAACAAACAAAACAACAAGAAAACTACAATGGAGAGTAGAAATCTCTTGTATTGAAGTGAGGAAACAATATTTTAGGGACCTGTCCACATCAGTGACCCCATTCAAGTTATGCTACCACAGGACTCCCCAGATTTAAGCTTTATTTATTTCACTTGCTACGGTATTTTCCTTTTCTGTTGTCTCAGGTTGTTGGTTTGATTTATTTTAAACACATTTTATAATCTTTGGTTGTTTCCCTTGGATACAAAGATAATCCTTAAAGTGCTCGATAATCCTGTTGCTCTTTGCTGAAATGTGATGAAATTTGAGGGCTATAAACAAGTTGATATAAAAATAAATCCCAATGTTTACATAAGGCAACTTTTTAAGACTCAAATAATTACTTTTTTTGGTTAGGAATTACTATTAAAAACCATTTCAATTTCTATCTTGGTAACTTTTTAGATTGTGTGTCGAGTAAATACATGAAATAAAACTGGTGAAAGCAATCAAAACCTTTGTAGAGAACCAGAATGTCAAACTTTCTAGATCATTTCAAAATTTGTATCTCTTTAAATTAGTTCAGACGTAGTGTTGGGAACATTAATAAAAATAGTAATTATTTTGACAAATATGTCATTTTACTATCAGTATCTGTTTTTTATTAAACATGGAGACCATTACAGTTGAATGTCGGCTTTGAACTCGTGTAAAATTACTCTGGAGCAACGTCTTTGTTTTTGAATTTTGTTTAAACGTCTACAGAATTACATCTACACAACATAATGGTGACACGTTGGGGCTTATTGAATCAAATCACGTCATTCAATAATATCTGTACGTCATTGAAAAACAGATAATAATTGAATTTTTATGCAGGTACATTGGAGCAACACCCTAGTGGTCATTCCTAGAATTACAGGTGTAGGAACGTATAAATCATCACTGATTATTCTTATATTCTCTTAAAGATGTACTGTATCATTTATTTTCAATAAAACAAAAATGTCTGTAAATATTTTATATTAAAAGAATCCATTAAACAACAATCTCTTTTTTAGCTGGATTTTTTTCCATTAAGGTCATCTTGATATATTTCATGTGTTAAAGTAGTTAGTAAAAATAAACAAATTCCAAGTGTTTAAGACTATTAAACAATCATCCAGCAAATAAACAAGTTCCCGTTTTGTAATCTCCCCTTTAGCCCACATTTGAAGGCTGTTTTGTCTGCAGGCGTCACCGCTTTGATTCTGATCATATCTAATGGAAGGGAGGAATTGTTGTGTAAGTTTGGCAATACTTTCTCCAGATTTTTTTTCTGCCTTGATCATCTCCAGGAATTTCAAATATAGAAACAATCAGTGAAGCAGGGAAACATCCATTTCCTGAACCGTAGCTGAGCAGTCCCACCATAGTAATGAAGCCCCCTCCTCTGCTCCGCTCTGTCCCACCTTCCAAAGAAAGATTCCCTAGATAAAATATATTTTCCCCCACTGAGTCTCTTTACTATTTTTGCCACATCTATTCTGTCCCAGAAATGAGAAAAACCAGCCACCTATATGAAAGATTTGCTTTGCCCCGGGACATAGAAAACAATCATTTTGTCATGTTTCGCTTAAAAAAACTGTTTTTATAGAATAGTGTCTAAAAGTAAGATCAAAAGTAGATCATAAAATAGATTTAATTAATTTTATTAAGATTTTACTATAAAAATATTCAGGTGAGTATATTTTAAGTTAAGAGTTATGAGTTAAGAAGCACTTTTTCTGTATTTTCACAATTACTGGAGTTATTTTTGGAGTTCATAATAGTTCTTTACATGGGTTTTTAAATGATTATGGGATGTTGAATGACTCGATGGCATGAAAAAGTGGTTAAACGTAATAAATGAAGAAGATTTTGACTTTTTTTTAATTCTTTAGTTATACTGGATTGTATTTTATATTCTTTCCTTTGTTGTTTTACTAGATTACTGTTGCAACGCCAAGGTGAAGTCACTCATTTTCTCTCTTACTTTTGTTTTCAGGCGCAAATTGAAGAACCAATTAGCACTAATCTCACTTTTTGCCATAGAAATGTACAGAATGTGAAGCTAAAACAATAAAAACAAAGCAAAAGATCCAAAAGTTACATGGCATAAACAGTCCAACAGGGATTTGAAAACAATACAGATGCACCATTGACAACTTGTGACACTGAAAACACAAAATATACTGAACACTTTATATAAATGATAGAGTTTAGGATTGTTTAGCGGAGGCCACTAGGATTTTAAGAAAAATAAACAATTTTACAACCACCCGGTTTATAAAAAGTGAGTCATTCTACACGCCTGACTGCCAACATTTACATACATAACCATGCCTGTCATTAAAAAAAGTGAAATTGTGTGGATTCGTCATTGTGCGGTGGCAGTTGTATTTGTGACAGTATGTGCGTGTTCCGTTCAAAAGTGTTAAAGTCACGCGTAGCGACAAAAGTTTCTATAACTATTTTTAGGCTTTTTAGACGTACAAAACCTCGTTGAACGTGCTACGCCGATTCAACCTGGTTGAACTTTGACCCAGCAGGGACTCTGATCTCCAAGCCTTTCCAACTGTAGGTGGCGGACATGCGCTAATAAAGATCAAATAGATGTCCAGCTGTTACATCATATGTTCTATGCACTTTAACACATATTCCTGTGAAATTACAGACTATTGGTGGTGAACCCCCGTCTACTCTGAGACTGTTGTGTGTTGCATGCGTGTGAATGTCCCTTCCTTAAACAAACTGCTGGCTTGAGCTGGCGGAAGGCATCAAACAATGGTCAGCTGAGGAGGTCAGTGAAAGTTTCTTTGTCTAGAAAGAGAAGACAACAATGGGCTCTTACAAAAGTTTGTGACGCCTCCTCTGCGCAGACCCTTCCCAAAGCCGTCTGTGTTTTTGATATTAAGGTCTCTCTTTGTGCAACAGTTTAAAGTTGTGCTGCTCTTTTTTTCTCTTTGCATTTTTGTGTTGATGTATTTGCAGACTGATAGAAAAAAAAAGAAAGAAAGCTGAACAGGAATGCTGTTTGTTGAGCCCTAAATGCATGACCCCGACGTGACTGACCCGGGAAATATTTGGAAATAGTTTTGGAGGTGAAGGATCCAAAATGCAGGAGACCAGGCTTGATGAGAAACTAAATAAATAAACTGAAACATGAAAAAAGGAAAAAAAAAAACTACAGGAGCAACAAAACAGAGCAAATGACCCGATAAGGAGAAAAAGTTTTAACAATGAAACAATTTAATTAAATATTTAAAACAGAATTATTAGAAATTTGACATTCATTCCTGTTACATTGAAGCCATTTTGCAACTGAATATATATAAATTTACTCTTAATTTACTGTTAAGAGTAAAACTCCTCTAACAGAAGTAGTTTACTCCGCTTTTTACTTTCACTTGAATAGATTTACAAAAAAAAAAAAGAATTAAAAGTGTCGGCCACAATGCAGTGGCTAGTCTATTTTTTTCCTTTGTATCGTGTTTCTTTTGATCCAGGGATAGAAAATACATATTATTTGCAGATAATTGCTTAAAAATGTCATTATTGCATCACTCAGAATATAAATTTCAGGAAATACATCAAGCCAAAACTTTATTTTTGACAAAAAAAGCAGAATGGGCATGTTAGCTTGTCTGCAACAAACTTTAACCTAATGAAAAATGTTTTAAAACATTAGAAAAGTTGTTGTTTGTAACTCGTGGCTGTGTGAGTCAAAAAACAAGGTTTCCTATTTGCAAAAAAATGTAATAAATGATGAAGAACTTCTTGTTATTCCTTAAAAAAACAGAAAATAACTTTATAGGTTGTCTGCATTGACCGATCGTGTTTGAAAATGCTGGATAAAAATTGAATTCTGTTTAACAAAAGTTTTAAAAAAGTTTAATAATTAATGTAAATAATTAGCATAATAGTTATTTTGCAACATAAAAATTTGTTGTATCACTTTTCATTATTTTTCATTTATTTTATTATAAGTCTCACTATAGTTACTTTTAATTATTTCTAGTAATAGTTACTTTTTTAAATTTACTAAAGTGATTCTTTGGATTGCTGTTTTTACTTGAAATATTACTTGACTATTACTTGAGTAATAATGTTTGTCTAGTACTGTAGTGCTATTTATGTCACTTTTTTGCCTGTTCTATTGTTTTTGCTGTTGGTAAATTAAGGCTTTAAAATTATGTTGGTTGCTAAATTTGTTTTATATAGTTTTATATATGTTATTAATAATGACAGCCATCAAATAAATACAAAATAATGTTAAAATATTTTTTTAAAAAGTGGTTTAAATGTTTTGTAAAAATGAAAAGTTGTCATATAGTTTTATTTTAAACATGTTTTCACCTTCAAATACCAGCGAATCAGAAACAATATTCCTGCACTCTTGCTGCATGACCCCTAAGGACTTCAGCTGTCATTTTGGTCCGTCCTTTAATTATTGCCATCTGTAATCAATGAGAGTATGTTTAATGCATCAGTTCCCAAATGAGGATTTCACATGGTTTCAACACCAATTAAGGAGATTGATGGGGTAAAAAAGGCAACAGGTTATACTCGTCATTTTCAACAACCTGGTCAGATGTTTCAACTTTAAAGATAAAAGGTGTAATCTGCCTTAAAATGAAAGTAACTCTGAAAAATAAATGACTCATTCTAAAATTAATTTTTATAAACCAAAATATAAAAATGTTTTTCATAAAGTCCCACTCTGATTATCTTTTTAAGTGTTTCCACTGGTCTTTTAATTATGATTTTGGAGTTTTTTGCCAAAATAAATTAAAAAAAGAAACAGTTGTTTTCTATATGAGAGTTTCTGCAGAGTGGCAGTAGCCCTTACAAGCTTTTTTCTAAAGCATTTTTTTAGATCTACTCCTGATTCACAACAATTTGAATGAAGAAATACACAGAAATGCAGTTTTAGGCTAAATTTAGTGTATATATCCTTCGTCATTAAATAAAATGTCACAAAAACATGTTAAAAACATGTTTTTTATTGGAGTGGCTCTTTAAGATGTAAATAATTCATCATTTTTACTTTCAGATACATGACAAAAGAATATATATATGCAATCTAAAGTGGTGGTAAGGGTCAAAACAGCACAGCAAACCATGACAGTACAGGAATGTGAAACTATGAGCTCAAAGAAAATAATTGGACAGCCTCTGACAGTGTTTCCCTCCTGATTTGTTCTGCTTTTCAAGCTTGAGTAACCACAAAGAATGCAAACTTCCTCTTTTGCCGTCATTGTTTCCCATGTGGAGTTTTATTGTCAAATGAGGAATGGTGCAAAAAGGAAGCTTGAGAGCTGTCGGGCTTCATTCCACGTGAGCAGCGCGTGTGATGTTTGGAGCAAACATGACCGAGTGAGAGAAGGAAAAAAGGGAAAGGAGAAAAGCAGGAAGCCAGAGCGGTATTTCCACACCCTGATGTGGGCGGAGCTCTCCAACCATCGCAGCAGAGAGGCCGCCATCCCCTCTCAACGCAACAAAAAGAGGCCGCGGTGAAACAATGCAGACAGGGAGCAGCAATGGGGGTCGTTCTTGAAGAGGAGCTCCACGGAGCGGCTCAGCCACGATGGGGTTTGTGTCCAAAAGGGGATGACGTAAGATGGGGGGAAAACAGGGTGTGGAATGGAAGGAAAGGGGGGTGTTGAGGAGACCACAGGCGCCTGGCCTGTATGACCAGGGTTATATTATTGTGGGATTTAAACATTTTTTCTGGCTGACTGAGTCTGAAAGTGGTCATGCTGAGACCAGGAACTCCACAAAGTCAGACTTTAGGAAAACAGACATTTGAAACTTTACCTCTTAAATATTATTGCTCAAATGCAAAAGATTTTTTCATGCCGATTTTTTCTTTACATGTTAGACTTCTCAAAAGATTGGTGAAAACATTAAAGACATTCCTATACCTCTTTAGAATCTATTTTTACTTAAAGAGCCAAAAACTTTTCTAAAGAAATAAACCTTTTGATTTAAAGTTTCCCTTTTCAAAACTATTTATTATTATTTGATTTGACATGGAACAACTTTTAACTTTAAGAAAAATTTTTATTTAAGAGACTATCTGATTTAATCTCAATGAAGACAGCAGAAGAAGTAGTAGTAGCGTGTTGATGTCAGCAGTGATCAAATAAAAATAGTTCATATTGCTGTTGTTGATGCATCTCTGCCAGAAATGTAAATCTAACAAATTAAAATGAGAACAAGTTAATTAGGTGAGCCCTGACGTGTTTTTTTTTTTAAACACTTAAAATTCGTAATTTCTTCAAAAATATAAAAAAAATTGCTTTATAACCTGGTGCACTTTAATACTGGATGTGATTATTGACTTCTGTTGATTTAATGTAGGGCAGGACGCACAAAACTGTCAAAATGTTGTAGTTCGACTTGTGATACGCACTTTCCTGTTTATAAATGAGTTCAAGTTTGAGGTTTTTTTCCTTTTACAGCTTTATCACCTTTTACTTTATGGTTATTTTTTAACATTTAGAAACTTTTTTATTTTTCTTTATTTATTATTATTTTTTTGGATGAGTTGCACTACCGTGTTCACTTGTGAGAGTTGTAGACACATGTTGGCACTGGAGTGACCACACAGTCGGCATTGAAAAGGCACCAAAATACAGTATATATCAATGGTCAGAACATAAGAACGGACCTTCAACTACTAACTTGGTTTACGTTGGTTTGTACTAACACCAGGAGAAAACAGCTGATGGAATATCAGTTATAAATCAAGTGAATTCTGTTAATTTCAAAGTTTTTTTTTTTTACTTAGTACTTCTCAAGGTTGAATGCAGTGAGCGTGCACTAACATATTCTATGTATTTACACACCAGGTCATGCAAATAGGAAACAACATGAGTGACTTGGACATTAGTATTACTGCAGCCAGAAAAACCTGCTTGTTAGCCAGCAAAAGATTTCCATATTCAAAGCAGAAATTTTAAAGACAAACTCAACATTATTAGTTTTTTTTAATCATCAAAGTTTGCCAGTTTTGTTTTAAAAAATTTCAATTAATATGCAGTTTCAGCTTTTAACTTTTTAGATTTTTGCTTTTTGCAATGAGTTGGCTGAAAGTCTAAACACAAACTTTGCTTTGACAACCATTTTTTTTTTTAGCTTTTTTCTGCTGTTTAGTGCATAAACTACTAATTTAACTCCCTAATATAACCATCAGAAGGCAACGAATGTATCTTTCTTATGACCAAAATGTCATATGAACTCATGTCAGAACGTGCTGGAAACAATATGAACAACCGTGTTAAAACCCATCTGGGATTTGGCTCTGTGGTCTCTTTCAAATCCTCTGGTGCTCTTATTTTGGTGAGACGATCATTGTAGCACATTGCAGTGAAATAGATCCAAAGCTTCCAGAAATGTCTGCACGAATAATCGAAACCCAGCTTACTTGGAGAAGGGAGAGTTGCTAAAACTGCCTCTGCCGCCATGAATGGAAAGATGTGATCATAACCGGTGGGAGCTAATTCAGCTCATTGTCATGACAACTAAACTAAAATAAATGTTGATGTGAAAATATTGGAGGGGGAATACATAAATTCATGTCGGTAAGTACCACTTCGAAAACAAGCAATTATTGAGTCTAAAGGGAAATAAGAGACTATTAGTCAAAAGTTGGCAAAAATGTTTAATATTTTCTGTCCAGAAAAAGCAATATAAAAACGAGCAGAAATTAATTAGGGTGTTTTGCTATTATTATTTGAATTTTTATTATGAATTTTACATCTTTGGCCTTTTCTAATTTATGTAATCCATCACAAATGTGGATATTTAATTCAGAAAATCCTATTTTTTTAAATCACACATCTATTAACAACAAATAATCAATCAAAAAAAAAAAAAAAAAAAGGCTTGTTAACCACGCTGAAGGACAGAAACAGTACTGTACCTTCATTGGCCAGCTCTCTCCTGGTAATCTGGCTCCATCTAGTGGTAGCTGGTGGTATTACGTTCTTTCAGTTTGACAGCCAGGTCAGGACAAACTGATGACCTTGTTGTGTTTCCTCATTTGGCCGCTTAAGTGGTCAATATGACGTCATGACATTAATGCTCCAAAGTAGAAAAGGGGGAAAAAATAGAAATAAAAACAAGCTTTGAGATACCCGTGATGACGCATCAATAATAATGTATAGATTAACAAGTATTTGTAATTGTTTAGGACAAACTTTATGATTTATTTTTGTTAGTTTGTTTTTTTTATGAGTAATAATGGGGTTTCCTTTTTTATTTATTTTTCGCGGGAGCGCGCAGCGCGTCCTTGCGCGCTCGGAAAGTGGAAAGGGGGCGGGGCCACGCGGCTGCAGAGGAGGACAGATTCATTGAGGACTATCTATCTAGCTGGCGTAGCGATCAGGTACCGCAGCAGACCTGAACCCACAGCAGCAGGCGCGGTTTCATTTCCACCCCCATCAGCCAGAAGGAACGGAACCACGAGCCCAGCCTGCCGCTCGTCATCATGGGAAATCTGCCGCTCTCCACCGGGTAATGACACATGACACGTTGCTCTGAAAATGACGTGAGCCGTTTGGAGGAAAACCTGCGCGAGCATTGCGCACGGGCCTGTGTGGCCTCAAAAGTGCTCCAGACGCGGCGGGAACGCAGGGGAAACGCAGCTATGTATACGTGAGGCTCCAGCTCGGAGGCGCCTCACTTATCAGCTGCTTTCTTGGAATGTGTGATTATCCTTCATCCCATCAGCGGATGCTTACAGTTCAAGGATGCAGCTACAATACATGCTTACTTTGAACAACAAGGTTGAGGAATTTGGTCAGTCAGCCAAATAGTTAAGAATTAGGCCCATCATTTTTAACAATTTCTTTTAAAAAGACACAAAAATAGGCCACATAATATTTAGGTTTTTAGGTCAAACTGCATCTCTGACAAAGTATTTATTAAAAAAAAAAAAACCTTTAAAATAGTAACATCTGTCTTTTCATAGCCTTCTGCAAACATTTGCAGCCTGTATGTTTAAAGTGAAAAGCCCTAAAACCTCTTGGTTCTTAGATTGGTATGTGATTAGAAAGTGTCAACACTACTGTCATCTAATCCAGAAAGATTAGATTTTTTTTTTATTTTTTAACAGTATCAAATGTTGCTGCTGCTTGTCTGATTTCAAAGGTTTTAAGAGATAATACAAAAGACAATCTTCTGTAATAATTGCAAGCAAGAGCTTGTGAACTTTGCAATTATAAAAACTCAAATTTTATTTCCCATTTATGTACTTCTAGTATGCATTACTTTTTTAAAGTAATGATTATGACTAAAAGTGGGCCGAAAATAGATCCCTGTGGGACGCCACAACTAATTATAGGAAGTAGGCTTGTTTTCTCCTAGTTATCAACCTAGTTTTTTTTTATTTTCTCTTGAAAACCTTAATATTCAAAGTAAGCATGATAAAATCCTTGAAAATATGAGATTGTTGAAATATCACTAGAACCAATAAATCTGTCATCTGTCAAGATATGTTGACAAATCGATGAATCTATTTCCTTTGAACACTTTTTATGATTGGGTTGTGTGTCAGTGATAAAATAAATGTCTTAGATTATTTTTGTTTTCAGGCAATCGTGATTATGACTAAAAGTGGGCCTAAAACAGATCCTTGTGGGATTCCACAACTAATTACATGAAATAGTATTGTTTTCTCCTTGTTATGAACCTCGGTTTAATCCTTTTCTCTTGAAAATCTTCCTATTCACAGTAAGTATGGTAAAATGTTTGAAATAATAGCATTGTTGTAATATAGCTAGATCCCATAACCTGTTATCTCAAAAATACAAGACAGAAAACACAAGTCTGAATATTTGTATATCCTGAAGGACATGTTTACGAACTGATGAATCTATTTCAGTTTTTATGATTGGGTTGTGTGTCAGCAATGAAGAAAAAGGACTTGAATTAGTTTTGTTTTGAGGCTATTCTTATTGAATATATCATCCTCATGCTTTATGATTTTATGGTATTTTCTGTCAGGATGTGAATGATTTATTCTGAAATGTGATTTATTTTCTGTTGTAGTCTCTTCAAGACGGATGAAACGCCACCTAAGCCAGACGGCGATGACAAGTATGTAGCCAGGAGGATCTGCAACAGCATCATTTATTATAGTTCTCCAATTAAACCAGCTGGGTCTCACAACCTATGTTCTGCCAAAGATTCCCAGCCTCCTCCTCCATCAGATGATTCCTCCTCGCTGCTTTCAGAAACACAAACAGATCCAACTATTTCCATCCTGAAGCAATCCCGTTCTCGTCCGCTTCTTGTCTTCTTCTCCTGGCTCGGTGCTCAACCGGTGGCCGTCGCCAAGTATCGTAACCTCTACTTGGAGCGTGGCATGGACGTCCTCCTGGTGCAGAGCAGTGTGATGCACTTCTTGTGGCCTCGTTGGGGCCTCGACTACGGGCTGGAGGTTTTGCATATTCTGGAAGAACCCCCATTCTCTGGAAGGGACGTGTTGGTCCATGCCTCGTCCATCGGTGGCTACACTTTCACCCAGGTTCTCACCCACATAGCTCAGGAACCCAAAAGACACGATGTACTGGCACAAAGGGTGATAGGGCATATCTATGACAGTCTGGTGGTGGGGTCACTGGAGCACATGGCAACAGGTGAGTGAAAGTGACCTATTACACAACCTCATTTGCAGTAGGGTTACTTTTGTGATGGGTTTCTGTGTTTTAATAATGCAAACTGACCTACTTCTCTAGTTTTTCAGGCATATAGGATTTCTTTGACGCACTTGTTTGTAACTTACATTGAAATATACTCAATGGAAAGCAAAACTGAAAAAATAATGGAATTTAATCTTAAAAAATAAGCATTTAATGTCTGACAATATTGTTTTTTAGTTTTAGATGTACTTATTTGCCATGTTATTTTGTATAAAAACGTAATTTGGTGCAAAAGCAAGTTCATTAAGTCTTACTTTACAAAATTTAAGTTTGAATTATGAAAAAAATTAAGAAATCTTTGTTTATTTTCCATCACTTATCAACCATTAACTATGATTTTGGTCAGGAACAGATTATTACAGACTGATGAAAAGTATTAAAAGTCATGTTTAATTGAAAATATAACAGAAATGTGCACTGTGTCACGCTATTTCTCATCCCAATGAGTCAACTGCAACACAACAGTGCATCCGTGCCGTGAAAACGTTCAAGGATTTCAGAAGAAATCCACCAAATGTATGAATTGCCACATCAGCGTTTCGAGACGCTGTTGAGAAAATGTTACGGAATATTTGTAATCGGGGCAGAAGGTCAAGAACAAAAATGCTTCTGGAATCCACTTTTTTCTGATTTCCTGATACAAAGAAGAAAAAGTTTGCCTTATAAATACTTTTTTTTTTTTACATTTGCAAAACTTAAATGATGTCAAGGCTGGGCGATTAAATTGATTTTATCGATTAATTTGAATTTGCTGTTTAATTGATTAATTTTTGGAAAATCAGATTTTTTTTTTTTTCCCAGCATCCTGCTTCTTGGCTTCTCTCATTCAGAGTCAGGTTAGCTTGCCTGTCTCTGAATGTGCATATGTTAAAGGCCCACTCCAATGAAAATCATGTTTTTGCTGCATTTTCTCATGATGGAGGACATGCAACAGTTTAAGACAGAAGCTGTATTTCAGAGTATTTTTTTTTAATTCAAATTGTGTTTGATCAAGAGCAGGTTAAAACCTGCAGTTTGAAAAAGCTCGGGTCACACAACTGCTGCAATGGGCTTCCCAAAGTCTATTATCTATGAATATTTTCTTCATTTCTAGGAAGAAATTTGATTTGGATTAGTCTGAATGTCTATCCTTTATTTGTTGGTGTAAAACCTCAAAATACATTAAACATTTATTTTAATATATTACTATCTATTTACTAGTAAAAAAAAATGTGATTATTTATTTATGTTTTTCATTTATAATATATTTTCATGTCCAAAATTTTTGGTTCATTTTTTTATTTTATGTAATTTTTGCATTTATTATTAACTTTTTTTGTATATTTGTTTAAATGTATTATTTATTTTTCATTTTTTACTGAAATTAAATGTTGTTTATTTGGTATTTTTTATTATATTTATTAAAAACATTTGTACTTATTTAAATATATTTATTTTTACTTATTCTTCAAAATCTTATGTTGTTTATTTATTTGACAAGCCGTCTTAGAAGCTTCACTTAGAGAGCAATGACCTTAAATAAAAAAAGAAAAATAGTACACAAGCAAATAAATACATAAAATATGAAATATATGCATTTCTTATATATTTTAAATATATTAATTTTTTAATGAATATTTTCTTCATTCATGAAACTTGATTTACTTTTTCATATATTGTTTATCTATTTATTATTAAAAAAGTGATTTGGTTTATTAGTTTTTTTTTTTACATTTTATATATTTTTTATATACATTTTTATTCTTTGTTATTTAGTTTTTGTATTTATTAATATTGCTATTATTAAAATTCCTTTTTTGTTCATTTATTTAAATGTATTTATTTATTATTTTTTTGTATTATTCAAATTTTTATTTTTTATTTTTTTATTTGTCATTATCTTGTTTATTTTATTTTTTTCATTGTATATTATATTTTTTTTTTTTTTTTTATTATGTTTTAATTCTTTCATTATTTGTTATTTAATTTTGATTATTATTTTTAATTATTTTATATTTTTTTGTTTATTCATTTAAATGCAATTTTTAATGATTCTTTTTTTAATTTATTGTTGAAATTTTAATTTTGTTTATTTATTTGAAAAGCTTTCCCAGGAGCATTGCTTAGAGAACAATGACCTTAAATGACCTTGTCTTGTTTCATCCTCTTTTTTCGAACTTTCTTACAGGTCTGGGTAAGACTCTGCTGCCGCGCCTCGAGGGCTTCATAAAGAACACAGCCATGCTTTATTTCTGGCTTTTCAAGACCCACACGGCCGACTTCTACGAGAATAGCATCCAGGTCTTCCACAGAAGCCCCGTCACTTCTCCGGCGCTCTTCTTCTTCTCTGAGAACGACGCGATGTGCAACCCGGCGGTCCTGGAAAAGCTGATCGACTTCTGGAAGCGGAGGGGAGTGAGCGTGAACAACAAGAGGTGGAAAGAGTCCAAACATGCGGCCCACCTGCGATGCCACCCAGAGGAGTACCTCTCCACTCTGCAGCACTTCTTGAATTCTCTGCCTGCTTCCTCCCTTACAGCTACAATCTAAAACAATCATGTTTGCACCTAAAACAAATCACTGCCTGCACTTTAACGTTTAAATGTGTTTCCTACTCTAGTATTAGTTTAAATGAATCAGCAAACATATTCTTTCTTTGATTTTGTTGCTTTTATTTATGCATGATTGGAGTTTTTATGTAGCAATGTACTGTAACATGACTCTAATGCACCTTACATTTTTGTAGCAGAAAACCGTTTGTACGTGGTGGATTTTTAAAGGAGAAAGATAGTTTCTGCATAAAACGAGAAATAAAATGTTTGCATCCCAAATGTGGATTTGATTGCATCCAATGTGTGTTCTTCATCTTATGCACAGAGAACAAAAACGAGGGATGGTTCATAATGTTTTTAGCTTTAATTTTTTTAACTTTATGACTCTGATCATTAAAGATGTGGCAGAAAAGCGCCATTAAAGCTGGCAGTGGAGGTCCACTGATGGCTGGCAGCCAGAATCTGCAGTAAAAGTTTAGTGAATCCGGGTTTTGTTGCAGTTTATTGAAGTGGACATAAGAGAGTGAAGCCTAAAGCAGGTCAGGCTCTGCAAAGCTCTTGTCACTTTGGTGAAAGATGAATCTACGAGTTCATGCTCTGCTGAGCTATGAAACAACGAGGCAATTTGGGACAGACCTGAAAAAGCCTTGCGCCCCTTCGCATTGAGGACCCAAAAACTAATAAGCCCAGCAAACACTGAGGCCTCATTAAAGAGTCTTCCTGAACATTTGGGATCTTTTGTATCCATTTTGTCTTGTATTATACTCGTCCAACAGAACGTTTATTTTTGTTTATTCTAACTATAGATTTTTTTTTTGTCTTGAACAAGAGCAATGATTTCAACAAAAAACAAAACGATAATTGCGATGTTTCCAATCAGAACCACCCGGCTGAAATAGCTCTTTAAAAAGTTTTTAACCACGTACTCATTGTTGAAGATTCTGTTTGACCCATAGACTGTATATTCACTGGACACATCAACCCCTACCCTCTCATGTTCCAAATAGAAAGTACCCGCTGGTTCCAAGAGGGCCAAAGTCCCATAGACTTCTATTGAGAAATAGGCAGTTATTTCTGTTCTGTTCTGGGCCCATTTCATTAATTCTTTGGAGACTCGTCAGCAAAGTCAGTCACATTTTATACATTTATATGCAGATGACATTCAGCTTTATTGTTCTTTTGGTGAAAATAATTGCAATAACCTGTCTTACCTCTTTGACTGTTTGGCCAGCATCAAAGTGTGGTTACAAGACAATCACTTCTAAACCCTCAGATGAGACATTCCTTTTTGCTCCTGATGCTGAAATACATTCCATAAAATGACATTTTGGTTCACTGAGCTTCTCCGTCCAGTCTCAAGAGTCTGGTTTGACAAATCTATGTCTCTCAACTCCCATTCAAAGCCTCTTGAAAAAAAAAAAAAAAGGTTCGGGCCCCCTTCGCGTCACTTTTTTACAGGTTGGGTGTCCCCAACTCGTCGTTTTTTGACGTGCTGGCTGTTCCCATTAAATCACAGGTCCCCAACCCTCGAGATGCGATTCCAAATGCGGTAACGGATGCGGAACCGGTGTACCAAGCATCACCGGAGGGCTGCTCGGTACAGGGCCATAGACAAGGAGAAATTATATAGCTAATCAGGGGTCCCCAACCCCTGATACTGGAACCCAACCTGGCACTGAACTGTGTAACAGACGGGAAACCAGTACCGGTCTGAGGGCTGCTAGGTATGTAGACAGGGAAAAAATGCTCAAGTACCGTGTTCCGAGTGTTGAGGCCCCCTTATTAGCTTATGCTTTTTCCCTGTCTGGGGCCCGATATCAAACGGCCCTCGGATCAGAATCGGTTCCTGACCCGGAGGTTGGGGACCCGTGATTTAATGGGAATACGTAAAGAGTCAAAAGACGAAAAAATGTCAAAAGTTACACAGAAGGCTCCTTTAACTATGTGTCCATATATGACGAGTGTGGAGTGAGAATGTGTGGCTTTTAGTTGTGTTTTACTTAAAATGTCTGAGCATGATATTGGTTTTTACCTCCTTAAAGTACTCTTGTACTCTTTTTTCAATGTTATTTCTCTGGTTTTATCTTGTTTTATCATTGTTAAGTACTTTGTGAGTCTCTCTCAGTGAAAAGAGCTTATGGATAAATAAAGATGTACTTTCTGTGTGTTAGGTTGCAAAATAAAATCATAGTGGGCAAACACTCTTAAAAAACAGGGCATCAAATGCCGTTAACCTACTTTAAGTAACAGCAACTCTGCAGTGTCTGGCACTCATGCAATTCACGCTTTTCCCAAACATTCACACCATGCGTCCATTTGCTCACAGAAATCACAACTTGTGACTTAAAAGTGTAAAAGAGCAAATAGTTGAAGCTTCATCCCCCCTCTGTGTCAGTTTCCTTCACCTTTACTTTCCTATAAATAATGAATCAGCCCAAATGATAGTCATTAAAGTTTAAATAAATACACACAGATATAGTGGTGGGAACAACTTTAATAGGACTTTTCTGCTTTTTTCATAAAGAAAGAATTGAGAAAGTTGCTCCCTAAAATTAATAAAATCTAACTTTGTTTTGCAAAAGTAAAAAAAAAGACAGTCACATTTAAATATGTAAATGAGATAGAAAACAAGATATAATAAATACAAAGGCAAATTAGGAAAAAAAAAAGAAATGCAGTCATGTCAATGTCCATGTGATCATAAGTTCTGTTTATGTCAGTTTTCATAAAATGTGAATAACTGAAGTGATTACAATGAAGCAAAATAAGAACAGATGAGTAAAAATATTAGTAGAATAGAACTGTGTCTAAAATGTGTATCTGAAGATAAAAAAGTAAATATTTTTACAAAAACGATGATGTGCAATTATATAAAAATATTTTTCATTTAAAAAGAGGCAAAATGTTCAAGAAATAAATATTTTGAATAAAATTAAACCACGTGTCAAAGTCACGGCCTGAGACCTTATTTGCCCTCCAGTTAATTATATCCGGCCCTCCATTTAATTTTTTTTTATTGTTGTTAATGGTTTGATGCTATCTTGCGCTTATTTCTAACTTGTGTAATTTTAACAAAATTGGTTTTCACAGAGAGTAGAATATTAAAAGTTTATCAAGGTTTGCATTGATTTATCCTGGAATAATAATGCTGCCTTTTTAGAATTCATAAACATGTTAAAAAGTTACAGTTTCAAAATTTTACAAATTTAATTTCTGTTAGCTTTTTGGACTATTTTGGCTCTTAGTAAGATTCTTTTAGCCTATTTTGGAGTTTCGCTAATAATTCAGCTACATTGTGGCTGTTTTGGCTCAAACAGGCTTTTTTTAAGGCTGTTTTGGAGTTAGGCTAATATTTACACGCTAGCTGTTTTGGTTAATTTAGGCTTTTTTTTTCCATTTTTAGGCTATTTTGAAGTTTAGTTAATATTTCAGCTTTATGCTAGCTGTTTTGGCTTATTAAGTTTTTATTTTTAAATGTTTTTAATATGTATTGGAGTTAGGCTAATATTTACATGCTAGCTGTTTTGACTAATTTAGGCTTTTTATCACTTTTTTTAGGCTATTTTGAAGTTTAGCCTTTTTTTCCAGAAACATGCTAGCTGTTTTGGCTAACAAAATTTTATTTGTTTGATTTTTATGCCAATTTGGCATTTAGCTAATATTTTAGCTAGCATCTTCAGCAGGGAAATTCAGCTACAGCATTCACACTAGCATTAATGCTAAATATCTGGTTCATAATTCTGTAAAAAGCTACCCATTTAAAGTTTAAAAATTTTGTTTTAGCGTGTTCAATACATGTTTATCCAGTTTGACCCTCGACATAAAGTGTGTTTTAGATTTTGGCACCTTGTGCGATTCAGTTTGACACCCCTGCTTTAAAGCAAATGTCACATTTTTGATTTTCAAAAGCATGTAAGCTCATAAAAACAGTTATTATTTCTTCACATCTGTTTACTGTTTACTACTTTTGCAGATGTTTTTAGATGCAGTGCAGTTGTAAATATGGAAAAAGAGACAAAGTCTCAAATTTACCAGTACAAAAAAAGTAATCAAGTAAAAATAGTTTTACCTCTAAAATGTTACAAACGTGTTCTTTTTCTCTTTGTCAGCAGACCTTCAGTTTCTCTCTGTTCAGGTGGAGGTTTTGCAGGTAGTGCTCCACTTTGGCTATGGTCCGGTAGTAGTGACTGTCTGGAAACAGGAAGCGGCTGACGTCCGCGGTCGGTCTGGGCTGGGAGGGACAGTTCATCAGCGAACCCAGTGACTGGACCTTCCCGTCCAGGCTGGAGACGTCCGCCTGGATCTGGCTGAGGAGGTCGGTGGCGGGGCACTGCAGTTCGTTATCCAGGTGTTTGAGGTAATGGCTGACGCTGGCGAGGCCCTTTATCGGCGGAGTGGTGATCTTGATCGGTTGAGCCATTAAGAGCTGGAAAATGAATGAAGTCCAAATTTTGTGTTTTTAAGCTGTTGCTTTTCAACAGTAATTTGTTGAAGCGTCACTAAGCAAAATTATATAATAAACTTTTTATCAAATCGGTAAAGTTTAGAGACAAAAAAACGGATTACTTTTAAGTGATTGTTACCTGCGTCCTTATTTTTTTTATGTGGGCGATGGTCGTCTGAGCGAGGGTCACTATGTTGTGTACCTGGATCTGGATCACATTCCCTTTCGTGGTAGGACTTGTACACGCAGGTAGCGCCAAAAAAGACGCACACGCAAGCGTGAGAAGCATGTACATCCTAAAAGAGGAAACACTTTTAAAACATTCAGTCACGATAATTGAATATAACAGTATAAAAAAAGCTCTTTACCTGCAGATTTCCCAGTTCCGACTCTGAGCCTAAAAGATCACTTCTCTTAAGAACCCCCTTGTTTAAATATACTTCCTCTGGTCTCCTCCTCCACTGCCCCCTCTGCCTCAACAAAGGACCATGTTGGGTTCAACATATTCTGGTAAGTCGGGAGATTGAAAGCGCATGCAGTGAAACCACTCTGACTCACCAGTTAGGAAATTTCATACATTTTCATGCAGATTTTATCTTTTTTTTTTCCCTTCTGGATTCATCGGATATCGTCGGTGTAATCTGTCGTCTCAACCTAGAAGAGTTTATAACTTAAAAATATCAAATCTAAAAGTCAGAAATGTCTGTTATTCCAACGTCTGTCATCAGAAACATTCTAATACATAAAAAAAAAGCAGTGAGTCATTGTGAGTGAGTCAAATGCGTTACTGTAAACCATTTTTAAATTAGTTTTGAATTAAACTAAGAGTCAGGTCTGTCTGACTGATCAAACCACAAAGAATTTGTCAGAATTTTACTGTTTAATGAGGTGATTTTTCTGTTTCTGCATGATGATTTCTCCATCATTTAGTCAGACAAACAACAGCTGCTTGTTTTACAGTGAGCAGTAAACCGTCCAAATGAATACTTAATGATCATAATAAAGGAAATTTTTATTCTTATATTCTCTCTTTTTATGGAAAAAAGTTTTTTATTGTTTTTCTCCTAAAGCTTTATTGGGATTTGATGATTTAAATCACTTTTCTTGAGCACATTTGTCTTTGATTTCAAATTAAAAAATTGATCAAACATGCCAAAAACCAATGACATCATCACCTTAAATTTACTGATCACATCACAGTACCTTAATGAGTCATCAATGCACTGTCCAATAACAAAAAGCCTCATTTACCATTTATATATATATATTATATATATATAATATATAATATATATATATATATATATATATATATATATATTTTTTTTTTTTTTCTGGCAAGGAGGGTTTTTAAAAATCACATATCCAATAATCATTTATTTTTTATTGCTTAACAATAATCAGCGTTTTTTAAGCAAAATTTTAAGTACTTCTATTACATGAACCAGCAGCAAATCAAGAAAACGTCTTAACAAAATGTAAAGAGTAAATGTAAAGATACAGTGTGATGGTTGCTATAATTTGGCACATTTATATCTATGACTCTGAATAGATGTTCCTCAATGTACTTGGTCCCTTAATAGATAAATAAAAATAAATCAAAAATGATTATGTAACTAGTGGTTTTTTCAGGACATTAATTAAAAACACAGATATATTTATATTTACAAAAAAACATAATACTTTTTATAAATGTACAAAGTTAAATTTGTTTTAGTCAAGCTACAGTACTCTATGATTATGCATTTAATGTATTAATCTTCTTAAATGTATTCATTTATATGCATTGAAACCACCTTTTTCTCCAAAATCACCTTAAAGCAAAAGCAGTTTTCAAAATTTGAAATAAAAGATTATTGAGCCTTGATGTATAAAATATGTTTTTTTTTGTCCTCTCACAAATATGTCTACTAATGCATGTGATACAAAAGAAAACAATGTGAACATTCTCTCAATTATTGTCTTTATTAAAATGTTTCTTTTTAGTTTGAAAAACCTTAAATATAGAGGAAAAATAAAATAGAAATTAAAGTTTATAGTATGTTTTCACTGAACAAAAAAGAAACAAATTTTCATATAAGCGATAAGTCAGTGATAATCAACCAGTTTTATTTATTTATTTGTTTATTTTACAAATTGTAAATTCTTGAGTGGTCTCACTTTGGACCGATCTTAATCACTTTCTGTTTCTTTTTTTTTAGCTTTTAAAAGGCAAATTCTTTCAACTTTTAAATGCGTGTAGCAAATAAAACCTTAAAACTAAGAGGAAACAACAAAAAAAAAAAACTCTGTAACTGCTGTTAAAACTGTATTTTTTATGATCACCTCCCCTGGAGTTCAGGAATGTAAAAAGTCAAACTATTTGACGGAACACTAAAAACAAGCAGATGGATAAAGTTTAAATCTATTCTCCTTTTCTGACTCAGACAAAGCTTTCGTCAGCACTCAGACGATGATGCCAAACTGTGGTGACTACTGGCGTGAGCTGCAGCTTATCTCTGTGTGGCTTCGTCAATCAATAAAAATTGTGTTTTTGTTGTTTTCAACATGTTCTCGTAGCATATTTCTCACAGTGGAGGACTTATATAAAAAAAATTAAGCTTAAAATTGCACATCTGTTGTTTCTTTGTTTAAATCGTTGCGGTGTTACTGTCGGCGAGCCACAAGCTCCCTGCTATGCTCCATTCTGATGCATCCACTTGTAAACAAATAAATCCATGAACGTTTTCCTCATCCGAGTCGGCATCTGGATCAAAACTGTGATAGCTCCGATATTGCTCGTGATTCTGTTGCACCGGTGATGTTTGGTTGGAGGTGTGAAGGGCTGTAAGCTAGTGGGAGAGAGTGTAAACATATGGATGATGGGAAGTGGTGGCGGACTTACTCACAACCCTGAGGCAAATTTTTAATGAACTCGTGCAGAAACTATGTCTCAAATATTTTTGACTATAAACAGCATCATCATAATTAAAAATAACACTGGAGCGCTTTGACAATAGATTTAAAAAATGACTATTCAACAAGCTTCAATAAATTTAAACAGAAAAAAAAAGAATGAAAAAGTGAAGATAACCAGCTGGAGGAAACGTTAGTTTCAGTGTGAAGTCTTCCTGTAGCAGATGTCGATGTCACCAGTTCAACCTGAAGATGGAGGATACGTTTTCTGGTCATTTCTCTATCATTTCAGAATAGAGATTATGCATTTTCAACATCAGTTATTGTTGTTCTAACACCTCCAAATTCTAATACCTTAAACCAGAAGTCTGTAACATGAGGCTCCAGATCATAGACAGTATATAGAGAGAACTGGACTCATCGACTCCTCACCCCTGTTCCAAACAGGAAGTCCCCACAGGCCCCAAAAAGACTTCTACTGAGAACTAATCAGCTATTACTCACTCATTATGTTTGTCCAAATAACCATTCTTAACATGTTCTTGCTATTTTTTTCATGATATATATTCTTTATCACAAGTTCTCAAACATTTGAAGCGTTTTATTGACAGATTCTTGGACCAATCACTGCTTACTGACGTCACCTGGTTCCAAAATGGCGATATCCGTACCGTGGAAAAATGCAACTGAATTGACTTAATTTAATTGGAACTCAAGGTAAAGCATTTCCTATTGTTTTGTTTCGGAGTCACACGTGGCTCTTTTACTCCTCCACTTTGGCTCTCTTTGAAATAAATATAAAATGTTTTTAGAAAAGTTGCATGTTTTTTGGCTGTAAAGTGCATCAAGCAAAACTAAACAGTTTTTTTTCAATATTTAAGGTTCAGACTACAATACCCATAATGCTCCAGGAATCCATCAAGCAGCTCCATAGCACTAAAACATTTTGACCATCGTTTACCAGAATTCATGCATTAAATGCATTAAATCATAAACCAGACGGTCTTATTTTTGTAAAATTTAGAGGTTAGCTCTAATTTAATTTTTATTTGTTTTTACTAATAAAAATAAACTGTATTGTTGTTGTTTTTCTTTCATCTCTGCTCCTATAAAGATAGCTAAATCAGTGTCGTCTATCCATGGTTTTTTAAAACTTAAACGTTAGATTTACTAAAATTTCTGCTTGGTTTTTAATCTAAAGGAGGATATTATATACATTCTCTGAGAATAATCTGGATTTTATAGATATAGGGCCTGCTATGAAGCCTTAAAATGTGTGGTACCTGAGAATGGAGTCCTAAAACTTTCAAAGTACAGATCAATCCCATCAGGAGGTCGGGCGTCTTCCACCACACCAACATAACGTTACTTCCCACAAACGACGTGAGACCCCACAGAGACACAACGATGGGGAAATTCTTGGAATAGGTTCTCTGGTCAGTTCCAGTAACACGGCTTGACGTGGGTTTCGACTCCGACCCTCCCACCCTCTCGGTGAAATAACTGGGTTATGAGGTACCATACATGGCCGGAGAACTAAGCGAACGGGATAACTTGACGCCCTCGAGGGAACTGACGTCTCTTTGAATCACACTTTCTTTTTTGGACGAGTGCACCAAAACCTACTGGACTGCATGTTTTAAAAATCCTAATGATTTATCTAGTTTCCTTTCTGCGTCAGCATATTTGGCCTCAGATGGGCTGCATTTCAAAAAAAAAAGAAAATTGTTCATTTGTCCCCAAATACAACCATTTTAATTAGACTTTTAATCACCTTTCATTTTTTTAAAGACACAAACATAGCGAGATAATACCAACAAATTTGATTTTATTTTCATTTTCAAGATGAATTTAAAGTTGAGTTCAATCATACATTTTTTTTTTCTCAGACTACACCAAGCATATAATCACTAACAGACAGCCGATGCTTTACCGTAATTTTTTGGGGTGAGTGCGTCACATGAAGGGGGACCAGCATCTGCTAGCAATTACACTCTGTTTTCAGTCGGAAGCTGTAAACTCAACAGAGGCCTGGATGTTGTTATTCTTCTGCCTTATGGCCGTCTTTGTTTTGCAGTGGCGCAGTCTTGCACATTATTAGCTGCAGTTCCCCTAAACCACCTCTAGAGGGCTATGCTCACCCAAAAATTTACAGGAGGTGAAACTGCACAATTCTCCTCATTTTTTTTTTTTTTTCTCAATTTGCCCAAAAAGATCTCATCATATTACATCCAAATATAAAGGAATTTCACTTTCAATGTTGTGATTTGGTGGAATAAACTCTCTTTTTTACAATCAAATTTTAAGTTTTATGGCAAAAGGGACATCTTAGTCTGGATTTCTTTTTTAATAAAGTGCCACAAACAAGAAGCATTTTAGCATTAATAAAATAAGATTATTGTTTGGTGAACACTCCCATCAATTTACTCTATTACAAGCGGAAGAGGAGCAAAACAGTGACAGGGATGAATGAGGAACTGCCCTATTTCCTAGGGGCAACGTGTGACACACAAATAGTGCTGCTGTTTAACCGCTTCCGATCTGCATGCCGGTATAAGGACGTATTTGCTAACTAGATGGCTACTTTTTGATATCATGGGTCTGAATTAAAAATAAGATCGCAAAGTTGATGGTGTCGAGTTACATTTTTTTGGGTCACTTTGTCACAGTTTTTAAAAAATGCACAAAAAATAGGATCAAACAGTATTTTTTTGGTAAAATGAAACTCTTACACTAGTAGATATAGTTAGAAATCAAGATAAAAGGATTTCAGTAATGTAGCTTAACCTTTTAACACCGGGGACGCCTAAACACAAACATCTTTAACGTACTGTAACTTTTTTGAATCAACTTAATTCCAGCAGATTCTGATGGAGAAAAAAAAAGCGACGTGAGTTAATCCTGTTAATAATTAAAAAATAAAACATCGGCGTTCCAACGTTTAAGGGTTAAAACCCATTTCTGACGTCTCTGTCACAAAAAAAAAAGCGCCTCTGGTTTACATTAACTCCATTGTGAGAGCTCATGGGTTTGGAGGAATAATCACATTTATGTAACACATAGGTCATCAAAGGCTTGAAGCTACACATCCGTTTTTCTCTCAGATTATTCATTCAGCGCGTGCATCCGGTCTGCGTACTTTCAATAGGTGGCTCTATGAATGTCAGGCCGCATATTGTTAGGAGTAGAGCATTATTTGTGTTTAAAAGATTCTCTAAAAAGTGATGAAAATGTACAGTTTTGTAGGAATATAGACACAGCAAGAGCTTTGAAGTGAATCAGATATATGATTAATTATTCGACCTTTTTGGGCATTGAAGATTTTACTTAAATCTTCTTTAAAAAATGCTAAGGAAGACATTTTTTACATTTTTTTCTAGATTAATAAGGTTGTTTTTGGAGGGATTTTTCTCTGTTTCTTTTTCAAATAAAAAAAACCCATTCTGCATTTTACAGATGACTCAAAGCGGTGCCACCTTTGATGAACATCCATCACCGACAGATTCCACGCCAGATGCCAGAATCCACTGAAGATACTTTTTGGGGTAAGGGCTTCCTGGCTACTTCCTTAGGAACAGCAAGCCCAGACCGCAAAAAGACCCACAAAGGACAACGCTGTGAATGTTCTGTGATGATGATGAAGATCTCAGCACCTGGAGAAAGAAAGAGGAGCTTTCAGCACATGTATTTGGAATCGTAACATCCATCCACTTACTCCAAAACATCCAAGCGAAATGATGTTGGTTCATTTGCACAGAAATCCCCTGATTTGAACGTTTAGTCTACATCAAGTGTCTTAAGAAGGAGAATTTCTCTAAAATTTCTCTGTTTTAATCTAAAGCTCCAGTATAGCTTCATTGTGACACCGCATTCATACATGGTGTTGTTTTTCTTCATTTTTGTGTGGTTTTTTTGTTGTTAGATCCTGGTTCAAACCAGAAAGCAAAAAAAAGACAAATGACTCAAAACTGATCACTGTTACTGTAAAAGAGCTAAAAAAAAAACATACTTATCCATCTGACGAAGTCACATTTGAGCAAATTTATCACAGAAAAATTGATATTCTGTCTGTTTATAGGTGTATAAATCTTAACTATATGGCCAAAACATAAACAAAAAGCATTGCTGTTCAATAAAATTCACACACACACTCGTTAAATGTTTAAAATTTGGATGCAGAAACCTTCAAATATCCTAAAAAAGAACATTATTGCTAAAATATTTGAAGATTTGGTCCACATCGACACAATCCAAACCACCTGGAACCTCAAAATTTGGGTTTTATGCGCACAAAAGAGTGATTCACAGATCAACACCGTTGGCTAAACAAGGATTTCTGATGAAGTTTCATTTGCTTGTTATTGCAAATCTGTCATCTGTTTCTGAGCAGCCCAAAAAGGAAATCTTTTGCCTGACAACTGAAGCAGAACCTCCATGTTTTTTTCTTTTTTCTTTTCAATTTTAAACTAAAGATTCGTAAGGAATCAAATTTCTGCAGATAAAAAGAATTTAAGTGTAATATTTCTAATTTTCTTGCAGGTAGAAAACAATAATTTACTCATAAATTCTTTATTTTTTTAATGGAGATTTAACAATAGAGAGATGTCCATGTCAGTCTGTTAGCTGCTTTTAACTTCTCTAAATGATTACAGTCAAACTACAAGCTGAAAACTATAACTCCTTTGAAAAATGTCACCAAGTCTACTCAATTTAATCATTTTATTCCAAAATGTCTGCTCTAATAACAGCATTAATGGACTTTTTCCTTTCTGAATCTAATCTTTGTACACAGCAGCAGACACTCGTGTCAGGATCCTGTATACAAATTTTAAATTCTGACTAGAAAATTTGCAGATTAAGAGGGGATTGCAACATTTTTTACGTTTTATTTTCACGTATTTAAAAGATATGATGCAAAATTGCTTCTAAAATGATTTACACTCCTCCTCCTCCACCACTATAGCGTCTTTTCTCTCTGTTTTCAACATCAATCCGGAAAAACTTTCCTTGTGTGTGACAGACTTTTCCAAATAGTCAATGTCCAGATCTACACAGTGGAAATGAACGCTTCGCTGAAGATCAAGAACCTGAAGAAAAAGGGCTCTTTTGCTGTGTGTTCTGAAGGCGAAGGGCCTCATCTGGACGGCAGGCCTTTTGTCTGTTACGTCAAACGACCAGCAGACTCGACCATCTGCACACGTCGGCATCTGCCACACTTACCTCACAGCGTGCGTCACACGCGAGGGGGAAAAAAGTCACAATTCCTCCTAATCTGTCCCAAATTCAGAAGCCATTCTTGTACATAAAGATGGTTTCTGTTTGTCTTTTTGTTTTGGTGGAACCAAGAACTTCTTGGTTGCCCATGTCCAGCATAAGCTGTCAGGTAGAGGTGTAAGCACAGGTGTAGGTGCAACTATGTCAAACAAACTGTGACCAGACGAGGAGCAAAAGGGAGTTTTATGACGGAAGAGCCCCCCTCTCCATGGTGCTGAAAACGCCATGAGCTGGCCATGGTGCTGAAACCAACTCTATTTGGTAAACGCCCCACATGCAAACGGAGAGAAGCGAAAATAACAGTAATTCTTCAAGAAAAGTTCATATCCAATTCAAGTCAGGCTTTTTTGAGGCATCACGATGATTAAAAAAAAAAAAAAGGGGAGGGGGGGTTGTGGTGGTTCTGATCGCGCGTGAATTGGCACTTGTTGCCATAACGCAGTGAAACCTGCAAAGAGGGCAACTGACGCGTGCGTGCATGCGTATGCGCTTCATTTTTGATTTTAAATCCTAAAACAAGTACTTATTACCCCCGTTTAGCCATCCGACATTTGCATTTAAAAAAAATGACTGACGCTGTAGGTGGCAATTGTTGCACCGATTATCGCCACACCTCAGACTTGCAGTTGTAAAAAAATGTGTCTCCGCGGGGCATACGCGGTGCAAACATCTCCAAAGACATGGATGGATTCCGGGTTGTTGTTGCGTCGGAGCAGCGCGCGCTGTGGACGGCGCACGTCCACAGATGCGGGGGAAAAAAATGCGATCAACTCGCTGAAAGTCAACACTTTTACTGAAAAATAATGCACCCCCACCCCTTTACCCGAACCCCCCAACCATGATCACTCATCAGTGGCCACTCACGCTCCACCGCCAAACTCGGGGATGCATTTCTGAATATCTCTGAGCACGAAAACACATCGGGAGATTTCTTTATTATTATTGGATTTATTTTAAAAAATGAGCACAAAAAATCATAAAACAGAGAAAAAGGCTCACCCGTTCTTCTGCGATCCAAGGAAGCGCGCATCTTTTCCTTCTTTTTTCCCTCCAATAATCCCTGGGAATTTGAGCGGCACCCATTCATATGCAGCACTAGGGTCCCCCCAACCACCGCTCCTCCACCCTCCCTCCATCCTCTCCAGACGTCAGTCGCATTCTATTAATTTCTCCCTGGATTTATTGCAATCATAATAATAATAATTATTATTATTTTTACTTCTGTGTATTTCTCCATCTTAATCCATTTTGTCCTCCTCTCCCCCCTCTCTGGAAAATGCTGCAAAACCTCTAATGGAAGCCACTCAATTCCTCCAGTCTGCTTTTTGCTGGTGACCTGCATTGACGTCATTGCGTCATTAGGTTTCCCCTGGAAACACGGGAGAGCCAAAAATAGAAACACATTAATTCAAACCCCAGGCTGGAGGAAGGGGGCTGGGGTAAGGGGTATAGTTGGTGGCTGTTTTTGGTCACTATTTCTTTCTTTCGATTCATTATATGACCCTCCCATCCACATGTGCGCACACGCGCACGGCGCTTACTCACCGGTTTCCCCTTTAGTGACTGCCTGGACTCGAGCTTTACGCACAGAAAGCCTGAAATATCAACATGTCTGGGGTTTCATATCAGCTTTTGTTGGATTTCTGTGCTGTAGCTGTGGTTTTGCTAGAACATTAAATATATATGGTTTCATGTAAAACGTGTTATTGAAAATATATGATGAAGGATGACATTTGTTGGTGAGTTTAACGCATTTTTAATCACCAAATTTCATTAAGAATTGCCCTAAAATTTTAAAAAAATAAATAAATTCAACTATAAGTTCATGAATTAAAGATAAAAAACAAACAGGATGATGAAAGGAAAATAAGCCTGAATGAAGATAGCTGTGGAATATTAGTGAATAAAACCTGGTGAGAATGTTACAGACGGAATAAAAATCCAAAAACAAACCAGTACAACCATAACATGATTGCTTTTGACCCTTTTCCCTTTTACATTTTGAGAATATTTAAAGACCCACTTCAATTAAAATAGGGTTTTTTTTTTTGTATTTTTATCATGTTCTTGTGGCAGTTTTTCTCATGATGGACATATTTAATATAAAAAAAATTGAGTTTAAAATTGTAATCCTGGGTCTTTATATTGTTGATAATTAGTAGCACATGAAAAAAAATCTGATTAGAAAAAGGAAAAAACTGAGAAAAAGTAGAAGAAAATGCCACAAGCTCCATGCTCTTCTCATATCTCATGTCCACTTGTAAACAAATAGATCCACATCTGTCTTTTTCTAAGCTGACATGTGATTCAGACCTGTACAAATGGATATATCTCAATATTGCTTGCCATTTTGTTACTATGGTAATTTTAGACTAGGAGTGTGAGGGGTTGTAAGCTAGCAGGAGAGCGTATATGAACAAAGGATGATGGGAAATGAGGGAAGGCTTACTTTGGGTCAGTCATATATGGAAGCGTTTGTGACTCATTATTCAAAATAAAAGTCAATTCTGGAAATGCTTTTTCATTTTCAAAGTGTAACTGCATTACTTGTCTCTTAAATCAAATGAAGAAGCTTTTTCATTTTATTTAAGACACAAGTTATGTTGGTACATTGTGAAAATTTAAAAAAAAGCATTGTTGTTACTCCATTCCAATTTTCAATTGTGATAATTTGACTATAAGGTAATGAATCAAATCAAATGAAGAAGCTTTTTCATTTTATTTAAGAGACAAGTAATGCAATTAAATTGTGAAAAAGAAAATGCATTTTTGTAACTCGATTTTTCAAATTTGATCATTCTCATTGAATTGTGGTACAAATTTCCCAGAGAACATTTTGAAAATGAAATGTCAAAAGCTATTTTCTTTATCATTTTAATTATGTCACAGAATGAGCGGTGTTGACGTTGAAAATGAAAATACAGTATGAAGGATTGATTTTTCATTTGGTTTAAGAGACGAGTAATGGAGGTACATTGTGAAATGGAAAAGCATGACTTTTATTTTGAATTATGAGTCACAAACGCTCCCAGTGGGGGTGAATTTCTGATGAACTCTCACTTCTACGTCCTAAAAAATTACATTTTTTTAAATGTTGTGCTAAAAACGTGCATAATCATAATCAAAAGACCACTAGGAACACTTTCAAAATAGATAAAAAATTATGAGTGGGGTCGGACTTTAAATTACTTTAAATAAAAAAAAAACAGTTTTAATATATTTAAATCATTTTAAAACACAGTAACTAAATCGCCACCATAAAATAGTAAGTTCTATTTGATCAAATTGGCTGATGTACAGTACATTACAGTACATTGCTATTCATTTGAGGTGATAGAATGTGAACATAATTATCCACTTCTGACTATTTTTGGAATAATATTAATTTAGAATACTATTTCTTGCTTATTTAATGTTATTTGCCGGATTAATTCCTTTTGACAAATGCAGCCATGCTGGGAATTATATAATAAATGCATCTATCAACAAAGACCCCTTGAATGAGCTTGCATTGAAAGGTTTAGTCCACAACGATGAATGGGGAATCCGTCCAGGCTGTGTAGAGAACAGATGGTAATGTTGCAGACGCCATGTTGAGGGATCATCTTGTTTAGATTTCATTCTGACTGCAAACATCAGACAACTTTAAACGGTAATACGATAAAAAAGGAAAAATGAATGGAATGATGAAGAAGAGCTATGCAAGGATGAAGAAGAGGAAGCATGTATGAGGACTATATGTAAAGAGTTAGAGATGGATGTGACTCTGTGGGATGAAAATGTTAAATGGATTTAGGAAAACATATATTTTTCCGACTATATGGAGTATCAAGTGAAACAAAAGTCATATAAGTCAGACTTTATTCAACGCATTCACAAACGGTTGAAGGACGGTACAAATCGCTTCGCTGGGCCTCTTGACTACTGTAGCCATAATGCTTCAACAATCCATTAAGCTTTATAATTTATTAAAGTCAAGCACTTTGACAGCACAGAAAATCAATTTGAATTATAAGTCTATTATTGAAGAAAATTCTAACATTTTAAGCATGCCTAATGGTCCAAAAAACCCCAATAGGAATCCCTAAATTAGTTTTGATTTCATTTTTTAGCTTTACAAATTTCTCATTTAGATGCATCAACAATGACAAAAATACATAAATAAAATCTGTATAGTTAAATTTTTATTATTATTTTAATAATCAGTAGTGACGCTACAATATCTATAACTAAATTTGCTTAATTGAGATGATTCTAGGTGGGATAGGATGTTTTTTATTTTGAAAGGAAGCTCTCAAAAACGTCTTTGTAGGATTAAGTTGTGTTCATTCAAACTGAGTTTATTTATTTTGTCATGATGGTAGCATTACATTTTTCCAAAAGGAGGAAGTCAGACTTTGCTGCTCCAACTGGGTTGTTGTTGGTAAGAAATCCACCCAGATAGGTGAAGGTTGCAGACTCCTGGTTTAGAGACAGGACGCAGAGCTGGAGGTAGCAGAGATGAAGATGTTAGCTTCTCTTTGGGAATGATGAAGATCAGAAAAGAAAACGGTAATTTGCTATGGCAGTGAAAGGCAAACAAGAAGATTAAAGACAGTTTAAAAAA
Organism: Oryzias javanicus; assembly: GCA_003999625.1. Classification (NCBI taxonomy): domain Eukaryota; kingdom Metazoa; phylum Chordata; class Actinopteri; order Beloniformes; family Adrianichthyidae; genus Oryzias; species Oryzias javanicus. Next base: position 20,237,505 of record CM012459.1, read on the forward strand.
ATAACTAATGGATGATTACAGTGGGGCAAAGAAGTATTTAGTCAGCCAACAATTGTACAAGTTCCACCACTCTAAACGATGAGGCAGGCCTGTAATAGGCATACAACCTCAACTATAGGAGACAAAATTAAAAAAAAAATCCATAATATCACGTTATCTGATTTTTAAAGAATTTATTTGTAAATTATGGTGGAAAATAAGTATTTGATCATAACAGAAGTTCATTTCAGTACTTTGTTAAATACCCTTTGTTACTGTAAGTTTACACAAGGTTTTCAAACTGTTGCTGGTATTTTGGTCCATTCCTCCATGCAGATCTCCTCTAGAGCTGTGATGTTTTGGGGCTGTCGCTGGGCTACACAGACGTTCAACTCCCTCCAGAGATTTTCTTTGGGAATGAGATCTGGAGACTGGCTAGGCCAATCCAGGACCTTGAAATGCTTCTTACGAAGCCCCTCCTTCATGTGTGTGTTTTGGATCATTGTCCTGCTGAAAGATCCAGTTATGTTTCATCTTCAACGCTGATGGAAAGAGGTCTTCACTCAAATTTGATGATACAGGGCCCCATTCATTCTTTCCTTTACACGGATCATCCATCCTGGTCCTTTTGCTGAAAAACAGCCCCAAAGCATGATGTTCCCACCCTCATGCTTTACAGTAGATATGATGTTTTTGGATGAAATTCAGCATTCTTTGGAGGATCACCCTGGGTCCACTGAGGTTTGATTAAGTCTAGATTTATTCATTACCAACATTTTTCTGATGTGGTTTGAATCTGGATAGTTTGCTGGTCAGTCAAGGTTCTCAAACCAGAAATGGAACTTTTGCAGTATGACCCAGCAGAAAAATTAAAGCATTTTTTTAAAGGTGGTCAGCATTAAGGAAGAAAGAATTGCTCTAAAACTCTCTGCTAGAAGTCTTCACTGGCCTTGAACCTGTAAAAATACACATACAGATTACATGTTCCCATAAATCACAACTAACTGAAACTTCACACTAGACCTTGAATCCATTCTATGCCTCTGTTTTCTTCCTCCAAACTCTAAAATCTCTATGTCGAAAAGTAATGCAACATTTATTTAAACTGAGGACTTTTAACTACTGAACATCAGAGTTTTTTTCTGTCCTCTGCCCAGGAAACAAGTTTAACTTTTAACCCATGGCCAATGGCCACCTGTTTGGTATGTATAGCCAGACTTAAAAACACGTAAATATGTACGTGAATACAAAAGTTTTGAACGTGGAAGCCCAAAATGCACATTTACATAGATTTTTATTGGAAGTGGGAACACCGAGGGCAGTGGGAACATAGCACAAGAGCTTAAGTCCATGGTTTGGATACCTATATGCACATTTTTGTCGCAGGGTGAGACCATTGAGCACGTATTACCAGTTAAACTAGATCAAACTTTGACTTAGATTTGGTAATGATGTATAGATGGCAATTCTTTATAATACATGGAAGTTCCAACCATTTGATCTTTGCGGTTGGTGCCTGGCCAGAATTATTTGACATCAAGTTTTCATATATCAGAATAGAGCTGTGAAAGAAAAAGCCTGGAGGAAGATTTGCAAGATTTCCACCACCAACTTTTAGCACCAATGAATGTATCGTTATAATCATTCTAAAATGGGAGTTCCTGGATTAACGAATAAAACAAAAAATAGTAGCCATAGCTAATAAAAGCTTCAAATAAAACGTAAGCATTAAACGGGCATTAGAGAACTGGGCCGAGTGGAGTCGATTCAGTCACTATTTTTTTTTTGTGATTCGAACGCCGCCATGTTGTAGCCAGACAACGTCAGCAGCCAGTTACTGGCCAGAGTTGGTCTGTTTCTATGGGAACCACTCATCAATTAGGAGTGAGCTTGTTGGAGGTCCACACCTCTACCACTTGAAAGCAGGCTCAGGAGAATCTGTCGATATCTTGAATAACTTCCACTACAGAAAAAAAATCTGAAAAAAATAGGATTAGCAAGAACATGTTAAATATTTGTATCAGAGCAAGAATGATTATTCCTACAAATAGAACAATGAGATGTACTTATTACTCAATAGAAGTCAATAGGATTTTGGCTTCTTGGAGCCAGGAGGCACTTCCTATTTGCAACGCGGGGTAGGAGGGGTCACTCAGTCCAGTTCTCATATACAGTCAATGGTTGGACCCCATGGAACTGCTGTTCCACGAGCAGTTGGTGGTTGCTGTAGATGCAATAAATGGGCTCGTTTTGTCTACAGTACCCAACTCAAATGTGCCACACAGGAAACAAAAGCATAGATCCCGCAACACATTGTGCACCAGCCATGGTCACTAACTGTAACCACCAATATTAAAAGATTTCTAAGTTGATTTCAGGCAACTGAGGAAGGAGTTGGGCTCATTTGGGAGAAGGGAGTAGATATTAATAGCCAACAGTGACTGCAATGCTGTGACTGATGCTTGGGTCTCTAAAGTTTTGTTCCCACCGAGCAGTATAGTCTGGTACAGTCCAGTATGGTCTGGTTTAGAATGAACCAGATAATTCAGATGAGTGTTTCCACTCAAAGTTGGACCGTCTGAGTTATACTTTTTAAATATTTGCTTAAACATGGTTCAATTCATATCATAATTTGTGGTTTAGGAGGATGAGATTCATAGTTGAGTTTGGTTAATTTGGAATGATGCAATTTGATCAAATTCACTGACACAGAATCAATCCAGGACATTTTTAACCAGCGTGACTCTGAGATAAATACTTGGTACTGAACAGTGCTGATGAAGTTTTTCAGATTCTGTGCATTTCTTGCAAGATTATCAAATGTAAATTAAATATGAGTATAAACAAACATGTAATCATTATAACACACTGTTTGGTCACGTCTTTCCAAAATTCTGTGTTTCCTCACATTGGACATTAATATCGGCTTGATCATTTTTTGTTGCCATCACGTGTTGTCCACTGTGACAACACTTGGTTGTTTTTACATGATAGTAAAATGGTGCCTCAATCCAAATGGTATTTTCCAATATCATATTATCATAATATCAATATCCATCCCGTATTGATTCGGTGGACCCAGTCCCCCCCCATGCCCACTAGAGCATGCTCAACTCATGTTCCTATTTATACAATCATAGATCTGTGGATCTCTTTTTTTAAATGTGAGTTCTCTAGATCTAAATAGACACTGTTCGTTAGCGAGCTTGACGCTTCCATGCATTTTCTCAACCCGTGGGGCCCGCTAGGTTCCTAGTTTAAGTTTAATAAATTTATATAGTGCCTTCAAATGACCTTAGAAACTGTCAGTTACTGTTGGGAAAAGCGGGATACACCATGGATAGATTGGCACTGAGCTCATTGAGCTGGGTGGACGGCTACGCAAGCCAACTGCCTGGTGGTGGATAGCGTAGCTAGTTAGTTAGCTCCGCTCACCAGGCTCCGGGAGAGCTGATACTGAGCGCTGCTACTATCAGAATTTAAAGAGAACAACTAACAACAAATTAATATAATAAAGTGTTTCTTTAAAGAAGAAATACTAAAATACTAAAATGGGAGCATAAGCCCTTTGACAGAATTTCATGATGTCAGCAGAGGTATATATCTGTGCTCATTCATGCACATCTCTTTCTAATCCGTTCACATATCCAGGCCAGCCACCTTTCCGTGACGCAGAGCCCTGACCCCGGTTTAATCGCTTTAGCTTCTTCTATCTGCCGCGATGTTCAAGATCAAGCGACAAGCGCTGCCGCGTGCAACTTCTCCCGCCGCGTTGACATGCAGGCACGTGCCCGCGTGCGCACGCCGCGGGCTCGTGACGCCTGACTGGAGGCACGCGCGGCTGCTCACGAGCGCTTCCTGCTTTGATGTCGTGGCCTTGAAAACGCAAGAAAAAAAATGAAACAGCAGCAGTCGATACTTAACGACCACTGGTTGCTATGGGGAATTTCCTAATTCAGACGTCACCAATTGTTTTTGACAGTTCTGTTTAAATTTAGCACACCCAGTGATGGACTCACGTATATTAATAAATTTCTTTGAACATTTTCTAAAGTGAAAAATGTGCTTTTAGGTTTGTAAAAGCAGTGCTTCCATATAAATGTTCTTTTTGTGAGGAAAAACATTGAGGACAGCGTTTCATTAATGATTTGATTCAGAACATCTGGTGGAGGAGAGAGAACAGCAGAGTAAACTTCCACTTTGTTCTAGATTTTTCTCTTAATGCTTCAAATCACGATAGAGAATGTAGTTTTATGTAAAAAGTATGCCTTTCTGGAAGTTTCCAAACTAAAGAAAGAACTGAAAAAATGCACCATAAAGCCTAATAGGTGGGATTGATTGTGCTACCTGCTAGCTAAATAAATCACAAGCAAGGTAGGTACTTAGCTTAATTTTTCATGGTCATTGTTTGACAAATAAATGTAGAAAAAAAAAGAAAAATGTGTATTAATTATATGAATCCATATGGTAAAAACCTTCATATTTTATGTGAGCATAACTTTCATCTCTACTTTAAAGACTCAAAGTAGCATATATATATATATATATATATATATAGCCAAAATCTGTACAGGAGATATTTGCAGGAGCTCTTTAGAAATTTTCCTTGGAGTTGTGGGCTGGACAGTTGGGAAGTTAGCCTTGGCTTATTTCCCGTCAACCCTTTGGTAACACTCCTGCTAGCTTAGAGCACCTTCCAAGCCCTTAGCATAGTATAAACTGTGGGTTTTAATATTCTCCTGATACAAAATTAATTATTTTATTTATGTCCTCCACCGTAAGAAAAAGGCTACAAGAACATTTTAAAAATACAAAAAAAAAAAAAAAGATTTTCATTCATTGGAATGGATCTTTAAAGTTTATTGGTTGTATGTTTAAATTAAATTTTTTATACACTACCATGTATGTTTTGGAATGTTCTATGAAGATGTATATTTAGGCCTCATCCACTGAGAATCCTATCAATATGCACATAACAATGGTCATTTAAATAAGTAAATATTTGTTCATAGCACTTTTCATATATAAGCAAAAATCTATTCTAAATAAAATCATCGTAACTTGTCTTTTAAAAGACTCAACTGAGTTTATGCGGCATAGAGACAGTCGGGTAGCGATTTAAAATTAGTTTTTAAAATGTTATTAGCTGGATAAGACCAAGTTAAAATATTAAATAAATTTAACTGAACTTCTCATAAGTTAGTCTTAGTTTAAAATAAATATATAAATATGGAGTACAGTAGGCTACAGTAAACCTGTTGTTCAGATTGAAATGTACCAGCATTTAACTTTGTAAATCTGGAATGTTTTTGTCACCCTAAAGTCTTCTTTTTGCCCCAGCAGCCATCCTTGCATGCTCCAAATAGAAAAGCCAGTCCAAATGTCATACAGCTGAGGTGTGTTTCACAAGATGCTTCTCAAACCCCAGGTAAGATTTTATATTTCTATTTAAGCTAATCAATTATTTATCAAGTATTGCCATACTAAAGATACTATTGCTTAATCTTAGTATAAAGAGAATTAGGGTATCAACGTTGTGTTTGTGGGGCAGTAGAAATTCAATCTTAATGTCATTGAAAAATTGAAGTATAATATTTATTTTAACAAAAACAAAAAATTAAAAGAATTTGACATTTAAATTGAATTATTTTGGTACTTTAAATTACCGTAAAGCCGAATTCTTGACTTTTTAATTCTTATGGATTAATGAATTCTTAAAATGCAATATTTCTATTTATTTTAAAAGAAATATACTGCTCAAACTAATCACTTAGCTTTTTGTTTTTTACTTCTTTGCTCCAACTGCCTTGTTTGTATTTTTCTCATTGAATAACGTTGAATGAGAATTGTCTGCCACAACGCACATGTTATTCTCGAGTTGATTTTAAATTTGCTTTATGTTCATATTTTTATGTTTTTTTTTTTGCCTGGTCTCCTTTAAAAATATAATTGTGATCAAGAGATTTCCTAAAATAAAAATAAATCCCCTAGAATGACAGCACATCAGGCATCTATGAAGCTGACTGATATTTTTTTTTTCTTGTAAAGTTAAATGTCCAGAAATATAAATAAACTGTACTTTAAAACAATGAAAATGATGGAAAACACATTTATATACACATTTAGTGTCTAAAGTTAATTGTAGACATATTAATTTAAATACTTAATGGGCTCTTTCAAAGCTACCCACATTGTAAATGTAGTTTGAACATGGAAATCGTTTCCATTTTAAGCAGCAAAATTGAAAGTACTACATGAAAACACCTGTTAGTTAAAGGCAATTTCTTCTCACCTCGCTCCATTTACCTAAGTCAATATCTAATCTCCCCCTTCCTACTTTTGACGTTTCCATTGATCCGGTTTACCATTCTCTTTAACTCATGTATTAATGATTTATCGCCTTCTGTCTTCCTTTCACATACAAGTACCATCAAGCTGATGTTAAGAGTATTTGATTACAAACGAGGTGGGATGAGATAGAAAGAAGACAGGCAAAAAAGATTTAAACCGGTGTGAAAGTAAGCCTATAGGGCGCAGATGTGTGCATTTAAAAATATGTGAGCTATGTATTTGGGAAAAAGTTGGATTGTGACTGTCTTGCTGTGGGCACTGACCCAGATGGTTGATGTGTGCACTAACTGCTGATGCCATCTGCTGGTTAAAAGCCTAAACTACAGACACAGTGTTCAGGGACATCTGCATGGGCATTTGTGAAAGCAAAACCATATGTCTTATTCATATTCAGTCAGCTTTGCTTTAATTTTTCTTTGCATTTGAATTCCTCAGTTCTTTTAGCAAGGTTAAACAAAGATGTTCTAGCGGGATGCGCATAGGACTTGAGAGTCTTTTATCAGATCTGTACTGAAGTATCACTGCCGATTCAGTGAGTCAACTGTCACTGTGAAGCCTGACATCAAACCTTTGAAATATCCTTCAAATCAAGCACAATTTGCTCAACAGTGTTGCATTTATGAATGAATGAGCTTTTACCCCTTGGTATTTTTTGCCTATTTGGAATTTAAATGTATGCAAAGATCAAAGCCCCTCCTTATGAGACAGAGGTGGTGCAATATGCAGAAACCCCAAGACTATTCACAGCAGCTCCTCTCTGCAGCCTTCATTTCACGGCGATGCCAGAGTCCTTCAGTAAACCTCCTCCAGGGGGCAGAAGTGTGTCTTTCTTCTCTTTCTTTTATCTCCCGCTCTGTCTCCCTAATCTTTTCTCCTCAGCATTTTGTCTGCTCACAATAACTGTGGCATATATAAATACACACATATATATATATATAAATATATGACCCCCTCAGATGAATATTGATTTAGAGAAAGCATGTAAGGGTCCAGTCCCCAGGCCTTAAAAGATTATTGCAGTTCCTCTAAAGTCCACAAAAGGCTTCATGTAGATCCAAAGTGACTTCACAAACTCCCAGCATCCTTCTCTCCTCCCCACATTCCTTTACAGCTCCTCATCTTGTGATGCCACTTTTGATTTTACAGTCCCGGTTTAGTCTTGCTCCAAAGTAGGTAGTTTGAAGGGCTGCAGTATTTCTTTTGTCTTACTATTGTTTTAAATCATCAAACATTTCAATTTCGACGTGCTTTCAGCTTGCAGCACACTGCCTGTGAGATGGTTTGACTTTGATTTTATTTAGCCTTCACTGGTGCGTTTGGTTTTTCCTCATATGCATTTTTTTCATTAAGAGCATTAAAGCCCCACTGTTCAACCCCTGCTTTCTAAATCATGTATGCATTACTCGAATAAAGTGAGGCTTAAAAAGGAAAAAAAATGGGGTCACAGTTTGGAGACCTGAATTTTTAAACTGAGGCTGCAATCCGGATGTCAGAAGAATGGAATTAAGGAAGGAGAAAAGACAAGGATGTTGCTAGAAGAATGTGACGAGTAACTGAAGACTGATGTCAAAGAGACCTTTGTTCAAATCTCCCTTAGTAGCTGTGGAAAGATCAGAGCCAGAGAGCAATGGACCTCAAGGACCTTGAAAGGATGAATTGAATGCTTACGATGCAGAAATCTATAGTCAAGGCTCTATACTCTCAACTTTTTCCTTTTTTCGCCATTAATTATTTCTCGTTAATTGCCAGAACTAAAAAAAGGGGTAGACAGAAAGGACATTCTGTGTCTCTGGAGTAGTGTACCAGTGTGTACTTAAGAAAACCTCATACTTTGTGACCATACTAGACAGAAAAGAACAAGCAATAGAAGCACAAATTGGACTTCTTGGTCAGCAGCATTGTCACCGCTCCTGAGCTGATTGTGCTTTTAGGCGCAGGAAACAATTTCTAATAAATGTAAAGGATTGACCGTGGCCTATAATATGGCCCGGCATTTTGAAGGTGAATTTGATTAATTTTTTTCTCACAAGAGTTTCTTACATCATTCAATTTGGACAAATAGTAAAATTGTTTGCCTAATATTAGGCCAAATGTTTTTGTTTTTTTAATTTGCTTACCATACACTATAAGGTGCACTTCAAAGCCTTAATTTTTTTTCAAAATAACAACAGTGTGCCTGCCTTATAATCTGGAGCTCCTTATGTGTGGATTAATTCTGGTTGTGTTTATTGATATCAGGGATTTTTAGAGGCGCACAATGCTATGTCAAAATGTCACTCTGTTTTTATACGAGTTGAAAACGAGGTTAAATGTCATCGTGAATAAGCTAACACGGCTAATGTGTAGCGGGGTTGCACTGAATTCTTTTTTTCTTTTTTTTATAAATGTGTTACAAGGTTTGGTGTTAGCGTAGTTGCGTTACTTTTGGCTTTGCAGTATCAGTCTTTTTTTACGTGTTGTAATCAAGGTTGGGAGTTCTTGTGAGTACGCTAATGCAGCTAACATGTAGCGGTGTTGCACTGTGTTTTTTGAAATGTGTTTAAAGGTTCGATGTTGGGGTTATTATGTTACTTTTGGTTTGGTAGTATCAATCTAGTTATTTACGTGTCGTAATCAAGGTCAGGAGTTGCGTATAGCAGTGTCACACTTTAAAATGTGTTTTAAGGTTTGATGTTAGCATTGTTATGTAACTTTTGATTTAGCGCAGAAGTTGACAACCTTTAACAGTAAAAGAGCCATTTGGGCTTGTTTTCTACTGATCAAGACCTAGAGGGAGCCGCATTGTCTTACTTTAACCTTGAGGAAACTTGGATTTGCATTCATGACTTTCTTTTTTTTTCCTATAACAAATATGAATTATGTCTATTTTTTTGGTATGTACAAAAGCAAAAATATAAAAAAAAAAAACAGCATCTTTAAAATTTTGATTTTTTTTTCTTTTTCTTTATGTGACAAAAGCTCAAATAACAGTTAACAACAGTCAAATGATTGTTATTGTGAATACGCTAACAAAACTAACAAATAGCAGTGTTGCACTGTGTTTTTTACGTGTTAGCAGTTAGCATAGTCACTGTAACGTTCATGTTAACTGTGGTGTTTTTTTTTTTTTACGCATTGCAAACAAGGCTGAGAGTAACGTTTCGAATATGGCAACAGGGCTAACGCTTCTAATGGTGCATTCACACTGGACGTGAGTTGCGCGGCAGGGGCGTCAATACAGGGGCATCAATACCGCTCAATACGAAGATTTTCCTCCTGAGCTTCCATCCATTTTATGAACCCGCTGGGGCCGCTGGGTTGCCAGCAACTGTCCCGATTACTGTAGGGTGAAGGCACCCTGGACAGATCGCCAGGCTTTCATAGAGCCTGTTGAGCTGGCGCTAATGAGGCTAACATGTAGCGTGTTATAAACAAGTTCTAGAAGTATACTGTGAACATGGTTGGTAAAGATTGACTGACAGACGTATCTGACTTTTTTTGTCTTGCTTAAAGGACCTCATACTTAGAAAATAGTTAATTGATGGCACCGAAAATACAATACATGTGATAAACCTACAGTTCAACAGGAATTAATGCTCATATGAAAAGGAACTTTTATAAGTCCTCTGAAAAATGGTTCCTTTTTAAACAAATTCTTTAGAATTTTGAAGAGTTACAAACTTAACATCATTAGTGGACTGTTTATAAATGGCAGGAAGGTGGACCTATAGGTGGAAAAATCTTTTTTGCCTTACTTTGTTCTGCCCAATTTCCCATTTTTAGGACAATAATGACGTGTAAACTCTGATCAGAGCAAACTTGTTATCAGCATGACAGCTAAAGCAGCTGCAGCTTGTATCTTATTCTTTTTGGACAGATGGCTAGAATGTATTAAAGTATAAGCCTGGTATTCTTAAAGACCTTAATATTCTTGGACAAGTTGGGCATTTTGGTGGATGTAACTGACTTCTGTTAGGAAAGCTGTTGTTTGAAATGGATCACAGAATCAATGCTGGGATCAAAGCAAGTAACAAAGCCTATTATCGACTGTGGCGGGAAAGGATCTTTTCATCTGAGTGAAATGGCTTATCAAAGTCTTTATTCTTTGTCCACTACAAACCACATGAAAGAGTTTAGGTGACAGAAATTTTAATTATGTGCCTTGTAGTTACAAATTACAGCGAACACCCACTGATGTTAATAACTTTTTATTCAAAACACAAGAGCTATTTTGGCTCTCCTTATTACAGCGTTCATGTTGGACAACACTGGAGAAAAATATACTTTTATCCCATTTCTTGTGGTTCTTCTTGTGAACATTTATTCACTTATACTGCATGATTTTGGTATTGGCCAGTTCCCCGTATGATTTGCTGCTCTGACATGAGAGGATAATCACTCATCTCATAGCAGTGTACTTGTCAATCTGTTGAACTATAGGCATTCTCACATTTCCCAGGCAAATGAGACTTGTGAAATCAATTTTCATATTCATAACCTTCTGACATGGAGCAAAAAGAAAAAAAAAGTGAATCTTACTTTACTGAAATAAGAAATAAGGTATGACCACAAAATTTGAGAAATTGACCAGGGGAAAAAAAACAAGATGGCTAAAGATATTTACAGTAAAATAACCAACATTCATGACTGAAAATGACACTAAAATTGTGGAACTTGTTTTTCTTAAATACAAGGCCAACTTTTTTTGTCATTTGGACGGGCACGGTACAGCGGTTTGGCGATTGACCTCTGATTAAAAGATTACAAGTTCAAATCCCGCCCATGTGTCGAAGTGTCCTTGGGCGAGACGCTGAACCCCAGCTTGGCTCTGGTGGAAGGTTGGCGTCAGTTTTTGGCAATGCAGCCGCCATCAGAATGTGGAAGGGTGAATGGGATTGGGACTTTAAAGCGCTTCGGCCCTTTGAGTCAGGTAGAAAAAGTCTGGTTTACAAGAAAACCCCATTTACCATTCTCATTGGTACAATGAAATTTTAAAAACTGCTCTTTGGTCAGTACGACATCCATACAGTCATTTTCCATCATAAAATTTCTAAGTAAATAATAGTAAATTCATAAAAATACCATTCACTAAAACAGGAAATTATAACCATTTACTTTACATCATGATAACAAGTGAATTAGTCATTAACAAACAAGGATACACAATTAATAAATGTCAAACCTGTTAAACCAGAAAAACATTGTCATAAAAGTATTTTTTTTAATTTTGTGTAAAAAAAAAAAAAAAAAAAAAAAGTTAATCATTTTATTTAATGCAATCTCACTTCAAATTATGGACGTCACTTTTGTTCAATGATGTCACCAATAATCGCTGGTTCCAGCGCTTGAATATGCCATATTTAATTGTGTTCATATTTCATTGAATACAATACAGCCAACAAAGCAAGGAAGAGCATTAACGGTGGCAAAAGTAATCTGAATATTGTCATTAAAGTCATAAAGAAAGACAACAATACTATCTTCAATCATCTGTTACATTAAGTGAATAATTACTTCAATTGACAGGTTAGAGAAAAATCTACGTTTCTTTTGTTTAGATTGAGCGTGTTCATTCTTAATCCAATTTGAGCTCTGAAGACAAAAGACATGTCTTGGTACTAGAGACCAGATCTTTGTAGAATCTGCTTTTTTTTTTTTAAAATTATTATTTTCTAAATATCTATCAGTTCTATCAGTAAAGACACGGACCATTCGACCCAGGCATATTTATAGCAGTTAGTTTGAGATTTTTGATCTAGCTTAATGCCCCATGATAGACTGTATCCAATACATGTCGACATGATTAAGAGGAGTGAATATTAATGACAGCACTGTAATCCAGCGCAGAGATAAAAGTGGAACGCTCCAGATGCAGCGTTGCCTCTGGATTAATTGTTTCACTACACTGCACAACTGTGCACAGCCTGTTTGAAACAGATGACTCTGGAATCTAATCACCTTGCACATTGCTGCCTGCCTGCCTGCCTTCCAATAATCTAGGATTACTCATCAGTTGATAATAAAAGTTCTTGTTGACAACACAGCTAATCATTTTGGCCTTTAAAGCAGATTCCACGGCTTGGGTAATTTGTTCTGATGGATGAAATGACCTCGATTCTTGATGTCAAGGTCAACAGCTTATTTGATGGTTCCAGTTCAGCGCTGTCTCTTATAGGTGCAGTTGGAACAGCAGAAATGTGACTGCCAGCCAATGACTTACATTATTGCCAGAGCTCTCAACATAAACACGGTAGAAGCTAGTCAATTTGCTGACACAGCATCATTTAACCCTTGTTAACGCCACTTACTGTTCACCATTGATGATTTTTTTATATGTAGTTAATAAATTGGAAAAAATGTCATCTGATTTTCCTTTTCTGGCACCATATGTGCAAAAGTTATTCTGGCATGTCTCTGATGTGCAGGTGTAAAATCAAGATCTCCAACTTTCAACCAGATGGAGTGATATTCGAGCAAAGTGGCCGTGGTGGGTAAGCAGGACGGATTGGATGCTATTAAAACTTAATTAAATTTTAATTGTAATTTGGTCTAACCAATCCCCCATAAAGTCCAATAACATAATACTTCCCCAAGCATTAATTGCAAATAACAAGCTTAAATCTGCCATCTATGTGGCTGACACCCCTTATTAGTTAAGAAATGATTTTCTGAGCTCTGACACTTCTTTCTGTGCAAGCGATCATTCATCAAGTACAGCAGCACACGCCACATGAAGATGTGTTGTCGCGGTTGCTAGGGAACACGTTGCTATGCGCTGCTATTCCCTTTTAACATTCAGTAAGGTCGACTCTGTGGTTTGATGGTTAGCAAGACATTTTGCAAAATTAGAGTTTGGCTTCGGTAGTGATTGATGGCTCCACGGCTTTCTCAATTACCGCTGTCAAACACACACACTCATCACTGTTTGCATCAAGGGTCTATGCATACAGTCGATAATGTCATTCTGTGTCAGTGTTTTAACCAGACATAAAGCTGTCCATCAGGAACTCCATAAAATTAATGGTATGCAAGGAGGAGAACAGTTTTTTTTCTTTCTTGCATACATGCTGTATTACCTGAACACTTAACTCAATGTGTTCTGCTACTTTACATTTAAATCCTCTGAAATGTTTCAACGAACTGCAAGAGTCTTCAACTTGACTTTAAAGTGTTCCTTCTCAACAATTCTTTACTAATCTTTTTACAAGTGTCAATGAAAATTTAAAAATAGTGTTTTAATTTAGCTAATTTTTTCATCTGTTTGTGAAGCAAAAACTTCTATATAAAAGGCAAAACTTTTGAAATGTTCAGTCCAGTTAAATTATCTTTTCTTTCAATTCTTTGTCTTGACCAGCAAATAGGAAAACAGCATGAGAGGTTTGTTGTGTTTGACTGGAGCTTAAATGTAAAAAAAAAATTACTAGCAAAATTAAATTTCTTTATTTTGTCGAGTTTTCATTAATTTAATTTGCCGTGTAGAGTAAAGGGATGATGAAAGGTCTATTAGGTAAGATTGAAAATATATTTGAGTTAGTAAAAGTTAACAATTGTGACAAGAAAATTATGGAAACCCAAAATATGAATTCACTTAAATGCATTGTGTAACTATTTTTTCTGACAAAAGCTGAATTTTAGTTTAGATTTACAGATTTTTTACTGTAGGCTGATGTTACGGAGCTATGGAGCACTCATTTTGGACTGTGATGGGCTGACACATTAATATGATTGTGTGGTGTGTGTGAGAAACTGCACTGGAAGTTCTACAAATGAATTGCCCTCTGGGACCAATAAAGTTTTCTGATTCTGATCATTAAAACAATAAAAAAAAAAAATATTTTACATACAATTTTTTTATTTTTTAATTTCATTTTAAAATTTGCACTAGTGCCAATGGTATTTAGAGCTGGGCTGTCAAACTCAATTGCACAGGGGGCCAGAATCCAAGTCACACCAAGGTCAAGGGTCAGGATAAACATTTATTGAACAATGTAACAATTAACAATTAATGTAAAACTACATTTTAAAAACTTAAAAACCATAACTTTAAGAATAAAAACAGTCAGGAATATTATTCCAGGATAAATAAGCTTAAACCTTAAATAACTTTAAACCTTTTAATGTCAATAAAAATATATTTTGTCAATATTATGCAATTTAGAAATAAGTGCAAGATATCATCGGGCCATTAATAACAATAAAATGATCTAGAGGGCCGGATATAATTACCCTTGACTTTGACACACGTGACCTAAAGAAATAAATTTACTTTTTTTTCATAGCAGTTGAGAGCACTCATTTTTTGACTGATTTTATTATTAGAATTCTGTTTTTTTTTTTAATAAACTAATTTGGCAAAGTTTGTGTGTGTATTGATATAAAGCCTTTTTTTATTTATAAACAGCATTTCAGGTAACATTTTATGATAAGATTAATTAACAAACTTTATTAACACATTAACAGACATCATTAATGTATTTATATGGTGTTACTGTGATATTTATTAGCACTAAGCCTAATTAGGTTTATTAACATTCATTAATATTTAAAGGGAGACCATTCTCTACAATCGGCAAATCAAAAAAACCCCTTACAAATATATTAATTATTTTTATCAACATTATATTTACTGATTTGTAGCACCTCATCTCAAGTGTTACCACATTTTCTTTAAATAATTTTTTGCTATGTTTGTTCTATTGGAAAGTTCTGGACCAGACTGTACTGAGAAGCCGAGGTGAAATGGAGACTTAAGAAAATAAAATAGAAGAGGGCAAATGAAGTATGGGGTATACAGTGGGTATATTGCAGATTATGTATATCTATGCAGTACTTTTCCACCTTGATTAAAGCCCAAAACGCTTCATCCATGCACACACACATTCACACTCTGCTACCATCCATTTTTTATTTGTTTGTGGTCTTCAGAAAGAACAAATGCTTCCTTAAATTTTTATTTTTTTCCAGCATTGCAGCATGTCACATGGTGAAACAAGGTGATCATTATGTGTCAAAAACAACCTTGATATCATCACCCCCTACACACGCTTTGGCTAACTGTGGAATAAAGTTGACATGAACCCCCCCTTCTGCTTTTTACTGCTCTTCCAACTGTGCTGACATTTTAGCTCTAGTGATTCTGTCAGTGTGAAAGAATCATCCTATACAGCTTTCCCCCTCTGCACCCCAGGGCTGTCAAGTCCCTATTTGGTATATGTGTTGTAAATTCTCAGCATCAACCAATGTTATTTTTCCAGTGAGCGCTTCAGCCTGCTGTGTGTCATGGGGAGTGAAGGCACCTTGTAGCTTTTCAAACTCTCTAAATCCATCCAAGATGATTCTATAACCGCGTGTCAAAGTTCAAAAAACACAATAGTCTCAGTCAGTCTTTCAATGATATCACTGTCTTATCCACTCACATCATTTTGGAGCTGTTCGTACTTTCACTCTGCTTCATGTTTACCAAACGCAACTTGGGTTTTGAACAAAAATAGATAAAGCCCACTCCAAAGAACATTGTGTTTTTAGTTTGTTCTTGTAGCATTTTTCCGTGATGGAAACAAATAAAGAAAATTAAGCTCAAAATTACTTAAAAAGCTCGCCGTCCCACTCAATTCTGATGCATCCACATTTTAGTTTTATTTGTCTGAGTTAAAAACTGTATGCTTACCAGTGATGTCAGGTTGGGCTTGTGAGGGGCTGTAAGCTAGTGTGTAAACAGAAGGATGTTGGGAAATAGGGGTGGGCTTACTGTGCCCCAGAAGTCCCACCCACAACTCAGAGGCGAATTTCCAATTACCTATTTCTGCTATTTAGAATGTCCAAAACCACGACCGGTTTATGGAATTTGGCTAAAATCGGCATAATCTAAAGTTAAAAGACCACTGAAAACACTTTAAATCAGGGATAGGAAACTCCAGGCCTCGAGGGCCGCATTCCTACAAGTTTTCCAACGTACCCTGTTCTGCCATGTTCTAACTGGCTAGACACACCTGGACCAGGTAATCAGTCACGAGTAGAGCTTGGAGATCTGGAAATCATGCAGACACTGCGGCCCTCGAGGCCCGGCGCCGCCTATCCCTGCTTTAAATGATTGGAGTGGGAATCCAAAGCCTCGTTTCCACTGAGCGGTACAGAACGCTATAGTGTTGTATTTTGAGCGTTTCCATTATAAAATGGACCCAGTATACAGTAACTTTTGGGGGACCTCATCCCGTTGTAAGTCCATTAAAAAGTGGAATGGAACGGTTGGAGCGGAGCCGCTGTAGCCACCTATTGATTGGCTGCAAGTGATGATGACATTAGAAAGTGCCAGTATAATGCTGATTTTAGCTAACATTTCCACGGTTTGTAAGCTTTTGAGTTTTTGCGTTTTCTTGTGTACACTTTTGATCACTATATGTTCAAAATGCAAATGTGGAAATGTCCTGTTTTCTAGTCATTGCACTATGATGACATGGTTGTGGTCTACGCCAGGGGGGCGGAAACGGCCCACCTCCGCATTTGACCCAGCCCCCAAACACTATCAGAGACGTTTGATTTTTTTTATTTATTTTTCTTAATCCGTCCGATTGAGGCCAAATGGAACTTCACTTTTCATTCCGCCCATCTTCAGTTTGAACTATAACAAGAGAGGATAGACCATCTATTGGTTTAATTTTTTTTTTAATTATTTTAAAATTATTTTTTCTTTAAAGATTACAGAAATGAATTATTTAAAATTTGACTATGTGTGGCTTTCTGAAAACCATAACATTTAACGTTTAGGCAAACACTTTTTCTGTTAGTCTACGAACTGACCCCGGCCCCACATCAGAGAAGAAAACTGTTATCTAGCCCTCACAGGAAAAAGTTTGGGGACCCCCGATCTACACCACACATGCGCCGTGAAAACAAACCGGCTTAACTGAGTGAAAACGCTCGCCGTAATTAACTGGACCACTCCTTACCAGAGGAAACTGAGTTGTGGGTCAATCGGATGGACGGATCTTTGGGAAGAATAAGATGTTTCCATCATCAAGGACCGGTTTATACAGTGTTTTTAATAAAACGAGGGCTTCCTGCCAGAGTGTTGAATAGAAAAAGAGTATAATGTGTTTAGGCGCTTGGCCTAGTCTGCCTAATGTGCTTAGTGTCAGGGTACAGTGTGACTGCACCGAGATGGCTGGCATCGCTGGGAATGCCCCTCGTACCTCCATGGGGCTTTTGGAAACGTGCACATTTGAACAAAATGTCAGTTTGGCTACAGAGCGTCACGAGTGCTTTGCACCCCCATTCCCGTCTTCTTTCGTGCTTTGTCATTCACGAGTGAAATCACCCACTTCAAAATAAGAGGACGTAAATGCCGAGCAGATGTGATGTAAGATTACGTGCCGGCCACGTGCGCATGTAAAACACTGCAGATGTGCCATTCACAGATGCTACGTTAAATATGTCCACTTGAAAGCAGGATTTTTGCACATGACTGGAGTTCAGTAATCTTAGCATGTTAATTAGAAGCAGCACATATTGCCTCAGTACACCAACCCAAAATGTTATGTGCATAGTTATGCATCTATGATAATAAACATTTTTGAAGTTGCAAAAGAGGCACCAGGGGCCATTTGGAGATATGATGGAAAAGTTACTTAGTCCTTGAAAATAATTTGACTCTAGTTATTACAGGCTTATTGCTGTGGATGACATCAATTTCTCTGGTTTTTGACAGCACATCATCCTGACTTTCCCATAATGGCTTTGGGTGGCAGATCAGGACTGGTAAGAATAAATTAGAAATGAATCCTAGAGCTACATATTAGGAGGTTTTTTTTTTTTTTAAATAGTGGCACTTTGATGAAAAAAGGAGCCATGTAATCACTCAGACTAGACTTTGATTAAGCATTAAAGTGAGCTAGTAAAAGTGTGGATGTCACGGTGACTGAGCTTATGTGATTCTGACTGTTCATCCTCTATTTCTCTACCTAATTCCAACCTTTCCGCATTCACCATTACGAAAGCCTCCTCTTTTATGCTGCATTTATTTCATCATTCCTGTTTGTGTGTCTTTTCTGTGTTCATTAAAGTGATCTGTAAAAGTTTTGTCACCTGACTGAGCTCTTGGTTCGTCTAGAACTCCTTATTTTCGACATTTCCTTCCTTTTGCACTCTACTACGATCTTGTTCCAGGTTCCCACCACTGTGCTGCTTGCTTTACCCCTCTTGCAGCAGTGCAATTGCATTAAGGCAACTATCTGATCAAATTTGCAAGATGAAGACTTATGAAACCGTGCCCAGTCATGAGTGCTTAAAGACCTATTCCGTTGAAAATCGTCCTTTTTTTGTGTGTGGTTTTTTTTTTTTTTTTTTTTTTTTTTTTTTTTTGTGTACTTGTAGCATTTAGCAATGTGGCGGAACTGGAGATTGACCTTCAAATCTTCAGCAACTGTGTGATGCTATCGTGTCAATATGGACCAAACTCTCAGAGGAATCTATCCAGTATCTTGTTGAATCTCTGTCACCAAGGATTATGGGAGTTTTGAAGGCAAAAGTGGGTCCAAGCCGGTGCTAGCAAAGGTGCACCCAATAAAGTGGCTGTTGGAATGTATATTTATGGCTTTAAAAAAAAAAAAAAAAGTGGATGAAGTTTATTTTCTCACTTTTTAAAAATTACAATAATTTCTGAAACTGTCTCTAGATTAGGTTCAAGCCCCCACCTTTCTGGTCCCAAATTAGACTCAAACCAAGAAGTTCCAAATGTTGCATAAAAAATTAAAGGCAAATTGTACAATTGTCCATAGACTCTTGAATGAAAAAGTCAAAATAACCTTGGGAGGAGTAAATTCTCAAGATTACTTTCTGAATTCAAGTTTAATTTAACATGCAGAATCCAATTAGTGACATCAGAGATGAGGATGTAAGATTTGGATGGTGGTTTTGAATCCTGGTTTCTGTCCTTTTTAGTCATTTTGCTTGACTCAATAAAAAAAATCCAGTGTAGAAAAGAAGCTCAGTTTGTTGCACTTGCTGACTTGCGTGTGCACTTCAGTCTTTCCGCGCTTGTCGTCTGTTGTGTTCATCACTTTCTCCTTCCTCGTCTTGATTTGTTGGGTCAGAGTCTTTTTTCACCTTGTGCTGTGCAGGAGTCCAGATCAGTGTCAAGTGCATTCATGTGTCTTGTGCAGACATTCTCCATGGCAGCTTGGGGCGACCTGCGCGTTTCCTTCCAGATGGAATGTGGCCATCCTCCGTGTCGTGGAAAATGGTCCAACAAGCACAGCATGTGTTGTCTGAGCATAATGAAAAGGTTGGGAAGGTCAGCGTGAGATTGCTTGAGACATGAACACCCTGTCTCGTCCTGGCTTTTTCCTGGATACGTTACGTTTTCACAGATTTCTTGGGAATCGGAGCAACTTCCAAATCAAGATGGGCCGGTGACTCGAATTTTTTTCAATAACAGCTTATTGAGCGCAAGAAAATCTAATGCGGAGCTCTGTTATTCCTGTCTTCTCGTCAGTTCATTTGTCTTTGTATCCTTCACTTACCAGAGCAGAGCTCCTTCCTGTTCCCTGTAGAGGCCTTTAACAGGAATAGAAGTTTCCTTTCAGGATTTGATCTGGTCTGGGGAATTGCTGTCTTTGCCTCTGGCTTTATTAGGGGCCAACTTGTCAGTAGCCCCACTAAACACATCTGCTTTTTAGCTTTTCTGTGGTCAGTTGGCACTTGTTGGTGCTAAGAGCTGATATGTGTGGATGTGGTTTGGGGGAAAGACCCTTTCTCTTTAAATACATGTTGGTGATAATGATCGCCATGGTAACAGTTTAAAATATTGATGCCCTAGTCACTTGCACGAATTTTTGAGTTGTCTGGGCCTGTGGAGGATTGTAGTTGTGAAGCTCACACGGCCACCTTAAGAGATGTCAGAAAACTGCAACGTACTTTTGTCGTGCATGTGATAAGTGCACTGCAACGTTTTTCTGAGTGAAAATATTTGGCAGAAGTACAATAATACTTAAAACAAATGGTTGAATACCAAATAGTGCCGGAATATCAAATGAGGATGTTGAATTTTTATACGTCTTTTTAAATATTGCAGTCATAGCCTAGTATGAAATTTACACTTTTTCAAATAAAACAAATGTTTATTTCATATTTTATCCTTCAAGCCTCTTCAGTAAGTGTGCTTGAGCATTTCATAACGCTAGGCCTTCAAACAAAATATAGACTAACAGATTATTGTTATGATTCATTATCATTTTCAAGTGTGTGCATGTAAACTCATGTAAGAACATAACTTCTACCAGGGCCAGAACAGATTTGTCAAGAACAGTAATTCAGCTTCAAAGTAAAAAGAAGCAAATTACAACATCTGAGATACATTTTAAAATAGTTTTACAGGCAAAGCACCAAAAACTGTATTTGTCAAACCTCAAACAGAGTGCATAAGAAATCTGAACATAATCTGATGGCCAACCTCTGCTGTAGACACTCCAACGTAGAAATTCACTCCATTACTTTTTCACCATTCCATTCGTTTTGGGACCATTTTTTAAAAACACATCGGACTCAGAACACCACTATTCTTCCTTTTAACCCCTCTCGTATTCCTCATGCTGTTCCGGGTGTTTAGCACTTAAATGCCCGATTAACAAAAATGTGGTGAAGGTTTTGGCCGATGAACCCCCTCGCAACAGCCTCTTTTATCGCTATGAAGTACTTTGAAATGTTTCCACACGTTTCGAGATCGTCATTGCACGTTGACTTTGAACGGAAAGCGAAAAGGGTCAATAATGATACACCACTATTTAGACTATGTTCAAAACTCTGACATTCATGTGAAGCTATGCACATTTCTAAGACCGTTTTTGGGCTCTACGTACAAAACTATTGACGTTGCAAATTAAACCTTGTCAATCTTTAACCAAACAGAGGCCGTCCTTTTTTAATTTACAAAAGTGACAACTTTTAAAAAATTGATCATGGAGGAGAAATTAATGATTGTATGACTGGAATTTCATTCAATTCAATTCAATTCAATTTTATTTATATAGCCCAAAATCACAAAGAATTTTGCCTCATTGGGCTTCATGCAGGTAATTTTACAGTTGCAAAAAATAGTCATGAAACATGAAAGAAAGATCACAAAAGACTAAACCGACTAAATAAACTGGATATCCCTGCTCTTAGACCCTCCCTCTCGGTAAGGAAAAACTCCCAAAAAACCTGAATCAGGAAAAACGAAGAAACCTTAGGGATTCCCACATGAGGGAGAGATCCCATCCCAGGACGAACAGGCGATACCAGAACTGGTAAGGGAAAATTAGCTTCTACAACTACGTATTTGAATAGAGATCATTCAGACAAAGCTGCAGATAGAGCTGAGGGACGAGTGGGGATGAAGTCCTCAGTCAGACGAAGCAGGAGTGCAGTCCACGGCCAGGAGCAGGAGCAGGAGCGTGGGGGATCCACCTGGGATCTGAAATCACTCCCGCTCCCCAGAGGGGAGAGAGAGAGAAAAACAACATGTGAATCGAACTGCACCAACAAAAACATGGAGAACTTAATACAATGAATGATAAAGAGTAGGAGAGAGAGGAAGAAATAAGAACAGAGAACAGAACCCCAGAGCTGATGTGGAGAACAACTATGATAGAAAATCTAGCAGAACGCCTGTCCAAAGAGGAATGTTTTAAGGCTAACTTTGAAGGTAGAAACTGTGCTGGTCTCTCTGACATGAGCTGGGAGCTTATTCCAGAGAACAGGGGCTTGATGGCTGAAGGTTCTACCTCCAACTGTACTTTTAGAGATTCTAGGAACTACAAGCAGTCCTGCATTTTGTGAACGAAGTGTTCTGATTGGTTGGTAAGGAACTAAGAGATCTTTAATATAGGATGGGGCCACACCATTCAGAGCCTTATAGGTTAACAGGAGGATTTTGAACTTGATCCTGGATTCAACTGGGAGCCAGTGGAGTGAAGCTAACACAGGAGTGATGTGTTCTCTTCTGCTAGTTCCTGTTAACAATCTGGCTGCTGCATTCTGAACAAGTTGAAAACTTTTTAAAGAACTTTTTGGGCAGGCTATTAGTAAAGAGTTACAGTAATCCAGTCTAGACGTAACAAATGCATGGATGAGTTTTTCAGCATCACTTTTAGATAACATATTTCTGATCCGAGCTATATTGCGAAGGTGAAAAAATGCAGTTCTACAAGCTTGTGATATGTGAGCCTTAAATGATAAATCCTGGTCGAATAAAACCCCCAAGTTTCTAACTGTAGAATTGGAGGAAATATTTACACCATCCAAGGAGACTATCTGATCCGAGAGAGCATCTCTCAGGTGTTTAGGGCCCAATATCATGACCTCAGTTTTTTCTGGGTTAAGGAGGAGGTAAATAATTGTCATCCAGGACTTAATGTCTCTAATGCAGGAATTTAGTTTCTCTAGGTGGTCATTCTGGTCTGGTTTAATGGATAAATACAGCTGCGTATCATCTGCATAACAGTGGAAATTAATGCTATGTTTCCTAATTATGTTTCCTAAGGGCAGCATATAAAGCACGAACAGGATGGGCCCAAGAACTGAGCCCTGAGGAACTCCGTAGCTCACTCGAGTACAATGAGAAGACTGTCCATTTACATTAACGAACTGGTATCTATCAGATAAATAGGATTCAAACCACTGGAGGGCAGATCCTCTGATCCCTATGTCATGCTCTAGTCTCTGGAGTAAGATGCTGTGGTCGATGGTATCAAAGGCTGCGCTGAGGTCTAACAGGACCAGAATAGAGATTAGTCCTTTATCTGAAGCCAATAACAAGTCATTAGTAACTCTAACCAGTGCAGTTTCAGTGCTATGGTGAGGTCTAAACCCTGACTGAAAATCTTCAAAGTGACTGTTGTCCTGTAGGTGGCGCTGTAGCTGCTTAACTACAACTCTTTCTAAAATTTTAGAAATAAATGGGAGATTAGATATTGGTCTATAGTTGGCCAGAATGTCAGGATCCAGGCTGGGCTTTTTCAAAAGAGGTTTAACAACCGCATATTTAAAAGACTGAGGCACATAACCAGTTTCTAGAGAGGTATTTATTATGGTTAATATGGATTCACTAATTAAGGGGAAAATTTCTTTAAAAAGTTTAGTGGGGATTGGATCTAAAAGACAAGTGGAAGTTTTAGAAGACATAATAACTGATGTTATTTCTGTTTGGTCCACAGCAGTGAAGCAGTCAAAGGTTACAGACATTTCTATGGAGGCCTTTGTTTCTACGACTTCAGCCTGCTTTGGGCTGATGATGGGAATAACCACATTTAGCTTGTGTCTAATATTTGAGATTTCATGACACCAAGTTTTTCATATAGTAGAAAAGAGCTGTGAAAGATTTATGAGATTTGCACTGCTTTGGCATTTCACACTAAGCCTCTTCCAACTGTAGGTGGTGGACATGAGCAAATAAACACTAGAAAAAGAGAAAGAAGAAAAAGCCCCACCCTGCTTGTCTAGTGTGAACACCACAAGCTAATTGCATGATCAAGACCCAGCATTTAGCACGTTCTTGAAAATGTCACATGTTGGGTGTAAACGCAGCTTCACGACCCGCTGTCCACACAAGCTGCGCTCTAATTGTCCAGCATTTGACTGTAAGGTTGCAAACAGGAAGTTGAGCAGCTGTAACGGGACCCTTTCACAGTGCACTGGTTTCCAGGGGATTGAAAAACAAAAATTAGTACAGCATGCTGTATAAGTGTTCACCCGCAGCATGCCTGTAGAAAAAAATCTTCATGAACATTTTCACTACACAGTCTCACGAGTCGTGCGGGCCATCTACACATCCCATACAGCCCTATCCACCCCTGAGGGCAGTTGTGACTAAAGAGACGTGTTCCTAATCCTTGGCACTGAATTAGATGTTAAAACTCTGGCTTGATGCTTCAATTTATAAAGAAATCTAAACCAAAGGAATCTGATAAAAACAGCTGATGGAAGGTTATTCCACCGCTCACTTCAAACAAGCAGATTTTTTGAAGGAACGGATGTTTGATCAAGATATATCAATTAGCAGGAGAAACTTTGAATAATACATGAATGTCACCCTTGGCTCGCTCAGCTGAAAGTAAAACAAAAATCTTTGAGTCTGATAAGAAACTACTCGGAGAGAGAATCTGGGCCATGTGATGGTTTTGCTGTAACTGCTCCCAGAAGATTTACTGATTTGTGGCACAGTGTGAAATATGTTCAAGGGCATATTGGCTGCTGTCGGAGAGTTTACCTTTTTTTTATATATATAAATTTAAGCAGTCTTGGCTGAAACGGTGTGAGTGAAATGATAATTTCTGCTTGAAGTAAGCGATTGCTTGTTTTCAAATTCAAATTGGCTTCCGCGTTCCCTTGAAGTGTCACTATCTTCACTTTCCATGTGTATATTTCTGACTCCTTGCGCAGAAAAGAGTAAAACGCTCCATCTAAGATTACATTGCCTCTGTATGTTAGAAAATCACTTGACAAGTGGGTGGTTTTAGCTTTTGCAGGTGTTTTTATATGTGCATAATTTGGCTGGTTGAACTTAAAAATTATGTAACCTGTTTCAAAGAAATTAAGATGCACTTGGTAACTTTAGTCTCTGTGATTTAATGCATTTTATCCTTTTTACATATTCACACAAGATTTTTACGTGGACTATGACATGGAGCCCGGAGTGCATAAAATTATGTATGCAGAGCAACCGCATTTTAGTCATGATAATGAAACATTAAAATTGTAATTTTACATCAAAGGCTAGTCCCATTTTGCAATTAAAATAAACCCATTCTGTTCCTTCTTCCTCTGCTTTTATGTTCCTTTAAAAGGATAAATTAGAAAAGACAAATCTTGATACTTAAGATTTTATTTTGAAAAGCCTTTATTCACCTTTTATTTTCGAGTTGTGTCAGAAAGTAACCTCTGCCTACTTCTTTTTCCATTTTTTTTCTAATGTAAATATTATCAGACTCTTCGGAAAGTCAAGTTGACCAATGAAATAAAATATCTGGACTGAAATTGTCTGAAAAGGACAAATCATTTATCACATCCCACAACTTTGTCTTGGGTTTTAGGCTGAACAAGTAAATGAAATCATGACTATAATGCTGTTTTTGAGTCTGTTTTAATTGTCTTGGGTTAGGTGGTAATTTGCATTTTGGCCAAGACTCCAATGAGAAAGAAATCTGCAGATCTCAATAGGATTTCTCTAATAAATGAAATGATGAAGCCAAGATAGTTGAAATCATTTCTGCCTTGTTTAAAGTTTTCTGTCTTTTTTTTTGCACTAGCTTTTACATATATATTGCAAAAAAACAAACAAAACAGCAATAGATAGTATGCAAAAGTTTTAAATATTGTCATATAGCTCATTTGCAAATCAAATATTTCTTTTAAAGAAGAAAAATGACCTAAAGTCTCACTCCAATCATAAGTTTTTCAGTTGTGTAATCGTTCCCAGTGTTCTTTTAATATGATCAGTCAATCAAAAAGTATGTGTTGTTTTTTAAGAGCAGCAGGAGCTCATTTGTAATTTGCCTTTGGGTTGTGGATGGGACAATGTAGTAAGCCTATGTTAAAATCCCAATATTCCTTTGTTTCTGCTAGTGCTGGGCAGTATAACCATACGCATCATTCGGCCAATAGAAAACTTCTATTGAGCCATTTCTCTTCTGTCATTCTTATGTATTTATGTTGATTGCCAAACTTACGTGCAAAAACGTGTTTTCCTACTAAGAAACTTGAAACAGTTGTACACTTTAAAGAAATGTTTCTCATTTGTGATGTTTCAGTTTTAAGTTACTTAAAAAAATACAGTCAGAGGAAAGTAAGTAATGATATTTTTGTCTTTTTCTTCAAAGAATAATTGAAAATATACTTAATTGTAGTATATTCTGATATATATTATGATAAAAAAAATCATTTATATTGTGATATACAATTTTTTTCAATATCTCTCAGTACTAGCTTACATGCTCTCTTTAGCCTACAGCTCCACACAAGCCAAGCTAATGGATCAATTTGTCTGCAAGTGAACACTTCAGAATTGAAGTTTGCTGTGTCACAAACTTTGGGTTTTCGTCTGATCCCGATCTAACAAGATTTGAATAAAGAAATACTAAGAAATGGAGAATTAATCTTAAAATATTAATTTATTTGAACTACAGTGTCCAACATCATGAGGAAAATGCTACAAAAACATGTTAACAACACTAAAAAACAAGATTTTCATTGAAGTTAGTCTTCCCATTCTGATGAAAATGGTATTTTTAACATGTCGTGACATTTTCTGATCATATAAAGAAAATGAAGCTTAAAATTCAATTTATTGAAAACTTTGTGAATCAGGACCAGATATTAAAAAAAAAAAAATTTTTTTTGAAAGTTGTGTTCAATATTATCTGCATAAACGGAGAGTTCATGAGAAAGGGGAAGGGGTTGTTCTGCCTAACGTGTTCCTCCCACAACTCAAAGGCAAATTTGTACTGAACTATTGCTGCCCTGCGGGAACTATGTCCACGACAACGACATGTATTTTTTAAATTTTTGGCTGAAAACAGCACCATCATAATTAAAAGACCTCTGGGAGCGCTTTTAAATGATCAGAGTGGATCTAGAATGTGCATGTTTATTATCATTTTCTATCAATATATGTCTATCAGGAAAAAGAAGTTGGTATATTGTGCATTCCAGCAGATACTTGCCCTCCAGCTGCTCTTTCAAAAACAATTCCATGCACAGGTGTCAGAGTGTTGAGAATTAGTTGTTTAAAGCTCAACACAACAACCTACTTACCACAAAATGAGATTAATCAAATAGGCTGTGTGTAATCGCTTTTCAAGCATCAGTATTTTGCTTAAGTGGCTCAAAACATGATATGAGGCATACATTAAAACACATTGATGATTATTACCATCCAAGCCCCATGCATTTCAAATCCCTTTTATATATATTTAACTACTGTAGGATTAGAAATATCACACTTGTCCAATTATTCCTTCCCCAGTTTCAATTGCCTTTTCTCCTTTTTTTAATCGTATCTGGATTTAGTCTCCATTTTTTCCATCTAGCCCTAATTTGTAAGGTTATGGAGTGCTAATTAAATGAATTAGAGACGTGCTTTTCTGAGCTGTACGATCACCCACCTACTGATTAGAATGCAGCTAGATCAAGGGGAAGAATTTCAGCGTCTTGAATCTCTTTGTGCTTCTTATCCTCTCTTAACTGATAACCAATATGTTTTGATGGTGGAGACTCGCCACGTCTCTTATCTCTGTTAATGCGCAAAGAAAATGACACGTTGCTGTGAAGACGCAAATGAAGAGTTAATTTTCCTTTAGCTCCAGGCTCACATCTGAAAGAGAACACACACATACATACGCGCACAGCAGGTTGATGGTACATAGATGGTGAGAAGAAAACAGCTGGTGAAGGCTCGCAATGCTGTGGTTGCAGAAAGCGAAGCCAGCTGGTGACCCAGAAACATCCTCTGGCTTCTCAGCACCTCAGCAATGCTGCAGCCTCTGCAGTGAAAGGGAAGAGAGTCACTTCACTTGCAGCCTTAGATTCTAAGATAATCAACAACAAAGAAGGCCGTGCTTATGCAGTTTACTATTCAAGGAACCACAATCTTGTGAAAATACACTGCCTCGTATATTTTAAGTTTATCCCTTCAGGAGACGTGTTAAAGGCATCAGGCCCTCCAGATGTTTTTATTTTTATTGTTATTAATAGCCTGATGTTATCTTGCACTCATTCTTAACTTGTATAATTATAACAAAAATATATCTTTATGGAGAGTAAAATATTGAAAGTTATTTAAGGTTGAATAATAGTCCTGTCTGTTTTTTTTATTTTTATTTTTTTATTAATAATTATGTTAGAGTAACGGTTTAAAATTTTATAAAATGGCTCCATGCTAGCTTTTTTTTGACTATTTTGGCATTTACTAAGATGTTTTAGGCTATTTTGGAGTTTAGCTAATATTTTTAGCTACAGTTGTTTTTCCTAATTTAGGCTTTTCTTAAGTTTTTTTAGGCTGTTTTGAAGTTAAGCTAATATTTGCATGCTAGCTGTTTTGGCTAACCTAAGTTGTTTTTTTTTTTTAGGCTAATTTAGCATTTAGCTAATATTTTAGCTAGCAATGAGCTTTAGCGTTTTTAGCTATAAATTTCAGCATCTTCAGCTATCAGCACTAGCATCTTTAGCGGCCAAATTCAGCTTTAAGAATTCACACTAGCATTACCACAGCAAATGTTATATATTTAGTTCATAATTATGTTTAAGAATTACAGTTTTAAAAATGTAGTTTTATTGTGTTCAATAAATGTTTATCCTGTTCAGCCCACACCCTAAGGCATGTTTTGGGTTTTGGCCCCGTGTGCGATTGAGTTTGACACCCCTGCTTCAGGAGATTTATCTTTTGTCGTTTATTAAGGTTCACAAGCAACTGGAAAGGATTTCTTCTTTATCTTTCTTCCATTTGAAGATTTGCCAAAGATTTTCTTAAGTGCTTATGTAATCTAAGGTAAATGTCACTGATTTGATTTGCAAAAACCCTGCATTGTTGTGTGGGCGCCCTGTGATTGGACTCCTTCTCTATTAGATTTAGCAATGATTATGTCATTAGGGCAGATATTTTGTGGGGTAAAATAAATAATTGCCTCCGTGATTGCCATTTCTAAATCATTTGCCGAGCCTTTTGCCGTCTTTAATCGTCAACACAAAGGAAAAGGCTATACGTGAAGGTGCACTGAATGGTTTTAATAAGATTTCATTCCTGTACCTGTAGAGAAATTCAGAGGGGATTTTTTTTTTCTTGCAGCTGAGCTGCATAATGAATGCAGCCGAGCAGCCTTTTCCTTTTTAGTCTGATATCTGAGCAACGGAGTTTAATACCAGCACTGTCTGGAAAAGTATGCAATAGTTGGAAGGTGAGAGATTAAGAAGACAAACTGTGACTTTAAAAGCTTTGGTGCAATAAATTAAAACTATGTTTTAATATAATGAACTGCAGACTTACATGTATCAACTTTTTTTTATGTATCTATTGCCATGGCAACAGCTTTTTCTGCCTTTTTTTCCTTAAGTTTTTAATCCTTGTGAAGAAACAGCAGCAGTTGCTCATAAAGCAAATCTACTTTTTTTGAAACTTTGTCAGCTGGATTCTTACATTTCTTAGATTGTTTTTACAGTTTGCCATATTTCTCCCATCTTTCCCTGTTCTGTTATTTCCACAGAGATGCTCCCGCCTTTGCTGCTCTGACCCATCTTTTTTTGATGCGTTTCTTTATTTTCTGTCGGTTTTCCCTCATCTTTTATCCTTCCGCGGCATTTCTCTACTTAGAAAACAAAGGTTATCTTTCTTTGTTCTTTTTCACTTCTTATTTTCTCATGTAGGAGGGGCACACTTGTTTCTCAGCTGAAGTCCTTATCAAGTGTGACTCACAATTCAACTGTTTCTGTATTGGATTGTGTTCTTGCATTGCTTTTTTTTTAAAAAAAAAAACCTTTTATATTTATATATTTTTTATTATGTCTTTCTGTTCTTGCTTTTAAAAACCTACCTTGTGTTCCCTCTATTATTAACCCATCGTCTCACTCCCATCACTGTCCTCCTTCCCCTCATGTTCTGTAAACCAAAATATTTTTGTCACCGGAGATATTCGTGGGGGGGAAAGTCCGTCAACCGAAACCATTTCAATGCTAATTTCTTTTGTGTCTGCGATAAATGAATTCCCTCTGACAAACACGGGCATCAGCTTCAGAGGATTGGACCCGATCATTTTTGCGCTTTCCTCCTCTCTCTCCTCCCTCCGTTCCCCCAGAGCCGGGCCATCAGGATCTGAAGCCAGCCGCAGTCAGTAAACACACTCTGGCACGTGTACACACAAACAAGTATTTATTCCCAGCAGAGCAAACATGCAAAGAGAGCGTGCACGCACAATGGACACAAACATTTTAAAACTGCGCTGCAAACCACACAACAGATGTTTCAACTTCATAGATTAAAACAGCTGCAGAACAAAAAGATCTTTGAGTTTAAACCAGTGAAACTTACATATTGATTACAGATACTAACTAAAGAGAAAAAGAATTGAAAGTATTGGACAGAAAAACAGTTGCATCTTTAATGTCTTTGGGTTTCTTTCAGTACTGAGGGATTCCAGGGGATTCCTCTGCAATGCAGTGTTGTGTGGAGCAAAGCCCCCATAGATCTGAGCCCATATAGATATTCTTGATGAAACAGTTGCATTTTTCTACTGTATCTGCATTGCACTCCAGCAACAAAACACGCTCACATGAAAGTTATCTCAAAATGCGGCGGCACGCATGAATGGATGAACGGAAATACTCCTCGCTCAGCAGTATTGTTGTCGCGCACATTTCTTTATTTATATTTATATTTTTTTACATGCTGTATTAATACATGCTGTTCAGTACTTGTCAGTACATTAATCAAGTGGCTGCACGAAGAATAAAACCGAAAGAGGTTTTATGTGCAAAGCACTCTTGTTTGGTTCCGTAGGCTGAGTTTATTTATCAGAAAATAATGAGTAACAGCAAAGTAAGGAAAAACACAGCAGACATAACTAATGATGTGCGAAGGCAGGATTTAGTGCTGATGAAAAATAATGCTTATGTGAATTTTTATTGATGGTATTTTGATTATTGTGGAGAACAAAACAAAGCTTTTTTTTGCTCTACATTTCATTCTTCATTAAAGAAAATTGTGTTTTTACAACATGTTCCTCTGGCATTTTTGCGATGAAGGACAAAGAAAATTAAGCTTAAAATTGCATTTCTGAGAATTTCTTTATTCAAATCGTTTTCAATCAAAAGCAGAAAAGCTTGTAGATGTGACATAGAAGCTGCTACAAGCTCCCTGCTCAGCTTCATTCTTATGTATCCACTTCTAGACGACTAGATGTACAGCTTTGCTTTTCTCACCTGAGCTTTCATCTGGCGAAAAACTGGATAGCTCCAGTATTGCTTGCCATTTATATTGCATCTGCAATGTTAAGTTAGGGGTGTGAGGGGCTGTAAGGTTGCAGGACAAAGTGTAAACAAATGGCTGTTTGGGAGTAGAGGTGAGGTCACTCTGTGCCAACAGTTCTGCTCATAATTCAAAGAAGAATTTCCAATGAACTATTGCTGCTCTGCAGAAACTATGTCCTGGAAAACGACAGTTTCTTTTTATTATTTTGGTAAAAAAAAAGGCATATAATCTTAATTAAAACACCACTTTTAAAATAGATCAAGAGATGATTGAACTGGGACTTTAAAGTCTTTGAGTCTGTTAAAAAAGATTTCACAAATCTATTTTCTGTACTAGTAAAAAGAAAAGAAAAAATCAAAGCCCTAAAACGGGTAGGTGAACTTTTCTTCTCGTTGGCCACAAAGGGTTCTAAAATTTGATAGATGGGCCGGACAAGGAGTAGATCTGTGCCTTGTTTTCCACCTCATAAGAGAAAAATACAATCCTAAAAAAAATCATGCTTTAATTTTTATTAAAAATTGAAATATATATTTTAAAACAGAAAATGTTGGAGTTTTTATTTTAAAACTTAGGCTTTTTTTCTCATTTTATCTCCAATTGCACCAACGGGTTGCACCAATTCCTCAAGGAAAAACACAAATTTAGAGAAATGCCGTGTCCATGTGGTGGTGGAATGATCGGAAAAAGGCGTGTCCAATTCTGGGAAAAAACAGAACAAATTTTCCAACAACACATGAATACAGACTGGCTTTCTGTGCACAAAAATGTCAATTTATTTGTAGAGTCTGATCTATGGTGGAACACCAGGGAAAATAAAACATTAATGAAGATTATCAATATGATTTATTCTAGTTTGGGGGCCAGATTAATTCATTTGATGGGCCGCATGTGGCCCCCGAGTCGTAGTTTGCCCTAAAAAAACGCAATAAATGCATAGATATACCTTGAAACAAACTGATTTAAGTATTATGGGTGGGCGTATCAATTGGAGAATCGATGGTATCGATATTAGCGTGAAAAGGTCGAGACTTTCATTGCAGTTTTTCTTTAATACATAAAGTAAAGATCTGGGATTTACTTACAGAGTTCATGCAGCTATCTGTCTGGAGGGTTGCCAAATTGGTCCAAAAACAACCCAATTTGAGTAAAATCCTGCCTAATTTAAGTAGGAAACTGCCCAATCTGCAACATTGTCTGTGTAAACAGTTCATCACCCCCCCACACTTCACCCTTTCCCTCTCTCCCTCATCAGAGAGTCATTATAGAACCACATATCTGCACGCATTGGCAAGATTTTTTGTTGTTCTTTATGTTTTTGTTCATTAGTGTTGCTTTTGTGGACTTTTCTCACTTGCGACTTTGATATTTTATTACTGCTTTTTTTTTTGTAGAACAAAATATATGTTATGTAATGGTGTTACTCACATTTTTGCTTTTTCAAAATTGTGCACTAGTTACTGTTTTCGTCTTATTGAAAAGAAATGCCATTATTGATAAACATGTTATATATTGGATGTAAATTCAGTGTAGACTGCTGTAATTAGCTAGTAAACATTTTTATTTGTCAAAACTCTCCGGCCTGTGTTTTATTATATATTTCAATTTAAAAAAAATGTATCGTCTAAAATACAATAAGAAATGTGGGGACCAGAACAGAACTGTTCAGAGTCCGTTTAGTTCCAAAACACTACTGGGAACATTTTTTTTTTCTAAATGGTCATAAAGAACTTTAAAGAAAAAAGGATCTGTATCGATATCAGCAATTCTAGCTCTGTAATTACTTGGTATCCATTCTGAAGCCAAATTGTCCATAGTGCACACCCCTATTAAGTATAATGGATTGTGTAAATAAAGTGCAATATGTCATTTAATGCAAAGCAGCCTCAGAAATGATCAGATTATAAGATATGCAGTAATTTGGGTTCAGGGTGTAAAAAAAACTATACAAATAATTTTCACAGTTTAGAAAAAAATCCTGCTTTCACCACAAAGAATTTCTTTGAAATAGGTTTTATATAAATTATTTGTTATATAGTTGCATATTACATAGTTGTTGCAAGAAAACAGTTTATAGTAATTATAAGTTTTCTTGCGCAACTCTTGTTTCCTGCCTACCTGTGGAGATGAAACTAAACCAAATTATGATGCAAAATTCTGAAATCTCCCCCTTCTTATGGAAAACCTTAAGCAGAAGGAATTTGAAACTCACCTTGATGCTCTGCTGACTTTCTTCATGTAATAAAAAGGAAGACCATAAAGTTCACATGCTGACGGACTCTCTCTGAGTTTCTTACCATTTCTCCTCTTTTATCTGCCTCTTACACTGTGACCAAAAGACCTCGTTCCTCCAGTCTCGTTCTGTTCCAATCGTTACTCCACATTACATGCGTTCACTTTTCTCAAACTTTCTTGCTTCAGTTTCTCTCCTGTTCCCCAGAGGTTTTTCCACAAAAAAAAATAAAATAAAAATCAAGGGCCAGAGATTCAATGTCTTCCCACCTTGTCATGTAGTACTGAGGTCATCACCTTCTTTTTGTTGTGCTGACGCATTGATTTTCTCTACCTTGGTACGTAGAATTAGCGCTGTATTGACTGAAGAATGGTATGCTTTTGCCGTGTGAGAAGAATCCCTTCTGATCACCTGTAGTTTGACTATATGTGAGGTAAAATGTATGCTTTTAACATTTTTAATTGTTATAATTTTCTAAGATATAAACAAACTAGATAATGTAGTGAATCAAACTAAATCTTCAATGATGGGCTAAGTCTGATATCTCTGCATCTTTCTGTTCTCGAGTCCATCAGAAGCAGTTTGACTTCAGGCAAGAATAAATATTGCCGTGTTCAAAAAACAACTATTCCGTTTTTTGGCCCCAAGTTGAAACAAAAGATGATTTTTAAAGGAAAAATGAACGAGTTCAGATTCTGCAGGTTTTATATTTTCAGTTTACATGAGTGAGTTACTGCACGTTTCTTTCTAGTCCTGAACTCAGAATTTTTTTTGGGAATATAAATACAAATTTCCCTAATTTTACCTAAATATTTGTTAAATGACCTTGATCGAATATTTTTGTTTTGAATTTTATGAAAAAAAATTAAGAATTTGTCCTTGTATTGTATAGTACTGTACTTTTCTGTACGGTATTGTACTGTACTGTACTATACGTTGCTATACTATATCCTACAATATCATACTGTAATATACTATATTGGATTTATGAAGATTGGGATAGTTAAAACAATCACAGATAACATTTGTTGGGTGTTGTCTCTCTTTAAATATTGTGTTAAGTTTGTATTCAAACACATATAAATGTACTCATTTTTAGAAGTGCTAAACCCTCATGCTCTCTAATGGGGTCCAAGGTTAGCTATTTATGTTTGAATGAATGAATGAATGAATGACTGAATGAATGAATGAATGAGATTACTTTTTATATGAATTAGGATACCAATTACCGATACGAATAATTGGGTATCTATGTTTTGATATATTGGTGTTCAATCTCTATTATAGAGTCCTGATATGTTATTAACTGTTAGCTGTGGATCATATCATCAACGTCATAATCAACTAATGTTGGTATTTTTTTACTAAAAACTTGTAATGATTCATTTTTTGTGAAATGTTTTATCCTTTAGTTCTTCTCTTACACCTCCACTTGTTTAATAAAGAATGTTACCTTTGGTTGTGGTTGTCCAAAGTGGAGACAAAGAGCTGTGTTGTCTGAAGCTACATTCACACCACCCTCAGCAACGCACGTTCAAGCTACTACTTCCAAGGAAAACTACGTATCAGGCGTCCACATTGGAAAATCTTGCTTTCAAGCAAACCTGCGCATATTTTTAGGACTGGTTTTTGGTGCTCTATGTACAAAATGCACAGCCATGGAATGCTCGTTAAAAGCTAAATCATGTTTTACCTCGACTCATTTGGTAGCGTCCTTTTAATTCAAGGAAGTGCCAACCGTTAGAGGATAATATAATGATTGCAGTTTGTACACAAATTCAATCGTACATCAGAATGCAGCTGCAAAAGAAAAAGCCTGGAACAAGATTTACGAGATCTGCACGGCTTTGACATTTCGCACCAAGCCTGCAGGTGATGGCTAGCAACAGTCCAGGGTGAACACCATGGGCTTACCAATAAGGGGTATATGAACTTCCAATCCCAATGTCCACTAAGCTAAACATTTCAGAGACTCAGTGCAGACTATTGGTTTTTCACTGAGTCTCAATGGATTCTGTCAATTTGGGAGTCAGTCGTTGAGAGAAGCCTCATCAGAGAATAGAGCCTTTTAACAAAGCCAGAATCTTGCAAGAGGACCGCAGACAACAACATCATTAGCCGGAAGTCCTTTAACAAAGTCCACGCTTTACCTTTAGAAAAACACCGGAACCGGGGTACAGTTAGAGGAAGGGTTAAGCGATATATAGATACTCAAATTCAGCGTCCAGCAATAGTTGGGACATTTCCGCTTCCGGCTAATGATGAGTTTAATGTTATGTTTGGGCGCCATCTTGTCTGCAACCGGATCCCTCTTGAATCCTGTCCAAACTCCAAAAAAATCAGTCCCTCCATCTCAGATTTTATTACTCCTAAACTTTTAAATCAACAACAGTCGGTAGCTTCACTTAATCTCCTCTTGCATCTTTCTTGGGTTGTCTGCTGGAACACAAGTGGTTAGATAACGCTGAAGGAGAAAACGCCTCTCATCTGGCTACATGTCCCTGTCCACGACGCTAGATTGAGCCCATGAAAAGAGAAAAGTTTTTGATTGAAAGGTTAAAAGCAGGAACTTGTAGTGAAAGGGTGGTAGAAGAAATGGACAGGATGTAGTGGAAATGATCAATGTCTTTGCCGATTCATTTCACCCACAGGAGCATGCAAAGTGCTGGCACAATGGACGCGAAGGCCACAAGAGTCAATACACGCTTGCTGTTTCAATACCAGTTGTGTGAATACTTACACAACAGACTGTTTTTCCCTTTTTTGGTGAAAGCACACTAGAGAATACAGCGTGGGTTTAACTGTGTGAACTCTATCACTTCTCGCAGGTTCGCTGTTTGCTGTGCAGCACTTGAAAGGCTACGTTTTGCCCTCGCTCTTCCAACGTGTCATTACTTTTTGTTTTTGGAAAAAGGGAAGGGCACACCGATCTTTCTCCAAGTGACTGATTCATAGCAACTAAGCTGATGGAACTTAAAATTGATCCGTGCAGGGAGAATGTTAAACACCTAGTGTTTTGTGTAAACAGTCACTGCTAGTGTTTTTTTTTTTTCCTTTTTGCAACATTTTGGTAATTTGAAAATCACTTTTTTTATTTCTCGCAATTTAGCTTTTGAATACATTAAGTGTGATATGAGGTGCTTAAATGTTTAATTTCTTATGCAACTTTCTAACAGATGCTGTCCCAACACCTATCCTGTTCTGAGGTCATCCGAATCAGCTCTTCCTGTCCTTTCCTCTTCCTCATTTTCTCTGATTAACTTCCTAATCAAGGCCAAATTAATTGCACATCACTTTAGATTACTGCTTTTTCCAATTAAAACCTTGAAGGTGCTCCGTCATCAGCTCTGGACTTATTTCAGATATAAAGAATCCCATTTTGTTTTATTTTCTTTTTGGAACCAAAGTTTTCTGTGAGTTT
The DNA here is from genome assembly GCA_003999625.1 of Oryzias javanicus. Taxonomy (NCBI): domain Eukaryota; kingdom Metazoa; phylum Chordata; class Actinopteri; order Beloniformes; family Adrianichthyidae; genus Oryzias; species Oryzias javanicus. The sequence continues at coordinate 20,274,453 of CM012459.1, forward strand.
AAACGATCTTCATGCTAATGGTACATTTGGTTATCTGTCTGTGTCTCTGTCCATAATTTACTTGTCATTTCTTTCCTGTGTGTGACAAGATTTGAGAAGAATTGTGCCCCAGCAGAAATGTGGCTCTGGGCTTTCAGTGTCATTCTCTGTAGTGTCAAGACACTTTAGTGGGTGTGGCCACAAACGAAAAGATACAAGCTGAGTGTATGTGTTACTTGTCCTGAAGACAACATGTCGACTGTGTTCTTGTTCTCCAAACCTTTAAATGCATGCAAAAAAGACTTTGGTGCAACTAAAATAATATTTTTTGAAAATGAATGATTGTGTCAATTTGTTTAGTTTTAATAGAATGGCATCCTTACATAGAGGTCCCCTGCTCTCTCGTTTAATAAAAAGCTACACAAGAAAATCAAACCAGAGGTACAGAAATTCAAATAAAAACACAACCCACTTTTTACCCTCCCTGCTGCCCTCTTTTAACACGTACACCCCATGACCCTCCACACAATGGATAATTATTTTAAAAGTAACAAATAAATAAACATGGTTTGGTTCTATATGTCTGATCATCTTCACTGAAAGCCATAGAATACTGTTTAAAAGTCACCAAACTATAACGCTGCATTCTCACTGAATGTGATTTGCGCAACAGGGTCGTCAAGTTTAATGTTAGGTCAGTGTAAAGATGCGATCTAAGGACTTGAGGTGCGATTTGTGCATCGCAAGGTTGACGCACCAATTAGGGATTCAGCTTTGGGTATATGACATTTTCAGACTTCTACCAAAGTGTAGAAAAATAAATCCAATATGGCCGCTCATTCCAGGGATTGTTTTCATCCTGAACTTCTATTGATATTTTCAACCCGCTGGGGTTGCCGGGTTTTCTTATGTATGTCAAGACAAATAAAAAGATCCTCCAGTTTAATTTTTATTTTCCCCAACTTAGGTTAATGCTCAAATTGGGCCATTGACAGACTGAAGTAACATTTAAAAGACTGACAGGCGTAGCTCCAGCTGTGCACCACACCGGGAGAGACTGAATGATCTAGTGAACCCAGACAGGCCTCTGCAAAGCTCTCCAAAAATAAACCCAAGCTACTCCCTCAACATCATCCATGTTTTCCACGACATGGCAACAAATGAAATCCAGAAAAACTCGTGGGGGTTGATCTGTGGCCGGGGTGTCAAGGTGTCGAGCAGTAAATTTAATACGCGGTCGGTTGACATGAAAATCGTATCTGACGTGAATGCAGTATAAGAGTTTACCAGCAGCCCACCACACCAAACTTGCTCAATATTTCTATTAAGAGTTTTCCACTTTGTTGTGACAAAGAGCTTTTATATATGACTATATTTAATTTGTGTCTTCTCAATCATTTGATCAAAAATTTTCCAATCTTGTAATCTTCCTTATCTCTCATTCTGAATTCCCCTCTGTAATTTGCATACGTTATAAAAATGCAGAATTGTAGTGATTATTCAGCAAAACCACTCGCATAATTTAGTTTGTCTAAAACAAAGGAAATGTTTCTGTTGAAAGTTTGTACCTTGGTTTCTGCCCAATAAGATCTTAACCAACATCACTCGGTGTCAAATGCAATTTTTATTTATGCTGTTAAGCTTATGGTCTTAAAATTCAAAGCACCAAGTTTATGGTATAAGTGCTAAAAATTAATGTTCATCAGTCGCATAATGCTAATGTACGTCATACGTCTAAGCGTAATAAACCTGCTCATCTGGTTGGATGGTTGAAAGTCAGCAGTTTTGATTGTCGATCATCATTAATGGACACGTTCTGTTTGGGCCTCAGAGGACCGTCCACATCTGGAAAATACTCAGAATTGTGTCGTTTATTGATATTTGAAGAATTGACAGGCTCAGTGCTGTTTAGCTAATATGCCTTAATTGACCCTTAAACGTTCAGGCAGAGTGCCAGGAAAAAAAAAAAACACTGCCATCCTGTCACCAATACAATCCACCACAGGATTCCTTTTCATCATGGAGTAATAAGTTACCACGTGCCAAGGTCATCTTACCATAAATCAGTTGAATCTCATATCTTTAGATGGTGGAATCCCCGCGTTGCTGGGGTTTTATTACCATATAAAGTGATTTTCCTCCTCATATACTTAAGTCAGATGATCACTCATTTATTCATCCACTATTATGTCAGCCATCAGTCTTTCAGTTTTCAACTAAACGGGCTTTAACTGTCAGTATTTTGTTGAAATCACGCCCTGGCATTTTGTAAATAAACATTTATTTTATAAGACAGCTTCTTTATCTATCAATGTATGTTTTTTCCATTTTATTTTAGCTTCGAGAGTCCTTCAGTCATTTTCTTAAACTCAAATTCTTCCTGATTCTTTTATTATTTTTTCCGCCTCTCTTTGTCTAATCTTCTTATGTCAGGAAGGAAGTAAAATAAAACTTTCTTGCCTCACATTTATAAAGGAGTCTGCCTAATAAGACAGGAAATTGCAGGTTTTGCAGAGAAGGGTTGTTTGTTTCACAATCATAGCTCAAAAGATGGACGTGTTCCCCTGACAATGGTGGGTAAGAAGTGCAACACGCAGCAGTAATGTGTCAGCATCACCTATCATCTGATGACAACTTCTGGGGCCACATGTATGAACGATGCACTCTGGCAAAAACTGTGGATGCATCCTTTCCTGCACACATTCAGGGACTAGCAGAGGAAGGGAATGAGGTAAAATGTGTCCACCCGGCATATTTTTCACGCCAGGCATGCAGATCTTTTTCAGCTTTTCCTGTAATAGAAATCTTAAACCTAAACATTAATGCTTTTATTTTCCTTTGAAGATTTACTCTGTTTTGTTTTCTTGCGGCAATCTTTTGCAAGTTAATTTGTCTGGACAGAAATTCTAGTTTCAATAACTTCTTGCTCCTGAAACTATTTGTATAATTTTGATTGGATGTCATTAATTTTAGTGCTAGAAAATGTTAAGGAAAGCCATAAAAGGCCTAATGCAGTGTTTGTAGCTACTACCATATAAAAAAAAAAATATATTGTAAATTTGCAGCTTAAGCCAATTTTTATTGTGGATAATAGAACTGCAAATCAAAAATACCAGGACGATGGTAAAATTGTTATATAATTTTTTTAAACGTACAAGAAAAAATAGAATGTAATGTTTTTAAACATTACCAGTTTCATTTATTTAAAGTGTTAAACATATATTGTGGAGCCAGTATAGCTATATTTTTACTAAAGAAAGTTGAACTCATGCAAATACTATGGAAAACTGGATTAAAATGTAAATCTACCATCATTGACTTTTTTAAATTTGAAATATATTTTGTATTTAACCTATATTTTATCAGGAAATCCCATTGAGATTAGATTTCTTTTCCATGCTAGACCTGGGCCAGCCAAAAGGCACCATCACAAGAAAGTATATAAAACTAATACAATAAAGTAGAAATAAAATGCAGTTAAAATCAAAAGTTGAACAATAATAAAAAGGTTATTCATGAGCAATACAGTCAGGGCAAGATTTTCAGAATTTTTTTTTTTTTTTTTAATGTAACTTTTTAACAGGAATATTATTCTAGAATAAAACATCTTAAACCTTAAATAAACGTTCAATATTTTACTCACCATAAAATATATATATTTTGTCAAATATTAGTTAGAAATAAGCACAAGATAACATTGGTCCATTAATAATAATAAAATAACATGAGGGCCAGATATAATTACCCGGCGGGCCGCATCCGGACCCCCGGGCCTTGACTTTAACACATGCTCTGTCCAGGACATAGTTTCTGCAGAGCAGGTGTAGTTTTTCAAAAAATATCCCTCTCAGTTGTGGGCGGACTATTTGTATGGAGCGAGCCTGCACTGATTTCCCATTGTCCCTTTTGTTACACTCTCTCCTACTAGCTTACAGCCTCCAACAGCAGTTAGCACAAAGTAACTAACTTACCCTCCCCATTATGGAGTTCTCTGTCTATCCACACTCCTGCTAGCTTACAGCCCCTCACACTCCCAAGCTAACGTTGGTGATGCAACAAAAATGGCGAGCAACAGTTTTAACCAGCTCGGACTAGGAAAACAATTACGTTCATGGATCTATTTGTCTGTAAGTGTAGCATGGAACGTGTGACTTTTTTTTTTAAAACTATTTTTTTTTATCTCTGTTTGCTCCTGATTCACTATGATTTGAGAAAAAAAAAACACTCATAAATGTTTAACTTAATTTTATTAACACATTTTCTTACATCCCCAGAAAAATGCCATAATAACGCATTAAAAACACGTTTTTCATTGGACTTTAATGCTCATCTGCTCCAGAACTAACTCCAGTATAATTGGCATTATACTGTGTGACTGCCTTTAGTGTCTTTGCTCCCTCATGGACGGCCAACAGTCAAATCCTTGCTTATCATTACATTGCATTATGTAATAACAGAGGTCAGGTAGCAGGAATGTGCCAACAAGGACATTCTGCATGCATGAGCGTCTCTGCTTACATCTGTGGTTGGGTTTATGCACCTGCTTATTTATAATAACAGATGAGGGTGGGGGGGTGGAGGTATGTAAGTACATGTCTGTCTGCTTACTGTAAGGGTTTAATGAAGCACTCTTAACTAAGCACATGTCCCCAGGCATGAGCAACTCAAGGGCAGGGCTGCTGGGGCTCGCATGAGTACACAGCTAAAAGACCAACTCCGTTACACTCACCAAAGACGGCAAACATCCCTTTTTATCAGCCATCCTACTCCTATAATCCCACTTTTATTGGATCGCCTGATACTGCGTGGTGTTTGGAGGTTGAGCTTTTTATTTTTTCTTTCATTGTTGCCAACCCACACATGTACCAGCGACACACACACACAAAATCCGGCTCGACTTCGACTGGGGGGCTCAGCCAAGTGTGGCTGGATGTGCAGTTGATATTTCACGAAACCAGATCAATGCTCTTCTCAGAATTGCCTTTTTATTGTTATAGATCAAACAGAAAGAACTCGTGGTTGGCTGGAGCTTGATGAAAAGCGTCTCTATCATGTCTCTGTTGTGTTCAGCTGTTCTTTTCTCCCAGTGTAAACACGTTCGGCCTCGTCAAGAAACTCCTACAGTTTTAGAGGTTTTCCAAACATCACAGAAAATTCATTTGACACATGTTGAATTAGAGGGAATCTAAATCCAACACCACCTTCAAATGTTACACTATGATTGTATTTTTGAAACAATGAACACAAAACTCTCCAATAATGCTTCTTTGGCTTTCCAGTCACTCCACATTAAAGCACTTCTCCATCAAGTTCCACTTCCTCTTTGTACCTCTCGTGTTCTACCTCATGTTCTTGAGGATTTTTCCTGATGATGCTGAGTATTTCTTTGCTCAAATTGTTGTGAGAAGACAAAAAAATACAGTTTGAAAATAGCTTTTATAGCTATAGCTGTGATGTAGAAGCTATGATGGGCGGAGCTTCCAGCTCCACTCCATTCTGATGAATCTGCCTGTAGACAAATAGATCCATGTTTGTTTTCCTCGTCTGAGCTGGCATCTGCTACAAAACTACACGGCTCAATAATGCTCGCCATTTTTGTTGCACCAGTAAAGTTAGGTTGCGATCGCAAGGGGCTGAAAGCCTGCAGGAGAACACGTAAACAGATAGATAAGGAGATATGAAGCACCACCCACAACTCAGAGGCAAATTAATAATGAACAACTTTCGCTCTGCAGAAACTGTCCTAGAAAATTACAGTTTTTTTTTATTTACAGTTTTTTTTTATTTACGTTTTTTTTTAAAAGTGAATTGTTGGATTCATTAACAAAAATGTGTAATTTGTCACATTTAAAAATATTAGTTTTTATCAACTTACATTTCTGACTTAAGTAAACCATTACTCCAAATTATAATATGATGTAAAGTAATGATTTCATATGTAACAAACTATAAATCCTCTGTTAATTGATCCAGCGTTTCACTTTTTACAGTTTATGAAGTAGTTCATGTTGACTTTGCCTAAATTTTTCATGTTTATGTTGCATGAATATTAGAGCTGGGTGGATTGATCCAAAAATATCAACAGTAGGTATCAATATCTATACTGACCTGCAGATATCAATGTTTCCACACTTGTTTCAACTATTTAAAGGCTAAGAAGTTACAAATTATTTATATTCCAAGCAGTTCTTTTTTATTTTGAAACATTTTGATTTATTTTTGTATCATAGTTTCTTTTGGCTCACTTTATAATTAATTTCAAGAAGTTTTTTTTAATAAATAATTTTCCATTAAATTAAAAAATTGTCTTATTCTGTTATTTATGTTTATCAAGTTATTAAAAAAAGGAAACTTGCACTAAACCATTCATTGTGGCTAATTTTGAGGATCACATCACTACATTTACAAAAAATACTGGTGTCAATATTGACGATATTTACTGATATCGGATTGATACCCAAACCGCTCAGTATCGCCAATCCCTGATGAATATCACTCTGAGGTGATTGACTCAATTTTATGATTTGGAAAAAACTTTTTGGGAGTTAAAAAATGCTAAATGAATATATTTAATAAGAACCAACAATAATCTAACAAAAGTTAGCAGTCTTGCTTCTCAAACCCTGTGACTCTTGTCTTTCTGTGTTATTCCGTCGGCTGCCAGGTTGCATTTGAATGATTAAGTTGTCAAAATGCCCGAGCTTCAACCTTGAAGTAAAGGACAGTGTAACCAAGGCTGTAATGTAAATCAGAATAACGTATAGACGAACTGTCGATGAGGAAAATTATGATCGGAGGCAGAAGGCAGAAAAGAAGGTTGAGAAGGGAGAGCACGAGCAGGATGGAGATCAAAGTGAGCTGGCAGCGTGTGTTGAATACCAATAGCCCGACTTGGGGGCAAGCGACGCATGTGTGAATGCTGCATGCTTATGACAAACCCTTGTTTTAGGGGACAGCTTTTTTTTGGGATGAGAGCTTCTGGATTTAAGTTTCAAGTTCAACAAGAAGTGTAAAAATTGAGAGGAGAGTCTTTCGCTATGCAGAAACCCTAAACACTGCAGGGCTCTGACCACCGGTCTGCCTGCGTCAACTGTGAGTCTGCCAGCAACAAAAAAGAAATATTTTAAACACAAATGCAATTCTGCTTTGTGCTTAATCTATAATTCAGCAGCCACTTTTATCTAAAGTGATTTACAAAACAACAGCAGCCCTACAAGAATGGCAAGCGCAGTTTGGCAGCAGCCCCAAACACGGCTTTAGTTCTTAGCCGTCTTATTTATCGCTTCATTTTAAGTCATTACAATAATTCCAGAAAATACCTGCAACAAAATGGTCTCAATGAGAGAAACATTACATTTTGATTTAAAAAAAAAAAAAGAAATCATGAAGATGAACAAAACGGAGACTCCAGAAAGGCAAACTTAAAGAGAATCCGTTGTGTAACACTTATTCATGCACGTGTGTGTACAGCTATGTTGATGCGCCCACTAACCGTGAAATATCTGGGGAGATGTGTGTGTCCTAATCGATTTTCTCTCTGCCGTCTTCAAGCCTTTCCTCCACCTCAGCCTCAGGAGCCACTTAAAAGAAGAAGTGAAAAAACACCAAATTTGCAGGAGGCCCACGCACGCATGCAGCCTAATCTCACATAGAATAGAAAATCAGTAACATTTCTTAGAACAGTCAGTTTCCCTCTATTGCTGTTCTCCAGGGATGTTCTCTCACTGGCTAAAGTGATTACCAATCAACCCAAGTGGATCATCCATCTTGGGTTATTGCGGCTTCCACCACATCACTTCCTTGTTAGTTTGTATTTTGAAGACAGTTTTAGTGAAGAAAATCAACAAATTGTGATTTACTTTATTAAAGCAAAATTTCAAAATAAATTTAAGTGGGTGTGTCTTTGAGGTCCGTATTTCAGAAATTCATGCTCCTCAATTACAGAGATGAGAAAAAAAAAATCAGTTCTACTTCCTGCATTATGCACTTTTCCAGTGCAGTCTGTGCGTGCAAAGAGTTTTAGATTCCCCATCAGCATAAAGCAGTGGCTGCTTGTGTCAGACACTGTGTCGGGATGTTTTTCTGGTGAAATGGGGTCACCGCACAGCCATGAGGTTTCTTAGAGGGGCTCGCCAAACTTAAGCTTGTTTTCTGTCTGACGTCACTGTCGCGCTCAGGTGGACGCTTTTTGAAAAGAAGATAAATTCATATCGAGACTGTTGGTATCAGCCATATGGTACAAGATCATAAGACTGCCAACTAAAGACTTTATATCTTATGTAATTATCGATTATGGGATGATCATATTTGAGGAATACATATATTTTATTTTTATTTCCACAAAAAACAAAAGATTTTGCACAAGGTGTTCTACGAGCTAAATATAAAGATACAGGACGAAGAAAAGATTTTTTTTTTTTGCCTCTTTTACATAAAATGAATAAGAGAAGTAAATTTTAAAAAGGTATAAAAAATATTTTGAAAAAAAGGACCAGGAAAAAAAAAACCAGTGTAACAATCTAAAACAGTTGTGTCAATTATACGGCCCGCGGGCCGCATCCGGCCCACCAGATGCTCTTGTCTGGCCCAGTCATGAAGAGATTCAAATATAAATATGTTGAAAAAAAAATCAAGTCTAATATCAGTTTTAGCGACCCAATTGATGTAACTTGATATTGAGAAACTTTCTATAAAAGATTACTTTAGATTAAAGTAATCTCTAAGTTTGGACACATTTAAGGGACTGGTAGATGCCACAGAAGTGTCTCTCAATGAAGCTGTTTCAGCCAAAGGAGGAAAAATAGTTAATAGAAGGCTCAAACTTTCGTGCCACTTTTATCCTTCAGAATCTACTGTAATTAAAAAATCTTAACTATTGAAACATTACAGTAAATCAAAGAACATAAACACTGGAGCTCTGGAGTTGAAGGGTTAACTAGTTTTGAAGTGGATTTTGATTGCTTGTTGTAGACTGTTCTATATCTCAATAACTTGAATTGAAACATATATTCCATCAATTTTCCTCTGAATTTTGACAAAGAGAAAATCTGACATCCTTTTGAACAATACATTTTTTTTCTTTTTCTTTTTTTTTTTGTATATCACAGGGGTCGGCAACCTTTAACAATAAAAGAGCCATTTGGGCTAGTTTTCTACTGGTCAAAATGTAGAAGGAGCCACATAGAATAGAATAGAATAATTTATTTTTAGGGACTCGAGGTCCAAATAACAAAACTATAAAAAAAACAAACAAACGCATACAAAAATGGTAGTCTTACACTGCTGGGTTTTGTTATTTGAGTTTGGAGTTGGATCTTGATAGTCTTAGTTTCTGGGCTTTGTTTGTTTGTTTTCTTCAGGTAGTTTGGATTTTGCTGACTCCGGCTGGGTCAGCAGTCTTCTTACTTATTTTATGTTTGGCCAAGGATCCACTATGGAGAGATGAAAGAGCTACTCGTGGTTCTGGAGCTGCAGGTTGCAGACCCCGGTGTATACATCAGAATCTGTACATTTTTTATCCCAAAATTTGATTATTTTTATTTCACTGAATAATGTATTGGATGGATACCTGTACTTACAGCCAGAGATGATTCTTACTGACATTTTCTGTACGATTACAAAGTATGCCTTTCTCCAAATTTCAACACCCTGATTTAGAGATTCCTCTTTAACGGAAAGCTGATTCAAGTTTCCCTCTTGAATCATCTGCGTTTTATCCACAATGTGTCCCAAATTCCAGCAACATCTCCCTCCTGCATCAATTTTTGAAGCGAAAGGGATTTCTGTGCTTCCTTTGCTCCTGATGGATCGGCTTTTGGAGATGCGCGGTACATTCCCTCTCATTTCCAGCTCTCTGCGCCGTGCCTGGTGGATGTTTATCCACGCTCTGAGCTCTGGGCTCTCAGTGGACTGGGCCGTCCACCAATCACTCTCTGCTCGAATACCAACACATAAACAGACCGAAGCAGCTTGTGCAAAAGCGAGAAAACTAAGAGGTCTCTTTTGTTTTTATTCTAATATGAGGTTTAAAAGAAAATGTTTTCTTGACCTCTAACTGTTCCCTCCATCACCCCGTAGAAACTCATGAAAACTCTTAAAAGCTTAAGAGATATTTGGCAGAACTTTTTTTTTTTTTTTTTTTTTTTGCCGAATCTAAAAAAGACTGCCTGCAATAACAGCTCTGTGTGCAAGTCCTTCCCTCTGCAGAATGTGAATAAGGAATCAGAAGAGGAGCTGCCCCGTGTGGTGTATTATCTTGATACTCTGTTTGATCCTCTCAGGGTGCTGCAGTTCAGACATCTTGACTGACAGCTTCCCCTGCTATGCAGTTTCCAGCTCCGTTTGATGTTTTCCACACGCTGCATCCGTGTTATCCGACATGACTTCCACAACATTGTTTGAGGTCTGTGATGCAAGGTTGCAGTTTTCCTAATCTTTGCTCAGGATTGAGGAGGAAAAAAAAAAAAAACCTATTGGTATTTGCATGTGAATTGCCTTTTCCCTCGTTTCTGATGTCAGGAAGGGATAGCACGCACAAAAAGAGGGCTGGAGAACAGTACATCTCCTTTGAGGAAATAAAAAAGAAACCCGTCTGCTGCATCCCTGCAGTGGAAATTGAGTGAGGGAACAAAGTGGGTTAAAGGTTTGGGAGACGGAGGTGTGTGAATAGCGTTTGATAGACCTCCCGGAGTTCCCGACAGCGCGTTCCTTTGCTTTCCACTCCCCTTTCCGTCCTCACTTCCCTCTCTCTGCCCTGCTATCAACTTCCCTGCTTCCACTTTTGCATTCCTCTTTCCTCCCCCCACTTCATCTGTCTTTCACCCCCCCTTTTTTTTTTCTTTTTTCAAAGCCAGCTGTGTAGTTCTGTTAATGACGTTCAGAAAGCTTGTTGTCAGCAGATCATCCGAGCCGCCAGGGCATGATTACATAAGCTGGTTAACAGAGCAGGCCCTCTGCCGTGTCAACCCCTCATCATTATTAAGAGGGGAAAAAAAACGCATTAAGGGAAAGACATGAACAGAAATGAACTTAATATGTTTTTCTCGTTTCAACTAATTTTCTTGTTCTGCTTCACAAATGGACGAGATCTCATCCAGCATTTGTTACACTATGCGTGTTTGAAATGAGACATGCTCAGCATCACTTTTAACAAATTATTGATCAGATCACATCACATGGCTTAATCAAAAACAGGAGAAATAAATTACAAATACACTCAAGTGTTTATTTTTTAAATAAGTGGAAGACAGTCGTTCAGATCATATTATAGTTCTACTTCAATTAGCTCCATCTTTTAGTCAAGGAAATTTAGTTTAACAGTTACATAAGGGATCATGCTTGACGCGGCGTCCATTATCAGGAACTGTTTGACGCCATGAACCACGCTGGATGGTTGCTTCTACCATAGTCACCTACAAAAGAAATTCATTATAAATTAGTACTTTAATCTTGTTGGGGGGTGGGGTTATGACGTGTTTTTCATTGCAAAATTGGTGGCTGACTAAATACATTTAACCCCACAGTATATGCCAGACATCATGTGATGCAAACCATCATTTCAGAGGGACAGTTCACCTCTTACTGCTTGTTTAATTCAAATGATAAAGCTTATAAGAATCCATCCATCCCATTCCGTCCCTTTCGGGGTCTCTGGGTTACTGGAGCCTGTCCTGGCTACTGTTGGTTGTAGGCGGGGTTCATCCTGAGGAGGTCGCAAGTCCAACCCAGAGCACCAATTAACCTATAAAGAATGTTTTTGGATCACTTTCATTGGAAGAGATATCCACCATTAACTCTGATCATTAAATGTGTATCGAAAAACACTTACTAATTATAACATGTTCACTATGTATCATGTAATAACATAAGCAAGTACATACTACATGTATGTTTAGACAAGCACAATAGACGATTTGATTGGAGTCTTTTTTAGGTGTCCATTATCACTTTTTAATGGACACCCTGCAGCCAATCAGAATTGAGTATTCACTCAGAACATAGTATAAATTTGAATAACCTGTGAAAGCTTCAGAAATACCAAGGAATTAATGGTTATAACTAATCTTTCTGGGTTTTTTATGTCTTGCAATCCAGTAAACCTTTATGTTTGCATAAAATCTATCCTTTTGTTGAAGCTTTAGGGTTGGTTATAAGTCATCCTTTCTAATCTCAAGTCTTGGTAGCAAAGCAACAGATGACTTCAAAAACCCAAGGTGAGCATGTACTGTAGAAGTTTCTAAAAAAAAAATGAAGTGTTACAGACCTCACAAAGCCAATAAACTCACTGGAAGGCAAGTACTCTGGCTCAAAACCACAAGCCCCCATTACTGTACTAATGTAGAGAAATGAGCTGCTTACATGCAACAAATTGAAGCACTACCTAAAACAAATGAAGCCTGACAAAAACACTAGCCCCACCTACCAAGGTCAAACAAACATGGGAACTCATCTATGGTACTCTTAATAATGACACATGGACAGCAGTACAACACACTTTGGCATATGAGTTAATCTATCACCCAGGAACATGCTCTCATTTCTCATTTCTGGCCTTTTAGTTCAGTGTTGGTAAAAAGTAAGACCATATTGGCAGTGTAAAGTCAGGATTTGTCCTTTGGTGTTTTGTGTGAGAATCTGTGTACATAATGTCATTAATTATGAAATTTTACGCTTCTACCCACACCCTGGAGCTCAGCATAAAATATTTGGCTTTGATGTTAATCACCGCGTTGTGTTTGAAACACAAAAACTCAACGTATAGGCACCTTTAAGTGCATTTTTGTGTGATTTATGTTTGAAATGAGTGTAAAAATGTGTTCACGCTACATCCTATGAGTAAGGAGGTAAAATCCACACCGATTTTCTACAGAATAGAACAAAGCTAGAGGAATTTCAGATATGCTCAGATACTGCATGGTAATTTAAGAAACCGTTCACCCTCCTGCTCTTCTTTTCTCTGTCTTTTCTCACTCTTATTTTTTTCTGATTCTTTTTTGATGCTCAGTACTCCACGGTCGACTTTTGTTGTCTGGCATACACCACCAAAGCTCTGAGCACATCTTCCCAAGTCTCTGTGCTTAGCCGTGGTGATTTACTGCAGTGCTGTAAATCTCAGACCAGACAAGATCAGAACAGAACCCACAATCCCTCGCAGAGCCCCACTTCAGCTTTTCTTTTTCTGTATTTTAGACTAAACATTACATTTACTTATCGTATTCATCTATATGTGATGAAAACTCCTAAAACACATAAGCCCGCATATGAATATTTCCTTCTAAAAATAAAGCTAATATTGTGAGATGGAAGTAATTTTCTGTCTGTTTTCAGCACCATGGACAGCTCCAATGTCATTTTAGTTTCAGGTTATGTGAAGAGCTTTATCTTCAGTAGGGAGCAGATATTTAATCAAATTAGATAGTTGCACTAAAGTCCACCACCCATTGTTTGTTAATTGTTGCTTGATGCCCATTTATCAAAGATATATTGAATTTAGCCAAAGATGTTTCATTTAATCAGATTTTTAGTGTCTTGTAATCAGATTGAGCTCCACTTGAATAAAATCTGATATAAACTTTAAAAAAAAAAAGCGATTATAAAGAAATGGATAAATTATCCCTAACTTGCAAAGTATAAGACAATCTAAAGTGAAAGTTCTGAGTATATTTGCTCATTTTGTGTTAGAATTGCAAGGGATGTTAAAAATTGCTAATTATTTTTTTAGTTATTAATGGTTGACCTCTGAAATTAAATTCAATGTTTAAAATAGTTCTTGAATTAGATTGTTTTTCCCTTTCTGTTGGCCTCATTAGTGGTCGCTTTTGGACTCCTGTGTGATCCAGTAAACACAATTCTGTTCAAATAATACGTATTTTTAGTTCTTCTTTTACTATTTACTTATTATTAAAATTCCACAGGCGTCATAAAAAGTAAACTCTCTGTAGTAATTATAGTTTCTTCTTCTTTGTTGTATCTTGTTGTTCTTTGAAGCATTTTTGTGGTTGAAACACTTATAAAGAAAGCTGATAGAAATCTTTTCATGTTCAGAAACTGCAAAAGGTAACAGGTTTTTTACTACATCACTTTAGGTTAAACACTTGAAAACATAACCTGAAATCTAAGAAATTAGTTTTAATTTTAGTGTGCCCATGTGAGTGGACAGAAGTAGTGAGATTCTTACTAAAAAGGTTAAAATATTTTTACGAATATGAATTGGGCCATTTTTTTTTTTTATCCAATACAAAACCATTAGTGTAAATGAAAAAAAATAAAATAAAATGAAAACACATCAAGACAAATGGCTCACACTAAATGTTAAGCATGGCAGGGGAAGGATGATCATTTGAGCTCGTTTGTGTCAAAATACCTGAAATATGTTTTTACTAAGTCACAAAGTTGTTTGTAATGTTCCAAGATGACATTTCAAGATGTCTGTGACAATAATAAATGTTAATAGAGCTCCACAAAGAATTAATATTTCAAGTTTTTGCAAAAAAGAAAAAAAAGTTGTTTTTTTTTGCATTTCTGCTTGGATTTCTAGTCAAATGTACAAACTAGAATGTTTTTTTTTTTGACCTAATTCGAAGTGTTTCATATTTTAAGTGCTTTTACACACATACGACCATAAAAAAATGTTTTACTATGAATCTAATGTAAAGTTCAAAAGGTTGCACTTTTTTTTATACGTTCCCTAAGTAAAAAGCTTTAGAACTTTTTTCACTCTCTTTGCTCAAATCTGTCAAGAACCATCTCGTTACTGATATGACGTTTCCCCTCACTGTAGCAGCTATGCATATTCAATAAGCATCCATTACCAGTGCCGCAGCAGGAGAAGGTGAATGGAATGACGAGTATTACAGTGCTACTGAGACATATAGGAAAATCAAAGGCATGAAAATGATTAAAAGAAGCAGTAAAATTACTAAATGATAGTGGAGGGAGACGTTAGATAAAGAGGAGAGGAGGGATTCTGACATTGCAGAGCGTGAAACACCTTCCTTACTGCAGGCATGGCGTGCACTTTCCCATCACGGCCTAAGAGGGGCAGCAGAGATGCAGCTTTCAGTTGGCTTCTTTGTATCCTGCATTTTTTTTTTTTTTATATAAATTCTGACTTTCCCTTTTTCTCCAACCATCTTTTCACTACTTACTTTATTTTATCACCTTTAATTTGTAAGGAAAGGCTGAAAAATACAAAAGAATGATGCAAAAAAAGTCTTAGACGTAATTACACATGAACAAGCGGCACTCCTGAGAGCGTTCTTGTACCCCCTCCATGTTTAGTCATTTCTGTCTTTAATAGGCAGTGTTGAAATAGCAGGTAATCTGCAGTGACAATGTGAAGGCACAGCTTGTAGCAACGTCTAATTGGTGAAGACTGACTTCAGAGCATGGTGCCACTCAGTGGCTGAGTTGTTGGAGGACATGGTTAGCCTGTGTAGAATCGGAGGTCATACGACGCTGAGGAGGCTATTTCACATTCTTAGGGGCGTTTTGAGTCATTTCGAAAGACTCCTTCATGTTTCAACCTAAGACTTCATTTACCAGACTTGACTCCTGATGTCTTTAAAAGACCTTCTTGTCTTTAATTCACTGATAGTTTCTCACATAACATCCAGAAGGAGCTGTTTGTGTCGCTTTAAACCACGTGTCAATGTCAAGGCCAGGGGGCGGATCCAGCCCTCCGGGTAACTACATCCGGTACTCCAGATCATTTTATTCTGTTGTTATTAAAGGCCTGATGTTATCTTGGACTTGTTTTAAACTAGTATAAATTTGATAAACTATTTTTTTATGGAAAGTTAAATATTGAAAGTTATTTAAGGTTTAAGTTTATTTATTCTTGAATAATATTCCTGCCTTTTTAATATTCAATTATGTTAAAAAGTGACAGTTTTAAAGTTTTAAAAATTTGAATTCTGCTAGATATTTGGACTATTTCGACATTTACTAAAACATTTTTTTAGGCTGCTTTGGAGTTTAGCTAATATGTAGGCTACATGCTAGCTGTTTTGGCTTTTTAGGCTGTTTTGGAGTTAGGCTAATATTTACATTCCACCTGTTTAGACTAATTTAGGCTTTTTTCTGTTTTGTATACTATTTTGCAGTCTAGTTTTTTTTTTCAGCTTCATGCTAGCTGTTTTGACTAACCTAAGTTTTTTGCTTTGTGTTTTTTTAGGCTAATTTGGCATTTAGCTAATATTTTAGCTGGCTATCCACTTCAGCGTTTTTAGCTATCAGCACTTGCATCTTCAGCAGCCAAATTCAGCTTACAGCTTTCACACTAACATTATTGCAGGTATTGCTATACTGTATATCTTTATCATAATTATATTAAAAAGTTAAGTCTTTAAAGTTTGAAAAATTTTGTTTTTGAAAGTTCAATAAATGTTGAACCTGTTCGGCCCGCGACTTAAGGTGTGTTTTGGATTTTGACTCTTTGTGTGATTGTGTTTAACCCCCCTGCTATAAACCCACAGGTAGTCCGAACTTTTGGTTGGTGATATTAAGTTGCCAGATTGGAAAAAAAAGCTCAAGTAAAAGTTATGTTCACCACCTGTTACATAAAGACGTTTCATAAAGTGGAGAAAAATTGAAGGTCACTCGTACATCTGCAAAAAGAGCTCCTCTTCTGCAAATTTTCAGATGTGCAGAAGGATTCCTGACAGTCGGCTGAAAAGTCTTTGGTGCTGACAAAGCCAGTGCCATAGAGGACCGATGCCCCAGAGGCAGGACTCAGTGTTCACTCTGACTCATCAGCGCTGGTACGCACACGCACTCAGGCTTGGACAATAACAGCTGTAAACGTCAGAGGCTGCTGTGTGCCGGGTTGAGGGGTTCCCATCTGTCATCCCTGAAAAGCTTAGCACAGATCATCTACCATTATGTGTCCCCCTTTGCTAAAGGGCACAGAATTGATGGGAAGAAATGACTGTAAAGTTGAAATCAAATAAATACTAGTGTCGAAGAGGAGTGCTGTGCATGGATTTGGTTCTACATTCCTGGGAATAGAACTAATCATCAGGTATGACTCTTTGGTGTCCTTGACAAAGATTGTGAGGAGACCTTTGTAATGATTGTCATTAGATTTGGTCATGTTGTGCACTTTATATCCTAAAACAAACAATCATGCCTTAGTATGAGCCTTGGTGCAATCTTTTCTCCTCCATAACCTTTTAACACTGGAAATGTCGCCCCACAGCTTTTCATGTTCTCATGACTTACTGCCTCATCCTTGATTCCAATGGCAATATCAGACTTTGGCAGAACTTAAGAAGAGCCAATGAGATTAATCAGGTTTAAATGGTAAAAACAAACACACAGATTCATCGAGAAGCACTAGTCAGATACCAGCTTAACTCGCAATTAAGCAAGTTACTGCCAAGCAAATGAGCAGACAGCTTACTTGCCTTCTTTTTCGGTTCATTAGGCTCTCGGCAGCCAAATAACTCCTCCAAAGGTCCCTTGGTCACTTCCTGCACCGTGGCACCCTGGATATCCTCCATGAGCGCCTGGAAGCATCTTTGGGCCTGCTTAGACTGAGCCGTCCCTCTGAGGGGAAAAAAAGCTTCTGTGCGCTTGAGCTCTTTAGTCTGGTGTTTAAGTCTGCCCCGGCCGTTCTCGCCAAGCTCGCCATCATAACAAGCTTGCAGTGTAAATGCTTAAGATTAGGCTAGATATTGGCACTTTGCGGTTGTGCACTTTTGATGTCCTCGTGCTCAGCTGACATGCAGGATAATTGATGCCAGCGGGGAGGTTGCGTAACTAGCTGCATGTCAATATTTGGTCAGCCTTGGTCAATGTGTTAAGCTGTGCTTACACTGATCTAATCCAGAATGAGCTGATTTTAGCAACAGTAAATGCTTGTATTCGCTTTCCTGCCTGTGTCGAGTGTGGACTTGGATGAAGCATCCAACAATCTTCTAAGTCTTGACACCGAATATAGATGCTTTTCGTTCATCGACTGTATTGTATCTTAAAACATTTGGCTTGCAGAGCCACATTCTCCTGCGTTTTTTAGTGCACTCTTCTGTCAGCGAGTATCACAGCCAGGAACTGCTCCGCAGGACACTAGAGTCTGTAATAGGGCTGTTTCGGAGGAACTTTTCCCCCAGCTGCTGTGCTAATTGAGGCACGGAGACAAACCCCAGCCAGATGGAGCAAAGATGCTGCAAATTGATTCCACGCATTCGTCTTCATTAAGGTCTCTGCTCGGGGGCTTTCAAAAAGAAAGTCTGAGAGAAAAATATGAGGGCAGAGGAGACCCCTGTCAGGGCCTGAGGACTGGTTCTGATGAGGTAAATACTGGTACCCATAGTAATTCATGCTCAGGTGTGTGACACGTTGACATGTACTGTACAGTAGACATGATGGCACAGGAGAAAAAGACTTGCCACTCTTACGAAAACCATCTGAGCAGCTGCAGGCCATCAAGACCCCACCTTGTTTTGTTGTCCACGGTATTTGTTCCTTTTAAACCCTGCTAGATCCTACCCTCCAGTAATGTTCTGACAGTTTTCTGCCTTTTTCAATTATTCTTTAGCAACTTCTACTAACTATGGCACCAGAGGTGCTTTGTAGAAAATTAAAACTTTTCTCCTTTCTTGTGTCTGAGTGCAAGCTATCACCAACCTGTAAAAGGTGAATGTTCTAACTTTAAAAACATTACTATCTCAAATTGCAATGCAATATATCCTATATTACCTTTTAAAGTACTTTCTTTTGTTAAATAAGTAAAAGTATAACATTAAATGAAACAGAATACTTAGATCTGAGTGCAAAGACCTTCATTTTGCTTGTTTAAAAGAAAAGTAAAGATGCTGCTTACAAATTTGCTAAAAAAAACATGTTAAAATGGCTACCAATCCAACTATAGTTTTTTCTATTGTAAAATTCTTCCTAGTAGTCTTTTTAATGATGATTATCCAATTTTTAAAGCCAAAATCAAAAAGCCTGTTTTGTTTTTTAAGTCACATTTTCTGCAGCTCATGAGAAACACGATTCTGAGTTGTAGGTGGGACTGTTGGCAGTGAAGGTTGGTTCAAATATCCCATCACTCTCTCACACTAGTAACAGCTACTCACAATCCCAAGCTAACATTAGCATAGCAAAACAACGGCATTCAATATTGGAGCCATCCAGCTGTACAATTCTAAGCCAGATACCAGCTCAGATGGGGAAGATTAAGGTGCTAATAGATGTATTTTTCTCCAAGTAAATGCTTTAGAATTGGAGCGGAAAAGTTAGTCTTTGCCACACGATTTCAGTTAGTTTGAGCAATTCTCAAGCATCTGGTTCTCATATGCTCCTGATTTGTATAAAGGAATACTCAGAAACGCATTCTTTTATATAGGTCCTCTGCTATGAGGAAAAAGGCTACAAGAACAAGCCAAAAAACACAAAAAAGACCCACTTCAATG
Organism: Oryzias javanicus; assembly: GCA_003999625.1. NCBI lineage: Eukaryota > Metazoa > Chordata > Actinopteri > Beloniformes > Adrianichthyidae > Oryzias > Oryzias javanicus. The sequence continues at coordinate 20,293,847 of CM012459.1, forward strand.
AAAATTGTATTTTTTGCATTTTTAGCATATTCTTGTGACATTTTTCTCAGTGTTCCCTCATTCATCACCGCAGAAACGTTCGAAAATTCTGCTGCAATTTGCTAAATCCAAAGGTAGTAGTAGCCTATAGATGTTCAAAGGCTGTAAAACCCTTTACTACATACGTAATACTTTTGTTTTTCAGGCCAGACCAAATATTTTCACTCTTTTCTCTCGTTTAAAGTCTTACATTTTCAAACCTTCAAAATAAGTCCAATATTATAGAATGAAGGCGAAGATCTTTAACAAAATCAAAGACTGATGTAGATTATAAAAAGTGAAAACATTCTGTACAAGAGACTTGGCGTGGAGGCGATTGATTGACAAGGTCTCCAGCCAATCAGGAAGCAGAACGCAGAATGCTTTCAAATAAAGAGGAAAAAGGTATGCAAAACTGTACAGAAAAAAATCAGCGAAACAGAGAGACAGTGAAAGGTGAACCAAAATATAGCAAGAGACCATGGGTTAAAGGGGCCATACCATGAAAATTTTATTTTTGAGGTTGCATTTAACTGTTCATTCATTTAAGAGTAATCTTTTAAAAACCTGCACTGTCTGCAGCAGTCCCTCCCATACCCACGAAAACGAGCGGTTGGAAACGCGCTGACGTAAGATCGAAGCCAACATCTCCCTCCAGGAAGAGTCTGTGCTGCAAGCTCCGCCCCCAGACTACAACGAACACACCCCCATCTTCTCTGCGGCGCTGTGGCAGGAGATGACTGCCTTCCTGTACCAGGAACCACTCTCAGACCGATCTTTCAAGGTGATCTCTGTTTGATTCCAATCAGACTGAACTTCTGTTCACTCTGAGATTCCTCAGTCTGAAAATGAAAAGAACCGAGAGCGGAACAACTGAACCAAAACGGCCACCGTACCCGACAGTCACCTGATGTAAACACAGTAGAAATCCGGTGATCGGTGAGTTGCGGACAAATGTAGAAAATTAATTGTCATGTTATCCAAAAGAAAATAATTGGTCCAACTGTTTACTTGTTAGAATTTTAACACCACCGGAAAACGTATAACTCGCTTTTCTGTGTCTCCTACACGCTGCTGCCGTGAAAGCTCTATTGTAGTTTCAACAGAATTCTCTTAAAAACAAACCATAACACCAAAACGATGAGACACGGAAACTCATTAAATGTGGTCGGATTAATTCATGCTCAATAAAACAACTTTTAACATGATCCACATTGATTCTACCAGCGTGTGTTTTAGCGTGTGTACCTGACTGTAGCGGTTCCCCAGTAACCGTCGTGCAGGATTCCTCCGCGGTACCAAACCGTGTTGAATCTGGCCTTCATACAGACCCTCAAAATTCATCAGCAAAATAAAAAGTTTGAAAAAGGGAAACATTGGTTTTGTTTACAAAGTTTGTTCATATTGAGGAAGCAGGCTCAAGGATGACGTAGAGAAATGGGCGGGACCGACAAAGAGCAAAGGGCGGAGGCTCAGAAATCGAGTCGTTTTACTTCCAGGTATTAAAACGGGCTACAAAAATGACTCATATTTTATAAATAATTTGTTCTTTAGTCTTCCCAATGTAATATATGATCATATATATGGATATAGTTTACTCGCGTGTGGATAGATGCTGTACAAACAAGTGGTTTATTAAATTGAAATGAACTATAAAAAATAACTGAAAGTGACTGACAAGGAAAAAATGTTTTAGTGACATTTTTCATCTTTTAAAGCTTTATATCATTTAATCATAGTAAAAAAGTCATATATTACTAAAATTCAATATTTTTGCAATGAGTTTCCCTAACTTAAATGAAGCACCCGACCACTTGACGTATTCTCCAGCCATGTTGACCACATTCCTGTTGTATTTGTCCCACTCACAGCTGCGATGATGCAGCGGCTGCAATTACCAGACAACATAGAAAGAATGATGTGTCACTTCCACAAATTGCATTCCCCATACTTAATGACCCCCATGTTTATGTAACGATCCCTTCAAATTCTCACCGTGGGAGCGCTAACACTTTGTCTTCCTGCCAAACGCCGCTACTCAACACATCTTTCACCGCATATTAGCTCCCACCGCCCCCAAATAAATGTGCGACAACTTCAAATTGAAACAAATAAATATTAAACATATCAGTGATTTTTGTGTCACAAATACATAGAAAAAACTGATGATGCCTTATGTTTCATTCCATATTGGAAAAGAGCGGATTTGTCAGGAGTGATGGGTTCTGGAGCGTGCTTCATGGCGGCAACATGAAAGGGATTTTTTATTTTGAAGGGATGGGTTGGCTGGCTGGCAAGCAGGGGTGCAAACATGACTGAAGGTTGGGCTGTTGGCAGGAGGGAGGGGAGGAGGTACCGTTTTAGGTTTCATCCATTATTCTTGCCACGCTACCTGGATTATGTGCCGACTCACTAGGTGGTGGTGGGTGGGGGTTACTTAGGCCTGTCACACGACGCCCAGAGAGGCTTTCTCCCATCACTTGTCTGTCTACTTTTCCAAACTTGCATCCTTTTATTTCCTTGTCATCCTTCTTCATCTCACCCATCCTGTGACATCCTATCACAGAACCAAACCCATTTTTTAAAATATTTTCTTTCATATATCCATCCATCCTTCCATGTTCCTTCATCGTCCTTTTCCTCAGCTCTTCTTTCCTCTGTTCTGCGGGGACGTTAAGCAGCTTACCACATGCCTCGGTGCAGGCTTACATTATGCCGGAGTTTTACTGTCACTTCGTGTATACAGGTGAGTCGGAGCCTCTCTGACTGCTATCCCGGCAGGATTCCAATTTTTATTTAGACTTAATCCCGGTATCATCTATGGAAGGGATGGCTCCTTAGCATAAGAGCTGAGCCTACATATGTTTTTCTCGCTTAGACAACAGTCACATAATAAACATGGTCTGCCTTTAAATTACTAACATCTGCCGTGGTATTATTTCTCTGTATAGCTTATAGCTTATGCAAAGTCTGATCAAAGAGACTTTCTTGTTAGAAGTGCTAAAAAGGTTGACGATGATAATACCTCTACAAATTTCTCTTTCTGTCTTTTCAAACAACAAGCAGTGAAACCACTTGTAGAAATCACCCTTTTTTCTTTGTGGCATCCATTAATTGTATGTGAGAACTAGACTAAAGCCTCGTTTCCACTGAGCGGTCCAGACTGGACCAGTCATCTCCAAGCTGGTTTAGAAAGATCCAAGTGAGCGTTCCCATTGAGTGTTGGACCATCAAGGCGCATGCGGTTAGACAAGACTACAACGGTTCTCTGTATTCATGAATTAGGCGTGTCTCCGGTCCCTAACCCCTGCGAAGAAGAGTGGTAAATTGGATGAATTTTGAGTGAGGTGAGGAAGAATAAAGCCAAAAAGAGGACAAGTGGATCTTAAGTCGGGAAAAGTGCTGGTCCAACACCTTTAATACCTTTCTGCTAATCATTGGATTTCATTGTATACCTAACTGGTCCGATCCATTTTTCTATGGACCTAGAACCAGCAGGAGACCAACAATGGTGCAAATCAGCCCAGTCAAATGGATCAATTTTAAATGGAAATATACCAAATATTGTACCGGTCTGGACTGCTCAGTGGAAACAAGGCAAAAGTATAAGCCCTCCTCCCTCACATTCCTAACAGGAAGTGTTGCTGGTCCCAAAAAGCCAAAACTCCAAAGACTTCTATTGAGAAATAAAGGGCTATTACTGTCATTATATTTGTCAGGGTAACCATTCTTGAACTGGAACAATTTTTTAAAAATGTATTTAGTTCTCTATTTATACTAACTTGTCCTGTCCAGCAGCAGTGCAATCATATGATGGGGGTTTATTAGTCTTTCGACAAATTAGGTGTATATTTAAACAAACCCCTTTTGAATTTGAGGCTAAACTTTATTCTAATCTTTAATTTTTTATTTCACCAAATAAGGGCCCATTGAAATGAAATCTTTTTCCAGGGTGACCTCACCATGAGGTCAGCAGCACACGTAAAAACAATCAAACAAACAAAAATAAAACCATTAAACTTAGACCCCACAATCGCTTTATTATGAACTATTACAATTTGCTGTTAAAGTATTACTTGTAACTATTAAATTAGAACGTATAAGTGGTTAAACGTGGCTTCATGTGGGAAGAATGAGTGGACAAAACTCAGCTTGGAGACTGCACACTATAAAAAAGGCAAATTCCTGGAAATAATTCAAGCGTTTTCATGTTCTTTGAAATCCTAAATGTCTTGATTTTCAAATCGGCAGACTTGTAGATCTTAAGTTATATCAGGATTTAAAATGTTCAAAATGACAACTTCATCTTTAAGTGCTTCACTCATTCCTCGACTATACAGAAATTTATGTCTATTCACAGAATTGACTGAACCACCAAGCTGGCTCAAGAACTATAAATTTAGATGGGGAAAAAAACATGTTTTTAGCACAAAAAAACAAAACTAGTGACATTTAAAAATGCATTATGTCTCCTAACAAGTCTACTTCAGTTGAGTCTTTCCACCACCGTCAGTTTATCGCCCAGCCCTTGTTGTCTTCAAACATCTTGTTAGGTCTGTCCTTGGGGTGCTTGTACAGCTCCTGCCTATGCATATTTAATTCCATCTGATCCTGAAGCTGGGGATTTGCCTTTCCCTTTCAATTCCGAGGCCCGACTCTGTGCCTTTGTAGCTGACCTCAGAACAGTTTCGCTTCCCTTGAGTGCACCCGTGCTCCCTCCGTTGAATGCCTTTTACATTCAAGGGGCAGCTGGGTCACCTTACTGTATATAGCTTACTATGGAATTACTATACGCCTTCTCTTCTGATTATACTCAGCTTTTTTCTTTCTTTCTTGCTCTTCTTTTATTCTCTTCTTTCCTCTTGAGTGCCATCTTTCATTACCAATTAATCTGCATTCACTCCAAGATGCTTCAGCTCATTTTATTGATGTTGTTGGTCGGCGTGTTAGTCAAAAAGTATTGAGTAGCTATTGAATGCTGTTTGAAGCTGACATTAGGATCTGTCAATCATTTGTCTTTTTGTATTTTCCACATTCTGGAGAAGCCTGCGGTTTTGTGAAACAGCTTTAACCTTTTAACAGCGAAGCTTTAGCTCCAGTGTTTACATTTTTTCGATAACTGTTACTCTTCTTATGGTATTAACGTAATTCCATCAGATTCTGAGGCAGAGAGAAGCAGCATTTTGCTCATATGCAACACTTTTCAACTCATTCCCTTGTCGTCGCATATTGACATTTGGTTAAGGATCCCTATGCGCCACTTTTTGACATCTTGGGTGTCCCCAACTAGTTGTTTTTTGACATTCGGGACACGGTACTGGATGCAGTACCCCATGCAGACTGGTCCTCAGGATGTGGATGTAGACCTGGCACAGGACATGGTACCGGATGTGATACTGGACCCGACCTGGTACCAGATGCAGTTCCCGATGCAAACTGGGCCTGGATGTGGTACTGGACACGAACCAGACCGGTTCAGATTTGTGACCTGGAGGTTGAGGACCCAGGATTTATTGGGAACAGCCAGCAAGTCAAAAAACGACGAGTTAGGGACACCCAAATTTCTCCGTCAAAAAAACTGTTTTTGACGTGGAGGGGTCCTTAACCAAACCTCAATATGTGAAGACTAAGGAATGAAAATGTGTTGAACTTTATAGTAGTGAAATCTTAACACAATTAATGTAAACCCGCTGATTCTGTTGTAGAGAAAAGTGGGTTTGTGGCATTGTGTCAATACGGAGCTGTATGAAAATCCACATTCTTTCACATTATTCACATTGATCATTTCAATGACATAAGAGTTACAGTACGTCAAAAAGTGTTATTTAGGTATTGCTGATGACCACTCTTATGTTAAACCACAATTAGTTTTTCCATCTATTGACTTTCTATCACTTTTGAACAATATTTTACATGTAGATTCTCTCTACAATAATCTTTTTAAAAATTCCCAGTGATCTTTTAATAACGATTAAGCAGTTTTTAGGCAAATTCAAAAATCTTGTCATTTTCTTGGACAGTTGTTGTGTAAATGACCCAGTTTATTGGATTATTTATTTTTTGTCATTTCTCCTTTGATTAATTGAAGATGCCTTCTGTTTCTTAAGTAATTACGTTTAAGGTGTAAAAGAACGTTTTATAACACTGTTGCAGTTCATTATTTGTATTTTATGTTGTGAAGACTTTTATTTTGAAAGTGTCCACGTACGTCCGGTTTTCCGTGAAGTCTCCTAAACACGCAACAGAGAGTGAACGAAAGATGATGGCTGACACGCATGCAAAGGCAACGGATTAAATATCGTTTAAAATCCATCAATTTCTGTTTAGCATCTAGCTGGAAGGCCAACATGTATGATTATTGTTTATGGTTTATATTTTATGATTATTTGGAGTTTATGTTAAGAAGACAACTGTTTAAAGCTATCTAACAAGCTAACGCTACTAGCTCATGGAAAACATGGCTGTGAATCAAAAAGGTAAATTGTAATAAGTTTGTTTTATTTTCTTTAGCTCTTCTTTAGCTAAATAAATGGGTTGGAATACCCCACCATAGTCAATCAGTTATCATCATTGAGTCCATCGTCTGAATCAAGTCCGGCTGGAATGCTACAGTTGGTGGGACTGTCACCATTTCCCATCATACCTTCGTTTACACTCTCTCCCTCTAGCAAACAGCTCCTCACAACCCTAACCTTACATGATCAGTAAAACTAAAATAGTGAGTAATATCAAAGCTATGCTGACGTACAGTTTTGAGCCAGATTTCAGCTTGAATGAGGAAAACGACGACGTACATGGATCTATTCGTCTACAAGCGGATGCTTCAGAAATGAGCTTGTGGATTGACATTTTAGGTTCTACGTCACAACTGCAAGCTATTTCCTACTACATTTTATCATCTGCATCTGATTCAATGCGATCTGACTAAAGAAATACACAGAAATGCGATTTTTAAGCTTAATTTTCTTTATGTTCTCCATGATCAGAGAAATTTTACAAAAACATGTTAAAAAACTTATTGCAGTGGGTCTTTTTAAAATAAGACATTCTACATTTAATTAACCTGTTTTTATTGTTTTCTACCAGTTGACTAAAAGAATAGAGCCTTGATTGGGATTATTCTTGTTAAACTCTGAAAAACAATAATTAGCATAAACAAGCACATATATATATTTATATATATATATATTTTTTCTTTTTTTCAAATATCTTCACGAGTTTACTAATAATTCCTAATTGCTGGATGGTGTTGACATTGGGCCGGCACGGACTTGAGCTTGCCAAAAAAAAAAATGACACATTTCATGGAAAAAACTCACCACTGAGAAGACAGCTTTATTTACATGGAAATGGTTGGAGAGATAGGAGTCACACAAAGCTCTCAGAGCTCATTATTTCCTTACCAGGTTCCCGGTACTCAAGAATACAGGCAGCAGAGCTGACAGGACAAGGATGCAGGCTGACACCCCGAGCACATTCACTAATGCACATGATCATGTGCTGCATATATAGTAACACATACGCAGATGAGAGGAGATTGCTGTCAAAAAGCATATTTTATACATTTTGTTGCAGGATAAAAAAAATACTTTAAAAATATATCTTTTTATTCTGGAATTCCAAAGTTTTCTAAGTAAAAGGAACAGTGTAAAATGACATGAGTAGGTTAATCTGCTTGCAATTAGCTGTGGTGTCTCTGTTGGAGAAACAGTGGACAGATGTTTCATTAGTGTTGATGAAGGAAACTACAAACAGACGCTGAGGGTCAGCGGTTTGGGGAGAGCTGCTTTATGATAAAACATCCTATATGGTGCACATGTCTTTGTCTGGTTATGCAAATACGCCCGACTCTTGTGTGAAACAGTTTTTCAGTAAAAAGAAAAGTAGATTATCCTTGTGATGCGTCTGTGTTCTGCAAATCAGTAAACCTGGTGACATTAATTAAAACCAAAAATCTGTTAATCATTAGCTTTCGCTGATTTCATTACCCACTGACAGCAGCAAATAATTACAGAATTCCACCTCTGACCTTTGAAACTTACTTCAGTTAAATGTCAGTAATGAAAGCAAATTTACACCAGGATGGGGGTGGGCCTGCTTTTTCCAGCTTTCTCTGTCTTTTTTCCTTTATCATATTAAATAACCATGTTAGTCATGTGTATTCAGATTAACACGTAGGCTAATGTAACCTTCATATTGTAATAAAAGACAAACCAATAATCAGTGCGTCGCCTGGTAGTGTTATAAATGGTCCTCATTCCACTATCTTCACACCCACTCCTCACTTATGGGATTCATTGATTTAATTTCCAGATTTAAATAATTACTTTTAAATATGCAGATCAGTGAATTAACACAAAATGTTTGTTTATTTTATAGGTTGTGAGTGGTTTTTGTAAGTGTCATTAATGCAAATTTGCTTTTGTAAATCCTTCATTCCTTCATCCTGAGGGTAAGTTTTCTTTGGTCAGGTGCAGGTACTGCTTTTTCAAATACACGGTGGCACAGTGCTTAGCCGCTCTTGCCTCACAGCAAGAAGAGACTGGTTCAAGTCCCGGCTGGGGGACCTGAAACAGAACTACTTTCAATGTGGAGTTTGCATGTTCAACTCGTGTATGTGTGGGTTTCTCTGGGTACTCCAGCTTCCTCCCACCATCCAAAAACATGCCTCATAGATTGATTGGTTACTCTAAATTGTATAAGCCTAACATGTGAATGAGGTTCTGCAACAGACTGGCGACCTGTCTATGGGTGCGTCCTACCTTCACCCATCAGTAGCCCGGTTTGGCTCTGGCAGCCCTGTGACCCTGAAAGGGACAAGCGGCTAAGAAGACGAATGCATGGATGAAATAGCATCCACATTCCTACTAGCTTGATGTGCAGTTCCTTTCCCGAAACCAAATTCACTCATAAAAATGTTGTGTTAATAATAGTTTTGAAAAGTCAAAGTTTCATTAGTTGTAATACATATAGGTATATGAAATTCATTCTGTGCTTTATGGTGCATTCACACTGGACGCGGTAGGGGCGTCAGGTTTCATTGGTAATTCAATGTAAAAATAGTCTGACGCAGCGCAATTTGGGTATCAGGCATGATGCGTCCATCGATCAGTGACTCAGCTTTGGGCATGTGATGTCTTCAGTGACTAGTATAGAAGAGAAAAAGAAATTCAATACGGTGGATTGACGTGAGATTTTCGTCCTTAACTTCCAATCATTCTCTTAACCCGCTGGGGCCGCTAGGTTCCTGGAAATTGTCCAAGTTACTGTTGGGGTGAAGGCGGGATACACCCTGGACAGATCGTCAGCCTGTCACAGAGTCCACTGAACTGGATAGACTGCTACGCTAGCTAGCCACTCAGTGGACAGCTTAGCTAGCTAGTGAGCTCTGCTATCCAGGCTTTTCACAGCTAATAGCTATTGCTCCTGCTGAGGGATCTGGCAGAGCGAGCATAGCGACTTCGCTTGCCTTCTGGCTGTTAGCCGCCCAGTAGCCCGGAGAGCCGGTGTGGATGCCGTTGTAGTGTGCGCAATTGGTGAACCTAGACACGATGATGTGCTTGCCGGCGTCTCTGTAGGGCTCTCTAAAACAAATAAGCCAAGCTACTCGCTCAACATTATCCTTGATTTCCATGATGGGGCAATTAGTTACTTCTAAAAAAACTTTGGTTGTTGGTCCACGGCCAGGGCGTCAAGGTTATAAGCAGTAAATTTGACGCACGTCAAAAAAGAGGTGGCAGACGCCAATTTCATGCACCTGTTGCGTCCAGTGTGACTGTGCTATGAGGCCCATCCCCTGGGGGAACCAACTGGCAGTTTAACATCCTAATCTAACTGTTAAAGCTACGCTCCCATCACCCTCAGGAACAAGCGTTCAAGAGGCCACTTCCAATAAAAATTCAATGCCAGGGGTGTCCAAATCCAGGCCTCGAGGGCCTGTGTCCTTCATGTTTTCCAACCAAACACCCATGGAAACTCCTTATTGGCTAAACACACCTGATCCAGGTAATTAACATCAGATAGGTCAGGGTTTATGGAAAACCAGCAGGAGATTGATTCAGTGTTCTGCAACTGTTTTCCACCTCTACATACAAAAATGTGCAGCGTGACATATGAATTATGTCTGGCCAGTTAATGTAAACCACCAAATCTTTAATATTTTGGAACAGAAATGAAAAAATAAGCCTGGAGTAATGCGAGATTTGCCCCGTTTTGCATTGGGTCCCATTTGTGGAGTCTTTGGTATGACCCGACCATGAATTAGAACTCACAAACTTCCAGTCTCAGGGCAGACACTCTTCCACAAGGCCACAAAGTTGGTTGTAATAGAGTTCTGTTAAAAAAAAAAAGTATGTGTAGACGTAGAATTAGTTACCCTTTACCATTTCACCCATAAATTGTTCTGATATTTCCGTATAGTTAATTCTTTAACATCAGAAACACATATATTGAAAAGAATACAGCCTTTTATAGGAAATTCAAAAGTCTGGCAAGAAAATTGCATTATTATTAAACATAGTCATATTAGACCCATAAAATAACCCATATCTACAATTCTAATACATGTTATAAAATGTTAATCATTTACTGAGCTTGTAAAGGCTTTCAAATGTCTCTTATTCGAGAAAGGAATTGATAGCTGAGAGAATAAAAGTGGCTGATATGATTTTAAAAAAAAAAAAAAAAAGACAGCAGAAGCAGAATGTGACACGAAAAGCCAAGTGGAGAAGTGGGAAAAGAAACAAATGGCAGGAAACAAGTGTGAACGAATCATCTCTACTAATACTGCAGATTCTTTTTGGCATCAAACAAATATTCTAATAGTTTTTTGTCGTGACAAAGTCTCCATTCATCGTCCTCATTTATTTTCCTGTGTGACTTTTTTTTCTTCACCCACATACTTAGTTTTATTGAATGCAAAAGAATATTGATTTTTTTTTTTTTTAAACACAAACGGCAGTACTACTTAAACCAAACGGATTCACTCTTTTCTAAGTGACTTTTCCTAATTTGATTTTCCTGCATCCAGACCATCAGTCAATATAGGATGGAGAAATCTGATTTAGAAATAGGTTAAGACAAAAAAAAACAAACAAAAACACAGAGTGATGAAACATTGATGATACAATTACTTATTGATTAACAGATTGTTTAGTTTGACCAGCAAAAAAAAAACCAAAACTCCCATTTTTTTTTTTTCCTTTCATGGTAACATGTTCTCCATCTGTTTTCTACCCTTTGCTGCATTGATTATCTGGAGTGGTAACGTTTGGGATTTGAAACCTTTCCGTACTTTAACCCGGCATATGTGGAAACCACGCCTGACCAAGCACATCATCCGACCTGACTCTGGATTTGGATCCCAGAGGATCCGCGGTTGTTCCGCCACACATCAGCAAGCTGCCGAATCTGGCCGGCCGCCACTGTCTGAAGCCAGTTGATGAACTTTCGACAACCTCTCCTCCATGCTCTAATTTCTATCATTTAGTGTAGCTCCTTCAATATGATATGCCCCAAGGACTATTGTTGTCATGGCACCTCCTATGAGTTTCACTGTAATATACTGAATTTTGGGTGTTTTTACTCCAATAATTTATCTTCAGTTAGACATAGCAAGTGATCAGCCATAATAGTAAAATATCTGTAGAGGAAGACAGCAAATGTGGCATTCACATGGGTGTTACGTTGACACTTGTCACCTACCTGAACACTTTTATAGACTTGTCACGTTCTAGCGAAGTGGCAGGATGGCAGCAGTGCACTCCCCAGTACTTCCATTAGGACAGCAGTTGGCCCTGCAAACTGCCAAAGGGAGTCTGAGCTTTTCACCGAGCCAGAGAAATGCCCTGATACCTTTTTTTTTTTTTTTTTTTTTTTTTTGATGGGAATGGATGGCACCTGTGGGAGGCAAGTTGAATCCAAAGAGACATCCTTTCACCCCAAACTATCACGTCTTAGTGTAAGTCTGACTCTGGATGCTTTGTCCACAGAGCTGTCAAAGGGTTTTGGCAGCACGAAGACGACTCTTCGACTATCGGGCAAAAGTATTACTAAAACGTCATTGCTCCATCTTGCATAGTTTTTTTATGTCTATGCTAAATGTTAAAGTGCTAAGGTTTACCAATCATAGATTTTCTACTTTTTTGATGCCTTTCTTTGGAAAATGATTTTCTCCTGCACACACGAGGAAGCACAATTGCGTTCTCAAACGGTACAAACTGTACGAAACAGGAGAATCGCGCTCTGAAAAGAGTGAAAAGGCGCCAAACAATGGGTCCACCTGGTTGAATCATCAGTGTTCTGTCAGATATATCTGTATTTAAAGTGAATACATTCACTCTGCACTTCAAAACACCATTATACACTTTACTCTAGAAGAGGCAGATAATGCATTGTTGGCTTTGTGCTAATGTGCATCACCAATGTCTGTTTCAGACGATATCCACCAAGCTTCAACCTTGGCTTCCCAGTAAAAGTTTAAATGGCAAACTCTCTTTTAGTGTTTGTTCCTTACATATTGTTGGGATCAATGGACCCATTTTGATATTCAAGAATGATACAACTACACTTAATTGTCTCCTAAAGGGCAATGATATATTCTTTTCTAATATCCTAACTAAACCTAACATTTAATTTTGCATATTTCAATTATTTGGGGTCAAATTTGACCTGCACCTTTTTTTTAATAGTATTTTAGATCTACAAATATTAAGTAGATCAAAGGATGTAAGTTGTAGAAAAGTCTCAGGAGTAAGAGATTCAATGCTTTAATTATTTGCTCAGAGGAGATGAATGAAAGCGCATAGCAGCAGCTGAGGGCATGCCGACTGAAGAAAAAGGAGACGAGGTAAGTCTATCTGTGTATGGAAGGGATAAACTGCAGGAGATTCAGTTTTTACGCAAGTTTTGGTTGACATAAACTTTGGCTGACACCGGTGAGGCTGACGACTGCTGGCAGGCAACACTGGAAGTAAAGTGGAAGGTTAATGCTGAGTCAGAGTAGAAAAAAAAAGCACAGTGATGATGTCTCTTACTCCCTTTTGTTTTCATGGAGGTGGAAGGAGAGAAAGTTGAAGAAGCAGAGCCAGGAGGGAAGAAGAGGTTGTAGTCCAAAAGCGATAAAGCAACTTATCTTTGTAGTGTTTTTCCCAGATAAAAAAACAAAGAAAACAAGACGGCACAGCTCACAATTATAAACCACTAAAAAAAGTGTTATAAATATGAATTAATCATCTGTGTATATCTAGAAAAATGGTGTAGAAAGAGTGAAATCCATTTAGGAACAATCAAAGGAAAGTTCCAGAAAGTTTTGATGAGATGATCCAGGTTCAGTTATGTAAATGTACTCTGGGGCAGAAAAGCAAGAAATAAATAAGGTTGAATTATACTCTATCATCAAAAGTATAACTCCGCTACCTTGTGCAAAATTATAATAAATACCTTTGTTTTATCTGTTCTGGGGCAGTGGAGAGTGAGAGGGTTTAAAGGTGAAGCTGTCCCAAGGCTCTTTGGTCAGTCCAGTGAGGCTGAGCGTGATCTTCTATCAGTAAAATAGTAACACAACATAGAAGTACTCTCGCCTGATGTTCTTGAGTGACAGGTGATTCAAAAAGTCTGAGGGAGACCTGCAAAGTCTCCACTTGAATATTAAAAAAAAAAACCTTTGGTTTTATTTTGATTTGTAGGATGGTGGAGGTTCATAACTTGTAGAGGAGACACAAAAGTTGGCAGTTTAGTAAAAGACCTCATGACAGCAAAATGCACAGAATATTCTTTCATGATTAAGAGGCTGATTCACTGTGGGAAACACATCTACAGATTCCTCAGCTGCAGCCTCTTACAGCTGCTATAAAAGCGGAGTGAAATCAACATTAAGTTTGTTTTGTGTTATGGGTTATAAATTACTGAATGCAGTTAAAAATTACTTCTGTACTAAAAGCGATGAAATACTTCTATAATATATTTAAACATTGAACTGCTCTAGGGTTGTTTTTTAAGTGTTCCTGCAGTTTTAGTGCTATAAAACTATTATAGTTTTGTATATTTTGTTATAAACAGGGTTTGTTGTTTCTAAGCAACAACACATCAACAGATTAACATTCTGCACCTGTTTGTTCTGATTTGAAGCTGTCGGATTTGTCACAACCTCCCTAAACGCTTCACAATCTACTGGGGGGAACTTGGTTTGATGATGTATTGGCAGCTGTCTTGATGGCTTTCCACTGTGAAAAACACTTTTTAAAGATGAACCCCACAAAATATTTGCAAATTGACGTAAAATCATTTGAAGAAAGCTTAGCAGCAATGAGTGTTGCGTGTCAAAATATAAGTCAAAGAGGGGATTTTTTTTCATGAATGAGGCGGAAATGCTGATGAAACCCATGAAGATAAGAGAAAGGACATGTGGTAAGAGGAACGTTCTGACTGTAGGGAGTCTTCAGGCTCCATTAGGAGTCACCCTGTGGTTGTTGTGCAAAAAAAAAAAAATGGACAATAACATCACAAGAAAACAGTTAGTCACATTTAAAATTCTCAGCCGAGAAACCTCATAATGTGAAGCCTTTGCTCTCGAAGAGAATTAGCTAGCTCCGCTGTAGAGAGTTAGCAAGCTCTGCTTTAGCGAGTTAGCAAGCTCTGCTTTAGTTAGTTAGTAAGCTCTGTTGTAGTTAGTTAGCTTGCTCTGTTGCATCGAGTTAGCAAGCTCTGTTGTAGTGAGTTACCAAGCTCCGCTGTCGAGTTAGCAAGCTCCATTGTAAAGAGTTAGCAAGCTCAAATGTAGAGAGTTAGCAAGCCCCACTGTAAAGAGTTAGCAAGCTCCTCTGTAAAGCCTTGGGCACAACTGCCCGTGCGAATTTTTGACCCGTACGGGTCTGGGGTGGTTTGGCCCGTAGACTAGGCCCGTGACTGCCGCATGAGTTGTGGTCATTAGGACGGGAGCCTGCACGGAGCCGCACGAGCCCGTGCAAGTGGTCGTGTGAAAAGCTGACGTCAGTCTCGGGTGCGGAAGTACCACGGGCGTTGCTAAGACGCACATGCGCACACGGGCCGTGCAAATGGATGCGCCGGCGCACGTGCGCGTAGTACTGGCGCGTGCGTGTGATACGGGCCAGCGCGCGGCTATAAAAAGGGCTGCGCGGGTCCCGCATCAGTCTCACTGCTTCACAGATCTAGAAGACTTCACTATTCAGCAGGACGCTCACCGCATCGCGACATCTCGCTGTGAGATGAGTGTGTGCTCCAACTCCTGCATCTCAGCTTGTTACGAAGCCGGGGGGGGTGCATGTGAGGAGCAGCGCGCTCTGCGAGGAGCGAGAGAGAGAGAGCGTGCAGCAGAGAGAGAGCGCGTGCCGCGGAGACAGAGAAAAAGGAGAGAGAAAGAAAAGGAGAGGGGCGCGCGCGCACATTAGCGTGCGGACAGTTGTTCACGAGTTTGTCTGCGAGTTAAAGTGAACCCGGAGGAAAAGCAACCTTCGGCCCTGGAGAAGATCTCCCCTGCTCCTCGACTACGGTTGAGGGGGTAACAGAGCAGGAACGGTTCAACACAACGTACACTTGTGCATGGACCCGTGCATGCCGCAAGGTTTCACGCACGTCGCCGTACAACCGGCTGTACTACCCTTGCGGGACTTTGAACACGGGAAACTGATTGCACGCTCGTAAGGGTGTAGTACGGGTGTTAGTACTGCTGTTAGTACGGCTAGTACGGCTCTTGGGGTTGATGAAAACAGCTACGGGCCCGTATGGCCCTTACGGGAGTGGTGCAGCCAGCTGCACGGGCAGAGGAAAATGGGAAAAAAATGTGGCACCCGCAGAAGACTTTGGTGCATGTCGAGCAGCCTCCAAGGGCGCCTACGGGCCTTTGCGAGCCTGCTACCTTTGCGGACCCGTGCGGACCGCCGCACGGGCGGGAAATTCCGGCCCGTAGACCGCCCGTAGCTCCGCTGTCGAGTTAGCAAGCTCCATTGTAAAGAGTTAGCAAGCTCAAATGTAGAGAGTTAGCAAGCCCCACTGTAAAGAGTTAGCAAGCTCCTCTGTAAAGAGTTAGCAAGCCCCACTGTAAAGAGTTAGCAAGCTCCACTGTAAAGAGTTAGCAAGCTCCTCTGTAAAGAATTAGCAAGCCCCACTGTAAAGAGTTAGCAAGCTCCACTGTAAAGAGTTAGCAAGCTCCTCTGTAAAGAGTTAGCAAGCCCCACTGTAAAGAGTTAGCAAGCTCCACTGTAAAGAGTTAGCAAGCTCCACTGTAAAGAGTTAGCAAGCCCCACTGTAAAGAGTTAGCAAGCTCCGCGGTAGAGAGTTAGCAAGCTCCGCGGTAGTGAGTTTGCAAGCTCTGCTGTAGTGAGTTAGTGAGCTCCGCTGTTCACTTTCAAATCATATGGGGCCTGCTGGGCCTTGGCGAGCTGGGATGTTGTTTTTGCCAAATTTACTTTATTTCTCCGGGGGAAAAAAGCAAACCATTGTAATCTACAATGATAGAATGATCTACTAACTTTGTTTTTCTGATGGGGGAGCTTTTGTGATGACGGCTCCTTGCTTTTTGCCTAAATCCTACTTAATGTGTTGACTGTTTTCCGTATTTGGTTTGTTGTAATGAACATCCAGCTCACAATTTACACTATAATGGATAGAAAGAAGGAAAAACTTTGAATTTAATATATTTTTCCTCACTGTCTTAATTAATATACATTTGTCTTAAGGTAAAGTTGTGGTAAAGAGGTTTTATATATTTTCTTCTTCAAATGTTATAGAAGAGAATACGTAAAGTCCATATAGATACATTTTTCAATGCATGTATGTGTCTTCAAAACACATGAACTATTAATAGATGTCTGCATTTGTGTGTTGTGATTTTTTTTTTAATGAATTATCAATTAAGCTTTTTTTTCACAAAATAAATAGTAATTATGGAAATTTTCAAGTGGGTGGTAAAAAAATAAATATGAATCCAATATTTCTTGCATTTCAGAGGATGCTCTTGTTGAATATAGACGGTTCTTGTGTCTCTAAAACAGATGATGCTGCTTGTTTACTTTTGTTTTTTGCTTTTGTGGTTAAATCGGGCATCTTTTAATCTTTTTGTTATATTTTTATCCAACAGTTTATTAAAAAAAAGCCCCTTGAACAGTTAAATATATATATTCGTTTTTGTTGACACTCTGGGATCATTATCTTGAGTTTGTATGCCTTTGCATAATTCCTTTAATGGGCAAACTAAAATCTTATCAAGCATATATTTAACACAGAGACTCACAAATTGACTGCTTGGTAAATCGACTTCTTACTGCTGCAAACTTGTAAAAGCTTTTAGCTTCAAAGAAATTCCGTTTGCAAACTTGAATAGACAGTACAAATGAGGCTGCCTTTGTTGTGTTGTTTCCAGTTGGATGCACACCTCATTACTTTTCCATGAACTAATGTAGAAAGTTGTGTAGAAAGAGACTTCTGTAGGTGGATGCATGCTTGTTAATCTCACAGATTTTGCCATTTCATCTAAAAATAAGAGCTTGATGTCAGATTTTAGCAATCGGTGGGGAAAAAAATTACATCGGTTTGAGCAGTAGTAATGCGTTTTACCAACTAGAAGAGCATGGAATTACAATCAGTGAAATTCAATTAGCATTCCAATCCGTTCTATGTCCTAAAGCTAAACCTCTTAACCCTAGTCCTCAATGTTCCCATGTTTTCCAGCTCTCCCTGCTTGTTACCTGCATCAGGTGTGTTCAGTCAACCACGATGTAAACGTCTAAGTCTTGCAGGTGATCACTTACACAGAAAAATATCAAAAAAGGTCAATTAAATCTAAAACTAAAAATTGGCAAATTTAAAAAGCTTGAATCCTGCTGTCAGTTGAACTAAAAAACGTAAATGTTACTGAGAGCTGGGAGTTTTACTTTTCATCATCATTTTTATAATTGAAAGTTCTTTGTTCTGGCACCTGTATCTGACACACTCCATTTGCACTTCTACATTTCTGTCTTCTTGCTTTTCACACTTCCCACTCGCCTTTATTGAATGTATTGTTTTAATGTGTTAATGCTGCCAATGCTTGCTTCAACGCCAAGTTCTGGCCTTCACTCTGTGTTTTTCTGCTGGCACCCCCTCCCCATCCATCTGTGTTTCTGTGCATTTAGATGACTGGAGGTTCCAGCATGATGGAGGAAAAAGTTTGACGCTTGTTATATATTCAAGTTCAATCACAGAGGAGCCAACTAAATTGGTTTTCAATTAATATAATACTTTTAACCAGTACAACATGAAATGTTGGCGCAAATGCATTGTAATACTGAGAGCAACAGGGATTTGAATCACCGTTCAACCCGCAATGTTCACACTGATCAAGCAGGGAGGGGATTCTTCTCCTTTCTCTACTGTTTGCTAGCGTATGTCCACCACCTCAACACGTTCTCATCTCCAAGTCGTCATAATGAAGTTTGGTTTTACGTTTTGGGTTTCCCCAACTCATCGGTTTTGGATGTGATGGGTGTTCATAAAATCAAGGGTTCGCAGCCCTGGGACGCAGCACCAGGTGCACACTGGTCCTCAGGATGCGTCCATTACTGCTACCCTAACCCAGTACCGGTATCCTAACCTTAACCCGGAACTGGTTCGTGTCCAGCACTGCGTCTGGTCGGGTTAGGGTACCGGTTTTGGTTTTAATGGTAACAGCCAGCATGTCAAAAACCTATGAATAGGGGACACCCAAAACGTGAAAAAGGAACATGGAGGGGTCCTTAACCAAACGTCAATATTTGATGACTTGTGAGTGAAGATGTGTTGGCCACCTACAGTTGGAAGAGGTTTGGTGCGAAATCCAGAAGTGGTGCAAATCTTGCAGTAGGCTTTTTCCTTTACATCTCTATTCCAATACATGGAAGACTTGGTGTCATATAATAGATGCACAAACTGCAATTATTAATTTCTCCGTGGCAGTTCCATGAATTGAAAAGTACGCCATCCATATATGTCTAACAAATTCAAGTCTCTGATTGGTCAAAGTTTCACGTGCTTTAAATTGGAATGCACCGTCAATGGTCAGAGGTTTTGTACGTAGAGCCCGAAAACAGTCGTACAAACTTACTTAGTGTTGTGTGAACGCGAGAGTTTTGAACACGGAAGCCCAAAACACACATTAAATAGACTTTTCATTGGACGTAAGTTGCACAGGGTGGTGTGAACGTAGCTTTAACAGACCAAAAGGAACACATACAAAACTATTATGAAAGCAGATGTTCTCAACATAACATTTTTCAACTTAATCTTAGGCAAACAAGCTTATCAATGTTGGTTATGTATTTTTTCTGTCTCTTCACAATATTTAAAAGAATCATTGCAGCACTATGTTGACTCTTGGTCTCAAATTTCTTCCTCTCCACACAGTAAATTGATAGAAAAATGTCTTCTGTCTTTCCAGTGTTTCGTCAGAACAGCCTTGGGTCCCTCTGGCTTTTTGTGTGTTCCTTTTCATTCAGACTTTCTGAACTTTGATTAGCAGGTAATAGAGTTTAACTATTCCTCCCACTCCAATTCATGCGGTCTTTATAGCCTTTACTTTGTACTTTTCAATTTCTTACCACCCACTATACTCTCTTGTCCTCTATTCTACTCAGACGTTCAGTCCAATTTCCTTGCCTATATATCTCTCTTTGGGTGCTTCATATTGAGAGGTGGAAAGAAATTGAAAGCTCTCCTTTTCCTCACCTAGTAATTTCCCATTTTGGAGTGTTTTTAGCCTGAAAGGCAAGGATATCTTGTGGAAACACTACAAGCTTTTTGTTTAAAGGTAGTAAAGAGTTCTTGTTTTCTTTGAGCATGCCACAAAAGCTTTCTGTCCTCAAACAACTGAGTTTATTGGGATTTTTTTCTACTGATGTTTTTTGTTATTTTTGATGCAGCAGTTTACTTCCGGATCAAATAGCACAAAAAATACTTCAGACGTAATGGCGAAATAATGATCTTTTTAGTGAGTGACCCCAAATCAGAAGCTCTTTGAGTTAGTTTCATCTTTCTCCTGTTGAGTGCCCAGCATAATCGCTGGGTGAGAGGCTCCAGCCTGAACGCAACTGCAGGCTTTGCACTTTAATGGGTGTCATTTGTCCCTGCCATATTGGGCGGTGACTGAACAACTTCACTGGGCGGATGAGGAAGGACCACTTTGAGGAGCATTTAAACAAGCACTTCTGTCAATGAAGGTGGAAATAAAAACACAATAAGTAAGATGAACATTTATTCATAAAATAGAATGGGCAAAGAAAGCATTCTCATTGCCTAACACGAGTAAAGCAGCAAGGAGCGAACAGTGGATGATTACATTCAATCTCCACATTGAAGGTACATTTAAATATCAGTCAGCTATACTGTTTTGGACACACACACAAGTTGAGCCACTGCTTTTAGGGTGTGGACAGATGTTTGTCCATTTAGTTGCCAAATATTTAAAAAACCTGACAAAATAGTGTCCAACAATTCTATCAACTAAAAGCAATGAAAATACAGGTAAAACATCAGAAACAGTCAGCATTTCCTCAATAATGTGATTTAAACTAACAAACTCAAAGACTAAACTAATGAAAAAATATTTTATTAACCAGCTTGGAATACTTTTTTGAAACTATGGCAGGACTCTTAGAAGAGAGAAGTGCAGCTTTTTAGCTGTGAATCACAACATTCGTCCATTTTATTAACTTGCTGGATCATTTTCGGAGTCACGAGGCCACTGGAGCCAACCCATGTACTGTTGGACAAAGACGGTGTACACCCTGGACGGGTCTGTTGCAGGACCCAAAACTTAACACTTGATGCCAAATGTGGGACAGATGTATAATACAGGCTTGTTTTAGATTAAGATTGACTAGTGAAAAAAAAAAATGAAGTAAAACAGATGATTACAATAAAAATGGTGGGATATTCTCAGATATTCTTAGCAAAATTCAAAAGATGTATATAAATGTGAAAGACAACAGACCAGTATGTTTTGTTGTGCTGTCAAAGTGAAACTTTAAGTTCTATTTAAAGAAAAATCTGCCAGTTTTTGTGGTGTTCTTTTTTCCGTACAGTGTTCTCTGTTTGGTTGTGCACAAAACAAAACCATTACTTTTTAGAAATTAAAATATATCAAAAGATGACTCAAACACGTAGGGACTTAAAAAATTTATATATATTGTGTTCCTCTGAGTACTCCATGTTTTTATGTGCTTGTTGTGCTGCTGTTTTGCACAAAACTCCAATTTACTAGATTGGTGCAACCTGGGAGTTGAAGCTATTTCCATATTTGTAAAACCCTCTTGTTCATAACTGTGCATCATTTGAAACTTAATTTAATTCACCTGTTTTGACTAAAAATGAACACAATTCTGCCACAAACACAAATTCATTTGTGCTAAATAACGTCATAAAAAAGAACAATTTTGCCATAAAGTATTTTTTTTTTGTTACCCCCGTCTCTCTCAATGGACCACCTCTCACTGTGCCACACAGTTTGAAGTTCTTCCACAGCTGTGTTCCATCTGCTTTGTCTCTTTGTTAAATTGTTTTAATATCTATGAAGTGATTTTTGTGCCACTGTATTGTGAACAATTTTGACATTGAAATGTCTTAAGTTGCAAACAAAATGTAAAATTTTAAGAACAAAACTTCAAAAGTTTCAAATAGAAAAATTATATATTTGCTTTCAAAAAAATTATTTTTGCTTTCAAAAACATTTTTGCAACATAAATGGTTTTTAGATGCATTGTCTCTCATCTTAGTTTCTATTAAGTCATTTTTGTGCTACCGTATTGTGAACAAAAGTCAGTTTTGAGATCAAAATGTCTTCAATTGCAAACAAAATGTGAATTTTGAAGAATACAGCTTTCATTTGCAAATTAAAGTAGTACATATTTGCTTTCAAAAAAAACATTTTTGCAACACAAATGTTTTCAGATGCGTTTCTCTCATCTCTCTTGTATGAAGTGATTTTTGTGCCATCATATTGTGAAGAAGAGTCACAGTTTTGAGAAGCAAATTTCTTAAAATGCAAATAAAATGTAATTTTTTTAATTCAAATCATGAAGCTTAACTTCTAAAACTTTACAATTAGTTAGCAATTAAGAACATTTGAAATGCATAATGGTGGCACAAATATCACTCCACAGATAACAGCTCTTAAAAAAAAAACATGGATGGATATAAACTAAAATAACTGCCCAGTTTTTTTTTGTTTTTTTTTTTACAGCACAGTTATTTAATGTAGCTTTAGGCTGTTGATATGGCTGACAATGTGGAAGAAATATATTCTCCTTATTTTTCTTATTACAGTAAAAAATGTTCATATTGACCGTATTTTTGCTGCCACTGAAGGTCAAAAACACACATCAACACCAATGTTAACCCCTTAGATCATCTCATGGTCAAAAAGCCAACATATACTGGAAAGTTAGATAAATGTGAGTGCATGATCATTGACTTCCTCCATTTAATGTCAATGGCATGCCAAGTGGAGCTGTTTTCTGTAAATGCTGTCAGTCAATATTCCTGACAGCTTCTGTTTCGGCTGCAGTTGAGTAACAATCAGCTAACCCCACAAATCTGCCTGACCTTCAGCAGCCCTGACACCCACACACTAGACTTAGGAGTCTTAACTGACGCGCCATCGCCACTCGCCAACAGCACAGCTGCACTCCTGCTCACATAAAGTGTACTTTGCAGAATATGCATGCAGAAGTTGGTTTAGAAAGATGGCTTGTCTGCTTCTGGAGGGAATGGATTTATGTCTTCCCTCTGCATCACTGAAGGACAATAGCAAAGAACACACTCTTTAGATGGATAGCATCTGTCCTAAAGTAAAGCACTGGCTACTGTATGAGTGTAGTTGGCATGAAAATTGTGTTTTTAGCGTGTCTTTGTACCATTTTTCTGGAAGACATTTACAAAGAATCTAAGATTAAAACTCTTTCTACGGAAGGTAAAAACAGCCTACCTTATTTTTTTTTATTTTTTTTCTCGTGATACATCTATCTAACTATAACATAGAAACAGGTTTTTTTTCTTATAATAAAAGACCAGGTCCCGAGTTACACGTAGTCATTCCAGCCCCTCTCGTGCATCATTCTGTAACCATTTAAACATCCTGATCCCCTCATGTGGATTGACGACTGCAGGATCACCAAAATGCAGTCGCCTGCGCAGCTGCAGCCTTACAAACCTTCTCCTCAAATGATGACTGATTTGAACATTCTTAATGACCGACAGCAACAACATTAAAACATCAGACATTGATCTGTTTTTTTGGTGTTTGACATTTTCTCTGAGAAACTGCTTTGTTTCGCTGCAGATTGTAGAAAAATGAAAAAAAGTGTCATAGCGGAATGAGTTGGGTTGAGTGGCTGTTTGGGTTCCGCTAATGTCTGGAGTTCAGTGAACTTGTGGTTTTTGGTTTATAGGATTTAATCATTGCATGAATAAAGGAAACAAAGAGCGGGTGGCTGGTGCATGAGATAAAATTAAGAAGTTTGAGGATTGTAACTCCACTCATGAATCTTAACTTCATTAAAAAAAAAAAAAAAAAAAACTACTATTGAGGAGCATTTCTTTTACTTCGCTTTCCCTACCCCTCCATAGGGGAATTTTTAGGGCTGGGGGTGTCTGAAATAACTTTTGTAATGATCAACTCTTTGTAAGTAGTGAAGGAGTTCGGACCTAGCCTGATATTGTTTGCCATTTTTGTTGCAGATCTAATGGTAGCTTGGGGTCGTGAAGGGCTGTAAGATAGCAGGAGTAAGTGTAAACAAAGGGATGATGGGATTTCAGCGGAAAGTTACTTCTGCTGAAACAGTCCCGTCCACATTCCAGATGTGATTTTAGATGAACTACCACACCGCTATACAGAAAATATCTTACAAAGCAACCCAGGCTTTTTGATTCGGACAAAGCATGACAGAATCATATTGAGAAGGCCACCAAGAACACTTTTACAATAGATCAAAATGTAGCTGGAGTGGAACTTTCAATTATATTGCAATTATGTTTATAGAGATTGTTTTGTTTAAAAAATCAACTAAATACAGTTTTTAATGCAAGCACAATTTTTTTTAAAACCTTTTTGCCCATATTTTTGTTAGACCCCTTCCAATTTCATCTCCAAGAGCAGACCAACATAACTCAAACATTTATATTTTTTTGTTCTACAAGCAGGAAAAAAGTGTATCTGTAAATCAAAGTGCACTGGTTGAAGCAGTCTGTCATTTTGAGAGGGCAAAACACATTTATTGATTCAAAGCATAAAAATATCAGAGGAGAGGTGATAGAAGTTTGGCACAAACTGATTGACCTATTGCGGTCAGGACTACAGGGCTAATATTTTACTTCTTCGGGGTCGATGTGTGTTATAGAGCTTCAGTGTGTACGAAGACATCAAACCCATCATCCTAAAGATGCTGGGATGGCACTTTTATTACATTCCTCCTGCATTTAGCCTTTTCTTTCAATCTAATAGTATTGAGTTCAATACTATTCTGACATTTTTGACATTTTTGGTCTTGCTCTTTTTTCTTGCATATGTTTGCCAAGTCACAAATGCAGTTTAGAAGGTTCTAATATTGCCTTAATGTCAAAAACATTAATCAATACACCACCATTGTTTAAATTCAAAGGGATTCTGAAGCTCAATGTTTGGTGGAGGGCAGCATAAAGCTTGTAAAACCAAAAAGAAATGAGATATATTCTTTTTTATCCAAAGCTATGATTAAACTTTTGATATTTCTGAACCCAGTTTGGGATTTTAATGTTTTTAATCTCCTCTAAAGGTTTTTCAGATCATTAAAGTAACCTTCTGCCTTTCCAAAGTGTTTTAATGAGTTTCACTACGACTAGTTTTAACCTGGCTTTTGATCATCTCTGAAGAAGCTCATATGGTCAGCATATTCACACCAAGAACCAGTTGAATGTGTTATGCTACATACACACCAAACTTGCAAAAAATGTGCGTACCCCGCCCCTTTTTTTGCTCACTGCCTGTCAAAAAATGTGTTCCTGAGCTCACCGGTGCATGTGGGAGAAGCAACCAGCTAACGTTTTTAGCCTGACCGCTACACGGAGCGATGTCTGTTTATCTTACTTCCAATGCATGGAAGACACAGATGATGTTGAGAGATCAGGTTTATTTATTGTGAAGAGTTTTACAAAAACACTGTATCCATGTCTGGGTTTATGTGGTCATTCAAAGACTTAGCTTAGATCACTCAAAGAGAGGGGAAAAAAACAAAACAAAAATAAAATAAAATTTATTATTACCTCGATGAAAATAAGAAAAATATCACAAAGTTCAGGATGCCCGATCAGGCAGCCTCTGCACCCTGCAGCGGCTCTATGTCTGCTGGTGTATCAAGCAAGCGAGCTCCACTAGCCCCCGAGAAGCTGAATGTAGGCAGAGAGCTGCTGCTGCTGCAGGTATGAAAAGCTGGAGATCTGTAACCGTAGCCGGGATGAGCTCTGGCAACCCTGCAGCTCCAGTGGGTTAAGACATTCGATGGAAGTTCAGGGCAAAAACGCTCGCATGATTGGATTATTATTCTACTCACTGAGTCATTAAAAACATCACGTACCCAAAATAGAGTCCCTGATTGGTAGATATGACACGGCAACCCCTAAACTCCAGATGTATTCAAATTTTGGGTACGCTTGCTAATCAAAGTGAGCCGCGGGACCTCAGATCACATCTGTACCATGACTCAACATTGAAACTGGCCACTTCTGCCAAGCAAAATGGTGTGTACCCATAGCATTAATTAGGTTGCAAACGGTAAAGTGTCATTAAAAATATTTTTTTTAAATAAAAGTAGTTTGGTCTGCTGAAAGAGTCGGATTAGATTGCATTCAAAGGAAAAGCTGTCAGCTTCTGTTCGTAGTGAGATAAAGCCAGATTTTTTTTAATTATTTCATTTGGTTTTTCCTGTTGGTCGAGGCTCTTCTGTTTCCTGCAGTTCTGGTGATTCTGTTAGAGAACAGCAAACACGAGAACAAATGCAGCGCAGGGACACTACACTGCTGTAAGAGCCAAGGTAGCGTGCAAAACCTTTGGCCGCCAACCTAAGTGGAGGATTTCATGCTTGGTCGCATCGTATAGACTGCAAACAAACAAGCCTACCAAGGAGTCCACTAGTGTGCTCGAATATGCAAACAGTTTATGGGAAACCTGCAGCCATGCCAACACAGATGAGCCTTTTTGACCGGCACGTTGCTGTCCGACTGAACAGTCGAGCCTGCAGTCTGGAAATCAGCTGATTCGTGACCACAAAGAATGCTTTTAGCTTCAGCAAATCATGTTTGTGATATTGAGTTTATAAAAAGAACACCTGACACATTTCTTTGATTGCCATTTTTAGTCAAAATTAAAAACACTGAATTATTTGTTACGCCCCAATGGGCAAACATGGTGCATGGATGGGTAAATAAATAAAAATAATAAATAAATAAACACAAAGTCTATTGAATAAAGGAAAATCTGTGCCCTGAAATGAACGAACAAAATGAAATAATTAGTGTACTTGTTTAAAGGGATTGGAACTTTGGCCAAACATAAAATAAGTCAGGGAGACTGCTGACCCAGCCATGTCGACCGTTAGAATTGGTCTGCTAAGAGTTGCCTAACCAAAATCAACGTAAAGAAAACAAATAAAAAAAGCCCGCAAATCAAGACTACCAAGGTCCAAACTAAAATAACAAAACCCAGCAGTGTAAGACTGCTGAGGTCAAAGAACAAAACAAAACCAGAACAACAAAACCTAAACATCAAACCCAGCTGCCTCCTGCTCTGCTCCCTGTCTACTGGGGGCGTGGCCTCTTCTGTTTCATAATAGTCAGCAGGTGCCAGTAGAGGAACATTGGCCACACCTGCCAGGTGAGCAGACTGACAAAACAGATTAAGGTGCAGCAGTAGGACATAACACATTTTCCAGGACATAGTTTCTGCAGAGCAGCAGTAGTTCATTAGACATTTGCCTGTTAGTTCTGGGTGGAGTGAGCCTGTTCCATTTCTCACCATCCATCTTTTTATACACTCTCCCACTTAAACCCCCAAAATAATATTAGCAGTACAACAAAAATGGCGTGCAATATCGGAGCTTTCCAGCTGTCCAGTTTGAGCCAGATGCCAGCTCAGACGAGGAAAAATAAGACAAACGTTCTAAAAGTAGATGCATCAGAATGGAGAACCTCTGGGATAAGCTCTTTTTCAAACTCTTTGTCTTCTCCTGATTCACCACCATTTGAATAACAAAATACTCTGAAAAGCAATTTTGTGCTTAATTTTCTTGATAAATGGCCTTCATCATGAGAAAAAAACATATTAAACACCAATTACAAAATTTTAATCAGAGTGGGTCTTTAACAACGATAGAAGACCAAGAATTTTTACAAATATAATACTTGAAATAAGTATTATTGTAAGTATACCAATTATTTCCATAGAAGTTTCTTTGTTGTTCATAGATCCTTCTATTTCTTACAGACAGGAACTTAAAACAGGATTAAATTCATTCAAATGCCAATGAATCCGAAAAGCTTACAACATCCCTTCACCGAAAACAGCAGCTTTACATTCCTGTAATCCAACTGAATAAATTACAGAAGAGTTTTTTATTTATGGCCACATGCAGGAATGTATAATTATTGTTATACATGCACTGCCAAAAATATTGAGTAAATGAGACACATTTTTGTGCTATAAAAATGTTTTTTTGCCTATTGTATTTGTTTATGTTATTGGAAGGAAGATTATTGTGCAGATCAGCAAAATAGGCTGTTAAATATTGAAGTGTTGCAACCTGTTAATTATGTCTGTTTTTTAGGAAGGTTTCACTGTTTTTCCTTTATGCAGTAAACCGGTGTTTAGGAACTACTTCCCTGAGGATTATGAGCCCCATGACTGTCCACCATTATTCATGTTCAATGAACTACCTCGACACTTGGTTAACATTTTGTGTGACAAATGGATGAAACAACTTTTCCTAGTGGCTATCAGGGCATGCTAGAATGCTGCACCAGTAAAGCGGATTCATTGGAGCATTTGACAAAAAAAAACCTGCTCGGACACAAGTGGAGCAAAACCCAAATTAAATTGTCCTATAAAACTCAATACAACACTAATCTAAGGCTTCATCGACAAAGCTATTTCTTTATCATAAAGGAATCAAATTAATGTGAGTAGCAGGTAGAAATTTTACTTAAGTTTCATAATTATCACATTGTGCTTTCATGCTCTAAAGAATTATGTAATTAGAATTGGAGCATTGAATGTGACCAATTGCCTGGGAGATAAAGGACTGGGTATTCTGTTAAAAACTCTCCTAAATGTGGAAGTCTTTGCACTAATGCAGTTCTTCGACTTTATTAACTTTATTCGGTTATTTGCCTTCCAAAATCTCCTTACAAAGAATATTAAATTCTTTGCGTTCAGTATTCCTTCCCTTATGCACGGGGTTAGAGACCGGAGACTCTCCAAATTTGCAAATACAGAGAAAATACATGTCGACCCCTGATCGAAGGATTACGAGTTCGATTCCCACTTTGCCTGCCCATGTGTCGAAGTGTCCTTGGGCAAGACACTGAACCCCAAATTGCCTCTGGTGGAACGTTAGCGCCAGTTGGGCAGTGGAGCCGCCACCAGTGTGTGAATGGGCTGAATGGGTCTGTGACTGTCAAGCGCTTTGGACCTTTTAAGGAAGGTGAGAAACGCTATACAAGTATACGCCATTGACGCCGTTTGATGGTCCAAGACTCAATGAATTGCACGGACCATTCTAAACTGGCCAGGAGTGGATCGGTGGAGTAGATGTCTGTCAATGTCTTTATGTCTGCAGACCACTTAATGGAAATGAGGTAAGAGTGAACCGGAGCTCTGGTTATAAGACTACTACAATCAAAGAAATGAGTCAGGTGTAACTCTAAAAAAAACCCAAAAAGAAACAAACTAAGATCGTTCCTGGTCCTGGACCATGGTCTGTTTGAGTGTTTTCAGACTAAAAATTTGTACCAAAGATGTTCTGGCATCTAAACTAGTATCATAACCTTTTACCTGCAAGATATGACCCGTCCGTGTTGCCCCCAAAACAACAGATGAAATCTTAAACACAAATCTAGAATCTGTTTCTGCGCAAAAACATTCAGTGGAAACAGGACTGAGTACTTTTGCAAAGGGGATTGCACAAGTAATTTAACATTTCTCGTGGCTCTGTCAGCAGTAGTTGCACACATCCAACTAAAATGTCTTGAACTGTGGGAAACAGATTTCATTTCACACAACTTGTGTTCGCTCAACCTAATCCTTTTCTGAGCCCCAGCACCAGCTTTTGTTGTGAAAATGGACATCCTGCTGGGTTCTGTTTACCTGCTTTGTGACCAGTATTTCTCAGAATTAGAAAAGCTCACCTAAAGTGAGGAAATCTTTTCTTTTATGCAAGTAATTACTATTTCTGGCCAAGTAGTAATTCCGAATAGGAAAGCAAAGGGGTGAAAAGTTGAGGCAGGGTAATATTTGACCTAAAACGACATCCCGCCCTCATCGGGATTGGGATAAAATTGAGGCACAGTTGGTGCCAGTGTCTGATTTCCTGACGGAAGCTGGTGAGGTACAATCTCCACGGACAGGGGGATGTTCTGCAAATCTCGCATATTTCAGTATCTTGCACTTAGCGTCTCATCAATAATATAGCGTAAAGCTGTGAGTTCAACTTAAGAGTTGGGACAGCCCGCTGAATTATTCAGCCGCAGATCTGAAGGAGTGACATTACTAATTGAAAGACATCGAGTCCATCGGATTGCTGAGCGGTGGAGGATTTGGAGTGGATGCAACTGTAACATGAATCAAACAGCTGAACCGTTAATGTTCCGTGACGGTCAACATATTCTCTTACTTCAACCAAACTTAAAATTTTACTAGTCACAAGTTGTTATTATTATTATTATGACTATAATAAGTAAGCAGTTTTATTCTCAAATTTCAACTTTGCAGTAAAATATTTCACTTTTTTCCAAACATTGACAGTTCAGTACCTATATTTATTTATTTAAGTTTCTTATCCCACAGGTTTCGACCTCAGTTGGCTCAAACACACTAATTCCCCCAGTTGCATCTCGCTGGATTCCAGATTTTGATGAGCTTGCTCTTGCGAGTGGCTGTGCAATCAGATGCATCGCTGCATGAGCCAGCAGAAAATGTCCCCGCAAGAGGAGGGAGAGGGGGCAGCGAGAGCGTTTCGGATCGATCGCACCTCTGTCCTCGGAGAAACCAGAGTGACCGCCCATGAAATAGTCGCTGTCCGAGTAATAGGGCTGATAATTCCTCCACCTCAAAAAGTTGATGATCCCCCCTTAGTGAGAGCGTCAGGAGAATAGGATGAACGTGAATGGGGACATTGATGTGTACTTTTTGCTGTTGGGCTTGTTTTATTATGCTAAGTGGTTCTAACTTTGACTTAAATGTCAACGTAAATGTTGTCCTGCCTCGGGACTCTGAGCCCTACTGCTTCTAATTGTACTGCAATGTAATACACGCAGCGCTTGTTCTACACCTGGGGTTTCCAGGAGAACACAATTAGGGGCAATTAACTGTATCACCCCATAGCTGTCTCTCCAATGTGTGTTTGTGTCTTTTATACTTCGTTTATGTTTCTACTGAGCAGTATAGTATGGTCCAGTCTGATATTTTGAGCATTTCCAACAAAAAATGACTAATTAAGCTCTACCAAACTGTATTATTTTTGGGCACTTGCTTGTTGTAGGTTGATAGAAAAATGGAACGGACCAGTTAGGGCGGAGCTACTGTTGAAACCTGTCAATTGGCAGTAGGTCATCACAATAAAAGAAAGCGACTGTATTCCTCTTCACTGCCCACAATCTTCTCAGAACGCAAGTACGGGTCAACCCCTGAATGAGTATATGGGACTCAAGCTTTACTAATATAAATGTAGACACACACAGATCTTTTTGAGGGTGTGAGAGGAGCTCAGTTTTTGGATTCCAACAGTTTTTGGATCCAACACTGAAATGTTGCTGAGAATTTGGATTCGTTCGGCTCTCTCGCCTCACAATGAGAAGGCCCTGGTTCAAATCCCGGCTGGGACTTTTCTGCGTGGAGCTTACATGTTCTCCATGCGTGGGTTTTCTCCTGGCACTCTGGTTTCCTTCCATAGTCCAAAACCTGATTAGTGGTTAATTGGTATCTCTAAATTGCCCCTACGTGCGCTTGTGATTGATTGTGTGGGTTGCAACCGACTGGAGAGTTGTCCATTGAGTACCACACCTTTGCCCAACAGTAGCTGGGTTAACTACCGCAGCCCCCTGACCCCAAAAGAGATTCAACGGGTTCTGAAGATGGAGGAAGAGAAAAAAAAAATTGTATCTGTATCTCTATTCAGGGAACTGTAGACACCAAAATGTATTTTTTACTTGCTTCATTGATTCATTTCTTTCTTGGGGATCTCAGGCCTCTGAATTATGTATAGTTCCCAACTGAGGTGTGTGAGTGCAACGCAAAAGTAAAATATTTCAAAGTTACAGTTGAGCACTTGTAATCCAATTTATTCCAAACTTGCCAGATCATTGTAATCCAATTTATGTCAGGCCATTCGAGTGAAGTCGGATTGTCTTTTCTTTGTAACAATGGCCTAAATAAATGACCAGCAGATTACACTGAAGAGTTTCCATTCCAATCTTTGTCATGGGCAGACAAAGGACGTCAGTAGAGAGGAAAATGAGAGAGGTGGAAGATACCTTCTGCAAAACCACACGAAGGGTAAAACTAATATCACAATTACAGTCAGGGGCATCAAGTTTGAATATTAAGTTAATGTAAAGATGCTGTCTGAGGTTTTGCAGCACAATTTGGACATTGAGTGTGTCAACCAATCAGGGACTCAGCTTTGGGCACATGACTTTTTTAGTGACTAGATCAGGGGGTGGCAACCATTAACAGTAAAAGAGCCATTTGGGGTAGTTTTCTACTGATCAAAACCTAGAAGAAGCCACATAGAATAGAATAGAAAAATTCATTATTAGGGACTCAAGGTCTAAATAATAAGACTGTAAAAAAGCAAACAGAAATTTATACAAAAAAGGTCAACAGTCTTATACTGCTGGGTTTTGTTATTTTAGTTGGAGTTGGATCTTAATAGTCTTAGTTTATTTGTTTTCTTTCAGTAGTTTTGGTTTTGCTGACTCAGACGGTCGACATGGTCAGGTCAGCAGTCTTTTATGTTAGACCTCGAAGCTACAATGGAGAGATAAAACAGCCTCATGTGGCTCTGGAGCTGCAGGTTGCAGACCCTTGGACTAGATCAAAGGGCGAAAAAAGAAAATTCAATATGGCAGCTCAATACAAGGATTTTTGTCCTGAAATTCAATCCATTTCTTAACCTGTGCGGCCAGCGCGGTTGCTGGAGACTGTCCCACTTACTGTTGGGCAAAAGCGGGATACAGCCTGGACAGATCACCAGCCTGTCACAGAGCCCCTGGAGCTGGATCAACCAGCCCAGTGGATAGCTTAGTGAGCTAGCTAGCCATTCCCCAGGCTACAGACGAGCTAATTGCGATTGCTACTGCCCAGACTACAGATAAGCTAATATCAGTTGCTGTTGCCCAGGCACCTGACAGAATTAGCGAGGTGTACTTCCAAGCTGCGGGTCCCTGGGCACCAAAGCTTGCTAGACTTGCCCGCCAACGATTAGCTACCCGGCAGATGGAGAGCCGCCGCGGGTGGCGTCGTAGCTTATGCAATTGTTCTAGCTCCATGAGCTTATGATGTTTTTCTTATTTTCATCAATACAATAATAAGAAGATCCTCTATTTTTATTTATTTATTTTTTCCCCCTTTCAGGTTAATGCTCAAACTGGACCACCGACAGATGGAAGTAACGTTAAAACGTCCATTATCTAGATTCAGCTCCTATGGTAAAAGGTTAAATTCACCGGGCATCTCTGAAGGATCTGGTGAATCCAAACATGGCAACGTGATTGCCGGCGCCACTTTAGAGCTCTCCAAAACACATAGATAAAAGTATCCAAGCTACTGGCTGAACATCGTCTATCTTTTCCATTATGTTTTCAACAAATGAATTCCGCAGCAAGGCGTGACAAAAGAGAGGCGACAGACACGATTTTCCCGTGTCTGGTGTGAATGCAGCATTAGGAACACCGATTGGTTTTTAAGGTAATATGAAAGTGATAGACTTGAATAATCACTGATCAAGTGTATTTTGTGGAAACAAGTAAGTCAATCGGGGTAGAGTTAATCACAAAAGAACAGGAAGCAGAAGCTGGATTTAACACCCATTTAAACCGCTTTATGTTAGATTTTTGACATCGCGTTGGACAATCCCGTTAAAAAAATATTCTAAATTTACTGGTAGTTTTAAATCTATAGTAACAGTATAGAAGAAAAATCCAATACAGGCTAACATTTCTTCACTATCTCCTTGATTTAAAAGAAAAAAAAAAAAAAAAGAACTAGCCCTTGTGTCTTCCCTTTGTTGAATGTGTTACACCTCAAACAAGCCCTCTCTCACAACAATACAAGCCTCCGGATCAAGTGATTTAGACCACGCATGCTTGCTAGAGCTCATGATCAACCACCTATAGCTGCAATTCTGATGCATATTATAGCAGGCCAGTCTAATGGAATGACAGAGATATACTGCACTGCAAGCATTCCTGGTGGGAGTGTTTTTCATGGCATCCCACAGAAGCAGAATCCCTTGCTGTCAATATTCTTCCTCTGGCTGAGGTGTATTAAAAGATGTTCTCCCTGATGGGAACAACAGTTTTTCTCTGTTCACTCCTGTTTCAAATTCATCACCACTTTTTAGCAACATTCTAAGGTCATTGTAATGAGCTTTTCTATATTGTAACCATTTTACATTATTTATTGTTAGAGTTCCTGAGGGGGAACCGTTGACCATAAAAGGAGACTTTGTCTCTCATTCTCCAGTGTTTTTGTAATATTTTGAGTCCGCAGGATATCTGTATCTTTAGGATCATCAGCTCATAGTTATTCATGTCACTGGATTGTGGAAATTAGAGGCCAACCAAATGCCCACGTGATTCGGCTTCACGCTCTTTATTAAAATAAGCTCACAGAAAAGAATGAAGGCCACAAGAGATACGGCGAGGGGGAGTGACAATGAAATAGTCTTTCTATCAGCAGAAATGCTCATAAATATTGTAATTGTACGGTTATAGAAAAGGGAATGGTTGTGAGGGCTGCGGCTGACTTTGAGTGAATGCCGTGTCACCTTTTCAATGAATTGAACATGAACATTGTTGTCAAAAAGAGGAATAATAAAGGCCTTTGGAATGCAGCAAGGAAGTCATTCAATTTCTGCTGTGGAAAAAAAAAAAAAACTGATTCTATTTTCCTTTTTTTGACAGTGGTTAACTCTGAGGACAAGTGGGTAACAAAGTGACAAGAGAATATCTGTTTACTCCATTGCAATTATTTTTTGACACTTAAAAATATGATTGGTGAGAAACATAGAAGGTGAAATAATGATTCATTTTAACTGTGAAAACCAATCAGGTCAGACCTCATGCACTCTCAAAGAAACCTGCTTTTCCAGGCGATTAATCTTATTTTTTTTTGGTTGCAACTTATTTGTGAAATAGCATCTTGCTAAAACCTGACCTTTTTGTTTTCTGCCTCCATATGTCTGCTGGATCGTGTCTTTTGTTTTTTTTTTTTGTGAAACAAAGCACTAAAATGGAACGGTTAAAAACAGTAAAAAGCAATCATTTACTGTGTGTTTCTTTTCTGCTGTTTCCATTACAAATATTTACACAACTAGCCAAAAGAAATGTGTTGTTTAGTAGAGGGTGTGGCTTTGACTCACTTCAATAAACTAATGTTTTCGGTGTTTTTAATACTTTCTGTGAGAGGGGCTGTTAAATAGTATGCAAGCAGAGGGATGATGGGAAATGAGAGTAGAATTATGCTGCATACATAGTCCCTCCCACAACTCATAGGTAAATTTCATAAGAACTTCTGTTGCTCTGTAGAACGATGTTTAGAAAATGACCCATTTTCTTGAATTTGACTAAAAACTCATAATTAAATGACCAAAAAGAAAATTCGATTGATCGATCGATTGATCTTGTTTCTTTAAAATGGGGTTTGAGGACTATAAGGACAAAAAAAAACATATTTTTTCAAACTTGTTACAGAAATAATGAAATGCATGTATTAGAAAATAATTAAACAAACAAATATAAACAAGACACACTTATATCACATTTCATTAATTAAATATAGTACTTATTAAAGTAATTATTAACTCAAGCCTAGTAGAGTTTGTTTGATTGATTCCTTCAAAAGGAGTGGGAAGAAGCAAATTTATATAATCCCAACTCTACTTAGTTACTTCATTTATAGTTTTGAAATTTTTTGTAATCCGCTTCTGAAAAGATCAAGTGCATTTTTTTCAAGTAGCAAAGTAAAGTGCCTGTTGATTATTGTTTAATCTAATAAAACATTATTTCATGATTTCCGTAAACATTGACATCAATCATACATCATGTAACATATATGTAATACTCATTGATTAACATCAGAATACATTTCAATATTGATCTAGAGATTAACCCTACACATTGGAACTCAAGTTTTCAAATAACAATAGAGTTCTTTGATTATGAGCCTTGTTTCCACTGAGCGGTACATTCTGGTATTTTGAGTGTTTCTATGGTTAAATGGACCCATTAAACAGTCCTGAACCGTACCTCTTGAGGGCCCCATTGGTTGTAGGTCCATTTGAAAATGGAATGAGACTTTGGGGTGGAGCCGCTGTAGCCACCTGTTGATTGGCAGAAAGTGATGACGACATCAGAAAGCACTAAACTAGCATTTCTGCTTTCCTCTTAACGGCATTATTCTTCTTATCCACCCGCAATCTTCCTTCAGACAACATTAATTCCTGTAATACACGATGTACCAGAAGTAAAGCAAGAAAAAGACGAACTGCTAGTTGACCTCCATTGTTTTTGATTCTTTTCTAGTCGTCGCACTACAATGACACACCAGCGGTCTGCACCACTCAAAGGCTTAACTGAGTGGAGACACTCGGCAGAATTAACTGGACCGCACCAAACCATACAGGACCTCGAGGCTTTTACAATACATCAATAGAGGACTGGAGTATGTCTTTAGGCACTAAAGATGTAACAACGTCTGCAAACTTTATAACAGTCCCACAAATTTTGGTTTTGATGTCTGTTTTGAACTGGTACCGCTTTATGCACCATCTGTTGCAGTCATTAGTTAGTGGAGAATGCAACAAAAGGCAACTAAAAAAATCACAACTTCTCTCTTCATGTAAATACCTTGTATCGCCAGAGGCAAAGATTATTGAGATGTAGACTGCTGCATGCCCCAGTGTTACAATTTTTTCTCTTCCGGTTGAGTTAAGAGCTAAAGTGAAATCGGTAATGGTAATAAAAGTAGACATTAATTATGTTCTCTCTTTTATTTTCCAATGTCACAATTTTACCTTGGATGTTTCCTGTGTTCTCAGTCCACTCCTGTTCTTCCATCTATCCTGTGCTGTTCTGTCTCCCGAGCCCCGGCTGTTCTGCTCCAGGGCAGCTGACAAGAGCCCTGACCGCCGCCTGAACCTCATCTTTGATCCCTCTCATGAGGGCATTTTAGGCCATAATCAGCACAGATACAGTCTGACCAGCTGCCCAGTGCATGCTGCAATGACTTGAGCATCCCCTCTTGAAGATTGCGTCACAGAAAGCAGCGGGAACGTTGTGCGTAATAGGTGTTACAGCCACTTTAAGGTCTGACCTCATTACTTTTTCTATACTTAATTGCATTAATATGCTGTGTATAATCCATAGTACTAGCTAAATCCTCATTCAGAAACTGC
This sequence comes from Oryzias javanicus, assembly GCA_003999625.1. NCBI lineage: Eukaryota > Metazoa > Chordata > Actinopteri > Beloniformes > Adrianichthyidae > Oryzias > Oryzias javanicus. Next base: position 20,330,749 of record CM012459.1, read on the forward strand.
AACTTTTCTCTGTTATCATTTGCTATCATTATCAATGGCAGGTGTAATCCATCTGCTGAGTATTTGAGATGCTAATAAATGTGTTCATAAGAGCCATTCAAACAGCCTGTTGGCCGTCCCTCTGACCTCCTTTTCCACTTCACAGTGCCGTGTGAGTTGCACTGTCACAATCTAACATTTATGTCACTTCTGTTAAGACTTTGTACCAGCTTGTCAAGTGGCAGAAGAGAGAAAAATGATCAGTGTGTGAAAGACAGACGATCCAGGAGGACAGAACCATCAGAACAGAGCAGCTATTTCTAGTTTGTGAAATCTGATTTCCGACGCAAAAGTTCAAATAGACTCAGTTCTGCAACAATCGCTAATAAGTGAAAGTAGGGGTTAGTATGTTGCCCAACAAATTTAATTTATCTCATTTACAATTTTAGATGTTTGAACAGTTCTTTAAGCCATCTTGCATTTCCTATCTCAAATGGGATTTATTCATTGCGGATGAAGCAGATCTGTGTTAAACAGTGTATTATGTTGTTTGACAGAAGCCCCCAAAATGAAATTAAATTCATGTTTACTTAGTTAATTAAAAGTGATCTTTATTTTATACTTCAGTAATAAAAATATTCAATACATCTTCCTACATCCAAAGCAGAACAGGGACAAATGGGTACGGACTCCACAGAGAGCTGAAATGTTTTCTCCCCCCTTTTTTTTTGAATGTTCTTTTAAGTCAGTTCCCCTTACCCGTTTACAAAAACATCAAAGTAGAAATGCTTTTTACTGTATACTTCTTCATTCCACGTGGGTACATTTTGTTTATGTCCGGGGAACATTTTACGTCACTTATTCCTATCAGGAAGAAACAGGAAGCACTTGAACTTAACATTTGGAAGCCCACACTCGTCACCCATCTTACATGAGCCCGCCCACTATCCCAGGAAACGCAACAGGATTGGCTAGAACTTCACAGTACTGAATGGAGTAGAAGTGATTGATATATATCCTAAGACAAATTGACCTTCACTGAAACGAGGAACTGAAAGCTGCGACTTTTTTCGGTTGCTGCAGAATCGCAACATAAAACTGAATTTTGGTGCCCAAACCATGACATAGGATGGGAATTCTGAGCAGAGGAAAGCAAACGGAAAAAAATAATAAATAATGGAAGTACTAAGCTTTACAATCTGTATTTGGATATTTCACTGTGTCTCGTTGTTGCTCCGTGTTTGTCCACGGCTCTGTTTACATGAAAACCACTTTGGTCCAGTTGTTCCGACTCAAGCATGCAGTCTATTCAGGCTGAGAGAACTAAAGTGAACTGGAGCTCTGTACGATTGGAAACTGTCTGAGACCACCTCGAAAAATTGGTCCCAGAGCAGTTTCTGGTCCCGGACTTTAGTCTGCTCGGATGTCTTCAGACTTTTCCAGATTATAAGGGGAAATGAACTTGCGTTCCCTTTAAGCCAGGGGTGGGCAAACTTTTTGATTTGTGGGCCAGAAAGGGTTCTAAAATTTGGCTTAAGGGCCGGAAAATTGAAGCAGATGGAAGTGAGTATAATTTAGTAATGAACTCTAAATAAAAAGATAAATTGGAATTTAAGAGAAACTGCTTTTAATTTGGATAAAATTCACATATATCATTTAAAAACAGAAATTTGGGAATTTTAATTTCTAAATTTTGATTTTGTTCTCTTTTTGGTGATCCAATGGGTTAACCAAATGTGTCCAGTCTGAATACACCCATATTTGTCCTTAACATAATTAACTTTTAAGTCATTTTGTATTTTATATCTTTCAATGTTACATAACTGTCCTAAAAGATTTCAGATAAATAAAATCGATTTTAAATGACTTTATTTATGAAAGATATAAAATGCTCTTATAGAAAAGGATGACAAAAAACAGCATAACTGTAAAATATATTCAAATAACTTAAAGGCTTAACAAAACATAGATGTAATTTCTTGCAGCATTACATCCTGACCAACTTTTTCCCAAAGATTACAAGAATAGCAACACAAACAACCTTAGAAGCAGAAGCCATAATAATAATGATAGTTATTGACTGAATACGAGAGACCACTTCTGCCAAAGGGGACAAAGGGGCTGGGATTCACACTAACACAGCCACTGCACTCAGTTCCCAAGAGTATAGAATTACTTTGATTACATCAGCCTTGGCTGCAATGACTGCAATTCAACAATTTGTAATTATGTTTCTTTTCTAGTTGTTTTTCATCAGTGTTGGAGAGATGCGGTTGCGTACAAAAAAAGTTCAAGGATTTACAGATTACTCGCAATCACGGCAGGACACCCATATGTCTTTAAAATTGGATTCCAAGAATTCTAGTGAGGGGAAACAAAATTAATCCAAGGGACACGAGTGTTCATCATCATGATGGGCCTAAACTCTTTGCAACAAAGCCAACAAATGTGTTGAACAGCACTTATTATGTTCTTTAATATGATTTATCTTTAGTCTAAATATATTATTTTAGATATTTTTTTTAGGATAATGACATAAATTGTTTTCTAAAAGCTCAAAATTATAATTAAAGTTCCCCTCCAATGAGTGTTTTTTTAGTTTTTCACATGTACGAGTTTCATTTTTCTTTCAAAAAGAGAACAAATGTAATAAGAAATCATTTTGGTTTTGCATTTCCGAGTATTTCCCCTTTAAATCTCTGTCAATCAAACTGTCTCAGACAGGTTCTGTTTGAATGAATGATCTTCTTTCCATCAAAACATCTATGCCACACATCTGCTAAACCTTCATCTGGTACAGCTAGCGTGCCTAGCTCAGGTGTCGGAGAAGAGAAGATGGCGTCTTCGCATTGACTGCAGTAAATTCAGCCGTCGTTCACATTTCTGTGGTCAAATCAGGGGTAGGGGTGGGGCTGCTCAGGTCAGCTCCAAAAGCCACGCCCCCTAAGAGGAGATTTCGGAAATGCAGACTTCAGATCAGCGTGAAAAAATGGCTTTTAAAGACATTTAGGTTGTGTAATTTTGTTTTAAAAACTTCACAATGACAAAACACTACTGGGAAAGCTTTTTTTTTTTTTTTTAATTAAAAAAGAATCACTACCATGAAATTAGTGTTTTTGAGGACATATATTAAGAAAATGAAGCTTAAAATTGCATTTCTGAGTTCTGGTGCCAATTTTGTTGCACCAGTACTGTTATGTTGGGGTTTAAGGGCTATAAGCTTGTGGTAGAGCGTGGAAACAGATGGATGACGGGAAATGGGGGCAGGCTGACATTGTAAAAAGTGAAACTTTGGATCAATTAAAATCTCTGTAATTTGGTACATTTAAAAAATATCAGTTTTTATCAAAATATGTTTTATGATAAGTAAACCAGTAACTCAAAATGTTGATTGATGAAAACTGATCGTTTTAAGAGTTCCAAATTACAGAACTTTTGCTAACTGATCCAGTTCTTACTGTACTTTGTGAACAACAGTCCTGTCAACAACTCGGGCGAATTTTTAATGAACTCCTGCTGCTGTCCTGGATAACATCACATTTAAAAAAAATTTTTTTAGATTAAAATAGTATAATTATATATAAAAAAAAAAAACAACTGAATGATTTTTTAAAAAGATCAAAATGTGATTGGAATGGAACTTTAAAGTACTTTATCTCCAAAGTTGCCAACTAAGTATACATATATATATTTATTAGGTTTTCATGCTAACAGGTGAAATTTAATCTGCTGTTTACCATCACTTTATCACAAGAAATATTTTTCTGCAGCTCTTATTCATACATTGTTTCAATTTAATTCTTTCAAGAATTTTGACCCCCCCATATTTCTCCACATGTAATCACGAAGCATTCGAATGCAAGATAAATATTTAATATTCTTTAAAACAGATATATGCCGAGAGAGCATTTTTTAATGTTTACATGCTCTCTCTTGGATCTGCCGTTCCATTATTCAGATGTATTTTAATATTCATTGCTCTGGGCTTGGGAGGGCTTCATGTCTGTGGTTAGCGTCTGCACCTTACGCACTGCATGACAATTAGTGCTTTACATAAGCACCAGCCAGCCACACGCCCACATATCTGCACGTACACAATCACACGCTCCCACACTCGCACATGCAGAGACGCAAATCCCTAATGTGCTCCCAAACGCTGAGAAAAACATACAAACTTCCAACCCACTTTGTGCTGTGGCCCTTAAAGCTGAGTTTTATACCTTAATCTCTCTGTGTGATGTTTGTCTCCACCGTCACTGACCCACTAATACGAAATGTTTACGTTTAATGCTTCATATCAGTTTTATGCGTCTACTCTTGAGTTTTCATCTTTGATGGCCATTGCAGGGATGCTTAGGGTGATGAGGCGCTCCGATTCTCTAGTGTGGCTCATCACAAACACCAATGAAAGTAAGAGCTGCAAACGCAAGGACCAGTCAGCCCCAGGCCAGCAAACAGCCTCGGATTACAAAAATCTATTGTGTACCTGCGTGTGTGTGCGCGCGCTGTAACATGCGTGTTTTCCTGTTTCAATCAGCTTGTTGACGCCAAACAACCTGACCTGAGACAAAGGAATGAAAACAGGCGAATAAAAATAAAAGTAGAGGTAATATGAATAGAAGCAAATAAAAGTCAAATTAGTAAGACACGGGCAGAGCTGTGGAGACAAAAGATGTGAAAAAGACACACAAAAAAAAAAAAACTGGCAGAAAAGGAAATCTGTTCAGTTCCCTTGGTGATGTGAGTCATTTTTATTGGTTGGATGTGCTGCTATGTCGGTAATGATTTTTCTCTGAGACCACGGGGTGTGTGTTTGATGATATGAGAAGAGGAAGCTCAGTTGGATAGAAAAACACACGAAAAATGAGGGGTACAAACAAGAAAATTTGAAGTAAAGTTGTCGCTCATATATCCATAAACATCTCAGAATAAATTAAGTAATTGATTATGATCCTTTTTTTTTAACCCTCAACTAGAAAATGAAGCAAACAGTTGTTTTAGTTTACCAGAAAATTGGACTGAAAAATCGGATGCGATGAGAACGAAGAAACCTCGAATGAGCTCATTTGTGAGAAAGTGACAAATCAAATCCAATTTCTTCTTCTTTTATCTAAGGCATACATTTATTTTTATCAAATAGAAAGGAGTTTAAGGAAGTTTTGGCAACGGGATATTTCTCTGGAAGGATGAGTTACAAAGACGAAATGAATTCAGCATGCAACTGAAGGCAGAGGCTTTTGTCCGCATTGGTTTCCATGATTTGTGTGTTTTAACTCCCTCCTGTCTTTATGCAGTCATGTGCAAGAGCATGAGGTCATTTACATTTAATCTTTGATTTTCTACAGTTGCTGTGTCAGTAAGCAATCTGTCCTCCACGTCTGTGCGCCTCTAAAACCTGTCAGTCATCAACGCCAAATCGGAAAAAAAAAAAAGTGCCTTTTGATGGTCGTCTTTTTTTCTCCTCCATCCTTTGTTCCTTTCTTCAAGAATGGCATATAAAGCACGTTGAATAGATAAATAAATCTGCCCGGCCCTTTCCTGCTTCCTGAATTATTTTTGCAGTTTGAATTATTACTTTTTGCCAACTGCTGCACTCTCGGCCATGAGCAAGGAGAAATAATAAAACATTATCTCGTATATCTACATCCTAGCTTGTAGTTATAAACTTTTTGTCAAGGCTGTTAGAGATTTAATCTAAATCAGTGGTGAAGCAGAAATAGGTTAATCTTTGTCATCTAATGGGTCTTCGCCTTTTACATAAATCAGAGAACTGTGTTTTTCTTTTCTTCTTTTTTTTTTTTACGGCCTAGCGAAAAAATTGTAAATGCAAATCAATTTTCTAAATGAAGAAGGCCTCGCTCATATTTAGCAGGCATTACCTAATATCAATTTAATTTCACATATCTAAGTGAAATCAAATAATCTTCTCCAATGCCTCCGCTACCTCAAACATTAGCCATAGAATTCAGAGGCAGGGGGCTGAGTAGACTGTTAATGTGCTTGCAATTGAGATCTTAAGTGTCCTTTCACACTCTAATCAAATTGATAAGGTGGTCTTATTGCAAGGGCATTCCGACTGTCCTCTACTTTGAGAAATTCTTGTTAAGTTTCTCTATTTCTCTTCGCCTACTTAGTTAACTTCAGTTGGATGCGGTTCAAAGATGTTTTAAATGCATTCATGGACAGCAGCCTTTGATGATTTCATCAAAGGCCTCCCACCACTGATCAATATGTTTTTTTTTTGGATGACTGAAAGCAATCAAAAACATATAGAATTAAAAAGTTAAAAGCAAGCTGGACCACTCGTAGCTTACAAGGGGCATAAATGAGTGCCAACAATGAGTTTTCCTTAAGTTTTGGTGAGTATGATAGTATAAATTATGACAGGCTCTTATCGTTAGGTTCACACTGGACGTGGAAGCGCCGCGATGCGGAGCGCGCGATGCGGAATGCGCGCCGCGATGCGGAGTGCGCGATGCGGAGTGCGCGATGCGGAGTGCGCGCCGCGGCCAACTCTCCTGCAATTCACATCAGACGCACATTTTACCGCGACGGTCGACAGGTGCTTCTGCCACACCTTTTTTTTTTGTTTTTGCCATCACCGGTAAGATAATAACCAAAAAATATTACCCCATGTTTCTGCTAAGAAGAACCAAGTAGTTTGTTGGCCTACAGTTCTTTAATTTATTTGTTTTTGACACACAAAGAGAAGTGTGTTTGTGTGATTGTATGTTTATTCTCATCTCTATAGTCTATTTAGATACAAAAACATGATCACATATGTCAATCGCTGTGTCTTATTGTGAAAAAATTGTTATATTTTGAAAATAAACCAGACTTTCTCATGTATTTTGATGTTACTTCCTGGCAGACATGACGCGAATCTCGCACAAAATAGACCAGACGACGAAAAAAAATCATCTGCCCAGTGCGAGCCTTCCGTGGAGCCCCGCGCCGCTCCGAGCCTGGCGTGTACTACGCCTTAGGTTAACAAGGCTGCCGAATGGAAGCGGTCTCTGTTCCGCGGCGATTCCATGTCCAGTGTGAACCAGGCGTAAGTCAACTCTTTGGCCAAATCCTTAATCTTCCCTTTCGCCAGGGGTCTTTAACTAAAATTTAAAGGGTCGAGATAGAAAAAAAACGTCTTGAAGAAAAAAAAAGCCAAATTATTCAGTGTAAAATATTTTCAAGTAGCCTGCATATTATGAATAACTAACTCCCACTTCAAATTTATTCAGAACAATTTGAAACTTTGTGACAGTATTTAATGTCACATAGCATAAAACAAATGGTGTGACTCTACAGGAAAACTATCAGGACAACTGCTGACATCAAGAAAACTAGATGAAAGGAGGATCCATGAGCTTCTTTCTCTTTCAAACACCTCCCTAGAAGGAAGTATATTTGGCAAAATGTTTAGTTTTTCAGTCTACTAGGGTTGAATTTCAAAAACTCCACAAGAGGTAGATAGTCTCTGCTAAAGATTCCGGACCACGGTCTGTCAGTTAGTGACCCTCCTCTACCCCTACAGGTTTTACCTACCATAATATTTAGCCCTTTAAACTGTGAAATATGGAAGACTTAAGTTGTTGCTTATCATCAAACAAGTGAAGAAATGTAAAGAAAAGCCTTTCTCTTTTCCCCATGTGTGACGGGATTCGGACTGGACCCAGGTCTTTCAGAAATCGGAAGAGAGCTGTGAAAGAAAAATCCCGGAGCAAGATTCGTTATATTGCTTGGACTTTTCCCACCAAGTCTCCCCTATCTGTGAGAACATGCGCTTGTATCAAGTAGCGTCTATCCAATGGAAACAGTGTATGCTAAAATATTGTTCTTGAGTGTACACATGGCCGCTTTGTACCTATCATAAGAATTATTGTACAGTCACACTCTAAAATCATTAACAACTAAATAAATCTTGAGCACAAACCATAAGAACATGTTTACACAGTTTTCATGCGGTTAGCAGCACTGATATAAGAATGTTTGTTGTAGTCTACAGTAAAGCCATGAATAAGTCATTTCCTTTGACTTTTAGTGTTTCAGATTGCTGTGTAGCCTATATTTTGGCTATTTATTTTTGTTTATTGCTCGAGATCTTTAAAAGTTTAGTGTTTGTTTTTCTGTAAGTGCTTTTCTCTGAGGTCCTTCTGCCAGATTTCAGTGAAGTTGAAATATGTACTTTGACTAGGCCTTTTGAAAACCTTGAAGTAGGTCTGCGGATATACTGTTGCATCAGAAGAAAAAAGCAAAGGTTTAGCTGTCACAACACTCAATTTCAGTTGCAATGCTATACATTTTTTAAGTATTTTTCTTTTTCCCAAACATAGTACTGTAGTTGAGGCTGAAGAACTACACTTTGGTAGGTGAATATATAGTGGCATAAAAAACCTTGTGACTTTATTTCAAGCATTTCTAAACCTAAGATAAGAGCCCATGTTTTTATTTATTTTTTTTTTCACTTTGATCTCCTTTAACCGTTTAACATCAGACCTTTAGCTCAATTGTTTCTATTCTTTCAACTACTGTAATTCTTCAACCGTTGAAGCAATTAACTTAATTCCAGGGGGTTCTGAAGCGAATAAAAGCAGCCTTCCACTAATATGCAACACTTTATTGTAGTGAAGTGTTTGCAAAATCGAAGTTAATCAGCCAATTCTATAAAATATAAATAAAAAAACGGCTTTGCACTGTGATGCCAGCCTCTTTTCTCAGAATCAGCTGGTTTACTTTGATCGCTAAAATTGATTGAAGAGAAATGATAGGTCAAAGAGCATGCCATTTGACATCTTTGGTGTTAAAGGATGAGTTAATGTTTAACATTTATTTTTCTGTCTTAAAGTTTCTGTTTTTCTAGTGATTTAATGGATTTTAGGAAAAGAAGTGCCAAATTTTAGCATTAACTCAATTATACTAGGCTATTTCCTTTAGAAAACCAATGTTACATTATCAGTTTTTAGGTTATGAAATTACTGATCTGAATTTTTCCATAGCCTAATGTTTTTGGTCCACATATATTTCCAGCATACTTAAGCTGTTGTTGTTGTTGTTCACCATTTGGCAGTCCTGTTAAGAGGTCACCACAACGTAACACCTTCCTGACACAAACCTATATTTTACCTGGGCTGGGGACAGGCACAGGGAGACCTGACGTTGGGTATTATGGGTGGGTCAGTAGCTTGAAGGGTCTTCCCTAAGTACCCACACTGGATTAAATATCATTATGGGAAGCGGACCCTGTTCTCCTACACACCAGTCCTACTCCAAGCCAACTATACCCTCCAGCCGTAGAATATTTATTTGTTAAACTCATTAAGAAAACAACAGCAATCCTTTCCACAAATTTTTGATTTTCAGTAAGTTAGAAAAGTTCTGGCAGTTTTTCTAGTTTTAACTGAGAAGTGTAAACCTTCATCTCTAACCTTCAGCTATGAAAGAAACAAATCCATAGTTTTGATAAGATCTTGATGGATAGTTTAGATCCCATTACAATTATTTTCAAATCCACATGATATTTTAGATAGTAACACAGTTCAAATTCAGATGTCAGTGCTTCAACCACTCTGTTTACATTTTATGTATTTATTATTTATAAAACTTAAAGAAAAATAGTTTTCATTTACTGTGGTATTTATTTATTTAAGTGCTTATTTTATAAGATTACCTATAATTTATGAGTCAAAAATAGGCTAACTTAGATTTAAATGACATTTCTCTCAGACAGAAAGTGTTTGAGTAAAACAGAAAAACAAGACAGAAATGCAGCTCCGCAAACGTTACTTTTTCTCGCGAAAAATGACTCCCTCCGTCGCTCGTTTGGTCCCAAAGTCTTCTCATCATCATCGTCATATTTCCCAGGATGGTCATCTTTTAGACATTTTTTTAATTTTTTTTCTCTGTTATAAAACAGTTTGCGACCGCTTTGCTCCCTACATCTTTCCACTGCTCCGGTAAACAAAGGAGTTCCTCACAGGCTTCTGGGGGAAATTACAGTGAAGACACAATGTTGACAAGAAAACACAATATTTTCAGAAACTGTTTGAATTTTTCAAATGGAGCAAACTGTTCAAGAATTAGGGTAATTCAAAGACCTCTTGTGAGTTAGTTTTAGCCCATTTGTACAGGTAATTATGACATTTTAAAATAGAAATGGTGATCCACCTCATTGGAGAAAGAAATAAAAGGAATCTGAATCTTAATTACTGATTTTTTTTTAAGTGAAACTGATTTGTATTTTTTGCATCATTAAAGACAGAGAATTATTGCAAGGAGCATAATCAAGGTTTAAAAAAGTAAAATACAAGAAATATGCAGTCTATGTTGCCTAGAATTCATGTACATTTTTTTGCCAAATTTAAGGTTCTGCGAGTTGTTTAATGCTCGTTTTTCCATCAGTACAACTGAATATCTCAGCTCATTTATGAAATATAACAATTTTTTCTCTTAAAAGCTTTCCAGAGTCTCCTGTCCTGTAAACTGTGTTGCTTCCGTCAACTGTGACAAGGTGTCTGTCAAGTATTTTTTGTGCAATAAATTTCTTAAAGTTGAATATTTAACAGTTAAAAAGATTGGAAAGATCTGTGGAGAGTGAAGTCTTATATTAAAATAATATAAACAAGTTAAATGTGGTTTTATGATGAAAAAAGCCTCACCCTCCATCAGTCTACCATAAAATCCCTTTTAAAAAGTCATATTTTCAGATAAATTGGACAGTTGAATGAAAAATATTTAGTTAATCGACTCAAACATTTTCAACCAAGTTTGTTATCAAATGTGTAGCATGTTTGTATACGTTTTATTTTACACAAGATTTGTCCGTAACATTATAATGAGGCAAATATTAATTTTCATTAAAATATTTTAAAATTCATTTGAGTTTAAGCTTGTCAATTGATTAATTTTGAACATTAAAGGTGTATAAAATAGAATTATATAGTTGTCAAAAAAGAATATTGATATTTTGAGGTTTTCCTGGACTTGAAATGTACCCCTAATTATAGATTCATACAATAAATCTAATCTATATATGGCTTTTTATTAACAATTAAGCATACAGTGAGATTTTGCATGACTCTATATCATTTATATTGTGGTGCAAAGTCATCTTTTAGCTTCCATCTTCTTTACTAGAGGATTTCTTTCCTTCCCCTCTGATTTTAAACCATATTTTTTGTACTCTGGATTTCACTGAGGTCTACAAAGGCTCCGATTGTCTGTCTCTGTTGTTTTTTGAAAAGCCACCTTTTGCAGTTTGGATCAAAGGGTGAGTTGACATAATGGATGAAAAGGACGCCAAAATAAGGCAGAAAAGGTCTGTGGATCCGGTTGAATAATCCAAAATGGAATGCTGACTCTTTCCCCTGAGCTTATGCTTTTGAAGACTCTTTTATATCATCCCAACCATGACCGAGCACGTCTTACAGGCAGTAAAGACTTTTTCATTCATTGCTTCTAGGATATACCGCATACAGACATTTCTTTATTTGACATACATTTTTCTGCACTTAAACATTTTCATTTTGTATTGGTGAATTAAATGTTTTCCTATTCAACTTTTATAATCTTAGTGGCCATTCAAAAGCCTTTTATATTTCGATGCCACATTTATCTATTTGCCGTATAGTCTATATAGTCTGCACGCACTATAAAGGCGGACTTTCAGTGTCATGGCCATAGATGTGGCATAAGACCCGACGGAACAAATTGAAGTAGTTTAAAGAAAGCATCATTTGATTAGAAGACTGTAATATGTTTCTATAAAACCACGACTGCTTTTAATAGGAGTTGTTCAATATTCAAATGTTTCAATACAAGAGTTATGGAGGAAGCATTTGGCTTGAAAACTTTTAAAAACATCCATAACCTTGGCTTATATTTGTAGCCAACTTTCAGTATTCTGTCATTTTGTGACTTGTTTTTTATATGAATTTTCTGCCCTGGGAAATAAGTCTAGCTTTAATTGAAACTCTTGCCAAACAATGTTGACATTTTATTTTAGATTTACAAAGTTCTTGAAAATCTTCTCTATTTTGAGGTGAATTTTATTTTTCTTGATAAGCAACTAAAGGGATAAACGTCCGATTTATTGATATTAAAGATAAAACTACTAAAAGGAAATATAATTTCAGATTTTTTTTTTTTTTTTTCCGTTTCAATCCTCACATTCTTTGGCCTTGAAACGCTTCAATGGAAACATCCATTCTTGTTCTACAATGCAAACAAGAGCAGGATTTTATTGGCCTGCGTCACTTTACAACTATAAGGATAGGAGACAAAACTAAGTTGAACATTGAATTGACCTTTTTTACAGAACCGCATTGAAAGCTTTGACTGTTTAGAAATAATATTTCTTTAGACAATTTTTTAAAAATCCTTTAAAAGGGCACCACCATGAAAATTCTATTTATTTAGGTTTTAAATGCATTTTACTGTTTATTCCTCACTATAAAGAACCCTAAAGCGGTATTTTGATCCGTTCATGCATTTAAGAGTAATCCTCTAAAAAACCTGCACAGTCTGCAGCAGCCCCTCCCATACCCACGAAAACGAGCGGATGGAAACGTGCTGACGTAAGATCGTTGCCAACGTCTCCCTCCAGGAAGAATCTGCTCTGACGCGGAGCCCCCAGACTAACAACATTCTATTTATCCCCTTACCCAGTGAATTTCAGCAAAAAAAAACATTCATTTTAGATGCAGAATATCGTATATCTTCCAGTTATGTCCTGTCTTCAAAAAACTCCAGCTCTAATAGGTGTGAAGTTCAGAAATACTATTTTAAAAACTCTGTCTGGAAAAAAAAAATCAACTTTAGTCTGGGTTCATATGAAATATTATGTGTTATTCACGATTAAATGCCCACTGTAAACTTCTAAATTTAAATCATGTCAACAGGAAAATGAGACAAATAGTTATCTAATTCAGAAGAATTGGAAAGGTGGAAATGAGAACAGCAGAGTGAAAGACAATTACAAATGAAACGATCAAAAATAGGTATTTCTGACAGTTTTGTTTATTTTTATAATTGCTTTATTTTATCTAAAATATATTTTTCAATATTTCTGCAATGCCCAAAGAAGCTTGCACTGATGATTACTAAATTGTTGTCAGAGACTGATATGGAGTCAAAAGTGTATTTGTTGGCCAGTTGTGGGGCAATACATGCCATATGTTTACGACGGTTTCTAATGTGATTTATCCAATCACAACCAAGTAATAGAGGGGCTGCATATTATTGGTCTCACGATAGGTCCACAGCCACACTTTGGACATACCTGCGTCAAGATAACATGTTTTTTTTGGTTTGTTTATTTTGAATGTTTAGGAGGGCCAATCATACCAAATGATGTCCAATCTATTTTTCTCAAACTGCTAAAGTCAGGGTGAGATACAATTTTTTTTTTTTCTTTCTGCCAAAAAAAGCAAATATTCCCCCCTTACTACATTCCATTATCATCCACCTTAGCAAAACATAAACACTCACCTAAGCACAGGTTTCAATCAACAATGTTGTTTGTCCTGGCATAATTCCAATTTCAGCAAAAAAAAAATCACAATGCAAGCCTTCAAGACATTAACCCATGAGTGGAGTACAGCAAGAGTTTAAGGAGAGATGGAAAGAAACTCAAGCTGTCTTTTTTTGATAAATCCTGGAATAAAGTCAATAGATCTTTGCTTTGCTCTTTACAAAAACATAAATGATCTATTTTAATTTGCTTTATCAAAAAAATGCAAAAATTTTAAGTATGAGGCTAAAATTCATCTTTTTTTTATCTTGAAATGTTTTTTCTACATGCGTCATCTTAGATATTTGGGACAAAAAGTTTCTAAAGTTTTTGCAATGAGGATGAAATGTGCAACACTGAACAAGTCAAACAAGTTGGGTCAAAGTTTTGTGTTATAAATAATATATATTAATTGGAATATTAACATCAAGGTGTTAATGACAATGGCTGGTCAGACATTAACATTTTATCTAATGCTTTTTTTTTTTAAGGATCTTGTTCTTAAAAGTCACTTTGTATCTAAGGGATAATAAATCACTGACAGTCTGTGACATTGGAGCTGCCCTTAGAGAAGTGTTGAGTCGTTGAAAACCTTTTTGCAAGAATGAGAGAATATAAAAACCATCTTTCAGTTGGCCTGTCCCAATGAGCATGGGAATAAAATTTCATACTCTGCTCTCTGTTGCATTCTTCTATCAAGAAAGGTTTATGCGTAAAGAATGGATTTCTATAAGTGTGCTTTAAGTGTCTCTCCACATTTTAAAACATCCCCCAATTCCCTGCCATCCCTATTCTCATCCTCCCTCACTTATCTACTCGTCTTCCCTTGCGTCCACTCATCTATTTTTCTCATTCTTGCTTTCTAGTGATCATCATTTTGCTTGTATTGGCTATTCCCTCAACTATACTGGTTTAATGAGCTTCTCCTTCAATTCCTTCACTTATCTGCCTGTCGGCCTCCCTATACCCAACTCTTTTCAACAAGCGCGTCTCTTTTTTCCTGTTTCTGGAGTCTTTTATTTTTGAGCATGAAAACTTGGTTTTCTACCACATTAGCAACACTACAACATATCCTTCACTCTCCTGGTAGGGAGCCTGCTAAAGTATTTGTGCTTCTTATATTTCTTCAAACTTGATGAGCCGTTTCAATGACAATGTGCAGACATGTTTGGACTTGTTTGACTGTGTGTAAAGAAGTGAATGTGGTCACGTGCGCCTCAATATTTATGTTTTAGTCTGTTTAGTTTTATGCCGAACGATGCTCGCTTCTGTGTTAGGAAAATATTATGATGAAAAAGAAAATAAGATTTGTGGAAACGAGTAAACTTCTGTTTTTGAAGATGATCTCCAAGTTCTGCTCTTAGCAAAAATTAGTCTCTTCGACAACTGTTCTTAGTCTATACTAAAAATTATACTTGAACTTTATTTTTCATATACTATCTATATATTGCACGGTGGCACAGTAAAAAGCCCAAATCCCAGTTGTGCGGAATTGACACTCCGGCTTTCTCCCACTGTGTAAAACGTCCCATAGTTGATTACTCTAAATTGTACTTATGTGTGAGTGTGAATGGGTGTGGGAGTGTATGGCCCTGCAACTGTAGGCAGTCGCCAGTTTTCAGCTGCGGGGAGTGGGGGGTTAGACGGAGACTGGGGTTTCTCTGTATTCGTGGATTCTGCATATATTCACTTAGGTCTCTGGTCCCTATCCCCCGCGAATAAGGAGGGAATACTTTATTTCATCTCTACAGTCTGTTTAGATACAAAAAAATGATCACGTTTCTCGATAGCTGTATTTTATTGTTAAAAACTGGATATATTTGGAAAATTTACCAGATTTTCTCATGTGTCTCGGTGTTTAACTTCCTGCGAGGATTGATGCGGCTCACTTGCAGCTCGCACAAAAAATAGACCAGATGAGGAAGGACCGCAGCGCTTCGCGTCTGGTGTGTGAACCCGGTGTTAATCCCTTGTAGTCCCGTAACCCCAAAATAAATATGAGTTAAATCAACTTTTTGAGCTTTAATGTGTATTATGATGTTCATTCCACTCTATAAACAACTCCAAAGTGGTATTTTCATCCGTCCATTTCTGAGTGTTCCTTTTAAAAATTTGCACTCTCTGTAACAGCCCTTCCCAAACCCACAGAAATGAGCAGGTTCTCCCGAACTTGCATCATAAATTGCGAACAGCCCCTTTCAGGAGGACTTTGCGCTGCCAGTACTGCGCCTAGGCTACCACTAGCATGATATGCTAGCTTCCAGAAGCTAGCAGTGATCAACTAGCTTTGGGAGGTCACCCGCCTCATGCGTAGGCGCCTTTCTATGCTTTTAGCATGGTGTAGCAACAGCCAAGCAAGAGCCATTGCATGTAGAGTTTAAACTTTGTGCGGTGGCATACGTCAAAGAACATTCTAGTGAGGAATCTGTACAAAATGCGGTGGATCCTAAACGTATCAGAGAATAGAGTGGATGATATCGGGAAGATGGCTTGAGAACAGGACAAGAATTTTTCCTGGTGGAAAAAGGCGACTTAGAAGAACAGGGTTGAACATGGTAGAAAGATAGAAAGGTGCACGGATCTCCAGTCCGCATGTAAGGGAAGAGTTTTGATACCGAAATTGATGATGCTACAAAGAGAAAAAAAATTTTCATAGCCAGTGCTAATCAGAATATGACTGGTTTTTTAGTGTGCCAAAGGTGACATATGATCTTATTTATGGATGGTTTACTTTGAAAGGTTTCTTATGAAAATTATTTTATAGGCTCTTTAAGGGTTGATGGATGGAATATTTTGGGGAGTTTGAGTCAGCCACCCCCTTAATACTTTTTTTTTCTGTGAACAACAAAGTTGAAGATTGTGAGAAGATGAGGCCTGATTCAGAATTAAAGTATGTTTACTTCTTGACCCAAGGACTGTTGATGACAAAGAAACAAAATCAGGATCTTCTTTTGATGCATCACAACCAAAACTGCTGTATCGTGTGCTGTTTGTTCCAAAATTAGCTGTAGGAGTATATTAGTTCTATGTTCTTTTCTAGTGCTTCAGACTGCAAATGTTATGGCTTTTATGAGTCACCGAGTTTAAACACCCACTCTGGTGAAATTTGTGTTTTTAACATGTTCTTGTGGCATTTTTCTCGTTGTGGAAGACTCGGTTTAAAATAGCGTTTCTGAGTATTTCTTTATTCAAAACATTGTGAATCAGGAGCAAATGAAGAACATTCTGTTTGAAATGAGCTTATTAAATACACGGTGGGCCGCATGCTCCCTGCTCCAAGTTCTCAGAAACTCAGGGGGGAATTTTTAAGATCTATTCTGGTTCTGCAGAAATTATGTCAAGAAAATGACTTTTTTTTTTTTTAAATACAATTTTGACACTTTTATATAAGATCTAAAGATGATCAGAGTGGCACTTAAACTACAGCTTGGTTGGAATTAGCACAGCACCTGCAGAGACTGTGCAGCTCAGTCATAATTTCATGTTTCATTTCAAGACAAAGAATAAACCAACAGAATTCTTTTTGTCTCTGATTAGTAGGGACTGTAAGCGATTTCTGAGTCACTGTTGTCCCACTTTTACCACTAAATGACCTCCTTTTGTGATTTTATCAGTTACTAAGCAGACTTATCTGATAGCGGGGCATTTTAACCATTCACCTTTTGGATTTAATGTTTATTTGATTATCCAGTCCCTCATCAGTAGATAATATGACCTATTATTTACTTGACACCTGTTTTGGAAGCCAGCTCCATTTGGATTTAAGAGGCTCTTAGACAGGATCAGCTGAATGCATGGAGGGTCATTGATGATAATCAGAGCTCCCTCAGCTTCCTGCATCTTGAGGTGTGAGTTGTGGTGGCTTTAATCACCCGCCTCTGACAGTTTATGCTTTCAATTTAGCTTCAAAAAACGCACTTATGTACTTGAGATAGTTCTGTCATTTATCATCGGCTTTTCTAATAAACAAGTTCTAAGCAAGGCAGAGGTCACTCTGATGTGTGACGATCTGAGCCTCAAAATGTACGGATTTCCGCTGTGGTTTTATCTTCTGTGTTTGTGAAGAGAGACACGGCGAGCAGTTAGCGTCACAGTCAGACAAAGATGGAGATAAACAGTGTTTTATGAGGGCCAGGGGGCTAAAAGTGTGTGACAGGAAAATCAAAGACTCCCGTTCTTCCAAGTTCACTTTGCTCATCTGTCTGACTCAGGGATCCTATGGGAGAAGCCTGCTGCTGTGCGTCAGAGGAGAAAGTCACTCCTTCAACACACGAGTGGGCGGTAAGTATGAGTGTGTGTGATCTCAACGCTTTTGTAGCAGGGGTGCAGTAGGATTTTTTTTTTTGACAGTAATGATACAGGGTCTTCACAAATTGACAGATGGGGAGGAATGGGTTCAGAGTGAGCATGGAGAACAAGGAAAGAGGAAAATCAGATGAGATCTTGAAAGCAATTTTTTTTATTCACACAACAAAGCAACAAAGACCAGTCAACTGGACATTACCTGAATTGATTTTCTTCCCATTTTGTCAACATTTTTGTGATATTTTTCTTTTCTTATTTTAAGGTTTTTTTTTTTTTAACTTGTTCTGTCCAACAACCGAATGAACGGATATGGAGAGGGGTGTAAAAACATCACTTATGCCCATATTTGTGCAAAAGTGAGAAGGCAGATGGGTAAAATGAATGTATCACGTTGGCCTCATTTCCACTGAGCGTTACGCTTCGGTCTGGTATTTTGAGCATTTAAATTGTAAAACGGACCCATTGGACAGTACCAAACCATAGGACTTTTGGGCCCCCATCCATTGTAAGGTCATAGAAAAATTGAACAGTTGGGGCAGACCCGCTGTAGCCATCTGTTGGTTGGAAGAAAGTGATGACAACATTAGAAAGTGCCAGTATAGCGCTAAGCTAGCATTTCCGTTCTCCTCTTTACGGATGTATTCTTCTCTGTCGCCAGCAATCTTCTTTCAAATAAGATTCAATTCCTGTTATTCACGATGTACAAAAAGTAAAGCGAGAAAAAGACGAGCTGCTAGATGATGATGTTTCTTTTCTAGTTGTCGCACTACAATGATGCAATGACATGCTAACCAACGGTCCACACCACACATGCACCGAGAAAAGAAAAACACTCAGTGGGAGCAAAACTGATCTAGTTAACTGACCCGTACTGTTCTACTCCTTACTTTACTGGACTGTATCAGACCTCTCAATGGAAATGAGGCCCTTGAGTACTCCAGCAAAGGGAGGAGGCCTGCCACTCCACACTCCAGAACCAGCAGCAGACAATGCAGCCGCCTGGCCAGTCCAGGCACCCATAGTCCCCCCGATTGACAAAGACCCAGGAACAACCCCCTTCACGGAGACAGAGCCATAGGACTGGACCTGGCATCCCAGAGTCTAAGAGTAGGAGGGGCAGAGAGTGTGCAGAGCCAGATCCCCGCCAGGACAGGGACATGCCCCACCCCCAGCCCCAGATTCAATGCCCACGCCCAGATGAGAGGCTCGCCAACGTCTAGGAGTCCTGTGGCCCCACCTATCCCCACCCCCAGAGTCTGGCCAGGACCAGCCATGGCATCTTGCACTCCACATTTGGACAATCTTTCTACCAGATCCACCAAGGACAAACCAGGGGAAGTGGCAGAGAACGATCGCCTGAAGGGGAGGCTGACACCAGTGGCCAGCGTAGGCCAACAACAGGGCAGGACTCCGTAAGCCAGAGGATCCAGCTCTGGTTGATGTGAGAAACTATGGAAAAACGGGGTTCCCGGGAGTGTGCCCCCAAAAGGAGTCCTACCCGCTTCTCAGGGAATACAGTCTACCCAGCTCGGATGATGTGAACTGCCCTGCTGCATGGAGAACAGCTGCAAGGTCAGGGGTGCAGAGGCTCCCGGATGCCTCAACACTAGCCGCCGGCCAGCTCACCCAGTATAAGTGTATAGAGATTCAATTAAAACTGGTAGACTGGGTAGATACAAACTTCTTCATTCTCTTTTATGCTTTTTATTTGTTGTTTTGCTTTGCTCCAATTCAAGGTCACACATTTTCAATATATCATCTTGGTTCCCCACTATTGTTTATACAACATGTTATAGAAAACTTGCTAAGAAAAATGCCCACTCGTCTTAGCTTTCCTCTATAGTTCAGACACTCGGTTTAATTTATTTTGAAAGGTGCTCTTGACACCTTACCACACGTTTTACATATGTGGTGTAACACGGAATTTTTCTACAATGGCATCATTAACTCGACTGAAAGAAATGGAGGGAAAAACGAAGGCAGCAGTGCCTTTACCACAGCAATAGCTGCTATCCGTCAACAACGGGGCCCAAATGGACGTAGGAAACAATCCATCACAGACAACAAAGGAGCAGTCATGGGGCGCTTTCTTCCAGGAGATCTCTTGGGGTAGAAATGCATTACCTTCTGTTCTTGTAGGGAACGATGTCACAGACGAGGATAATTAGATATTCCCTTCAATTTGCTGTCATTTCTCTTTCAAACTGCATGTCAGTCCTCCATTAATGGGAGAGTTCATAGTGGCAACAGATTAGATTATTGTTACACCTTGTCATCCTTGTCTTTGCACATGAAGTGCACATATATGACAATGTATGATCATCCTTCATTGTCAAAAGGAACGTTTCACCTTTGAATTGAAAACGAATAACATTTTTTAAGCTTTTGATTCTTCCGTTATTCCACAGATGATTCATAATTATTTATTTTATTATCAAATTTACAGACTATTTTTGGCAGCAATGCTTTTAACAGAATTCACACAGATGGAATATTTATTTATATGTTGTCAGTGTAAAATATAGAGCATATCTGTGCCAAAAACTGTAAACACTGATGGTATAAATCTCACTTTTTTATGTGAGGATAAAAGAGAAAAAAACATTTTTCTGTTTTTTTTTTTTTTTTTTGAGTGGGCAGAGAAAAAAAAATCTCAGTGGATTTATTTCATGTGAATAACCTTGTCAGCGCTTCAAGTGAATGCCAGTTTGGAGAACAAATAGAGACCAGAAGCTGTTTGCTTGTTGCAGGACTGGGGGTTTAGAATGTTTCTGTCTATGAGAGGCTCTGAATTTGGGGAGTTTTTTAATGAGCCCTGATCATATTAGACATGAAAGAGAAGACATAGTAGAAAAAGAAGCATATTTGTGTTGAATTTTAAATAAATGAGGATCTCGTGTCAAAGATTTAGATGTCACTAAAAGACATAGTCATCAACCTTTGTACCGGGTTGGACCTTTTTGCTTTCAGAACTGCCTTAAGGAACCAGTCTGACTATTCCGAGCATCAAAAAGGCATTTCTGCCCACAGAACTGCTGCTCACTGGATATTTTCTCTTTTTCTGACCATTCTCTAATAACCCTAGAGATGGTTGTATGTGAAAATCCTTGTAGATCCACAGTTTCTGAAACAGTAAGACCAGCCTGTCTGACACCAACAACCACATTAAAAGTCACTCAAATCACCTTTCTTCTCCATTCTGATGTTCAGTTTGTACTGCAGCATCGTATTGACCATGTCTACATGCATAAAATTGCTACCATGTGATTGCTTGATTAGACATTTATGTTAAAGAGCAATTGGACAGGTGCGCCTGATGCTAATACAGTTGCCAGAGAGTATATATTTAATTTAGCACCTAAAAGGAGAACAACAAGCATATTTTGAGACATCTTTCTCATTGATTTATTTTTTCTATCAATTTTATAAACAAGAAGTTACAGATTTCTATCTCTGCTTGCCTTGACTTCCCTTCTCTTCCTTATTTTCTCTCCTAACCTCTTCTCCCTCTCTGTGTTTCGCCGTCTCTCATTATCAGCCTGCTTCTCTTATCTCTCCGCATTTCCAGTGGTTGCACTAATGTCATGAGCATGAGAGGCAAGGAAGTCGACAAACCTTTAAAGCTTCCTCCAAGTTGTTGCTAAAGCTTCAAAATGTCTTTCTTTCACTAAATACCGGTGCTCAAAGTAATTAAAATGCCGCCGGAACAAATAAAGTCCTTGAACCGCCACCCGACATCAAGTCTTTTTCTCTCCCTGTTGCCATGGTGCTACAGGCAACCGGCACAGCGTGCGGTAAGCCACCCGCCACTGTGTTCTATTACAGAGCAAGAGATGCTGCTTTTGCCCTCACTCAGCTTCTCTTATAACCTTTTATCTAATGGAGTTAAGAAAGTGGCTGGTTTCCAGTCAGAACCTCCTCTCTGAAAGTTTCATTCTTTAAGCTTTATTCTATAGAACACATCTAAATCATTACGTCAGCAGCCATTTTGATGCTAAATACGTTTTTCAGTGGAGATAAACATATGTGGACGTGAAAATAAGAAACTATATATGCATTTTGAGTCTCCTTCTGGTTTTATGCAACTAGTTTGAAAGTGATTTTGTTCTACTAATCCCAATTAATTTGTGTACTAAACTGCAAACTATATCTACGGTGGTCCAGAAGTTCAAAACACATCAACAAATCACTCAATGAATTAATATAATAAACAACAATTAAAAAAGCAGAACAAAGAATAAAAAATTACATTTTAGAAATCAAAACAAAATTCCAGAATCCAAAACACAACAGTTCCACCCATTCTTTTTTAATTTGGACAGTTTAGTTTTTTTAAATGTCTGGATACTTATAAAAGTTTTATAAATAGTATGAAGCATATCTGGCATCCCTTCATGTCAAATAACTTTTAGTTAAAATGATGGAGTGATGTTTCATTCTTTTTCCGGTTCCCATAATGAATAATAACATTTTGGAAAACAAAAGTAATTTCCATAAATGAAAATGAAATGTTCAAAAATGAAACAAAGGAAATAGTTACAGACACAACTAAAGTTCTTTGATTGCTTGTTCAACTCTGGGGCGGCTGTGGTGCACATGTAGAGTGGTCAACCTCTGATCTGAAGATTGGAAGTTTGCGCCTTAGTTACCCATGTGTGGAAATGTCCTTGGACAAGACACTAAACCCACATTGTCCTGTTGGTTATAGATCGGCACCAGTGTGTAAATCAAATGAGACTGTTTATCACATTTATGTCAGACATAATCAACCAATCAATGATGTGTTTTTAATATTTCATTAGGATTTCTGGACATTTCCAAATATCTCAACTGAATGAATATAAAAAACTAAAAACCTTCTGCTTGGTTCCATGGGGAAGTAATACACACAAGCAATGTTTATGACCTCCTAGCGCCCACTGTTGCAAATATTAAACCACTTTGGGTCCAAAAATGATCTTAATTTGGCATTTATTTGAAAGGGAAGCAAATTAAAGAATTTTTTTCCTCGTAAATTTAAACGTCAAAAAGTTAATTAGGTTTTTTAAATGTGCTCTACCGCTTTGTGGAGCAGGGAGTTTAAAGGTTAACCAAACAGGGCAGTTGGAGGCTGACTCCATTCTAGGCAGGTTTTAAAGTTTTCAGTTGAACCTCCAACTGTTTTAAAATATATCTTAAAGCTGAAATCTAAGTTAAAAATATCCATGGATTGTAGGAGGAATTTTCTTTTATTTGAATCTTCATTCTGTTGCTCCCAAAACCAGCTTTCAAAGTCAATCATTTCAGAACTGTATGACATATTTCTTTGTGATGTTTCAGCCCAATATTCTTCAAACTTTTTGATCTATTGCTCTCCTCCCTCTCATTGTGTTATAGATTTCCTGATATCAAATTTCCTGGGGGAACTCTGTGACTGCGAGGATCCGTGCTTCACAACAGGTAGGAGATTTGATGATCATCTTGACATGCTGTGTATCTTTTTCTATTTTTATTTCGCAAAAGTGCACAGCCGTTTACTTGGGCAAAACATCTCGACTTCTTCTATGCTTCAAAGAGCGTTGCTTCAGATGTGATGTTATTTCAGAGGGAACTTTAATAGCGATGCTGTGATCTTGTTGAAATGGAGTTTAGTTCTTTATTATTGACTTTTTAGGGAAATTAGGAAAAAGTCTTGCAAGAATATTATAAGATTGTTTTTTCCCTATTATTCTGATTAAGTAATTTGAGCTTTCTGTACATTGTTCTTCTTAAATTGCTCGTCTTAATAATTAATGTTTACAAGTGTGTCTGATGCTTTCAATGTATTCGTCTTTGAACTAACAAGGGAATATCTTGTTTTGGTTCTTATAGTTGAAAAATTATTTTCAGTTGAAGTAAAGTAAATAAAACTTGCAAAAACTAGTCTGACATGAAGAATAATAACTTAAAGTTGTATGAATTTGGTTGGTTTGATGGTGGAAGGATTTTAAAAAATGCACATTTGAATACCCTTCCAATTCAACACATTCTCACTCCCAACTCATCATATAAGGACGTGTGGTTAGGGGCCCCTCTGTGGCACTTTTTTACGTTTTGGGTGGCCCCAACTCAGGGGTGGGCAAAAGAAAGGGTTCTAAAATTTGGCATAAGGGCCAGAAAAGGAGCAGATGGAAGGAGTGATTTGGTAATGAACCTCATAAACTAAAAAGATAATATGGAATTTAGAGAAAAACATGCTTTAATTTGGATTAAAATTCACATATATTCATTTAAGAACAGAAAATTTGGGAATTTTAATTTCTAAATTTTGATTTTTGTTCTCTTTTTGGTGACCCAATGGGTTGATGTTCTTCAGAGGAAAATGCGAACTCAAAGAAATCAGAAAAATCACCTTTTCACTCAGGAAAAAACACACACGAATGCCAGAGAAACAAGACCATTCATGAGAAGGAACCAGAAATACAATGGAAATAAAACAATAATTAGGATTTTTGATTCAATGTATTTTAATTTGGAGGGCCAGATTAAGTATCTTAGGGGGCCGCATGTGGCCCCTGGGCCGTAGTTTGCCCACCCCTGCCCCAACTAGTCGTTTTTTGATTTACTAGCTGCTCCCATTAAATATGGGGTCTCCAATTTCGGGTTGTGAACCGGTACTGGTCCGAGGGCTATTTGGTACAGGCCACAGACAGAGAAAAATGCATACACCCCATCCCTCACTGTGTCCACTACTGCATCTGGTACCTGGGATTTAATGGGAACCGCCAGCATGTCAAAAAACAACAAGTTAGGAACACCCACAATGTCAAAAAAGTAACACGGGGGGCCCAAACCGAATGTCCATATATGACGATTTGGGAGTGAGAATGTGTAATCCATTAAAGTTCTTACTTTTCTTTAGTCTCTTGCTAACAAAAGGCATTGATCGTTTTGTGGAAACGTAAAAACTGCAGCCATTGGACCATTACCCGCCACAATGCACACTCTTCAGTTCTGCTCCCTGTTAAACCACAAAGCAGTGCTGCACCTACATGGGCTGATGACTTTGCAAAGGTAGCCCCACTAATGAGCTGACATCAGCGATCCATCAGCATGTACCAGCATGAGGGGTCCAGTCCCAATACCCACAAGCTAAAACACAGGCAGCCATGGCCTACATTGAGCCAAGAACATCCATCCTTAAACACACACTAAAGAGGCTCACCGTCCACTCAAAATCAACATGATCGCTTCTAGAAAGGTACTCAGAGGTGCAAACCTGTGCTGTTTTTTTTTTTTTTTTGTACATTCCTTAGAATTGTAACTTGCTCTTTTGTTTTTTGTGAAATAAGCTTGCAACATTGTCTTTACTTTGTCCAAAGTCTGTAATCCAAGCCTAAATCTCCACTTTCCAATGTTTATTTGAACGTTATAGGCATTTTGAACTTTCTACGCTAATTTATTTTTTGTTTTTTTTAATTTTTTTTAGCATTCAAAACCTGCAAGCCTTGTTGCAGAACTTGTTTTTGATTTTTATTTTACTTTTACAAAATAGTGAAAAGTATTGCACTTTTTATTTTATGAGTTAGTTTACTGTAAAACTTTAATTTTCTCAGTTATTTCTCAATCTATACCATTTGATTAACAGTTTGCTATTATAGATTTTCTGACATTTAGTTTGACTGGGATGAAAATCTTGAATGGGCAGTTTGTTTTGGTTTATTTGTCTAAACTGGAATCTGATGGACATTAGAATCTTTACGCAGTCAACTCTTCTCATCTTATTCAACTTTTCTGCACTTTTAACGCCATTAACAAATGTTTGCTTGATGGCACTCAATGTTTTAAAGACCTACTCCAATTAAAATGTGCTTTTATCATGTTCTTAATTTCTTTATGCTGAAGGCCTTTTTTATATTGGACAGATTTTCCTGTTACATCAGGGAGTCATGAATCTTCAAACACACAAGGTGTATATTTGCATAAACCCCTTTTTTATTAGGCTAAACTTTATTTATGATAATTATATTTGTATGTATTTTTTTGTCAGGCTGGACAGAAAAAAATGAGAGTAGCACTTTAAGCTGCTCCTGATTTGACCCCATACAAATACTCTAACTAGAAAAATTAATTAAGATGAAGTTTTTTCCAGGTTTGTGATTAATAAGTTACATTTTTTAATTAAAACGAGACGTTTTGCTCCCTCTCAGAGAGGACAAATGACTGAGAGGTGTTGGGATGCCCCGCTCAGATATCAAAGCTCACTGGCGTTTCAGTGCTCCACCTTAAACCGCTCGCTCCGCCAGCCTTTCACCTCCTGGTTCTCCTTCCTGATTTATGTGTATAAGTGTGAAGGGGTCCTCTAATGGCGCAGAGCACACATTGGTGACTTGAACAACTCTCGTCTTGTATTTAGTTTTATTTCCTGACAGTCATGAAGGACCCCAGACGCACCATTAAAGAGAAGATGCAGAGGGGTAAATATTCCAATGTTTTTATCTCCATTTCCCTGTAATACTCACATGGGAGTGTTTGCCTAAATGTGTTTGCTTTGCTTTTTTTTCATAACTCAGGTCAGTCAGTAAAAGATTCCTCTTTTTCAAAGAGCCTTAGGCTTCGCTTTTCCTTTGTGAGACATTTTTTCCTGTTGTGCCGTTTGAATAAAAATGGAAGAAATGGGGGTTGTGCCATCAAACTTCAGAGAGGAGAGCATTTCCACATCTCTTTGGAGTCTGGCGGGGTTAACCTTGAAACCGTCTTCTCTGAACTCTGCTTGTGCACACCTGGTGCCTGATCAGACTTCTATCTGTTACTTCCTCTTTGTTTTTTTTAAACAACAACCTTCCTGTGTTTCAACACTTCTTCTGCGTTGAGTGCAGCCATCTCCATTGTTTCAGGTCCGTGCCTGCAATGACACGTACATCGATTTAATTATAATAAACAGGTAGGCGCGCTTGCAGGTGACTAATCTTAGTCAGCTTGATTAATGATGTTTGTGCAGCCAGAGACCAAAATTAGCCGTAGATACAGCAGAACGGCTCTCCGCGCATACATAGGAGTTTGACTTACGCCTGGTTTCGCGTTTCAAACGTCTCTCGGTCCTAGCTGAGTGAGCCGGGCCTCCCCCAATCAGCGCACGGTTTGAACGCACCACTGATCTCCCAGAAACAATGCATGAATCCTCATTAGTCACTCTGATAATTATGGACATTCTTAAACCCCCAATACAAATTGCAATTTTCATAGCTACCAGGCTGCACAAATCCCCTCTCGAAAGGACGGAAGTGTTGATTTAAATCTGTATTTACGGTCACATTACACACTTATCTTAAATTCTACTGTACTTTTATCAGATAGGAGAGGAAATCTGTTAGAAAGCAAGCAGTTTTAGCAATAAAATATTTTTTAGACATGATAAGTGATGGAAACGATGTTTGATCATCCTTAAGTGCATCTAAAAATAGAGTACAGTATGTCCAATCTGGAATGTATATCATTCCAGTTTTTCTTTTAATATTGCTTTAGATGTGAGTTGACAAAACTTGTTCCAGTTTCTTCCATCAACATTAGTCAATTCCACTTGGAGTTGCAGAAACCTGAGTTTATTTTAAACCTGCAGTTTTTAAGAAATGTAGACTCATATGGCTGTGCCATCAGAAATGCAACAAGTTGACATCTTCAGATTCCGAGGGCGAAGACGAATTTTCTTAAAGTAACGTTTGTTTTTAGAGCTATAACAGCTTGGTACATTTTACCATCAACTTTAATAGGAAAATGTTCAAATTATGCTTTTAAAAAACAACTGAAGTCATATTTTTGAGCCACATATTTTAAATGAGGCATATATGTGAGTAAAAGTTGAATGAGATGTAAATTTTGATTGTGTATTTGATTTAAGCATCAAGATTCTGGGTTTAGGAACGCTTATTTTTTATTGCAATTTAAAATGTGAGTTTAATGTGTTTCCATAATGTATTTTCGGGATAGTATAAAAAGGCTTTTATGTTTTTTTTTTTTTTTTAATGCATTGTGTTGTTGTATGATGTGTTTTATCCAGCTTAATTTAAAGATCAACTCCAATGACGATTATATTTTTAGTGTTATTCCCACGTTTTTGTGACATTTTTCTTATGATGTATAAAGAAAATTAGGCGTTATATTGGATTTATGAATATTCTGTCACCTACATTTAGGCCTAATCTGAATTTTTACCTTCTCCCTTCCCCTCCATTTGAAGGCGTAGTTTATGTACAAGTTATGTCCGGGAAAAATAGTTTTTCACCCTCCAAGTGGAGGGATACAAATTCCTCCATTGCGAGGGTAAACTGCGTCACACTGAGAAGCGCTTTTCTCCACGAAGAACAGACATTTACATTTAAATGTAAGTAATGACTTTTTGTTGTAGCACAACCTTTTCAAAGTTATAAAACTGCTGTTGTTATGTATATTCCAGCGCTGGAAGCTCTGCCCTAAAGCTATTGGACGTGTGAATATTGGTGACGTCATTTAGCGCAACTGATGTACAAAAGTTGAGACTCTAATGTTTCATAACTCTTCGTTTGGAGGGCTAAATGAAGTGAAGGGAGCAGGGAAGAATTTGGATTGGGCTTCAGGTGTTACTGCTGGTGGGCCACAAGCTCCCTGCTTTGCTTTATTCCGATTCCTCCACTTTTAGAAAAATAGATCCATGTAAGTCTTTATTTTCTGTGTTTCTGCTAGAATCTGGCTAAAAACATACGACTGTTAGTTATGATTCGGAAAATATTCGGTTTTATAATTAATTTATGAGGAAATATCTTGAATAGATTTATAATATTTATGCATTTTTTATTGCAATTTTAATCATCAACATTGCTGAAATTTTTTTTCAAATAAAAAAATTAAATTAAAAAGCACTTTCAGGACATTTATGAAACTATTTTACTAATAACATTCAAATTACTTGGTGCATTCTTTTTTAGAAAATCGGCATTCGTTTAATATTAAAATTTGCATTTTATAGACTCACTCCAATCATATTTTGATCTGTTTTAAACGTTCCAAGTGGATTATAATTATGATTATGCTGTTTTTAAGCCAAAATTTGTTTTGTAAGAATTAGTTTCTGCCGAGCAGCAATAGTTCATCCGCAATTTGCCTCCTGGTCGTGGGTGGGGACTGTTAGCGGAGAGTAAGCTTATCCCTACAGCAAATCATGTCTCTTTGTATGAGAAATACTCAGAAATGCAATTAAAAGTTTCATTTTCTTTATAAATGTCCTTTATTATCACATAAATGACTCAAGAACATGTTAAAAGTACAATCTTCACTGGAGTATTTCTTTGAAATGAATCAAAGAGTCCAATTCAGCTCTGCTGTTTAGAATTGTATAGCCTCAATCTCCCTTCAAGAAAGTGACCTAATGGATAACCTTATGTTACCATTTCTTATTTCAAAGTATGATGTAAAACAATAACCTGGCAGCATCTTAGAGATGTCTAGACAGAGGTGATGAGTACACTCATAATGAACTATTAAGTGTTGAGCAGAAGTCTGAAACTGTAACATTTAGCACAAAACGTTTTCTCAGAATTGAACAGGAAAGACAACTTCATGGAAAAAATTGCATTTCTTTTTCATCACAGCTTTTTAGTCATAAAAGCTTTGAAGTTTTGAAGAAAAAAAAATGTTATTTTAAGACACATTCTTTTTATTGCCAAGTTTTTTTGACCAGAGCACGCTTTCTACTGCCTCATTGCAGTGTGTTTGTAAATGATTACGTCTCCTCAAAAAGCAAAAATAGTACACTTAATTTGCTATATTATATCCATCATTACAAGGATGCCACTTGAACATGTAAAAAAAACAAGTAGTCCTTTGACTGGAACTAAAGCCAAATTTGTCTCGTAAATAATTGGAATCTGACATTAGTGTTTTGTTTTTGCTTAAACTGCTTTAATAAAAATGTCATAGTTTCAGTATATTTTTAATAGCAGCATTGTATTCCTCTTTGAATAGTAACTGTTACAATTTGCATATTATCTTACAGCTCCTGATAATGAAAATCTGTATCCAAACGTATCATGCTTGCCAAGTTAGACTTACAATTAATATCACAAAGGCAGAACATAACGTCTAACACATTTTTCAAGCATCCAAAGGTGATATGATTTTTGTTTTTTGCTTTGCTATTTATATCTGTGTATGTGTGTCTGAATGTATTTGTGTCTATAGCAGGTACAGCATTGGCACTTAATGGATACACTCCCCCATCATTGAATGGGTGCACATGTGATTATGCTCAGCAGTGTGCATACATCTATGCAGTTTCTGGGCACTTTTAGTAACACTTGAATTATCCTCCTAGGGCAGTTAATGGTGTAGGAAAGTCAAAGAGAGGACAGCGCATCCTGTCTCTCCCTGGCTCTTTCTTATCCTTCCTGCAGATAAGGATACGCTGTATTCCAGGCTAATGTAAGCCCCCAAGACATATTCACCATTTTCCCCTAACACTACACCTATTAGTTATTAATGGAAAAGCTACACACACTGAAAGTGAGCTAGTGTGTCTCTGGGTTGTCTGCAGCTCTCACAGAGTTTTCACTTTTGTAAAGCAGGGAAAACAGATGAAATCGCTGATCCTAATCTTTCATTTTAAAAGCCTTTAAAAACATTTTTGAGGCCAAGTTCACTTTCACCTTTCTCTCAAATATTACATGATGCTTACTTTATTCCCTGTACCCTATGTAAAGCCTCTTTTCAAAGCAGCCTCTGCAAACATCTGTCTCTCTTTTTACACAGAGCCAAAATATCAACACTTGTTTCTACTCCCATATGTCATGAAATGAACTAAAAGATCTAAAAGAGTTTCTAAATTAAAAAAAAAAATTCTCTTCAATATTGTTCACAAATCTATTTAATTCTGTTACAGTTACCTACCTCCAGCCCACCTCACAGGTGTACCATATCAAAATGCTGATTAGGCCGCATGATTATTGCACAGGTGTGCCATATCAAGATCGTGATTAGACCACATGATTATTGCACAGGTGTGCCTTATTAAGAGGCTGATTAGACATTATTGCTGCACAGGTGTTCTATATCAAGATGTTTTTTAGACATGATTGCACAGGTGTGCAATATTAAGTCTCTGATTGGACAACATGATTACTGCACAGGTGTGCCTTATTAAGAGGCTGATTAGACAGCATTATTGCTGCACATGTGTTCTATATCAAGATGTTTTTAAGACATGATTGCACAGGTGTGCAATATCAATTCTCTGATTGGACAACATGATTACTGTACAGGTGTCCCACATCAAGATGCTGATAAAACAGCATGACTAATGCACAGGTGTGCCTTAAGAAACGGATTAGACAACATTATTGCTGCACAGGTGTTCTATATCAAGATGTTTTTTAGACATTATTGCACAGGTCAGCGCAACAGCCTCTTCAAATGAAAATATAAGATCGATACTTGGTGAGAACCCATTGAGAATCAATCGCAGGACTAAATATCGCAATATATACCAGTATTGATATTTTGGCACACCCCTAGTGGCCACCATTTGCATCAAGAGGTACACCACATCTCCTTTACATAGTTTTCTTGTTATCTAGTGGCCCATGGTGGCAGTTGGGTTATGGTATGGGCAGGCAGACCTTGTAGAGACCATAGGTGATTAGGCTATTTGATTGTTTTTGAAGTGCACAAAATTCTGAGGACAATTGTTGCTCCATTTGACCAAGAAAATCACCTCATATTTCAGCATGACAAGGCACAGCCCCATGTTGCAAGGATATGTACACAATTCTTGAAAGCTGAAAATATCTCAGTTCTTGCATGGCCAGCATACTCACTAGACAAGTCATCCATTGAGCATGTTTGGGATGCTCTGGATTGGTGTAAATGACAGTGTGTTTTAGTTCCTGACGATATCTAGCACCTTTGCACAGCCATTGAAGAGAAGTGCTCACTATCCCAGATTTCGCTCAATATTTGAGAGAAGCGGTTATTTTGTGTCTGTAGAAAAGGTTTCAAAACTTTGAGTTCATCTCTCGACAGATGAACCAAAGTGCTGCATTTATAGTTTTGTTCAGTGAATGTGTCTGCATCGCTTATTGCTTTTGAAAAATAACTGCTTACCTTGAAGAGAGCTAGACTGTCGTTTAGCCCTACAGAATAAATTATTGATTTCATTTTTTTTTTTTTTTTTTTTCCACATACTAGAAACACTCCACCTATACATACAGTGGCGTGAAGGCAGGTCAGACTCAGGCCTTGTTGGACCCCCGTATCTAGCCACCACCCTCTGCCACCTCCCCTCGCTTCCCTTTCGCTTATCTCCAGAGCTCACACCTGTGGTCGGCTCGCCACGCTCTCCCACCGACGCCAGAGGCCCCGGACAGGATGGCTACAGATAACCTTTAAATCTAACAGAAAGAAATGCTAAGGGACAGCGAAGGAGGGAGAACTCTCTCCACCCACTGCTCAAAATTCTCCGGCCTGCTGATAGGCATGCAGGGAGGAGATACAGTAAGCCCATGCTTAACTACATTTCCAAGACATGGGCCTTTAGGCAACCTGCTAGCTTAACCTGTTTAAGATACTCTAAATTTTTTTTTTTTCTTCAGTGTAAGCTATACACAGGGAGCTATGAAGAAAGGGTAGTGCAGCTCCTCCGCTCTTCAGGAATGTCATGGTTCTTTGTGCAACTCGAAGCAATCAGTTTTACTTGACAACCAGCCACTTATTCCGCATGTTAGAGACTAATACAAATGAGAACAAGAGCAACAAAAAAGAAAAATAAGGGTTGTGGGGGGGGTGGTTTCTGTGCCCTTAAGGTTGAAAAATCGTTGTTTTTTGCAGCGGGAAGTATAGACTGGCCATAATAAATTTCAGGAGAAGGTGTTGTTCTGACGACAGCCCCGAGCCAAAGTGTCTGTTAGCAACAACAGCCGGTGTGTTTCCTGCACCTCTCAATTTGCCGTCATCATTCACCTCGCTCGGCAGGCACCCGCCTACCTCGCCATTTTAAAGTTGAGCAAAAGATGCAGATGCTCAAAAAAATGTCAGGCGGTCATCTATCAGGCCCAACGGAAACCTGCCGACACGGCTACCATTCTTTAGCTTCGAGAGACAAATTGATCAGAGCATAATCTTACCATACAAGAGCAGGATAGAAACACTATAAATCTGCGGCCACACACTGTTTTGTCAGTCGGGTAATGTCTTTAGCAGCTGCTGGGTTGACCACAGTCTTTAAATACCAAGGACATTGCCCAGAATATTACATCAGCATTTAATAAAAAGTAATGTAGTTAGTGGCGATTTGCCAGAAGAATGCTATCAAACATTGATTAATTACAAATGTTGTCAGTGACAGTTATTTATGTTTCATATAATGGTTTTGATTAATCCTTTTAATGAAATGGTCCACTATGATTTGCTTCTGGGAAACGATGTGTGCAGTCCAGTTGTTACACACAGTGTATGAACACTTTTTACAAGCCAATTTATTAAAAACTGTCTTTAAATCTTTTCAAAATATCACAGATATACATGTGCATCTGTAATCTTTCACATTTTCTTAGTAAATGTTTATGTTTGAGACCAATTCTTCAGACCCTTCACATAGCAATGCCTAGAAATTATTTTTAATT
Organism: Oryzias javanicus; assembly: GCA_003999625.1. Taxonomy (NCBI): domain Eukaryota; kingdom Metazoa; phylum Chordata; class Actinopteri; order Beloniformes; family Adrianichthyidae; genus Oryzias; species Oryzias javanicus. The sequence goes on from CM012459.1 coordinate 20,364,142, forward strand.
AACTGCATTTTTTCGTTTATCTTAAGATTTCGAGGGCACCTCTCAAGGCTTACCTTGCGTCCTTGCACCAAGGTTTCTTTGTTTTTGAGACAAGTTTTTGTCCCTTAATACAAAAGAAGTTGAGTTTCAAAGCAAGGTAAAGAGCTACAGGAGAGAATCTGTGCAGATGAAGAGTCAGATCTTTAGGTATTGGGAAGTAGCTTTGGTGGCCATAGTGCATAGGCAAAGTGGTCGTCTTCTGATCGAAAGATTGCAGGTTCGGATCCCGCCCTAAGTGTTGAAGTATTCTAGAGCAATACACTTAAACCCACATTAGTACTGGTGGTTATAGGTGTTGGACAGCAATGTGTGTGTGACTGTACCACGCTTTTGGTCTTCTAAGAAGGTAGGAAAGGACTACATAAGTATACACCGATATATCTCAGAGAAAGACCTTAAATGAATTGAAAAAACTACACATAGAATGAAGTCTAATCACAAAAATTCACGAACAAAGTGTATGATCACAGAGAAACCACTTAGTCCCCTTTAAACTGATCGTCGTCATAGTCATAAAATTTTTATGTCCCCGAACTCGCCCGCAATTAAAAGGTGGCACTGGCTACTTTAAACAGAGTGCTTATTTGAAGCACGCTTACAACACCTAACCTTTGTTTTATCCACTGAATCATCGCCTTAATGGGTTTTATAAGTTTACAGAATTGGGATCAAATACATCAGAGCCTTACTGGTACTAACACGTAATTTATTTTTAAATAGTTAAGCAAAAGTGTGCCAACTCTCTGGAGCATCTCAGTCAAAGGCAGGGGCACAAGTGTCTTTCTGAAGCTGATGACGGAAGAAGTTTTGCAGGCTCTGAAACACACTGCCACCAAGCTGAAGCCGGTGGCAGCAATAATACAATCATCAAACTTGACAGATTAAGGGAAATCCTCTTGACTGACTCAAACAGCTTATGGGAGTTCTTACAAACGGAGCAAGTTTTTGTTGAGGCAGAGATTGACAGCTGGTGTAGATCATTGTGCTGCAACAATAGAGGAGCAGACGTCTGCCTTGAGGAGATGAGATCCCCCTCTCTGATTGTCCTTTCCATTTCAAGATATGCCTTATCAGGTGTTGTTCTGCCCCTGGACATGACATCGGTATCCGCTTAAGAGCTTGACCCTCCAAGTTCAGTCCTAAAGATTAGAGGAAACTGCAGGTTTAGCATATGAAGTATTGTTTATAGTCACAGGTCTACTGGGAAAAGCAAGAAAAACACATTTTTAAAAGTCATTGTTTCTACAGTGGCATTACCTTTTTAAAATTTGCCTCTGAGTTGTGGGCGGGACTGTTGGTGTGGAGTAAGCCCGTCCCCACTTCCCATCATCCATCTGATTAAAAGCTCGTTTGCTAGTTTATAGCCTCTCATGTCCTCAATATAACATGACCGGTGTAACAAAAATGGCGAGTAATACTGAAGCTATCCAGCCATCCAGCTCTGAACAGACAAGGAAAATGAAGATGTTCATGAATCTAGTCGTCTACAAGCAGATGCATCAGAATGAAACGGAGCTGCTGTTATAACTTCAACATCACAGCTGCAAACTTTTTTCTTGATTCACAACAATTTGAATAAAAAATGCTCCTAAATATGTCATCAGTTGAGAGAAAAATCCCACATGAACATGTTAAAAAACATCCATAAATACATTTTTCCTTATGGTGCTTTCACACCGAACGCAGAAGGCACATCAAATTTGCGTCTCTTTTGACGCCTGTCAAACGTGTTGCTCAACGCGTTGACGCTCGGAGCAACCGCCAAAGATGTTCTGGAATTCACTCATTGAAACATCATGGATGATGTTGAGGGAGTAGCTTGAGTTTATATGTTTTGAAGATCACTGGCAAGCACATGTTTGTTTTTCCTCAGATCTTTCAGAGTCACTCTTGGAGCAGGATCTGCACCTGAGGCCGTTTTAAACGTCACTTCTGTCTGTCTGTGGTCCAATTTGAGCTGTAACCCAAGAGGGGGGAAATAAAAATAAAACCGCTGGATCTTTTTATTATCGTCTTAATAAAAAGAAGAAAAACATAGTCAGCTCATGAAGCTAGAGCGGTCCCACGCGCTACAACAGCTCTCGCTGCACCTCTACGGGCTGCTGGGTAGCTAACAGCAGGCAGAGTGGGCTCTGCTGCCCGGGTCACCCCCCATCGACCCCCATCTTGAAAGTTTATTTCTACTCTTTGATCTAGTCACTGAAAACGTCACCGGCCCAAAGCTGAATACCTTATTGGTTAACGCGCCGCGTTAAGCTCATCATCGCATCTTTACATTAGGCGTGTTTGAGATCATGCAGGCGGACGCGGCGTTGCGCAGATCGCCTGGATTGCGGTGCATGCTGGTTAGTTTCTGTCACCGACGTCACATTTGCGACGACATGAAGTATCACGAGAAAGGGGCGGGTTTAAGGCGCCTACCTAAGCCAGCGCAGCCTGAAAATAGGTACTGCGCTGGCTGCAAGCTGCCTTTCATAACTACAAAACAATGCATTGTGGGAAACGGTGTCCTGAATGTTCTTGTAGTGCAACGTGAAATAACTGGTGCTAAATTGAAGGAAATTGGTTTATTTTTTAACTCTTTCTGGAAGGTAGTGAATCGCTGATGAAAAATAAATTAGATTTTAAATAATCTGTGGTTATTTGTGTTATTGTTGCCTCTAAAACTTACTTTAATTTCTATTTTATCTGTTTATTTGGGACAGGGCACATGAAATGAATCCCGCGGCTATTTTTTTTATCTGCTTTACTCTGAAAGATGTTAAAAAATACTATAAAAGACATAACAGAACAGATCATACTAGGAGGAGTGGCGTATTAAAATTCAGCCAAATGTTGAGGACAACCTCCAACTCCTCGTTCTCGTACAGTCTCGTCGTTCATCTTCAACTCAGGCGCCTTTCTCCGCCCCCTCCTGCAGCAGCTTAGTCTAGTCGACGATGCAGTCGAGGCGCAAGTCAACTCAAACACGCCTATTGACTTACCATTAAAACTTGACACCTCCACAACGCTGCCCGCATTGGGTGTGAATGCACAATTATTGTGGGTTTATAATGTAAAGCCACAGTGGCCAGTTAAAGAATATTGCATCAACTTTGATTTCTTGTGGCAGTTTTATCTCATATTTCACGCTTTGATGCTTCTAGCAGTTAAAGCTCAATAGATGTTTATTCAAACAATCCGTTAGTTTGTAGGTGGTCATGCTTGCCAAATTGCCCCGAATTCAGATTTTCTACACACAGACAAAAAAGATGAAAGATATTTCTCTTTGAACTGGGACGCTTATATTGGGTTTTGCATGTTGTGCCTTCATAATTCAAAGAGCAAAGTGAAGACAAGCAAAAGCCAAAAATGATCTCAACTAAAACCACAAACAGACGGTGCTTGTCAACCCCTCTGGACTGCTGTTAATGGCAACTCTTTGGCACCATCGAGGCTGTTGGTTAATATTAATGAAAGGCACAAGCTATGCAAAAGGCCATATTTATTCTCATAGTTGCTCAGTGATCCAGACAACCGCAGACAAGCCTCCATCAATATCACTTTACCCCGCCCGCAAATCTCTGCTCTTTTCTTATTGAGTGTTAACGATGTCTACAGCTGTGCGTGTGTGGCGGCAAGCCCCCCCACTCTGGACGTCAGCCATCGCTCATGATGGTGCTGGCCCACAGGCCGGGACGCAACTGGCAGGCCAGACCAACCTGCATCTGTTGGGGGTCGGCCGGGCCGCGGCTCTGAAGAGCACGGCTGCCTGCAGCGATTTATTACTGGACACAAGTTTTTTTTTTTTTTTTTTTTGCACACCACTCCCCCACCCAAGAACTCTATTTTACAGGCTGATTGCAGGCTTAATCAGAGCTGACATGCTGAATGTCCTTGAGTGGGGCTGACGTTCCCTCTGCAGGTGTGTGTTAGTTGCTGTGGAAATGCGAAAGCAGTGGGTGAATGCATTCTGTTTGATAAGCAGCGCTATACAAAGATACAGGAGGAAGTCTTTAGTAGCCCAGGGATATAAGAAGTTGAGCAGCAATATAAAGGTGTTTGTTTATGACCTGTCTGTAAAAATTGATGCATATTTTCTCATTAGGAAGCCATAGCATACAGTGCCAAAAAAGTGAAGAAAAACAAGTATACATATAGATATAAGCTATATATATATAGCATATATCTGTTCTGATCTATAGAAAAACGGCAGAAACGTTTCTATAAATACAGTATTCATGCTGGAGTTTTATAAAAGCAGTGCTTCAAATTTCATCAAAAGCACAGAAACTCTTAAACTAAATGATCAAAGAGGTATGAATCTGTCATTTATGACCTTGGATAAAGAACCCAAGCGCCAGTTGAGGATGCACACTTGTGGTGTTTGGATCTGTTGCAGCTCCAGCATCTACAACACTTTTTTAAAACATGTTCTTGTAGCATTTTTCTCATGGTGGAGGACACACATATAGAAAAAATTAAAACTGAGTTTCTGAATATTTCTTTATTCAAATTGTGATGAATCAGGAGCAGATGAAGACCTTCAGTTTGATCAGTTCTGATGCATGATGGATAAAGCCATTAATGCCTTCATTTTCCTTGTCTGACTCCCTGTTGGCTGTAAACTGTATGATTGGATAGCTCTGAAATTGCTTTTTGTTTTTTTTTTTTTGTAGCTATGCTAATGTTAGCTTGAGATTGTGAGGGACCGTAAGCTAGTGGGAGAAAGTGTAAAACAAAGACATGATGGGATATCAATGCAGCCGTTACCCCCCCGCCCACATGTCAGAGGTGACTATCTGATGAACTCTGTTTTGATTTAAAAAAAAAAAAGTGACAGTTTTTTTAATTTTTTTATTTTGGCAAAAAAAAAATGATAAAAGACCACTGTGAACACTCTTAAAATAGATCAAAATATAGTTTGAGCAGGAATTTAACTGAAGTTTCACAGCAGAGGGAGAATTTGTTGTACATACTGTCGCTTCTGCTTTTCTCAGCCTCACTGCACACTTGATTGACAGTGCTTCTCATTGAAAGCTTTCAATCCAAATTCTTCTGCATTTCTTAGGTGATTTAGGGTGATGCAGATCACATTAGGACACAAATAACTAATACTTCTTGGGCTGCAGTTGCTTCGAAGGTCTGCTCAAGGTCGCAGGGAATTTTGGTATTCGGCATGAGCCGTATGGATCCTTTGACGTTACCCAGGTAAATATAGCACTGTCAGCCAAGCACCTGCAGCAAGATGTGCTGGTTAGAAGGAACATCACTCACTATGTGATGTGGAGCCTTTTGGAGAAAATGCAGCTTCTCAGTGCAGCTAACCAGAAAACTTCACTGACAGTGAAAGGCTGGGAGAGCTAAATCTGCAACAGCTGATATCACTGCTGTTATAGGGGTTCTTTAAACTGCTCTTTCTTTAGAGAAAATCACAGACCAGGTAATCAAGACAGTAAAATCCCTGTACTGGAGGCAATGGGAAGTCAAATTAGACACTTTTTTCATTTTTCTTTCCAGTAGTTCTAGCTAAAAATGGAGCAACGTCAATTTCTCTGTATTATATGCCTTAGTCACAACTGTCCTAATGGGCAGATATGAGGATATGAAATGACAAACTTGTAAAGTGAATGCATTTTTAAGATTGTAGACAACCCCCAAAATGTTCATGCACTTTTTTTTTTTGCTACTACATACTGCAGGTGTCAGTTTGTGGTGAACACTTAAACAACACACAACTCCGAAGGAACTCTATTCACTGCACAAGGCGCCCATCGGTGCAGTTCAAGTAAAAGGCGCATTCTCCTTAAATGCTGCAAATGTTGAAAATTAGACAATCAGGGCAATTTGTGTGAACATCCTACGGACACTAATATTACACTCTATGGGCCCCAAAAACCCAGAGGGTCAACCCATATACGGGTGCATATGACTAAGGTATTATCCATTATTGAGGATCGTCAAAAAATATACATGATGACAACAGAACCCTCTTGCCCTAAAGTATACCAATCTTAAAAGGAGAAGTCTGCTGATATACTGGTGAGTCTAAATATGTGCTGTTTTTGTCTTGAAACATTTTTATAGAAGCAAACATGTGGGAGGTTGTTTAAAAAGAATATTTCCATGAAAATGTTGACTTTTTTTTTCTTTCCTTACTACATTGGAATCTATATAAAGTGTTTATTTTTTAAGAGATTTCTGTTAACTGGTTGTATAATTGACAGTTTATAAGAACTGGACATTTCAAGGTGTTGACGTCACTCATAGAAAATCCCTTATCTCCGGACCTTGCAAAATCAGTCAAGAGCCTTCTCCATCACTTCCTGACACGTCTACCACCACATTGCAACCCGTCGGCACAGCAATTAGTCCAAGTCGGTCTCAACCTTCTTGTAACCAGTAGGTACTTCCTATTTGTAACATGAGAGGGGAGGGGTTTCTAAATCCATTCCTTATACTGTCTTTGATTTGTATCAACAAAATAAAAGCACTTTCACTGTCAGGAGTCTGCACTCTATCTCCCGCTCTGGTCATCAGCGGGATCCGTCTCCAGAGTACTAAACACACTACATCTCCCAACAACCCCAGCGCACACTCCCCAGATGTGGCTCACCTGACTCTCATTTGCCAATCACCCACATGAAACTCAAGCTGTTATGTTTTACGTGTGTTTCTCCTTTTTTTTGCTGTTCACCTTTTCTTTTCTCCCTCTGTGCAGGCAGACTGTGGCTCCTCCCAGCTGATCTCCACCCTCTCCTGAGCTCTGTGGAGGAGTCCACAGCTGTCTGCACTTAGTTGATTAAGTTTGCTCTCTATTTAAGCTGAGGTCCTCCTGTGTTTGGTGTTGGTTCGTTTTGTATGCTCCCTTGTATGTTTTCCCCTGTACTCTTGAGCATTTTGGTTTATGTATTTTTGCAGTTTCTTTAGTTTTCCCTCTGTTGAGGTGACTTTTTGTTATTAAAGACTACTTTTGTTAATCTAAATATTAGTTTGTTCCCTGCATCTGGGTCTCTGACTCCTGATCCGTGACACAAGCACTGCACAGAGCCTCACTCAGTGTGAAGTATTGTTTGTGCCACCCTGCCTGCATTACTAAGCGTTTCTATCTGGACTTGTTCTTCTATTTTTTACTCTGCTTTATTTCTGATTGCCTGCCGCCTGCCCTGACCCTTGCCCGGACTTTGACAACTCTCGTCTCTTCTTGGAAGATCCCATGCTCGTGATTGACCTCTGCCTGGACTCTGACTACTGATCAAGCTGTTCTGGGTTCCAGTCTGAACTAAAAAATCTACTGCATGTGGAACCAGCTGTCTGCCCGTTTGTGACAGTTTTTTTTCTCACATAGTAAAATTTAAATAGAATCTACCAAAGTATTGGTTATTTTTTTAAAGCTTTCTGTTAGCTGGTTGTATCTACAAAATAAAAGCACTTTCAGCAAAACAAATAATTTCTTTGAAACGCAATTGAGTAAAACGTGTATATATAAATAAAAAAATAGTATATTTGTTTCTCAGATTTAATCTAATCTTGCATTTTTACAACTGACTAGTTAACTTGAGAATCAGCTCCAATAACGTTCATTTTCTTAAATACTATACTGTTTATGGGTTTTACTATCAGATATTAAAACTGATAATCTAATACATTTATTAAAAAATGTATAATAGAGATCTTTTTTTTTTAAAGATCTGTAAAAAATAATTTTCTTTTGTATAAAGCAACAGATTTTTTTCATGTAGTTGTTCCTATTTCATGGAGTTAATGCCATCTTTTCCTTTTGAAAACCGAAGTACGAAGTTAAAAGGAGTTGTATATTTATTTCATTTCTGTTTTATTAATACAAAGAATCTTTTTTATATAGAGGACACGCACTTTAAAAGGAAAGGTGAAGTTTTTCTGTTTCTACGTTATCAAAGGGAAAAATCACACAGAAATCAAAGCCGGTAGCACCTTGACATTGACTAATCTGAGAAGAAAGCGAACCTCCTCAGCATATGTTCACGTCATACATAACCTCACACTGCAAACAAGTTCAAGGTCAAGCAATCCACCGCAGAGCCGCATAACATCCTCTGCATCCGCTCCCTGACTGGCTGCCACTGCAGCTGAGAGCGATTCCCAACACAAGTGTGGGCAAAAGCAGAGTCTTAAAAATAATTTACAAGAAAAGCAGTTGGCTGCTTATGTAAGTTCCTTTCCCTCCAAGACCAAGAAGCACTGCTTCATCCAAAAGTGAGAGCAAGTGTATTCATAATCTAACGAGATGGGAGAAACCCTGTGACAGCCTCAATAAAAACCCTTTAAGGACTTCCCTGAGGATGGAGAGGCCTTAAGATTTTATAACATTGATATGCAGGATGTGCCTCTCTGCTGCTTCTATAAGAAAAAAAAAAGACATCTGCTGCATTGCTACTTCAAAAAAACAATATTTTCTACAAGCCTCTTTGGAAAAAGCGTAAACTTGAAAAATGATGACTCTGCCAACACTGTGTGTTATCTAACTTCAAGGGGAAAATATGCAGCACAAATGCTTGTAAAGGGAGAAGTGGTTCTGGTTCTCCATTTCAAGTGTGAATAGAAACATATGAGCAGTTTATGGGAATTCTAAGAGCCATCTACGGAGAAACCTTTTTTGTACTGATGTTGTGGTTAATGATTTATGTTTGCGGTTTTCAGTGTAATGAGGTTGAGGTTTTCCTGTTTTTCAACTTGTAGTTTGATGTCGTGTTTTGGATTTGTGTGAGGTTTTTTTTTGTTTGTTTGTTTAAATATGGCACTATTTAAAGAAGAAATTAACAAGTTTCTCAAAAGTATAAAATCTTTTCCCATTTTGTTTGTTAGATGGGAACAAGTACAGATTCCAAAAATAAAATGTCTGTATTTTTGGTGCAATTTTTAACCCTACAGCCATTGTTCAACAAGGCTCTTAAGACCCACTGCTATGAAAATGTTCTTACCTCATTTTCACAGACTTTCTGAATATGTCTATTCAAATAATTGTGAATCAGGAGCAGACGAAAAAATGCAGTTAGAAATAAATTATGGTTGTGACGTAGAATCTACAACTAAGACCCCGAGCTTCCTGCTCCCCTCCATTCTGATGGATTCTGTTCTAGACAAATAGATCCATGAATGTTTTACATCTGGATAGCTCCAAAATTGCCGTATATTTTTTTGCAGTGGTAATGTTAGGTTGAATATGTGAAGGGCTGTAAGCTAGTGGTACGGAGTGCAAACAGAAGGATAATGGGAAGTAGGGGCAGGCTTACTTACTTTGAATACGCTGAGTGCTTACTGTCACACCTGCATCTCAGAGACACATTTCTCATGAACTCCTACCAGCATGCAGAAACTATATCCTAAAAAATTATACAATTTTTTTTTTTTTTTTTTTTGCCAAAAACTGGCATAATCATAATTGAAAGCCCACTGTAAACACTTTCAAAACAGATGGATGAGAAGAAGGGGCGGGTTTATTCTGCACTAGTAGTCTTGCTCACAATTTAGAGGTTTTTTTTTTTTTTTTTTTTTTTTTTTTTTAATGAAATACTTTTGCTCTGCAGGAACTATATCCCAGAAAACGACACAGGTGTTTGATTTTGGTTAAAAACAGCATAATCATAATCAAAAGACCACCACAAAGGCTTTAAAAATAGATCAAAAGACGATTGGAGTGAGACTGACACCGGAGACAGCAAAACAACACATGCTGATTGAACTTAACTCTTCAGCCATTTATGCAATGCAGCACTTTACACTAGAGCTAAAGCTCTGGTGTTAAAGGCTAAAACTCACTGGCAGTCTAAAAACTTGACTTTACAGAAATTTTTACATGACTTTGCCAGAAATGGTCCTTATGTTTGTAGAAATATTTGGCTACAAACAGTTTTTGCTTGGCTCAAATAGATATAAAGATTTTCTAGTTTTCAAATACTCTGTGCTATGAAACCATCCATTAACCTTATTCTGTCAGGAAGGGCATCCGGTATAAAATCTCCCTCCAAAGCTGAATCAATGACGGCTCATTCTCAAATGCCCAAAGGTGAACAACAGTGACCACTGGTATCATTGAAATGGGCGTTTCTTAGACCCCAGTCTGCCCATTTGCATGATCCAAAGCCTATTGTTTGTAACTTAGTACGTTTTCCGTCCTGAAGTTCATTATTATTCCACTAGGGGCAGTAGAAGGACTTTTACTGCTCATTTCAAAATGGCTGCTACCATGAAATGTCAAAAACACTTTTGGCAGAAAAAAGTCTAGCTTATTTTAGTAACTTTATGGTAAGAATAGCTCATCTATTGTAATTAACTTTATTAAATTAGTGCTTACTGTATTAAAAAGTAAAAAATGTATTGATAGTTTATTCTTTATCATACAGTTCCACCATATTTAAAACGTGCAGATCAAATTTAAGACAGTGGTGACATGATGCTTTTTTTTTTTTTTTTTTTTCTTGAATACTCATGTCAGTATTTTTGCATATTAAAAAAAACTTACAAAATCATCCAACATATATGATAATTGATAACTATATTTAATAAAAATTATTACATTGATATTTTGTTATGTGTGTATTTCATCAAAGAGTTTCTTAACAATAAATAAATAAAACACGTCTGTCAATTTTTTTGATGTAGTGGGCTTTACAGGGTTAAAAACCTCACTAGAAAACAATGTACAAAGTGTCTACATGTTTCAGTGGGAGACTGGGTTGCCTCAACACCTGCACATGGCGGCCAGGGGACACACATTCTGTCTAAGTCTGACGCATTCTGAGAATAACCTGGGCGCATTGCATTTAAAGCTAATTATTAGTACTTTCCAATTAGTGAACATTTGGACTTCAAAGCAGGGAAAACACTGACACTTGGACATCTATCACATCATTCCGTGTGCGATGACAGCCATACAGCCCTCTCGCACCCAAGATGAAGTGCTTTATAAAATAAATGGACAGGCACAGCCAGAAAGAAAAAAAAATTAGATTGGTGAACCTGACCTCCTGTATCAGGGATATGAATAGATCTTCCTTTTATTCCGTCTTACCTGATGTTTGAAAGCCATCTCCCTTTAACTTGTCATTCATGTCCAGATATAGATTTATGTCCATTTCCAGACGTCTGAGTGCTTTGACTCTCTCTGTCTTGTTTTTATCCCTTTCCTCCCACTGCTGCTCCAACCATCTCCCCCCAAATGATTTTTTTTTTTTTGCTCTTGTAATAAAATCTGCCAACATCGCCGTACTTTTCCAACATATTTTACAAAATCCCCCCCTCTGCTCTTGCTGCAATTTTGCCATCTTTTGCTGATGTAGCGTGCGTTTTCTGCCAATTTGGAGCACAGCTATCAGTAAAGCATGATTGCACTCATCGGCTGGTTTCCAACCAAAATAATATACAAGAGGAGGCAACATAAAAGAGTGGATCCACACAGTTTTAGAAAAAAAAAAATCCAGATAAGGCTTCTTTTCTTCCACTTTGAATTGTCAAGAATCCTGTGTCATTGCTCCCGGATGACCATAAAATTGTATTTATTTTCTTTCCTTATACGGATAGGTCAGCTTTCATGTGAAGGTCATTCCTTTAGAGTGTTTCTCTTTGACTGGCACCAAGGAGGGAGGGAGGAGGACATGAAAGGAGTCACTACGGAGAAGTGACAGGGGACTAGGTGAGCACCGTGGGACTCTGGTCGTTTGTTGCATGTTCTCATCGAAATGAGGCGGCGGGAACTTTTACAACACTTCACATGTGAGCTGGTCCTGATGAGACTGGTGTCAAACGGAGAGATGCTAATTGGCTCTCTGGCGTAATAAAACATCATCTTGCAAGTGGACAAAGTATACTAAGTCAAGAACGCCCAACTGACAGAGTGCAGAGAGCTTTCCACACAAATGCAGATACAATTTCATTATGTGTGGTTTTACTTGTAAACTTTTTCAAGCCCCACTTGTGTAATTCACCATTGATTAGAAACAATGCATCTTTCAGATAAATGCCAAAGATAAGAAGGTTAAGCACAAGGAGCACGTGGATTTACACGGGATTAACGCGGATTCTCTGGATAAATGAGTTCACCAAAGCTGAGGTCTAAAGACATTATGAGGAACAAAGAAATTAATTACCAGCTTTTCAGGAGATTGCTTTCTGTTGCATCGAGGGCCCGTGGTGTTTGCTACAAGGTCTTGCATGTTTATTGTAGGCGTGTGACGGAGAGGGCAGGTCCTCGTGCAGTTTTGTATCAGGCAGCAGCTTTGGAGACGGCGGTTTCAACTTAACTAGCTGATAGAGAATGCTGAGTGTGTGCCGCGGAGCGCTGTGCACTTATGGAGCTGACTCTGCAAGGAAGAATGTTACATAAGGTGCAAAGCAGAACCGGCAATAGTTCAGCACAATGTACTGTTGAGGGCATCTTTAGCTGCCTAGACTAGCATGATTATCATCTAAAACTAATACTACATTTTACTCTTAATGATGCATCAGCACTTTATTTTTAATCAAAATTTGGCTTTTTAAATGTAAATGATATTTAATTGAATTAAAGGAGCCATCTGATAAGATCTTAAACGTAACAAAAATATGAGTTTGCAAAGAGAAAAATACACTTATTTATACAAAAAATTGTAATACCTTACGTCTGAAAATGTATTCAAAGACCAATTCAATGAAACTCATGTTTTTGGTGTTTTTAAATGCGTTTTCTTGTAGCATTTTCTCCTGATGGAGAACATACAGTGGACCAAAAAGTATTTAGTCAGTCACAAATTGAGAGGCCTGTAATTTCAATGATAGTTATACCTCAACTATGAGAGACAAAATGAGGAATAAACATCTAGAAAATCACATTGTATGATTTTTAAATAATTTATTTTCAAATTATGGTGAAAAATAAATGTTTGGTCACCTACAAACAAGCAAGATTTCTGTCTCTCACAGACCTGTAACTTTAGAAACGTTTTAGTTCTCTCCGTCCACATAGCTCCAATATTCTTTGCCATTTTTGTTGCACCTGTAATCTGAGATTGGAGTTGTGAGTGGGTGTTAGCTAGCAGGACAGAGTGGAAACAGATGGATGATGGGAAGTGGGGGAGGGCTCAAACTGCAACAACACCTGGCCCACATCTCCAAAGCAAATTTTAATTGTTTTAAAAACAGTTTTTAAATCATCATTCCACTAACTGGTAGTAACCTGAGCTAAAAATTATTGTCTTGCATTTATAATGCCGTCTAAATAACAAACCTAAGAAGTAATGCATGGACACAGTTGAGGCTAATTCACAAGATATATCAGATACAGCAGCTTATAGGGATGCACAAAGCTAGAATACTGCAGTATGCACACAAGGAAGGAGTTAAAACTCCTATAAAGTCAATTCCCTGAGTTTTTACTTGCAGCAAATGTAACATTTAGTCTATTAAGTATGTGTAAAACCTTTTTTTCTATATATTTGATATCACTGTAAAACACAATGTGTCACCCATTTCCTTTAGCAGACTTCAAATCCGAGTGCAGTCGCTGCTGTATTCATCTAATCCCCAGTAAGAGCAGGATGAGCTTCTGATTTTAAGGAGCCAGGAGTGAAACCATGGGCACAAAGTCTGCCTTGCCCCTACAGACTTCCATTTGATGCAAACTGATGCTGCCTGGAGTTTCTGTCTCGGTGAAGAATGCACCAGGGAGCTTTTAAAAGCTCTTTGCTCCGTCCCTCAGGAAGAAGAGTTTACACTGCTGCGTCTGCAGAAATGTGTCCTTATGCGTTAATTGAAAATGTAAACATGATTAACAAGTTTCACAACACATTTGTATAAATGTGTTTGACTTCTCAAATTTGACTTTTTAGAAGGATAAACCTGTAATATTTAAATCAGAACTGTATATGATTTGTATTTAATTTATAATAGAATTGATAAGCCATGCTTGGAGAGATAATGAGACTTTTTTTTTCTTTCTTTTTACAATTTTACATGTTTACTTTATCAATTTACGATATTGGGATAGAAATTGTTTTAATCCTTTTTTTTTTAACAAAAAAACCTTGCAACTTTAAGGCCCGGTCCCATAGGATTTGGCAACCATATCAGGGGTAAAAAATTTGGAAAATCTCCCACACGCATTTAGACGAGCTAACTTTAGGCATGTTTGTGGCAGTGTGTGCTTTTTTTCTGGCTTTAATTGCTTGATCCAATTCTGATTTCTGTAAATATTATTAAAACATTTTTTTTTTTTTACATCATTTAAGATCTTTTTTTTTTTTCTTTTATTGTTGTCAAGATGCAAGTTTATTGCGTACAATTTTTATAATTTGTATGCGTTATTTTTCTATGCCTTTAGATTATAAGCATTTCTCCAAATATTCGTTTGAAAGGAGAAGTTCCCGCTGTCAGATTACTTTTATTTAAAGAAATTTATAGCCCATGCAGTGGTGCAGAAAAGTATTTTTCTGTCTTTTGTGTTTGTTTCCCTTCACATTTGTGGGTGTAAAGCAAAGCTGTGGTAAATATAGTGTCAGTGTGTGTGTGTGTCTGTTGGTACATCTATAAAAGAGACAGATGGCACTGTAAACTGAGTTGAAGAAAAGAAAAGTGGTCTATTAAACGGTTTCAGTCATCCAAATCCAGAGTGCTGCATGCTTTGATGCCCTATCCCAAAAAACAGACGGGTAGTTTCCACAAGAAATCTGAAAAGCACCTTGTATGGAAAAACTTCACAAATTGATACATTTTTGTGACTTGGCACAGACAGGCCAATCTCTGTGATGTATTGTTTTATTCCTTGCAGTTTCCTTCAACTTCTCTGCTGTCCAATGGGGCCAAACTCATCCAGTTCCTGCTTTCCTTGGCGTTTATCTCATATCTGCCTGCCTCCTGTAGCTCGGTGACCTCTCTTCTACTTCTTTCTTTTTGGAGTTTTACCCAGATAGCTGAGGAAAAGTTTAGCGTGCCTTAAAGGGATAATTACCAAACAGTAAAACTGCTGCACAGCTCTCAGTGGGTAATTACATTACCCCACCCCCACTTTCTTTCTTTTTTTTTTTTTGCCTCCCCAGAAATCTTTCCTGACATGCCTTGACAAGCCATAATTTCCTGGAGTTGTAGCAACTGAAGCGCTCTGAATGACAACTTTGAAGATTGTTGCCTGTCATGCTCGCGCCTTAAGGTTTTTCTCCACTTGAATCTTCTCATTCTTCTCCGTCTTTCTGCCTTTCAATTCGACTCGTTTTCACACCGACGACAACCAATCCCATTTGCATTCTGGGCAATTATATTCAATTTGTAAACCGGCTGAACTTTGGTAAAATTAGATTTTGCTAACCACTGCAATGACATTTAATAGAGTATAATTTCTTCATTTTCTTCTCTCGTCGGGTCAAGATATGCCACATTTGGGGATCGAGTAAAAGCAGATGGTTTTGCTTGAGGTGTTTCTCTTTCCTGTCAAAGGCTAACTTTGTTGTTTATGAACCAGAAAAGTTGTTACAAGACTAAACAAAATATGCTCAGATAATCAGATCTCAACTACGATCATCTTTTTATCTGTTGGTAAAAGCATTCCCGGTGGTTTTAGAATAAAATGATGCATAATCTGTGTTGTTTTCTAGGACATAGTTTCTGCAGAGCGGCAGATGTTCCGAAATTTCCCTCTAAGTTGGTGTGGAGAAACTCCGCCCCCTTTCCCTTTCTTGCTAAGGGCTGATTCAAACTTCCAATGGATTTATAATCGCTTGCATTGCAGTGCTGACATGGCCATCAGTTACTGCAGAATGTGACTACGGAGCACCTAAAGGGACATCTGGAAAAAAACAAAATTAAGTTAACTACTTACTATCTGGTGCCCACCAGTTAGTAAGTGGTGCGCATCACTTACTAACTCGTGCGCATCACTTACTAACTGGTGGGCACTACTTACTAACTATTGGGCACCACTTACTAACTGGTGGGCACCACTTACTAACTGGTGGGCACCACTTACTAACTGGTGGGCACCACTTACTAACTGGTGAGCACCACTTACTAACTGGTGGGCACCACTTACTAACTGGTGGGCACCACTTACTAACTGGTGGGCACTACTTATTAACTGGTGGGCACTATTTATTAACTGGTGGGCACCACTTACTAACTGGTGAGCACCACTTACTAACTGGTGAGCACCACTTACTAACTGGTGGGCACCACTTATTAACTGGTGGGCACCACTTTCTAACTGGTGGGCACCACTTACTAACTGGTGGGCACCACTTTTTAACTGGTGGGCACCACTTACTAACTGGTGAGCACCACTTTCTAACTGGTGGGCACCACTTACTAACTGGTGGGCACCACTTATTAACTGGTGGGCACCACTTATTAACTGGTGGGCACCACTTTCTAACTGGTGGGCACCACTTATTAACTGGTGGGCACCACTTATTAACTGGTGGGCACCACTTACTAACTGGTGGGCACCACTTATTCACTGGTGGGCACCACTTACTAACTGGTGGGCACCACTTTCTAACTGGTGGGCACCACTTTTTAACTGGTGGGCACCACTTTTTAACTGGTGGGCACCACTTATTAACTGGTGGGCACCACTTACTAACTGGTGGGCACCACTTTCTAACTGGTGGGCACCACTTACTAACTGGTGGGCACTACTTATTAACTGGTGGGCACCATTTACTAACTGGTGACCACCACTTACTAACTGGTGGGCACCACTTATTAACTGGTGGGCACCACTTACTAACTGGTGAGCACCACTTTCTAACTGGTGGGCACCACTTATTAACTGGTGGGCACCACTTATTGACTGGTGGGCACCACTTACTAACTGGTGAGCACCACTTACTAACTAGTGAGCACCACTTTCTAACTGGTGGGCACCACTTTCTAACTTACTCTCTTACTAACTGGTGATGATTGATGCAGATTAAAGAGGAAGAAGTTGGGTTTTGTGCAGGAGGCTGCCTTGCTTAGCTAAGCAGAACAAATGTGTACACTCGTCTCCTGGGCCTTCTACTGATTATTGCATCCCTCTGTGTGTAGCTGACTTAGGTTTGGGTTAACAACACAATCTATGATGGTTAGATGTGGAAACTTTTGAACACATCACAGAATTATTTCGAAGCTCCATACATTTTATGATCAAATGTGGTTAACGTTTGCCCTAATGATGCAATGTTTACATCTTATGTCATTTCAATTTATAATGCATGAACTTGAACAATTAAAACACAGATATTTTATAACCTATCCTAACAAAGTAAAGGTAAAATTGAAGTGAAGGCTTTTGTTAGGGATGTGCTGATCACTTATTGACATATCCTATTTTGTGCTAGGTTTCATAATGACATTACTTTATACAGTTTAGTATGCCTCTATTTAAAGCTTTTTATAAATAAAAAACATTTTTTACTTTAAAAGTCACCTGGATGGCCTTATTTTGTGCTGCGTCTCTAATTCTACAAATATGATATGAACCAAAGCCAAGAAGAAATTAATACATTATTATTCATGAATCTCAAATAAGCAATAATTTAATTTAAAGTAAAAGTAACAAGCGGAGCTAAACCCAAAACATTCTTCACTCTGCAGTTTTGAAGAACACACAAACATGGCCGACCTTCCAAATCACGTCATCTGACCGGCCTTGACTTCACTTAAAGCGACTGTTTGGAAGCATTTTGGTTTTCATAGTGTCGAGGGTTAATTGGACTGAAGTCACATGGTGGGAAAGTTAGGTCACACTAAAAATAAATATGTAGGGAGCACAACAAATTTGCAAAATCACAATGTGCTGCTTTCTAGAAACTTTAATTTGTGATACTTGAGTTAAAAAGTGTTTCATTAAAGCTGGTCTAATGATCAAATGTAACATTATCTTATTAAAGGTTGTTGAGCTCAGGAAAAAATATTTTTAATGTCAGAATGTTTATGTTCTCAAAGTTAAACAAATATGCTGATCTTGTCTTTACTTTATTGCACTTTGGTGAAGAAAGTAAATATTTGTCTAGTGTCTTGTAGTAAAGAGGAACATTTCTAAATTGTTTCATTGCGATCGTTTCATCAGTCAAATTGTTTCATAACCGAATTGTTGCCTTCTGAATCGTAGTTGAATCGTGAGGTGCCTGAAGATTTCCCCCTCTACTGCTGGTGACAGAATTTGACACCCGTAGTGCAATTGTGTCATTTAACTTGAATTTATTTCAGCGATTGGAGTGTCTTCCTACGAAGGAAACTGTCCGGAAAAATATTTGAAAATGATGAAAACGTACCAAACTTTTATTTTTGTTTTTTGGCCTCTGTATCGCCTGCTTCTGTACCTGTTGTTCCTCCTCTGCCATGTTTATGTGCGCTTGCAGATCTCACAAATGTATGGATGTCATTGAAAATGAATCCTGAAGATGATCGCAATGCTTCAAAAGTATAAACAATACTCGGAAGTTCACTGCGGACAGTCCCAATCAAAACCAGCCAATACTAGTATGAACTAGATTGTGGATACGTTTGATACAATGTCTGATATAAACTAGTTTTAAGACTTCTCTGTTTACACGCTCTCCTGCTAGCTCCTCACACCCCCAACCTAACATTACTAGTGCAACAAAAGTGACCACATTTCATTTTTTCTTATAACTATTTGAATAATTAAATATTAAAAATTGCTTCTTTAGGCTTAATTTTCCAAATATATTTGTTAAAAACACCCAATTCATCCGAGTAGCTCTTTAAGCCTTTATGTTTGGTAAAACAGGAAATAAAATGTCAAGATAAAAAGTTTCTTTTACCCTGACTGTGTGATCACATCAGATTTTTCACAATACCTGGAAAAGATGATTTTTGCATGTTGGCGTCATTGAGGGTCAAAAATCAAGGTCTGATGACGAATTCATGCTCATTCTTGTAGTTCTCTCCATACTTTAAAGTCTTCTTATCTTTCTGCTTTTCTATAAAGATTGCAATTCATTTCGTAAAAGGAAACGGAAGAGCCGTTAAAAAAGATAGCTCAAGTGATAACCTTGATCTTTTCATGAAATTGTCTCTTTTATTGCACCTCATCTTCCTGTGTGTAATTCAGAACGTGGAGTCAAAGTAAGTTTAACTCTGAGCCAGCGGCAGCAGCAAAAACACAAACCTTGAATCCGTTCTCTGGTTCAAAAAACAAACAAACAAAAACAAAGCATTCTAATGAATCACTCTTCCTTTAGTATTTACTAAAGAATTATTCTATACTAGCATTTATGACTCACTGGAATCATTCTTGTCTCCTTTAGGCCTTCGTTCAGTGACACAGACACATGGGCGCGCTCTGGGCGGCGGCGGCGGTCTCGTGGGGACGTAGACCTTTAGCCAGAGGACTGCGAGGTCAAGTACCGGGATCAGCAGGATTAAACCGGGCCGGGACAGATGTCCAGCAGTGTTTGCCTCACTTCCCTTCTCAGTGTGGTGCCCTTGAAGGATGCAGCTCCCCTCGACCTGCTCGCAGGTGCGTCTGTGGTTGGCTTCTAGGAATCGATGTGGAGTAAATACAAACCTTGCAACCATAAAAAAAATACGACTTCTTCAAAAATGTTAAACGGATTAATGAAATGACAATTATTGCCATGCCTTTCAAACAAAATAGTATTTATTTTTCTTTCATCAATTCAGTTTGAGTTTTTCTAAACCGCCACGTCGTCCCAAAAAGTTTCTCCACCGCATCTTTATTTGGTTACATAATAGTTTTCACGCTCCGGCTCTGCTTCCTGAAGCACTTCTTATCTCAGAGGAGTGGAAAGCTAACAGATGAGACAAACAAAATCAATCTGTTGTGGGGAAGAAGGAAAACATAATAAAAGATATAGACAGACTGGCGCTGGAGAAGCACTGACGTATTAGAAATAATCCCCCACATATCCCTTCTTGGGTTTTTTTGTTTGCACAGTGCAGCTAGATGAAACAGCTGTCTCTCTGAAACAATACAGCTTCTTTTAGATTTTCTTTTTTAAATCTAGAAATATAACTCGCTCTTCATCTTGCAAAGTTTTAGAAGTGGCTTTGCTTAGTCAGGTGAACCCCGTCGTCAATTTTTTGGGTGTTTTTCTGTCTATTTCTTTCCCTTTTGCCACTAAAGCATCATCAGTTTCCTGCTTACACGATGATGAAGTAGCGCCATAGTCGTATCTTGTTGGTGTTAGTGCAACTATGCCAATAAAGTTGTCAGATATGTATAAAAACACAAATTAATGTGTTTCATTTAAGCTACAGGCTGAAACTGAAGACGGACTGTACTTTAAGTGTGCTTGGATTCCTATTTATCCTCTTGACCATTACAAAATAAGAGGCATACTTTGAAATCTATCACCTACTTCTTGTTGCACGCACACACACACACTCTCCTGTCCGCACACGCTTATTGATTCACTTTAGATTTTATCCCCGTGGCTTCTCATGCAGCAGTGCAGAACATTCATCTACATTGATCAAGGCGGTCTATCTGTCCCACTGTTAGTCCTTCCATTCTCATGCTGTTTAATGAACTTGCTGGGGCTTAATGCAGCTTAACAGACCCCCATGCTCATACCAATGAGCAATCACTGCCCCAGTGCTCCCCACATTGGATGCAGTTACCCTCCGAATCCCGGGACTGAAAGATTCTACCTGCACACTTCAGAGTTTTAAGGCAGCATGACTGGCAGACGAATTTAAAGTCATTCATTAAGTCCACATCAGTGTGTCTGGGACAGTTTAGCTTCGCTTCATTCCGCAGGATTCAGCAGACTTTCGTGCAGAGAATTATTTATCATGACTAAAGCACTTAAGTTCAACTTTTTGTTTTATAGTACTTTAGGAAACAAAGGTATCCTTTATTATGCTTAGATTTCTTGTAAAAGGGTCTGTCTAAAGTTAAATAAGAAATTACTTTTATGGAAAAAAGTAAAAGTTTAATGTATAAATGAATAGTTATGGTTGTGATTTAACTTTTCAAAAGTCATCCAGATTTAACTTAATTTAGAATGATGGGAACATTAAAATAAACACTTAAGAAAACATGATAAAACACAAAAGGGAAAATTTCTTTCGACAGTTTCACAAACCTTTGATTTATGCTAAAAGACAAGATTTTAAGTGCAGAATTCAGCTGTGAGAAAGTGACGGTTAGGACAAAAGAGACAAATGCTTTTTATTCATCATACCTGTGGAGGAAGTGCTATGATGTGGGCTTTTTTAATCAGCACATTCTAGATGAGAATGAACTTTGGTGTCATTGTAGTGGAATGATTTTTGTGAAGAAGCAATTGATGCTAATACTAATCACTTTATTTATATATCACTTTCCATCAATGTGTTGTTGAACCCAACGTGCCTGACAAAAAAAAAAAGACAAATATAAATATTAGTCAAAATGGTAAAAAGCAACATAATTTAAAAAACAGACAGGGCCTATAGCATGCAAAACATTTTTTTTAACTTCCAGGTGCAATATTATGTTAATTCCTCACAAAAACCACCCCCAAAGAGGAATTTTGCTTTATTCACACATCTCTGAGCATTCCTCTCCAACTCCAACCCCTCCCAATCCATGAGAATGACTGGTGCTTATTTTCATACGTATGTGTCTGCTAGCTTGTTAGCTGTGTGTGATAGGTGCGTATGCTAGCATTCACATGTAGGAACGCGGGGGAACAGCCCCTTCCAGGAAGAGTCCAACGCCTGCACTGCCCAAAGATAACACAAAGGCAACATATTATCTTTAAGGGCTTCGGGGCCGCATTAACATACCCTGCTTTGGTATGTTCTAATTGGCTGGACACACCTGAACCAGGTAATGAAGCACGAGTAGGGCTCGGATATCTGGAAATTATGTAGACACTGCAGCCCTCAAGGCCTTTAGTTGCCTATCCTTTATATAAATATAAATATGGATATTTACTTTGATGGGCTTAGAATAGCATGACATAGACGTTTTTAAAAGGCAAAACTGGATTTGTCTTACTGTAATGAATAATTGTGTGCAGCTGCCCCTGTATGTTTGTATGTAAACACCCACACTAATGTCTTATATTGGCTTGTTATAAATTTAAATTCTTTTTTTGGACAGTGTTTCAATATCTTACTGAAGCCCCTAAGAAAAAAAACATAAATGTGTCAGTTACCACCAACCAAATGCAAATATGCTATATTTTACATCAGTAATAGTAATCAACTAAATTACTGGAAAGGAGAACATTTAACTTGTGTTTCCGAGCACCCGTTTCTGTTTAAAAGACAAGAATAAGTAGAAATTTTGAGGAAATTGCTTTTCCCTGTAACTAAAGAGCTGTTTTGTATGTTCCGTCTAAATGAAGCAGTCACTTGATTACTCGCCTAAATGAAAAATTTGTTTGTTAGAGCTGATTTTCTTTTTCCATTTTATTTAGTTTGCCACATAAAAAAAAAAAACAAACCAAATAGAGAATCACAGGAGCACTTCCATGATTTATGTTTCTTTCACAGGCTACTTTGCATGAGTAGCTCAGATAATAGGGTGGCAGAGGGTACACCTCTTACATTGTATTTGCATTATACTCAACAGCAGTATTGTGACATGCCGAGCGCATTCGGATAAGTATTTGTCTGCTAGCTGAAAAGAACTATTGTGATTTATAAAGGCACTCTGATGCAGGTTTGTTGGGATTTCAGTTTGTCTCAAACAGGTGTGCTATAGAATTAGACGTTGTTAGTGCTCGCAAGCTGGAGAATGCTACTTTCTAAATATAGATCAGGGTAGACGTTCTTTAGAAAAACAGATGTGGAATGAACACAAAGTCTTCCTTTTTATTTATAGTTTTAACTTTCATATTATCTGTTGGGGAAAAAATATGCAGTGAAAAAGCTTAAAATTATTGCTGCCGCATACCGTACTGTCTTTGTTGTATTTTATGAAGGCTGAAAGAAGACAGGTCTTCTGCAGTTCACCAACCACTTCAACACTTGGCAACTTCCTTTCATTGTTAAGTTGCCAAATGTCCATTTCCTCTTTGTGTTTTAAATTACTTTATTAGTACTTGGCAACATAAGTAAATTATTTCTTTAGGTTTATTGGACATGAAAAAAAAAATCTGTAAATGATGAAGAGCCTCTCTTAAACAATAAAGCATTTAATTGAATCAAATGAAATTGTTGGATGTTTTTCCTTTGCTATCCATTAGCATGATCACAGCTGGTTATCAGAGGTGTAATGATTAATCCAGTCAATCAATGAATCTATTTATGAAGCAACCAGATCAATCTGTCTGAGGAAAGTTGTTAATCAAATCGATCTATAACGTTAAGTGAAATGAATCGATTACATCAGTATTGGAAAATACTATTTGGATTGAGATTAAGACGGTTTATTTTACTATGAGGTAAAAATGATCAAGCCATCATGAGAGTCCAATGTATTTATCAAATATATGTGACCATACAGTGTGTTTATTATATTTTGTTTGTGTTATCCCAGCCAGCAAGGCCGAGTGGGCCCCATATGGTGTAAAAGTGGGCAGAAAATGTGGGCCCTGAATGGGTTTGTCTGCAGTTTACGGGGACCTCACCTGTGTTTGTCCTCGTTGGCTTAAGTAAGAACTCTAGGAGTTCTCGCTATGCTAGCTAGCTGCCAGGTTGACAGCGTAGCTAGCGAGCTCTGCTTCCCTGGGTCCAAAAGAACTAGTGCGTACCATCACACAGGGTTTGGCAGAGCTAGCTAAGGTGGGGCCACTATAGAAACTGCAGACAAACCTTGTATTTTCTGTCAACTCTTAAATCATTTGGGGCCCAGTTGGGCTTGCTCTCTGAGTATTTCGATATATAAGGAGAGAGAGCTGAACTTAAGAAACTACAATGTGAATAGATGTCCCAGTAATTATTATTTATTTGTTTGTTTGCACACAAATTTAATTAACACTTGATCATCTTACAGGAAAAACAAGGAACCTTGAAAACTTCACCTCTACTGTTTAGTCCCCAGATTTTTATCTCTGAGTTGCACTGCTTGAATTTTTGGCTAAGATTTTCTTGGATTGATTTTAGGTCAGTGAAAATGGATGGTTCGAAGTAAACCAAAATTGACTAAGAATTATATTGTCAAGCACAAATGAGGCTATAAATTGAATTGTTGTAAAAACGAAGTGTTACACCCCTAGACTGGTTATGGTTCAGTTTCTAAATGTTGTATTAGAGATATCAGAAAGTTTTCATCTGATACCTCTCCTGCTTTTTAGATGTATTGTCATTCGGATTATCCTCAGGAAACAGTTGGGTATGCAGTTACTCACTTTTGTGGCTAAAATGGTAAATAAAGCTGCCCAATAAACCCTGTCTTGCTTGAACGATGTTCCAACATAAGAGCAGAGTTAAGAATTATTTATATCTTTTTTTTTTTGTTGTTTTGTTAATGTGCCCTTAAGTGAATCAGCTCTCAACGGCTTTCATCAACATTACTCTAAGAGCAAATGTAATGCCCAAGCAGGGTGATGTGTGGAGCTGTCACCATTATAATTGCCTTTTCATGCTTGTTAATTCCAATGGGGGCTTAGTGATGTGCCTTGATAAAGAATGCATGTATAAAGTTGAATGACACACCAAACCACACCCCCCTCCTCCCTCCAACACACACACATACTCACAGTAAGCCACTGACATAATCGTGACACATCTTTATTGCCCCCGAGGCGATGGCAGTGTCCATTCACTCTAGTTATGCTTTTTTTCAGACCACTTTGTGTCCCTCTGCCTTCACATTTGTTACTCCTGACTTTGTGTAATTAGTGGGGTCCACCTTAATGATATTGATGACACAGACGCAGGAGGTTGTGTGCTTTCAATCAGCTGTGCACACTGACAATTTGTGCAAGAATGCACACGCAAAAGCCTGTAGCATAGTGTTGTCCACAAGCGTGTGGGAGGAACTGCTGTCAAAAGTTTTTCGCCTCATTACTACATGGAAACCTTGACTGTATTTCTATTTTACAAAGCATAGAAGACACGGATGATGTCGAAAGATCAGGTTTATTTGTTTTGAAGAGCTTTCCAAAAGTATCAGCAGTTATGTGTCCCTGTCTGGGTTCATGAGATCATTCAGAGATTCTTACAGTTGTGATGGAAATTATACGTTTACGTATACATTTCATCTTTACAATTAAATGTGTCTAACCTTTGTGCACAGCCGTGAAGCCACAGACTTTGCTTTATTATTGTCAGGACGCCTTGATCACAGTGTATAAACATTTTGACTTCATTAGAATATCTTGTCCATATTAGATATGGCGCTTACCTTCCTATCCTAAGTTTCTGATTAAAGTTGTTTGTATGGTTCTATAAAATACGAATGTCCTTCGTCACAGGCAGTTGACAACATTTCTTTATTCCATCGGATCCAACTATTTTTCCACCACACAGTACAATGAGGTTCAGCATCTACTTCAGGAACTGTATGGAGCCTGAATGACACACGGTTTTGGTGGTACGTCTGTCTCTCTATAGCCCAGTTTGACAAATTGTTGCCCCACATAGTTCCTCCTGACCACCCAGAACCTGTTGCAACAGTTTCTTAAAAGCCATGTAGCATTCTTCCTTTTTCAGTTTTCACCAGCTTATCCTCTTCTCTATCTTTGGCCTTTCTTTTTTCATCTTCTTCATCACCAGAGTCATCCTCCACACCACCATCCTATGCTCTCTGGAAACGCTGTCACCTACCACTACGTTTCTACTACTGTCTATGCAAGTTGTAGTCTGTGTTTCTTCCTCCACTATTACAGCTCACCCTATGTTACTGTCTCTTCTCAAGGAATATATTCATTATAGCTATCCCCACTTTTTTGGCAAAATCAACCACCATATGTCCTTTTACTTTCCTCTCCTGTATACCAAACTTGCCCATCATCTCTGTTTCCTGCACCAACGTGTCCACTGAAATCTGCTCCAATGACAACTGACTCACTTCTAGGGATCCTCATCATCAGTTCATCAAGATCCAGCCAAAATTTCTAACGAGATGAAACATCCCACCTTCGATTTCTATCCTTATACTTACTACTCTATCTGACACTATTTTCACCTCAACAACACTCTTAGAAAACTTCTCCTTTAAGAAAACTCCCACTCCATTTTTCCTGCCATCTCGACCACGATAGAACAACTTGTGCCTGCCTAAGCTTTCCACCTACTGGACACAATGTCTACTTTTCTCCTCTGCATCATATCAACTAACACTCTCTCTTCCTACAAATGGTCTATCCTCTTCTCCTTATTCGACTAACACTTGACCACAGATGGTGGTCGTTGTTAACCCGGGCCTCGACTGATGCTGTATGGATATCATAGGTCTGATTTGGCAAATATTTGACATTGGATATCCTTCCTGACACAACCCTCTATATATATCTGGGCTAGAGACTGGCACAATAAGACCCTGGCTTGGTTCCCCCCTCATGGCTACATTATGTCTTCAAATAAGTGTGTATTGTTAAAAAAAAAAAAGTGTAATATCTTTAAAGTGGGTACATATGCATACCTACAAACATGCCTACTTTTCCCCTAAAAGTATCTAATTTTAAGCCTACAAGACCTTATAAGACCAATTAAAATAAGTATAAAAAAAAGCTAGTTTTATTTAAAATATAGTTTAAAATAAGATTTTTTTTAAGATAAAAATGACTCAACAAGATATTAAACATTTTTTGTCTTAAACCAAGTTGTTAAATTTGACTAAAAATGACTTAGAAGTTGGTTTGGTTTTCCATCAAGTGTGATATGATGTTTAGAAACTAGACAAAAATACTCTGTGATATTTTTTTTTTTTTTTTTGCTGTGTAGATATTTGAATTTTGACTCCCACGATGCTCAAACCACACAGCAGAACCTCTGATTGTGTCTGTACATTGCCTGCTGCTGCCATACAAATTGCTTTTGGTGTAAACACAGCTTAAGTCTCTGGATTTCTCTTTTTGACCTTCCCATTCATCGATCTTTGACCTCCGTCCTATGATGTAGCGGAAATGCTAAAAGTTTGGAGCCCGACTGTGGGTGAAATAGAACAGTTCTCCATAACTAAAGCAAATTTAATTTTGTGTGGGATTACTCATGCATCTGGTTTATTAGTGCATGTGTTGGGAAATAGGAGCATGTGGAGAGCATAGGGGTTAGCAGAGAGGGAGATTCAGTTTCCATTATTGCCTCATTATAAAACTCTGGGGTTCTCTGAGCATGCGGGCGAACTGCAAAAAGAATTTCATTTGAAAATTGAACTAATGCTCCGATTCAGACTCCAAATTACTCTGCAGACGTCAGCACCTCTGCCTAGCAGCAAGACTTGCACCACTGGCCTGCTGGGCTAATTCAAATTCCTGTCTCGTTTCAAGATGGTTTGACATTTGATAATTGTTGGAGAAAGCACAGTAGACAGCCTTATTAATATTGTCCGAGCCTAGTTAGATTACAACTTGGGTTTATAGAATAAAGTCTGATGTAATGCGCCTACAAACAAGATTGTTCAAGTAATTTAGTCTTTGAGTTTCAGCATGTGTTCTTAAAAGACTGAAAACAACAAAAGTGATCCCTGAAACTATTTTTTTTGTAGTACTGCAATCCTTGAAAATGGTAAAAACAAGCACTTTGTTTTTTATAAAAAAAAAAAACAACTTTTAAATAATTTTAAAAAAAAACCAATTAAATAGATAAATACCTAAAAAGCTAAATTCCGACTCTCACACATTGAAAAAAAAATGCAAAAAATTAAGTCCTCAAAGTCCACCAACATTGGAAAGATAAAAGTAAGATGTGGAACAAAATAAGATCTTAGATATTATTATTAGATATTAAATTTGTGGAAGTTTTTTTTGCTGGTTTATACTTGTTTTTATGTTATAAATGGATTAGAAAAATGGAAATCATATGATTTTTTTTTTAAACACATTTAGATAATACAAATTTTGTGTAAAAATCTTATGTACACGTAGAGTGACACACATATGATTGGTTAGAAATAAAAAAAAAGGAGGTACAAATATGCACATCCATCATTCAAAACGTTGTTGTTTGATCATTTGTGCTGTACTTTAGTTTTGAAGTAATCACCTGAAATGTAGTGTGCATCAATTCCAGCTTCCATCACCATAGTTCTTTATTTTAATGCTGTATCTACCTTTTTTCTGCTGTAAAAACCTAATTTCCCCCTCAGGGATCATTAGAGTTTAATCTAATCTCATCAAATACAGACATTTAACACAAAGGTATTTAGCTGACAATGATTTTTTTAGTTCATCACATTGTTCAGCTGTGATAAGAGGTGCCGAATAATCACAGTGCATAAATTGTCATCCATAAAGAAGCGCTTAACCATTTCGTTCAGCTCGAAAATGTTCTTTAACGGTATGACTTTTCCTGTTCTTCGGGTGACTTTACCTCCAAGTCTACCTTTTTTTTAAAATTCTTTCAGACACCCAGCTGAAAGCGTTGACAATATGGGGATGAAACATAAAGAACACTAAAGATGGCAAGTTTAAGTGCGGTTCTGCTGGAGAGAGTGGGAGAAAGATGACTGTGTGAGATAAAAACAGCTGAAAGGAGAAGCATAGACAGGCACAGGCAGTGATGGAAACGTGTATAGCCGAGCGAAGCAAAGATAAGGAAAGAAACAGACAGTCGGGAAGGGTCAAGACAGGGGAAAAAAAAGAGTCGAATTGCGGTGGGCCGAATAGAGAGGTGAGATATGGCAACAGTGAAATCCTGATTGGGTCAGAGGCCTTTGATACAGAAGAGGTGCTGGTGGCTGCGGAGAGTTAGCAAGTGATTTATGGGTAGGCAACCCTCCACTCGCGCCAAATAAACCTTCTTCTTTCCCCCCCTTTAATGTAGCCGACCAGACGCGCTTACGGTAATGGTCAGAACTCGTCTGCTAGCCCACCAGCTGTGACTCAGCCAGGTGAGATCACCGCCAACATCAAGGTGAGGGTGGCTTCAAAAGAAAGGAAATCACCTTGAAATGATTGTGAAATAAATCTGAATTAGATGTAAAACGGCGTTATAGATAAGTGTAATTTCCATGATTAAATGTCGGGGATCTTTGAAACAACTCTGCAAAACTAATCAAATGCGTATGGAATATATTTTGTTGGAAAGTAACAGCCGGAAAGGAGACGATAGAGGTGATCAAGGAGAATGGCTCTGGGGAGAGGGAACCAATTTGAAAAAAAAGGGAGTTTAGATGGCGGAATAAGAGGCAGGGGGCGTGATAGCCGGTAGGAGTAAGAGAGAAATTGAAAGGAGATGGATAATGAGAATTGGAAGAGGAGCTATGAAGGAAGAAAAAGGTCGAGTAGAGATGAATGCAGCGTGTGAAGGCAGGGGGTTGCAGTTGCACACGCACGCAAAGTGTGGAAACGATGTCATGAGCCAGACTCTGCTGTGATGATAATTTGGTTTTGATTTGCATCTGTTCACCTGATTGAAGAACTTGGCTTGAAAAATTCCTCTATTTGTGCCCTGTTTCCGGTTTTGTCCTCCTTTTTCTGTGTTTGGTATATTTTTTTGCCAGAAGAAGAGACAATATTTTAGATGAACTCTGTATTGATAAACGGATGACAGACGCTTCCTTGCAGCACAGGATTTGCTCAGAGTGGCAGATCATTTTTGGCGTATGCAGCAGGAGTGTGAGCAACCAGACAGACGGACAGAAAGACAGACAGATGTTGGCTCCCTGGTTGTCCACTTTCATGGTATCTGTGATTATAACAAGTCATCTGGGCAATTTTGTGTTGTAAACATCACTAGATAATTATTCAATAATTATTTATCAATGGTGGTGCAGACATTTTCTCTGCTGGCTTAAATTTATTTGAAAAATTAGATATAATTTTTTCATAAGTATTTATTGAAGTTGCATATCAATTTTTTAAGCCTAAGTCCTAAGTATGCTTACAGGGGGTACTGGTTGTGGACAAACCTGTACGGGGCAAACAGGTGACCTACAAACTCCACTAGAAAAGGTGGATTGCCTGCGATAATGCTAGTGTGAATGCTTTTTGCCAAAAGCAAAATACTGAAGCTTAGTGCTGAAAATTCAAAAGCTATTTGCAAAATGCAAAATTTGCTAGAAGACTGGATATTTCCCAAAGAACCATAAAAGAGCGCTGAAGTTGACGTAACTTTCCGGAAAATTTGTTGTAAAATTCCTTAAAAAATCCCTAATATGTGCCAGTTTTGCAAAAATATTTACTGTGCTGCTTAAATATTAACTAAACTCCAACTTAGCCCAAAAAACCTTAGCAGATGCCAAATTAGCCAAAGAAGCTAGATCGCTGCTTAAATACTAGCTAAACTTTAAAATACCCTAAAATTCCACAGTAAACTAAATTAGCCAAAAAATGTTAGCCTGATGCTAAAATATAAGATAATCTCTAAATTAGTAGATAACAATTTAGCCAAACATTAACATCTTGCTAAAATTTTAGCTAAACTCAAATTTAGCCTATAAAAATCTCAGTAACGTTAGCATGTTGCTAAAATGTTTCGTAAACTCAAATTCTTTGGAAAATAACTATGAAAGATTAAACATAGCCTATGAATTTGTTTAAAGGCTTTTTTCAAACTATGAACATCTCTTGTTGCATTCAAGAATGATTATGAGAGAAATTGCTTTGTTTACTTTGTTTGTTGTTTGTTTGTTTTGCTCTTTTCATTTCTTTCTATCTTTATCTTTCTTTCTATCTTTCTATCCTTATATCATTGTTCTTGTTCGAAAATAAAATAATAAAAAAAATATATATATACTTGAAATTCAGAAATTTGAAGACTTCCTCATTTATTTGAGAAATGTTGATTAAGCTTTCACGCAATGAAAGTTGTCTGATTTTTTTTTGGAGCAAAAATCTGAGTGTGTTTTGGAGTTTCATAATCTAGCTTGTTAGACTGACTATATTTATGTCTAGAGATGTTCAAAGAAATAAAAAAATGATCAACGGACATAGTTGTTAGCATTAGCCTCTAATGTCAATAGAAAAGAATGCAATAGAAACACAGGTACTGTACAGCAGAACCATGTACCTGTTTTTCAGTAAAGGAAGGGATATTACTATTTTCAGACAAACAATTCCCTTTTATTATTTAAATGACACCGTACTGCGGTGTGTGAGGTCTATTTTGACAGTTTTTTGTTAGTTTTTCACATTTTTGTGTTCATCAGAATTTTTAATCATTACAGGTTTTGCTACTGAAATTGTGTGTTCTGTTCAGCTTTTCAAACCACAAATTGAGTCTTTGCAGAAGACGACAGAGGTCACAGTGCCCAAAAGAAAATTTTGTCAAAGGCTGCATTAATGATTAAAATAAAAAAAAAACACAAGAAAGTGTGGTTTCACTCTGTTCAAGTTAAACATTGATTATATTAGGAGGTATATTAATAAAGGTAACAAGAAGAATGGCTGCCACTAACATTTCTATATGGACAGCACTGCTGTACCGGCCTTAGAAATATAAAGGAAACTGCATGAACGAGTGTGCAGCTTTTCATGTCAAAACCTTTTTTTTAAAAGCAATTAATTTTTTTGGATTTTTCTATGAAGGGAGCGGTTTTTGTCTTCGCCAGGCTGTAGGAGATGATAACGGATCTGCAGTGAGAGATGACGCTTGGTATTTCAATTTCTTTGAATTCCAAAGGCCAGGACAATACCACTGTCTGAATATTATTTATTGCACAGCGGTGGAGCTCATTAGACATGCTCAGAGGAGAAAAAATAAGTCTTTCAGCAACAATGGCATCAACTCCACATTTGTGTTTCTATTGTGTCCTTATAGTGATTTAACACAATTAGCGGCTTGCAATTATAGCCATACATTAGGGATTTTTGTACTTTCATTAAAATAATTTGGGTTTGAAACAAAGGATACTAAACTAAATCATTTAGTGGTTTATTTGGCGTTTAACAAACCTTCGTTTACCTTTTAAAAAACATTTATGTGTATTTACTTTTATTTAATTTCACCCTTTATGTGTAATTTAGGCAGTAAAATTATTGAATTAGAATTTATTGGAAGGAAAATAAATAAAAAGTATTTTGACTTTTTTGAGATTGTTACAATAATATCTAAAAATATTGATCACGTTTTCATTCTGGTAATTCTTACAAAGCCTAAGAACAACAATAACCTCCAGCTCCATCTTTATAATGATCTGAAAACAAATAATTGCAGGTAAATAAAACTTAAAGTGAAACAAAATAATGAAAAACTAGAATTACAAATGTATAGACAGAAAACCCCTTTTTAAGGTTCAGCAGTGGTTGATTCCCTCATTTGTGAAGGCCTTAAGACACCAATTAGCTAAATTAATCAGGTAAAAATGTGAATACAAAAAATTTAGGATTTAAACAGTAAAACACTGTGGGAAAAGATCAGCGTTGATCCCTGTGTGAAATCCAGCAAGGGTTTTAAATGTCATTAACCTCTGTTTATCAAGGCGGCCTAAATGAAACATCCACACATCTGGTTCAATGCCATTCAGAGGTCTGATTTCAATATGCGATCAGTTTTACGCTCTCAGCCAGATTTAGATGCCCTGGGGCCACATCTGGCCCTCAGGCCATATGTTGCCCACGAGTGATGTCGACTGATGAAAGAGGCTGAACTTGAGCCGCATTTTGATCACTTTGGAAGCTGTAAGGATTGTGTACACATCAAAGCTATCGGTAAAAGAACACATTTCCTTTTTTCAAATCTGTATTAACATGGTTTTGATACGTTCAAATGTTTTCTAATTCTGTTATTGATCATCTCTGCAGCCAGCTTTGTTTTTGTAGCGGTATATTGTGTATTCATTGCATCAGAGTGTCTGTTTGCTACCTGATCTATGGAATAATTTCATATAAGAACCCAAAAAAATTATCTTGTCAGTGTCAAAAGGAACATTTAAGGCAACACTAGTTCTATAAGCGAATTGGGTTAAAGCTATGAATTTCCAATAGGAAGTCTGCATTTTTTCAAAATATTAGCAAATGTTGAACAAATGGTAAATAGTTATACTTGGAAAGCACTTTTCTAAGTCCCTTGAAGGCCCAAAGTGTTTTACAAAGTCCTATCCACCCGTCGAGGCGTTTTAAGCGGCCACTTTCAATGAAAATTCTATGCAAAGGCCCATGGAAGTCTGAAATTCTGCTCTATGAGCGTTAGCATACATTTTCTCCTTGAAAGTGGCCGTGTAAACATGAGTCGACACAGCCGGTGTGTAAGCACCTTAACATTGAATGTAAGCCTCATGGCAGTTAAGAAAATCTTTTTTTTTTTTTAAACCTTCATTGAGCTCCTTTGATGTATGTGAGGGAATAATTCTGCCTTGTTTGAAACAAATAAATAAAATGAGCAAAAGTTGAAATAGAGTTCAAGTCCACTGCACACACCACTATTAGGATTTTGCTTAATTGTGAAAAGACTATGAACATATGGCAGGATCCTGTCTAGATAGCCCTCTACAGAGAGGTTTGCTTTAAAAAGTTCTTCTTCATGTTCTGGCCAAAGAGCTGCTTGCTGATTTGTATTGCAGATAAAAACAAGTTATACTTATGGGGTGGTCGCAGTGCAAAGGTGGAGCCATCGACCTCTGATTGGAAGATGGCAGGTTCGGTTCCCACCTTGCCCATCCATGTGCAGAAGTGTCCTTTGGTAAGACACTGAACCCCACACCACCTCTGGTGGTAAATGTTGGTGCCACTGTTAAGCCGCAGAGCAAGGGATCAGTGTGAATGGGTGAATGAGACTGTGGCTCTGAAACACTTTGAGTTTTAAGGGCCTTACAAACATTGGCCATTAACTGTTTAAGGACAACGGCGTGAAAGAACAGTTTCCTGTCTTCTTTGGTGACCACTCCACCATACATCTCTGATTTTTCCCACAAAATTAAACTTTGTTCTTTCTTTGCATTGAATTTGCCTCCATTTGAGCTTTAGTTTTCAGAGGACTAGATGCCGCCCCGCATGAACAACCTCAATCCAAATTGTATTTTCCAATATCAATATTTCATTTTTAAATGATTTTATGATGGTATAGGTTGATTCTATTAACAAATTGCCTCCAACAGATCAATCTGGTTGGTCATAGAAATATAAATGGATTAATCAAATAAGCCGATTAATCATTACACCCTTACTCTAAACACATTGATCCTTCCAGTGTTCACAGTTCGGAGAACAGGTTGTCGACACAAGAGGCTCTGAATAGGAATCATGGGATGATCATGGGATTGCAAAACTGTACATTCATTTTTCTAGATTCCTTTAGAATGAGTTTCACCAATCGTCAACAGGCAGACGGCAGGATCCAGGTTTATTTGGCACAGACAGGACAACAGGTGTGAAGCACATCTGCTAAATCAGGGTCAGGCAGGCAGGAATCAAGCACAAACATGAGGGCATCAGAGACCTACCAGCGTGGTGAGGGTCAGGGCAGGCGGCAGATGAAACGAAGCTTGGGTAAGGATGGCCTAGAACACTATGATGAAGGCAGATTGGCACAAACAAGACTTCGCACTGAGCAGTACTCCAACTGATTACTGATGATAATCAGCTGGGGCTCCTGGGAGTGATGGAGGCTGATGGGAAGTGAAGTGTAGAGAATCAGGAAGTGTTAGTACTCTGGAGATAATTCCCACTGAAGATCGCAGGGGAAGAGGGGTGGATTCAACACATCAATATTCTCTTGCAAACCTTGACTACAAATATTTAATAAACTATTGCTTTTACTCACATGCTGCCAGAGTGACAGAATGATCTTCTCAGAGTTTTCTTGTTTCTTGATCCTTAAGATTCTCCATTGCATTTGGGAAATTTTTCACAGACACAACAAGCCTTTTTCCTGTTTGTACTGCTTTGTGATGGTGACCTGTTTCTAACCTCTTAGTAAGGGTAGTTAGTACATGTTCCCCTCTGCTTTGATCTGATCAGAATGAAGTGGATATAAAAATACTTTAATTACAAAATTACTCAACAATCATTTACTGTGCTGAACACTCGTGTATAGCTTTAATTGCCAGGCTATTTGCTGACCTTGTACGGATATTGTAATTTGTATTACAGACGTAATTAAAGGAGCATGAAAAGCCCTTCATGTAACATATATTTAATGCCTTTGATTCATGGTCATGCCCATCAAATGCAAGCGGGCTTCATATCTCATCAGGAGAGCGATCGTAGGCATTTGTCTTAAGCTAAGAATAAATCTTCTTAATTATCAACTATTGGCCACTTTAACTGGCACCCATACGTCTTCAAACATTATCATTACTCATGTCATGGTTTGTAATTCCCGCTGTGAGGTTCTTTTTTTTTCTCAGAGGTTGCCGTTTGCGTATTAAACTGCCAGTCAGTTGTTCCGTCGTCAGAAAACTCTTTTCCCCATTAGCCTGACTTGTCAGCAGCCCCCAGCGCGGTTTTTATCAATTCCTTCTAAATTGCCTCTTTCTAAATCTCATCTGTACTCTTTGTGATTTATTATTTGAAGAAAAGCTTTGTTATGAATGTATGTAATGAATGTTTTTTTCTTTAATCATAAAAGATCTCTCGCTAGCAGAACCCCACAGAGACGACGCTAACAAACAAGACGGATGAACAAAGGAGCAGCTTTGAATCCAGACGATCCGACTTCAAGTTTTTCCCACCACTCCACTCTCATTTTGCCTCCGACAAAAGTCTTACTTTCTTTTACAAGATTGATTCAGAGGGATCCTTGTTTGATAGGGGGCCACGAAGAAAAAAAAATCATTTCCAAACACTTTTTCTTGGCATTCTCATCACAGGCTTTGAGAAAGCCGAAGGGGATAAGAGAACAACGACTCAGATTAGTCTTTGTCTGTATACCCAGTATCAGGATTCTGTCACGTTCCAAAGAAAGTAAAACGATTAAAAATGTCTTATCTTTTTCTCAGTTTAAAAGTCTGTTTTTGTTTATGCCTATATAGCTATTAAATTGTGTGTTGAGGTTTAAAAAATAAAACCACACTTGTAAATTTAATTTGACAATCCAGTTTAGTGTAGTTAATCTTATAATTTACATCCTGGGTGGGAGAGACTCTTTATTTTTAGCTAAAGCATCCCCTCTCATCCTCTTCTCCGCAATTAGACAAGCAAGTAAAATGCGTTTACCATATAAGCATCTCTTTCTGGGTCAAGGATGAAAGTGATGGTGGCCAATTAAACGAGACATGATTTGGGGATTATTTTCTCCCTAAAACACGGAATGTAACCGTTGCAAAGATATAATGCAGGAGGAATGGTGCAGACTGCCTAAAATCGGACGCTCGGGAGAAATGACACAATTTGATGAATTAATCATTTTTCTTATAAATCTGAAAAGCTGAGTCTGACGTCAGATTTCTCCAGTATCTCATTAAGGAGATCTTTCTTGGTGATTATGGAAAAGAGGGAAAAAAAAGATTACACAGGGATTTTGGTGAGGCGCAGTGCAGAAAGACAACAAGTCAAAGATGCACGCTTTTTGTTAAATTATAAATGTATTTCGAGGTTTGTTGCTACTACGTGTTGCATTGTGCCATGCAGCGTTCCTCTTTGTCCTATTTTCAGCTACAGTGCAGGTCTCCTTCACAACCCAAGAGGCTTCCATTTTGTCGCAGGTACACAGCGCATTCCTTCAGCTCCTGTGATTCTGGCACAAAAACGCTATCCATGTTTCTCCGCAGAGAATGCTGGCAGCGTCTTAGCCTGCCTTAGTGTAACCTAGCCGGCCCACTATCGCTTGTTTCATCCGTTACACTCTGCTCCCATTCAATCAGAGCCCCCACGCCTCAGAGGAGCCGAAGATAAAATTCTCATTATCTTAGCTCAAAGAATTAAAGGGACCGGGACCAGGAGAGAGACACACTCCAACATACAAACACACACTGATTCGCTCTCTTTCAGGAGACACACGCTGCAAGCACACATTTACAAGCTCCAAACATGAATCTCTAACTCATGCTGAGTCTTTTATCCTAATTTGTGCACCAAGGGAGGCTTTATTGCAGGAACACTTTGTTTCCATCTCTGGGTTTTCTTTAGGAGGGTTTGCTTCAAACAGATTGCAACAAAGATATCTGCAGTGATACACTTTTGTTTTGTGGTCCGTTTGTGCCGGTGTGTATTTGTAAGCATGACCATTACCCAAATTTGTGTTCAGAAGCATTTTTTAGCGACAACACTGTACTCCGCTGAAAGGAAATCATTTTCCAAACCCATGATGTTGTTGGAACCTTGTGCGAGAGTAAGGACGGAGTCAAACACGTCTTTTTTCTTGGAAGTCGGTAACTTTTGATACGAGTGCAGATATTTCCAGTCCTGAGCCCGTGTGAGGCTCACAGAGCGACTCGGCTCCACACGTGTACGAGAGTGTAGACTGGAGTATGTGTGAGTGGATGCTAGCCGGGGGGAATTTCTGCTACACGAGGAAACTCCATTGTTTATTCATGTTTTCTGAATTGAAGTGTGAATGCTTGTATTCTCTGGAATGAGCTCACTTGAGTGTAACAGACAACCCAAAAAAAAAAAAAAAAGGGGACTAAGGAAAGGGGGATATTGACATCTAGAATCAGGTTGCCTTTCTTCAAGGCCCACTCAAGCATTCTGGCACTCTGTTCACAAGAAGATAATGAGAGCCATTTGTTCGTATCAAAGACGGTTCAGAGCTGCTGCCCCGCATGGCTGAAGGAGCTGCAGGTAAACGCCGCCCCACTTTTCTCCACAGCAGTTTGATTTCAAACGCGCGTTGAGGTGTTTTGCATCGTGACCTCTTTCTTAGGCGTATCGATCGTTTCCATTTTCCGTGTGCGTTGCCTCACACCATCCTTGAAGTGTCAATATCCGCGCTGCGTCGGGCCCCTTCAATTCAAGCAGGGGAGTTTTTCCACTTGAATGTTCAATCAATTGATAATGACTTCACTCTCTGCGCTTGAACGATTGAGCTTTCAAAAGACGATGAGCATGTTCATAAGAATACTTTAATATGATTAGAGTTATAAACATTGTTTGGTGTGACGGGGAAGCAAAGTGGGCTAAAACGTGCCGCGCAATGCAAATCAAATCGTTATGATGAATGCCTTTGTTATGGTAGGTGAGATAGGAATTGAATAAATCAGCCTCAGCTTCATTTAAAAGGATTACTTTCACTCGCAGATGCCCAGGGCCCCTAAAATGTTTGTTGTACGGCGAACGCACAGCAAGGACAAATGACTTTCATTGGCTAAGCTTCCTCCCAGTCCTCTATTCATTAAACCAGAAGTAGGTCACTTCCAAAATGGCCGCCTCTTGGCCACCTCCTCTATCCCCCATCCTGTCAGCATATGCTTCTTCCTGGCCTCAGCCAAAAACGGCTCCTGAATAATACACTCAAATAGAGCACCCTAAAGACAGACAGCCAGGAGATTTATTGCCCATATTTGAGGCTCTTTTCAATATGCGTTTCTTAGCCAATTTTCCTTCGCACCGCCTTTAATTACCTGTCTTAATGTGATCCCTGGAAGAGTGGCGGAATGTCTTCACTAATGTCTACTTTAGAACGGAGGGATAATTGCACGGCTATAAAACTCGCAGGGATGTCTTTCAAAAAGCAAAAGGAGAAGAAAGCAATGAAAGTCCAGGATGCAGGGCTACAATTGCTTTGTCCAATTTGGTAGGCTTAATTAAATCTGTGCTTTTTTTGTTTTGTAATGTTGCCAGCGTTGGAAATTCAGTGTCTTTATTTTAGTACAAGTATATCTGGACTGTTTTTGCTTTTCAGGATGTCTCCTTGTACATTCTTAGCTTCCCCCTAAGCTATGACCTAAATACAAGCTCCACAAGTTTAAATATGGAACTCATGCCTTCAAGTTCCTAATTCATAGTCATTCCCACCTGATGCAGATGTTGCCATCAGTTTCCATCTTTTTTTTCTTTGGTTTCCCCGCATACATTGCATATTAAGAATGCAGAAACCTGTAATGAAACTCAAGTATTAGCATGAGGCGTGGGTTCAAATCCCACTTCTGACACCAGATGTGATCGGGTTCTTCTTGCGTTGAACAAATAAACTCTCAAAAATAAAAGGACCAAGCCAAGATCTATCCATCCATCTATCTTCTTCGCTCATCTGGGACCGGGTTGCAGGGCCAATAGTCTAAGTGAAGATGCCCAAACTTACCTCTCCCCGGTCACTTCATCCAGCTCTTCTGGGGGGACCCCAAGGTGTTCCCTGGCCAGCCAAGAGATGTAGTCTCTGCAGTGCGTCCTGGGTCTTCCCCGGGGCATCTGCCCAGTGGAACATGCCCGAAACACCTCTCCGAGGAGGCGTCCAGAAGGCATCCGGATCAGATGCTCGAGCCACCTCAACTGGCTCCTCTCAATGTGGAAGTGCAGCAACTCTACTCCGAGCTATGTCTGGGTGACTGAGCTTCTCACCCTATCTCTAAGGGAGCGCCCAGCCACCGTCCGGAGGAAACTCATTTCACTCACTTGTAGTCGGGATCTTGTTCTTTCAGTAATGACCCAAAGCTCATAACCATTTGATTATATCTGGCTATTATTGCTGTGGTGAATATGAATGATTTATGTGCTTTGATGTATGCATGTGTCCAGTGGGAATTATAAACTGGGAGATGACAGAAAAAAACCCCAAACAATTGAAGTGTTCAGGCGCTGTCCTGCAACTAGTGACGCTGCTACATCACAATCCTACCAAACACTAATGAGGAAAATTGCTAATATATCCACGTAATATGAAATATAGTTCACAGATCTAAGAGAGGATGCACTCTTTGATGTTATAACAAGAAAAAATTGGTGCGAGTGTTCAAAGCTCCCCACAGGTCGGGCTGAGACCTAATGGCGTGGTGCCGGTGACTCACATTCTCACAAAGATGACACCTGTTGCCTGGATGCTGACACATTTTGGCTCTTCCATGATTGCGACAAGCCCCAAATCCCTTTTACTGATGTGATCAGGCATGACCCCTGTTTCAATGTTCAGCCCACTGGCAGACGGCTCGGCTGCCCGGCCATTCCGCTGGGCTTCCTTTATCCTTTTGTGCTGCTACACTACACTCTGAGCAATATAATGAACTCCTGCTGTGGTTGATCTCCACCCCAAGAAAAGTTTCACTGGTTGCTGCGACAGATTTATTATAATGAAGACGGAATTATCAACAGGTTTGTGAAAATGATTGTACTATTATCAAAAAATAACAAAAATATAGAGGTTTGACATGTTGAATATCCTTATTGCTTTTATTGCTTTATTTTATTTATTAGGATATAAAATTATATTGAAGCAACAGTATATTAATGACTAATGCAATCAAAGATGGATGAATCAATAAATAAACACAGCAAAAACTGTCTTAGAAAAATTGTCTTATTTTCTGTCTTGCAAGATAAAATAACTCATTAAGAAAGTTTTTAGTAGCAAAATAAGTTTAGGAAAAACGTGTTAGTAACTAGATTTTTTCCCTAAAATAAATTTCAATTTCCCCAAAACACCAAATATAATAACATTTCATAGTTGAAATAGTAATAAAGTCTATAACTAATATTTTGTTTTGTTTAAGATTTAAAAATACTAATTTACTGCTAAGAAAGTTTTGAGATGAGAGACGATAATAATGACGATCGATCAAAACAATACCATAAATCAATAGTTCGTAGGCGTGTGGATTGTTATTTGGGTGGCGTTTGATTCAATTATCAAATCAAGCTAAACAGTTGACAGATCAAACCATGATTCTTACCTTTAATATGTTTTTACAAATACTATATGGATGTCTTTTTACTGGTTGTATTAAAGTTAAAATATGTTTTAAATTACCATCATTCTTAGTTTTATTTAGAACAGGATTTCAGAATCAACAAAACTGATAAAAACACAAATATTTAATAAGAAAGAAATGGTACTTTTCACAAAGTCACATTAAAAAGTTTTTTTTTTTTTGTCAGTTAATTTCAGCAGTAAAGAAAGCATTTTTGCTTTGCATCATTTAACAACAAATCCTGAAAATAGTCTCCACAGTTTCCTGAAAGTTTACCTCACTATAGTTCCTGTAGATAGATGACAAAGAGCTCCTAAATGAAGATGCAGCAACACCTAAATTAAAATGGAACTACTAGAAGACACTGGCAGTCCTTTCATCCGAACTGACAACAGTGTTTCCAACAGAGATGTTTTATAAACTGACACTTTTCATCTTTTGTGGAAAA
Source organism: Oryzias javanicus (assembly GCA_003999625.1). NCBI lineage: Eukaryota > Metazoa > Chordata > Actinopteri > Beloniformes > Adrianichthyidae > Oryzias > Oryzias javanicus. The sequence continues at coordinate 20,405,340 of CM012459.1, forward strand.
AACAAAAAAACGTCTATCTGATCCAAGATGAACATTTCACAGACGCATACCGGTGCGCCATCAAGATTTTTGTAATATTCTTAAATTAAATTTAATATATTTTATTCAAACTGTCGACTATATTTAACCTTTAACACGGGTTACACTCTTAACATTAGTGATTCTGACGTGGAGAAAACTAGCTCTTTATACTGTCTTTGCACCAATGTGCAATGCTTTGAGTGTAAATCGTTGTATAACAGCACATAGTTGCCTTTTTTCGACAGCAGAATCAGCATACGGGGATTACATAATTACTCCACTCTTGTACAGCGCTACATATCAGCATGAGGTTGCTTTACTTCACTTCAGAATCCACTGAAATTATGTAAAATTGCATCAGCAGTTGAAGAGTGACCATAGTCAAAAGAATGTAAAAAAAAAATTAGTTGTTTCAAAACTTATGTCAGTGAACTGAACTTCAGTTTCATTTTTTTCAACTCCCAAAAAAAAAAAAAATATTCAATAGTTTTTCTTTGAAAATATGAAGCTTCACGGAACCTTACTTTGAAAATTTGCTCACTTCCTGCGACAGTAATGCTGCACATTCATCTTTTTGTTTATTGTTTATAAACCTAAAATCTGACTTTATTGTGCATTTTAGGTCAATAAATACATTGTGCCTGAATTGTACTTTACTATATTTTTTAAGATCACTGATCTTTGACGTTGCAAATATCGCAAACATTAAAGTACTGGAGTACTCGTTACTGCCCTAATATTTATTAACAATGATAATATTGAAAGGATACTGAGTGTTAAGTGACATTATTTTTTATCTCTAAAGGTAAATTTAGAAAAAAAGGTAATACAATAAAAAAAAAATACTTCGCAAAATACATCCTCTCATTCCTCTTCCGGTGTGTCCTCCTTTGTTAAATCCTCTAATCTGAGCGTGCATAATAACCGTCCTCTCCCCACATATGCTCTACATTAACCTGGAGATTTAACCTAACCAGCCGGCCTGCAGAGAGCTGCCATGTTCATTCTACAGCATGAATATGCATGGCAGTTTTGCAGCACGCACATGATTTGCATTGAAGTTAATAGACGCATAGCCTAAGCATGTTTTTCAACGCACAGGGAGCTTGTGAAGGTTGCGTGCTTTGTCTCCTCGGCACACTCTCACTTGTTTGTCCACATCGTCCTTTATCCTCCTGCTTGGTTATTCTCTCCCTGCCTTCCTAATCCCTTAACAGAACAGATGGACAGGAGATTTACTCTTAAAATGCCTCGTTTTTTTGCGGTGTCCTGAGTGTTTCATTTTTCAGTCAGTGGCTCGACGTGATAGTGGGTGGAAGCAGGAAGTGGAAAATCTTGGAGGAAATGGTTGGTAAATAAAGAGAAGTAGGCAGGATCACTTGCTGTGTTCACTGGGGCTTCTGGCAGGACAGGTGGTAATTTGCAATAAATTGAAGCCTCTAGAAATCCAGCTGCTCCATAGAGGATGGAGAAATATGTGCAGGGGGGGAGAGTAAATGGAGAAGTGTGTGCACGTGTGTGTGCTTGTGTGAAAGTGTGTGAGAATGTATGTTGGTAAATGTCTGTCTTTTGAGCTTAACCAAAGTCCATTGGGGAAGTATGTGATCTGTCCTCCGCTGCAGTATCTGTGTCACAGGAAGTGTGTGTATGTGTGAGTGTGTCTCCCTGGGATGATACTTAACATCTGTAGATCCTGTCAGCTCTATAGAAGTTAGCACCCTAAGTAGTTCTTCACTGGATACGTTTCAACAGCTTGAAAAGCGGAAAACCATGCTGTGACACATGGATCGTTTAAATACAGAAGTATATTTCAAAGGTTAGCTTGAAGTCCCACTTTGATCTTCTTTTGATCTATTTTAAAACCATTGCAAGTGGGTTTTTAATAAAGATTACACAGATTTTAAAAATATGTAACTTTTTAGTACATAGTTTCTGCAGAGCGGCAGTAGTTCATTAGATATTTGCCTCCGAGTTGTGGTTGGAAATGTTCACCCATCATCCATCTGTTAACACGCTCTAAGCTTACAGGCCCTCACAGTTTTGAGCCAGATACCAGAAAATCAAGACGTTTATATATCTTTTTTATCAGCAAGTGCATGCATCAGAATGGAGCTGATCAGGAAGCTTGAGGCCCGTCGATTTGTAGATTTTAGGTAACATTTTCAAGCTTTTTCCATCTTCACCCCAATTTGAATAAAGAAAAACTCAGTAATTCCAGGTTAAGCTTTATTTACGTTTTCTTAGTACTTCATCAAGGAGAAGTCAAAAATTATTTTTCACCTGAGTGCCTCGTTTCCACTGACCGGTCGTCAGGGAAATTCATTGAGTGTTTCCATTGATTGTTTGACCATCAAGGCGCATGCATGGTGTAGATGGATGACGTAGTTGTGCGTCATAACGAAGCAAGTACAGTGGTTTTCCGTATTTGCTGATTTGGCATGTCTCTGGTCCCCAACCTCCGCAAATTAGGGGGGAAACTGAATGCATAGAATGTCTTATTTTTTGCAAGAATATTGTGGGAGGTGAAGAAGAATACAACCAAAAAGATCACAAAACTTTAGGCTCCGATCTTGAGTTAGGAAAAGTGTTGATTGGACACTTGCTGTTGTTTTAATAATGGCTTTCATCATGTGACAACAGTAGTTCCACCCTAACTGGTCCATTCCACTTTTCTATGGACTTAAAACCCGCAAGGAACCAAAACTGGTAAATCGGTCAGGCCTAAGGGGTCCATTTTACAAAGGAAATGCACAAAATATTGTACTGGTTCGGTCCATTCCAATCAATGGAAATGAAGCATAAGTCTCTGGTATAGATCCCGCTGCAGAAGTCAGTAGGTGTTTCTCCATGATTGTGGTGTTCAATATTTGTCATATTAAGATGTAAGAACACCATACCAATTAGACTACTGTCACATTTCCAAAAATGCACCACACTGCGACCTAAATCCAAGTGTTTTTTTAATCAAATTTGGCAAGTGAGTCAGAGAAGTTTTATGAAAAAGTTTTATGGCAATCGGACAGTTTTTTTTCTAAAAGTTGACATTGGTCAGTGGCCGCCTGGGAATATCTCAAGGTCGCAAAATGGTAATCCAATGACAGGCGGATGATGCCATTTCCAAACCGGGCAACAGCTGGGGGCCACTATCAGTGGATGCCGGAATTGCAAGTAAGTCAGTGAATCCCAAAGATTCTGGCGATGCCTCCCTGCAGCTGTATTAGGGACAATAGCATATCTGTCATATGAGGTGGCATCTCCATCATTGGAAGCACTAGACTAGTCACATACAGGTGATCTTGAGATAGAACAATACTGAGATGAGCTTCCCCTTACGAAATAAAAATATATTTTTCAATATATTGAGCAACAATATATTTACAGTATATTCCATACATGGAAGCTATATACTTTTCCATATATTGAAATACACCTATTATTGCCGTTTTCGTATATTGAAAAATACCAATTAATATATTGTGGTTTATACTGTAATATCTTGATTCATATACGGATATATGCTCTATGATATATTTAAATTTATACTGTGATATATTGCTGTATATACCAATATACGCTACATAATATACTGTGGTTTATACTGTGATATATTGCTGTATATACCGATATACGCTACATAATATACTGTGGTTTATACTGTGATATATTGCTGTATATACCGATATACGCTACATAATATACTGTGGTTTATACTGTGATATATTGCTGTATATACCGATATACGCTACATAATATACTGTGGTGTATACTGTGATATATTGCTGTATATACTTGATATATGCTCTATAATATATTGGCATTTATACCAGATATGTCCTTTAAGATAATACCTTACATGCAAAGATGTTATGCAACATCATATATATTTCAGGTTTTAGAAAAAGCATTCAATAACACAGAAATGATTGTTTGAATTTTATTCAAATAAAAAACATCACACAAAATTTTAAATTCAAACTAAAATCTTAGCTACAACTGTCCATTGTTTTCTTTTTTTCTTGGTGCCGGAGCTCGCAGATTTTTTTATTTATGTTTGACCTTATCTCCGCCACCTTTGCATCTGGATGGTGCTGGATGACAGTATCTGTAAAAGATAAAGTACACAAACACTGTAAGCCTAAATCATGATTTAAAGCACCATATCCGGTATAGAAACATTAAATAAAAAAATAACTTTACCAAGTAGAGCCTTTAGCTTCTGGGGGTCCAGAGCCTGACGTCGTTCGGCTGAAGGTTCCACCTTGTTCAGCCCTCCTGTAAGGTTGGACCTCAACAGGACCTCAACACTAAAAAGGCCCAGCAGCAGGGTCCGTGCCATTCCTTTGGCCGTTGGTTGGGCCCTCGCCGTCTCCCAGCAATGGGCCGACACCATCACATCACCATCAGTCCAAATCGGTTGCAGCGCTCTCCCGCATGCGCGAACCACACGTCACTTCCGCTAAAGCAGTTTACGGTCTTTGGACGGTAACAACAATAATAACCTCGTAGGATGTTAATATAGCACACACATTTTTTATCATAGTGAAAACATTCACTTATTGCTGAATAAACGAAAGAAAAAGGACACGTTAAGGATAAGGACCTTACGATCTTAAAGTGGCTACACCGGCTACAAATGTTTTCTTCTTCTGCAGTTTTACATGACGGCAGTTTCCTCCCTAAGCTAAGAGGAAACAGCGCCACTTCAAAACACTTTATTTTATCCAGTAATCCAAATTCGTTTTTAACGGTAACTCGGTGTCTTGTTTTCACACAGTAATCCAGTCAGGAGAAGCTCTCGGATGTTCAGAAAAACATAAATTCTTGTGATGAAGACGTTTTACTGTTTGGAAATGACTCCGTCGTATAGTGGGCGAAGAGCGGAAGTGACGGAAGCATACAGAAAATGCAGCCACATTCCTGTCCGAACAAGTAGAAGAAGACGACTTTTGCGCACGCGCGAACCAGACTGCTTTCAGTTTCATCACAGGAGTGATAAAGCGTCCTTCGTGTTGGTTTTGTACTCTGTACTCTGAGCAGTTCACTAGAGTAAGGAAGAGGAATAGTTTTTTCAGTTTTGTTAGAAAATGGACAAATAATCACAGTTTACTATTACATTGTTGTACAGAATGGTGATGACAAAAAATGTTTTGCTCTTAAGACAATATGACAAGTCACACAATACACTTATTAATTTGGAAAATACAATAGCTATAACCCTTCCGCTCTCCTTGGGGTCCAGATGGCTCCAACCACATAATGTTATGCGATTTCTTCCATGACAAACGTGGACGAAGTGGGACAGGTTTTTACGTCTGTCATGGACATTAGTGAAACTCCGAAATCAGTGAAAAAAAAAAGTTCAGCGCACTGTCCTGTGGTGTCCAGATGACCCCACTTTTAATGTAAACAAGCTAAGGAGAGCGGAAGGGTTAAATAGGGGCTTACAGGGCAGGAAAAAGTTTTTCAAGTCACAAAATTTCAGAAGAAATGCATGATTGTTGATCTGCCACAGTATACCTGTCTATATGCATGTAGTCCTCCACGTTTAAGTGTGGAGGACTGAAATGTGTAACATAATGTAATGTTGTGAAAACTTGTCATTCTGAAAATGAATAAAAAAATTTGACTCAAAGAAGTTTTTCCTGTTTTGACTGATATAAGTAATGGTATAGTATTTACAGTAAACATTAAGGTTGTTTAAAAACTGGCATGGACATGTGATCCATTGAAAAAATGGCACTGAGGAGGTTTTAAAAATATATGAATCAATATAAAAAAAATAACCTAACAATAGGTTGAACATCCATATATTGCAATATATACAGAAATATATGGGAAAAGGGCTGATATATTTCTTAATATATTATCAATACATCTCCATATATTTCCCAGTATATTGCAATATACTTTTGTTTCGTAAGGGTCTGCAACTATTAGGAATCTCATGACTTTGCATCCTGAAAACGCTGAAGCTGAAAACGCTGAAGGTGATAGCCAGCTAAAATGTTGTCTAAAGGAAAATTAGCCTTATTAGGTTAGCCAAAATAGCTAGCACGTAGCTTAAATATTAAATAGAATATCTTAAAAACTTCTAAAAAGCCTAAATTAGCCAAAACAGCCAGCATGTAAATATTAGCCTAACTCCAAAACAGTCTAAAAAAAGTTTAAAATTAGGCAAAATTAGCCAAAACAGCTAGCATGTATCTGAAATATTAACATAACTCCAAAATAGCCAAAAAAATCTTAGTAAATGTCAAAATAGTCCAAAAAGCGAGCAGGATGCCAATTTTTTCAAACCATAACTTTTTAACGTATTTATGAATAATAAAAAACGGGAATATTATTCCAGAGTAAACCAATTTAAACCTTAAATAACTTTCAATATTTCACTTTTCATAAAATTATATTCTGCCAAAATGGTACAAGTTAGAAATTAGCACAAGATAACATTGGCTGTTAACAACAAAAAACAAAATGATCTCGAGGGCTGGATGTAATTCCCCAGAGGGCTGGATCCGGCCCCTGGGCCTTGACTTTGAAACGTGTCCTACAGGAATATTGAATATGTACGTTTTCTTGATTGTGTTTGTTTGCATGAATTACTGCCTGAATAATTACTGGTAATCCGTGGATCCATTTTAGACAATATCTTTAATGAGATTTTATGAAAATTCTAGTTAATCTGGAAAGTGCCCTTCAGTTCTTTTCCATTGTTGGATTCAGCATCCTGCACCTCTTAAAAACCTCCACAAAGCCAGTCAACATAATAGTTTCCTGCACTGACCTTAGATTTTGATAAAACACAACAAACCAACACCAGCAGATGACATGACTCCCCAAACAACAAACTCTACACCGAACCTCAAGTAAATTGGATTTTGGGACTCTCCTTTCCCTCTAAACTTCAGGATTTTGATTTCCAAAGAAAAACCCAAAAGTGCTTTTATCTAAAAGCAGAGCTTTGGACCACTGAGCAACAATCTCCTTCCTTTTTGTGTTCAGGTCAGGTGTGATGCCTCTGAAGTTGCTTTTGCTTAAAAGGCGGAAGGTTTCTTAGTGACTGCTGCACTTTTTTACTTCCAGTACTTTTCCCTCCATTCAAACATTCACTATTGTACTTAGATACGGCACTCTGTGAACATCCAGCTTTTGGTGTTTTAGCTTCTTTTTACAGACTGAGCAAATAGAAGGGTAGATGGATGGTTTATCACTTTGATCATGATGTCAAAGTCTGCTTTCATCTCCACAAAAATATGGTTCCTGATACTGACCGGCCAACCATTTGAAGGTCCAGGAAACTGTTGTTGTTTTTGAATCGATTTTTAATTAACCATCAGATTAAAACAAAAATGAATCCAAATAGAACACAAGCGGTCCTGTAAATTTCCAGATATAAAGCAGCAGTAATCCACAGCAACGCAGAAATACAAGGGGATGTTGCTAGGCATCAGGCAGGATGTCTCTTGACAAAAAGACAAAAATAAATGTCACAGAGAATGCAAATCTTGTACAATTTTTGGTGTTATAAAGAAACTGCAACAATTCCCCACAGAGATTAGCAGGCTGCAAAAAACTGAAAAAGAGGACTGTGATTGAAAAGGCATTAAAACATTCAAAACAGAAGATTTGAAAGACTCCAAGACACTAAATCTATTTACGACTTTGAAAAACAGCTTTTATTTTGTCAGTTAGAGTTGGTATGGAAGCCTATTGCATCAAAAAAACTGTTCTGTTTTCATGCATGCACTCGTGCCCAACACAGTTGTGGGAGTGACTCACGCATAAACATAAACTTTTCATAGTAATAATAATAATATTAATATATCAATATTTATTTCTTCGCGTCATGTCCTACTCTAACTATATTTTTTTCTATTGCCAGTGATCTTTCAGTTATGATTCTAAAGATTGTAGCCAAAATCAAAAATCAGTTTTTAAGACATATTTTAAGCACAGTAACTCATTAGAAATACAATTGGAAAAATAAAATTCTGTTGTGGGTGGGACTGTTGGCACAGAGCAACCCTGCCCCCTACCCCGTTGCTTAGAGCTCTGTTTAGATCAGGGGTGGGCAAACTACGGCCGGGGGCCACATGCGGCCCCTTAAGCTACTTAATCTGGCCCTCCAAATTAAAATACATTGAATCAAAAATCCTAATTATTGTTTTATTTTCATTGTATTTCTGGTTTCTTCTCATGAATGGTGTTGTTTCTCTGGCATTCGTGTGTGTTTTTTTCGGAGTCAGAAGGTGATTTGTTGGATTTCTTTGAGTTTGCATTTTCCTCTGAAGAACATCAACCCATTGGATCACCAAAAAGAGAACAAAAGTTAAAATTTAGAAATTAAAATTCCCAAATTTTCTGTTTTTAAATGAATCTATGTGAATTTAATCCAAATTAAAGCATGTTTTTATATAAATTCCATATTATCTTTTTAGTTTATGAGGTTCATTACCAAATCTCTCCTTCCATCTGCTCCTTGTCCGGCCCTTATGCCAAATTTTAGAACCCTTTCTGGCCCACAAATCAAAAAGTTTGCCCACCCCTGATTTAGATGCTCACATGTGAGTTTATAGCCTCAAGTTAGCATTAGCGGCGCAAAATTAACGAGTAAAATTGGATCAATCCAGTGGTACAGTTTTGAGCAAGAATCACAATTTGGTACAGCATGAGTGTTGAACGCTCATCGTGTCTCGCACACCTAAGCTCGAGTGCGTGTAGGGGAGGGGGGACTTTGTTACCCCCATTTTAGTAACTGCGTCATTAGTCTGAGCTTTTTTGAGCATCCAGTTTTCTGATCCAATGTAATTTGAATAAAAAAAAAAAATAGAAATACAGTTTTAATCTTAAATTATTTTATATGGATCCTCTACTATGACAAAAATGCTACAAGAACATGTTAAAAAAACTGGAATGGATCTTTCCATTCTAAATTAAAAAAAAAATGAGTTTGACATACATTCTTCCATAATTTCATTTTCCTTTCAAGAAAAACTTTTGGGTGAAATGTGAGCTTAAATTTCATTTTAAAAATTGTTCCTATTTTTCAGTGGAGGATCATCGATCATAAGATCATTGTTTCGATTTAGACTTGTCCTAAGCTAACAAAAAATAATTTTGGATCTAATATATACGGTGGCCCTGAAATACATGTCATATCGGCAAATTATTTTAAAGACTACAACCACAATTAAAAAAGCAAAACAGATCTTAAAATAACAGCATTATATTTTAGAAAGCACAAAACAAAATTCCAGAAGCAAAAATGTAAAAAACAAAAAACAGAAAATTATTTCAGAGGACAAAGTGAAATGTTCGAAAAAGGAATACAGGGAGAAATAGGAAAACAAAGATACCTTGGGATTTTGCTGATGGGATGATGATTTCCAGTATCACTTCATGTCAAATGACTTTCAGTTGAAATGATTGACAAATGTCATCATTACATCAATAATCTATCATTTTAACACTTTATTTTGATTTATGAAAATTTGTTTCGTTTTCCAAAAAGTTTTGTGATATTTTGGTTTCTTTTTAATTGTCATGGTCTTTTATGTGTTTTTGTATCAAGTGATTTTTGATGTGATTGGCACTTCAGGGCCACCGTAACTATATCCTCTTGAAACTCTCGTTTTCAAATGTCCTAACATTCAATAATATTCATCTAGTTTAGCTTCCACAGCGATTATCTTTCCACAAACTTTACCAGGTAAAGTGAAGGAATCCCTGCTGAGTTTGATTGTATGATTTATTAACATGAGTCACTTTTCTGGCTTCTGGGTTCCTGGATGCCATCTAAAAGCCTATAAAAAGAAACATGATTCCTGTGCGGCGCACAGTAGTGATGGGGAAAAGTTATTTTGGCAAGTTGATTCCATTAGCAACCAGGGGTTTCTCCCACTCTGACAGAAAATCAATTACGAGCAACAAAATAAGTCAAATCATTTCCGCTTTTCGAATCGTGACCAACGGCTTCAGATGAGTTCCTCCGAGGAAACTCATTTAATACTCTGACTTTACTCGTTGTCTCCTGCCAGGTCGGACCAGAATGAATGTATTACCTTCTAAGAAAATGAACACCCTGTTACTTTTTCTGCTTTTTTTTAAGCCTATCGTTCTTGAAGTAATTATTACCTCGTCTGTGCTCATTTTCTTCTTATCCTGCCCCCGTGTTTCAACAAATTCCCACATATTTTTCCATCTTGCTTTAGCCCCGCCCAGCATCCATGCATCTCACTCACTCAATAAGCAGCTTGGGTTCTAAAACTCTAGGCTATGGCAATAGCACACTGCCCATCTGTCACGGCAGAGAGTTGCCATGAAATGGCCAACTCCTCAGCACTGCTGTATGATCCTCTTATATGCTGTGAGCGTAGCGCTCGCCCAGCTCCTTCTGGGAAGGGTGAAAAATGTCCCCTCCCCACCCCGTAAGGCAAAGAGAGACTGTCAGATTTATACCGAGCAGTCAGGAGACGGCCCCTCTCATCCTCCCAGGCTCATATTAGAGGGCACAGCTTACTGGAGGGGGGGGGGAAATCTCACTGTTTTGGAGTTTGGAGAAAGACAGCCGTCACATCAGGTGAGGTCTTTTCAGAGCGGTAAACGGGAAAACAGCCACCTTTGCACGGCTCGTTTCTTGGCAGTAAAGCTGTCTGACACCATGAGACGAAAATATATCGAAAAAAACAACACAAAATTCTCAGTTTAATCCAAGATACTGCAAATCGTATTTGAAATAAAGATTTAGAGGTCATCGCCGAGAAGCTGCTCCGACTCCGCTCTCAGGGAAAGCATGTGATTTGTCACTCACGCACGTCTCAAAGGGGATGCTGTTTATTTGTTTGGAGAGTAAATGATCCAGCATCGGATTTGCGTCCCGGATCTTATCATCAAATAAAAACAGGACACACTCAGCTGCTGGATCTCGGAATCACTTAGATGAGATGATTATTCAGCTCGCACTTGTCCTACATGCTTTAGTTCACTTTGAGCAGGCACCTGGGGAAGGCGGGTACCAGGTTTGGATTGTGGGGAGTAGGTGAAGGGATATCCACATTAAATCAGATGGTTGGAGATGGGTCACTCAGAAAATAGGCGGAAAGACAATTGCCTGTTTGAGGCGCAGCGGGCGCCCGGGGGGAGTTAGCATGTTTGCAGGATCCCACTTCTGACACCATTTGTTACTGTTTATTCAAGAACCTAATAAACTGCAAATTGCTTGTCTATAGGAAGAGCATATTTGCATTTTTCAGTTAACTCTGAAGTGTTCAAATGGCAATATGATCAGGGGCTTGTTAACAACGAAACAAAAGGAACAGATCCCCCACAGATCTACATTTTGAATAAGCTGCTATTTACTCTTGGTCAATAGTATTTTAGCTCAATGCTTTGGATGCCATTGACCTTTACACCGTTTTAAATTTTGCATTGGAATTCTACCATTTGAAACATTGGAAATTTCCCCCTGGAGAACCAAGCGTTCCATTATTTATGACCCTTCTCCTGCTGGGAAACGGTGGTTATAATCCCTGGAAGATAGATGTCTGACAACTGGAGTTTGGACAGAAAACCGGAGCCTCAATCGTCTAGTGGGATGAACAGAACAGGCTCTTTCAAAGTCAAAAATTTCATGTTTATAGAAACGTTTTTTTTTTTTTAATATAGATGGACATCAATTATGCAGCATCCCTCCCGCCCCCTGTTTTTTCTGTCGGTCCAGTGCCCCTAACATCCCGGGTGATTGGACTTTGGTAGGTCATGTAGCGTAGGGTGGAGTCAGAAAATGGACACCCTTGTCTAACTTGATTAAATCTCATCTATAAGTGATGTGTATAAAGTGTGTGTGGCGTTTCTCCGTCTCTGCAAGAAGAAGTTTTGTTGGTGCATATTTAAAACAAGTTGTACACTACTTTTCAGTTTGGGTTTCTTTTATTTCTTGCCCGATTTTTATTTTTTTTTGTTTCCGCCTGCTCTGTTTGTGCTCATAACTGCCCAAACTAGCCATAATCTCCAGACACAACTCATAATAATGATCTTACACTTCCAACTATAACTTTTTTTCATCTCTCAACACTCACCACAAAGTTTTTTAACTAGAAGGTTTACGGACACATAAAATGCTGGAAGTTTCATTAAATTTTTAAGTTCATATTTCTTGCCGGGCCTAAACGTTTCAAGAAGACCCAGCTGCAGGTAATATGGCGGATGTAACGGTGGATAGACCTAATGGAGCCAATGGATGAAGTTGTTTATTATCTAAAGGCAAGAAATCGCGATTTGAAAATGGAAATAAATCTCTGGCTCTAAAATAAACTTATTTGAACAGTCTGTGATTAACATTTTATGAAAATAAAATAGAGAATATGACAATTATTTGTAGTTTTTGGAGAAAAGCGATCTTTTAGTTCAATAAATCAGGCAGATGATTAAATTTGATTTCTGACAGCTGCAACACAGATCCGAGATCTGTGGGGGTGGAGCTGAACAGAGCTGTCTGCTAGAAATCCAACAAACGAGGAAAACCAATCAATGTTTTATTTTGGTATGAAGATACAAAAGGAATTTTCTAGGATAGTGAGCACTGGTGTATGCTAAAAATTGCGGAAACTCCGCGGTTCACCGCAAAAGTTTGGAGTAGACCAACACCCCGCCACCTGTGAGGCATCCGGTACATCTTTTTTTATTATTTTTCACAAGCACAATAAGGAAGACGTATTTAAAAGAAATAGCACTCCATTAGTAAAATTAAAAGTTCGCGCGGTGAAAAAAAATGCATCCATCGGCTCTGTCAGGTCTATCCACCATTACAGCTGCCTTTTACCTGCAGCTGGATCTCAAATGTCTACGACATTTTGTCACATCTATAATTAGAAGTGTTTTGAATATAAATTCCTCTTAATATCCTCTTAAACTATGTTCACAAAATGACCACTTTCAATGAAAAATCTGTCAATGTGTATTCTGTGCTTCTGCATTTAGATGTCTTGTAGCTAAACAAGTTTCTACAACTGTTTTCAGACTCTACTTACAAATTGCGCAGCCACTGGACACAGGTAGCAAGATGAACTTTGACCAATCAAGGACTTGACTTTGGTAGTGACATATAGATACCCTCCCCATTTGATTCAAGGAAGTGCCAACTGTTTGAAAATCATAGAGAAGAAATTAATAATTGTGAAGCAAGATTTGCAAGATTTTCCCCACTCTGACATTTCACACTAACCCCAGGCTCCCACTACATCTGTTCTGACTCTGGTGCAGAGTCTTTACGTAGCTTGAAAAGTGCGAGAGGCATTCATACTGCCTCCAGTCCGGTCTGGTCCCTCTCCGGAGCTCCGTACTCGTTTCGTTGGCTTTAAATTTTTGCAAGAGGAAAATTGAAATTCCATGCTTTCCCATGATATGAAGACGAGTCATATGAAGGTAATATTGTGTCAAAACGTCCAAGTGTAAATAATACACACACGAGCGAGAATCACACACACACACACAAGTCTAATTCACACACACACGTAAAACTGAATGTGAAGTTGCAGGAAAAAGAGGAACATGTGAGAGAAATGTGTACTTGTGGAATATAATGTGAGAACTTGCTTGACAATAACCTTAACTTGTGTGTAAAAATGTTACATGTGAAAAAAAATCACACACACAAGATTTAACTTGAGGTTGTGAGGAAAAACACAACTTGTAAAACTGTGTTGAAAAAATCTTTATTTGTAGCTTCAGTTTTCTCCTGTAGAAGAGTTTCACACAAATGCTTTTTGAGCTACAGAGTGTTTTTGACTTTTGACACAGCCCATGTGGAAGATATGTGCCAAAACTAATTTGCAGGGAGGAGGGGTGAGGCAGGAGGAGCTCTCATCGGAGATCAGCCAATCAGAGGACGGGGGTTCAGTGGGGGCTATTTTTCTTTCAGCAATGGCTCCAAGCTGGGGGAAGTCTCTTCAAAATACTACTTTTCGTTGCTTTTCTGTAGTAAATATACTCTTACCAACAACAAATTTTGAAAACCAGCCACGTTAAATGATTATGCACCCATCCTTTTATAAACATTAAAGCTATTTAGTTTAAACACGGGGATGAGATGGAGCTAGAATATACGTAGGAGTGTTCATCCCGTTTATAGACCAGCTATGTTCGGCCGCGCACATCAGAGGGGGGTTGATGTAACGGCCGGTTCCGACGGCGACACTCTTTACTCTACTACGGTTCTGTGAAATAGTGACTTCGCTGAGAATTGGGACTCGGTTGATCATTAGATAGTACTATTTACATATTCAGCACTATCATAGAGAATAAAAATATGAACTATTCACTTGTTGGCTGAAGTTAATATTATGCTAGCTCCATCTCATCCCCGTGTTTAAACTAAATAGCTTTAATGTTTATAAAAGGATGGGTGCATAATCATTTAACGTGGCTGGTTTTCAAAATTTGTTGTTGGTAAGAGTATATTTACAACAGAAAAGCAACGAACAGTAGTATTTTGAAGAGACTTCCCCCAGCTTGGAGCCATTGCTGAAAGAAAAATAGCCCCCACTGAACCCCCGTCCTCTGATTGGCTGATCTCCGATGAGAGCTCCTCCTGCCTCACCCCTCCTCCCTGCAAATTAGTTTTGGCACATATCTTCCACATGGGCTGTGTCAAAAGTCAAAAACACTCTGTAGCTCAAAAAGCATTTGTGTGAAACTCTTCTACAGGAGAAAACTGAAGCTACAAATAAAGATTTTTTTCAACACAGTTTTACAAGTTGTGTTTTTCCTCACAACCTCAAGTTAAATCTTGTGTGTGTGTGATTTTTTTTTCACATGTAACATTTTTACACACAAGTTAAGGTTATTGTCAAGCAAGTTCTCACATTATATTCCACAAGTACACATTTCTCTCACATGTTCCTCTTTTTCCTGCAACTTCACATTCAGTTTTACGTGTGTGTGTGAATTAGACTTGTGTGTGTGTGAATTCTCGCTCGTGTGTGTATTATTTACACTTGGACGTTTTGACACAATATTACCTTCATAGAGTCACACACAAAAAGAAGTATCATGAATATAACTGCAAATCACAGCGGAATGAGGGTTTGTTTACTAGAATACATCCTATAAATGGCGGGTTACCCTGGAGTCTGGCAAGGTCGGCAGTAGAGCTAGACCTAGTGTAGCTAGACTGCGCCAGTGTCCTCACCGGTGCCAGAGCGGATGCAGTGTGAGCTCTGGGTAACCCTCTTCCAACTGTAAATAGGTGGTCATGTGCTAGTAAACAATAGAAATAGAAGAAGCCCCTCCCTGCTTGATTACTGTAAATGCCTGTTCAAGAACCCTCTTTTAGCGCGGGTTCTTGAACGTAGCTTCAATTTGGTCGAGTTTGCATGTTTTTCATCGCCTGTGTCCTTTAAAGTAGATTTTTCTTTTCTTTTTCTCTTTCAAATATACCATCCGAAGGTAAAAGGTTTACATTTTCTTTGGTTAGTTTAGATGGATGAAAATCCTTATATCATGATCTACTCTGTCAAAAACAAAACTACAAAAAAATTGCTGTTTAACCAAGGTTTCATATTTAAACCCGTTCATATATCATTGTGCATCTACACACACTTAAAAAATGTTTGGGTACCGCAAAAAATATTTAAAGCTTCAAAGTGTATTTCAAATCCATTCGTCAAAATGTTTTCTCACATTATGAAATCCTTTCATCATTTAGTTTATAAAAGCTCCCCTTCTTTAGGCTCTTATTTGTGAAATTCCTGCCAATGCAAACAAGTTTGTAAGAAGACAAATGGAGTAGATTTAGGGAGAAAAAAATAAAGTTTCATGAAACAGACTGCAGCCTTTCTCCCGCTGAAAAACTTCTCTGACAACTGCCAGAGTTTAAGTGAACACTACAGGTTTGTTAATTAATGGTTACCAAGTTAAGTGGTATTGAGTGCAGCGGCTAATTACAGCCTGCAGCGATGACAAAATGCATCCAGCCCTAAGACGGCTTCTGATGTTTCTGTGAGTGCAGATGATACCAGGGCTCTGTGGCAACATTAGCAAAGCATTTTGAGAGCCTCGTACATCAAGTGAAAACTTAACTTATAGTGCTTTTAGAGAATTGATTGTATTCATGCTGTGAATCTGTGTTTTAAGTAAGGAAAAAAAAATTTCGCTCTACTTTTGGAAAACCAAAAGCTTTTCTGGAGGTTTTTATTTATTTATTTTAGTGAATCAAGTGCGTCTGGTTGAGCTATTATTTGTGGGGATTTTTTGAGAGGCTCAAAGTAAACCATAACCGTATTTGTTCTGCTCAAACTTATGGGCTATGAAAAGTGGTAAACCTTTAAAGACGCTCTCTGATCTTCTTTTCATCTATTGTAAAAGTGTTCCCAGTGGTTTTTTAATTATGGTTATGTTGTTTTTTAGCCAGAAAACAAACAATCATTACAATCGGATGAAGTTTTAAAGGGCCATGTGCACAGTTCTATTCTAATCTGATCGAGGACATTATGGACATGAAAACGTAGCTAGTGTAGCATGTTAAAAACAGACCGTTGTTGTTAATTTGTCACAGATTTGGAGAGTAATATCTAGTACAAATAAAGAAAATGGTCTTGACTGACATTGTTAAAATGCTAGAGATCACAAGTATTCATGGTTTAGTCGTTTGTTGGATCTTAAGATTTCAAAGTTTCGCCCAGTTGGTTTATTTGTGCTGTTTGCTGTATAACATTTTAAAGTGAGAAGACCAACGGTTCTCATGTTCCACCTTCCACTATCCCCACCCCCATATAAAAAGTTCTAGGTCCACCACTGAATACTAGTCCTTACGCAATCAACGTAAACAGGAGATTCTGTTGCAGAGAAAAGTGACGTAGCGCGGTCCAAAGCTGAAATGAAAGTCTACTTTTTTCTGATTATCAAGACTGAGTCACATTGATAATGTAAATAATCAAAGAGTTATAGTAGGTTAAAGAGTGTGTGTTTAGGGTTTACCGCTGACAACTCTGATTTTAAAGGATTAATAGAAGATTATCTCCCTCTTTAAAGAGCCACGTTGTACTAAACTTTCAAATTCATGAAACAAGCTTTCTTTTTTTTTTTATTATAAAATAAATACATAAAAAATTAAAACAAAATATGTTTTGATATAAAATAGATTGCAAAAACAATTGCAAAAGTCAACAAAGATTTAGAGATGCATCAGTGGCTTAAAATAAACTATTGGTGGATTTATATAAATATAAATATGGAGTGAATTTCAGCAGCCAAAAACGGCTTGTGCTGTTTTTTGTTTTTTTTGTTTTCTTTTTAATCGTTTTCTCGGGATAACGAGATCCACTTTCTCATTATCATGAGAAAATGAATAAATTTTTTTTGTGTGTGTGATTACGAGATAATGAAGAGTATACCATACCAGAATACCTCTCGCTTTCCTCCACTGAAATGCTTAGACTTTACCGGATTTTAAGCCTTTTAATTTTGTGGTTAACAACAAAAACGGGAGAAGAAAACACTCCCCTAAAAGTTGCTTTTAGTCCTCCGACTCCAGCAGCACCAGCCCACTCTCTTTATATCCCTAAAACACCCCGAACAAATGGGTGGATTGACGAAAACTGCATGATGCAATTATTGAACTCCAGACATTAAAGAACCCAAACACCCACTCAGTCCAACTTTGTCCACTATAATATCTTTTTTTTTAAATGTTTATACAATCTGGAGTAAAACAAAGGAGTTTTTCAGAAAAAATGTTGACACTGTTAAATCAATAAATTATTAATGGATCAGTTTTTCTGACATTTTTCAGTCAACACATCGGGCAGAAACTCTTGTTGGCCCTGTGTAAACAAAAAAAACAAATTCTGTTTTTTTTTTGTGAAAATGCAATAGTTGCTCTCATTATCACAAAAATTGATACTATTTAAAAAAAAATAGGGCAGGCCATGTTCAACTTCCATAGAAGTCAGCATGCTGCTCATTAGATTTATTGTAATGCACAAAGTGCCTCAAATGTTTCTTTTCATGTGATTTTTTTTCTTGCCCCCTGTGCATGACTGCTTCTCACCTCTTCCATCTTTCACCTTCCATTTTTTTTCTCCCCAGTTTTTTTTTTTGTATAGCTAAAAGGTAACTAACCATGTCTTGTCTTACATGTGGGCCCCCTTCACACGACAGTACCGCCTCACTCCTTGAACGCTCCGATTCCTCTGATCTCTCCCCCACCCCCCACCCCCCCTCTCACCGAGCCAAAATTCTTGGCTCAGCCCTGCCTCTCCCCCCTCCTCCTGTCCGCCATGCTTGGGCAGCCACTCGTGCTCCCATGGGGAGACCCATCAGCTTGAGCTGCTGAGCCCTGCCTGGGCATCAGTGCTTGAACTCCATTGAAGTGTGGTTCAGGTATCATCTGTGAGCACATCAGAGTCAGCCTCCACAGTCTCACACCGCGGGGTCGGTGAATGTGTTAGAGGATATTGTGCCACGGATCTGTTTTAAAGAGTCGCTGATATTACATGAATAAAGGCGTCGTGTGTTTTTTAGTCTTCTCTAACCAATTCATCACTTAGAGTTTTTTTTTTTTTTTTTTACTTCTTTGCATTTAAAAATTTGATGGTTGCACCTTTTACTCTGGTGGAACAAGGGAAAAGAAATGATGTAAGTAGACTGAAATGGAAGAATTGTCAAGCTTCTGGGTAGTTTACAATTTTGTTATATGCATACAAAGCTGTTTCCTTGCTCCAAAAATGATGCAACTTCTGACTGAATATAACACACACACCTGCACAGAAAAAAACAGGAAACTAAACCTTTTACTTTGCTATTTTTTTTTTCTGAGCAAATCTGCCAACACTGTGTTCTACAATTCATTTGTTGCTGCTCCCGGTATTTGACCCAGTGGTAAAATGTAACTGGGTTGCCAATACCTATGATCTTGTTGTATTAAAGCAGCAGTGTGCAGGTGGAAGTACCAAACAAGCATTGTAGTGGAAAGGTCTTAATCAAAAGCTGGCCTTCCTCAGACCTTTGCAGCGTTTCCACAGAGCTCATAACACCACGCTGCGTTCAGCTCCCCTTGACCTGCTGCAACCACAGAAGCAACAAAAACTCAGATATGAAGGACTTCCTGGTGTTTTTGTTGTGAGATCCTCACAAGTGGCAAAGATTTGACTGCATTTTTAACCTCCTGGGTTATAACCTCCACATCCTTTATTGTGGTTTGAATCAATCCTCTTTGAATCTTCTTCTGTCGGTTAGTAATGGAGCTGCACACCGTCTCTCAGTCTTCATTGCAGTGCCTAGTGTGAGTTTAATCATTCATGTTAAGGCTGTTTGTTTGAATAGTTAAAGGGTCTTGCTCCTGTGAATCTGTCAGAAAGATGCTGGCCCACCTCGTCCCTTTATTTATCTCAACAAATCAGTGTAATTTTAGATGTCCTGAACTGGAAAAAACAAGAGGAAGCTGAGCTTCTGCTGCAGCTGCTCCAGGGATGAAAAGAACATCACTGCAAAAACCATGTTTTTGGAAATGATTAAACGGGATGGATGGATGGATGGATCTTTCACAAATTAATTTGTTATCAGAGCACCAAAAACAAGAAGAAAATTTAATAACAGACATTGAATAGCACTAGATATATACAAATATATACCACAAATACAAGTTTATAGTGTTCAGTGTCTTTTACTCAATGTAGAATCTAATGCTAAGTTCCTACCTGGTACATGGCTAACAATGCATTGGAAGGGGGAGGGGCTTCTTCTATCTCTTTGCTAGCACATGTTCACCACTCATAGTGCGAAATGTCAAAGTGGTGCAAATCTCTCAAATCTTGCTCCAGGATTTTTCTCTCACAGCTCTGATCCAATATATGAAAGACTTGGTGTCACAGAATTCCAGCCAGCCTCAAACCACAATTGTTAATTTTTCCTCCATTATCAATTTTCACACAATTGGTACATATGGGAATTTAAAAGGACGCCTTCTATACGTCACTACCAGTCCCTGACTGGTCGAAATTTGACCTGGGTCTGCTTTGTACAAATGCTGCAATTGGAATCATGTATTGAAGACAGTTGCATTCATAAAAATGGTCATATTTATTGAACACAAAGGTGTTCCAGTCTCAAAAATCTTCCGGTTAGGTCTTAAACAACTGCATAAAACTTCCCACACCAGAAGGTGGCTAACGCTGGGCTGAACACTTCACACTGCCTTTTGCCAGGCCACTGTTGTAAATAAGAATGATGTTCTTAATCTGTCCTGCCGGGATAAACAAAGGTTAAATAAATAAACATAATTCTAAAGGGGAAAAGCGGCTCATAGAAAAACATGGCAAAAACCCATAAAGAAACAAAAATGGTGACCGAACAGAACAGATGACCTGACGCTGAGGAAATGAAAACCAGACACTTAAATACACTGAAGTTGGTCAACAAAATGAAGACGACTGCAGATGATTTAACCTGGACGTGGTGAGACTGACAGGAAAAACGGAAAATGACAAAAACATCACAAAAACCCTAGTAAAGATCAATGACAGTACCCCTCTCCAAAAGGGTTGATCCCAGATGCCCATAATACCTAAGAGGATGGACTCTTATAAGCAAAACAAAAATCCAGAAAACAGAACTCCTACAGTACAACGGATGCTTAGAGGTATCAGAACCCATCTTTCAGGAACAGGCAAGAAGAGGAGCAGTTCTGGTGACTCTCCTCCAGAACAGGAAACACAGCCAAGGGAGATGAGCGGGTCCATCCTTAGGGACAGGGAACATGAAGGATGGTCCCGACAGTCACTCTCAGGAAGGGATTCAGTGGACGTGACTTGATATGGTTGCAGGACATCCCATGTGGTGTGGTGTGGAAAATGTGGACTGCAAAGGGGAGAAGAAAGACCTCCCACTGCAGCAAGAAAATCTCCTGCTGGGTTCAAGGCAGTCAGGTCATTCTGTAAGGAAGTGTAGATGGACCCAAATGCAGGAGACCAGGCATGGTGGCAGGAAAGTAAACCACTGAATAAATAAACGGAAACATGAAAAACCATAGGAGAAACAAAAATGGTGACTGAACAAAGTAGATGACCTGACAATGATGAACTGAAAACCAGAAACTTAAATACACCGAGGTTGATTAAATAACGTTTTTTCTCCTGGATATTCATCAGTCAAAGTGGAAGTAACTTCCAACTAAAGTTTATAATTTTTTATGTTTTGCTGGTGATAATCAGGGGCATATATATAAAAGTACATATATATATGAGAAAAGTAATACAGAAAGAGTCGACCAACACCAAAAGAAAAGGAATGAATGACCTGCAGTGAGGCTGTTTTTCTTCCGTACTTCTCCTGTTTTCCCTCCAGCTACTCTGCTTCTTTAAGTGAGGCGAGAGGATAAGCTGTAAATATGATATTATGTTTGTATATCATTGGTTTCTGGCATGTGCTCAGATCATAATGACGGATAGCTCCTTAGCAAAAGCGAGAGCACTGCTCCGCTCATCTGTTCTCCAAGCTAAGGGATTTTCTAACAGATTCATCCACTGTTGTCAGTTCATTGGCATTGATTGGGGGTAACGAGGTAAAGATGGAAGCTTCTTTAGTAAAATTGCAAATTTAAGCTGACAGTGTGTATTTACGGCTTGCTGAAAAGAAGGGGAAATAAAAACAAGAGGAAGTCAAAGTGGGGCGCACTTTTCTAAAGGATTTTATTTGCATTCATAATGCTTTTACATTTTCATTTGCATATTTGCAACATTTGTGTGACAAGATTCCAACCTCTGAGGTTAAAAAAGAAGTGAGGCAGAAAATGTCTCCTTTAACATTAGTTCATTCATTTTAACATGAGTATAGAACCTCAGGTGCTTTAGACGTGTTTTTACAAATCCAGTTATCTCAATGTCTATGACAAATATAAACACCTGTTTGTCATAAGTCCAAACGTGGTCAAATTTGAGTGTGCTAACTATTCAAAAGTGTTATGTCAAATACTGTAGTTCCAAAGAATTAAAAAAATGACCATATACTGTTAAATACCACACTAAGACGGACATAAGTAATGCTTGTCTGTCTGTTTTGTGTGTGCGTGTTGCGATTATGTTTATTTTTATCTCCGGTCTTTTTAGATACAAACCATGATCACATTAGTCAATCCTGATGTTTTATTGTGAAAAAAATTGCTGCATTTTAAAAATAAACCAGATTTTCTCATGTATCTTGATGCAACTTCCTGCCAGAATTGACGCGGACCGCTCAAGGTTCGCTCACAAAAAGGACCAGATGCCGAAACGATCCGTCGCATGGCGTGGGCCTTTCGCTCCATGCCTGGTGTGAACGTCACCATAGGTTGACAAAGGCGCCACAGATTCATGTTTGTATTATATTTAGAAAATACATTAAAGGGAAAATGTTCATCACAAAGTTCAGACCAGACGCAAACATTTTACAAAGAATGAAGATTCAGTCAAATAATGTTGCTGAAACTTGTAAAAGTGACATTTGAGAATTTTCCTACAGAAAGGATGAATTAAGGCACTTTAGCACAGAACATTTTCTTTTGTGTTGAAAAAACATACCAAATGAATAATCATTTATGTACAGGCAAAATACGATCAATCTTTTACCCCTAAAGACAATTAGAGCCCGGATTGAGTGTTAAAATGTAATTCTACGAGGAATGTAATGTTTCCTTTATGATTTTTTAAAATCAGAAATTACTTTTAGAAATCAACAACTTTATTTCATTTCATCTTTATAATTTGGGAAAAAAAAAAAAAAAACTACTAATATATTTTGAGTATTTTTAAACTAAACTTCTTGTAGTAGCATTTTACCTTGAACATTGATTTTCATTAGCTAAAAATGCCAACTTTGGATCGCTCTTTGAAAATATTGTCTAATTTAAACCAATCCGTGGCCCAACAAAAAAGTTGGGAACCACTACCTTAAAGCACCACGTAAAATGTTGAAACTCCTGGCATATTCTTTTTTTTTTCTTCCAAACACACCAGAAAAGCTCCACCAGAGCCAAATTCAAACTGAACTTGTTGTTTGTCTTTATTGAAAGGGTGATCCATCTATTCATAACGCACATAAACATTTGGGGTTCTTTTCATTTCTTCCTAATTGCCTCTCAAATGTTTAGACTTGGTGTGTTGGTGAAATGATCCTTTTAACTTTGTCCACTTAAAACAAGATTTAAAGACCCGACTGTCACATGGAAGTTTTTAAAGTAGCATCCTTTGTCTTAATTCAAAGGTGCCTGGAAGCCTTCTTGAAAAAAAAAAAAAAAAAAAAATCTCCTGCTTTAACAGATGGTTCAAAGATGCTACTTGAGTGTTTTCTTTTCATCCTGTTGACACTTTTTAACACCCAAACCCTGTTCTGCTTTTTCAGCAACCAGAAGAAGTCCACTGAAGTCGAAGGTGAGTACAGAGTTCATGAAAACAGATTTTAGGATTTATTTTAAGTGGCGGTAACACTAAACAGCATTAAATAGGGGTTGCTAATTGAAAAATCTACGCTTTTGTGCAAAAAGATGTTAAAATTGTTGTGATACATAATTTATTTACAATGGGAGCATTTCATATTTGAAATGTTTTTCTTATTTCTGAATAGATTACAATTTTCTCCAAGAGCTCAAGTTCACAAACTGGCTAATGGGGTCAAAATAGCACCAATATCCATATTTTTTAATCTTATAATTTAGTGACAATTATGAGACTAGTGTTTCCATAAAAATACATCTTCCTTGAAACCATCAGATCAATTTACATGACTTGATATGCAAGGCTCGGCTCAGTTAAGGGGGCAACTCATTTGCCACGTTGACCTCGGAGCACACTTCCACACTCACAAGAGGTCATTAAAACCCTCACCTTCACAGGTCAAAGATTCTGAAGCCCTGTCTGATGACAGCCTGTTACCAAGGGCTGCACACACACACTTCTATCCAAACAGCACATTCAGATACACCGAGATAATTACTGAATACAGATTTTGCTGGGGTCAGCCTTTGTCATTTCAACCCACAAAGGGTGGGTGTCCATTATGTGAACAAGTTTGTGTCATTGATACAGCTCGGGGGTCAATGAAGTGTACCGCCGGTGGTTTTAATGACTTATCTGCAATGCAGTAAATGACGGCAGATCTGATCTAAAAGACACAGCCTGACAAAAAAAAGGATAAATGCCCCTAAAACTGACATTCTTTTAGTAAAAAAACATGTTGAATTGCCCTTTTGCCTCATATTTTCATAGAAATTGTGTCCTGTAGTATATTTTATTACATTTTTTGTCATCGATTAATCTGATAATGATATGAACAAATATCTGGAATCAAAGAATGTTTAGTATTTCATTTATTTGTTAAATTATATTCCTGACATGTAAGCAGGCATGCATTTTGTCGTTCTCACAGGGCCAAAGATGCCCATTTCTGTCTAGTGTAAAATACAGTCCCACTTCAATGACCTTGTGATCAATTTTAGAAGTGTTCCCAGTGGTCTTTTAATTAATTTAATTATGTAGTTTTAAGCAAAAATTTAAAAAAAGGTTGTTTTCTAGGACATAGTGTCTGCAAATTGGCAAGAGTTAATCCAAAATTCACCTATGAGTTGTCGGCGAACTGTTGGAGCGGAGTAAGCCCCACCCCATTTCCCATCATCCCTATGCTTTCCCATCATCCCAATGCTTTCCCATCATCCCTATGCTCGTGCTATTTTACAGCACCTTGTAACCCCAACCTAACATTATTGGTGCAACAAAAATGGGGAGCATTATCAGAGCTATGCAGCCGTACAGTTTTAAGTCAGCTCGGATCGGGAAAACGAAGACGTACACGGATCTATTTGTCTGTAACTGGATCCATCGGAATGAGCAGAGCAGAGAGCTTTGGTTTACTGATTTTGATTTTACAGTACTACAAGCTTTTTCAAATTGCATTCTTTTTCATCTGCTCAGGATTCATAACAATTTAAAAAAAAAACACTTCAGAAAAGCAATTTTAATCCCAATTTTCTTTATTTATGTTCTCCATCATGAAAGAAATGCTACAAGAACGTGTTTAATAACCCAATTTTCATTGGGTTTTTAAAGTCTCCCTATTTTAATTTTATTTTTGTTTAAACGTTCTCAGTGGTGTTTTAATTATGAAGTTTTTAACCAAAATCCCACAACCTAAATGCCTTAAAAACCCATATATCATGTTTATCTGAAGCCTTTTTCCAAAGTCTCGTCTATGTGGGCGTGGCCATTGGTACTGAGCTAAGTAGCTCCACCCTAGATCCCCCCCCTTTCTGATGGTGATAACTGTGTCTCGCTAGCGTACATTTTCGCCGCTGGTGCTACAGAAACATCAGAAATGTCCAGCCGGATTGCTTTGAGCCAGATGCCAGCTCAGACGAGGAAAGTGAAGAGCTTCATGGATGGAGTCCTCCACAAGTGGACACATCAGAATGGGAGTGTATTTGGAATCTCTGTTCTTAAGGCAAAAAGCAAAATCTAGCCTTGGATGCACTTTAAATATATGCATCAATGTGGGAACGTCCATCTTGCAAGATGAATTTCCATCACTTCCTGTGCTGGTTACACGGAAATATGAGCGACTAACATCAGCTTAAAATAAAACCTGCCTGTGGAGGTGTTGGCTGTTCACTTGATGGTGTCTTAATGGAGGTACTGCTCCCGTCAAAATTATTTTAATACATAAACCAAATTCTTTCTTCTTAAAATTGACAAAAAGAGTCTCTTTAAAGTGTTGACAATAAATTAGTGACTGTTTATTTAAGTCGCTTTTACCAAGAAATTCAATTTGTTTCGTAAAGCAAAGTCTGTGAGAAATTAATGAAAGCTAATAACTCAAAGGTCTTTCATTGACTTGCAGACATCTGCAGCACATGTGTCAAAGTCAAGGCCGAGGGCCGGATCCGGCCCTTGGGGTAATTATATCTGGCCCTACATATAATTTTATTTATTATTAATGGCCCGATGTTATCTTGCACTTATTTTTAACTTGTACAATTTTGACAAAATATTTTTTTAGGGAGAGTAAAATATTGAAAGTTATTTGACATTTAAATTGATTAATTCTGCAATAATTATACTTTCATAATATGTCAAAAAGTTCCAGTTTTAATTTAATTCTGCAAGCTTTTTGGACAATTTTTGCATTTACTGTGATATTTTAGGCTGTTTTGGAGCTCCATGCTATAGCTGTTTTGGGTAAAATAGGCTTTTCTTTTTAAGTTTTTTTTTAGGCTGTTTTAGATTTTAGCTAATATTTTCATGCTAGTTTTTTTTGGCTAATTTAGGCTCTTTTTTTTTTATTTTTTTGTTTGTTTTTTAGGATATTTTGAAGTTTGGCTATTTTTTCACCAACATGCTAGCTGTTTTGGCTAACCTTAGTTTTTTAGACTAATTTGGCATTTAGCCAATATTTTAACTGGTTATCAGCTTCAGCGTTTTCAGCTATCAATTCCAGCATCTTCAGCTATCAGCACTAGCATCTTCAGCTGCCAAATTCAGCTTACAGCATTCACATTAGCATTATCGTCGGTATATCTAGTCCATAATTACGTAAAAAAAAAAAAAATTACCAATTTTAAAGTTTTAAAAATATAGTTTCAGAGTATTCAAATGCTTATCTTGTTCGGCCCGTGACCTAAGATGTGTTTGGGATTTTGGCCCCCCATGCGATTGAGTTTGACACCCCTGCTCTACAGAAGTTGCCCTCTTCTCTTCTCCTGGAACTGAGCGCCTGCGCATTAATTCGAACATTAATTCAAACGGAGCATTTTTTGTGACAGTTTGTTGACAGCGATTTAAAAGACGAAATACTCAGAAATGCAAAAATAAAATGATTTTTCAGGTTTTCGTTTTAAATGAGAAATTGTTGTCAATCGACCTACAGTACCTGGATAAATAAACGTTCAACATTTGTTCCCTTTCATTAAAAAAAAAAATAAATGCCCCATGTACATGTCAAAATTCAAAAAACATGATTTTATAGAATGTTTATAATTAAATTGATCAAATACACACACACACACCCACATATATATATATATATATACACACACAACTAGTTAATCTTGGTGACGTGCACGTTGGCATGCATTTCTCTTTCTCACAGGGCCAAAAATTCTCATGTTTTTTCAGTTTCAAATAAAAATGTTAAGAGGAAGAACTGCAGTTTTTCAGCACATGAGACCAGAAACCTGTATGTTCACTGCACCTGAGCGCTGACAGCATTGTGCCTAAGTGGATTTTATTCTTGTTCTATCGAGCATGCATCTCACTGGTGTGTGTGCACATACGCAGGAAACACGCCACGCTGGGTTGTACAAACCTCAGTGTGAGGAAAGAATGTGTTAACTCCCGCGTCTTGTGTTTTGACATCAGGGAATCCATCATGCCTCTTTGTTTGTAATGCCTAGCTGGGCACCAGCTAATCGATCACCCCTGCTTTTGATGTTTAACCTTGTCTAACACTTCCTATGAAATCCACTTAATTGATCTCAAGATATCAAAGAGAGAATGTGACAGCCCCCCCCAAAAAGTCATTAGCTCCAAGCTTTGATATCCAGACGCGCGTGCGGATTACATAATTCGCTGATTTGGGAATATTGTTTTGCAATTACAGTGATGTATTAAACGTGGTAAATGAGTTTTGTTTTTTTTTTTTCTG
The DNA here is from genome assembly GCA_003999625.1 of Oryzias javanicus. Taxonomy (NCBI): domain Eukaryota; kingdom Metazoa; phylum Chordata; class Actinopteri; order Beloniformes; family Adrianichthyidae; genus Oryzias; species Oryzias javanicus. The sequence continues at coordinate 20,433,021 of CM012459.1, forward strand.
TAGAAAATACACTGGTGAGGAGAAAACAACACCTTAATGCTCACTGTCCTCATGTCATCTACTCTTATTTGAGTTTTCCTCCAAACCAACGAGCCCGACGAGGCCAGAAAAGAGATCTCGCTAATCTCTCCTTCGGTGTCAGCCCCGTCCTCTGTTCCTCCCTTGAAAAGATGCTGTTTGTGTGACCGAAGCCCTTCGTTTCGCAAAGCCATTTGTGCTGGTGGTGCTTATCGACCATGAGATAATTCAAACCCCACCCCCCTCCACCCGCAGCCTGCTCCATGTTCATTAAAAGTTTCCTTTGACTCCGCTTCACGAGTGCATCCATCTGTCTGGTGGGAGGACTGACGAAAGGGGGGAAAAGTGTGGGGTTTGTTTGGACTTTATCTCTCCATCTCAGTCCATGTGTTGTTGTCTTTGATTCAATTTCTTGACGCGCTCCTCCTCTCATCCTGTTCTGAACCCAGATGGATTGGGTGTAGGCCCTTGGTTTGAGATTCGTTTCCCTGCTCGCTCGCATGGCCTTGTTATTTGATCAGCATTGTTAACTCTGATCAAACGATGATGGAGGATGTTAAAATTATGTACTCGACCTACATACAGCTCAGTGATGCTCAGAGTTGAAGCTGACCAGATTCTGTGCTCTAAACTTGGACCTTTTTCAGGTCGGGTTTAATGTCAGACAGTCTTTAGCCTCCAGATTGTAAAGTATATCTTCATCCTCTGTAAAACATCTGCAGCTGCTTTAAACAATTAGATTTTGTTATAGGTACCATTAAAAATTTGATCTAGATGTTCCTTTAACCCAAAACTGTCAAAATGGAAGCTAAATAAAACTGGACGCCAACTTCAACCTCGTCCAACCTTGAAGGGTGCAACATGTAAAAAAACAAAAACTTTATTAGCAGCATCCTTGTAACATGAAGATTCACAACAAGTGTCACAATAATTCATATTTTAAAGAAAGACTCCTGGCTTCTTCTGTTAAAAGGGAACTTTCTTATATGTTGAGGTCTTAAGGTGCTTACACACCAGCTGTGTCGACTCAAGTTTAAGTGGCAATTTTTCTAGTCTATGCAAATGTGTGTTCCAAGTCCTGAACGCCCACGACCGCGCGTCGCAAGTTTTTAGGTCCAGTTGTGAGCTCTGCGTGCAAATCGGACGTTCAACAGGTTTAACTTTTTCACTTGTGATCATCAGAAACTGGAATTTGGTAGTGACATGAGAGTAGCATCTATTTCAAAACACTGAATATCAACTGTTGTAAACACGATCACAAAGGAGAATTAAATAATAATAGTTTGTGTCCGGTCGGATTAATATGATACCAAGACAGACATTTATATGACAACAAAGCAGTGAAAACAAAAAGACAGGAGCAAGATTTGCACCGCTCTGACTTTTCGTACTTCCTACTTCAGGTAGCGGTGAGTGCTAGTAAACAATAAAACACTGAAGAAGAAGAATCCTCTTGTCTGCCACTGCCTGCATGTCCGGTGTGAACACCACCAGCTCAATGCGCATTCATGAAAGCGTATGAAAACGCCACAAGCTGTCAGTGTGAATGCAACACAAACTCTTCTCCTGTTTCCTCACTGGCTCTTTTTTTGTTAACTTTGCTAGCTTGGGGGTTTTAATGTACCATTGGAACCAGACAGATTTTTTTTTTTTTACTTAACTTGGGTCAAGAAAAGGTCCAACATGGTGGGGAGAATCCAGCTGGTTTTCAAAATGAAATATAACTGGAAGAAAATCTGTAACACTTTATAAGATTCCTTCAACAAGCTTTATTAACACATTAACAACCATTATCAATGTGTTTATAAGGTGTTAGTAGTACATTTATTAGTACTTTAAACCAAAATAAGTTTATTAACATATTGTGTAAGAATGATTAACATCTAAAGGGACAACATTGTCTCCAAAGGCCGTATTTATAAACTACTTTCAAGCTTAGAAAATGTATTAACAATATTTATCTACATTATATTGAGTGTTTTGTAAGACCTCAACCAAAGCCAGTATTTTACCCTGCAGCCTGGTGGCAGCTGTCCTATGGACCGGTACCTGCCCTGGGGATTGAAGACCAATGATATAAATGGTCTTACTGTTTAAGTTTGACTTAGATTTGCTAAGTTTCTTTTTTATATCATTGGAAAATGTCAAAGTTGTCAAAAAAAAGTCATATTGATCCAAAATTGTGGAAATTTTTTTGTTGTTGAACAAAAGCACCAGTTTAATAAGGCAATTTTCAATGATTTTTTTTTTGTGTGTGTGCAAAAAACGATGGCAACATTTTATTTTTCCAAAAATCTCCAACAAAACAAATACAGATGAAGCCCATCCTGGCACTACTTCAATTCGTGACTTCACATTAGCTGTGAAAAATGCTCAAGGACGGCAAAAACGGAAGAAAAAACCACGCTCAGAAGTTGAGAGATTAATGCTTTTCAGTGGCCATATATTTAATTTATCAATAAAACTGTCAGGCCTCTACTAACCTGGGCGGGTGTGTCCTGGTATCAATCAACACCCCAGCATCAATCTGTAAAGTCCAGAGCTGCTGGCCAGCATTCAATGACATTGACTGTGGTGTGGTTGTCCCAAAGCCACAGTTTGATAAGTGACACCAGATGTCTTGAACAAGAGTCAATAGAGGAAACTCGTAAGAGCTTCCCATAAGCAAAAGAGCTGAACCAGCTGAAAAATGGAAATATGAGCAGAGAGGATTCTTGCAGTGTTATGCTTTGTTGTGCAGCAGTTAACAAGCAGGTAATTATGGATCGTGTTGGAGGCCATCTGTCAGAGAAAGGCAGTCGACAGATTGATACAAGCTGTTGTCTCCCTTATGTTTTTAAGTTCTTTAGGACTTCCAATCATTCATCAATTTGTAGTATGGTTCATTTTTATATTTTATTAACACATTGATGTGTCACATCAAACCACATGGAGCCCCAGACCAGTTGAAGCCAGTTAGGGCGCGCTCCAAAGACCTTATCAGTACTTTTCCACTGAAAAACAAAGCCATAAATGACCTTTGTTGGTATGGATGCTGACCACTCAAAGAGAAGGTTTGATAAAGATGACCATGTAAGGTGTTCTAATATCTTGCTTCTCTATTTCACAGTCCTTTGTCTTTGCATGCTCGAGACCCAAGAGTCCTACACTGATCAAAACATTCCCTTGCGCTTTCTTATTGGGTCCAGATGATCATTGATGTGTGATCTCTGCCATGACAAAGATGGACTTTATGACCCCACTTTTAATGTAAACATGTCTAAGGTAACACAAGAATTAAATTTCAGTTGTGTTCTTGGTCACTTTCTTCCACTTCAACAAACATGCCAGACATTAGCAAGCTTTTCTCACACTGGTAGTCAAACAATGGTTTATGTAAAGGGGAAATTTGTGTAAATTCTGACTTAAAAATATATGTTATCAATTCAGTAAGACTGTAATAAAGTCATCTTCTGTCATAGAGTTAAAGGCTGCCTTCAAGCTTACGTAAAAATTAGTGCCTAAAAATAAAATCTGTACAAAATGAGACATAAATTGTAAAAAAGATGTTTTAATGTTGGAATGAGGCTCTTTCTCACTACAACATCCATGTGATTAGTTCTATTCCAAATCAGGAAACTTTTAAAGTGTTCGTACAGTTCAAATTAAAGCAAAAAAATCCATCGTGGTTGTGCCTATTACTGTCTTAACACTACTTTTTTTTTTTAAAGCACTGTAGTCTCCAAGGCAACAGGTTTCAGTGGAGACACGGTGGCTGTAGAGACAGAAGCAGTCTATGACTAAACTGCACTTAAAAGCCATCACGTTCAAGGCCTGTCAACCGCCACTGTGTACAAGTTTTGATTAATATCGTGATTAAGCTTTTTTTTTTTCCTGCTAGATGCTTGTTTGCTTAATTTATGCAACATCCTTCATTTCGGACCGTTAATTTCCTCATCAAATAATGCAAATATGGGGACAGCATTGTTTACTGGCACTGCCTGTTAGCTCAGTGTGAGTCTTGGCATTCTCGCCGCTTTCATGCTTTTGTTGAGTGTCCTTTTTGTCCTTGTCAGTGTTGCTCGATTGATGACCGAGACAATTATGAGCAAGTCACTCACCGGCTTTTCCATGAAAACTATCTGAGAATCCCTTGCTTTCATCTCATGAGTGTTTTGCATGTGTATTTCTTTATGCACAAATATGGTAACGAGTAAATAATTTTGACACCCACCTGTCGTATTTCTGACTTCTCTGTTGTATCTCTTGACATCTCTTTCATGCTTGTTTTTTATTTCTCTTCTTAAGCAGTAAAGTGAGGGAATAAGAGACACTACAAAAGATGGACTCTGTTTTTCAATCCCATGAATCACCAGTCGGTGGGGGGGGGACGGGCTGTCAGCGTGACGAAAATTTAATTAATCACAATATCTGGAGCTCCATAAACAGGTATTGGATTTTTCATTTGAGGCAGAAGTCTGGAGTTGACTGACGGGAAGGCGCTGAAGTTCAGTTTCTCTCCAGGCAGTGGCAGGTATTGATCGGCGATCATTTACATATCCCCTCCTTAAGTTTGCCAGCCATCAAAACAAGTCAACAACTCAGCAGTGACATTGATGGCTGAAGAGAACACAGACAGCTGGAGATGTTCCACAAGTTTCACAGTTTCCTCCAATTTGGTGGAACCAAACTCTGCTCCTGTACATCTGGAAAAAAAGACATTTCTCAAATCATTTGACTTGTTTACAAAATAAAAGGATGTTTTTTGTAAAAACTTTTCAGAGTTGGTTTGGACTTTATTACCACTACGGGTGTGTATTAGCAAGAATGGGGCGACACGATTGAATCGCAATAATATACAAATTGCAATGTATTCCAAGACTAAAAGAACAATTTTTCACTTTCTTGTCTCATAACAACACAAACTGCTTATTAAACAAATGAGATTGAACATTTAACACCAGCTGGTTCTTGCGAAATCTTGTTCTTTTGGTGCGGTGTGGAGCTGCTCAAAGTGTTCTGTGCTTGTCAGGAATTTAAATCGATACAAGTATTGCCACATAAAATATCGCGATATGTCACTAAATCCATTTTTTCTTACACCCCTAATTAACACCAAACTGAAATGAGCCACACAAAATAATATCAAATTAATGTTAACATACATCTTGTGTTTAAACTATTCCATACTACACTTACCAGCCAACTACTATTAGCCCAGTGGCCTTGTGGTAGAGTGTCCTCCATGAGACTAGAAGGTCGTGAATTCAAATCTAGGCAGAGACGTACCTTAAAATGGGACCTAATGTCTCCCAGCTTGACACTCAGCCATAAGGGGTTGGGTTGGAGGGTTAAGACACTAAAAATAGTGATCGAGTGCAGCTGAGTCTGCAGTTCACCGCTCCCCCAAAGAGTAGCTGAAATGCAGAGAACGCATTCCCCACACTTAGTGTGGGACAACTAATGGGACTTTAACTTTAGCACCAGTTAGGACCCCCTATTGCCTTAATCTTAGGTGGTATAGATTCAACAAGGTGTTGGTAACATTCCCCTGAGACTCTGGTCCATATTGACATGATAGCGTCACACACTTGCTGCAGATTTCCACATCCATGATGTCAACCTCCCGTTTTACAACATCCCAAAGATGCTCTATTGGGTTGAGATCTGGAGGCTATTTAAGTCAAGTGATCTTATTTTCATGTTCAAGAAACCAGTGGACATGGTCAGCAGAAATACTCAGGTAGGGTTTAATTGGCACTAAGGGGCCCAAATTGTACCAGTAAATATCCCCCACACCAATGCACTACCACCAGTAGCAGCTTGAACCGTTGATACAAGACATGATGGATCTATACTTTCCTGTAGTTGACCGCAAATTCTGACCCTACCATCTGAATGCTGCAACAGAAATCGAGACTCATCAGACTAGGCAATGTTTTTCCAATCTCCTATTGTCCAATTTTGGTAAGCTGTAGCCTCAGTTTTTATCATAGCTGACAGGAGTGGTACCCGGTGTGTCCCTCTGCTGCTTTAGCCCATCTGCCTCAAGGTTGTGTGTTCAGAGATGCTCTTCTGCACACGTTGGTTATAACCAGTAGTTATTTGATTTACTTCTACCTTTCTATCAGCTGGAACCAGTCTAGCACTTCTCCTCTGACTTCTGGCATCAACAAGGCATTTTTTTACCCACAGAACTGCCGCTTACTGGATATTTTCTCTTCTTCTGACCATTCTCTGTAGACCCTAGAGATAGTTGTGGGCGAAAAACCTGGTAAATCAGAAGTTTCTCAGATACAATCCCAAGTTCAGTTCAATCACCTGTCTTCTCCATTCTGATGCTCTGTTTGAACTGCAGAAGATTGTCTTGACCATACCTAAATGCACTGACTTGATGTCATGTCATTGGCTGACTGAATTTGGCTTTAAAGTCCCCCTATAACATTTTTTTTTCTTTAAATGTTCCCAGTGGGGTTTTAATTAGGACTGTGAAGTTTTTCACAAAAATTGCACATCCTAAATGTCTTAAAAACCCATTTTCCTGTTGATCTGAAGCCTTAGTTTCCAAAAAATTCCTCTGTGTGGGCGTGGCTTATGGTGCTGAGCTGTGTAACCCCACCCCTTATCCCCCCAGACATGCTAGAATAAAATAAAAGAATAAAATAAAACATGACCATTTAGGCTGCATTCCACCAGTGAGCAGCACTAGCAGGGGTTCATAACTGATTTCATGCTAGCACATGCTGATTGTTGAATTCACTTGAACAAGAAATTTAATGAAATGCCAGAATACGGAGAGGGTCTAATCGCGCGACGTCTTCTAAATGCGTGCAGCCAGCGCTGACGTTACGTTCAGGAGAACGGTTCCAGTGTCCGGTTAAACCACCCGGTGGTTCCTGGGCGGGGCTGCTATAAATAAAGCAGCGTCGCTCCTTATAGCTGCTCACGGCGAGCGGCTATAAGGAGCGACGCTGCTGTTGTTGCAGCAGCTGTGCTCCTCCGCGGATTGGATCTAACGCGGACAGCAAATTTGTGACAGCTAATGGTGTTTTACTTTCAGTTTCTTTTTAAATACGTGAGGCCAACTTAAAAAAAAAGTCCCTCTTTGGATTAAAATACGAGCGGATAAAGCAATCACCCGCAACCGGCTCTGTCCAGTTGAAAAATGTCTCTTTTTTTCTGCAAATAATCAAATAATTATTGACGTTGCTGTGACCAATAAATCCAATCCATTTTTTCCTCAGATTCCTTGGGAAAATAATGAACGCTAACATCAGTATGACCTTTCACTTAACAATCCTTACAGCACAGAAATGTCTTCTTCTCCGGCCCCTACAGCTGCATCCGGGTTAGCTAGCTATCGTGACCTAAGCAAGTTTCAGGAATTCAAACTGAGTTTTTCTCGAGGATTTTGATTGACAGCGACCTAAAAGGAGAAATACTCGGGAATGCAAACACAAATTGATTACTTATTATATTTTTTCTGTTTCAGACAAAAAAATGCCACACATACATGTTAAAAACTCAAAAAACATGATTTTCAGCTTTCACTTTCAAGTCCAACTGTGCCTAAAAAGTTGCCAGTGTGTGTAAGTTAAAATAACATTTTCTAGCCTAAAACCAATTATTTTTAATGCTTTTTTTTTTTATCCCATTTATCTTTTTTTCTACAAAAAACATAATTCCTATTTCAACTCAAAATAGATTAATCTTTTTTGCTCCTCATCTGCTAAAAATTTCAATATTCTACCTTTTGTGCCTCTCTTTGTGACTCTACGCTGAACACATCAGCAAGGACAAAAGACGCCAAACTTGATGTCGAAAACCCAGAAGGCATCAAGAGCATATCACAAAATGATCTAGAAAAGTCTGAAATATTTATATTTATGTTTATTTGGTTAATTAAAAAGGCTATTTCTGATTTATTTCTGATAAAAGATAAGAGCCTAGAAAGAAGATCTGGTCCATGAGATGGAAAATTATGTCCAATGTTGGTCTTTGCATGCAGCTTTACTTACCTGACAAGATATTTTATTTAAGTCTTGTTGAAAATAAAATATTAGGAAATAAAAAAAAGAAAAAACTGTGTTCCAAATAAATATTCCCAATATTTGCAAACCAGTACATGGAAAAATGTTATCTTAAATAAGCCATTTTGGCTTTTTTACTAAATGTTTTATTTTATTTAGGAAATTACAGAAAACTTTCAAATGTAAATAAGGAAATAAAATGATAAGATCCTCACACCTCCATTGATTTAACCAAGTGTTGACCTTATTACCACCTGAAGTCCTCTCAAGTTTTCATTTAATTAAAGATGGTTTTATTTCCCACTGGTGAACCCTCCACATGTCCAACACTTCATAAAGTCTGGATTTAAAGCTAATCTCAGATGTTTTTTGGAGATAAAAATCATTTTTATTGTGAGATCATCACATAATCATCACACGTCCGGGTATGGAACGTGCCTGTCGTGGGAGGATGTTCAATGACGCGTAGCAGAAAAGTTCAAACAGTTGCATCAGAGGCCGAGACGCCGGCACGCCGTGACGTCACACGCGTCCACAGATTTTATTTCTAATCCTTGCGGCGGGTGGCTTAAACAGAGATATTTCTGGAAACGCGTCCACCTCATTAGCGTGAGGGAGTCATTTTCCTGCGGGGATGTGACGAACGGCTGGACAGTAAACGCGACATCCTCTCGGAAAAGTCGGAACAAATTGTGTTTGTCTTGCTGTCAGCTCTCTTGTGGGGTCTCTTATATGGGGATGCCATTCACAGCTGGTGATTCACTTTTCAGACGTCAGTCCCCGGATGAAATGCCACCACGAATTTGGAGAAATGTCGAGCACTTTACCATAGATTTTATTCCCTGCAAGAATTTGTCCCAATTTGTTTCTTTTATTGCAATTTAAATGAGCTGCTTGACATGTTTCGATGCTTTCATAGCCTGATAATAAAGTGAAAGATATAGTGAAGGATGTGCTGCATTAGGGAGCACTTATCCTGTTGCAGGGGTGTTGACTCCTCTCCCTCCATTACTGAAAAACGCAAGTCATGGATATACATTAACAGCCATTTTGTAGCGCGGTACTTAGTGTCTGATTATGTAAATGAATCCTAATCTCTAGAATAAAATTCAAGCTTGTGTTGGCTGAGGTCTGCTAATCAGCAAAGGAGACATCATTTTCATTCAGGGTGAGAAACATTTCCTTTCTGGTGGTTTTTTTAGGACTTTTATAAACTTTCCACTTGAAAATGTCTTTCATTTATTTTCATTAACGGCTGAAAATGAGGCACACATCTGCGGTATTAAATGTAATCATCAGCACACCTACATTTCAAATTCTCGCCACCTGCAAAAGGCTCTGACACACAGTTTGGCAGATATAAACTTCTATTTGTTACCCGAACAATCAGTGGGATCTTTAATGATAATTGAGCCTTGCTTAGCCCCGGAAAATGCTAATCGCAGAAGATCAGCCGGCGCGTGCATAGAAGCATCATTCATATCTGTGGAGATGGAGGCTGAGGTAAAGTGGACGAGTGAGTTACAATCCCAAGATAAGAGGTGAGGGATAGCCCAACACCCCCCCCCCCCAAGAAATACGACCTCAAATTCACACAGAGAAAGTAAAGCACCAAATCATGGACGCACCGCGGGAAAAACCTAATTATATTTGAGTCATCTTTATGGTGATTAAGTTGTTAGGTAATGCATGATACATGACATGGCAACCAATAGACAGCCACTTGGTACTGATGAGATTTATCTCTGTGTCCAAATGGAATGGGGCCAGAGGGTCTCAGCAATTTTTATGCCTTGTGTCTAACATCATTCCTCGTGTTTTATGGTTTTGTTGTTGAATATTTCTGAGACTTTACAGGACTGATAAAGGAGAAATGTTTTCTCAACACGAGTCCCTACAGTAGTCCCTGGCTATATTGCGGTTTACTTTTTCAATCTCGCTGTTTTGCAGATTTTTATTAGTATAATTTTGCATAATTGTTTTTTCTTACGGCCCCTTGTGTTCTGCATCCTGATTGGCTGTGGGCTTTGGTAATCAATCTCCACCACATAAATCCTCAATTGCTAGCACAGGGATAGGCAACTCCAAGCCAATGTCCAGCCAATCAGAACACGCCAGTGTTGGAAAACATGCCCTCGAGTCCTGGACTTGCCTATCTCTATGCTATTGTGTTTGTGGTTATAGACATAAGAGCCATGTTTCTTTTTAGTTACCTGTTTTCATCTACATATTTGTTCTAAAATAGGTTAAAATGTTCGCTTGATGCTTGCAAGAGGGATCAATAACCCATCTTCAGAACTTGCATATTTCCTTTTGGGATCACAAGGTTGCTGGATCCTATCCTAGTCACTTGTGGGCGAAAGATGGGATCCACCCTGGACAGGTCGCCAGTCCATCATAGGGAACAAAAACAATCTTTTCTTTAAAAAAAAAAAAAAATTATCAAGTTGGATTTGGGTAGCTACTTGAAGTGAGGCATGTGACGTGCAAGAACCACCGTTCAGCACAGTTTAATATCATGTTTATATGGAACTATTGCTACCTGATAGCACATGTACTCACAGTCGGTGTGAAATGTCAAACCATTGCAAACCTAGCAAATATTGCTCCAGATTTCTTCTTTCATATCTCCATTCTGATATACATATAATTACATTCAAGAACAAACCACAGTTATTAATTTCACCTTCATGATCAATTTTCAAACGGTTTGTTCTTCAGTGAATCATCTATATCACATGTGTCAAAGTCAAGGCCCTTTGGGTAATTCTATCTGGCCCTCAAGATCATTATCATTTTATTAATGGTGCAAAGTTATTTTGAGCTTATTTCTAACTTGTATAATTTTGACAAAATATATTTTTAGGGCAAGGAAAATATACAGAGTTGTTTAAGGTTAATTTTGTTTTATTCTGGAAAAAATATTCCTGCCTTTTTATTACTCATAGTTATGTTAAAAAGTGGCGGTTTTAAAGTTTTAAAATTTTGTTTTGGAGTGTTCAATAAGTGTTTATTTTTTGGATTTTGACCCCTTGTGTGATTGAGTTTGACCCCCCTAATCTAAATCCTTATGTCACACTCCTGAGATGAACACATAATAAAAGTGTCTAAAATACATTTTATGCTATTGTTATCAGGTTATCTTTACTTAATTTTCTGTAAAAAAAATAATTATAAACACCCCAAATCACTGAAGTGGCATAAGACAGACCATGTGAATGGGTTTTATCCTCCTGAGTGGTACAAATTAACCCCTTCAAAAAATGTTATGTTCTTCCCAAGCATATTTAATGTATACCAATCAATCATATATATATATATATATATATATATATATATATATATATATAGCACTTTTCATAGACGTGAAGTACTTTACACTAAAACAAAAAATAAATACAATATAAATAATATATAAAACAAGCACAAGAATTAAACTAATAATAAAATATATATATTATATATTATAATAATATTTAGGTGTAATTTCACTTTTCAAATGCTTATCAAAACTTTTGGATTCTTGACATTAATGTTGTCTAAAAGTGGACCAGTCATAAAGTTATTTGGCGTTTCACACAAAGTAAAAATAATAATTAAAAAGAAAACCTTATACCAACACTGCAGGGGGCCCCCCATGTTCTTGTCCACCTAGGGCCCCCAAACTGCTAAGTCCGCCACTGCATGTGTTCAAATAGACTTCACATTAGAAGTGGTCGCCCAACACGTTTGCAAGACTGGTCTAAAGGTATATTTAGATGTAGCTGTATCAAAGTGGTTTAAGTCCCACATAAAATGAATTTTTCTAATTGAGAAACTTTTAACTCAGTCTAAACCACAGACTCCAAGTTAAAAGCGGTGTATTTGTTAACTCGTATTCATTGGGTCTGTGCTGTTGTTTACCTGTAAACTGTATTCACTTTTCTTTCATTCACACACCTCTACCAGCTACAAAATCTCACATGGAAGCGTAGAAACTGAAAGAAGTGGGAGCCTGCTGATATAAAGACTTAAATGATTGACTTTTCAAACACACATGGCAGAGAGCAGCTCGTTCTGTTTTACCTGCTGTGAAAGGATGGCTCCCACTCTCCATTCAAACACAGTAAACGTGTACGGGAGAGAAGTCATGTTTACTGTGAATGTTGGTCAAGGTGACTGAAATACCTTTAAGCTGCATAAACAATGATATGTAAAAAAAAAAAAAAAAAGCTGAAATCACCCAATGAAAATCAAGTTGACATATAAGGTAGAACACTACATCAAGCTCCTGCTCTCATCTTCTAACATGACTTCTTATTTTCTGTACATGTTCCAGACTCTTAATGCTCAGCTGAGTGTGTTCCTGTTGTTCATATTTTCCCAAATGGTAGACATTTTTTTTCTTGCTGCATTTCAGTGTTTATTTTATTTTTAAAAGGATTATGTTAAACAAGAAAACTTAAGCAACGTTGGATTTTGAACGGTTCTGCTAATTTTCCCATTTTGAGTGGTTTCATTGACTATTGTGTTGTTGTTTATTTTAGCATTAACAAATGTTGACCATGTATTGATTCAAGTACACTTTCATTTTAGTCAGGGGATCCATTTTCCTGCCTTTAATTATGTTCAAAAGGGCTTACACTGTTTTTTGTGAAGCAGAATTGAAAAAAAAATTGATCAGTTTTGTGACGTTTTGTCATTGATGGGCAATTTATTTCACCTTTTTAAAATTTTAAAACAAATACAAGATGAGAAATATTAACTTCTTAGTTCCTGTGACCCATTCTTGCCGCCCTTAGAACTATTCTAAGCTTGTAAAACCACTAACAGAGCTGGCCTTTAGTGATATTTACATCCACCTAAAGAAGCTCTTAACTTACACTGCAGAGAAAATTAAAAAGGTAAAAGGACAGGCATTTCTTTTTTATTTATTTTTTTAATCTGGCTCAATAATGCTGTAATATGGGAAATAAAGACTTAGAAAATTGCTTTGGTTCAAGTGAAAGTACTGTCTAGTACTAGTTACAGTTTGAGGGACACTGCGGGCAGAGTAAGTCTGATATTCATCATGTAAAAAACATTTCTTTGAAATAGTGATTCACTCCGTTTAAATGAGACTTCATTGACAGCTGGATTAATTTATATGATGAAATCTAAAAACTGTACTTGTGCATCAGTATCTTGTTGATTTTTGTGTATTAGTGACCACCTCTGCACTGCTAATAGTTGGTTCAAGGGTCAGTGGTTAGAACATACTTCTGTAAGACTCTTTTTAAACTGTGAATGAATAAAACAGGAAGAATTGCATAGCTGCTGAATGCTAATCCATAAATACAATTAAATGATATAACGAAGGATAAAATAAAAAAACTGCTTTCTATACTGATTTCTAAAAATAAAAAATATCCTGGCCGATCTTCTCTGCATTCACTGCATTCAACGTCTTTTAGAGATTTACTGATGTGTTTCACTCAGAATATGACTTCACTTGAAAACTACCAACTATTAAAGGGCTCTGCACATACAAAGCTCAAAAGCCAACTGTTTTGAAGCATGCCATCAAGACATACAATGGTTAAAAAATGGCTGTTTAGTCTGTACTATCGTAGTCCGAAGTGTCCTTCGTGTTAGCCACAACACGCCACAACGGGGCCAAAAGTTTTGAAACTAAAATTTTCTTATCTGAAGACAAAAAAAAAAAAGAATTAAAAGTCAAAAAAGATTTGAAATGGAAAAGAAAATTTTTAAAATTGAAATTTTGAAACTTAGGAAAACAGAACATTTGAATTTGAAAATAATTAAGTTTATTTTAAAATAGCAAAAAGTTTTGGACAAATCTACATTGTTTTTTTTTTGGCCAATCACCTATATATTTTAATTTGTTTTATTTGGGTTTCAAATAATATTGGCTTCACTTTAGCTCAATAAACTTCATTGAATTAAGTTGAAATTAAAATTACAATGAAACTTTATTTAAAAAAAAAACTAGTTACTCACCTGCAATCAAAACAAACTGCAGGTTGATAATTATTTTTGCAAATCCTTCCTGTTTTGTTAGTCGGTTCATATGGAGTATTGATATCTTACTTTGATGTATAGAAGGTTCTGATTTTTTTCTTTCGGTTCAGAAAGCAGTGCATTATTAAATTCAGGCGTGGGAACGCAGATGATGGTGTTGTCTGTAGTTGATGAATGTTCCGTTGTTTTGCTCCAGCTGCTTATCGACCTTAGTCCGAGGACGTTCCAATGTAGGCTGTGATCTAACTGACTGCCTCTAGAAACGCCACCGCCAATCAGCGATCTCCGTCTTGACCATTCCTCCCTTGAGCTCCCAGTCCTGATCAGAGCAGCCAGTCAGGGAGCCACTGAGCTGTGGCACGTCGGACCGCATTACCCAAAATTCCTTGTGTATTCCCGAGGCTCCACTGCACTGGGAGGATGCGGCGTTGTCTGCGGCCTGTCTGCGAGCTAGCCTCATTTTTCATCTCCCGTTCAGACTTTTTTTTTTCCTTTCCACTTCCTCTCCACGCCCTCTCTCATCGCTAAATTTGGCATGCATTCCATCAGCATATACCACTTATTTATTTTATTTTCCTGGCCTCTTGTCCTTTCCCTTCACCCGGCAGCTTCTCTCCTTTCTGTCTGACCCTCTGGAGGAGCTTACGTTGGGATTTTTTTGCTGTTGCTTTGTGTAATTGAAGATCTCTTTGAAATAAACAGACACACACACACCCCCAACTCCCTCCAATTATTTCCACGTCTTAATTAGGCCCTCATACCATGCAGAGACCCTCCCTGGTGACTGTGGGTGAGTCTGTGACTGCATGCATGTTTGCAGAAGGAGCTTCTCCGGTTTAATTCTGCTGCAGTTGTCCTTACTTGCCATGGGATATTCTGTCAGACTGACTAATTACCAATTGGTTTGGCTTGTATGCGTGATTGTGTAAGTGACTACACTTGCTGTGCAAAAATGCGATTCAAAGCGCCCACTCCACTTTAGCGGTTTCTCTTCTCCCTTCAGCTCAGGACATCAATATTGATCACAGTTCTGTCAACACACCTTGTCAAGTTGGCCACAAGCATTGATTCCTTATTTCTGCAGAATGAAAAAGTGTGCATGGGAGTCTGCATGCGCGCGTGCATGCGTGCACGTCCCTCCTGGTTTTTACTCTCCATCCACAGCACTCCTGCAGACAGCTGACTGACAGCGACTTGCCCCGTGGTAGAAAATACATGGCCTTTTTCCTTCACCTTTACTCTGCTGCTGATTTATTGTGATGCTAATTTGATTTTCTTCGGCCTCACTCTCCCTCCCGATATCACCTTCAAGAGCATTGGATAAGACCTGATCTAAGTACAATTCTTAATTTGAGTCTGTTGGAAAGGATTTGTTCATGGGGAAAATTGGACATCAGCATTAACCCTAAGGTTAGAATATTAAACTTAAGCTCCACCTCATGATGGGCAAACTTTCTTGCTTTCTGCGCCACAAAGGGTTCTAAAATCTGACAGGAAGGCCGGACCGGGAGCAGATTCGTGGCGTGTTTTGGGGATTATCCTCATAAAAGAAGAAATAACAGCATCCAGACAAAAACATGCCTTACTTTTGATTCAGAATGACTCCAAAACTGAACATTTTGGAATTTATATTTCAAAATTGTGGTTTTTGTTCTCATCCTGGCGCCATAATTGGTTGATGTTTCCCAGAGACAAACTCAAACTCAGGGAAATTCTGAGTTTACGTGGTGTTGGAATAATTGGAATAATGACTGTCTGACTTGAAAATCAAATCATAAAACACTACATGAATGCAACTTAAGGGTAATCAAACCCTAAATTAACTTTTTGTTTGGCTGTTGACATCTATAAATGGGGCTTTAAAAGTGCAGTATGTTGGTTATTGCCAATTTTTTACAAATTGAAATAAAACGGTTTAATTCTTCAAAATATAGTCAAAAACCGTCTGTGTGCTGCCCCCCACAGGTTGAAATGTGGTATTACAGTTGAATTTTGTGATTGGTCAAACCATGTAAGTTTCAGAAGTCTGATGTCATGATCTGCAGCTCCAGTAATGATAACAGTCCTGCCCCTAAGCCCCACCCATCCGACTGGATTTTCAAATTTTAGCTGTGGGTGGAGTCAGCCTCCAACGTCCTGGTTTGGTTCCCTTTAACTTTCTGTGCCTCAACAAAAGTGAACTTATCTGTAGTGCGCCATCTATGGGGAGACACCTGAACTACAAGGAAAATAAAACATTTATAAGGTTAATCAAAATCATTTATTCCAGTTTAAATAATTTGTTTTTCTTTTCTTGTTGGCTAAGATTTTAGCACAAATGAAGCTAACACAGTCTCAAATCTTTATCGAGAAAGATTCTAGAGCTGAACATTTGAGATGGTCTTATATGTGTAAGAAAACCAAACAAATTCACAAAATTCAAACTGTCATCCCATAGAGGTCTAATCGGAGCAAAAAGTTGACACAAGTAAACAATTCAAAAAACTCATATGTGGAATTCACCTGCTTTCTCCATTCATCCTGGCACATCAGCATGTCCATAAACAAGGTGCATCACCTAAAGGTGAGTACATATGTGTGTGGTAACAGATGAGTCCCGCCTTCAGAAGACAAGCCAGGTATTGAAGGTAGATGAACATCTGAATCTATAGGTCTTCTTGTCAGAGTTTTTTAACCATAGGACTTGAATTTGGCCTTTGAGGAATGTTCAATATTTCTAACTGTTTAGTATAACTGTTTAGTATAACTGCTGAGTCTGAAAGAAACTTACAAAAAATTTGCAGAAAAAAAAACCAGAAAACTCAAACAGCAAAATGTTGAATTTTAAACTGTGTCCATAAAAAAGGCATCATACCATCTTTTTACAGATTTGTGTAAAACAAAGTTCTAAATCTTTTACTAGTATTAAACTAACTGAAGTCTTTGACCCTCAAGGGGCTTATAGCATGCTATTCTAAGCCTTTCAAAGTAAACTATATCCATATATATCACATGTCAAAGTCGAGGCCCGGGGGCCGGATCCGGCCCGCTGGGTAATTCTATCCGGCCCTTCAGATCACTTTATTTGATTGTTGTTAATGACCCAATGTTATCTTGCCCTGATAACATTGAAGCAACACTGATTGTGGAGGCCGAGAGATCAGTTATAATGATCTATGGCTTTCTTTTCGGAACACAGCGTTTTCATTTTTTTCTTTTAACGTTTAGTTTGTTTCTAACTATATGGAGAGTAAAATATTGAAATTTGTTAAAGTTTTCAGTTGATTTATTCTGGAATAATAATTTTGCCTGTTTTTATTCATATTTATATTAAAAAGTTTTGCTTTTAAAGTTTTAAAATGTAGTTTTAGTGTGTTCAGTAAATGTTTATCTTTGTTGGCCCGCGATCCCTGATTTATATGATTTATATTATCTGCGTTGTTGTCTCTGCAGATTAGACCCAAGGGGAACTATTTTTTCTTTGTGTCGATGAAGAATGAAAGTGTTTTTGGGATCCCCTGTAGCTCTGTGGAGAAAATATGTGTGTTCCTGAAAGGGGCTGTTCCTCCACATATGAACTAGAGCAGGGGTGTCAAACTCAATCACGCAAGGGGCCAAAATCCACAACACACCGTATGTCCCGGACCGAACAGGATAAACATTTAATGAACACTTTAAACTACAGTTAAAAAACTTTAAATCTGTAATATTTTAACACAATTATGAACTAGATAAATAGCATTACCTGTGATAATGCTAGTGTGAATGCTGCAAGCTGAATTTGGTGAAGATGCTGAAATTGATAGCTAAAAACGCTGAAGCTAATAATCAGTTAAAATATGAGCTAATTAACCTAAATAACAAAGAAAGAAAATCACTGAGGTTAGCCAAAACAGCTAACGTGTAGCTGAAATTAGCTAAACACAAAATCAGTCCAAAATATCTTAATAAATGCCAAAAATAGTCAAGAAATCTAACAAAATGCCAATTTTTAAAACTTTAAAACTGTAACTTTTTAACATAATTATTAATAATAAAGTCAGGAATATTATTCCAGAATAAATCAACTTAAATCATAAAAAACTTTCAATATTTTACTCTCCTTAAAAATATATTTTGTCAAAATTATACAAGTTAGAAATGAGCGCAGGATAACATTGGGCCATTAGTAATAATAAAATAAAATGCTCTGGAGGGCCGGATAGAATTACCCGGAGGGCCGGATCCGGCCCCCGGGCCTTGACTTTGATACGTGTGAACTAGAGGATTCAGTCATTCTCTGGACTTGGGAGGGGCTGGTGCTCAGAGAGCAGGGTTTGAAAGGAATGCTCAGAGATTCATGAATGGACAAACTACCGCTTTGGGGTTATTTTTAGTGAGGAATTATAATTACGATACACTTAAAAGCTCGAAAAAGTTCATTTTACATTATGCTGGCACTTTGAGCTATGTTTTTCACTGCTCTGAGTAACGCACATTTAAGCAACCACTATAGGTGCGTGTTTCAGGCTTCTTTGTCAAAAACTCGCGTTCACAACAATTTTGAGATTGTACGTACAAAACGCACAACCACTTCACTCGTGTTACAAGTGAACTTTGACTTATCAGGGACTCGGTAGCAATGTTGGATGATGACCTTTGTAATTCACAGAGGTGCCAACCGTTTGAAAATTAATCATGGAGGAGAAATAGTTATGGTTTGTGCCTAGATAGAATTATAAAACAGGTGTTTCTTGTATCAGAATAGATATTACACAAAAAAAATAGATCTATGAAAGAAAAAAACCTGGAGCAAGAGTTGCACTGCTTAGACGTTTCGCACCAAGCTTTTTCTAATCATAGATGGCAGACATGTGCTGGCAAACAGCAGTAGAAGAAGACTGAGAAGCCCCTCCCTTCTTGCTCAGTGTGAGCACCATTTCCATAATGTGTTCTTGAACAAGACCCACATGCCCTGTGTGTCCATAGTATTAGACATTACTAATAATTGATTTGTGTTTCTTTAATTTAAATCCTTATACAAGGCTAAGAGATGGTTCACTCTTTAAGTCAGCTCACATGAACCACAGGTTCTGCAATGCTTTATCGTGAATCCGAATTCCCCAAGAATATATACCATCTGCCATTTTTGATTTATGTATTGCATGATTTGTATTCCGTACCATGGAGCCATGTTAAGGTTGCTCTCAGGTAAAGGCTTCATTGATGAGGGGTTGGTGTAAGAGGCATCCACAGGGTTGCACCTCTTTCTCTCTATCAACCAGCATCTCGCTCAATCTTTCCTTCACCCTCTGTCAGTCGTCCAGTGGTTTGATGAGTGTAGCTGACAGATGACAATCTCATTTCCATTCAGGCGTGGTTCCCTGCTATCTAGGGGCTAAGCCATGCAATAGCTATAAGTGTCACATTAAATCCCGGCCTGGGAGATGGGAATGGCAGAGTGACAGAGAAGCCAGTCACAACCGCTATTATCTCCATCTCTGTGGGGGGACACCCACAGATAGAAGTGTGCAGCTCGTGTGTGCCCGTGCAGACATGAAGACATGTTGGTCGCCATGATCTGTACAATATCCTAGAGCAATCCTCTGCTTGACACGGACTGTGATATATTTCACAAGTTTAAAGTGATGTGAGATCCACACTTGGCAACAGTGATGAAGACGGTGGGTGTTGCTGATCAGTGACAATCATAATTTTGTCAGAAATGATGAGTTTGATGTGTGGCGGTTGTAAGGGTGATCAATATTTCTGCCCATTCCCCGCCGCTGATGATCCATGCAGATCTCCCAACAGGTGAGGCAAACAAGGGGCTCCCAAGGGCCAACTCATTACCACCGCGATGACAAAGTGGACAGTCGGCAATGACGTATTTAAACGAATAAGTCAGAGCGTTTGACTGCAGCGATAAAGGTAAAAGACGAAGAGGAAAAGCGGTAAGAAAATGTGTGCTATGCAGGTCACTGATCTGTCCAAGCAAAGGAAATGTGGCTCCGATCGCTGGCTTGAAATGAAAATGATTATCTTATGTAGACTAATATAAATTAACCTTAAATCAATTTGGGATTATTGGAATAATCTACACTGAATGAGATAACACTGATCTGGAATGTTTGGAATGAGTTGAGTTATTATAATCATAATTCATTAAGCTGGGCGTGATTGTTTTACCTTTCATGCCTTGGTGCTTTATAAATAATCTGAGTTTTATTCTGTTCACTTGAGTCATTCATTTGTCTTTATTTTAAAATAAGCTTTTCGTTTAGTCAGACTTGGAACCACAAAACCCAAAGAAGAATGATACAATTATATCCAAGGTGCAGTAATGAAATAAAATCTGTGTGGTTCTATGTGTTGAGACATTATTTTTATGAAATTTGATGGTTTGTGTAGCTTGAAATACTAACTTTTTGTATTTGCCTTAAAAGTTTTAAATCCAGGCTTAAGTAAATATTGAGAACTATTTTTTTTAAGACCTATATCAATGATACAGAGTATCAGGGCCAGTTTACAAACAAAACATCCCTCAGCTTCCTTGGGAAAGTCTATGCCAGGATACAGGAGAGGGAGTCTGTCTGATAGTCGAGCCTCAGATTGTAGAACAATATTGTGGTTTCTGTCCTGGTCCCGGAACAGTGGACCAGCTCTACACCTTCTTCAGGGTGCTGGAGGGTTAGTGGGAGTTTGCTCATCCAGTCCATATGTGTTTTGGAGATTTGGAGAAGACATTAGACCCCGTCCCCCGTGGTGTCCTGTGGAGGGTTCTCTGGGAGTCTTACTGAGGGCTGTCTGGTCCCTGTATGACCGGAGCAGGAGCTTGGTTCACATAGCCAGCATTAAGTCAGACCTGTTCCTGGTTCAGGGCTGTCCTTTATCACCGGCTCTTTATGGACAGAATGTCTAGGTTTGGGGTTTGATCTGGTTTGGGGACGACAGGATTTCATCACTGCTCTTTGCAGATGATGTTGTTCTGTTGGCTCCATCGAGCCAGGACTTCCAGCATGTATTGGAGCGGTTTGCAGCCGAGTGTGAAGCAGCTGGGATGAGGATCAGCACTGCTAAGTCTAGCCATGGTTCTCGACCGGTGAAAGGTAGTTTGTCCTCTCTCAGTGGGTGGAGTACTTCTGCCCCATGTGGAGGAGTTCAGTTATTTTGGGGTCTTGTTCACAAGTAAGGGAAGATCAGAGCATATGAGGTCGACAGGTGGACTGGTGTGGCATTCGTCGTTATGCAGTTGCTGCTACAGTCCATTGTGGTGAAGAGAGAGCTCTTAATTTACCGGTCCATCTTCGTTCCAGTACTCACCTATGGCCATGAGCTCTGGGTCGTGACCGAAAGAACAAGATCCCGACTACATGCGACTGAAATGAGCTTCCTCCGGAGGGTGGCTGAGCATTCTGCTACCCCGAGACAGCTCTCAATATGGAGGTGCAGCGGCACCTCCATATTGAGAGGAGACAGTTGAGGTGGCTCAGGCATCTGGTCTCCTGGACGCCTCCCTGGAGAGGTGTTCCGGGAATGTCCCACTGGGTGAAGGCCCCTTAGATGACCGACACACTGGAGAGAATATGTCTCTCGATTGGTCTGATAATGCCTCGGGATCCACCTGAGGAGCTGGAGGAAGTGGCCGAGGAGAGACAAGTTTGGGCATCTTTGCTTAGACTGCCGTGACCCGGTCCCAGATGAGCAGATGAAGATGGATGGATGGACGACTTTAAAGTTGTAAATTTACGAGAAAGTAAATAAGTCATAACTGTAAAATTATGAGACTTCAAAGGCTAAATTTATCATTCTTTTTCTTGTAAATGTTCGTGTTGTATGTGTGAATTTACGGCTTTACATGTTGTAAATGTATGCCTTTCAAACATGTAAATTAACGAGAAAAAAGTCAAAAATTTACCAGAAAAGTCATAAATGAACAAGACTCAAAATCAAATTGTTTTTACCATATGAACATTTGAAAAATATGGCAAAAACTGGACTTTTTCAGACGAAAACATCACAGAGACTTGGAGGAGATCTTTTCTTTCTTTCGTGGAGGAAGAAATGATTGGAAGTGGACATCTGCAGGGATATCGATGGCTTCATCAACAATATATGAAACTGCAGAGATCCTGCAAGCCACTGATCAATAAATAAAACATGAATAAACCTTAAATCTAACGAGAGCATCCAGACACTTGCAACGTTATCAATAAACGTTCAGATTACATGTTCGAATCCAAGACAGTTTGACTAAAATGAGTTTGACCAGAAGTCTGTTCCCTTTGACTTTAATCATACTTTTAATCTTTTTAATCACAAATCTTGTGATTAATAAATTTACAAGATTTGAAGTCGTAAATTTACGAGATTTCCCGCAGTGTAAACATAGCACCACTGACTCTAGGGTTCCCATCAAGGTGTTTATTTTTTCATTTTTTGTTGCTTAAAGTTCCCAGAGACCCAAGTATAAATGGTTGGTCTAATGGACTTTGTCTAGAAAAAAGGTCCAAAACTTTGTGGAAAGAAAATGAATTTGCAATTGAATTGCGTTGGTTTGAATAGGGTGTAATTACCATTGCTAAAGTGCAGAGATAAAAGAGGCGCGAAGACTTCACACAATGCTCACCTCCTTGTCTGATGGAGATTTAATCCACCATCCAAGTGAAGAATGTCAGAAGTGCTATAATTATTCCAGCCACTACACATAAAAAAACCCAAGTCATATTCGTCATCCACTTACCGAACCCTAATAGGCGCCATTATTGCCAAGGGGATGGATAGGATGGCGCTCTCATTGTCCGGCATTCATTGAATCAACGGCCTCAAAAGTGGCCACTGCTCGAATAACCAGAACAGAAGAACAATACCAGTACATGGCAAGGGGCATCAAACGCTGAACATGACATTGCGAGACAATTAGCTAAAGAAAAATGTTCTCCTCTGCATTCTGCTGATGAGATTTTGTCCCAAAAAAATCCCAGTCCAATTATTTTGACCCTGAGAAGATTTGGGTGCTCTCTCAATATTGTGTACGTGGTTGTTTGAAAGGAACAGTGGCAGAAAGGGGGAAAATGAATTATTGATTCTAATTACACAGACCTGCGAGTCTGTTCTTTGCGTGACAGCCCTCTTTTAGGTCTTGTCACTTTGGACCCGCTTTATAGGAAAAAGGCTGAAAAACGTACCATTGTGAGTTTTTAAAGTAACTAGAAGTTGTTAACATTGATATTTCAGTTTGGATTTGAATTGCAGGAAAGTTCAGGTTGTTTTTTTCTCTCGTTTTTGGCATCCACTCATAAAACTGAGCCCTCAAACTGAAGCATTCTGTCATGATTGTTTAAAGAAACCATTTGCTATAAACTTCTAAACTGTTTTCTTACAATGAATGAACTTGAAAGTGTCTCAATGACACATATCCTAACTGTTTTGAATACTTCTCAAATGTGAATAAAAGAGCAAAACTACATAAAAGTAAGACAATTACAGCAGAATTAGGATCTAGTGTTTTTTTCATGCATTTTTTTTTAACTTGTCCTGTCCAACAGCTGAGCCAACAGATGTGGGCTGAGAGCTTCTTGTGTTGGGCAGATGTTACTGTCACAACAGTGATTTATTGAGTATAAACTCCTGTTGTATTTAATGCTAAACTTTATTTATATTGATTATGTTTTATTTTATTTATTTATTTTTCTTTGTCGTTGGACCGGACGGAAAAAGGGAAGAGGGTGGGGGAGGGGTAGGGGGGGGAGATAAGATGGCAACAGAGGGAAGCAACATCATAAAACAACCAGGACTAAGTGATAAACTAGAATGGGCGGGGCCTGTCTACACACACGCTCTATAGTTACACACACACTTGTTGGCCAAAATAGTCTCTACATTTAAACTAAACATACTCACATATACTATACATATACTACACATGTACGCAATTCAGCTATAACAGCAGCTCACACACTCCATCATCTTTATCTGAATAGAAACCCATTCAGATAAAGACTTTCATTCTGTCACACAAACGGTTAGTGCTCAGGTGAGTGTTTATGTTTCACTGAGGTGGGTGGTGATGGAATGTACTCAGGGGGAGAGCGCCCGCCATCCCCACGCCAAGACCCCCCGCCGGGGCAGCAGCTGCAGCCAAGATCCCCCAACACCCGCCGTGGAGCCGCGGAGAGAGACCGCCCGCCGGGCAATCCCGCCGAGCACCCAGACCGGGGCACGCGGGACCGCCGCAGAGGCCCCCCACACCCAAGAGCAGGAAGGCACAGGAACACGGAGAGTGCAGGCCCCAGCCCAGCCAGAGGAGCAGCCCCCCCACCCCGCCAGGAGGGCCAACGCGGGACCCCACCCCCGGAGAGCCCCCAACCCCGAGGAGCAGCCCACCACCACCCAGTGGCGCAGAGGACCCCCCGCCCCACCCCAGGTACGAGCCAGGGCCCCCAAGGGCAACCCACCCCACACTCCAGACAACCGCCTGCCCCCACCGCGAAGGTCCAGCGGAGAAGCAGGGCAGAGGCCGCCCACCACCGCCGAGCAGTAGAGAACCCAAGAGAAACAGAGGCCCCAAGGAGTGATGTACAAAACAAGGCCCGACCAGGCACACCCACTGATGGAGTTAAGGAGAGGACTAGTTCTCGAAAGCAGGGACCGGATTCCGCACCACCGAGACCTGGACACCCCCCGGCTCCGATGTAGATTGATCCCCTGCTAAATCTCGGGGATCCCACTCCCGGCGTGGGGAGGAGACTGCCGGGCCCAGGAGACCGGCACCCAAGAGACTAGACCACCAGGCCGAGGTTCCCCGCACCCCCGCCAGGGATGGGGTAGGGGACAGAAGGTCGAAGGTCCCACCTTCCTTGTGTGATGCGTGCGTGTTTGCTTGTTAGAGTGTATGTTTGTGGTGTTAGAGGTGTGTGTACTAAAGGGGTGCGGTTAAAATTGGTGAGAGGGCCTTAACAGGGCATCTCCTGATTTCTCGCAGAGATGCCCCGTCACCCTCCCACCAGCGGCCCTACATGTCTATGGTGCGGTTAAAATTGGCGGAAGGGCACTGAAAGGATATCGACTGTTTGCTGGCAGTGATGTCCAAGCACCCCCCACCAAGGGTCCTAAATGTCTAAGGTGCAAATAAAATCGAGGGGAGGGGCAAATCCTTGCAGCGGCCACAGGAGGAGGGCCACTGGCAGGTAGTCCACCCCCCGCAGCGCACCGCAATACAGACACCCTCCCCTTCTCCCTATTGCATGTTTGTATGAGAAAGGGATATGTTGGGGTCAGTTGGCAGACTGACCCCCGATGGCAGACCCCTGTCCCCCGCCCCCCCCGCGTTGGCCCAAGTTCCCCAGCCCAGGCGTCCCACCCCCCGAGAGCCGACCCGCCAGGCGCAGCACCCGCCACCCCCACAAGGAGGGAGGAGCCAAGAAGGAGCCAGTCCCAGGGACAAATCCGAGTCCCCGCCCCCAAGAGCCTCCCCTGTGGGTGTACTGGTCAGGCACCAACGGGACCTAGGCAGCCAGACCGGCCGCGGCCCCCACCGATTTCTCAGCGGAGAACCCGACAAGCCAGACCCCCCAGGTCCCGTATCTAATGGGACCCCCGCTCCCACAGACACCCCCCCACAAGACGGCCAGACCGCCCACCCCCCCGCCACCCCCAAGACCCCGCCGCAAGGACAGGCGCCGCCCGGAGCCAGGGCGGGCCCCAAGGGGGTTACTCCAACCCGCCCCAGAGCCAGAGAGGGAGTGATCCCGGCCCCCAGGCGTAGGCGAGCCGCCCCCCCGACGGAGGCGGGCCCCCCCCAGGAAGGGGCCCCACGCCAGCCCCCCAGCTTTCATGCATTTTTTTTAAATGGATATTTTAATTAGTTAAAAATCTGCAAAAAAAGTAGATATTTTACGAAAACTGTAAATATAAGGCTAAGTGTGAATGTAGCATGCTGAATATTAACATAAAAGGGAAAAAACTAATATTAAAAAAAGTTTTAGTCTTAAAAATCCTGATTATAAGTTTAGATGAAAGAATGGACAAACATATTTAAAATCGAATCAAAGGGTCTTTAAAAAAAAAAACAAAAAAAAAAAACGATCAAACATCAGGACTGCTAAATCTTTTATTTTTTGTTCTAATATGAGATAATTTCTCCCGTTGTTGTTTTTTTAAAGCTTATGCCTGTTTTGTACATCTCTTTTGTTTTTAGTTCTTTTGTCTTAGTTTGCATCAAAACTGGCTAGTAATTACAGGAAAAAAATGCAAGTTCAAAAAGTGTTTTTATTTCATTTAAACATTTGGACATTTATTTATTCTAATTTTTAAAAAAAAAGTGATTTTGTTTAAAGCCCTATTTCTTTTTAGTATTCTAAAATGGTTCCCAGTGGTCTTTGAAGTATGACTACGCATTTTTTTAAAACGAAAATGAAAAAGCCTGTGTCATTTTTAAGACATATTTTCTGCAGAGCAGCATTAGCTTATTAGAAATTAGCCTCTGAGTTGTGGCCGCAACTATATCCGTGGAGGTTAGCATCCAGCTAATT
The DNA here is from genome assembly GCA_003999625.1 of Oryzias javanicus. Taxonomy (NCBI): domain Eukaryota; kingdom Metazoa; phylum Chordata; class Actinopteri; order Beloniformes; family Adrianichthyidae; genus Oryzias; species Oryzias javanicus. The sequence goes on from CM012459.1 coordinate 20,459,539, forward strand.
TCCCACCAGACCTTAACATCAACTAGAACTGGGACTGTTGGGGGGCTTTTTTCTTTTTCGGTTCCCTTTCTTTCTAACCAACAGAGCATTTGTCCTGTTTGCTGACAATATTGCATCCAAAGTCACTCCCCTGCTCCATGGTGTGCCACAAGGTGCAGTGCTTGGCCCAGTTCTGTTGCTCCTATGCAGCCACATTACAAAAAACAACTTCAAAAATGTTTCACTCTTTTTTGCAGATGATATTCAACTTTACTGTTCATATAAAGAGTCTAAGTTAAACAAGACTGCACATCTTTTAAACTCTATTTGTAAACCTACTAAAGTTACTTTTTTCTTTATCCACTTTATATACTCTGTGATCTTCAGTACATTCCCTGGTAGCAGTCAAAATTGTAATTGTTGTTATTTGGATTTAAATAGTTGACATTTTTCCAACATGTGAAACAAGCAGATCATCTTTTTCATGTCACTGACCATTTTTTTTATTGTTGAAATTTTAAGTTTGAAAAAAACACTTTCAATTTGCACTCAGTTTTTTGCAGACTGTAATTCACTTTTTTCATGATCTGAAATAATAATTCAGTTTTAGTTCACCGTTTGTCATTGCAGTGTGATTTCTTTTGGGTGCACGATTCAAAACTTTAGAATATATGACAGTAAACAGTCTCCTTATCAAACCTAGACCTGAAGTAACTCCATTTGATGATTTCCAATAAGTGCCTTCAATTAAACAACAGAAGACTGAAACTCTAATTATTGCCCCTGAACAGAAAATCCTTTAGATTAAACACAACCTTGTTTTTTTTTATGCTCCATCTCCCAACCACAACTCAGAAACCTCTGTTTCTGAGTCCTGGACGCCCATTCAAGACACTTGGTTAAAAAATAGTTTCTTTCATTTGCAATCCATCTCAAAACCGAGGTCCATTCTTTCTAAATCCGGCCTAGAGTTGGTCATCCATGCTTTTATCTCCTCTTGTTTAGATTACTGCAACTCTCTTTTTATCTGCCTTAACAAATCTGCTGTCCCCCTTCTCCAGCTTGTTCGGAACAAGAGCCAGCAGAATGGCACACATCACACCAGTTTAATTCTCACTGCATCTCAAATTTAGAATTGATTTTAAAATCTTAGTTTTAGCTTTCAATGCCACAAGGAACAAGCTAAAAATTATATTTCTGATCTGTTAACACCCTACATTTTGATTACTGAGGTGCAAAACGGAAACTTACATTTTCTGTGCCCTAATGTGCACACATTTGCCTTTTCTTTCACCCAGTCATGATTTACTCCCCCCCCCCGTGTGTCTCTGGTGAACTTTAACATAAAACCCATTGTTTATCATATGAATGCCACAAACCTGCGAACGTTTGGAGCGGTTGTCTCCTATCCTGAGATAAGAGAAGACAGATTTACACCCTCTATTCAACGTAACATAAAAGAGCTTTTACAGCTCAAGTCTTGTTGAATGTGTTTTGAATGGAGATAGTCATAATTTACAAGATGTTGGAAGTTTCCAGCACTTGCTAAATCTTGAAAATGTTTCCTCCCACAGTGAGCATTCTTCTCAAGGAGGTTAATTAGGTTTTAGTGGCGACAGAACTGTTTTCGGCTGTCAAGGCGAATGGTAAATCTAACGTCTGCTGCTCCACCGAGTCATGGCCTGAGCCGACGGAGACGGTAAAGGACCCGATTGTTCGTTTTTTCTGTCCAACATAAAACAAACTTTAAATAACTCCTCATAAGATTCAGAGTTTTTCCCTTAAAGTTAATAATTTTTAATTAAATTTAGTAATAAAAGCAGGTAACACGTGTAGTTCATATTAAACTATTAAAAGGTAATTCCTCATACACATCAGTGACAGGAAGGCTGCCATCTTTGCCTCAAAGTTTAACTCCATGACAAAAATGGCATTTTCTTAATATGTTTAAAATAAATTATCATCTTATTAAAAGTTATTAAAACTTGAGTCCACACTGTGAATGTAGGGTTTTGGTTTTTTTTTTGTCACTGCAATATTATAGTGAAAAGAGAGGTGCTGTTAACTCACCCATACCAACAATGTGGTTGTGGTTAGGGTAAACAGTGCTTGTTAATGACAATAAAGCAAATTATATTCCATCCAGGGCCTCAAAAATCCATACATATATTCATTAGCCTAAGACAAACAGAACAAGTAGCTGCTTGGCTTATGAACTTCATTGCAGCTTATTCGATTTAAAGTCAATTTCTGACTATTTCAGTATACTGCATGAATACAGCCTTAATGTTTGATGCTTAATTTAAAGCTCATTGTAATCTCATTATGAATCCTCAAACTTGAAAACATTAAGAGTTGGGTCACAAAGGCAGCAATACTGGGAAGCAAAATGATAATGGTTACAAAAGACAAGCTTCAAAGTCAGACATAGTTTGGCAAACCAAAAGTATAAATTATTAGGGGTGTAGGAAAGAATTAATACAGTGATATATCGTGAAAATTCATTCATAAATTTCATAAAATGCTTAAATTTGATTAATTACTTATGAAAGTCCTTCAGTGTTTTACTGTCGTTATCCATCTTAACCGCTGACGCTAGTTGCCACGTTGCTGCCAGTATTATGTACAATTATATTAAGTGTACCCTGTGTTAGCGCAGTACCCACGCCACTACGTTTTAGGCATTTAGTCTAAAAACTTGTTGGCCCGGGAAAAATGGATGATGGTTTCATGATGGCCTCCTTAGATTCCACTGTCACGTGAAGCGCCCCGGTGTACTTTTTTTGTATTATTGTAAGAAACCGATTCAGGGTGAGGGAGGACCGGTAATCGTTCGTGAGTTAAAAATATCGCGATAGTTCGCCATGCCGATATTTTGTCCCACCTCTAATCAACAGCAGATGAGGTAGAATTTCTGGAAAACTAGCAGTAGGCTAGACCTCGAGGCCTGGATCTTGACACTCCTGAGTTAGGTGGTGTCACTGGCTAATGTTTGTATGATACTGTTGCAGCTTTTATAAATGATTGAAAGCACGTGACACACTAGTGTCTCAGCTCAGTGGCCTTGGGTGTCCGCCCTGATCGTGAGTTCAAATCCTGACCGAATCATACCAAAGACTCTAAATATGGAACTCAGCATTAAGGGCTTAGATTGGGGGGCTAAACCACCAAATGGTTTCAGAGTGCAGCTGTGTCTGCAGCTCACCACTCCCCCATAAGTCAAATACGTGGAGTAGTGTTGTGGAATAGTGGAACCACCATCAGTGTGTAAATGTGTGTGTGCATGGGCTTGTGATTGTAAAGCACTTTGAGGAGATGGTATGTATTTACCATTTAATATTTGTACAAGTGGTTGAAGGATTTAAGCTGTTACAAAAAAACATGGATAGGCCATAGATAAGATATTTTTAGATAGAGGCAGACCAAGTGAAAGGGAGATACGCTGGGCGGGGCACAAGCTCCCTGATCCTCTCCATTCTGATGAATCCACTGAAGGACGACTAGATCCATGTACGTCTTTGTTTTCCTCGTCTGAGCTGGCATCTGGATCAGAACTGTTGCTCCAATATTGCTCACTATTTTTGTAGAACTACAGAAAGCATGTCTAAGAAAACATCACAGATTTTTTTTATTTTGGCTAAAAATTGCATAATCTCAATTAAAAGACTACTTAAAGTAGCTCAAAAGATGATCAGATTGAGGCTTCATAATACTGTAGGTTTGAATTCAGCTCCTGTCTCAGAGTGAGCCAGAAATAGCTTGACGGTGAAGCACGGTGGTCTGTGATGGTCCAGGACCAACCGAGTTGTAATTTGAGGCATCGCTGGATGCTCATCCTCACGGCTTCAGCCCTTAATTTGCAGGTTCACCACATGCTCGATTTTTAGCCATGCGTTGTACTGGTTCTGCCATGAATGTCATTTTACAAAACTTGATTTTGAACCTCGTCTGTTACAGGAAGATTACGCTGGAGAACTTTTCTAAGATAAACACAGTTGCCTTAAATCTGGAACATGTTTGTTGTGGTACAAAATGCTGAATGGATAGATTGTATTTGAAACTGTTTATAAGTTTATGTGTAAAAGAGATAGAAATACATAAACATATAGATGTGGGCAAAACTGTGCGTTTCTGTTAAAAAAAGAATAATAACAATGGTTACTGAATAACTAGAAATTGATAAATGATTAAAAATAACCAATGAAAAGCCAATACTGTTCTCAAATCTTCAACTGAATCATTTAAAAACAAACTAATAAATGAGGCTGATGGTACTTTGATAAAAAATGTAAACACTAGTATGATTATACAAAAATGTTTGTATCAAAGGATATAGTAAGATATTATCATTTTTGTCAAGGTCTCATCTTCTAAAAAGATTATGTTTATCAGAAATTCCACACATTTTTGTTTGGTATTTTTGCTGTTAGTTTCTTCTGATTGTCAATATTTTTTCTTCATTTTAACAGGGTCTCCACATCTCAGTGCCCATTAGTCACAAAAAATTCATGGGCTGTTTCTGGGACTTTCTGTGAAGGTATGCTGCCATATGTCTAATTTGCTTACTCATAACGAACCGTTTGATCATTCTAGATAAATTAGAACCACCTTGAATGAATAAAAAACACAGAATATTATTTGGAAATAAAATCCTGCATGATGGAGTTAGGTAATGAACTGAGAATAAAACGGATGCACACACTTGTTCTGCAATGAAATGCAATGTTCTTTAATGCTAAAAATTGATGACATTTGTGTGAAATTAGAAACAACCAAAAAAAACAACCAAACTTGTTTTGTCTAAGTATTAGATTGTAGAACATAAAAAAAGATGTTTGTTTGAAAATTGAGGTTACTGTATATCAGCCTTTAGTAGACAGAATGGTGATGGTTAATGGGTTTATTTTGTGTTGAAACGCAGTAAAGAAATGTAGAGACCACCAGCTTAAGGATTTATTGAAATGATGAGAACTTTGTCTTGTTTTCTGATTACATCTTGAATCATCATCAGTCTCTGTATCAAAAATTCTCTTCACTTTCATGTGAATCATTTTCATAGAGTCGTTGTTGATATTGATTACCTTTTTTTTTTTTTTTGCACCACTTATGTTAGTTGGGATTATGAGGGGCTGTAAACTAGTGGGAGAGTGTGTAAACAAACGGGTTGATGGGATATCAGTGAAAGATTACTCCGTGTCCACAACTCAAAAGGCAATTTCTGGTGACAGTCGCTCTTCAGAAACTGTCATAGAAAATTAAGAGTGGAAAACAACAGTTTTACAGCAAAAAAATGCATAATCATCCTTGAAAAAAACACAGAAATATTTTACAATGGATAAAAAAATCAATGGAGTGGGACTTTATTAACAAATTTAGTTTTTTCTTGATTGATGTAGAATAATTTTTAAAAAATGTGCAAGGTTGTTCAACTAAAAAGTAAAGTCCAAAGAACATTTTTTGTGCTTTTATTTTTACTTCTGATTTTACATTTTATTCCTAAAGTAATCAACTTTTTTTCAAATCAAGGGAGAAATGGTTTTTCCGTGGAGGCATGTCATTTCCCAAAAAAAAAAAAAAAAAAACATAAGAAAAAAAGACCCACAGAACAGCTTTTTTTTCATTCACTTAATCAAAAGTTACAGTTTTCTCTTGAGAAGTTCTACAAAAGCATTGATTTTACTTCCCTAGAATTTATTTTAAAAATTCAGAATGAGCAGATTTGAACCTTCATAAAGCTGTAGCTCAGCAATTTTAAATGAGAAAGACTCTACACAAGTAGAAGCTTTTGTGGAGAGTGTCCTTCACAGGAACGGACACCTAAGAAGTGTCTAACCTTTCGATTTTAAGTAAAACAAGAACCTACATTTCCAAGCTCTTGTTAGCAGATTTCCTTTCCTTGCATTTTGCTTAATTCCCTCCTTCAACGCTCCTGATTCAGCTTATCAGTTATTCAATAAGCTCTGCAAAAACCTAATGACAATTCAGTAATGTAACTCTGGTAAAATATGTGATTCAAAGGTTTTTCTGCAAATCTTTATATATTTGATAAGAATATGGCGCAAAATGTAAGGAGCTATTACTGAAGTAAAATAACTATTTTTCTTTCAGTATTATTTTTTGTTTAAACCTTTGTAGACCCTTTTTGAAACATTTCTACCCTATTTTTTTTTTTAGAATTATTTTTTCCTGCTCTCCTCTGCATGCATGGTTGGATAACAGTGAGTTTTAGTATACTGTGAGCCTTTGTGTGGAAGGAAGTGCAAACACTAGATACCGTATTCATGAAAGTGTAATTTTTGTGTGTGGTTGTAGCAAAAAAAAAAAAAAAAAAAAGCCATAAGGACGGTCACAGTGACAGCACAAATCTGTAGTGTTGGAGGCGTTAAGCTGCACATAACATGGAGGCGCTCAGTGCTGATGAGGAATATGGAAGTACGGCTGGGTTGAGAAAAAGAAAATCGTTTTATAGATTGAATAGATTCAAGCTTAACAGCTCAATAATCGATTCACAAAAGATATAAATCGATTTAGCACATAAAGCTAAAGTCCGCTAGCTTGATGCTAATAACTTTTAATAGAATATGCCATAAGACGGCTAATGCTAACGCTCAGTTGACCAAAAAAATACATTACTGGCTAAATTAACATCTGTATTTACTCGCAGGCATTAATTTTCCCAACTCTTTTAAGGAAATAACTTTTAAAGTAACTATTTGTGATCTAAAACTTGTTTTTTTTTCTCCCTCATACTGTCATCTTCTTCTTGATTAAGGTGTACTTCTGTAGCACAATCGCCACCTAGTGGCCAAACTGAAATGCTCTCCAGCAGATGCAGCAATGTTTACAATATTAATGATCAGAACATTTTTGTTAGAACTTCTCCTTAAGAGAATCCATGTAACACTGTGTGCTATTAACAATCTCAGAACTGTATGAGATTAATATAAATAAATTCAAATTATATAGTAGAGTTTAATGTATTTCTAAAAAAAAAGTGTCTAAATGTGTAAACTTAAGATTGAATTGAATTGATTCAAGCTCTTGTGAATCGAATCAAATCGTTTCAGGAATTTATAACCGTTACCAGCCCTGTATGGAAGTGCAAATCATCAATTTATGAGGAAAAATACTCTAAAAATGACCAATGCAAATATGCATAATGGTTTGCAAGGTATCAAACTCTTTTAACATTTTTTCCTTTTTTTTTTTTGCTAACCATACTTCAAATATCAGTCCCTGTATTAATAAAATTCAGATGTACAGGAAAGAAAGTAGTCGAACATTCCCCGGGCCTGTAAGCTTACACACCAGATTTACTGGTTTAACTCCCTCACACCTCCTCCGCCGCCACATATTTCCTCCTCTATCTCTCAATCTTTCCATCTGTGCAACCCCTTTCTTTCCCCCAAAAAAATTCAATCTTGTGTTTGCCTGTGATGGAGAGGGGAGCTCGACAGTTTTATGCCAGACACAGAAGAATATATTAAACTGCAGGGAAAAAAAAGCGTAGCATCTATCTGTCCTAGTTTCTCTTCACTGAATAAGCATGATTTGGCTGTGCATGCTGTTTTATTTACTTATTTATCTTTTTTTTTTCTTTCTACTGGATGCAGTGCTGTGCTCAGTACAGTTTGTAGCTGAGTATTGATATTGACGGCCTGAGGTTGTGTGGAAAGGGGTTGGTGGGAGAAGGAAAGAAAAGGAGCAGTCAAAGCAGGGATTAGATGGTATACAAAGTTGGAAGCCACGATTTGTAAAGAAATAATGAATGCTATCTTTAAAAAAATTGTCCAAATTGACCAATTTGGAGTAATCAAAATGATAATTTTGTTAGCAAATCTTTACAAAGTTAAACAAGAAAAGATGTCCTTGGGCCACATAAACACAGTATTTCTATAACATGTTTTTATTTATCTAAATATTGATTTTGATAAGAATGTTTTTAAAACTCTATTTTTAACTATAGTTTTAGAGCTAACTTGCTGAAACAAGGATGTGAAACACACTATGTATATTTACAATGTCAGATCCTGATGTTGGAGGAGTATAATTCATATCAAAGGTGTTCTATCAGGTGGAGGTCAGGATTCATTGTCAGGATTTGGGCATTACCGTGCAGTTATGTTGGAACAGGAAGGCCCCACCTCCAGACTGCTCTCGCACAATTGTCGATTCGTTCAAAATCTCTTCTTTTACTGAATCATTGTACTGGTACAATACAGTCAGAGAAATACTGGCTATATTGACACAATACAGTCAGTACTGTCTGTATTGGTACAATATAGCCAGAGAAATACTGTAATATTTGTACAACACAGTCAAATAAATACCCCCACGCCCCTTTTTCTTTTTTGAGATTCCAGAGGCAATATGCTTTACACACCTGTGTCCACACTTTACAGGATTCAGTGTTGTAAATGGTGTATGCTTGTCTAGAATTTTTCTACTATGGTTTAAGGCAGTAGCCGGGTTAGGCTCCGGCACCCCGCGACCCCGAAAGGGATGAAGCGGTCAAGAAAATGAATGGTTTAAGGCACAAAGCACTTTGCTGTCCCAGCACACACTCATACTCTGATGGCAGTTCCACTGGCTTAAGCTACATTCACACCGGCCTTGGCAACGAATGAAAAGGAATGTGCCTAAACACTATGTAAATTTCTTCGTCTATTTGATCTCTGTGAAAGTTAAACCAGGTCGAACTTTGACCAATCAGGAACTCTGATTTGGTAGTGACGTATAGTAGTATGGTCGTGGCGTCTCTTTTTTTTTTCACGCAGTATCAACCGTTTAAAGCATGATCACGAAGGACAAATCGATATCGGGAGTTTGCACCTGGCTGGAATTATACGACACCAAGTCTTTCATAAATCATAATTGAGATGTGAAAGAAGTCTGGAGCAAGACTTAAAAGATTTGCAACACTTCAGCATTTCGCACCAAGACTCTCAAGCTGTGGGTGCGTTAGTATCCAGTTGTGACAGTCATGTGTGAACACATATGAAGCGCATACTTGAACATGCCACACACGGTTCGTCAGCCTGTTCAGGTCAGACAACCACGGGACCAGCAGGAGTGGCAGGAAGGGGGTTCTTCTTCAGTTTTTTGGGCTGTTTCCTGGCACTCGTCCACCACCTACAATAGGTTGAGACTCGGAGCGGTGCAAATTTTGCCCCAGGTCTTTTCTTTCACAGCTCTTTTATTATACATGAAATACTTGGTGTCACAGAAATCTAACTGGGCACAAATTTCAAATATTTCTTCCTGATCATGTTTTAAACGGTTGATACTTCCGTGTTGTGAAAAGCACGCTACTCGCATGTCAATACCAAATCTGAGTCCCTTACTGAGGCAATCTTTTTGTGATTTTGGGCTATATAAATAAAATTGACTTAAAATGAAATTACTAATCATAGCTTCTAACAGTTCAACTGGTTGAACTTCCAATGTGCAATCAATGAGCGGCCATTTTGTCTGGACTTTAAAAAACTGCGTACTAATGTGGAAACCCAACATTTCTGGATTTAGAAGCCTGAAACAAGGCTTTACGTACCTTTACATAGACTTTCCATTGAAAGTGGCCACTTGAATGCTTGAATGTGTTTGTATTGTACCTTCAGTAGGGTTCAGTAGGGTCTGTAGGGTTCAGTGTCTTGCCCGAGGAGTCATCCATACACTGTTTTTGAACTCATTTGAGGCCACATAAAGTTTGGAGGTCTGTAGTTATCAACTCTCCAGCCACTGTGCACACTCAGCATCTGTTTATCCCACTTTGTCACTCTATGTGAGCAATCACTTCATGGGTGAGAGTGCCTATCGGTCCCAATCATTCTCTGATAGTTGACTGAAATTTCCTGACTCGACTTGTTGACAGGTAACAACATTCAGCTCACTCCATTACCCCATTCTTTCACAAACGTTTGCATGATTTTGTTCCATGAGAACGACTTGAACACCTGAATTTAGTTGTTTTGATGGGTGAGTTAACACTTGATAATATGGTGGTATAGCAAGATTCTCTTTTAATTAAGGGATTTTTTGAATATTAATTTTTCATCACATGTCTGTCATGTCTCAATCAAACCAAGGCTTTAGGATTTTCTTTGTTTTCATCACTTCACCTTAATCATCAGCATTCTACTAGCTTCAAATTTTACTGTTCAAAATGTCAATATGATTAAATTATTGATCAAACCTCCTTGAAAACATTAATATTAGCATTTTTATGGCAGTCTTTTATGATTCCTGCCTTTTAAGTGCCTTCATGAGGTCACTCTCAGTCCTCTAAAGATGTCTGCTCTGGTGTTTTGTTTTTTTCTCCCCACCAACAAAATCCACTGCTGCAAACTTTTGATTAAAGTTTTTTGTTTTGCTTTCCTGAAAGCATTTGAACTGTAATAACTGTGATTTCAAAAACGTTGGCCTTGAGGCTTTTGGAGTTTTTAATGGTTTTTTTTTTCCTCCCAGCATGTGTCTGATGCTCTCAGGCGGCTCACTTGTTTCCTCCATTAGGAGGCAGACACAGGCAGGTCATGGTAGGACAGCATAAATAAAGCACAGGTCATTGATTGTGTCAGTTCAAGATCTCTTGTTTTTTTCAATTTATCAAAGGCTTGTTGAAGTTGCTGAAAATTGGTTTGTTTTTGTCTCAGTTGTGAAGAAAAACTATCTAATAAAATGGAAAGCGGAGCTCCAGGTGGGATCATTCTGATAACTAGTCCGTCTGTAGTTTGGTGTTAATCATTGTATTGTATAAGACCGAAGACTTGCTTATAACCTCAATGATATTGTTTCATTATTACATCAAAACAGAATATTGATCTGCTATTCTTAGGATGTATGCCTGAGTAAAAATGTTTGAAACTACATTGATCTGCCACTTTATTAGATGCACCTTGTTGTAGCTGGACCCCCTATTACATTCAGAACTCATTCAATTCATTTTGTGCAACTTTATGTACTTGCAATTGAAATGTACAAAAAGGATACATTTCCACAACTTAAAATTACAGCGGCTTAAAATTAACTACACAAACAAATCTTTAGAAAGTACGCACCAATCACCTGGTACACACAAACACAAATCTGCATTTACGCACAAATGTGATTTTAGTCTCTTTTCACATCTCCAAGATTTATGTATAAATGATGCATTTAAATGCTGGGTTTTTTTAATGAGCCACTTTAAGCTTAAGTTGTGAATAATATCTGGTGAAAACTTGACAAAATCCCACTTTTAGAAACAAATATGCCCAATAGTTAATATAAAAATGTCTAAATGTGCGTTCTGAGCACCAAAAATAATGCCGCGTTCAAAGTACTCTTACATTATGTTTCTTGCATATTTTGATGCTCGGTTTCAACTGCAGATCGTTTATATCTACTTGGCAGGAGTCTGGCGATGCGATATGAATCCTGATATGTGTCTCACAATACGATACATATCACGGTTTATTCCAAGACTTTACCAAAACAATTTTTCACTAATTTTTAATGTTTCCATTTTGATTTTATTCCTCACTCATGTCCCACCATATCCATAAGAAGCAAGAGTCATCCTTACATAATAAAACAAAGCAACATACACTCGTGAAAAGACATTTTGAATAACTGCTTCCTCAATTTTAAGATTTCCATCATAATTTTTTGTTCCGAAAATGATATCTTTAAGTCTTTTCCAAATTTAAAATAATTGATTTACATCTAACTATCTTTGTATTATAACTAGCATAAATAATATAAGTGTAATATATTTTTCTTGTAATACATTGGCAAAATTCATTTTAATTAATGATCAAAACATTAAGAACTGCAACTGTATCATATAAACAATCCCTTTTAACCAGCAAAATCATGGTGCTTTTTTGTGTTAAATTCAAAATATATACATGTATTTTCAAAGGGAACAGTCAACATTGTCTAATTTTCATAACAAAATGTTTATAGAGTCAAAATAGAATGTGCCTTAACCAATAAGGTTGTAAAAAATTATATATAAGTAACACTTAGCACAAGATGGTTCTTCCGAGATCTTGTTGTTTAGGTCAACATTTAGGTCAAAGGCTCACTGTGCTACGCTGCCAACTAGTGGTCAGGGGTTAGGGGAAAAACAAAAGTAAGAAACTGAATCATGTTTGCTCATAAATAATTCATTAAATATTGTCTTGTCACCATTTTTAATCAATAGTCAAACGAGATATATATTAAAGGATTTTCCCCAACACCACATTGAGATGGTGACGTGTGATTGGCTGATTTGAAATTTGCATTAACGAGCATTTGGACAGGTGTGTGTAATCAATTTGCCAGCGACTGTACAGGTTTGTGGCTGCAATAACAAAAAGCTTAATGCGCTGCACTTTTCAAAATGACATGCATGGTTTGGCCACACCCCCTGATGAAAAGGCTTTTAAATCTGACCCTTGTGGTTATCCTGGAAAAAGAGCACACGGACAGGAGATTTCAGCAGAGGGTTTGTGCGTCTGAATGATTTGAATAGCCTATGTGCAAAATTACATGCTTTCACTTCATTTAACAAGAAAAAAAAAAAAAAAGATGAATTAGCCGGTCACTTTAGTGTAGGTTGCTGCTTTTCATAGCAAATACTGGGCTTTACAGAGCATTTTGCTGTAGATTGTACAGGCAGATGCGGCGATGAAGAGACGGAAAGAGGGGGGGTAAGCGGAAGAGGAAGAGATTGAATAAGGCTTTGAAAGCCAGGCAGCAAGGGAAGATGAAAAGAAGCCTCATAGCACAGATAAGCTGTGGGAAATTTGGTGCAAAGGTCTGAAATGTGTTGCAAAAATATGGAGAAAAGCATGTAAAAAAAAAAAAAAAAAAGCGACGGCCAAAACAAACAAACAGCCAGAAAGTTGGCTGTAAAAGCTGATTGATGGAGATAGGCGGTAGTTATTGAATTAGAGTGCAGCCAATAATCTCACGCGGGTCTGTTGTGTCAAGTCCATATCCACAGCCAGCAAGGCAGGAACTCTAATAGCAATTCCACATTGACCAGTCAATGAGAGGCAGCTGGAAAGCAATGGATCTTTTCCCTGAACCCCAGTAGAGAGAGCTCCGGCTGACACAGCCTGCATTTATCTGATTTATTTCCATGCAGCTTTCCCATATATATATATATATATATATATATATATATATTTTTTTTTTTTCCCTGTCATTCCACTTCTGCATGTTACTCTTTAGATCCCTCTTCCTTTTGCTTCCCCTTGTCATATTCCTCTTCCTTTCACTGTCTGCGTTTCAATACAGAAATGTAGTTTTGTCAAGGAGCTGAGATCAATACTTCATGTGTCTTTCAGAGCTCTGACACCGCTTTGAAATAAAGGAAGCAGCCAGCATTCAGACAGTGCATCTGGTTGTTATTTTGATTCACTTGACAAGTGGTGGGTGTTTATACATGCAGTATCACATCTCGGAATGATTGCAAAGACCTTCATCCGCATCCATTACAGGGATCCAAACAAATTCCGTCCTAAATTCCTAAACATTTCCCAAATGAAATGTCATTACATGCCGACTAGTTTTCTAGTTTACTTCTCACTTTTTTTTTTTTTTTTTAGCCCGAAACCAAATAAATAAATAAACCCTCCTGTCTGTGGGTTTCTTGTTGCATGCATTCGCTCGACGCTGAAAAGCTCAACAAACTTCCAGCTCCCTCAACACGGAGATGCATTACTGCCAGTGTCACCTTCTCTTGCTGACAAGTCACCCGTCACTTGTTTGACAAGTGACGGGTGACACCCTGACACCCACGTCTCTGAGCCTCTTGGATGACAGCACACTTTAAATTTTTTTTTTTTTGTCCGCCTTAACTTAAAAAAACATGTTTCTTTTTATATATGATCTATTTTTGTTTCTTGAAGACAGATTCTTAGACCCACAGTGGTTATTTTTGAAGCCAAATTTGTTTTTTTTATTCCAAAACAAGTAATTTCTCCTCATTTTATAACTTTTTTGCACTAACTCAAAATAGAACTCTATATCTACTGTACTGGAAATTCCACTTCTGCCTTGTTATTGTCATAATCAATTAACTAATTTCCCTTTAAATGTTTTGCAAATAATCAAATTATATATCATTGTTTGGCTATTTAAATCCCTGTTACATTCATTATTCATTCGGTTCAGTTATGAAGAAATTCAGTCCAACATTCACGTCCAAACTTTGAGAAAGTTTTGGAAATGAACTGAAGTCATTCAAAAGCTGCTTCATTAACTTGGATGTTCTTTTTTTTAATTATTGCATCAGTTTTGATAGAGAAGAGGAACACAGATAAGCTTAATATGAAAAGTGTGGACATCCTTATCACAGAAATGAGCTAGTGTAGGAAAAATTACAATAGCAATGACGTGCACAAAAGCAAATGCCTCTGAATGCAAAATATACAATATTCTTTAATAGTTAGATATAAAAAATATACAGGAGTTCTTGAAAATCTTGTTTAGAATTTTTTTTTCTGTATCAGAAAAGTTGAAAAGAATTAGACATGTTTTTTATTAATATCTCTTAAACACTTATTTACTCTAATACAAAAAAACCCTGCAGGTTTAAAAAAAAAAAAAAAAAAAAAAAAAAAAAAAAACAAGCTAGAAACTGCTCAAAGGGTTGACCTGTGCAGGTTTTTGGGTTGTCCAGACCCATAGACGGTCATAGAGAGGATGGCCGCATCTTAGGGGAGCATAAGTATTAGATGTCCACCCATGCCAACTGAGCCTAACAACAAAATCAACGCACCCTCCACTCAGTGCTCTCATTTAAGGAAGATTAGCTCACACCTGTGGTTGATCCATGCAGCAGAGCAACACTCCATCTCAACAAGGAAGCTTGAAACACCACTGGTATGCTCAAGATAAAACTAAAATTTGAGTTAGAAAATATTTGCTGACTCATACTGAATCCATTTTCACTTTGACACATATAAGAATCTAAATTTGAGTTTATTTGAATTGTTTAATTATTTGTCTTTGGTTTCTTTTAAAGGTTATCAATCCTTCCATCTCCTCAAGCAACCAGGCCTTTCAAGTTAGCCCAGACCTGGAGAAAGCGAAGGACTTTGGCAAAAGGTATGACTTCCAGTTCCCTTAAGGTTTGTCAAGAGATGTCATGAAAGTTTTGTGTCCATTGTTTTGTGTATCGTGAGGTATGGACTTATTACATGCAAGTACTGGCTCCCTCTTAATCATGCGCAATGATGAAAGCACGGGTATGCAGATAAATATCCATTGGATGCCCACACAAACTACACTCTGGTTATGTCTGAAATTCCCAACTGCCCAATTCCAACTTCCTAACTCCTAAAAAAATCTATTGTGCGGGGCTACATAGTACCCTGGATTTTAAAAGTAATTCGGACACCATGCTCACTACTTTACTTTCGTTTTTCTAAACAGCAGATGTAATGTCACCGATTTCACAAAGTAAATACTGTACATGCAATATGAACAGTTCATGAAGAATATTTTTCCACCGCAATGCATTGTGGTCTATATTCGCTAATGTAGTGAGCTAAGATTCACGTTAGTTTTTGCAAAGACTTCTGGGAAGTTTCTAGTGGACTTTATTTTGGAATTGTATATTTGGACAGCATTAAAAAATGGCAAACACACTAAATAGTGCACTATGTAGTGAGTAGGGAAAGAATTCGGACATCAAAGATTTTTTTATCTTTGTTTAGTTTTGAGCAATCCACAAAAACCTCTTTTTGCAATATCCTTTTTTTTCACAAGATTTAGATGGTATCACACATCAATGTTAGTTTGAGATGCAAAAGTATTGACATGCGTGTTCTGTAAAAAAAAAAATATCACCGTATTTACCTACTATCTGAAATGTAATGTAATACACAATTTTAACATCTTGAATTGATGATAATCTCGCCAAAAAGTTATGAAAATTAGCTAAACTTTTCCTGCCAAGTGTTTTCAAAATTCTGTAGAAGCAGCCGTTTAAAAAATCCCTTCTACTGCCCCTAGTGGAATATTGATGAACTATCGGGCAGAAAATATGGACAAAATTGCATATGACTTGTTTTAAGGAAATTGTGATCATGCTTATGACATAGGGGTCTCAAAATTGTATCAAATATGATCAAAATGATTAAATAGTCGGGGTGTAAATTGGCAAGTGTCTGTCGATACAATGCATATTGCGATACATGTCTCGCAATACGATGCGAATTGCGATCTATCCCAAACTACACCAGAAGAATTTTACACTTTCACTTTTTTTCACCTTTACTACTACTGTTGAACAACCTGGTCAGAAACTCCACGTCCATCTCTCCTAGACACTTCCTCTTCAAAGCCCCTCTCACTTCACAGTAACAATCTTTGTTACTTCCTGCTCCACAACAGTCACATCTTCTCTTCTTTGTTCTCTCACTCTCTTCATTCATCAACTCTTCAAAGTATTCTTTCCATTCCACCACTGACACCTGTCAACACATTACCATGTCTATCCTTGATCACCCTAACCTGCTGCATGTCCTTCCCATCTCGGTCTCTCTGTCTTGCTAATCTGTACAGGTCAGTCTCTCCCTCTTTACTACCCAACCTAGCACACACGTCATCATTGTTTGACCTTTGACCCCTCTACTTTCACCTAACGCTGCATCTCCCTGTACTCCAGTCTACTCTCCTCAGTCCTCTCAGGTCCCACTTCTTCTTAGCTAGCCTCTTACTCTGTATACACTCCTGCACCTCCTCATTCCACCACCAAGTCTCCTTATCAACTTTCTTTCCTGATGACACACCAAGTACACTCCTACCTGTCTCCCTGATCACCTTAGCTGTAGTTATCCAATCATCAGTGAGTTCCTCCTGACCACCCAGAGCCTGTTTCAACTGTTTCTTAAAGTCATGCAACAATCCTCTTTTTTCAGCTTCCACCAGTTTATCATCTTCTCTGCCTTTGCCCTCTCTTTCTTCATCTTCTTCATCACCAGAGTCATCCTACACACCACCATCCTGTACTGTCTGGAAACATTCTCACCAACCACTACTTTACAGTCACTGATCTCCTTCAGATTACACCGTCTACACTAGATGTAGTCTATCTGTGTGCTTCTCCTCCACTCTTATAGGTCACCCTATGTTCCTGTCTCTTCTCAAAGAATGTATTCACTATAGCCATTTCCATTTTTTTGCTAAATCAACCACCATCTGTCCTTCTACATTCCTCTCCTGGATACCAAACCTACCCATCACCTCAGTTTCCTGCACCAACATGTCCATTGAAATCTCAACCAATGACGACTCTCTCGTTTCCAGGGATGCTCATCATCACTTCCTCAAGGTCAACTAACTCTCTACCTTTTCCTTTCATAGTTCCAACATTCAAAGTCTCAACTCTCAGTCCAACACCAGTGACTTTCCTCTTCTCTCTTCCTACGAACCCGCCTTCCTCCTTTCCTTCTTTGACATCATATTAAGTCTCATAACAACAGAAACTGTGAGGCTCACTGAACCAATTAAATTAATTGTCTTGTCAGCATTTTAATCGATTCAAGTATTTCCAAATGAAATATCGCAATATATTGACATAAATATTTTTCAGTTTAATTATTTTGTTAAAGACATAACTGACACATTTTTTTTAATTATTTTATAAAAGATTTTTCATCTGTGTTGAAAAATCCCATCTTTAGTCATATTGTTAAATTCTGTCTCACACAGATGTAAACAGTCTGTGTTATGGATACATTTATTTACTAAAATAAGTAATTCACAGAGAGTGGACACATCTGCAGACTGATTTATTTGCCTCCACTGTCGTGTTTTTTTTTTTTTTTTTACATGAGCCAGATATTAGTAGACAGCTGCTAACCAGTATCAGATGGGGACACACTGAGCAACATGGGGAAAAAAATGTAACACATTGCTCCATCAGCTCTCCGATTGCACTCACAGCATTGACTCACACAGATGTAACACAACCCCTCTTTCCACTGTTAATGCAAAATCAGAGCGAACATGGAAAGTTTTTCTACTTCATCTCTCCATCTCTGGTCCTCCTTTCATCATTCTGTTAAAACACCCAGTTAAAAATTGTTGAGACCGACTTTTCAGTGAGAAATCAGGCCTGTAAATTGCTAAGAAACATCAATGTTGCTCAGTTAGGCCATCGAACAAAAGATAAAGAATTTTTTTGTTGTTTTTGCCTCTCAATTTGCCTTTGAGCATCACCCTTATATCTGCATCCTGCCGCATTGACAGATGTTTGGTCCGTCAGACCCGGTTGTGTCTTTGAACTCTCCGCAGTCCTCACTCCAGCTGAGGACAAACTGCTGAGTCGTCGACACCAGTAAACAGTACGTGCGTGCATGTGTGCGATGTGTAATTGATATGTTGTGTGACAGCAGAGGAGGCTGTTGGACAGCAAGGACGGAGCATGATGACAGCTCCATTAGTGGCCCCCCTGGGGTTTTAGAGAGGCCTTCTGATCAATCTGGCCACTGCTTGGCCTTTGCCTTACTAGATCTGTGGCCCTCAACTCATCCCTGCATGCACGCTGTCTTGGCAAACATTACTGATACAAGGGCAAAGACTCTCACAAGGATATCATCTATTATGCATGCATTGGTGCATACCTTACAGTTACTGCATGCATTCACGATTGGAAGGATTATGAATATGCATGGGTATATTTCCATGGAAATCGCATGCATGTCTACGCGGTTTCTTATGGGAGCACTTGCACATAGTGAAATATTTAAAAGAAGGCGCTAACCTTTTCTTATTATTAATGTTTTCAGGGATTGTTTCTTTAACACATCTGACTGGCCGATCCACACATGTTTCGTCCCATGTGTGATCGTGACGAGGTCAAAATGTGCAGTTCGAAGGGCACCCCGATTGATTTTTATTTTTTTTCCTTTACTCTTTCCAAAGCGTATTGTTTGGTCCATGTCCTGCTGGTGTGTGTGTAGCAGATTGATCCCCTGATAATGCGATGTTGTCACCCACTGCACCCAACAAATGGCCTGTAAGAGCCGTTTGCTTTGTGTATATGAGTCAGCAAGGGACTTTTCCAGAGCCACACCAATAGAAAAAAAAAAGTATTTTACCTTTTCTTGACACAAAAAAAAAAAAAAAAAAAATCTCTCAGAGCTGTTTGCACACTGAATCTCTCATTACGTTTGCTTTTCCCCATTTCCGTGTCTTTCCCAGGTTGTGGAGGGTAATTCTCCATATCTCCTCCTATGTCTCCAATCTCCTTCCCAGGGTGTTAAAATATGGATGAAACTTACCTGACAAGGCGCAGAGTTACATAAGCCTCCCTCCGTCCTCTCACCTGGATCCCAGCGGCTTCATTATGCTGCGTGAGGATCATTTGGCTGTAAGTAAGCCCTGCCCCACCCCATGAGAGACCACATTAATATTTATTAGATGTGCCTTTTGGAGAGCACAGATTCTGACGAAAGGAGATGATAGGTGGGCCAAAAGAGGAAAAAAAAAGTGCTTCTGCTAGACAGAAAAAGTCAGTTTTTGTGTTTAGCATGTTTATGCTTTCGTGAAAAGTTCAGGGAACGTTCAAAGGTGCTCAAAACTGGTCAGGAGGATGTTGCCATCTGTTTCAGGGTTTTTCTTGTTATATATTCATATTTTTTCTTTCAGTAGAGGAGCTAATAGTATGTGTTTTATCTCCAGGCTAACAGCATGTTGGGTTATTTATTCATAATTTGAGTGTGTGTGCCAGGAGTGCTCTTGTGTTTTTTTTTTTTTTTTTTACTGCAGATGCTGGCACTCTGAGCTTTTCTCCTTGACCGGAACATATGGGCCGATGAACTCGGTGTCATGAGACCGAACACAAAAGTTACATCAAGTTAGATCTAATAAAAAATGCAGAAAATGCTAATTACTTTTTCTCTAAAGTCAACCTTTTGAATTGTACTCAAAATAAACTTCATATTTATTTATTTTAGCAAAGTCAAGGCCCGGGGGCCGAATCTGGCCCTCCACGTAACCATATCCGGCTATCCAGATCATTTTATTTTATATTTAATGGCCCGTCTTGCATTCATTTCTCACCTGCGTAATTTTCACAAAATATATTTTTATGGAGAGTAAATGTTGAAATTATTTCAGGTTAGAGTTGATTTATTCTGAAATAATATGCCTGCCTTTTTTATTATTCATAATTATGTTTAAAAGTTATGGTTTAAAAGTTTTAAACATTGGCATTCTGCTAGCTTTTTGGACAACATTTCCTACAATTTGTCAGGCTAATTTGGAGGATAGCTAATATTTTAGCCACATGCTAGCTGTTTTAGCTAATTTAGTTTTTTTTCATTGTTGTTTTTGAGGCTATTTTGGAGTTTAGCTAATATTACAACTACATGCTAGCTGTTTTGGAAAATTTAGACTTTTTTTTTTTTTTCCCCCTTTTTTGTCCATTTTGGAGTTTAGTAAATATTTTAGCTAAATGCTAGCTGTATTGGCTAATTTAGGATATTTTTTAAGCTATTTTAAAGTTTAGCTGTTTTTTTTCTTAGCTGCATGCTTGCTGTTTTGACTTACCAAAGGGTTTTTTTTTTTTTTTTAAAGCTAATTTAGCATTTATCTAGTATTTTAGCTGGCTATCAGCTTCAGCATTTTCAGCTAGTAGTTTCAGTGTTTTTAGCTATCATTTTCAGCTCACTAGCATCTTCAGCGGTCAAATTCAGCTTACAGCATTCACACTAGTATTATCGCAGGTAGCTATACATCTAATTAATAATTATGTTAAAAAGTTAAGGTTTTAAAAGTTTAGTTATAGAGTAATCAATAAATGTTTATCCTGTTTGGCCCGAGACCTAAGGTGTGTTTTGGATTTTGTCCCCTTTTGTGATTGAGTTTGACCCCCCTGCTATAGTACATATGAATTGTAAATATCTAAAGTATTGTACTGATATATCAGCATTTGCTGTGTAACCAGAGAGAAGCAACAATGCTGTAATTTTCTGAACACATTTTCCTGAAGCCTTAAATGACAAGGTGTGACGCCGCTCAGTGATGCATTATCACCTCACGCTGGGAGGTGTAATCATATATTCAGCCACAATGGCATCAGCCTTCGATGTCTCTGCAGTGATTTCTAACTATGTAATCTCATTTGTTGTTTGTGGCCAGCACATATTCAGAGCAGACTCCTTTCCAGGGCTGTGGCGCTTGCTTTGCATTCACAAGATTCAATTACTGTACACAGATCGCACAATTACATTTGAATGTTCTAGTTAGGAACTGCTGTTGTGGCTGCCTCCTTGCCACATGTGCAAGATGATGAAGTTAAGTAAATCTGCATGTGCAAAAATACAATTTGTGATTTTATTTTATTTTTTTTTACAAAAATAATTGTGAATACATTACATTTCTAATGTAAGTCGAAAATGATTATATAAAAATTATTCTTTTCTATTCTTCTTCCTTAACAACATTTATCAAAAAAACAAGTTTAAAATATGTTTTGACTAAAGCTGTTTCCTTTTTTTTCCTTTATTTCTTTATTTTTGCACTAAAAAGACTTTAGTTTTCTCTGAGGCTGATCAATGACCTTTATTTTGTTAAAAACATCAACGTAAACCAAATACAGGCTGGTTAATTGTCTATGGGCAATGTGCGTGTGTTTACTAGCGACATCTCAATGGTATTTTGAAGTATCTGTTCCCTAAAGTCCAAATTTGGCCAAAAAAAAGGCTTAAGGCATTCTTACCAATTAAACTTTAATGCAGCCCAGAAAATAGAAAAAAATAAGTCCAGACAGCTTTTTTTTCTTAGTTTGGCTTGCTTAAGTGTTTCTTGTTTGATTTGGGATGCAGATTTAAGGCAAGAGTTCTGAACAAGAACTGTTTATCATCACATTTTGTTAAAAATAAACTGCATCCACTGCTGCCCGATATCAATACTTATTTAGACTATGTCTGAATTCCTTCTCTACCTCTTATATAATGCACTAGTGTGTTCACCATTTTCTAGTGCTGTCCGAATCTAATAGAGCGCACTAGAAAACTTCCCAGGAGTCTTTGTGAAGAACAAGCAGGAATCGATACTCATTACATTAGCAAATTTAGATCACAATGCATTGCAGTTGAACAATTTTTGAGAAAAAAACGTTTACTTTTTTTTTTTTTTTTAAATAAACCATCCACGTTTTTATCATAAGAACACAGTGGAGTCACAAATTGACGTCATGAAATGTAAATTGGTGACAGCATATCTGGTGATTTTGAAAAGTATTGAGCTCGATGTCCGAATTAATTGCTTTTAAAATCCAGGCCACTATGTGTTTTTTAGTAGTTAGAGATTAGGGTGGGAGTTCTAATCAGCTGTCCTAAACTAATCTAAAGCACACCTTTGAATTTTGAAGTAAGAAGTAAATGTAACTTCTTCTATAAGAATATAACTTAAATATGAAGATATTTAATAAATATTATTAAAATCATTCTAAATGTAATTTGCAGAACAGCCCACTTGTAACCTGATTGGTAAATATTTTATGACATCAAAAGTTTTAAATGTGTTTCAGAGGACACGTACTAATTTGTTAAAAAGTCTGACTTTTTAAGGCCGACTTTGACTGTTAGGCTTAGAAAAGGTTTGTTAAACATGTTTACACACCAAAAATTGTCTTAAAATGTGAAACTTATATTTGCTATACTACAAAAGTTTAAAATTACTGACTGGGACAAAAGAGTAATGCATATAGCTATCATATATTTATTGCATTTTAACAAATTCTGAAACTCAATCACCACATATTTAACCAATAAAATCCCTAATATGGCTACAAGAATTGCTTTGTTTTAGTGATTCAGATTTAAAATACAAATGAGAACCTACCTGCTTTTTGAGAGTCAAAAGAGATGAAAAATGTTTAGATTTGATGTCAATTTAAGACGTTCACATCATAAAACCTCATTCAGTTAGAGAAACATAGGAAATGTTAACTGCTTTAAATTAATAGATATCAGTTAAGTGAATTATGTAGGTTTGTCAATTTGAATTAACATAATGTAATATAATATAATATAGCTCTTATTTAATATGAGTGCTCCTCCTGAGTTTAATTACATTTGTACTCAGGGATAAAACATTGAAGTGTCACTTTTAGTTTTAGTTTTTAGTTTTGAAGTGTCACAGTTAAGTTCAAACATTTTGCTCAAAAAAAGTTTTTTGTCATGCTTCTGCTTCCCAAACATCAGAAAACTAATATTTGACTTTTTACTGCAGACGCCAACACAAAACATTGAAAGTGAACACTTTATTCCAAGTCTGTGTAGGTTTGCTTTCTAAAACTTTTTTTTTTTTTTTCGGAAGAAAAAAAATAAAAAAAAAATCCCATTTTGCATCAAAGTATACTTTTTTTCCCTCAACTTCGCTTTTAATTCACAGATGGAAACGGATTTTACTCAGTATAAATACGTTATTTTGATTCCCTAAATATCTGTCTCCAGCAAGAACAAATTGTACTTGAGAACTTCATTAGCATCCTCTTTGCAGCCTCAGGTGATAGATGAAGGAGCACTGTGACCTGTTATTCTGTAATATTTTACAAGTTCCACTTGTAAGGTAGCGCTGCTCCAGACAGAAAGCAGAATGGCGCTGCTGCTCTGGTGATTCTCATCTTAAAAAGTTTGAAGAAAACTATAATTCTGTGGAAATTTGCTAACATTTTTACCTCATTATTTACTAAATGCTTTTTGTTTGTCTGGGACATATACGTTATTCAATCGATAAATACAACTGAGGAAAGCTTTTCACATTCAAGAACACGTGTTAAATGTGTGTTCTGAATTCACAACAGTCAGGGGACCAGGAATGAGCAGCCCTGATCTGGACCGTCCAGGATTATCAGTGAACAAGACATTTTGAAAATGAGTTTTCATGTCTGTCTGGGCCCACTGCAGCCGTTTCTGCTTATGAGTGTTGTTTAGGGGTGACAAAATAGAAGTTTATATGAACTGCAAGCCTCTGGAGAACTTGATGATCATTGGACACCAGCAGCTTCAAATATGTCCTTGCTGCTTTGTAATTAGCAGCTGCTCTCTATTTGTCTTGCAGAAACTATCCTCATTTGCTTTTATCTTCACCACATGTGTGTCTTTTTATTTAATACATGATCACGCTTAAGTTTTAATGATATATCCAAGGATTTTATACTTTAATCAAGACATTTAACTATTTTACGCTTTTCAGCATGAAAGATCCTTTTTCTTTCCCATGTTGCTGGAAAGTGTTGGGTCTGCTTAATAATGTACAACGTCCTTCTATAGTAGTTTTTCCTGTAATTGAACTCACCTGACAAACTAATCATCTCAGGTATCTGAGATTGATTTCAGTAATCCAAAGAGACACAATATTATCCATGAGTTTAATTAAAAAACAATCTGTTTTATCTTTTTGTCACTTTATTACAATGTGCATAATAATTTGGAACACACTATACAGTTGGAAGAGGCTTGGTGCGAAATGTCAAAACATTGCAAACCTCAGGTATTCTTACTCCAGGCTTTTTTTCACAGCTCTTTTGAGATATGAATAACTACAATCCAGACACGGAAATTGGATGTAAAAATTGATGCAAAAATTGGCGAAGAAACGGACATAAATTAGCGTAGGAACCGGAGTAGAAATGACGATAACATTAGTAAAACTGTTATAGTTCGTACGTAAGTAGAAATTAGCACAGAAATTGACACCAAAATTAGCATAGAAACTGACATAGAAATTGATGCAAAAAACTGGCATAGAAACTGAAGTAGAAATTGGCATAGAAATTGATGAAAAAACTGGCGTTGACACTCTCGTAAAAACTGGCGTAGAAATTGATGTAAAAATTTGCGTGGAAACTGGCTTAAAAATTGACATAAAAATTAGTGTAGAAATTGGCGTAGCAACTGAAGTAGAAACTGGGGTAGAAACTGTTGTGGATATTAGCACAGAAATTGGCGTATTAAACTGACATAGGAATTGATGCAAAAACTGGCATAGACACTGAGGTAGAAAATTAGCGTAGAAACTAGCTACACATCAATGCAAGAGTTTTTAAGACAGAAAAACAGGTGTTTGATGCACCTAAATAGACTTTTCCTTTGAAGTGGCCACTTTTGAACACAGTTGCAGATGGTAAACGTATACAAGATGTGTTTAGTAACATCTACTTTTTTTTTGGGACGTACACAATCTCAGTTACACAGTTACACCTTCTATCTCTGTCATACAAAGCCATGTAAAAATGTGTGAATAATTTATATGCTCATAATTCTATAATATATAAAGGAGCTTTTTCCCCAAAGGGTTTAACCCATCTGTGGGCAATAGGATGAAGCAAAATGAATGTGGATTTGTCACAAACCTGACAGATTGAGGTTAGATCTGAGGCTGCGGCTAAGCTGAAAAAACTTTCAGCTCAGTTACTCATCAGTATGACATAGTCGGAGAAGTAAATGAGATTGCCAAGAAGCATTTAAATGTGTGTACACACACTGCTGCGATACATGTTGATAACACGTTTACTGCTTCTTGCATAAAAGCGCCAAAGCTGGAGGAGATTAAATGGCGTGCGTCGGTTCTATGAATGCAGAGGGGACGCGGCGTGCCGGCTCAAATGTCCACTCTTCATGGGAAGTAGCTTGTGTCAGCACACCTTCCGAAGCCATCACCGCGCATATGTCAAATTGATCTTTGGAAAACTCCATCGCCTCCAGCCACCTGCCTGGAAGCCTGCAGCATTGAGAGTCTCATTAAAAAGAAATAGTAAGTTCATGCCACGGGGGGCTGGGGGAGCACTCGCTCCACTTTAGGTCTATAAAACACCAACTATTCCCCGAGAACGCTCTGCTGATGCTCAAAGGGAGCCTGAGGACAAGAGCGCTTGGCTTTGACTGTGGTTACCTTACAAAAGAGTGGAAAATACAAACCAGGTCTCAAAAAAAGACTAATATCCATGTCTGCTTTAATTAAACACTTAATTTGAATATTCTTCATAAAAATTAAACATTTTCTCCTTCATTTCCTTCATTCATCTTCTGACCTAACAAAAAAATGTTACTATTAACATTATTTTTTTTTAATTTATTTGAACTGATCCTTAAATTCTTTCAAATCAACCTGTTGTGAAATGTTTCAGAACCTAAAAACCTTGTTTGATTCATAAACTATATTCTATCCCTATAGCAGCAATAACTGGAATTAATTAAATATTTTAAATAGATGTAATCTGATGGCTGCAGGAGTCAAAACACAAACAGCATCAAATTAAATCAACTAAATTAAGCTAAACTTTCTTTTAGGAATATAATTAAAAGTGCAATTGTTAAAATTGTGAAAAATACTTGTGGAGACGTAATAAATATTTTTAATTTCATTGAAGTGTTTGTTTTGAGCAGACGAGGTCAGATTCTTTAAGACATTTTTTTACTAAGATGCCGTAGAATATAATGTAGCCATTTGATTTAATTTGAACTGTTTCAATTGCTATGATTAATTCTTATTGCAGCTTTCAGTCTTAAACTCAGTATTATCACTTTTAGTCACTTATTTGGGTCAAGCGCTGAAGGCTTTTTGCCTGCACTAGAATATCAGTTAAAATAAGTGTTTATAGGCAGGCAACAGTTGTGATCAAAGGCCTATTGATTTAATATTTTGAACATTTTGAAGATTGAGCCGTGGGCTCTACACGTCTCGTGCCCCTGGGCAAACGCCCCGTTGCCTGTACGGTTAATCTGGACCGGTTCAAAGAGATTACTGGCTCAAATAAAGGAGTTAGGTTTGACTAGCCGGAACATTCTGAAAGAAATTTTTTTTTTTCTTTTGGTACAGGCTTATCTGCAGAAAATAGCTTGGATTCATGGCTCAAATTTTGAAAGAGTGAGAGATCAACAGTCCTGAACCCCATGAAGATTCCCTCTCTGAGCACAATTAAGACTAAATGATAAAAGGACCAATCTGCTTTGCGCTCAGTATTAGTCATACTATTGTTTACACATCTTAAGCCTTTTGAATTGAATTGTTTGGACTGTCAATGATACAATAACTTGATGATCTGGTTCTCCAAAATGACTGTTATTTTTTTAAATACAGCAAAGTGATCAATGTTGTTGATGCTCATGATCAATAAATTGAGCAATTTGAGTCTAAACACTTAACTACTGTATTTTCCAAACTGTAAGGTGCACTTAAACGCCTTCATTTTTTTTTTTTTTATAATAACAACAGTGCAAATTATAATTAAAAGCGCCATTTACATAGTTTAATTAAGGCCCACAGCAGTCACTGACTGCAGGGACCATATTGTTTTCACGTGCAGAAAAGTCACATGCGCCTTACAGTGAAAATTTGACCACAGCTTAATGCTCAAACTCTCCGAAATTTACATCAACTAGTACCTGGTGAAGATGAATTTTGGGAATAGTTTACACCCCACCGCACCCAAATCGATGACATCATAAAGCTGAAAAAAATATGAATGGGGCAAAAATCCCTTATGGAGCCAAATTAAAAAATCACTAATGAAACCAAAACACATGTTGGGGATTTCAAAATGAGTTTTGAAATTATTATTGGATGGCCATACAACCTATGACTTTTTTTTTTTTTTTTTTTTTTTTGTATGTTTTTCCTCAATCTAAGAAAAGTAACTTTGTGTTCGAGAAATTTTGGAGATAAACCAACAGGAATGCTGCCATTGAGGAAAAAAAAAAAAAATGGAATATACATCAGTTTTTCACATGCAACTCTGACCTGCCTGACCGTGACAGAAAAGGTGAGATTTTTATGCAGACTAGGGGGAGGGTAGCTGCTGCCCCACAAATAAGTCTGTGTGAAAGGTGGGCGGAGAGGGCAGATGATTGTCACGATTATCAAAACAATTCTGAGATGTACACAGCACTCTGTCAAACTGTTTCGGTGTTGTTGTGAATACGCTAATGCAGCTAACTCGTAGCAGTGTCGGTTTTGTTTTATTTTTTTCTACATATTACTGATGGAGTTGGGAGTTAGCATAGTCACAGTAAAGTTTGTTTAGCAGTAGTGGTGCATTTTGTATGTGTTATAAACAAGTTTGGGAGATGCAAGTATTTTAAATGCACCAGCATGTAGCGGTGTCGAACAGTGTTTTTTTTTTTTTTTCTCTCTTTTACGTGTTGCTAGCTAGGTTAAGAGTTAGCGTAGTCACAATAAAGTTAGTTTAGCAGTTTTCTTTTACACATGTTCCAAACAAGCTTGGGAGTTACAGGTATTCCATTACCAATGTGGCCGGCATGGCTAACGTGACCAAAACTTCTAACTTGGCTAGCATGTAGCGTGTTACAAACAAGTGCTAAAATTATTTCTATCATCTCTGAATATTTAGTTTTGTACTTCCTGAAAAATTGACCATTCATTGAACATGCATTTTACAATCCGGTGCGGAAAATACAGAAGTATTTCATAATTATTATGTAAGTTAGTCCTTAACTTTTTACTCTTTTTATACTTTTCTAGATGACCTTATTCTATAGTAGATGAGGTCAAATGTCTTTGTCATCTGATGTTTTTACGGCAAACAAAGTCTTAAAACTCAGAGTGTATTGTTTTTGTCAAATTATTTCCTTTTTAAATATTAATTTTATTTTCAAACAGATGGACACAAAAGCTTAATGAAGGGATCACACTATATATGCCCCGTTCCCAGTGCAACAAAAAAAAAAACACTATTGTTGTTCATTAGCATGTAGATGAAAGGTAAATGTATTCATTTCATGCCGTGGAGAAGCCTGATCTGTATTCATATCGGGATTTGCATATTTCCCAATGATCTCTCTTCATCTACACACTCTCGTGCTCAGCTTCTTTAATAAAAAAACGACTGACGGTGAACTTATTTTCGTTTTATGTCGTCCAGTTTAAGATTTCAAATAATTTTGATATCAAAAGGACGTCTTTGATGGAGTCTGTTTTAAACAAACGGGGTTTAAAGGGCTCCCGCCTGCCTCCCGAAGTCCTTCAGGTATGCGTGTTGCAGTCAGATCGTGGGGGAATCAAAGCGAAAAGTATGTAATTTACATGCGGAACAGGTCACGGAGCAGCCTCAATCTAAAACAAACACACAGGCCTGTCTTTGATCCAAACCTTGGACATTGGTGTCACGTGTTGCTCCTCATCAAGGCACGTGCTCATGTTGCATGATGGGAGCACATTAGCAGTTCTTTCTGCGGTTAAGATTTTCTACTCTCCTGCTCTTTTAATTCACTCCACTTTAAGATATAACACATTGATTGCTGCAGATTCTCTTTGGGTTCATTAGCTTTATGAATTCAGTGTTTCACACAGTCAGGTGAGGCGGACGACAATGAAACGCGCACATCTCCGACTCCTCCTTTTAAACACAGCAAAGGTTTTGAATTCACATCAAAGATTGCCGCTGTGTGACAATGGAAGCTCCTCCACTGCTTGATGTATTCTATTCTAATACATTATTCAAGACTCATTTCTATACATATTCACCAATGTGGAGTCAATTGAGCTGCAAGCCTGTTCAATCGGTGAGATGTTCACAGTCAACCAAGTGAAAGAAACACAGGCGGCCGAGAACAATAAAACAGCCATAAAATTACTGAGAATTTGTTGCATGAAAAGCAGTTGAGAGGAGAGCAGGAACTTTTTATGTCTCTGTGGCTTTTCTTAAACTGCTGGTCATGAAATACTTTCACTTTGCAGAAGCTGTTAAATGAAGTCAGAAGTTGCTTTCATAACGTGCCCTTGAAGGCATTTATCTAGTGTACCCTGTATTTATCTATTTTTTTTTCCATTTAAAACCTTCACAGCTCTGCTAATGAATAGACACAAGGAAGAAGTGAATGCTGTGTCAATGACGATGCTCTGTCTTATTAATATTGACACTGGAGTTTTTGTAAATAAAAAAATACATTAATGGAAACTTTCTTTCTTTCTTTCTTTCTTTTTTTTATACTTTTCTACTTTGCTTGACTTTTCAAGTCATTTTGGATTCACGTCCCAGCCTGAATCAATATACTTTGAGTCAAATGTCAATATCATACAGTGGGCAGAGAAGACAAAAATACAGAGAGGCTGAACCGATTCATTAAATAATGGGGTTTGTGGCGTCAGTGTTTTGGTGGTCAAAAGTGTTTGTTTTTGAAAGGGCATTCCAATTCTTTTACAGCGTGACAGGAAAGCATTCTGTCTCCATTCTGAGGTGGACAGCAGAATGCAGAACATATGAAAACAGACCTTAGATGGTCCTTATTAAGACCATGCAGATGCATCCTAAAAACAAAAACACAAAAAACAAATAAATTGATTTTTTTTTTTCTTTTTGTGTGTTCCAGCACTTCCTAGGTGCACATTATGGATAACAAACCCATTAACCAGCCTCTCTCCTTATGGCTTGCTTTTTATATATATAACCTTTTCTTCCCACATGTCTACAAATGATTTAATATTGTTGTTGATGGTGGGTAACTGTTTCCCAGCTTCTTCAATTAACCAAGCCCAATGTTAACTATAAATAGTTATATCTGGAATTGCTGTTAAGTTGTTCTCATTCTCAAGATCCACTGCAGTCTAACATCTGTGCTTCTTATACCAGACAGGAACCTTAATACATTTTAACTGCATTAAATGCAAGAATGATTTTAAATTCACATATTCATAATTCAATTAGTGACTTAAGACAATTCCATCAACTGTAGATTAACTATAGAGGACTGGTATATCATTTGTTTTAATTAAGAAAAGCTTTAACTTAATCACATTTTCAGAATTGGGAATTGTAGGGTGACCGACACAGCTAAATACAAAAAACACAACACAACCCACCATCAACAGCAATATCAAGAATCAAGAATCAAGAATCAAGAATCTTTATTATCATTTATGCAGAGCAAAATGAAATTTCTGCCAGCAGCTCTTTGCTAAAGTTTAAAAAAGAATAAGATAAATATAAATATAAATATATACAAGGTGCATTACAGTTAAAAGGCACGGTGAGTGAAGTGGACATTGCACAACAGTTAAGGTACTGCAAGAATAAATAGATCAGTGCACAGAGACCTGAAAGTTATTGTTAAGTCTAATTCCTTAGACTTAGGGTGGGTGGGTGGATGGACTTTACAGCTCTGGGGAAGAAGCTGTGTTTCAGCTTCAATATTAAATAATTTGTAGACATGTGGGAATGACGAAAGCCACAACGGAAGTTATTTACCTCGGAAAGATTCACAACGGAAATAAATTACAGAATTTTTTTTTTTAAGTTGTATTCAGTTTTAAGGAATTGGTACTTCTAGCTTGAAGCTTTGAGCTTTAACGTGAGAAGGGATAAACAAAAGTTTTGCAGCAGCAGCAATACTCAGGCTCCATGGGTTGTAAGGTTTTTATTTCAAATCAAGGCAGTTATAAAAAGGACCCAATAGTAAGTTAATATAATTAAAAAAAAATATTTCCTCCAGTTTTATTTGTATTTATTCCCTCTCAGGTTAAAATTCAAAGCTTCAAGGTAGGAGCGCCAATAGCTTGAAACTGAATGAAACTTGGAAAAAAAAAAAAAAATCAGTTATTCATTTCTGTTGAGAATCATTTCAGTTGTAAATCACTCTGTTATGGCATTTGTCATGTTGTGACTTTTGTCGTTGTGTTGTGGCTTCTGTCGTTGTGTTGTGGCTTTTGTCGTCGTGCTTCAGCCTTTGTCGTTGTGCTGTGACTTTTGTTGTTGTGCATTGGCTTTTGTTGTCGTGTTATGGCTTTTGTCGTCATGCTTCGGCCTTTGTCGTCGTGCTGTGACTTTTGTCGTTGTGTTGTGACTTTTGTCGTTGTGTTGTGGCTTTTATCATCGTGTTATGGCTTTTGTTGTCGTGCTGTGACTTTTGTCGTCGTGTTGGGGATTTTGTCGTTGTGTTGTGGCTCTTGTCGTCTTGTTGGGGATTTTATCATTGCATTTCGGCTTTTGTCGTCGTGCTTTGGCTTTTGGCGTCGTGTTGTGTCTTTTACATTTATGTGGGCTGTATCGGCCACTGAAAAAATGTCTACATCGACAAAAATGTATGCAAAAATGTGGACCGTCTGAGTCAGTAGCTCCCTGCCAGGTCCTGCCTAACTTAAAATCTAACTAATTAAAAGAAACAAAGCCCACCAATCAAGACTACTGAAGTCACAGATTTTTGTGGTGCTCATATATAACCAAATACCAAAATCATGGAAAACTTTAGCTTTTATCTAAGTCAATATCTGACGTTGTAATTGTTTTAGACACTTTTATTAGGTGTTCAGCTTGAACCACAGGTAATCGCCTTCCTCTGCCTAATGGTGAGTCCGCCCCTCCTTTGGTCTGCAGTTCATTGACTGGAGCAGAGAGGACTTCATTAAAGCAGTGAAAATAAGTGTGTTTTGTCTAATCACTCAAGTACAGCCAATCATTGATGCGTCTGAACATTTTTCCTATAGGTTTAAGAATGTTTTCGAGCTAATGGTGATCAAAAGTTATAACTCTTAAAGAGGGCGTCTCTGATAAGTGTGTTCCTGAGGTATAGATCTTTACCGAGCGGAGATAAAGGAAGTCAATGAGGAGGTGTGTGAAGCAAAGATTATCCAGTTAGAAGTGGAAAAGCCAGTGGCTCTTTGTGTTTCTTATCAGCGGAGGATTACATCTTTTTTCTGCGCACAATCAGATTTTTATAAATGGTTCATCTGCATTAGACGATATGTCTTTTTTGTTGCCTTTTTTTAAGATCAGTCATGCATGGTTTCTGCATGAAACTCCCTCCAAATGAATTGCTTTGCTTGGGTGTGTATGTGAGAGCAGGCAGTAGGACATGTGGAAAAATGAATTGAATTGCAATTATACTTGACATTGCCTCAACAATGTATTACCTGGTTTAGCGGTTTGCATCTGTACTATAATCATGCATGACTTATTGCATGTTTATGAGCTCTGAATAAATAGGTTATGCCTAAAATCAGAGGTATTTGACAATAAAATGTTATGTAAATTGCTTTCTGTAATGCTTTTTTTTTCCCAAATTAAGGTCCACCTTCTACCCTTTGATTTTTCTCACAAAAATATATTGTCATATTTTTCTAAATGTTAAGATTTTCCATTTTTTTCCCCAGTTTTCTTCATCACATGCTTGAAGCCCATAAGCAAAATCTGCAGCAAGAAAGCCCATGATTGATAAATCCCTCCCAACCAGTGACAGGGGACGTTTCAGCTCCAATCACAGAGCGGAGTGTCTAAAATGCCAGCTGGTGTTTATACAAAGCCACAGTTAGCATGGCTGCTTACAGCTCTGGAGGGATTGAAACGGCATAAATGAATGTGCCTGTTGAAATCCTCAGCCAGTTGTCCTAACAAGTTTGCATGCCTCAGTGCTTCATTCCGAATCTGCATTAATCCATACCTCCGAAAGTGTAGTGTTGCAATATAGCAGTTAGTGCATTAACAATGAGGCTACAACCTCACAGTGAACCCACATGTAATGAACTGGCATTGCAACAGAGCTGAGCTTTAAAAAAAAAAAAAAAAAAAAAAATGGACGCGTTCATGTTTTGACCAGAGGCCTCATCTCATCAAAAACCATGAAAAATAATAAATAGGCCTCTAAAGAATTATGAGCCTTTGCAATTCATGCCCTATCTCCCTTTATTACCCAACAGCATGCACTGTTACCCATCCAATTCTCATCCCGACATTGAATCTGTCTTTTGACTTTTTCCATTTCATTTCCCCGACCAGTTCTGCGAGACCTGAACATCAGCATTCATCCACTTAAGCCAAGGACCTCGAAGTGGATTCCTCTGATCTGGATCTGCTAGAAACAGAGTAGCTAATGTTTTGGTGTATTAGAACCAGCAACGAGACCTTGAGGGTCCACTTTCCAGTTCTAGAATCACGCACAGAAACAGCCAGTGAACTTACGGTTACACACGTTTGCCAGAAGCTGATATTTAATTACCAGCTTGCCGAGAATGTCGGATCATTAGGCGTTTCTGATCATTGTCATCTCATGAGACTCTGCCGTCACGGCCGAGGACACTGTCAACAACATGCACCGCATTCACAACAGGAGCAAACCACTGGTGTGTGGATGTTGCCCACACAGGGATTTCGTTGCAGTTATGTAATTATGAATCATTGCCATCTCAAACTCTCAGTTACATTTTATTACGTCTTTATTTTGAGGCTTGTATGTGTCACAACCAATTTAGTCCCAAAAAAAGTAATGAATGAGCACTGTGTTATTTAAAAAAAAAAAAGAAGATTTCAGAAGCTCTATGTCATTGTCGTTTCATCAGATGTTGTCTTATTGTTGGTGGGTGACAGCAGCAGGTTTGAGCTGTTGCCTGCAGGGTGGAGTCTCTTTAGATTAAAATAAACACACACACACATAAACACCCTTCCTCAGCTCCTTTGCTCGCGGAATGACGCACAGAGCAAAGTGCCAAGAATAGAGCCTTTCATTTACGATTGTCCACAGCCCCCTAGGGGTTAATAATTTAAGTAGGCAAAAAACCTGCATTCTGTTATTTGCTAGCTACATTTTTATCCTAAAGACCCACTCCAATCAGATTTGAATTTTTAACATGATCTGATGGAGGATAGCGCTTCACGATAATATTGGTGTTTGAAAAAATGATAACGACTTGCGACAAATAGACAATTACCAAAACACTAATACATTTCCATTTCACTGAGACAGTAGTAAATAAATAATTCAATATAACCTAAATTAGGTGCACTTTTTTTTTCTTTTTTCAAAAAATGATTTTTTTTAACCATTTTTTTCCCCAAAAATAAGAATATTTAAGAAGAAATGTAGAGGCATCTAATACATTTCCATTTTATTGCCACAGTTTTATTTAAATAATGCTTTCGTAAAAGATCAAAAGATAATTGGAGTACAACTTTAATAATGTTACATAGAAATGTCAATGTTTACATCTTTGTAAACACTGCTTGAATTGCAAATCAATTCAAAATAGCAATTATATATATATCACTTCAAACCTTTAAGCTGCTGGGCAAGTAAACATTTTTTTCCTGAAGGACAAACGGGCATAAAGGATGGCTGAACATAAAGAATAAGATAAATACTGAATAAGTCATTTTTGTCAACATGTTGCTAAGAAAATGTCAAACCCTTACTCTTAAAGTTTTCCTTAAATGTCATCAAAACAAACAAAAGATGAGGGCAAAGATTTTTGCGGTGCTCATATGTAACCAAATACCAAAATCACGGAAAACCTTAGCTTATTACAAAGCAGAGAAACCAGTTCAACACACGAGGGTTTCCAGTGAACAAGATTTTTTTTCAGTAACCTTCGAAAGAAAAAAGTTCTGAACAATAGAAGATTTATGGTTATATAAGTTGTTGTTTTTTTGTCTGACTGTGCAGATAAAAGTTGAACTAAAGTTTAAACTGAGGTCATGACAAATAAAAAACCTAAAAACGTTACGTTTTTTTGCAACAGACGTCACTGCACCACTTTTTCTAAGTGCTGTCAGATTCTGGGACAATTTTGTGGAGACGATTGATGGTTCGTTGCTGCATCTAAGATAGATAAAACAATCCCTAATGACTTCTTACATCTTATTTCTTCAGAAGGCACAGAGTTTCTGGCTTGTGTATTTCTTCTTTTTACTTGTCTTTCCTCATAAAGTTTTTGTTTCAGACTTTCAGTCTTTGATTTCCGCTGTTATTAAACTCATACTTCATGTACTGTAAATCTTTTTATTTTTAGAATTCAGTGTTGCCAACTGGTCAAAACGGGATAAATGCGGCAAATCAGAAACATCTTCTGTTATTTGGGGACAGAGTGACCTCACACTACTAAGACGAGGCTTAATTAGGAAATTATTGGTGACTCTTTCAGAATAAAATTCAAAACTGCCTTTTAAAAATATTCCTCTGATTGTTTTTGTCACATCCTTTTGATGGTAGTTATTAACTTTTGACTTGGGAGCGTAAGAAAACGGTTTAATTATTTTTCACAGCTCAGCGTGACATTAAATGTTTTACCTTGCTGCCCTAACTGTGAAATGAATAAAGAGATTTAAAATTATTCCATGAAACCAAAGCAATTACACTGTTTCAATTCAATTTTTGTTGGTACTGAAAAGTAATCATTCTATTATTTGAGGATTTTATTGAATTAAAACAAATTATTTTGGAGATTGCTGTTGAACTTCACCTCTAGAGTCTCTGACAATCAGAGAAAAGTTTAGGCAAGAAGCTCTTTTATTTTAGAGGCAGGAGGGGGTCAACTTGTTCAATTATCTCATATATTTCCCTCAAACTTGACGAGATGCGAGAGAAGAGCAGCTGTGTTACAGGGGTCAGGAGGGTGGCAGGAAGACAAGCAGTCTCCCAGATCACGAGTCTCATTATACCAAGGCAGGCGTGGGGACATTTATTTCTACCTTCTTTGACATAAGAACCTTTTCAAACTCGTATTGGGAAATTCTATTAAAGTCGTTTTACTTTGGCAAATAAATGAAGATCAAAGTCCTACTGGGTGTAATTTGACAGATTAGTGGAAATGGGACTTTGCAAGCTCATTTGGGCTTTAAATAATCATGTATTTAATACCACATTCATACTATTTACATCATAAAATCTCAGGCTTTAGAACGTAAATCAGTTTTTGGGGACCACTACCTGTTGGGGAAGAAAAAAAAAAAAAAAAAACAGAACAGAACAGGAGCTTGATTTGGTAGCTGGTGGGCGAGTCAGACTAATTTCCAGCCCGATTTGAATTTGGACAGGATTGCCCTTTGTCGACAATCATTTCATAACAAATCTGCACACAGTTTCTTGGCACAGCTCAGTAGTGAAGGCTTTAGGGGCCTTAGAGAAACCCGTGCCTGGTTTCTGCAGACGATATGGTCCTTTTGGCTTCATCAGACTATGACCTTCTAGATGGGATGGCATTAACTCCAAGCATGGAGCCAAAATGAATAAGAAATGTGATTTGTCCACAAACAAGGAAAAGATAAAAACAAGACTGACTAATGCAGTTTTTAGACCCATTAGAGTTCTGATACCAATCATGCACGTGTGTTTGAACAATTATCAGATATTATTGTAGATTTGCGTTTAGACATCTGGTGAGAATGTAAGCCGCAAGTCTTAGCCTGAATACGAATACTTCAGCTTCTTTTTACCCCTATATTTAGCTCTCCGAACGTCCAAAACTGTCTTCAGATTCTGACAATATTCCAGCTTAATGATGTCATCAATAGTCACCAGTCATCGACGTTGGCCCGGCCAGTGCTTGAAAAATGCATACAAGCGGTTTTAGAATTTTAAAGAGTCATGCCAAAGCAAAAAAGCCACATGCACCCAAAAAGGTCATTGACTCGTGTGGGTGCTACAGGGTTTGGGAGCAGCTACACACCAGGCACATTTAAGAATGCACCAATCGTGGGACCTCAGAAGCGATTTCAGCATGTAGTGTTCACACTAGACTAATGCTACCCAATACTAATAAATGTACTCGCAGTTGGAGGAGGCTTGGTGTGAAATGCCGAAGCACTACCAAATTGAAAGTCCTGATTGGCTAAAGTTCAACTAGTTTAACAAGCATTGCACATTTCCTACGTAGAGCCCAAAAACCGATAAAAAATGTTGTAGCCATATAAGCGTTTTCAACGCAGAAGCCCAAAACACTCATATGCGTGTGCTTATATAGACTTATCATTGAAAGTGGTCGCTCAAACATTCCCTTGCCTCGTGTGAATGTAGAATTAAGGTTGGGTCACATGTGTCTTCCCGTTCCCTTGAGGCCCAACTGATGGGACGTCATGAAAATGGAACATATAATTGTTGGGCTTGTGGTGAGTGTATCGGGAAGTATTTGTAAGGATATTACATGCAATTCTGACATGCTGGTGATTATTAGTAAGGTGTACATACTGTCTCTTGACTGACCATGACAAATGCTGCAAGTGCTCGTAAGATACCCACTCAAACTTTGCTCCGATTGCCTAATTTCTTAATTTCAGAATAGCTCTATAGAGGCCCCTTACACAGTCCAGAGTTTGGAAGGGTTGAAAAATAACAAATCTGAACAACAACCCTGTGTTTAACAGTATGTAGACCTTACCAATAACTAAGGGTACTGTAAAACAGCATCATCAGTATGTCAGAGTTTTGTGTATTATCCTTGCAAATACTTCCCAACAACTGTACAATCCATTTTTAAGAAATCCCATTAGTTGGACGTGCGGGCCTCAAGGGTACTTCACCCTTGCTGACCCCTAAATGTAGTTTTAAGTGTTCACCACGACCGTCATCCACAGCATGTCCAAAGAAAAAACTGTGTATGAACATTTTTATTGGCTCATCAACCGACCTATACCTTAATTTTTCGTGCGGGCCACCTGTCAGCCCCCATCCACCCACAAGGGCAGTTGCACTAAGGGCTTCCCAACTGGAAGGAGGCTCAATAACAAACTCTAACAAGCAGGAGAAAATCTCTCTGAGGAATCCCAAAAGTCTTCCTAGAATAGCTGGAAAAGGAAGGCTCAGTTTCATTTGTTTGCACCTTTTTCTTAATAAAATAAAGATTAAGGGAGGTGCAGTGTGTACCTGTGAGTTCTAGCCTTTGCTGACTTAAACATCGGCAGGCTTCTTGAGGTTATTCATTAACGCCTTACACATAGTTGGCATTATTATTGTTTTTCCATACATCCAGTAATATAAGGCAACGGATACTTGTTATGTTGTCACCCTCCCATATAATGCTAGTTGCAGCACTTATTATTGGAAACTTCAGTCTAAAGCCACAGGTATTGATTTGAGCCTTTAAAAGCCACATAGGCTGAATATGACTTTTCATTGATTTTCCTGTATAATAAACCACATCTGTCTTTTTCCCACAAACTGGGATAATTACGTATTTTCCGAGGTGCTCTAAGCTCTCTCTGTGAAGTTTCATGTCCTGCAGTACATGTGTCATTTGCTGTCTTTCTCTGTTTGTGTTATTCCTTCTTCATAAGTGTGAGCAGGCAGATCTGATAGGACCATATAGTGCTGGCAGCTGGCCCATGTGTCTTAGTTAAAGGGCAGTGTGTGCATAATGCTGGTGCGGCAGAGCATCAGGGACTATAATCTCTTCTGGAGCAGTGTCATCATGGCGGGGTCACAGTCTCCTCTCTAGCACAAAGAGAGGAGGAGAGCGGAAGAGGAGCTGCCACTTTGGACACTCCGGACCTTTACTTAGCTGAGCTGTGGTTCAAAAAGGCACAAGGGTGGATACTTGCAGAACATGTCAGTATCTTCAATCCAACATGTTAGTTGGAGAGAAATATTACAAAAGTACTTTTTTCTAGATTATATAGTTTTTGGAGAGTGACTAGTTAATCATAAATGTGCCTTGTGTTGACATGCAGTGCAGTGATTTCCCATCATTCCTTTATTTACTCTCTCTCCCGCTAGCTGACTCCCCCAACCTAATATTACTGGTGCAACAAAAAATGGCGAGCAAAATCTGAGCTATCAAGTCGCACAGTTTTGAGCCAGTGTACCTGTATAAAACTTTACACTGCAACTGAAATTGATTAACATAAATGACACCAGTGGAACATCAAGCTCTGAACACATACTATGCCAATTACTGTTGTGGATACATGCCCGATAAGTGGTGCAATAAATTCCCTTTTTTAAGTAGGACTCCTGGTAGTTTACTATTTTTTTCCTTTTTTGTCTCGAAGTTGTAGCCTGTTCTTCAACCCGTTCTTCTTTTCTTGGACTCATCTATTTGCAAAGAAACGTTCCACATGCATCTTGTCTTGTGTTGCACGCCACCGGACTATTATTAACGATGAAGTGACTGAAATATGACAGAAAGAATCCTGTCGATTTTCTAAGCCAAACAATTTTTCTGAATAAAAGATTGTTCAAATGTAGTCATTTGGCTCCCCTGACCAAACTTTACAGCTCACGTAATTGAAGGTGTTGTTGTGGGAATCCGGTTATTTTTCAAAATAAAACATTTGTGATACTCGAGAGAAAAAAAACGGTCCGGTACTTGACACATGTTACATGGACTGCGACGCAGATGACTCCATTTGCCAACCTCGTAAACTCATGTAGGTCCATGCAATAACCCGCCATTTATTATGATTTTGATTGTTAATAGGGTTAGGGATTGAAGTTCGGTTCCAAGTAGGAATAATTTCCGCTGTTCAAAACTGGAAAAAAGCTGCTGCAAACTACGCTGCATTTCGGTGCTGAGTTTCATTGAACATCTATTGGTCTTTGGACATGTCAATCACAGCCGTTTGTGCGAAAGAGCGGCACACTGCCGGTTTCGACAGAGGGGAGGGGTCATCAGTTTGTGGCTCAGAGGTTGTGGAGCTTAATTTAATAGGAACAGCACGTCAAAAAACGACACCCACAACATCACTTTGTGACACAGAGGTCTTTACCATGTGAGATACGTGTGGGAAGATTAAGGCATTATGTTTGACACTAAAGTACCAAAATTGGCACTGATAAGGAACCAAAACCAAAGAACCACTTAGGCACCAACACTGCATAAAATCCAACCGGCCCCAACTTCACAGAAAGGGCTGTAACTCATTTCTGGTGTCAGGCGAAAATTCATTGCGGAGGTTGGATGTGATCATATGGAGTAGAAGTTCCTCTCACACTTTTAAAATTGCGTATAGACTCAGGCGGTCATATCAGGGGCGTAACGCTTGCCAAGGGTAACCCTGTTCTATACTGGTTCTAAACTCATGTTTAAAATATAATCCTGCTCCCTTATATTTTTTATCTTTATTATTTTTCAACTTTACTGTTGTTCAACTCTTACAGTATGTTTGTTTAATTACATGTGACTTCCCAAGCTCTCTCTGACCTTCATCTTTACGTTCCGCTGGATGTCTTTTTTTTGTCATCAGACTCACCGTAGGTTGTAATCCTCTCCATCGCTGATATATAATCGCTGCACTTTAGATTTCAGCTGAAAACTAGAAAAATTGATGGTCTCTGAGTGATGCGGTTATTTTTTCAATCGAGACACATTGTAGACATACTAGAAAATTACAGAATGGTTCTGCCCTAATGTTTTTTTGGTCATCGTTCTTATCAGTTGGTTCCTGCTACTGAATGGTTAATGGCAGAGACAACTACCTACCCACAGGAATCTTGTGATTCATGGGATTCCCAAAATAATGTCAGCCTATACATGGATCTACTTGTTTGTTAGTGGGTTCATTGGAATGGAGCGGAACAGCTTTTTGAAACGCTATTTAAAAAAAAAAAAAAAATTCTAAATCACATTAATTTAAATAAAGTAAAATACACTTAATTTTGTTACAAGAAGTTAAAAAAATCTAATTGTCATTGGAGTGGGACTTTGGCGACATTTTTCAAGGCGAGCATGGAAATTTTGGAGATTTGAGCACTTTTCAAAAACTCCACGTTGGCACGATTTCAGTTAAAACCACAGCTGCGTGTTTTTGCCTCTTCACTTTCCTCCTCCTTGACGGAGCTTGCGTCTTAAAATATTCATCCTGGTCTCCTTCTTGCTTCTCGAATAACTTTTTTGTCAAGAGAACAATTTTTAGAGCCTTTCTTTTCTCCCGTCTTTTCCCGACTCTTCGCATCTGTCTTCCCCTCGTCTGTGTGGACTGTTTTGCTTGCCCCTCCAGATTTCAGCTTTCTTATCTGGGTCAGTTTGAGAGTGGAGTTTCTCTACTTCTTCTTCTTTCCCTCACAAAACAAAAGAGGGCTACCTATTCTTAGCTCCACGCCGGTAACAGGGGTTGTCCTCCTTTTATTGTTCCCGCTGACATAAATATTGCAGACAAGACGACTTACAATGAGGGAAATGAGCTAATGCTGTTTTTCCACATGAAGTGTGCCTGTCAAGCTCTGTTACACATGTACACCTGATTTTTTTTTTCCCTTCTTTTGCACTTCTTTCCTCTCCTTCTTTTTCCTCAAGCTCAGCATTTTAAATTTGAACGGTAGAAGTTTCTTCTGCTGCACTTGCCAGGACGTTTACACAGTTTTGACAGCGCCTTTGTGACATTCCCTGGGGGTCTACAGAGGATTGAAGCGTAGCCGAGAAGATTAACGCTTGCATGTTTTGTGTTATTCCCCTAAACCCTGGAAGGTGAATGCAGAAGGTCATCATTGTATACTGTATAATAAAAAGTGTGTCTGTCATTGTCGAGGATTAAAGCCTGTCCAGTGGAATGATAATGCCCGCCGCCGGGAAGTTATTGCACTGTAAAATATGCACGAATGCTTTTTGTGCTATGAAATTCTTCATTAAAGCCGCAGTTTTGCGAAGGTAATGATATTTCAATCAGGGTAATTGGAAACTGATTGGAAAAGTGTGTTTTTATCTACAAAACCTTAAAACCCGTACAGATTTCCGGGATTACCTTAATGAAAGGTCAAACTTCAATTCGAAGATTAATTGCGTCCATTACAGCGCCGTACAGGAAATGTAGCTGCGATCGGACTGAACTCTCTTCCAGCAGCTAAACCTGAGGTGAGGCCGTCCGATTGATTGTGCTTATCTGCCATACTTCTTGTTTTTTTTTTTTTTTTTTTTTTTCTCTACGCCTGCACCTCCCTTCTTATTGCCTGATTGCTTTGCTTCACTTGATGGCTTCTGCGCGCCATCAATATTTTAGTCAGAGATTAATTTCACTGCCAAATCTGGGCATTGGAAAGCTCTCAGCATCAGATAACATTTATAAAGCCATGCTTGACCCTGTGCGTGAGGATGAAGAGAGACGGAGCGGATGAGGCGGTGGGGGAGTTTGGGATAAGGACGTAGTTTAATTTTTGACTTTCCGAGCCGCTTCATGTTTTGGTTTCGATTGTTAACTGGTTTCATTCAGTCGATGAGGTTCCCGTTTCCCCTCTTCCTCATGCTTATAAGCATGTTTCCCATTTTCCGAGAGCATACGGACAACAGCACGTTAATCCTTGGCTAAGACTGTGTGGTCAATCATATTAAATCCTAATACTTTGAAGGTCACCTTCGGCACGGATTCGCTGGGCATATGGTCCCATTTTAAGCCATGATTCAGCAATGTGTAGGGAGGGGGGGGGTAGGGGTCTTTCATCCCTTTATTACATTTAGATTAACATAATTCTGAAATGCTGCGTTGGCCATCTTTGCAGTTTCTCTTCTTTCCGTCTTTCTTCTGTTGTCCTGAGCACTCGCCTTTGATTCCGGTAATTGTTTATCCCAAATGAAGGCACGCTTGGATTATCCCAGTGATCACACAAAACGGCACAAAGGTACGACAACACATGAACACACCCTTCCAGATGCCATTAGCTTCAATTAGTTTTCTTTGCAATTTAGATTTTCTTCAATAAAAGGCTGCATTTGTCAACCTGGAGCGGAATAAATGGGATTTCAGAGGCGCATTATAACAAGAGGGTGCGTAGCCAAACAGGCAGGCAAAATAAGCTCCCCTATTACTGCTCCTTGACTTGTTTACTATAGCTTTAGAGCAGGGGTGTCTTGGCACAGGGGGCCAAAATCCAAAACACACCTTAGGTCACGAGCTGAACAGGATAAACATTTATTGAATGCACTACAACTAAATGTTTAAAACTTTAAATACGTAACTTTTTAACATTGCTATGGATAAAAACAGGCATATTATTCCAGAATAAATTACCTTAAATCTTGAATAACTTTCAATATTTTACTCTCCATAAAAATATATTTT
This sequence comes from Oryzias javanicus, assembly GCA_003999625.1. NCBI lineage: Eukaryota > Metazoa > Chordata > Actinopteri > Beloniformes > Adrianichthyidae > Oryzias > Oryzias javanicus. The sequence goes on from CM012459.1 coordinate 20,503,217, forward strand.
GTCAAAATTATACAAGTTAAAAATAAGCGCAAGATAACATCGGGCCATTAATAACAATAAAATGAAAATGATATGGAGGGGCGGATATATTTCTTCGGGCCTTTGACTTTAACAATTGTACACTAAACTGGCGGCCCGCGGGCCATTTGTGGCCCAAAGTTGACATTTTGTGGCCCCCGCTTAAATATGAAAGTTTAATGTTTCGTATGAATGGCACTTTGACAGTGCTGTGTGCGCGGAGCTGACAATCCAACCAATCACAGTGGAGTATATAGCTTTTAGGGGCGGGACGTTGTCCGACTTGATGCAGGGAAACTTGCTTTTCCTTATTTTTTTTTTTTGAAAGGGACTTTTCACATGTAATTTTCTCAACATCTGTAGCCCGGGCTGTACGGGGTTCCATTTGTGCCAAAAATGTTTTTGCGTCCACTGTCTGTCTTTGGTCCATTATCTACTCCTGTCTATCTTTATTGAACATTTGTTCAAGTTTTTTATATTTTTTATAGTGATACTGTATGCCCTGGCTTCTTTAGTGATAGCTTTGTATTTGCTTTGTGATGTTTCAGCTTGTTTTATTCTTAAAACTTTGCCTTTGCTATTGTTGTTGGATCTGCTCATCAGAAAAGTCCTTAGCAACAGTTGCTAGCGTTGTTAGCTTCAGTCGTTGCAGACGATATTCCTTAGCGGGACATAGTTCAATAAACTTTTTCAGTAGACATAGACTGTAACAAGCTGCATAAATTACACTCTTTACAGAAATTATGGTTTAATTAATTTCTCTTTTTAATCAATACAAACTAGATAAACATATGAACATATATTCTTGAAGTTACCCAAAACAAAGTGAAAATACGTCCTCTTATTCTTTTTAGTCTGTCTTCCAGTGTTCAGATAAAAATAGCAGTGTGCAAAAAAATATGGATCCACCAGGCAACAGGAATCCGAAAAGGAAAAAAAATGAAAAGATCTCACCAAAATGGATGTGGTTGCGGTTTCCCTCCTTAATCCATCTTTTGTGGGAAGGTTATCCTTTATTTCTTTCTGGGGTACCACGTAGCCTTCTCCAGCCTTTTTTCTCATTCTTCCATCTGACAGCTGCTGACGCCATAAACTTTTCTCTTTTCATGTTCTTGCAGGTGACTTTGCCCACTTCCTCCAGTCGTACAACACAGCACAAAATTCCACACAATAGTTATATTAAAAACTGTTTCTATTAGTGTTAGAAGCCCAATGAGGCAAAATTCTTTGTGATTTTGGGCTATATAAATAAAATTGAATTGAACGATAGTACAGTATTTTCAAACCAGTATGAACTTATTCCTATCAGTATTTATGTATTTTCTCCACTGGATATCTTTGTGGCAACGCTACAAAACAATGGACTCAAAGACATAGACAGTGAACGCGAAAACATATTTTTGGCACAAATGGAACCCCATACGGCCCAGCGTCAGCCAGACTCTTCCTTCAGTGGCCCCAAGGTAAATTGAGTTTGAGAACCCTGCTATAGAGTGTCTAACAAAAGTGCTTTAGGGCAAAGCTAAGAAATATTGATCATCGGGGGAGGGGGGTCAGCCCACGTGTGTGTGGTCTTTATTCAGATGTCGGTGAAGCCTCTGTTTTTGTTTAAGTAATTTCCTCAAGTCAATGTATGACCAGAAAACCATGTTTGGTCTGAAAGTGCCTGGGTGGATTCATTCTTCAAGGACAACTTTGTATATGTTACAGCTCACTCCCTGCATTCATTAGCCGCCTCTGTATAAGATGAACATATTTAATAGTTCGCATAGGATAATTTCAGTGGCAGGCCTTAGCTTCTTAATGTATTCCGAGCGCTGAAAATGTCCATGTAATTGGTACGCTCAGTGGGCTGCACAGTGGTTAACACTGTCGCCCTGCAGTGAGAGTCCTGGATTGAATCTCAGCTGGAGCCTTTCTCTGTGAAATGCGCGTTTCCTCCAGTGTCCTTCCACTGTGCAAAAGCGTCCACGTTGGGCTGATTGATGAGTCTAAATTGAGCGTATTAATGGGAGCAGGCATGGTTGTTTGTCTCATTTGTCTCTGCACTGGCCCTGTGTTGGACGGACGACCTGCCCGGGATGTACCTCTCACCCAATGACAGCTTGGACAGGACCCGGCCCAGCCTTTAACGGAGAGACGCTGAGGAAACGGTTGGATGGATGTGCTTTTCTTTTTCAAGCAAAACAGTCCTAACAATCAGATAAATATCTGAAATGATTGAGCGGGAAAAGTCACCTTTGTTTTTGTCGCTTGTCAGGCGGCACTCAAGCCAACACTGTAACAACTCTAACAACATTAACAGATATGGAAAGTGGAGAATCAATAGTGAGTTGAACTGAATCAAAAGGCTGTCCCACTTATAGATCAATTGATGGACTACAAAAGGCCATCACAAATGGCTTCCAGTGAGTCACAATTCCCAGTCCAACTTTCAGTGGACTGGCTAATCAATGACATTCCTATGACCACAGAGAGGAGCACATTCGTGTGTTGCAACAAATCGCATTAGAGCAACTATTGCTGGGAGCGCAAAAGTGCATTACACTATCGATGGCGTGTTTTCAGGATCCTCGCTGTCACACTGGTGTCTGCGGAGTATCGATCTGTTCTCAGGTGCTTCCTGTTGTCAAACATGAGCACAGATGATAGCTGGGTTTGTTTGTGGCTTTTTTTTTTTTTTTTTTAAAAGGACGATTGTCCATAAACATATCAAATTGAATGTGTGTGTTGTGGAAGCTATGGCACTTTTTTGTCAGCCGTTCTCTTTGTACTGAACGCTTGACAATCTTAACAGGTAATGTCATCTCTTTAGTGAGAAGTGCCTGATTCACATTTAGGCTGGAGTCACACAATGTGAAAACTGCATGTTCTCCCTGTACTTCAACTCATAAATGACTTCACAGAGAAAAAGTACAATGTGCTAAAACAGCAGCAAATTCAATAAACTCAATACAAGCTGTAATAATAATGAAAGACCAGATGGTTGAAATTCTAAAAAATTGCCAAAATATGAGAGGAAGCAAATGTCTTTTGTTTTAATCTTTTATTTTATAGACTTCACAAATAAACAGTTACTTGTTTAATAGTTGGGAAAGAGTTTAAAAAAAAAATTCTGAGAGTTTGTCTTTAACGTACCACTCTGATAATTTTTCTGATCTCTTTCAAAAGTGCTCTATTTGGTCTTTCAAGGCTAATAAAAAAAAATAATAATAATTTTCCAGGACTCTGCTTCTTCGGAGCAGCAGTTATTAGAAATTTGCTTCTAAATTGTGGGTGGGTGAGCTCCTGATTCACAACAGTTTCAATAAAGAGATACTTAGAAATACAATTTTGAGATTAAATTTATTTATTATTAAATCATTTAGTTAAATGTTTTATTCTATTGCTTTTAAGTGTTTTATCTGTTGTGTTTTTGTGGCAAATGGACTTTGATTCTGTAATAAAGTATCTACATAATTAATAGCAGTAAAAAAAATACAGAACAGATGAATGGATCAAAGCCATTCAGCCATAAGGAGTAATAAAAAAAGAACGGAAAATGAAAAATCAATTAGTGGGTCAGTGGAGGAAAACTCAAACTAAAGAAATAAATTCTTATTTAAGCAAAAGAAGTTAAAGGTCCAGTTTGGAGTTTGGAACGGGGCAGTTCCATGCAACCTGAAAGATGTCAAAATACAAATTACTGTAAAATCAAAAAGAGGTAGCCTACAAATAGGAAAATAGCACTAAACTTAATAAGAAAAAACTCTCAAAGGTAGATAAATTATCTGTCAATGCAGCAAGTCAATTTCCCTCTAATGTCTTATATCTCAAAATTTAGAAACTAAGACTTGTCTTTAACACAAACATTCAAAAAGGAAAAAAGAGCCAAAAAAGCTCATGTTAAACGAATAGCTTAAAATTGAAATTGTCAGGTTTTGCGTTGGCCAAGGGGGCAGTTCTGGCAACGCAGACTCTTCCTGAAAGGGGCGATACTCACTTTATGACGTCACATTGTGTGAAGCCACTGTTTTTGTGGGTCGGGAGGGGCTGGATCTCGGACGGCAGATTTTTAGAGGAATACTCAAAACATGGGAATATATCAAAATACCGTATTTGGGTTGTTTTTTTATAGTGAGGAATTAATATTATATTATAATACACTTAAAAAGTGTATTTTGCATAGCATAAGTCCTCTAAAATAACTTCTTTAAAGTTTTGCCTGTGCAATTTGAGTTTATTTGTGGTCTTAAATCAAGTTTTTTCTATTTTTGAGATTATGAAGCAAAAAGCTTCAGCTTCATTTTAATCATAATTCCTTTATTTCTAGATTATAGCTCTTGATAAGACACACATTCTCCACTGGGCTGATTTTGAGGAAAAGTTGTAGAGCCAAGAGAAGTTAAAACAACTGAACACCTGGCAATATATTTAATAGAGGAGGTTTTACAGTTTGAAAGTGTGGTAATAAAGCCTTAAGAGAATGAAGCAGGTAAAAATATCAAGAGAAAAAAGTTTACTTAAAGAACGTTTGTTGTTCAAATTGAGTAATGATTTTCCTAGAGGGTTTGATCCAATCCTGGCTTTTTTGTAATATGAATACAACATGTGGCACAATTGAAATCCTGCCAATTTTTGCAATTAAGCCTTCCAAGAAAAGGAAGTTGCATTAAAGAGATTTCTGCTGAGATCTTTTTATCCCCTGCCCATGTGGAGGTTTAAGGAATAACCTGCACTGCAGAGAGCATGAGCTATTGGCCAATCCCAGCTTCCCACCACGCTTTAGCACCTGCTGGGAATATTTCATGCACTGACTGAGAGGCTGATGTGCATGCATATGATGCGTCAAATGATCATTAATGATCACTGACCTGTCTGCATGGTAATTTAGAGCTGGGGGAGCAATGGCACGCCATGCTGAGATGATTGATCAAGTGGTAGCGCTTAGATCAGTGCATTGTTAACACTTGGTATAAACACATTAGGTTGATATATTTAAATACTAATCGCATTAGGAAACCCATTCTGTCAAAGGTGGGTTGTACATCACACAAAGTTATTTATATATTTTATTATATTAGTATATATGTATGTGTCTGTGTATGTATGTGTGTATGTATATATATATGTGTGTGTATATATATATATATATATATATATATGTATGTATATATATATATATATGTGTATATATATATATATGTATATATATATGCATGTATATATATATATATATATGTATATCATGTGTATGTGTGTGTATACATGTATTTTTTTTGTACGTTATTTATCTAGTTTTGGGTCAAAATCGTCACCACTCAGGGGACATGTGGGAATCACTGTGAAAAGCCAATAACGCCCCGTGGTCAAAGGAAACCACAGCAGTGGAAAGCAGACAGCTGCGGAATAACCGGGATGACAGGAAAACCCGCCTCCGCCACTGTGACTGCTCCTTCCTCGCTCCGAAACGCAGAAGATTGATGTGTTCATTTAACATTAGCCTCCAGCACCACAAAGAGGATAAGCACCTGGGCTCTAAAAATACCTCCTTTTTAGATCATCCAAGGAAGGGGGGGGAAATCAGATGAGTGAAATTACACTCCAAATGGAACCCCATTCATATCACGCTGTCCTCTCTGCCAGCGAGCCACTTCCTTCAACGCACAGCCTCGCTTTGCTACACAGATATTGATATTCATATGGAAATGCTACCCTTTATTAACATAATAACATAAACAAATTGAGGATTTGATTTTAGTCCAAGGAAGGAGTTAGCTAAGACTCTTTTGGCAAAGCTAACTAGTCAACAGCTGTTCCTCTCTGCCCGGCACAAGCTTCTGTCGAGAAGCTTTTGCAGCTGTACGACAGTATGTGCATCTTATTGGTGGGTTTAGTAGGATGTCATTATGCATCTATAAGCTTGTTGTCATAGTAACCATCCTTGATTTATTTTATTTACTTCCCAGAAAATAACCCAAAGGGATCAAAATCCAAGAATGATTTTTTTTTTTCTTCTTCTAAACTTCCGATTAGTTGAAATGTTGGTCATTCTGGCTATGTAGTGGATTTGCATTCCCTCACATAATCCTTATGTAATGCCAGTTCATATTTACATAAAAAAGCTGTATGTTGCAATATCAGAGAGTGTGGTGCATACATTAGGAGGACCAGAATTCAACAAGCCTTTCAAGTGACTCGACAGCCCCTTGATTCCACTTACTCCACTAGAGATGAGGCAGCTGGTGAAGGCCGCTCGCTTGAAATAAATCCTTCCCAGTATGGGCATATGGCAGCATACTCAAACAGGGGGAAAAAAAGGCATTAAAAAGTCCAGTATCACCCTTCCAACAGCATGTTTTTATCTTTCTATAGTGGTATTATTCAGCAGCTGTGTCGCCTCTCATCACTCAGTGCTTCTGTCCATGTAAGTGAGATGGAAAGAATGGGGATGTGGTCAGTCAGTCATGTCTAAGAGGACCTTGGAGGACCAGAGAGCTTTGACGCCAGGACTTGACAGCACAAAGCTGATAGATTGGTTCACCCAGCAAACTCTGGGGGAAAAAAAAAAAAAAAATCAAGACACCATGACCATACCCTGAATGCTAAATCACACTGGAATATCATCAGGTTGATCCCCCCAGGGTCAGGCACTGATAGTTCCATTTTTACAGTGAAACGACATAGGAGGACCATATGACACATTAAGATATAATTAGAGGGAATCAGGGATATAATAATTGTTAAATATGTGTGTTTTTTTTTAAGACAGTAATATATTAAGATTCTGACTATTTTTTATAGTCTTATGAATAGCCTTGTGGTTGTGAGTCTGTGTTTTCTTCAAAGAGCCACTCCAATGAAAATTGTGTCTTTAACAAGTTCTTGAAGCGTTATCTCATAATGGAGGACATATATAGCATAATTTAAGATCAAAATGGCATCGCTGAGTATTTCATTATTCAAATTGTGTTGGATCAGGACGAGATGAAAACCGGAGGTTTGAAAAAGCTTGGAGTTGTGATGTAGCAACTGTAGAGATTTAAAGGGTAACCAAACACTCAACATTTTTTTTTCTGCTGTTAAACCTCTAGAAATGGGGCTTTTAAAAACGTATCTGTTGACTCTTGCCACATTTTTGACAATTTAAAATAAACTTCCTAAAATTAGTCTAAAATTGTCTGTGTGCTGCCCCCTACAGGTTGAAAAGGGGTATCACAATTGAATTTTGTGATTGGTCGCGTCATTTACGTCGTCATGCTCAGCAGCTCCAGTATAAAAGCCCCTCCCATTTTTGATTCTGTAATGGTCAATTGTTAATGCGTTAGCTTATGCGTGGCTCGTGGGTGTTTTTTGCCTTCAAATGTCAAAAATCTATTGACTTGGACAACTTTCCGATGGACTTTGGAGTCAACAGAGGTTTAGAGCAATTGGCATTGAATCCGGCAAACGCCGTCCTGGTGATAGATTTGCAATGACCGTTTCACTCTTGATTTTTGCTTAATATGCTAGTTTTTTTTTTTTTTTAGCTATGATGCTAGCATAATTTTACCACTGACACACGGTCCCCTTCGGTCTGGATCATGGGAGAAGGTGGAGGAGAGAGAAAAATCCTCAATCCCCACAAAAAGTTCCGTGGAGATACTGGCATCACTTTTCTCTGTATCACTTTGCATATTGAAGTGACTATATTACCTCAAGCAAGCCTCACTGTCAATTACAGATCCAAAAAACATCATCCCCACTCAAGCCCCTCCCCCCTTTTTTTGAGGAGTCAGCATGCAACTGTCCTGTTATGTTACCCTTTAACATCCTAATTTTCCTTGTCTGAGCTGCCATTTGCCTCAAAACTGTATGGCTGGACAACTCTGGTACTGCTCTTTTTCGCTATGCTAATGTTAGCTTGGGGTTGTGAGGTGCTTTAAGCTAGCAGTAAATAAATGGTTGATGAGAAGTTAAGGCAAATTTCTAACAAGCCTAATTCTGCTCTGCAGAAAATATGTCCTAAAATGACTCGGCGTTTTTGATTTTAGATAAAACCTGCATAATCATGATTAAAAGACCACAGGGAATGATTTTACAATAGAAATAAGATGTAGCCGGAGTGGGACTTAAAATAACGCCGTCTATTCTCAGATCTGTCCAAGTCTAAAGCATTAACTTAAACACCATTAGTGGAACCCTCATTGTTTCCCTGAGAGCACTTATGCCATACATTCCAATTACTGCTCCCAGACACAAACCTGCACACCATTACAAGTGCAAGGAATGGCATGTTGAGGACCACAATTTACCAGAAGCGCAACTTTTAGTGAAGCTCAAAGACATCGTTTCTGTCAAAACAAGAGAAACAGGCGATAAACGGCCAAAACATCTACTTATTTTTTGTTGTTGCTTTTTGAGGCCTCCTTCACAAACATTTAACTTTGAAAACTTGCAATTTTAGAGCTTTCTTTAGGTATTTTACCTGATTGAGGGCACGCATTCTGCTGTGAACTCATGCAGTTTTCCTCGCGTTACTGATTGCTGAAAAAGAAACCACACTACAAGTGTAAGGGATATGAAGATTAGCCTCACTGTTTGAGTAAATTAGGAGTCAGCTGTTGAAGGTCAAAACATAATCTGCAACAAACTATCTTTTATATGTAAATAAAAGACACAAAAACATAAAACGTGTTTTCATAAGCAAGTGTGAAGACATTTCAGAAAAATGTTGACTATTTTTTTTATCAGAAAAGTTTTATTCTAAAAACTAAAGTAGAAACTTTTCTACTATGTTGCCGTGTTTATATGCTATTCGTGAGTTTGTAAAACACACTGCAGGATATTATCATAAAATAATCTCTAACATATCAAAATGAGTGAGAATTCCCTTTAAATCACTGGAGGGGGATAAAAAAGACCCAAATGGCTTGAATTTTACCAAATCAACACCTATTTAAACTCTGAATATAAAACTTAGCCCACATGTTGCTTGTTACATTTGAGTCAATTTCAAAAAGTGATTGCATTTTCCTGGAAAATTATGTAATATGATGATGAATGGAATGGTTCAAGATCAAGCATCTCCTCAGTTATTGTCTGTGTTCGAACATTTCTTTTTCTTGTAAGATAAAATGAACATTTCAACAGCTGAAAATGTTCATTTTCTTTCACTCCTCTGCCATGGATTAGATACACCTTGCCTCAATCCATGGTAGCATAGATTCAACAAGGTGTACTATAAACATTCCTCTGAGAGTTTGGTCCATATGGACATGATAGAATCAGATGCACATTCATGATGCCAATCTCCTGTTCCCAAAAATTCTCCATTGGGTTGTAATCTGGTGACTGTGGAGGCCGTTAGAGTCCAGTGAACTCATCGTCATGTTCAAGAAATCACTCTGAGATGATTCCAGCTTTATGACATGGCGTGTTCTCCTGCTGGAAGTAGTGATCATTTGATGGTTACACTGTGGTCATATGGGGACGGACATGATCAGCCACAATTTCAGGTAGGGTGTGGCGTTGTTACCAAGGGTACTAAGGGGCTCAAAGTAGATCAAGAAAATATTTCCCACACCATTACAGCACCAGGCTGAACTGTGAATACAGTCAGGATGGATCCATTCTGGTGTTGTTCATGCCAAAATTCTGACCCTAACATCCAAATATTGCAGCAGAAATTAAAACTTACTGGACATTTTCTCTTTTTCTAGCCATTCTCTGTAAACCCTAGTGATGGTTGTGGGTGAAAATCCCAATAGATCTGCAGTTCCTGAAATACTCAGACCAGCTCATCTGACACCAACGACCATGCTACGTTCAAAGTCACTTAAACCACCTTTTATCTCTATTCTGACGCTTGATTTCAACTGCAGGGGATCATCTTGGCCATGTCTACATACCTAAATGTTTTGAGTTGCTTCCATCTTATTAGCTGATCAGAAATTTGCATTAACGAGCAGTTGGACAGGTGTGTCTAATAAATACTAGAATATTTTCATGGGTCTGTTTTCGAAACGGTTCTACTGTTATTTTTCCCAAAATTTCACTGTATCTTAAACTCATAATTCAGAGTGAAAACAGCCAATAAACCTTTCATTTACCTTAGAAGATTTACAACAATCAATAAAATATTTAAACTACATAATTTTATTCCACTATTTGCTAATTTTATTGTAACAAATAACTCCTGAGGCAGTTTCAGTATCTGCAAACTTATAATCACTTGCGTCTGTAAAATCACCATTGAAAATTGTGGATTATTGGGTATCATGAAAACATCCGGAGTGGTTATTAAAGTTATAGATTTTCCTTAAGCAAGTCTCCATCCCATAATATTATAGGGAATACGAATCATCTAAAAGGTGAAAGCAGATGGAATCATTTGAGCTGAAGTGAAGGATGGATCCACGTGACTCATCTACCCCCCAGTGAGACGAGCCCCTGTCGTTCCACCATTTATCCCAAAATCGTATCCGTCTCCTGAGCTTCAGGGATACTCCTACTCTCTTCAGTCCTTTTGTCATCTGATGGAGGGAGAGATCGGGGAAGATCATACTTTCCAGTTTGGTAGAGTTCAGCCTGTTTGCTATAATCCCAGCAACTGTTGTGCACACGCTCCAGCCCACAGCTAAATGACCTGTACAGGGGATTAATTGCAATCTGTTAGTTATACATCTTAATTAGCCCCTCCTTTTCCCCCTGCTTTGCCACCAAAATAAACTTTTTCTCTGATAAGATTTAATGAAGAACTTAAATTTGTGTGATTTTTTTTTTTTTTTTTTTTTTCATTTCATTTAGAAAGGCTTCAGCAAAACCAGAAGAAATGGATGTACCAGCAGGACACGTTTGGGGATTAGAATGAAGTAACAGAGAAAAACTTCAAATGACTCTCACACACTTCACTGCTAATCTTTTTAATTACTTTTCCGTAAAGCATAAAATATATTTGTATTGAACAAAACAAAGCAAAAACACAAAAGATAAATAAAGATTTCATTGGTGAGGAAAGCATAAAGGCAATGCAAAAGTCTAAAGACTTAGATAAATGCTAAATATGTTAAAAAGCCCCTTATTTTCTGAGAAGGCCCAAAGTGCTTTACAGTCCCATTTCCTTTCACATATTCGCAAACTTGACGGAACACAATTTATAACCATTAGGAGAAGGGGATGTGTGTTGGCAAGAGTCTGTTGATACAATACATATCGTGATATACAGGTTACAATAAAATATGTATCGCGATATATCCCAAGACAGTATCAGAGACAGTATTTTGGGTTTTTTTTATGAGTTAAAAAACATCATCTGAATATTTACACACCTTTCACATATATTATAGTAAAATATATTTGACATCACTGCAACTATATCTCATATTTAAGTAGATTTTAACCAAGCAAATTCATGGAAATTCATATTTCTTCAACACTCAATATTATCAGATTTTCACAACACAATATTTTCAGCAAAATCCCCCACAAAGATAATTGTAGGAGTTCACATTGGGTTCACATGTATCCCAAAATGGTTTTCATGAGATCTGGTTTTGTTTTGGTGCGGTGTAGAAATGCTCAGAGGCTTGGTGTGTGCTGCCAACTAGTGGTCAGAGGGTTTAAGTGTAAACCAAAAGTGAGGTGCTGAACTACATGCTTACTTATAAAAAATTTTTAAAAATCCTCTTTGTAACGATTTATATCGACACAAGTATCACCAAATGCAGTATCGCGATATTTCACTGAATCGATATTTTCTAACACACCTTATCAGGAGTGATGTGGGGAAAGAATGTCCTGCTCAAGGACACCTAGACACATGGGCAGGACAGATGGGATCTGAACCTGCGATATTCCAATCAGTGGGGCACCGCGGCCCAGGCTAAGATAGCCTAAGACTATTTAATTAGATTTTCATGCATTCAACTTTAAAACATCAACCTGGCTTTCGGGAAGAACATAAAAAAAAACTTGAATAAGTAAAATCAGTTTCCACAGAATCTTCTGTTTTTATAGACTCGTGTTCACCTTCACTACTCCACATGCTCTTGATTGAATGCAGCATTTCTTGACTACTTCCTGTTTACTTTACACTGTAGTGATTCACACTGGGGATTTCTAAGTTTTCTTATTCAGTTTTCACCAGAGATAAAATAATCTTTCGCTATCTGAGGAAACAAATTAGTGAATTGGGTTCCAACAGTCGGGCAATGGGATTGGGAGTCTAAATGATTTTTTTTACGGTGGCCGGGAAGTGCAAAACAATAATACATTTACCCAAACACATTTACAAGTTCATCAAAACACTTTTACAAATTTATAAAAACACATTTACAAGTTTATTAAAACAATTTTACAAATTTATAAAAACAAATTTACAAGTTGACCGAAACACTTTTACAAATATATAAAAACACATTTACAAGTTTATTAAAACAATTTTACAAATATAAAAAACACATTTACAAGTTTATTAAAACACTTTTACAAATTTATAAAAACACATTTACAAGTTTATGAAAACACTTTTACAAATTTATAAAAACACATTTACAAGTTTATTAAAACAATTTTACAAATATATAAAAACACATTTACAAGTTTATTAAAGCACTTTTACAAATTTATAAAAACACATTTACAAATTTAATAAAACAATTTTACAAATATGCAAAAACACATTTACAAGTTGACCGAAACACATTTACATTTTGCCCATAGTCTGTATATTTGATGGACAACCCCCCCCTCCAGTATGCCATTCATTTCCTATGACGTCCAGTAGATAATATAGCGTCTATGAGGTTCACCTCCGACATGACCCGGAAGGGATGGTACAGAGATGAGTTGAGTGAGAAAAAGACCGCGGAAAGGGGGTCGTACAGCCAGTGATGAACTTGTAAATGTGTTTTTATAAATTTGTAAAAGTGTTTTGATGAACTTGTAAATGTGTTTGGGTAAATGTATTATTGTTTTGCACTTCCCGGCCACCGTATATTACAAATAGAACACGTTCTTTTTAAATGTCAAAACAAGTTTGCATTGTCTTGGAGAGTCGATGATGTTCATGTGAACTGCTTTGTCTTAAGAGATGACACACAGCTTTTTACTTTTTCTGTTAATAAATACTTTTTGTTTCTGAAATTATTGTTTATTTCATAAAAGCTCAACCAAGAACAGCTCCATGCTACAGACTGGGTTTGCAACTCATCAACTGAATCTAAGTGTTTGACGTTCTTGAAAAAAATGTCTCCTGATTAGTTGTACCAAGGAACATGTGTGACTACAATTGTTCTTTGAATTTCTACTTTCCTTCTTGTTATAAAATAGGAAGTAGAATTTTAAAGGTTCATGTTCTCCTTATTTGAGTGCATATGAGAACTGGACTGAGCAACCCCACCCCATGTTTCAAACAGGAAGTCTCCAAGAAGCCAGAATCTAATAAAATTCTATGTATAAATCTACTCAGTCATTATTCTGTATATCTTAGAATAACAGTTTTGGTAACTCGTTCTGGCTAATCCTATTTTTTAAATATTATTTCTGCACTTCAAGTTATTCAACTCACCAATCGGATGCCTCAAAAAAAGAAAGGATTTGGTCTCATGTTAAATGTGTAAAACTTTTGAAGGGTGTGATTTTCCAACAAGCTCACTTCTAATTTGGTGAGAGTGGTTTCCATGGAAATATTGACTTAGACCGATCGTGAAAAATGGCGACTTAATTGACTTTCACTGGAGCCATACGCAAGTCATCTTCTAACACACTCACTTAGTCCAGTTCTGATATACGGTCAATGATTTCAACTATCATGGAGGTCATGTGATTAAAAATTAGAAACCATACTTGTGCATTTTGGGAACTTTTGCTCCCTCTGTTTCCCTGCATGGGGGCACTTGTTTCTCTGCACTGATTGCTTGCTGTCATTTAACTGAGACATTGAGGGCATTAGACAGGAACTGCATCCTGTCATCATCCCAATTTGTAATGCTTCATTCTAATTAAATCCACCAGGGGGGTCTCCACATTACTATGTTCTATGGGATGTCTGACAGTGGCCCCTCCAGAGCAACACATGCGGCACAGGATGGGGGGCAGAAAGAGAGAAACTACAGTAGGGCAATTGCTTATGGTTCAAGTCTTACTCCGCTGATCTAAGTTAAAAATGTAATCCACAGATTTTCTTGCCCATGCGCCCCAGGTATAAACCCCTTCTTTTTTTGCATAGAATTGGTGCAGAATCAGAGGACAGGTTCTGGTTTGCTGAGACGTTCTCTTGACACATTTGACAGATCTTTGCTGCTCCTCTGATGTTAAATGACTTCCTCCTCAGTGTGGAGAAAAACATAGATGGATGGAGCTTCTGCATTATAGCTTCTCTTGCAAAACAAAAACTCATTAATTTAAAAAAATAATTGCACTTTTGAGTGACAACATGTTGTGTAAATTAAACATCCATTCTCTCCGTTTTGCTGATGACACACAGTTTTATGTTTCAAGAGAATTCACGTCCTCTACCTTCTCACCAACTGTTTCCTTGTGGCTCCATCATAGCTGACCTTAAATATCCTTAAATCAACTCGCAATAAAACTGATCTTTTTTGCACACCTCTATAAAGTTGAACATTTCCGTTTCCTCACAATCCCCACCTTTCCTCAGGTTCAGAGTACGGCCGACACCCCAAAAGCGCTCTATCATTCCAGTCAATAACGTCCCTCTGTCACCATTTTTCCAACTGCAAAAGAAATCAACCACTTTTGCCAAATCTCTTTTCATACCTGTACACCATACACAAAATAAAAAACATGATTTTGGGTTAATTTGTGATACTAAAGTGACATTTATTAGATGGATGGATACTATTTGCTATCCTCTTCCACAAAAACTCCAGAAACTCCACGGTTGTTTTAGCACTTGACCTCCAGTCATCAAAATAACCATTTCTAGAAATCAAAGTAGGAATCGAACCTTCAATCTTCCAATCAGAGGTCGATCGTCCTTCCACCGTCCCACTCTGATGAAAAAAAAATCTGCTTTTAGTTATTTTCTTTAACATCTTTTTGTGGTATTTTTCTCATGATGGAGGATGTAACCCTTCCGCTCTCCTTGGCTTGTTTATATTAAAAGTGGGGTCATCTGAACCCCACAAGACAGTGCGCTGAACTTTTTTCTTATCTTTTTATCTTTGATTTTTGAGTTTCACTAATGCCCATGGCAGACATAAAATCCTGTCCACCTTTGTTAACATTTGTCATGGAAGGAATCACATATCAATATATGGTTGGAGTCATCTGGAACCCAAAGATAGCGGAAGGTTAAAGTAAAATAAGCTTTGAACAGCATTTCTGAGTGCAAAATGCAGTAGAAAAAAGCTTGTAGGTGTGGCAGGACTTGCCTTATAGTGGCGCTCCATTCTGATACATCAGTTGTCGACAAAAAGATCCATGTACCTCTTGGTTTTCCTCGTCTGAGCTGGCATCAGGCACAAATATGGCTCACCATTTTTGTTGAAGCGCTAATGTTAGCTTGGGTTGTGATGGGTTGTAAGCTAGAGGGGGAGGGTTTAGACTAAAGGATGATGGAAAATGAGCCCAGGCTTACTCGCTGATGACAGTCCCGCCCTCAACTCAGACAGATTTCTAAAGAACTACTCCTATACTGCAAATTGTAGTTAAAAGACGACTGGGAACGCTTTTAAAATTGATTAAAACATGATCGGAGGGGGGACTTAAAAGCTACTTTCTCTTAAAAAAATGTCATTCTTTCATCAGTTTGTTTCATTAATTTTCATCATTTTATTTGAACTCATTTAGGATGTCTTTGAATGTTTTCAAATGTGCTTATTTTCCTTATAATAAAAATACAAGGATAATACAGATATTTTCTTTTACAAACAAACACACCATAATTGATCAGTTTACATGTTTGTCTTTCTGATCCCTGTTGAAAAACTAAATTTGTGGCTAAAAACATTTTCTGCTGTTTGTTTGTTATCCGTACTTCTACTAAATATGACCAGATTCTCAGTGCTTTTGTTTAGAAAGAGTAAACAAAGTAGAATAACGCCTGGAGCAAAGTCTGGTCAAAGAAAGCATAAGGATGCGTCGTTTTATGTCTTACACAGAGGAAAGGACCAATTTGCATATGACATAAGTGCAGTAATGAAATAAACATCACTTTTTGAGTCAGAGTCTGTAGAAGGAAGTAATGTAGTCGAGCAAAAGAAACATTTGAAAACTGAAGAATTTTTCAACATTCCCCACAAGCATCCAACTGCAGGATTCATTTTAAAATAATGAATTCTACAAAACACAAATTATCCATTAATGAAGATTTTGAATGTATGATGAGTCCTCTCCTCACTTTAAAAGCCTTTGTTGTTTCCACTAAGGTGTTGGAGACAAGTTCATGAAGCATTACAGTCAGGCTAACCTGTGTGGTCAACCCGCATGACGTCTGAGTCCTACCTCCCAAACAAAAATAAAAACAAATGCTAAAGTATCTGGCAGGTAGAATGAAGAGATGACGTTCCTCTTGAAGTGTTTTCTTCTAGCAGCTAATTGAGATAATGACCAGCGACGTGCGTGTTTTCTTTTTTTTTTATTTTTATTGGTGTCTTTATAAGTCAGCTGTTGTTATATAGACTAGCAAGTGCATAAGCTAATAAAAGATGAACTCCATTTCTCCATAAGGAGCACGTTGGTTAACAACATCAATTGGAATATGTCTCAGTAAATTCCGGTTTATTACACACTTTTAGATTTTATTACTGTTTTATTTGTGACTGAGCTCTGATTAAGTTTTCAGTCTTTCATTTTACCAGTATTACTCTGATTAGAATACTCGAGGATGTTTAACAACTTACAGAACTGACTTTTTAAAAGTTAGAACATAAACTAAAGAGCCAGATTTTGCCATAAGATAGACGAGTAAATTTGATGTTTAAATGTAAGAAATATAACAATTACTTCAGTGTTGTTTGCTTATTTGACACATGATACAGTATGGCGGTGGGACTATAATGCTTTGGAGTTTAAAGATCTGCTTGTTTTGTCAAGTGTTTTTTAGGGATGCATTAGTTCCTTCAGTTCAGTGTTGCTCAAATTAAGATAAATAAGTGACTCAAAATAAAAGTAAATGTAAAAATATAAAATGTTAAGTTAGTTTGAATTTTGCATTGCAGATAGTAGATATTTTTATCTTGCAGATAAATCGTTTAAAAACTTTTTCTCGTGGTTTGAAGGTACAATTTCTGTCTTATAGACATTTCTTTCTTCACTTTGTTTGGATTTTTCTTCTACTCAACTGTCAGAACTCCCCATGGCAGATGTTGGACTGTTCTGGTGCTACGTTGACACCGGGCTCAGAAACGTATTCTCATTCTTGTCCCTAACTCGTCGTTTTTTGACGTGCAGACTGTCCCGATTAAATGAAGGCTCCCCAACCTCTGGGCAGCAAATCTGGGACTGCTCCTTAACCTGGTACTGGACGCGGAACGTACCGGACACGGTACTGGACGCGGACCAGGCTAGTGTTAAGGTACTGGTACCAAACATGTCCCGAGGTTCGGTCCGCGTCCTGTCTGTCAAAAAACGACGAGTTAAGAACATCCAAAAGTGACCAGAGGGGTTCTTAACCATGCGTCAATATTTGACAACTTCGGAAAGAGAATGTGTTGGCATTTCAGGCTTCCACGTTTAAAGTCAGTTTGAGGGCTCTACATACAAAACGTGCAACAACTGAGCACGCAATAAAAGTTCAACCAGTTGAACCACTGAGATTTGTTAGTAATATATCAGTACCATCCTTTTCAGTTCACAGAAGTTCCAACCGTTGATTAATATCTGTGATTCGTGCCTGCTCTGAATTGTAATTTTTCATTATCGAGCAGAACTGTTGACCCTTGTGCTATCCTAGGTACGTTTGCATTTAAGGTGAGGTCAGAGCACGAGGTTAAAGAAAAAGCCAGATTTGCATCACTTTTGACGTTTTGTGTCGTTCCAACTGTGAGGACCTGTAAGGAAGCAACAGTCCAGTGTGAACATGCTAAAAGCACGTCTGAGAATTCTCGTTAAGCTTAAGACAAGTGGTCCACAGAAGCCCACTTTTGGCTTCACTTTATTGACTTTTTGAAAATATTCCCGGAAACTAATTTGTATTCAAAGCTTTAATTTCAAAAGCTAAAGGTGAACAAAAGCAGATTTGTGGGTTTTTGTTGTTTTTTTTATAATGAATGTCAGAAAAGTCCTTGTAGCTTTTGTGAGATTTCAAAATGGATTCTAATAAATTATGAAAGTATGAGAACACGCAGCAACATTCTATTACTTTAAACTTTGCTTTTTAGTTCTTTATTAGGTGTTGCCCTGCATTTTTAAAAATCTTTTTACCTATGAGAAAGAAACAAAACCTAAACGAATCCTAAAAGCTCTTAAACAATATTTGCAATATTATTGTTGATCTCAAATTTAAGGTGGAGGAAAGCAAACTGTGTTCAGGATCGTTGTTGTATCATTTCATCTTGTTGCTCAGGGCTTTTACTTTGCTACTTTTTCTTTTCAGCATCAGTTGTGATGGAGTATTTGCTTGGTTGCTCACATTTCTCCCATGTGAAAGAGGATGCTGTATGCATGATAAACTCTTCATTTCAAATGCTTTAGTCACTTACATCCCTGCTTTAGACCTTTTTTTTTTTTTTTTTCTCTAAATAATGCATAAACACAGTTTTGTCAGCCATCCTTTACAAAAGCCATGAATATAAGGCTTTGCCGGAGCGAGTTAAAGGGCAAGCGAGTTTGCCTGTAAAATTAATCACAGCTTAGGAAAAGGGATGTGATGAAAAACCCCAATGTTTTTAAATAAATCATGTTAGCGCTGCAATATCCCATAACTGATGGGTTATTATTATTGGGCTCATTGGTATGAGCAAAAAAAAAAAAAAAAAAAACTTTGAAGGCGGTAATGGCGGCAGATTAGGCAGCTCAGGTGCTTCCACCTTTTTGTGAGTCACACTTATGAGATAGTGCCCTGTGGAAATCATTTGCTGGTTTAGAGAGGATTATTCACAATGAGAGTGAACAATGGGAGAGACGCACGTCGATGAAAACAGTCACGACTTGAAGGCTGTCGAATTGTTTTATTTAGAGAAGAACACAAAAATGTTCCTTTGATGGTTGACTCGATGCATTAAGAAGACCGGCGTTCATCCTCTGTGTCCATGGCAGGGGTAACCAGGCTTTTTGAACCTGAGGGCTACTTCATGGGCACTGAGTCATACAAAGAGCTTCTATTTAGAAATAACGAATTTTGCTTGGTTATAGTTTTTTTTTTTTTTTACTTGTCCTGTCCAACAGCTGAGCAAACAGATACAAGCTGAGAGCCTCTTGCGTTGGACAGATTTTATTGTATTTTGTACTAAACTTTATTTATATTGATTATGTTGCATCGTTTTACGTTTTTTGTTGGACCAGACGGAAACAAAGAGGGGGGTTTAGAGAAAAGAGATGATAACAGAGGGTAGTAACATCATAAAACAACCAGGTCTAACCAGGTCTGCTTGGTTATAGTTAGTAATACATTATTAATAAATATATAAGAAGTCGCCATGGTTATGATTTAAAAAAAACCAAACCATGTGCTTGGTTATTTTTACCAATCATTAAACTGAACAACTTTTTTTATTCACTATTTTATTCATTCTTACAATATTTTTATTGATAATTTTAAAATTATGGTTTTATGACAGTTGTTATTAATACTGTTGAAATGTTCAATGGCTTTTTAACTGCTCCATACTTTGAATACTTTTAATCTAACTTGTCTATTGCTGTTATCACTTTTATATACTTTAACATTTCTATCTCTCTCGATTTGAAATACTAAAAGAAATTAATTTCAATAGTGTCTATAGGCTTATTTCTTTTACTTTTGACACCGGCATGAGTTCCTTTCAAAATAAAATACACAGCATAAGATCCTGCTGCTACTTCAAAGTAAAATGCATGAGAGTCAAACATGATGTCATCAAGATTTTGGTGCATCTCTATCATTTTTATCCTTTTACTGCTTTTCTGGCAGTTTGAGTCAAATATTTATCTTTGAAGTAATATACAATTATATATATAAAAAAAACTCAAAACATTAAAAAATAACTGAACTGTTTGTCATTTTCTAAGATGTGAGGAACCTAAAACATTATTATAAATCATTATTAACTGTTTTAAATTGTATTTGTTTAGAGCTTTAATCACTTTAGTGTAATCTACCAAAATGTCAGACTTTTATTTGACTAAATTTACAATAAAACAATGTTGTAATTAAAGAAAATTTTTACAACATTTCTTTAACAGTAAATCCAATGTTTTGCCTTTATTTTGCTCCGTGGTTTGACATCTTCAAAGTATAAACAGAAATGGCAAAATCAGATTATTTAGAAGCATTAGCATTTTTTTAAGCCAAGAAGGGATAAAAGAGCCACAGGTTGCAGACCCCTGCCCCACACAAATACAACACCACTATTGACACGAGGCAGGATGGATCCATGCTTTTATGTTGTTGGCGCCAAATTCTGACCATCCGAAGTCGACGCAGAAATTGAAACTCATCAGACCTGCCGACATATTTCCAATCTTTTATCGTCCAGTTTTGGTGAGTGTGTGTGAATTATAGCCTCAGTTTCCTGTTCTCAGCTGACAGGAGTGGTACTTGCTGGTCTCCTGCTGCTAGGTTGGACATGTGGCTTTAGAGACGAGAGGACCAGAAAACAACATGGCCCCAAGATGGCATCGGAGCATCGTTAGCCGGAAGTCCTCGACCAAAAGTGTACGCTCTTCCATCTAGAACAGAGAGGTCAGCCTCCAGGCCTCAAGGGGTGGCATCCTGCTGGTTTTTAAGTAATCTTTCCTTGTCTGCTGTTGATTACCTGGATCAGATGTGTTTAGCCAATAAAGAGCTTCAGTGGCAGATCAGATGGAAAACATGTAGGACACTGGCCCTCGAGGCCTGGATTTGGACACCTCTGCCCTAGAATAGTTATAGTTAGGGTTACAGATAAATATCTTCTAGTAGAGATCCACAAATTCAACTTCCGACTAAAGATGAGTTTAATGTTGTGTTTGGGGCTCCGTCTTGCCTGCAACCAGGCCCCTCTCTTCAGAGATGCTCTTCTGCAGACCTCTGTTGTAACCAGCTTGAGTTACTCCTGTCTTTCTATCAGCTGGAGCCACTCTGCTCATTGTCCTCTGACTTCTGGCATCTACAAAGCCGCCGCTCACAGAGCATTTTCTCTTATTAGGTCCATTCTCTGTAAACCCTAGAGATGGTTGTAACCATGTCACATTCAAAGTCATTGTTTTTGTTGCTTGGTTTGAACTGCAACAGATCGTCTGAATGTATTAGGTTGTTGCCATGCGATTGGCTGATTAGAAATTTGCATTAACGAGCAGTTGGACAGGTGTATCAGTGGGAGTATATTAATATCTTGTGCCTTTCTCTTGATGTTAACTGAGACAATTTGTGCTGTTTAGTTTGCATTTCAGCCTGTACCTCAACTTTTAGGAACAGGCTTTTCTTTTTCCTGCGGAGTTCATTCGGAGTCATCATTTCGCAAAGGCGGGTTCACTTGCGCGCTTTGCTAAATGTGGGAATGTGTGCAAATGACAAAGAGCTGCAAAGAAAACTCCCCGTTCCCTCAGTGGATTGCGTCGCCCTTGCTTAGATCCCATATGAGCTCAATCCAAAGTGAGCGGTGCTCCCCAATTCTGCAGCCTCAGTTCTTCTGGTGTATGGCTGGCTGAGTGGCAGTAATTGCCTCCCGCCCTGCCAGTTCATGCTTTGAAAAGCCGCTCAGAATGCAGATTTTAAGCCACAGCTCCCATTAGATTACACTAAGGAAGGTGCACCGGTGTCCCACTTGGCACACCAGACCACAGTCTCAAACTATAAGGCTCACTGCCCTCATATAGATGAAAAACACAAAACTGCAGACATGAGGCAAGGTCACTTTCCAGCAAAACGTAGAGTTAAGCAACATTTGAACACAAAGGTTATGAGCAGGAGACAGGGGGAAAAAAGAGCTTGACAGACAGTTTTTTGTTGAGAAGAATTACTAAGGATTTAAAAATAATGGTTTGCCCTTGCAGCAGATCACGATCTCCTCAATAAAAGTGAAACTTCTGAAGCCGTGGAAGGCGTCTTGAGAATGGAGAAAATAAACACAAGGTACATACAGTGTTTATCCACAGTATTTTTCTTTTATAAACCTCAAACTGCTACAATATCCCACTCATCCCTCAGGCTGCAACTCATTTGATTTCCCACCAATATTGTATTCTCTCTATATGACGGTGTAATGCTTCTTTCTTGCAATTCCGGCTTAGACATCTGTTTGTATGGATGGAGAATCCTCTAGAGGCTGCTGGCGATTGAGAAAAATGCTCGCGTGACTTCCCATCCCCCCCTAAATGCTTTTTGCTTTCTCACTGCATCTTGCCCCGAAGGACACAAGTGCACAACTGGCACATGCAGCCGTCCCACCTACGGTGCTGGATTGTCACACTCGCACACACACTGGGGGTGTGTGCACACACATGCATGTTTACACGCATGGATGAGCATACGCAGGCCACGGGACAAACTCCCCATACTGGCTGGTGGCTCACAGTCACATGTCAAGGTCAAAGATATGTGAAAGCGCACGTGGGCATGTCAGGGCGATTACCAAGTTCACACACAACATCTGTGTGTTCAAGAGCCACGAAAAAAGAGCCGATATCTCGTACGCGCGAGTATGTGCGGCGGAAGACGCTGCTAATTCAGCGTCCGGGTTAATAGGAGAAATGATTTGCGAGTGCGTGGTCTCAGGAGGTCCCCGCCACCATCAGGGTCTCATCAAAGTAGAGTATTAAAATGAGGCGAGTCAGACTGATGATGATGCTGTGAGACTTCCTGGAGCAGAGGTGTAACAAACGGTAACATGTTTACCTCGCATTTGTTGTTTCCTTCCTGTCTGACCTCATTACGCTTTGATTGGATGTGCGAACTCCGGCAAACACTCAGGAAGGATTGAATCTTCAGATCACATGTGTGCGTCCTGACATGCGGGCAGCAGCAGGAGGAGATGAAAGCATTTCAAAGTACTGTCAGTAAGCTCTTACAGTACTGGAGGTTCCCAGAGCTATCTCAACCACATGAACATTACATTTACATAAAATCCTTCTGATAAGATGCATAGAAATGGGATTTTACATAAATTATTATGTCTATTGAAAGCATAGGAACTGTATAAAACACTTTAACAATAACAGAGTGATCAACTGTTGAGCCCATTCTAAATCCTTCCTTTCTCCCTTTATTTATTCCTCCAAACGAAGAGTTATGAAAAAAAAGTGTATTTCAGACATTACATTTGTTCGATAACGTCGTCAATATTTGGCCAATCGGCTAGCATTAGCGCACAACTTCCAGAGATTGAATATACACAAAGGCGGTTTTATAACTTTAAAAAAGTTCTGCTACAACAAAAAAGTAATTTCTTACATTTAAATACAAACTTCTGTGGTTCAGAGCGCACCCACGCGAAGAGAAAGCGCCTCTCAGCACGACACGGTTTACTCTGGCGATTGTGGAGTTTGGACCCCTACGTTTGGAGGATGAAATTAAAAAAAATCCTAATCCTGGACATGACTTCTACTTAAACCAGGGGTGGGCAAACTACGGCACGGGGGCCACATGTGGCCCCTTAAGCCACTTAATGTGGCCCTCCAAATTAAAATACATTGAATCAAAGATCCTAATTATTGTTTTATTTTCATTGTATTTCTGGTTTCTTCCCATGAATGATGTTGTTTCTCTGACGTTCGTGTGTGTTCCTTTCTGAGTCAGATGGTGATTTTTCAGATTATTCCTACACCACATAAATGCAGCATTTCTTTGAGTTCACATTTTTCTCTGAAGACATCACCATTGGATCTACCCAAAAGAGAACAAAAATCAAAATTTAGAAATTAAAACTCCCAAATTTTCTGTTTTAAATTAATATATGTGAATTTGAATCCAAATTGTAGCATGTTTTTCTCTAATTCCATATTATTTTTTTAGTTTATGGAGTTGTTAACCCAATCTCTCTCCTTCCATCTGCTTTCCTTGTCCGGCCCTTATGACAAATTTTAGAACCCTTTGTGGCCCTCGAGTCAAAACAATTGCCCACCCCTGACTTAAACTGACACTTCAAATTGAGGGGAAGTGCTAAGGAAGATTTCGGATTGGGCCTTAGTTTTTTAAAATATTGACTGATCTTTTTCACTTTAACCAGCTCCAGTTTTTTAAAAATTCAACTAAAAAAGAGTTTTAGCAGGATCTGCTGCTACTTTCAGCATTATTTTTTGAGAAATTGACATTTTCTACCGTTTATCACTTGCTGCATTGGCTGAACTACATTATATTCGCACGATAAGAAGTGATGCTCTGCTTCATGAGTCGAGGGGGACCTGGTTCCAGACAAGATGGCGACTGAAAATCATTAACCAGAAGGAAGTTCAGAACCGGAACATTCCATCACCCCTCCCCACGCATTTCAGTCAAAAATACTCTTGTTTTGGGCGGAATAGACTATTAGTTCCGTTTGTCTGTGTGTTTTAAACTTTGAATTTTTAACACCTGAGGTGTTTCCGTCTAAAACGACGACGCTCTTTGATACACCGTAACTCCGTACATGATCAACGTGAACTAGTGGAACTGCAGAGGATTCTTTCTTTTTCTTTTACATGCACTTTGTGTTCCATGAGTTGAAAAGTCCTTTACAAATAAAGTTTGATTTGATACAATGTTAAAAGTCCCATCAGTTAGTCATCACACACCTGAGTTCAAAAACTGTTCTTCACATTTAAGCAGTGAGCTGCAGTCCCAGCTGCGGTCGGGATCCAACCCCTTAATGCTGAGTGTCAAGCAGGGGACGCATTGGGTCCAATTTCTGGTCTTTGGAGCAACCTGAGTGTGGATTTGAACCATGACCTCCCAGTCTCAGGGTGGACACTCCACCACTAAAACACCCAGCTGAGCGTTTGAGCCGATTCACCTCTTATGTCTTTTTTTTTTATATAAACTACTTTCAACATTATTTTTTGAGAAATTGACGTTTTCTACCGTTTATCACTTGCTGCATTGGCTGAACCACATTACATTTGCACGATAAGAAGTGATTCTCACAGGAAAGCTTCATATTGAAGCCTCATCATAACTAAAAAACTCACCACATGATCGGAGTCCAGAACTTTTAAGAAGTCCGACCTCCATCCTGTAAGAACCTTTCTATAAATGGAGTCAGATTTGCGTGTTTGTTTACTCCCTGATTGATTCTTTTTTAAACTAGAAACTGAGAATGTTTTCAGAGCTGCTATCGATAGCCCCCTCTAAGTCACCCTCTGAGTTGATCGCAGCAAAAAAAAAAAAGTAGTAAACAGCAGTCCCACTGAGCGTTGTTCGAGCACAGAAGCGCCGCTGAGTGCTTTGAAACGATGCCACTGCAAATAGAAATCATCATAATGACCGCCTCAATGGAGTCTGTGTCCGGAGTGGTCGGCCATGCCGTGTTGTTACACTTTGGTGTTTTTATTCTGTGAGCTGCAGCTCAGAGCAGTCAGTTTAAATCTGTTCTACAATGACAAATGGGATGTTTAGCATGTTTAGTAAATTTGAAAATCATAGCGAATGTAAATGGTGACATAATAAATTATGCCAAATAATTTTTTAGATACTTATGTCATATCATGTCATAAATAAAAAAAATAATAATAAAATTGTAAATATCATAAGATATTTTTGCTGCAATTCTTTTTGAAATTTTAAAGAGTCTTTTTTTCGCTTTGAAAATGTTGGTAATGATTTTACAAATTGCTCAATATTTCTACATAATCTCCTCCTTTGTATTTATTAAAGAAAATACTGAGGCTGAATCTGAATTGCTTCCCTACCCCCACGGATCCTCCAAATACCTACATTCATCCCTCCAAGCAGGAGAGGTTTGAGAAAAAATAATTCAGAGAAATGCTAACGCTTCATTAATAGTCACCGGTCAGCTATAGCTACAAGCCCCCGGAAAACACATAAGATCATTGTTTCTATAACATTAAAGTCAAAAAAAACCCATTACAGCTTCAATACAACACATTCTCATTCCCAAGTCGTCCCAGACTGGACCTTTGGTTAAGAACCCTTCTGCGTCACTTTTTGACATTTTGGGTGTCCCTAAACTTTTCGTTTTTTGACATGCTGGCTGTCGTAAAATCAAGGGTCCGTAATCATTGGGACGCAGTACAAGAGGCGCACTGATCCTTGGGTCACTTCCTGTCCTGGTACACTAGCCTTAACCCGGTTCGGTTCTGGTACCACATTAGGATACCGGTGCACCACGGCACTGGAACGGTTCTGGTTTGGGGCCTGGAGGTTGGGGACCCGTGATTTGATGGGAACAGCCAGTATTTCAAAAAACGACGACTTGGAGACACCCAAAACATTAAAAAGAGATTTTGAGGGGTCCTTAACCAAACGATAATATATGATGACTTGGGGGTGAGAATCGATTGTCAATTGCCCCAACATTTGGAGCACTTCAGATTTGGCTGAAGTCTCATTTTGGTGGCTGCAGATATATTTCAAGACAAATAGCAGAGACTTTCTAAATGTATGAAGTTGATTCGGATCGTACTTCTCCCCAGAGTTCTCAAACTTTTAGGAGGTGCTTTCAGCAGAACTGTACAAGTCGCGGTCAATCCGACACACATTCAGTAGGACTACAGTCACAGACATCATTTCAGTAACTCTTAACCCTCTACCATCAGTAATCTGTCATTTGTCTTCACCTGGTAGCATTGTCAGGGTCTCAATGCTAGCCAATCATGCAAACATTGAGATTTTCCTTATTGTTTAAAGAAATATTCGAAGAGTTCTTGGCATCCAAAGCTAGAAATCTTAGTTTACGTTCACATGCCTTGTGGTCATGTCTCTGCACGACTTTGAACTGTTTACACCAACAACAAGAGTCCCTAAAAAGTCATCCCGCAAATAAATAGTTAATGAACCTTAGATCCTGGGAGGACTACTTGCTCGGACCCAGGGTGACGGGCACCTGAGTGGGTTGAGGAGTTCCACATTTATATATATATATGTATGCCCTTGATATGACAAAAAGGGGAGTAGGGCTGTAGGTGGTCACACCGCATTAGCATCGAACATGCATGAGCGGCTGACGGGACAGTCTGACTCGAGCCCAGTGGTGGTAAAGGCAGGGTGCAGGAGGTGAGGGACGCAGCGTCTACCGCGCTTCAGGCACTGCACGGGACAGTCTGATAGGGTCAGTCAGCAAAACCAAGCAGCCACCCATCAATAATTAAATCAGTCACAGTCAATATATTTTGGCATGAGCGCCTGAGCCCTTTGATCACAACACAAGAAGCCACGAAAGAGGAGGAATTAAACAGCTTACCCAACAACTTCCTGCATCTTTTTGAGAAATATTTGTCTATTCATCAAAAAGACAAATCTGTACTTTTTGCGGAGACCATTGAGAGTTCTGGTCCCTCTGTCAAATTAAATTAAGGAGGGCTTACTCTGTATTGACAAGAGGCACTTGCAGTAATGACCTGTAGTGAGAGTCACCTCCTTTGATGCTAAGAACACCGGGCATGCTGGACATTCCCCCACAGCTCATCTCCAGGGGCCAAAAGAGTCTTTGAAGGCCATTAGGCTTTTTTGTGAATTATTCTGTGTTGTAATGTTCGTTCTGCCTCTGAGCTGCTTTGATCTCAAAAAGCGCTCGTCTGATGTGTTTCTTGCTCCCCTCCTTCAGCCCACCCTAAAGTGTGTTAAAAGGAGAGGTTAGATCTCATAAACCCCCCCTGGGAGTGTGTGTCTGCATTCCATTTGTTGGACCTAAAAAGATGACAGAACTCACATTTAATTGAGGGATTCTCGTGTCAGCTGAAAGGGATAAGTAGGCATATTGTGAACTCGTTGTGCATACAGAAAGACCAAAGTCTTCTTTTCTTTAAAGAAACACATATCCCTCAGAGTCTAAACATGAATTTTGCTCTGTTAGCTTATAAGCTCCTCAAATCATTGGCAGTCGTGTTTGTGCCATAATGTTTACATTCTCTGTTTGCACACCTGCTTCAGTCTGTGTTGTGCATTTCTAATTGTACACCACGCCAGAGGCCCAGTACTGAGCAGCCACCCTTTAAAGGCAGCAGGGTGCCCAATGAGATGCTAAAAAGGAAGCTCGTGTGCAGCACTGTGTGATTAACGCAAGCCAGGCTGTGAGAGGAGGAAGCATCTGCCCCTGATTAACTGTAACACAATGAGAGTGCACTTTTAAAACAATTCAGTCCTCTTCTGCATTAGCCCGACAAATGGAGAGTCGTTCCGATGGCGTTGTTAAACTTCCACCCGCATCAGCTCAGTTGAGGTGAAAAAAGAAAGACCTCAATTGGTGTAGGCACTTGAGCAGAAGAAGCAGTCACTAATCGAGTCCGAGCCGTCCACGGATTTGGCGCCGGCATGTGTTTTGCGTTCTGTGAAAGCGAGAGTTCAGAGGATCTCTCTGCAGCCGTTAACCTATCAAAAGGGATGCAATGACATCAGCTCTGACTCATGTCTGCTCATATGGGAGCCCTGACCTTTACCACATTGGGAGCACGATGCTAACAGTTTGTAGATTCAAAGTAATTTTGTAGCAACTTGTTGTTAGCTTTACTTTATTTGGGGAAATTTTGGTGATTGTTTTTCCCATTACCAAAAAACTTTTAAATGGGGTCTATGTCAGTAATTAACCCATACGTAAGGTGCATACTAAAACATACAAGCAAAACAGTAAGTTTAGTTGAACGCTCCACTCATATTTTTAAATCGATCTTCTCCCACAAGTCCTTGTCTTCTGAATTTAACAGCTGGGCAATTTCGCAAAGCTCAGACAACAGTTAGCTTTGCGATGGGACAAAGGACTGTAAAGACTAAGAATGACAAGTTTAACAGATTGGAGACCCAGGTCGAAGCTCTGTTTGCCCATGTGTATTGTATCAAAGTCTCCCTTGGGAAGTTGGAAACCATCCTGGAGCGAATTACGGCTCAACTTGGAGGAAACCATGAAAATTGAGCTGATGAATCAATATTCTGCCATAAAGCAGCCCCTGGATATTCAGCGGGTAGGTAGAAGCAGTGTCTGCCTGCACCTCAACAATCATCAGGAACTCCCCAGCCAAGGGCACACTTCCTAGAACGAACCAAAACAATCCACTAAAAGTACTATAAGCAGAGCCCGTTGTCATGGAAACCTGCATCCCTCCTCTTTTCATGACCCTGTCCTTAGAGCATGTCTTTTCACTGGTGCAATTTTTGGGGGTTATTAGATAAACCAATGTGGTGCTTGTCTGGGGCTGGATCCCTGGGGGTGGGGCCCCGTGATGGGCCCCTGGTGCCGTGGTGGCGAGGGCCATTCTTCTGGCTAATTTGGAGCTTACACTCTCCGTACTCCTGTGCCTCCCTGCTCTCCGGTGTTGGGGGCCCTAGTGGCAGTCCCGCTAGCCCTGGTCTAGGTAGCTGATGGGATTGCCTGGCAGGACGTGTGGGTGTGAAGGGGGCCCAGACTGCCGCTGCTCCTTCAATAGGGTTCATGGTGTAGGGGTGCCTTGGCACTCTGCCCTTTTCTTACTTTCCATCATCCATCTCAGTAGAACATCCCACCTGAGTATAGGTGTCAGCTCACTTTGCACAAATAGTATGCATAAAACCCTTGTGTTGGTATGTGTGTTCAAGTATGTGGTACATGTTGACATATGAACAATTTTTTTAGAAAGTTGATTGGTCTTTGTAGCATGATGACCCAAAACTACCACAATGCCCTCTATCCTGAACCAGAGTAAGATGTCAAAGAAACGTTTGACAATCCATATAGTGATATGAATCTAAGACAAAACCGCGAAATGCATTAAAAAAGCTGATCAGTGCATTCTCTGTATGTTTCAGCTGGTTGTCTTGCATTGGGTTTCAATGGCCAGCTTTCAGTTAACCTTATATTTTAGTATCAGAACGGCGGCCACTAGTTCAGAATGGAGAAACCAACAAAAATCCTGTGAGGGTGTTTCTCTACATCAGTCTGGACAGAAAATTAAATATATTAATTTAGTGCAACATTCGAGAGGTACTCTACAAAGTGAGGTCAAAAAAATCCAATTGAGAAAATGACTGTATACTTTGCATCCAATCAATTGAAATTAAATGATTTTGCCGGTAAAGAGAGGAAACGTTCAAGGGAGGGTGTGCCAAATGTCAACTGGAACAGTCTGTGTATCATCATAATATTTCCATATTGTGTCAGCAAGATCTTTTGGCAAATGGGCTTTACATTGAAATACTACAAAAGTCAAAAAACGGCAAATGAATGATCCCGAAATTTGATCAAAAAGTAATCTGCTTTGCAGTGTCCTGCTGTTGACCGTATATACTTCTTTATACTACTAGAATTTTCTTAAGCTGTTGATTTCTTTTGAAGTCTAAAGAAAATGTGCCTTTTTTTTTTTAATAAAAACTTCAATTAGTTTGAAGTTCAGTTGCTGCTTGATCAAACAAGTTTTCTGTGTGAAATTTGAGTTGGATAACATTCCAGAGAATTAAGTGGAAAAGCTGTTGTTCAAAAAAAGATGACCTTGTTCTGTTCTTCGCCTGCAGCTCGTCCAGCCATTTCTAGGTACTCAGTTTAGAGCAATGTGGCCACTGGACTTAGACAAGAGCACAATGTTGTCAAACAGAAATCAGATTCACTCCACTCTCTAGTACCTTTCGGTCCTTTACTCCCCCCAAGAGATAACATTAAATGACATCTCCTATCATCAGGATTACCAGTGTCAGCCTCGTGAGTAGATTGCAGATGGATACACAAGGATAAAGTGTAGCGGTGTCAGACTACTTATTTTAAATTTGACTCACATGGTTGGAAGTTAATGTAGTCACAGTAATGTTTTTGTTTCATGCATCAGTCTGTTTGTGGGCTGCAAACAATTTGGGAATTACATGTAGTGTTACAAACCCGGTTTCATTATTGTGAAAATGCTAATGCAGCTAACATCTCTGACGGGCCCAACATGTAGCGGTGTCAGGCTGTGTTTATATTTATGTGTTGTTTACACATTTGGGCGCAAGTGCACAGTAACATTTGTTTTAGCAGTATCTGTCTGTCTTTTTACATGTTGCTAACAAGGTTGGGAGCCACTATAGTGCCTAACACTTTTTTATTTTTTGAGAGATGGTATTGATACACTAATTTTCGTTTCGGTGGTATCGGTAAATGTCAGTCAGTTTGTGTGTTTCAAACAAGGTTGGGTCATTGAGAAAATGCTAATGTGGCTAACACTTCTATCACTGAGAACATGTAGCGTTTTCGCACTGTTATTTGTATTACTCACATGTTTGGGAGTTAATATAGTCATAGTAATGTTTGTGTTAGTTTTAGCTGTCTGTTTTTTACGCGCTGGAAAGAAGTTTGGGAGTCACAGGTAGCATTAAAAACACCAACGCAGCTAACATCACTAATACTTCTAATGGGGCTAATTTGTAGCGGTGTTGGGCTGTGTTTATATTTACGTGTTACTTACAAGTTTAGTGTACAGGAACGTTAGTTTTAGCTGGATCAGTCTGTTTTTTTAAGTGTTCCAAACAAGTTTAAGAGTTACTGTCAACTCAGACTGATAGGTTTAGCTCTGACTTTTTCGACTGACCTAATGTGCTTTATAGTTCGGTGCACCTCACATATGGCATAAGTTCAAAACTAGACCATTCATTTGGTGCGCACTATTGTGGAGAAAATACACTAGATGAAGGAAACGCTGCTGGATTGTAGGTTTTCATACCCACTTTAAGTCCTGTTTGATATGCTCCAGCGTATATGTAACAGTTCAACGCTGACTCGTAAAATGAGTACAGTACTGCCAAGTCTAGATTTCCACATATCAGATAGAAAAAAGTGTATGGCTCCAAGGTGTATGGCTCCAGCTCTTATCACTCTCCAATAAAATACTTTGACAAATGGGGAATGGGATCAGGAACATCTCTGGGAAATGTTTCCTCTGCTGAGATTAGTGCGATTCGAGAGCCTGCTGACTGACAGCAGACTGAACAGCTGTCAAAATAGCGATCCATGACCTGGAACAAGAGCATCAGGCACATTTAAATAGCTCTCCTTATCTTCTGAAAGTACCACTTGGAGAGCTCAGGCTTCTATTCCGCTCTCTCTCTGGCTCCAGCTCTTTGGCCCCTACCCTTTCCTCTTGGCTGTGCAAATGGGCACTTCTGCTTACTTGATAATGAGAAGTTGGCTCTTTTTGTCACACCACTTCCTCAACTCCATTTTGTTACTTTTGCGAACATCTGTTTCAGTTTTTTTTTTTCCCTGCCACTCAGAGGCCCGTTATCTCATGTCTCATCTTTAACAACGGGGCGGTCGCTCTGAAAGGCTTTTGGAAGACGAAACGCTGCTCTTGAAGCATGTAGCCATTGTGTTCCAATTGAATCCTCCAGGCAGGTGATCTGAAGGTATCTTTGAGCAGCCCTTGTTGCATTCTGTCTGTAATCACAGCTGCAGCATTGTGCCCTGTGCTTTGTGGCTCTATGGATTACACCACCTCCAGGCTTCTCCCCAAACGATCCCATTGAGCAACAGTCATCTGGCAGAGCCTCAATCCTTTTTTTCTGGAGGAAATCATTAGAAGAGCTCACAAAGAGAGGAAAAAAAAATGACCTCAAAGTTCCCAGGGTCCAGACATATTTAGACGGAGGCGTCTGCACAGGCGCCTGATTAAAAAAGAAGCATGGACATTAATTGGCCAGCTGATGTTATGTTGTCAGCAGTAGTTGATGGCTCATTACGCTGCCACAGCACAATAGAACGATGAGCGATGAGTGCACACCCTCACCCTTTCCATTTCGGCCACGCTTAAACCCAAACACACCCTGCAATCTCAGCATTGCTGCATCAGTAAAAGCATATTAGATGGAGGGGGGGATCAGCCATTGTCATGGATACGAGCTCTGCACTCGTTAGACGGGTGTGCCTGTGCATGCGTGTCTGATTGTTTGTGGGGCAGGGATTCATGAGTTTGCTTGGCAAATGCGGTTGGCGGGCAGTGCAGTGCTCTCATAGGGGAACAACTAATTAGCAGAAGCAGATGAGAACATGGCGAGCGTGTCCACGATCCAAACACAGAACCAACCAGGGTCGCGCCGTTACCCCCTCTGCCCAATCAGAAGCCCTGATCCGATCTTTTTTTGGTCCTCACAAGTTTGTCTTTCCACCCGGCCAATCAGTGGAATCTTAACCTTTGAGAAACTCTGCAGAGAAGCTTCAACTTGCCATGGCAACAACATGTGTCAAACGACTGCCTGACCCTGGAGTGAAGCTCACAATAACAGAATCCATTAAGTCAAGGGTCATTTAACGTTCTCATCCCCTATTGCCATTGCAGATGAATGTAAGAATTGTCCTTGAAATGAAATGGAGGCTTTTCTGCAGTTAAAAATGCTGCACTTGTTCAGAGTTAACACTCTTACTTTTACATTTTAGGTACACCAGACCTTATAGAAGAGAATTGATTTCTGCAAACTCCTTATCTGTTTGTATCTGGGACCGCTAACGCTGGCATGAGATGTTGTGGCTCTTCTCAAAAAAATCTTCCAGACAGTAATTATATTGTACCGACACAAGAGCGAAAAGGTGGAATTTATCTCATTCTTCCTGCGTAACCATGGCAATGAGTGGTGTCTCTTCGAAAGGCCAGCAACCTGCTGCAGACACAGTTTCTTGGAAAAAAAGAGGACAAAGTTGGTGCTGTTATTGATTGGGCATTAGCTGTTGTTGCCGGAAGTGTTGCTTCTTCTTCTTCTTCTTTTTTTTCCTCTTCTCTCTAAAGGGGGATGCTGTCTTAAAAAGAAGTCATATGGTGAACATCCCCGCTGTAAATCCTGCTCTTTGTAGCCTTTAAATCCCAGTTATTCCTTGACAGTGACCTCACTGACAGTTTATGTATGGCTGAGAATATTGCACCCTAAGACCTCTCCGCTAATTATACAGCTACATTTATCATTCACTATGAACAGGATTAATGACCACAGGCAGGGACAATCTAGAAATGAATATCTCCGGCACCTCTGGGA
Source organism: Oryzias javanicus (assembly GCA_003999625.1). Taxonomy (NCBI): domain Eukaryota; kingdom Metazoa; phylum Chordata; class Actinopteri; order Beloniformes; family Adrianichthyidae; genus Oryzias; species Oryzias javanicus. Next base: position 20,537,385 of record CM012459.1, read on the forward strand.
GATTGGCTCTTCAGCCTATTTAGATGCAAGTAGAAGTCACAGTAAGTCTTCCAAAGTTAGTATTACTACTACTTTGCAGATAAGAGCACAACCCATCATGGCACATTTTAATGATGGAACTGGCTTTCATAATCAAGTATGTTGACTCCAGTTTTTTTGTGAATTTCGTGGCCACTGGGGACTAGCAGGAATCTTGCTTAAAAAAGGATTTGAGTTAATGAAATTTAAGAAGGCTTAGCTTTTGCAATGCATCGTGGTAGTTGAGATCCTGCAGATTTGTGTGTTTTTTTGACTGAATTCAACTTCGGCACAAGTTTGTTTAGTGAGATTAGGAATCTTGTTTATCTGTAGATCAGAACATGCAAACCTGGACCTCTGGAACATGACTGAACAAAAAAAAACAGGTAATTGTAAAATTACGTACACACCGGACATTTGACGTCCATCCAGGAACTCGCTTCGTTGGGGTGATTTCGAGCTGGACACATTTGGTCCACTTAAAGCAGGGGTCCTCCTCTCTGGTCCGTCTTTCAAGGTGGTCTTGGGTTAAAAAAGGAGCAGTAGAAGTGTTTTATCTGATGGTTATACAGACGTTCAAAACTGGTCAGTGAAATAAAAAGTTTGAATAAGTTAAGTATCTTGTGTTTGCAAAGTGCAGTACCTCCGTCTTTCTCTTTCTGTTTTGACTGTTGGCCAATGACTGAAGAGATCTTTAGTCACATGGTTTTCTTTACCAGCTGTGGTCCAGAACAGAAATCTCTGGTAGATCCCGGTCTGAATACAGACCAAACTCAAGGTTTAGGACTTAGTCTGGACCAAATTAAACAGACTTAATCCTTTCTTCAGTCTGAATACAGACCGAACAAAATATTTAAAACCTGACCAAATTAAGTGGACCCTGTCCAGAACAAATCCTTTTTCCAGTCCGAATACACCCTTAGATGTGGCTCGGTACAAAATGTCAAATGGTGCAAATCTCGCAAGTTAGGCACAAAATGGAAACGGTCCTCTTCATCGCTATTATCTGTGCAATGGCAAACATGGAGTACCTGTAAAGGAAATTTGTCTTGTACTCACAGTGCCAGTGACTTAGTAACTGCATTCATGCACGCAACTTAGTCTGTACAAGTACACAGCAAGAAACACACATAAACATATAGGGTACTGGATGTGCCATAGTTGCGTACCTCTAAGACGAAATGGTTTGCACAGTAACTCGATGTCAGACAAGAGATTTAAACAAACCCATAAATGTCAAGTACATTATCTAAAATCCATAAAAGTCAAAAGTCAAAAATAATGTAAAAACAGTATTTAAGATAAAAACTGGTAAAACAGAGGGTATATATATATATACTGTATATTTTTTAATATATATTTTATTATATTTTTGAACATGGAAGCCCAAAATGTTTGTTTATACAACCTTTAAAGTTACAGTTTTAACAGACATTACAGAGAGCGTTATGCAGCAAAATGTTAAAATGTTGCACCCAGCTGAGAGATCTTCAAAAAGGTTTGGTTGATCAATCCTATGACACCCAGTGCCCTGTCTTCACAAGCACAAAATATCAAAAATAAATATCATTCTGGTGTGGGTGAAATCCTGAATAACGGCTTCACATGTGTTGCGGCAGCAGTATTGTTCTGGTTTGCATGTTTATGAGCACATTGTCAATAACACAGTTGGTGGCAGATGGTGCCATGCCACATTCTGTTAGAGGGAAAAAAAAAAAAGAAGTATCATCCTTTCTAAGGAAATGATCACCATAATGGCTGCATATTTTTGGTGTTGTGATTTACAAACCAAGCCCATTAAAAATGACACACCGAGCCTTGAGCATTTTACCACGCCGTTTAGAACCAGATCACTCTGGATGGGTTGAATTTTGTCCAAAAGGAAAAAATTCCATCAAACCATCTATTATATACATGACTGATCTTTGCAGACAGGACTATTATTGAGAGTGTCAGAATATTCCAAATAAAGTCTTCAGTTTAAGTAGAAAATGATCTAATTTTGGCAAAACCTATGGGGAAAGTTCCCTCACAGGTTAGTCTCTCGTTTATTTAAGCAGTTCTTAGTTTAAGGAATTTTTTTCCCAACAAAAAAGCTATAACAAAATGTATCAAAAGCCTGATTTAATCAAATGATTCAGACTAAAATAATTTTAAAAATATATTTGAAATGCTGTCTCACCCTGTACCTTCACATTTAAATTCTGCTTCAGTGTGGTAGTGCAGAGGCAGAGTGGTCGACTTCTGATCAGAATATTGCAGGTTCGGCGGCCGACCAGCCCGCCCAGGTGTCAAAGTGTCGTCGGGTAAAACACTGAACCCCTGATTGCTCCTGGTGGTTGTAGGTTGGCGCCAGTGTTCAGCAGCAGAGCCGCTATGATTGTGGGAATGTATTTACATCCATAGATCAATGGGCCCGTAACTGTAAAATGCTTTGGGCCTTCTAAGAAGGTAGTAAGAAATTAAATCAATTTATGAAATTAAAAGACCCTCGTTTAAAAAAAAAAAAGTTCTAAGTTTTTGTCTTGCTATAAAAACATTTAATACATTTTCTCGATGGCAAAATAGAGTAAACGTTTAAGAAAGTGTCTTGGGGTGACCTAAATGCAAGTTTTTCACCAAATTCCAAGAGGACCTGATTGCAGACAACATGGTGGCTGAAAGTCATTGGCCGGAAACTAATATCATAAGCCAAACATCATTAGCCAGTACCAGAGATTCCTTGTGTGGGGTAGGGGACCTGGGGGGTTAGCTCTCGTTGTGGTGGGGCCCATGGGCTTAGGGAATTTGGACCCAATGCGAGGGGGGACAGGGAGACCGTTGTTCATCATCGGGGGGGTCAGTCTGCCAGCTGCCCCCAACCTATCCCCACAGTGGCCCCCCCTCCTGTGGCTGCTGCATGGATTCGCCCCTGGTATTGTTTTTTTTTTTTTTTTTTTTTTTTTAACTTGTCCTGTCCAACAGCTGAGCAAGCAGATACGGGCTGAGAGCCTCTTGCGTTGGACAGATTTTATTGTCCCAACAGGGGTTTATACTTAATAAACCCCTGTTGTATTTCATGCTAAACTTTATTTTAATTATGTTGTATCTTTTTCTTTTTTTTCGTTGGACCGGACGGAAACAAAAGGGGGGGGGGGGGTAAAAGAGTGGGTTAAGAGAACAAAGAAGGTAACACAGAGTAGCAACATCCTATAACAACCAGGTCTAAATAACAATCTGGAATGGGCGGGGCCTGTCTACACACACACTCAGTTACACACATACCTTTTGGCTAAAATAATCTTTACCTTTAAAGTTGTCAAAAATGAACAGGTGGTATTGTAACAACAGAGTGTGTAGACAGGCCCCGCCCATTCTAGCTATTTACACCTAGTTGTTTTATGACGTTACCCCCTTTTGTTACCATCTTCTACGTTCTCAAAACTCTCCTCTTTTTTCTTCTTTTCTGTTTGGTCCAACAGAAAATAGAAAAGTTACAAACATAACCAATATAAATAAAGTTTAGCATTAAATACAATAGGGGTTTATACTCAATATAACCCCTCTTGTGGCAGTAAAATCTATCTAGCAAGAGCCTCTCTTTGCTCAGCTGTTGGACAGGAAAGGTTTAAAAAAAAAACAGAGTTGTAGCCACTTTTATTAACACGTTTTAATGACTTACCAGTGCAAAGCTGCTTTTATCTGCAGATCACATTGGAGTTATGGTACGTCAACGAGCAGTGTAGGTTTGGACAGAAACACCTCAGGGGTTAAAACTTTAAAGCTTAAAACTTCACTGTTAGAGTCACCAGTTATATTAGTAATTTTTCTAATCACAAACTGCAGGATTTTTTCACTGGTTGGTTAATGTTCCAGTTTTGGACTTCCTTTTCAGCTGCCATCTTGTCTGCAACCAGGTCCCCCTCGCAAATTCGGCATGTGGCAGAGTGGCGGCATCTGTAATCGGTCGTAGTTTTACACACTGTTATGACAGTGGAGATCTTAGGAAAATGTAAACATTTTTTGGAAACCGGACGATTTTTCTCTAAAAGTCGACATCGGTCAGTGGCCGCCCAGCAACATTTCCAGTGACAGGCAGAGATAATGATATTACGACGGCCACAGGTTATTGGATGATGTTTAAGCGTCTCCAGACAGCACCCTTCTATATCAAGTGCCACCAGCACCTTTTTTATATTTTAGGAATTTTTTTTACGTATTTCTACAATGTTTAATTCTGTTTAGCTCAAAGTTTTGGTCGGAAATTTCATTAAAACACTTCCACAGTCAGGTGGCGTTGAATTCTTGAAAAAGGCAGAATCTTTACTTTAGTCTGGTAAACAGAGAACATGTAAGACATTCCCAGATGAGGCTCAGCAGTCTGAGCTGCTCATGTCCTGAGCTTACTGTCATCACGTTACACACTCTCTGTACACTACATCTATATTTAATCAGCTCACATTCTGATGTATATTTCAGCAGTGCAGGGTTCTTGATGGTTACTTTGGCAGCAATGTGGTCAAAGCCGCGTTTTCAGGAGACGCGATTCTCACTTTCCACCAGAATAGAAACAAACCCCCTGAGCTGCCTCATCCCTCCTTGATGAGGAGACAAACAGCCGTCAATTGTACACGCCATATGTGTCTACGGGAAATAAATCTGGCCACATCAACTGTAAGCCGTGGCGCTTCGGTCTCCTAGGAGAGCCAATTATCACTCTGTCCTTCAGACCCGGAGTGAAAAAAACCAAAAATTCTCCCATCTTCCCCAGAGCAGAGACGAGGAGCAGTGAGGAAAATTGTCCACTCCCTGGTTTCCAATTCAGTTCGCCCTACAGACACTTCCTTAAATCACACATTCCCTGCATTCATTACACTTAATGAATCTACATCCCTCAGAGAGTGCATAAAGAGGGAAGCAGAAAGATCAGCGAGGTAAAAGTAGATGGAGGAACGATTCTGCGGTGCAACACGGTGGAAGATGGATGTCTCCCACAAGCAGGTCGTTCCCAGACTTCAACGGCGAACACTGCAGACGTTGCGACGCACCGTGCAGTTGATTAACCTTGGAGTTGGAGTTTTTGCGTCGAAAAGAAGCCTGTTTAATTTAAAAGCTGGGCTGCTCACACACCTGACCTTCACCTTGAGAGGAACACGCGGCGAGCGCAGATGAACACAGTGCTTGGAGACCGAGGACATGATGTCAAAAATCTTAAATGGGCAAAAGCACTTTTCTGTACTTTTCTGTAACAGCTCAGGCCAGAATCAGGGAGAAAACAGTCATATCACCACTTTTACTTACCAATAATCCAGCAGCAAATGTCAGATTACTCATAGAACGGGTTTGTTTAAGTCATTAGCTATTGCAGTGGGGGTCAGATGTCAGAAAATCTGATTTACTCTGGAGTTCCACAGTCAACCTCAAAGACAGACTATAAAAAAATTAAAAAAAACACACACAATGTGGTTTTTACAGCTCCATTGACAGTTCTTCTGGTAAATTTGGTCTTCTTTGCTCATTACAATATATTTTGGGTTATATTACCACAATAGGAAATTCTACTCAACTGTTCCTATATGTATAAACGTTTTGCTCAAATATTAGCTCAGGTCTAATAAGGTTAATTTAGCATCTACTTGAAAGCAAAAACATGAGTGAATTTATAGCTGGAAATGAATTCAGGTGTCAAGGAGGGAGTCTGAATAATTTACATCTGAATATAGATTAAAAAAAATTCTCAATATTTTTACACAAGTGCAACTTTTGCATTTGCCACAAGCAATGAAAGAGGAGCTAAAGTTAAACACCCTTTTAAATTGTATTTTAGACATAAAGTCATGGATGGCAGAGAACTTCTTACAGCTCAACCAGGACAAAACAGAAGTTTTAATCATCGGTCCTGATGGCAAGAGAGAGAGGATTTTACCTCATCTTCAGAATTTTAACCCTTCTCACTGCGTGAGAAACCTGGGCGTTCTTTTAGACTCTGAGCTGAATTTTATCCCTCACATTAAAAATGTCGTTAAGATGGGATTTTATCATCTTAAAAACATTGCCAGAGTCCGCCCATTCCTCTCTCTTGCCAGCACAGAGGTGCTGATGCATGCTTTTATTTTTAGTCGTTTAGATTATTGTAATGCTCTGCTCTCTGGTTTACCTCAAAAGTCTCTTTTAAATTTACAATTATTACAGAACTCAGCGGCACGAGTTCTGACGAGGACCAGGGGGCGGGAACACATTACACCAGTTTTAAAATCGCTGCATTGGCTCCCTGTGCGTTTCAGGATTGATTTTAAAATTCTTTTAATGGTTTATAAATCTTTTTATGGTATTGGGCCTTCTTATCTCAATGATCTTCTTTTAAAGTATGAACCCTGCGGACCCTGAGGTCTTCCGGCACCGGCCTGTTAGTTGTTCCTAAGGTGAGGACCAAAACATATGGTGAGGCCTCGTTTCATCATTACGGTCCTCGCTTGTGGAACAGCCTGCCGGAGAACCTCAGGGCCGCAGAGACCGTAGACGTTTTTAAGAAGAGGCTCAAGACCTACCTTTTTAATTCTGCTTTTAGTTAATTTTATGTCCTTATTTATTATATTAGTTTTAATATGTTATTGATTTTATTTTTAACCCCAGTGTTTCCTGCAGGGATCTATCAAATCAGGGCTTGCTGGCTCGGTCTGGGGTCGTTGCCGTGGTTCTCGCCCTTGTTGGGGTGGCTGGAGTCCTGCACTGCAGCCTCACAGCTGTGGAGTGGACTCCGTTGCTGTCCCGGTTTGGGTGGGTGCCGTGGCGATGTTCCTTTGACCGAGCTGGCTCCTGGTATGATAGAATCCCCAATACAGTTTCCTCACAGCAGAGCCAAGCCTTATGTCTGTTTTTACAATTTCGTTGTGTCATTTTTCATTGTATTCATTGTGTGTGGGATGGGTTGTATGTGTTGATAGAGGGTGGAGTGTTGGCTTTTATTGGGTTGGGGGGTTGGCTTTTATTGTATATGTTTTTGTTTTTAATGTAAAGCGCTTCGAGCTGCACAAAGCATGAGAAGCGCTTTTTTATAAATAAAGTTTGATTGATGATTTGATTGATTGATTGATAAAGAACTGACCGTGTTGATAGTTTCAAGACTTTTCATCAACTCTTTACTATATAAAATTGTGTGTTCTTATTTGTGACTTTTACCCAATCAAGGTAGTTATCAAGCACCTTTCTACAACAGAGCTGCAAGAGAAGCAACAAACAAAATATATTTATGAGTGCTTCATGAAATCTATTTCAGTCCAGATCCCTCCAGTAAAATTAAACTGTATTCCAATAACAATCAAGGGGTTTTACAAGCAAATGTTCAAGAATAAGAAGAGATCTGGCCTGTGGATGGGTGGGGTCAGAGGACAAAAAAAAATTAGAAAGTGCAGTAATGACATTAGTCTTTATGAATAAGACAGAAGAAAAGGAGAGTCCGAGCATCCTTAAGCATTCCCCAATTTTTAGGTCTATGACAGCATCACAGAGAGCACGTCTGGGGGGGGGTCATCAAGGACAACTTTAGCTAAAAGCTTTATCAAAAACAGTTCAAGTCTTGCATTAAAGATGGAGACGATCGATCTGAACATGTGTGGCAAGTCAATAAGCTTCTCATCTCCACGAGTAGAATGACCAACAATGGTTTGTTTCAGTTTAAAGTTAAACAGAAGAAAGAAAATAATCCATGTAAGTCTGCAACCGTGTCATCTCCAGGATGTGTTTTAAGTAGGACGATACAATGTAAATCACGATATACGATATATATCACAATATCTCACAATATCAACTGTTTTTAAAGTATACGCCTTTGAAAAACTTTGACTACTAATACAATTTTCACAATTAGGCATAAATGTTTGGCCAATAAAAAAAGATTGTTTGCATTTGAATTTGATAAGTCTTGCCAAACTAAGTCATATTTCACAAATTATTTTTTTCCTAGACACTTTAGAAGTACTTCTCGTGGTGTTTTTATTATGATTATGCCATTTTCAGACACAACAAATATAATGAAAATCATGAATAAAAATAAATTATAATCAGTATCAAATAATAATCAATCAAAATCAATGATAATAGAATCAAAAGTTTGTCTTTGAGTTCTGGGTAGGACTGTTGGCACGGAGTAAGCCCGCCTCTACTTCCCATCATCTATCTGTTTACATGTTCTCCCACCAGCTTACAGCCCCTCACATTCCCAATTGTTATAAACTGGCCAATCAGATGCATGTGGTTTCTGTTGGCCCCACCTCAAACGTCTGAAGCATTGGACAGATTCTCGGACCGGTCAGTGCTTACTACTATCGTTTGGTTCCAAAATGGCAAAATTGGGCAACATCGATACCCCAGAAAAATGGCGACTGAATTGACCTCATTTTATTGGAAGGCAAGATAAGGCACTTTCTATCTGTGACATCACAGCCTTGTTTTGTTCATCTGTCTGTACATTAGCTTAATATTTCATTTAACTTTGATGATGACTCTTCAGCCACACTAATTGTGTTCGGTGTGAACGTAGCTTTAGAAGAAACTGTATTTCTAATGTTTTATGTCATATTGTAATTAGTTGACTAAGCGATGACTAATTGATTATTAAAATGGTTAAAGACTAATTTCACTGTTTAGTCGTTACTTTATATCATGGAGTCAGAGTGTAGAAAAGTTAAAAGGTATAACTACATCCTGTTAACTTTTTGGACTGTTTTAGCATTTATTACGGTTTTTTAGGCTAATTTGGAGTTTAGCTAATATTTCTACTGCATACTAGCTGTACTGGCTAACTTGGGCTTTCTTTCAGTTTTTAGACTATTTTGGAGTTAAGCTAATATTTCAGCTGCATACTAGCTGTTTGGGATAACTTGGCTTTCTTTCAGTTTTTTGGGGTATTTTGGAGTTTAGCTGATATTTTAGCTACATGCTAGCTGTTTTGGCTGAATTAGGGTTTTTTTTTTTTTTTTTTAGGCTAATTTGGCATTTAACTAACGTTTTTTAGACTATTTTGGAGTTTAGCTAATATTTCAGCTCGCTATCAGCTTTAGTGTTTTCATCTTACAGTATTCACACTAGCATTATTGCAGGTAATGCTCTATATCTAGTTTTTATTAGTTCAAAGCTAATGATGGTTAAGATGTGTGCTTTACATCCAGTTTGTGCATGACCCGATTCGTCGACTAATCGGAAAAAATAATCGGTGATTAGTCGACTATTAAAATAATCGTTTGTGGCTGCACTAAATGTAATCAACGTTGACCTTTCTGGGAACTTCATGTCAGTCTGACAGCGGCAATTTTTTTTTTTACGATCCAAACAACTGAAATTCAAGTTAATTTAGACTGAATTTGCAAGAAAAACAAATCCATAATTTCTTTAGACGATCATCAGTCCAATCAATGACGTTTAAAACAGCAGAAAAGGAAAACCTTTAACTAAAACAAGCTGAAAACGGTTGATTTTGGAGTTTGAGAGACACCTCACTAAACTGGAAGTCATCGTTTAGCAGAGAACCTCTCAGTTGAAGAGCACCTTGAGCAGAAAAGTGTTTTCCTGCAGTAGTTTGAGCTCCCCGAATGACAGAGATGACGATGTGCAAACCTTCCAGCCTGGAGATAATGACAGTTTTATAACGGACATACACAGTGCCTCTTTTGTTTTCCTTGCTATGTCCACAGACGCTCGCCCTGTCTGAGAGGCTTCGGTACACATCCAGTTTCTTTGACTGTTCAAGCAGGAAACACGGAAAAAAAAAACCAAAAATGTGGGCATACGATGTCCTGCAGGAATAACCGTTTCTGTTCCTCCCTGAGTCACCCTGCGGACTTCTCACAGAAAAATCCTTTCATCGTGTCACAGTGAACACCCCCCACTTGCAGTACGGAACAGGCTGTGAGTCAACCCCAGCATCAAAAAAAAAAGAAAAAGGCAATTTAATTCTCTAAACACACCAATTTGATGATACAGAAAATCTATTGCTACAATTCATCTCTTAGTGCGGATGGATTTTCACACTAATTGTGACCAAGTGGCTAATGCTTTCTGTAGAGTGCAGAGTAATTAGCATCTGCATGTTTCATTTCTGTGACTATAGAAGAGCTCAGCTGGGATGGCTTTTAGTTCTTCATGCTGGTAGCTTCCATTTGTGAAAAGTGAAAACCGCCTGCTTTGCTTTGAATCTCCGATGGAAAAAACATTCAAAGAAAACAAAAGCGTTGCAAATGGACATGCTTTTTAATGAATAATAAATGTAGATATTGACGGTTTATAAGTTTGTTTAAAATAAGCTTGTGAATTGAAAAGATTTGTCAAAAGAAGAGCCAAAAGATAATTATTGAGCTTTGAAAACATCTTCAATAAAAGTTCTCAATGACAAAAATGTTAAATAAACAACAAAAACTGCTTAAAAAAATGTTAAAGCTTTTAAATATAAACACTGCTTCCTTCCGTAAGCAGACAGTGAAAGCTGTTTCTCTGTGTCACTCGGGTCACTCTAATTTGTCTATGCTTGCAGATGAATTCAGTGTCTTTATTGAAGAAAATATACAACACCAATACTTTTTTACAACATCTCTAAATTAAAGAAATTCTCAGGGTTGTGTCAGGAAGGGCTTCCAGCATTAAAACTCAAAGCTGATTTGCTGTTGCGACCCCTAACGGGATAAACTTTCCACTCGTTTATTATATTTTTATAATAGCTAGCATGTAACAATTTAACTCTTGTAATTAATAAATTGTAAGCCGAAAATGGATCTGTAATTAAATATTTAAATGAAATTATTTTAAATGACTATACCTTCATATCTATCTTAATGTCCCACTTACATCATCTCATAATCTATTTTAAAAGCATTCCCAGTGGTCTATTAATGTTTTTTTAGCCAAAATTCAAAAACCTGTGTCGTGTTCTTGGACAGTTTCTGCAGAGTGGCAGTAATTTATCAAAATGTTGCCTCTGAGTAGTGGGTGGGACTGTTAAAGTGAAGTAAGCCTTCTCTAATTTCCCATAATCCCTTTGTTTACACTCTCGCCAGCTAGCTTCCAGCCCGTTAGACCCTCAGGCTAATATTACCCGTGCAACAAAAATGAGGAATATTGGAGCTATCCAGTCGTGGCGTCAGCTCAGACGATGAAAATGAAGGCATACACGGATCGGTATGGCCACTGACTGTAGCAGCCAGGTTTTTTTAAGGGCTGGTTACTGTTATAGTTTCCAGAAAAATTATTTGCTTTGATTCACAAGAGCCTGGATCGATTCTATTCAGATTTCTTTTTTTATTTTCAATTCAATTTTGAGTTTACATATTTATACACATTTGTTTAGAAATACATTATTAATCTACTTTTTTTTAAATTAATTTGTATTTTTTTAAATGTTTGTTTATTTATTTCCAAATTGTGTTTGTGAAATAAAGATATTGTTAATATAACAGAAACGTTCAGATCATTTACATTGTAAACAGTGTTCAGTTTGGCCACTAGGTGGCGATCGCGCTATAACATTACACCTTACTCCACAAAAAGAAGAAAGTATGAACCAGCATGTTTTAGGCCACAAATGGTTACTTTAAAAATATTTCCTTAAAAGAGTTTGGAAATTTCATGCCTGTGAGTTTATAAAGATGTTCATTTAGTCAGTAATGTATGTTTAGGTCAACCGAGCGTTAGCTGTCCTATAGGAAATTTCATTTAAAGTTAGCATCAAGCAAGTGGAAACTTTTTTTTTTTAACAACAACTAGTGAGATTTCCAGCCCTAAAGATTAATATTTCTACTTTTAATTGTTTTGCTCTTAATAAGGGGAATATTTAAATGAAAAAATCATATTTCCTTAAATTATTTAAAATTTTTGGATTTTAAACTGCTATCAAAACGAAAGCTTTTAATCCATAGAAATCTTGTGAAAATCTGAAAGGGTTTCCATTCTATTTGAAATGTAATTAAAATGAAATCATGTGAAGTAAGAAGGAAAAAAAATCAAAATGTTAAGCTTGTTTACCTTCTTTATTGTGTTGAAGGGGAAGAGTGGCGATAGTATGATTGTGGACAGCCAGAAATATCAAGGACAGGTCGATAGTTGTAAAAGGTCACTCGTGTCACCACCTTTATACTGTGCAAACAACTGAACAGTCCCGCATGTTGAAGGGGTTTAGCCTGCAGTAAAGGCAACATTAACAATGTGTACAAGAGGTGATGCAGTTAGAACAGGATCGTCCAGCAAAGGGAGTCAAGACACATTTATTGGGTTTTTTAATAGTAAATTTTGATAAATTAGTCGATAAACTACTCAATTTTTGTACTTTTTGCATCATTTAAATGAAAAACAGAAATTACATGAAGGGATTGTAACTTGATTAATTTAAAAATAAGTATTGGAAATGAATGTTTGGATGTAGATTTGACTTAAATTACTACAAATATTTTTTAAAACCAGAGTTTCATTCATGTCGACAAAATTTCAACTGTGGAATATCTGTTTTAAATATCCTCCAGATCCTGATTAGACTGTTTTCTTCGTCCACACTGAGTCAGAGAGCTGTGGAAGAACAGGAGTTAGCCGTGCAGCGACCGTCTGTGTGTATTTTTGGATGTGTTTATTCTCTCTAATGCACTCACTTTGCCAAATGAAAAAGTCACTACATTCATTGTAACATTAAATAAAACTAAATTAAATTAAAGGGTCCCCGTTTCTGCTTTAGGGACCAGTTTCCCTTCAAATGGATCTAGTTTGAATTTAATTTAGAGTCCATTAAAATGGTATTTTGGTCTATTTTGTGGCAAATCTGGCTTTGCCCGCACAAAAACATCCTGTTTGTCATGTCGATGATGTGTGAGGGGGATTGGAGGCCTCGAAGGAGAAAAAGATGTGCAAAAGAGGAAGTTCTAAGGCATGTGAATAAATAAAAACTATTTAAACAGTGGAAGCAATTCAAATAAATAAAGGCACCATTCATTTAAATAGCATTAATTGAATTGTGTTGCAGTAACAGAAATCTGACCATGATACTGTTCTGATTTTATACAATAAACCGTTAGTGGTTGTAAGTGTTGATTGTTAAAACTTGAATAACTTGCAATTGAGAAAATCTACCATGAAAAAAAAAAATAGGTTTAGCAAGAACATGTTAAAAAGAGACACCAGAGCAAGAATGGTTATTCTGACAAACATAATTACTCATTAATATATGTTTATTTCTAAATAGAATTCCATAGTTTTGGCTTCACTTCCTATTTGGGATGTGAACGGGGGAGGGGTTGATCAGTCCAGTCCTCTATATATTGTCTATGGGTGCATCCAGAGTTCAAAAACCTGAACTATGGTTGAGGTTGAAGCATCACATCAACCAATCAGGGACTTGGCTTTGGGCGTTTTCAGAGACTCGATCCAACATGGAAGATCAGTGCAACCGTTCTCGTCCTGAACATCCATCCATTCATTTTCTTAACCCACTATATCCATTTTGGGGCCACAGGGTTGCCAGAGACTGTCCTGGCTACTTTTGGGCAATCTCTGAATGATCTCATGAATCTAGACATGGAGACACAATTACCAATGTTTTTGTAGAACTCTAGAAAATAAATAAACCAGATTTCTCAACATCATCCGTGTCTTCCATGCATCGTAAATGAGATATACAGTCAATGTAGCGATCATGCTGAAAACATCTCGTGATAACTCTCCTCACACTAGTTTGGGGCATCAAGCTTATGAACACATTGTTGGACAGGTATCGAGCAGCAAATTCGCCACTTGTTGAGAGGCGGCCAACAAACAAATGATGTTGGGCATGAAACACCCTGAACACATCGCCACGCCCGACAGTTGCAGGGCAAAACACACACCTAGGGGCAAATTGGAGATACCATACAACCTATGAAGCTTGTTTTTGGACTTTGGGAGGAAGCCATGGATGCACAAGCAGACACGCAAACTCCACACAGAAAGTACCCAGCTGGGATTTGAACCGGAGCCTCCTTCACAGTGAGGCAAAGGCGGTAACCACTGTTAGCAACTACTACTACTGCAGTAGATCTCATTGTCAAGTTCATTTCCTCAGAGGAGAATTATAAGACTGATGACCTTCGATGCAACTTTAGGACATAATATGGTTTAAAATATTACTGCCACAAAGATACTTCTAAACTTGAACTTTTATTGAAGTCTGGACATGCTAGTTTGGCATATGCTACCTTAGCTCCAGCTACAGCTAAGATACCAGAGCATATGACAGCATCGTTTATACTGCCCAAGAATAAATGTCCACAGTGAATTTTGTAACTTATGGTTTTAAAAGTGACGTTTTCTTAGTACAACAGTCTTATAGGCTATCCTAAAGTAATCAATCACTCACTCAGGTTGTATCACAGATAAATATCATTGAGAAATGTTCTTCAATTCTGGTCAATTGTTCTCTGCATTTGTAATGCGCTACTAAAACTTAGAGAAATATTCCAGCTATTGCTGTTTCTCTCAAAAACACACTGAATCTAAGCTGATTTCTCTGATCCTAAACAGAACACAGTCTTTGATATTTGTATAAATGTGTAAGGAATGATGGTGTATCATTAGAAAGGAGTGTGTGACAGAGACGTGATGGTTGCTTTTGCCACATCCATCAATCCATTTTCTAAATCCGCTTTATCCCTTCGGATAAACGGACTTCCCCCACCCTACTGTTGGGTCTGTCAGAGTCCATCCCGCTTACGGTCACTTACAAAAGAAATAACTGAAATCAAATAAAAGTGCTTCATTCTTGGTTCAAACCATTTTTCACAACTAGTTGACTATTGTGATGGTAACAGCCCCGACCTTGATCTGATGCAGCGGAGGAGAAAAGTGGTATAGTCGCTAAACGTCATGTTAATTGATACAAAGCATTAGTTCATTATTTCCTGTTTATGTTCAAATAATGAAGAAAAAGTTTGTTTCGAAGCCAAGTCCACGAGTACTTTCTTTCATTGCTTAAGTGCAAGAAAAATCCACCATTAACTCTGAATATTAAATGTGAATCAAAAAACTATTTCTTCATTTCTTAATAAAAAAAATGTGTTAATACTTATTTACTCTATCAAACAGTAAAGTAAGCAAGACGGAAAGACGTGAAGAACAGAGATGTTTTCTACTGTTGTAATAAACTGTGGAAAAACATGCGGGGGTGGGGTCAGGGGCGGGGCTACTCAGCTCAGCTCCAAAAACCACGCCCCTAAGAGGAGATTTTGGAAACTGAAGCTTCAGATCAACATGAAAAAGATATTTAGGTTGTGGGATTTTGGTTAAACACTTAATAATCATAATTAAAAACTACTGGGAACATTTTTTTAATAGAAAAAATTTGTCATGAGGGACTACTCATCTAAAGTCTCTCTAAAATAGTAACTTTACAATAAAAAATCTCTGTTTTCCAAAAGATCTATTATCTGCACATGTTCATAAACCCGTCTTTAACATGTCAGTTTGATTAAAAAACACCCATCGATGTGTGTTCTCACAAGAAGACTCCTATAAAGGGAACCTGTGTGCGTCACCACCAAACACAATTACATAAAAGTAATTGAACTCCCATGACACTCCAGCAGTACAAACGCATGTGTCGTACCTAAAGAAAAGCACATTTCTGATTCTCTTTTCATCAAAGCATCGAGCTGTAACCAAGGTGAGGCAGAAAGCGGACACAACAAAAACATCTCTCCTTCCTGCCGTTTATCTTGATTTTTCAGGAACGAAGAAAGCATATTTGTTTAAACAATGCACAATTACCGGCATTTAAACAGCTAAACTTGTTAAAGTGATTAGCTAGTGTTTACTATGAACAGCATTTTGTACACAAGATAAGAGCCCTTATTTTCAAATGCTAATTCTTGTTAATTAGCGGCGCTCCGGCGGGTAATTCCTAACCTACGGTACAGGCAGCCTTTTCCTCACTTATTTGTTTATTTTGTGCAGATTGAAAACAGGAAGAGAAATAATGAATTAATTTAATCAATCATGTAAAGGCTAATATATGCATGACAAATGGCAAGGGGACAGTCTTAATGTCAGAAATCAAAAGGCAAAGACCCAAGGACTCACCTCGGCGCCGCAGACACAGGCGCCGCCAGCTCCAAGTAATTGTTTTTCTGACAACAAAAGCACCTCATTCCCCCGGATTTTGGGATGCCGGCTGTAACGCTCAGTGTTCAGCGGGGGGAACAACACAAACACTTTATCTAAAACCCTTCTCTGTGATCACTCCGCCACACAAACTTGTTGATTGTGTCGTTACAAAACAAGGGGAAGAAAATGGCTTTTGTGCGCTTTTGGAATTAAGGGAAACCTCAGTGAGCCTTCAGGGAGACGTGCCGTCGGAGCGAAAGAGACACCGCCGCTATAATCTAAGTTTAATGTTTGTTTGCGGTCCTAATCGTTTCTCTTCTCATCCACTGAAAAAGCACCATAAAGTCAGAGCTGGAAGGCGAGCAGACGCCACTTCTGCTCATCTCGCCTGTCCCATTACTCCAGACTGGGCAGGCGGCGTTCAAAGCTGAGGCCAGACAGAGGCCAGGAAGCGTTTCCCCCTCGCTAACAAAGGCCAGAGCCACTCAGACAATTACAGGCAGGCTGCTCGGCTTCTCTGTCTTTAAGCTGGAATTCAAATGTGTGAATCAGTTTAGTCGTAAACCGGGAATTCAAAATATATCCAGATTGCAAATTCAACTTTTACGACTAATTTTAATAGTTTATTGGAAAAACTATTCTATGAAATATTGAATTATGGCATTTCAAAAATTGTAAAAGCCAACTTTGACGACAGTGGAACAGCTTGCAAATCTGAAAAGATTATTGTCATAAAATTGTCAGAAAGTTTAGAAATTAGAAAATAAAAATAAAAACATTTCCATTTAAGAAGACGAGTGAGGAGCTGCATAAAATGTGTGTGATGATGAAAAAACAAAACAATAGCCTGTGTGGTAGCAGGTTGTTCTATTATATTAGATGAGAAGCAAAAGAAGAAGCAGGTTTAACCCTTGTGCATTACATTACATTAATCTGGACCCCACGAGACAGAACGCTGACCTTTTATTTTTCAAGGATTTTTATCTTCACAGGTGTCCGTGGCTAGGGGTGTAACGGATCACAAAACGGTTCGAATCGGGTCACGGTTCAGATTATTTTTTGGATCAGTAAAAAAGTTAAAAAAAAAAAAAAAAAGACAAAAAAACACCAATGGGGGAGCTGGTTGGCTGCTGAGGCTGGATTCCACAGCTCAAAGCTGAATCTCTGATTGGCTGACACAATGTGGTGATCTGACTCACGCTCAGGTATTTCAACTAAATAAATAAAATTCTTAAAGATAAGAAATATGGGTCCCCACTGATGTAAACATATCTCGGTTATAGGTGATGGGAAGGGTGGGCGGCGTTGCTACGCTACAATACACACCCAAAATTTAGAGGCAAATTTCTACTGAACTCCTGACGCTCTGCAGAAACTCTTATAAATGGACACAGGTTTTTTTTTTTTTGTTATTCTCTAAAAACTGCAAAATCATGATTAAAACACCAGTGGGAACACTTTTAAAATAGATTAAAAGATGATTAAAGGTGACATAATAAACTCTACTGTCTTTTCATTGTTGGACTACTTAAACGAAATACTAATAAAGAAAAGCTTAAGTTATCATTCAGCCACTGCATAGTGTTTAAAAACCGAAAAGCAGCATTTTTGATGAATGTTTGCCGACTATGATGTGGAACACGTGAAACGTTCTTTTTCTACCACAACATCAGACTCATCCTTTTACCGAAGCGATTGAAACGTGTTCATTAAAAAAGGCTATCAAAGCAAAGCCGAAGTTTTCCTGTTCCCTCACTCCTGTAATAAGAAGCTAAAGATAACACTTCAGACAAAGAAATGACAGATGTGGTTGTCATGGTGACTGAATAAACTCACAGAGAGCAAAAGAAACACTTAATTTAATGAAACTCTGCGCTGGTGTCTCGGCTTGGTTTATATTCGACTTACTGATGGATGTTATCTTTTTATTAGTTTTGTTATTTCATTTGTGGGTATTGATGCAGATGTCTGCCTCAGCACCACCCCCGAGCTTTTAGAACTCACGACACTCAGGAAGTCGCTTAGTGAGAAAGAAGTGACTTTGCTGCGTGTTGTAGTCGGAAATGGAGCCAGGTCGCGTGAAAGCGAAGCATCAGAAGGATGCGTCCTGCTCTGTGGACGGAGGCTGCTGTACACCGTCACCTGGTGTTACCGGGGAAACCGACAAGCTGGCGGAAAAAAGCTATTTATGTAAATTCATGATTGCCGACTCTGCACACACCTGACAACATGGCTGGTTGCTACGGCGGATCGAGAGGGGGATTATTGCAGGAGGAGAAAATATGAACAGCTGTTCTCGGTTATGTTACTGAAAAATGAGAGGAATTCTTGATCCTCTTTAACTCTGAAATGAAGGGATTTGGCTGAAGGAAAAGTGGGATAGAGCATCCAACGGAGAACACCTCCCCAGTTGGAGCCCGGCTCCTCAGGTCTGTCGGCGATTATGGCGCTCAGTGTTTCCTCAAACATCCAGATTGTGCGGCTGCTCAAGTTTGCGCATGATAAAGCTATAATATAGACACGGTAAACACGATCTAAAGTGCTCCTCTTCACATTCACAAAATGACTTCTCAAGTCTTTAACTGTAATTAGCATCTCAAAAGTGGAACAAATAGAGGCTATGTTCTGACATTAGAGACATTTACATAAGCCCACAGGACTGAAAAGATTGACATTTAGACGAGAAATTGTTGAAAGTTTGTGTGTTCCTGAGAAATTAAACAGTTTTGAGGTTTTATCTTTTAAACGTTTCAACTACGAGGCTCAATGGAAGGTTGTGACTCGCTTTTGGTCCCAACGAAATAAATTCAACTCCATTTTTGCGATACGGGTGCCGCCATGTTGGAACCACAAAGTGATTGGTCTGTTAGCTTAAGTCAAGATTTCTTTGGCAACCAGACATGCAAATTATCTTGATGGAAGTCCACACCCATACAGTACATAACGAGACAGATTTGACCCTCCCCCCTCGTGTTCCAAACAGGAAGTCAAAGTCCCATAAGCCTTGTTTCCACTGAGCGGTCCGGTATGGGAGGCAAGCATTTTCTCCAAGTTAAACCTAGCTTCCAATGAGCAGTTTGTTTTCACGAAGGATAACCCGCTAGCATGTCATTGCAGTGCGACGACTAGAAAAGCAATAGAGGTCACCAGCAGCTCGTCTTTTTCTTGTTTTACTTTTTGTAAATCATGTATAACAGGAATTTAATGTTGTTTGAAAGAAGACTGCAGGCAGCAAAGAAGAACATTGCCGTGAAGAGGAAAACAAAATCGCTAGCTTAGTGCTATACTGGTGCTTTTTAATGATGGGGGCCCTCAAGAGGAATGAGTCAGAACTGTTTCATGGTCTATTTTACAACGAAAACACTTAGAATACCGGATCAAACGGACCATACCATACTGACCCGCTCAGACAAATAGAGATCTTTAACTCTGTTTGTCAAAATAACCATTTTTGCTCTGGTGTCTCTTTTAAACAACTTCTTGCTAAACCTATTGTTTTTTTCATGATGTATTTTCTTTATCACAAGTTATTCAAGTTACAAACTGGCCAATCAGAAGCCTCAATAAAAGCATGTGGTGTTCGTTGGCCCCCGTCTTTCTCAGTGTTGGACAGATTCTCCCGAGTTCGCTTTCAGTGGAAGGGGTGTGGCTTCCCAACAAGCTCACTCCTGATTAGTGAGAGTGGTTGCCATGGAAATAGTCCCTCAGACTGAACTGGACCAATCACTGCTTAGTTAAAGTCGTCTGGTCCTAGAATGGCAAAAATTGTACTGCAGGAAAATGGTGAATTTTCTTCATTACGTTGGAACCCGAGGTAAGATGTTTTGTTTTGGTGACGTCACAGCCTCGCTTTGTCCATCTATACCGAACGTTTTGAACATAAAATATGAAACCCACATACTTTTATTGAAGAATCTGAGTTTATTAACTTGAGTAAGTCATGAAAAACTAGAATTAAAAATAAGAAGCAGAAATAGCAAAAATAGTTATTCTGGCAAATATAAGTTAAAATCTATTTATTTCTCAATATAAGTTTATAGGATTTTGGCTTCTTTGGACCAGTGGGTACTTCCTTTGTAGAATAGTTTTTATATACAGTCAATAGTAACATTATGCTGAGTAAGCAAAAAAAAAAAAAGCTCTCAATTTATCAGTCAATCTTTGTTCTAATACTCCTTCCTCTGAGCTCTACGTTTAAAAAAACAAGGACCTAAAGACAAGTGGCTGAAATGAGCTTCCTCCGTGGGGCGGCTGGGCGCTCCCGTAGAGAGAGGGTGAGAATTTTGGTCACCCGGAGAGAGATCCCCCACATCGAGAGGAGCCGGGGCATCTGGTCTGAACGCCTCCCTGTGGAGGTGTTGTGGGAAGCTAGGCTAACAGCTGTGCTCCAGCTGGAGGCTAAACTAACGCCGCTGCTGCATCTTGTGGAAGAATTCCGCCAAGAAAAGGCACGCAACGAACAACGGGACAATCGCCAAGATCTGATGGAAAGAAGGATGCATGACTTGGACCAACAGGCACGGATGAATAATGTGATTCTCACGGGACTCCAACTACAGCCCAGGGCGCGGCCTGGTGCTACCGGCGCTAGCATGGATGCTAACGGAGCTGCTAATGCGACCGTGGAGGATCAGGTTAAAATGTTTTTAATGTCTAAAGGAATCTCCTTGGACCTGGACACGGTCGAAGTCTGCCATCCGCTTCCCGGAGAAAGACCACGGATAAACCAGCGATCCTGATCAGGTTCGTGAATCGAAAGCATAAGACTGCCCCTGATGAACAACGTAAAACAACTTAAGGACACTAAAGTGTACCTGAACGAGCATTTATGCAAATATAACGCTGATCTGGCAAAGCACGCAAGGATCTTACGATCCAAACGACAGATCCAGTCAACTTGGATTATGAACGCAGAATTTTTGTCAAACCACTCGGACCACCGGACCTGACGAAGCCTCTGGAAATAAAATCCATGAAAGACTTTGAGAACTGTGGGATTACGCATGTTTGAACCTCTAATTCAAGTAAAATGTGAATTGTGGACTCATGAAACCGTCGGAACCGTTGAATACGAACTCTGACCCAATTCTGAAGAACTCGAGCACAATTCCCTTGAAAGAAGACCTCACAGTCTCTCAGTCAAAACAATGAAGATGGTTTACGTGGCCTTAAACCTGTTCCTAAACAAAGATGTAGCTCTGATCTGAATACAATCTGCTCAAACTGTCTTAATAAATGAGAATTTTTATTTATAAATTTTTTTTACTTAGCACTTTTCATAATATAACGTTCTTTGATAAATGCAATCTGCTCAAATTGTCTTTTTTAATATAAGAATATTTTGATATATTTTCCTGCAGTAACAAATGAAGTTGATTACTACTGATATTTTTTTGAATCTTTAATGAGAATGTTTAGATTACTGTTGATGAATATTATAAATGATTTGTCTATGGATGTTTTTGAAATTCTATTACATCACTGATATTATTGATCTTTTATAACCTGAAACTATATTGATATTTGATTTTAAGTCCTGAACCGGATATTGATTATTCATGTAGAGAAAATGGTATGGTCGAGTCGGGGTGGGATTATATAAGTTCGCTTCCTTCCACCCCCTTTCAAGCGATCTATTTGTGATTTATTATGTGATGTTATTCCATGTATTATAACCTGATTGCTTGAAATAAACCATTTCATTCATTCATTCATTCATTCATTCATTCATTCATTCATTCATTCATTCATTCATGTCCCACTGGGCGGGGGCCCACAGGAAGCCCCACTGGAGACGCTATGTCCCTGGGAACGCCTCAGAGGAAGTGACAGCGGAGAGGGAAGTCTTTGGTTAAACTGCTGCCCCCGCGACCCTGAAGACGGATGGCGGGTGGCGGTGATACTGACGTCGGACGTTTACAGAAAACCCAGCAAATCCGAACTGGCACAGAAGAGGCACCAGCATGTCACTCGCTAACTCTTGTATCTTGTGGGATTTGGCAAAGCATATGTGAGCTTGGAGCAACGGCTCTCCGAGGGCACGCGGAGACACAAGAGTTGGCCGAGCGCGCTCGCAGAGAAAAGCAGGATGCACGTACGCACATATGGCGTTACAGTCAGCACAATGTGGTCCGAAGCCGCAGGGCAGGGATGTAGCGAGCGCGCTGGGTGGAGGCTGCGCGTCACACGCATGTGTGAGGACAGCCTGCGCTTGGCTTGTACCGGAAGTACGGCGGAGCGCGCGCTCCAGTGACGACACTGGCAGCCTCTGGTGTGTGCTGTCACTTCAGTGAGGGGCTTCCTCCGATAAGGTGCAGAAGGAGACGACAGCAGAGGAAAAGGGCCGCCCGCCTTCTCCATGTGGAGGAATCCTCTTTAGAACAAAATGTCTCAAATCAAAAGTTCATTTTTTTTGGATGAATCCTTTAATGTGGCAGACTTTAAAACGAGTTCCTCAAGGTGATGAAGCTCTCATAGGGAACTTCACATCCCGTACTTTTTAGACACTTATTTGTAAAACTGAATGTTTTGGGTGAAAAACTAATAACTGTTCCTTCTTCTTTGTTGCATACGGGGTACAGGTTCACCGAGAGGTGCTGCTGCACAAACTCCACCGGGAAATAAAACGTCTAGACAAAGATATCTTGGCACACAGGTACACAGTTGACACACAAACATCTAGAAACACACACACACACACGACTTCAACAAAGAAGTCTGAGTGCTTTCTACAGTATCTAAAGAGCAGCACAATTATTACCAAGATTATTATTGCTTCTCAGAACCTCCGAGGAATCTTTGCCCTATTGGATACACGGTGAATCTGTGAGCAAATTATTGCCTTCATTCCTTAGAGACCCCGTCTTTTTTTTCCCTAAATTTCACTTCATTCTTCATAAATTGCCCAACATGAAGAGAAGACACCGTTTTATTTATTTACCATTTGTCTTCAGAATCCGACTTACTCAATTCCCGCTAAAAACCCGTCTCCTCCACCTGTCTGGCAGCTGACGCTTCAAAAGGGAATTATGTGATGAGCAACCGACCAACAGACATGTGCATTAGTGTCACATTCAGCAGTGATAGAGCACTGTACCCAACGTCCAAGTGGATCAGCGCGTCTGCACGGATCAACATTTAATTGCTTTGTGAAGACTCTGGCGCTCCCTTCTCTTTAAATTCTCATCCACATGACGCGGGGTGGCTGGGACTGACAATGACAGCGTGGCTTTTTTCAAATTACTGCCTTTTCTCGTCTTCCTCGCCCCCTCCGCTTCTCAGCAGCGGGAAAACGGAGGAAGCATATTTACGCACAGTTTCACTTCCTTTTTTGCCTCCCACAAACTAAAGCCACACAAGATTAAAAAAGTTAATTCTAAAGAGCAAAAATACACAAAAAGGGTTAACAGATTTACAAATCTGAAGACTTTTTTTTTAATGAAAAAGAGGTAAACGTCCCCATTCTAAGCTCATGTTTCACACAAAACTATTAATGGACATTAAAATGTTTTAATAAGCTCTAAAAACCTGGAGTATTTCCACTTCCGGCAAATGATGTCTTGGCGCCATCTTGTCTGCAGCCAGGTCCCCTTCACTCTGGCTCCAGAGTTTTTCTTTTCACTCCAATAAAAAAGACAACTACAGTCAGTCACAAACAGAAATGATTAATTTCTTCACTCTGTGAAATAAAAAATAAAAGAGAGAGCATCCATATGGCAGTACCAGTCCCAAATCTTTGATAAAGTTTGATCTGGTTTAACTGTAAATGTTCAGATGACTGTAGAAGTTAAATAGCAGCACAAGAGTTTAAGATTTCAGAGTAAACTATATCCATATATATGATCATATATTACCTTTGGCAACAATAAATAAGAAATTATTCATGAAGTATGAATTGTTTTTGTACGTCTTTTCTTGTCAGAAAGTAAGATGTCTTGATCTGAGATGTGCCTTTTGCTGCTTGTGTGTGCCGCCCCTTTCATGATGTCATTCTAGAGCCAGCCTGGGCATCATGTCTGCGTTTCGCCCTTGGCAACAAACATCATCATCAGTTTGCTAGTATGGCTTTACATACCTTATCTTTGCCTTTGGTAGCACTGGTTGTAGCCATGGCCAGAGTAGCGGCTGAGAGGCGAGGCTAGCAGCTGAGCAGCGCTAGCTGAGTGGCAAAGCTAGCAGCAAAGTGAGGCTGAGCAGCAGTAATTGAGCACCAAAGCTAGCAGATGAGAGCTACTAGTAAAGCTAGCTGCAGAGGACCACTAACTCAGCAGCAAGGCTAGCAGCTAATCAATACTAGTTGAGTGGCGAAACTAGATCCTGAGGAACCATAGCTGAGCAGCGATAGTAGCGGCTGAGCACTGCTAGTTGAGCACCAAAGCTAGAAGCTGATAACCCCTTGTTAAGACATAAAGCTAGCTCCTGAGGGCCGCTAATTGAGCGGCGAAGTAATTGGCTGAGGGCTGCTAGAACAGCAAAGCTAGCGGCTAATTACCGCTAGTTGAGCGGAGAAGCTAGCTGCTGAGGACTGCTAGCTGAGCGGTGAAGTTAGCGGTTGATCATAGATAGCTATTGCAGAAAAAAGTGTGTGTGTGTTAGCCTGGGGGCGGGTCTGGCAGCGTGGTCTCTTATTAAAGGGATTGTTTACAAATCTAAGACAACAGTTTGTGGGAATTCACTCGTTTTCGTGGATTGGGAAGGGGCTGGTGCTCAGGGTTTTGGAGGAATACTCAGAAATGTGTGAATGGATCAAAACACCACTTTGAAGTTGTGTATAATGAGGAATGAACATTATAATACACTTAAAAGCTCAAAAAGTTTATTTTAAATGCAGAAATGTGAAATGGATTTCTTCATAGACTTTTCATTGCTTGAACGTGCGTTGCAGAGGATGATGTGAACGAGCTCCACACATTCAGTAAACAGAACAGCAGAGAAATCCTTCCGCTGTCCTGCATGTCCTTTTTACATTTATAAAGTTATTCTAGCGTTTATTTGAGCTTCAGTAAGTTTAATCAGCTGCCGTCAATGGTCACTCATCTAATAAATAACAAACGTCAGAAAAACTGGGATAAGAAGGAAAAAAAGCTTTACTGCCCCGGCGGTCTAACCATTTCTCTTGTCTGCTTGCTCTGGATAGAAGGATAGTTGATGGCCTCTGTTTGTTCTTTCCAGAGCCGAGATTACCCAACAAATCACATTTCCTTATTTCTGCATCTCCGGCAAGCATCGCAAATTCCCACTCGGTGAAAGTGCACTGCAGCGTTCCTGCTTTCACCGGAGAGAGCGGACGCTCAGCAGGCAGCGAGGGCTCACACTTTCATGATTGATGGCTTGTCAGCACCAGGATTTTTTTTTTTTTTTTTTTTTAAATTAGCTTTTTTTTGGCAGTCACTGACTTGGGTTAAGATTACTGAAAAACAAACCTTTTTAGTTTTTCTAGAGTGAACACCAGGATTGAGCTTTCACCTGGAAAAGCTCACATGGAAGCTCAACAGATAATAATCTGCTCTGGATGTTTGAGTTTTCAAAATAAAAGCTTCATTACATGGACTTTGATGGAGAAAGCACGTCTAGTTAAGCCAGTTTTCCGATCATCTTCAGGAGTTGAGCCGCACGGAGCTTTGAGGAGATTTACATTTTGTTCTTGTAAGGACGGAAAAAGCAAAGCAAAGCTTTCGATTCAGCGAACAAAGCGTGTTGCTGGTTGCCTTTAGTTTGGAGAACTCCAGGCACCGACCCAACTCTTTGTACTTGTGAGAACATTTGGATACAAAGCAACAAAAGCAGGACTCAACAGCTTTAATTAAATTAGACAAATCCCCACTTCTGTGTCCACTAACAATCACTATCTGGGACCTACAGTAGAACCAACCCAGAGCTGGAATGAGAGCTTACGGACAGAAATACTCCGGGGTGGGGGGATGTTAAGAAGCGGGATTAAGCTGGAATCTGAAAAGGAATTACATGTAAATCTATGTATATTCGGGACAATGTCTACCTAATTAATCTTGAATTCTGGCTCTCCGGGGTCGCAAATCTTTACACTATAGTATTTTTGGGAGGGATTACTTGAAAGCTTAACCTGCCCCCTCTGCGTGTTCTAAATAGTATGTTCCTTTTATTGCAGAATAATGAGACATTATAGTAAAGTTGCCCCCAAGAAAAAAAAAAAAAAAAGAAGAAGCGGCGTTCTCATAAATCCACCTGTGAGCAGCTGAGACTGCAGCAAGTGGGAGTTAATTTCAATATGATGAACGATGGGGCATAAGAGCGGCTATAGAGCGCCTTGACGGAGACGCTAGAGGCTGTGTCTAACACCTGGTGACACCATCGTGTCAAAGTTCACTACCTTTAATACTGATTGAGAGCAGCAATCCCCACTGAGGATTCAATCCCAAAGCAAGCTTTTCAAAATCTAAACTCGAAACAGTACAACGAACCCCATTTGTTGTATTTTTCACCATAAGAAAACTTTGTGTTTACTTTGAAACCTGCTTCCTCAGTCAGAGGAACGAAGGAGCTAAACATCACAACAAAGAGCGTAATGAAACCCGAACCGTCCCATTATTACACACTTCAGCGGGGAACCAGTCGGTTCAAACAGAAACAAAGACGGGATTAAAGCTTTTCACTTCCTCTTTGACGAGATTTGATTAAGTCAAAAGACAGACGATCGGGGGAAAAAGAAGTCCCATCAAAACATTATTTGTCAGCGATGGAGGCTGCAGGCAGCTTTCAATGCTGGGAAATATGACTCTTTATCAGACATTTTTAATTTAGGATTGCGAAGACACAAAAACACAGTTTGACACCAGAATGAAGCAAACAAAATGTTTTTTAGAATTGAATTCAGCCAGCAGCTATCATTCTTTCATTTGTCAGTTATTTCAAAGATCTGGAAGTTCCATTAAAATGCTTTGACCGAAACATTTTTTTTATTATTTTGAGACAATTTTAATTTAAAAAAAGGCTTTTAAATTTTATCTGGAGAGTTCACGGGGCTTCCTCTCATGGAAATCGTTTTTGGTGTTTTTGACAAATTCTTGTGGCATTTTTCTCATTATGGAGGAGATATATTGAGAACATTAAGCTTAACATAGAAGCTCCATTCTGATTAATCCACTTGCAGACAAATAGTTTTCTTGCATTGATAATGTTTGTTAGGCTGGGGTTGTAAGGTAGCTGAAGAGCATGTAAACAGAAGGAAAATGGGAAGTTGGTGCAGGCTTACTTCCAACAACTTTTCAATGAACTAGAAATGTCCTATAAAACATTTTTTTTTAAATTTATCACAAAAAGGCAAAATCACAATTAAAATGCTTTTACATTAGATCTAACAGGAAAAACGCTAAGAAAGCTAATAGTCACATATTCTTAACCTATGCTGGATTTCTACCATTATATTTAATTAATATCAGAAAAGGGCAAGTTTGCATTGGGATTGACTGTATATATAGAAATGAAGCCAATTTAGCTGAAATTTTTCAGTAATACGGACGTCGCCATCTTGAAGACGACATTGATTGGTTTTAGTCGGTCTGTGTCACATTACTATAGCAACTAGAGTTGCCAATCAGGGGTGAGCTTGTTGAACGTCCACACCCCAGTGGGCCAGTGGGCTTCACATGCTTTTACTGAGGCATCTGATTGGTCGGCTTATAACTTAAATAACTTGCGATAAAGGAAAGAAAAAATATCCATCCATCCATCCATCTTCTTCCGCTTCATCCGGGACCGGGTCGCGGGGGCAGCAGTCTAAGCAAAGATGCCCAGACTTCCCTCTCCCCGGCCACTTCCTCCAGCTCCTCTGGGGGGACCCCGAGGCGTTCCCAGGCCAGCCGAGAAACATAGTCTCTCCAACGTGTCCTGGGTCTTCCCCGGGGCCTCCGCCCAGTGGGACATGCCCGGAACACCTCTCCAGGGAGGCGTCCAGGAGGCATCCGGACCAGATGCCCAAACCACCTCAACTGGCTCCTCTCGATGTGGAGGAGAAGCGGCTCTACTCCGAGCTCTCTCCGGGTGACTGAGCTCCTCACCCTATCTCTAAGGGAGCGCCCAGCCACCCTCCGGAGAAAACTCATTTCAGCCGCTTGTAGTCGGGATCTCGTTCTTTCGGTCACGACCCAAAGCTCATGACCATAGGAGAGTACTGGAACGAAGATCGACCGGTAAATCGAGAGCTTTGCTTTCTGGCTCAGCTCTCTTTTCACCACAACGGACCGGTACAGCGACCGCAAAATGGCGGACGCCGCTCCGATCCGCCTGTCAATCTCACGCTCCGATCTTCCCTCACTCGTGAACAAGACCCCAAGATATTTAAACTCCTCCACCTGAGGCAGGAGCACTCCACCCCACGAGAGAGGGCAAACTACCTTTCTCCGGTCGAGAACCATGGCCTCAGATTAGCGGTGCTGACCCTCATCCCAGCCGCTTCACACTCGGCTGCAAACCGCTCCAATGCATGCTGGAGGTCCCGGCTTGATGGAGCCAACAGAACAACATCATCTGCAAAGAGCAGAGAGGAAATCCTGTGGTCCCCAAACCAGATCCCCTCCAGCCCCTGGTTGCGCCTAGAAATTCTGTCCATAAAGACTATGAACAGAACCGGTGATAAAGGGCAGCCCTGCCGAAGTCCAACATGCACCGGGAACAGGTCTGACTTACTGCCGGCCATGCGAACCAAGCTCCTGCTCCGGTCATACAGAAAAAGAAAAAGAAGAAAAAGAAGAAAAAATATCTAAAGTTTATTTGAGCATAATTTTTGAAAAACGTCCAGCCAGAACTTTTATCTTGGTCGCACGGGCCCAGAGGAGGGTTTAAGGTTAGTTTTATGGTTGCAGTTAGGGTTAAACAAGCAAATGGTTCCTAAACGCGGCCGTCTCTACAGCTCACCGCTCCTCCAGGGGATGGGTTAAATGTGGAGAAGACATTTCCCACAATTAGGAGTGTCACAGCTAATAGGAATTTAACTTTCATTTTAATTTTAAATACGTGCGGCCAACATCAAATCCAACCTGTGCTGGTCGTACGTAAATATGTGCAAATAACATTAGCCAAAAAAATTGGATTAGTAAGAAAATGTTAAGAAAAATGTATCTGAGCAGGAATGGCTATTTCTCAATAGAAGTCGATGGATTTTTAGCATCTTGGAGTAGGGGTGCATATTGGCAAGAATTGGGCTATGCGATACATATCGTGATGCTAATAGTTTAGCATTATGCTAGCTATTTTGGCAAAATTAGACATTTTTTTCAGTTTTTTGGCTAATTTGGAAT
Organism: Oryzias javanicus; assembly: GCA_003999625.1. Taxonomy (NCBI): domain Eukaryota; kingdom Metazoa; phylum Chordata; class Actinopteri; order Beloniformes; family Adrianichthyidae; genus Oryzias; species Oryzias javanicus. Next base: position 20,566,760 of record CM012459.1, read on the forward strand.
TTAGTTAATAGTTCAGCATTATACTGGCTGTTTTGACAAAATTAGAATTTTTTCCTTTTTTTGGCTAATTTGCTGTTTAGCATTATGCTAGCTGTATTTTCAAAATTACACATTTTTCCAGTTTCTTGGCCAATTTAAAGTTTAGCTATTAGCTTAGCATCTTGCTAGCTGTTTTGGCAAAATTAGACATTTTTCCAGTTTCGTGGCTAATTTAAAGTTTAGCTAATAGTTTAGTATTATACTAGCTGTTTAGGCAAAATTATGCCATTTTGCTAATATTTTAGCTAAGTTTCAGCTTCACCGTTTTAGCCAAGTTTCTGCATCTTCAGCTATCAGCTCTGGCATCTTCAGCTACCACATTCAGTTTACAGTATTCACACTTGCATAATTGCAGGTAATGCCATATTTCTCGTTTGGATTGCACTGATACACTTCTCAAAAATGTTGAAACTTATTTTCCTGTCAGCATCTTTAAGCCGTACAGTAAATGAGCCCAAATGCTGATTCATTCTTCCCCACCATCTGTTACTTCACATTACATCCTTACTTCACGAAAGATACTTACCCTCTGCCCGACCCCCTAAAAACCCTGCCGAAGCTCATTGTCGTGACTTGTCCAACCAGGCAATCGACCTGCGTTCCAACAACGCGTCTTTTCCGCCTGCTTTTATACTTTTCGGCGGCTCTGCGCAACAGAAATAAACTAAAAAAATCAAGCTTCAATTTGGCATTTTAACACAAAGTGCCCCGCAAAACACCCTGCCAGCATCGCTACTCTGGCGGCACGCTGCCGTTCCCTTGGACAGCTTGATGCCATAAGTTAATTCATGCATGAAGGATTTTCTATTTGACACAGGATCAAGAGAGTTGGGGAGAGCAGAGTGGAGCATGGGAATGTCAGAGGTATGATGTGGCAAAACCAAAAAGTTGTTGTTGTTTTTGTCAGCTGTGATTAACCTTTTTTCTCACAAAGTTGAAGAGCAAAATATGAATCTGCAGCTGGCATGATGCGAAAACTCTGAATAATAACAATTGCAACGCCATAGCCACAGCAGTCGAATCACCAAAGAAAAAAAAAAATAAGAACTCATCCACCTTCTTCGAAGATTTACCTTTGCCAATGTTATAAACCGGCGTCATTCACGGCTGCCAGGCAGACGGCGTGGAAAGAAAAAAAAAAATCATCTTTCAAAAGTGCGTGAATGCGCGCAGCGTGTCGGCGGGCTGCCGTCCGCGGGGATTCGAGCAGGTAAATTCTGGACAGAGGCTGTGGCACGGCAGGACAGGGGGGCAGGACGTGAGCAGGTGTTAGTCAGAGATAAGGGCAGACAAGGGAACATTGCCGTATTTCTTTTTCTAGAAGAAAGGCATAAAATTAAGTGGCATGAACCATAAATTAACCAACCCAGAGGAGCGCTTGGACTCTATAAATGAAATGAACTCCGTCTGCCAAAAAAATGGCACATTTTAGCTCCTGATCTGTGGGAAAAAGTTAATCAGATATTAGTGTTTAGGTGATAATCCATCGGTGGGGGGACGCCTAAAAACTGAAACAAGGTAGAGAAAAAATAGACACGTCTTCTTAGGGAAGAATCGATTTGGAGATTTATTGTGATTTGTTATTATTTGTGCGATGCTTTAAAATGTTGATAAGGCAATATTTAATTATTTATTCATTAGAATCCTTAAGCTTCTTACTTTTATTTTACACATAAATCCCCAACCACAAGTTGGAAGCACACTTGTATGGCAAGCCTTTATGTCATTTAATCAATACCCCTGATATCAGGCTGTTTTAAGCCTAACGCCATTAGTTAACTAGTGGGAGCAAAAAATGTGAACTAGTTACTAAATTCTTCCCAAAGGAACCTACAACGGTAATGTTTTAAAATGTGCACTAGTTTATTAGTGGCTCCTATTTTTGCTCACTAATAGTTTATTAGTGGCTCCTATTTTTGTTCACTAATAAACCAATCCTAAAACGGCACTAGTTTACTAGTAACATGCAAATTTTCTACAACTTCCCTAGAACGACTCCTGTTAAACTTATGAACTAGTATAAAATATTGTAGTAGTGAGATGCAAAATGCAAACTAGTTGACTAGTAAGACGAAATAAGACAAATGTCTTACTAGTAGCGAGAGAAAGACATTGCACTAGTTAATTAGTGAATATTATGTCTCTCAACTAGTTAGGATTTTGCGTGTCTCTAGTATATGGCCGGCAGTTTTGTCTAAAAACAATATCCTTGATATCAGGCTGTTTCTAAGCCTAACTAGTAATGCCAAAAGTATAACTACCTTATTAGTGCAATTTTTCTCTCACTAGTTTAACATTTTGTGTGTTACTAGTAAACAAGTAAAATAAATTGGTCGCACTAGTTAACTAGTGAGTTTCACAAGAACCTTACTAGAAAACTTATGAGATTGGCTTGTTACAACTTATCTAGTGGCTTTTTTAGATTGTCACCAGTTAACTAGTGAGCACAAAAAAGGCCCACTTGTAAACTAATGCAATCTTTTAAACATTACAAGTTAATTAGTTCACATTTTTGGCTTTCACTAGTTAACCAAGTTGCTTTGTCTGCATTACTTGTTAGGCTTAAAACAGCCTGATATCAAAGATATTGATTTGATGAGAAAACTGCTAAATTGCTGCTGTAATTTGGTCACACCAGTTAACTAGTGAACTTCACAATTGTCTTATTAATAAACTTGTAGAACATCTGCCTGTGACTGGTTACCTATTAACGTTTTTATATGATAACTAGTTAACTAGTAAGTACAAATATTCCCACTAGAAAATTAGTGCACATTTTAAAACATTACAAGTTAGATAACTCTTTTTACATTACTAGTTAGGCTTAAAACAGCCTGATAAAGGATATTGATAATACAGATTGCCATACTAGTCTAGTAAAGTACTATGATATATTGGTCACACTAGTTAACTAGTGTGCTTCACAGGAGCCTTACTAGTAAATATGTACACATTTTGCATGTGACTATTAAACTAGTGGCCTTGCTAGAGTGTCACTTGTTAACTAGCAAGCATAAATAGGGCCAACTAGTAAACTAGTGCACATTATAAAACATTACTCAAATTTTTGCTGTCGTGAATTAATTAGTTGTACCTTTGGCATTACTGGTTAGGCTTTAAACAGCCGGATAGCAGGATATTGATTAAATGACAGAAAGGCTCGCCATACACAGAACCTCTTGGAGCAGCTCTACTCGGATCAAAACAAGATCTCGTGTGAACGAGCAAGTGTTAAATGTTTAGTCAGTCTTGCGGTTTTTGTTTTTAGACATATATTACTTTGTTTTTATTTGGGATGAGCACCAAACCGAAACTCTGACATGCTGCTGCCAGTATCATTATAAATATATCATTGTGCTTAATTTTGAGATCATCAAACAAAATTATTATTTTATTACAAGGAAAGACGTATTAATACTGAGTTGGAGTTTTTTCGAAGTCGTGCTCCCAAAAAGGAGAAAAATGGTTCAGGTACAGGATACATCGCGATACGTATCGTGAGACGCGTATCACGATATGTATCATATCGCCAGGCTCTTGCCAGTCCTCACCCCTTACGTCTTCCCTCGCCTCGTCTGCTTCCTGCTGGGCGTCTGCTGAGACTAAATGTGTGGACTGCAAAGCTGGAGATGAATCGCCCAGTGGGCAGAAATAAAGTTGTCTGTACCGAGCTGAACATCAGAGCTCAAGTATGTTGCATTTTTTCCCCTCCAGGTTCATGAATTATTAAGAGTCATTTTCTCATCAAAGCCCTCAGAGGGGAAACATGTCACAGGTTCATGAAATAAAGATATCTCCTCTGCTCTTGCTGTTTGTTCACATTAAATCATTGCTGTTTGTTTGTTTCTCCGGCGCGGGTAACACACGCGGAGAGATGACAGGGAAAACACCATTTGTCTGATTGTGGAAGGACTCCTCTGATGGCTGCTTTTCTCTTACAAATCTCTACACTTTTCCTGGTTTAATTGTTGTTGACAGAGTTTGGATTTGGCTCAGATGCAGCAGAAGACACTGAATAATCAACGCTTCTGAGCAAACAGTTTGCACAGAGCCGCTCTGCCTAATCTGGCTGTTAAGTCTGCTGGGCGTAGTTTAACTGTGACAGCTTCACAAACAGGAAAAGAGGAGATGGAATCGGAAAGAAGGCTCGACTTACAACACGAACAGACAACCGCTTTTCATATCTCCCATGATTGCCTCCTCTTCCTCCTCCGTGCCTTCACCCTCCCCAGCTCGGAGAGGAGAGGAGCGGAGCAATGAGGCAAGCCGAGACAGAGACGATGAATAGTTTGTGACAAAAAAAGACAAAGAGAGGACATGGATCTAAAAGACAAAGCCATCTCACAGAGTCCATGAGTCAGCTGACAGCACAGGAAGGTTTCTTAATTGCCCTTAGAGTACATTTCTCATCCCTGGCTCTGGTAATTGGACATGAACGCCGTTGATAAATAGGTTGGACCACCTTGGATTTGTGGAGCCGTCAGATTCAGACTGGCATCTTTTAGGGCAGATGGCTTTTAACAAGTTTGTTGTTTAAAGGAAACACAGACACCTGCAAGAACCAATTTAACTATATAACTACTTTTCTAGACTTTGTGACTTTTTAAGGGAAGATTTGAATCTGCTATTTCTTTAAGATGAAACAGTTTATTGGCAAAATTGTCATTTTTAAGGAACTAATTTGTGACCTTTGTTCCTTGATAACGATATAAAAGTTCTTATCCTGAGGAAGAGATGATCACAAACTCATTTTTCTAATTGGTTTAGTCAGGATTAGATATTAAGTAAGAAATGGAGAATATGCTGATTTTATTTAAAACACCAAAAATAAAATATGTTTTCCGGAAATTGTATTTTCTCAATTTTTCGTACTGCTCTGGGGGTTCTCGGCCTGAATGAGAACACTGATGAGCTTCATGGCTCCACTTTTTTCCAGTTAAAATTTGATGAGAAAAACACTGAAGAATTTGCAATATTTACCTGGATCGGATGCCACTGATGGTGAGAATGCTGTTGCTCAAGGGCATGACTGATGGAAAACTTACCCTCTAATTTCAACCGGTCTATCAGCGGTGCACTGCGTGGGGAGTCCGCCTCACGACCGACTGTGTTGCATCTCCGGTCTGCCCCTCCCCCCGGGAGGAGGGGTTTGTCTTCGTTTGTTCCACTTCCTTTGCTCAATCCAAAACTTTAAGCAATTAGTGGCATCTCCTTCATCACCGAGGTTTTGTAAAATGCAAGTTTTAGTACGTTCAAAATTAAACTTGTCATGGCTCAGGCTCATTACCTTAAAAATAAAGTAAAATGTTATAAACTTTCATTTTTAAAGTCCAAAATTATTTTTTTCTTTTTTCCAATCCACATTCGCGCAAAACCTTATGAAAATTCTAGAAATTAAAAAAATAATAAATTTGCAATTACAGTTTGCATTAAATCATAATTATATAAATAAAAACACAAACCAACTCACATCATTCAAAAACAGGACAAGGGATGTGAACAATACTTAGATTTACAGCAGAAACATTCAAATTTCTACCGCGGCACTAGCACTCATGATCATCTATCAAAGGAGACGTTGGCGTCTTATCAATTCCGTGGAGCAGCAAGCTACATGAGAGCGACTATGCATGAAGAGATTTTGGGTAACTGTGGTTGGTGATTTTACAGAGTAGTCATAGATCCAACAATTCCACATGACTCACTCTACTTTTGATGAGTTGCGTGATCTCTTAGCGTTGTATTCAGTTGTTGGTCATGTGACTCAATTTGGAAAAAAGTGCTTGTAATTTCGCGAAATATGTCTATTTCAATACGCCTCAAAAACCACCTCCTCCAAGCGCAAAAACGTTTTCAATAAATCAGGTTTTTTTAGGGTGTTGCGTTTCCATTAGGCAAATTTATTATTAGCGCAAAACAAATCGGTGCAATTTCATAGTCAATGGAGACGCAGCTGCAGGGATTGAAGGCCAAATGACTTCTTCTGGAGAAAGGGGGAGGAGCTACAGAGATAACGTAAACTGAGCGTCATGAGACGGACTCCTCATAATATAACGAAGATGCACCGCACTCTGGGGTAAATTATCCTTTAGCTCTGCACAGAACAGGATTTTCAGCTTTATAAAAACAGAAAAGGCAACCAAAGGAAAATATGGTTGATTTCATGTACCCAGCAAATCAAAATGGAAGGATTTAACACTCGGAAAGAATCTTTAAGAGTAAAAATGCTTCTAAATGGATTCCTAAACAGTTGGTCTGCCTGCAAAAACGTCTGCAGCCTCAACCCTGAAGCTCTATAACCAAATAAAAGCACTTTAAAGTGTTTTTATTTTTTAAAAAAAGCTCCTCCCGTCATCACTGCAGACACTTCACACACGGAGCCGTCACTCAAAACCGACGGAAGCTGATCGGCATCCGAAACATTCCCCATTTGCTTTGAACACAAAATGAATATCTGCCTTTCTCCAGTCAACAATAATTGAACTCGTGGGGTCTGTGTTTTTAGAAGCTTGTTTCATCAATGCGACCTTGATGATGTTCCTGCTCACAAAGACGAGAGCCGTTTTTTCTTCCATCACTGAAGGATTCTCTTTGCGTGAGAAATAAAAAAAACGTTCTTATGCGACCGGAAGAAAAAAAAAATACGGCTTTGTTGAAGACATGACGTGTGTCAGATTCAAAGGAAAGATGAGAGCTCTTCACTTTCATTTCACTAATGTTAGAATAGAAGATCCATGTAAAAACAATGCAGTATTCAATATTTGGTTTGTAGTTTACAAAATAAGGCCAAAATGTTACTTCCTTTAGCTCTAATGTGTTAAACTAATTTTTTTATAAAGGATTTTTAAGTTTACCTGTAACTGTTTTTTTTTAATCCCATTTGGGAATTTCATGTTTTATTTATTGGCTATAAGATAAAAAAAAGCATAAAAAAGCTTTAAAAATATCTTCATTTTGCTCATAAATTACTGTAAAATTTAAGTTTTTGCAATACAAAAGAGAACTAACAAATGTTTAAGTTTGCTTGTTTTTTTTTTATTGATTTAGCTGATTTTTAATAGAATGCAAAGGTCCATTATACGTGGAAACATATTCAAACACTGCATCTGCTATGGCATACAGAGACATGAAGAGAAGAGGCTGCCGGAGACGGCGTCATTACGCTCATTATTAGAATGTAAACTTTACAGAAGAAAAAGATGAGAAAATGCCACATGAAGGCATCCATCCATAGTTACTGGTCAAAAAAGTGTGACAGCGAATAAACGACAAAACACTCCCCACAAAAAAAAGAGAGAAAACACCTGAAAAGGTTTTGTTTTTTTTACACAGATATACAACAGAGACAAATTAAGCTCACCTCTTACTTTGTTTTCCTCTAAAATAAAACAATTTTACAGCTTTCAACATATCCTCACATTTACAAGGAATTCATAAGGGAAGCATTTAGTTTTTTTGTTTGTTTTTGACGTCCGGTCCCTTTCAGGAAACAGAAAAAGGAAGAAGACTGGTTGTAGTGATTAGCAGGTAAATGACGAATGGGAAGAGTTCATGATTGTTGTGGTGCATGCTCTAGCGATGGGGGGAAAAAACTAGACCAGAGGGATTAAACGGGAAAAGGAGGCGTGAGTCAATGCTTGTCGTTCATCTTCTCCTCAATATGTCGATGCCGTCCATCTTTGGAATGGTGTTCTGACTGGATGGTGGGTGTGGTTTTCTCTTTTAGCGGCTGTAGCCGAACTCGTCCGCGTCGTCGGCGCGGAAGTCTCCGTAGCGCCAAATGTTGAGCTGATGGGAAGACAGAGGCTTTTATTGACCGCGGCGAGGGGAACGCGATAAAACGTCTTGTTGCTTTGATGGAGGGCTTCAATCGGTTCCTCAGTACATTACATGTTAAATGGTCAGAGTATACAAATAGGGGAGGGGAGAGGGGGGAAGAGAAGACGCCGCCGCCTTCAAAGACCTGCCTCGTCATTGTCGTTTAATCGGACTCCCATCCTGTAGAGCCACGACGCCTCAAATGACACCCACACTATTAGTTCTCCTGTTCCATAACAGACACTCCTGCATCGCCTCATAAAGCATCATAGGCAGCTCCTAAATGTCGCCTTACCACAATACGGTCAGAACAGTGTGTGTGTGGTTATCTGAACGCCACAGAAGCTGGCCAGTCTATTTTGTGAGCGAGAGGATAGATCTTTTTTGGCTCTCAAAAGCATGTGCACTCAGCTGCTAATGCTGTGATTCATAGCTAATTAGCAACTGTGCTAATTAGCACTAGTTATTAGGATGAATGAAATGAATGAAGCCATTTCCCATTCCTCACACTGCTTTCTTTCTTTCTTTCTTTTCCCTCCGCTTCTCCTCGACACCCTGAAAACACGGCAGTGCCTCTGATAAGGATTGCAGTCGCTGGCTTTTTCTCCTCTGGAAATGCTCGACATGAATGGGAGCTAAAGCTTCACTGATTCTCCAACGACAGACATTAAAAATACAGGAAAAAAAGACGATTCTCTGCCAAGTTATTCCACGTTTCTCGTCAGTTCTGTTCACATTTATACCTCAAAATTTAGAATTGCTCAGCCTTACTTATGACTTCTGGAAATGCTGGTAAATAATGCACTGCTTTACAGATGGATTTTTTTTAATATCCAAATTTGATTCATTTTTCTATATTAGTTCTTTCAAGAGTTACTAAAGAAATTATGTCGTTTTGGCATCATTAAATTTTTTTTTTAATAAGAAATTAAAACTTACCCTGGCACTCTTGGCAGATTCTTGACTGTTCAGGTACTCCGTCACCTAAAACAGAGACATGTCGTTAGAATATCACAGCATGACTGTATAGGATTGCGATCCTTTCCAAGTTTCTGAACATTTTTCCAAAGTTCTTTTTTAAAGGCAGCACTCCTGACATTCTTTGAACACTACTAGTAGACTGTTCTCTATAGAGCAACAGGATACAGAGATGTCACTGTGGGGGATGTGAAACACACAAAAAAGAAATTCCTAATTTCATTATTCAATTGTGTTTGGAGTTCTTCTCCTCATTCTTTATATCTCACATCTTTAAAATCCTTATAGAAGGCTTGTAGACAGTGAAGGTACAGAGCAATTCAACAGTACAAGTACAACAGGGGTGTAACAATTGACTTAATTGATTTATATTCCTACGATCAAACCAGATTGATCATCTGAGTCAAATCGTCTATCAAAATGATAAATGCCATTATAAAAATGTTTCAAAATGAAATAAATTGATTGTACAGATACTGGAAAATACCATTTGGATTGAGAAACGGTCGGTTTATTTTATGATGACATAAAAATGATCAAGGATCAATTCTACGTTGGGTGTGGAAACACTTTGGATTTTACATAGACGTGACCGTACAGTGAAGTAGACTGTTCCAATAATGTTCCGTTTGTATTATTTTGATGTGGTGGAATTTTTGGCTAAAGGACGATTTTAGTTCAGGGAATCTGATCGAATCGGATCATAAAAAAATGAACCAAATTCAACCATGAATCGCATAAGCAACCTCAAATGATATGAAACGAATCATTAAAATGAATAGTTACTCTCCAATGCCCAAGTTAGCGTTGTGACAGTTTTTGATGATAGGTTTCAAAGATTGGTAGTTGTTTTTTCTCCCCTAAGCATTCAGAGAATCTTAGTGATGATGCAAACTCCTCCCAGGACACGGAAAGTGTATATTTATATAAACCTCTCCTGTGGTTAGGGCTCAAGCCCAAATCAGACAAACCCAAGAACGAAAAATATTAAACTTTTTTTTTTTTCACCCAATAAATGTGTTGCCTTTTTGGCCCGCACCATTACACACAATGCTGTAAAGTTGAACTAATTTGTTAGTCTGAAAACTTTTTCCCTCCTCCCACTACACTGCAGGATGATACAAATGACCCGCAAAGTTCAGCCCCCTCACATCACAATGTAAATCTATTGAACAGTAATGACAATAATAATGAGTAAATTAGGGTCAAGCCCCAGCTTAGTTTCTAATTAGTCTGGACCTTTATTTTAATGCAACTTTGCAAGGAAGATTAAAAAGAAAACTGCAAGCAAAGCCAAACAAAATGTTTTTTATCATGCTGAGAGTCCGTATTTCTCTTTTTACAAACAGCCAAGGCTACAGTCGAAACATAAAGTCAAGTAGGTATGAACGGCTGGAGACTTTGTCAAATAAAAGACGGAGAGTGATGGGGGGGGAGTAAACAAACTAAAATTCAGCAACACTTCCTCCAAGATTTCTATAGATCTACACAGACCACAAAAACAAACCTTGGTTTTAAATGAGGAGCTCCGTATTAGATATGGGAGGATTAGACTGTTTGTGTGATCTAAGTGGTGTTGATGGGCGCTGGACATACAGTAGCCTCCATAGTGAGATCAGAGGAGGAGGCCGGTCTATTGACCGCTACTGCTAGAACAGTCATTTAGTCTCATTAAACCAAGTAGTGATGGGAGTCAGAGCGGTGGGTTTGGGGTGTGGTATTTAGCACAGAATAAGTGGGTCTTTGAGGGTTTCAAAGTGAATGTGTTGACCCGCATTACAATATGCTAGTCCTGCCGAGGCAAGTCAGAATTTTTCTTTATAATTCTGTGGAGATCAGTCAATGAAATAATAGATCTATGAAACACATTCTCATTACCCAAATTGTCATTTATGGACATCCTTATCAAAAATTGTCTTTTGAGGTATTTAAACTTATTGTTGACGTGCTGGCTGTTCCAATTAACCCTAGTGCTCTCTTATGGGGTCCAGATGACCCCACTTTTAATGTCAACATGCTTAGCACAAGGGTTACATTAGAGCTCCCAAATCTCCGGGCCTGGTACTGAGTACCACGTCTGGTACCGGTGTATAATGATATTTATCCAGTAACGGACGCGTTTATATGGCAAAAACTAAAGTGACTGACAGTCATTGTTGAGAACGTAAATCGATCACCAGCGTTTCTGGATCGTCTTTTTTTTTTTATTCTGTTGGGGCGGAAGTAGTCCGAATCTGTGATCCCGTTCCAGCTTTACCAAAATGGGAGCAGGCAACACATCCAAAAACGACAACTCAGGGGTTTTGAATCTGGGCCCAATTAAGCGTTCAGGCGTTTTGTTTGGACATGGAACGGTCCTTGGGATGTGTCCGGTAATGGTCGCGGTACCGGGTTAAGGTTAGGATACTAGTGCAGTCCGTGTCTTGGTACCAGGACAGGAAGTTGGGGAGCCCTGATTCAATTGGATGTCAACAAATGACAAGTTGGGCATACCTAAAAAAATCTATGATTGCCGAGGACTCTTCCTTAACCATGTCAATATGAGACGACTTGGGTAATGAGCATATGTAGATCTACGCACTTGCTCAACTGGTCTGAATTGTTGGAAAAACATGACAAAATTAGCAATATATTATAAAAAACATGTTTTGCAGCTGATTATGGTAGCAGATAAGCTGCTGTTCACATTCAGAAACTAGAAGAGGCATGCCAGATGTTAAAACAGTCAAGTGTGGATGGGATCTGCAGCTTAATTGCTTAGGTAGCTCGTGCATATGAGTTGATTTGATAACTGTGCTGCACATGTTATGGCCAGGATTACAGATCTGCAGCTGATGGTGCAGCTCCTCTGTATAAACATGTTAGTGTGTGACGGGAAAGTGCTGCGGCTGCACAAGACATCCATCAAAGCCAACTGGAGGAGAGATTTTTTTTTCTTTTTTTGGACGGGGTTAGGATATGGCATCTCGGTCCCATCAGGCAGATGTCACCATATGGAAGGCCCGGCCGGTGAGATTTTACAGACACAGAAGTCCAAAGAGGGAGTTCTTAGTGTCTACAGCACAATTTAGTGTCTTTCTAAAGTGTATTGGGAAGTAGGGGAGGGGGGGATGCTCCAGTGATGTGAAAGGAAAAAAGTGGCAAACTAAAAATGGCTCCATGAAAAATAATTCATCCATACTTTTAAAACTATGTGAATGCAAATGCGGCAGATGCAAAGTCAAGAGCACTACAGCAGAATGCGATCAGATGGAATGCGGCGGCGCCGAACGATCTTTGTTCTCCCGTCGGGAGGGTGCCTCTCCTGGCTTGCCCTCTTTCTCTGTTCTGCACTCCTCAGTTTAGTGAAAACAACAGCCAATCAGCAGAACCCCCGATGACGACTGACTTTGGATGACGAACAGCGCCATGTATCCGGTCCCGGATCCGTCTTTCACAGCGTCTCTATGGGCTCCAGTAGGGAGGCATAATGGCTCATTTATGACACAAACACAGGCAAAACTCATCCGGCGTGGCGAAGACGAGGAATGTTTCTCATTACAGGAAACAACTGTGCCCTCAAACAGGGGGAGGAAGAAGACTGTTCAATCATGGAGAGACTTATGATGAAGGATTGTGTTGGGGAGAGCAAAGCAAAGACGATGGTGATAATGAAGCAGCTTAAACCTATTAGGGCGACAGATGAAGTATGAAAAACAGAGAAACCGTGATAATTCAGAAGGAAACAGTGATCACAAAGGGTGTTGGGTAGCAGAAGGCATCTGGTAGCGGCGCACTTGTCTGAGTGACCTGACAGAAATCCCATATGCCAGACAGATGCCAGTGTGGCCATGGACATTGGCAGCACTGAACACACCCTTTGGCCAAGACAGATAATACATGTTTGTGAATGTATTTGCATCCAAAAAAAAACAACTCAAAACTTTCAAGTAAGTTTGAACAAAACTACTCGCATCAAAAGACAAATAGGCCTATATAAAGAGAGTTTAATGCATTCAGGTGACTGTATTGAAGCCATGTGGGAGACTGGGTGTAAGTGTGATGTCTTTCAACGCAAACGACAGGTGGTGTGGGTCTGGCGATTTGGCACCAGTCACTTAGTCCAACTGTCTGTGAATCTGCGACCGCGCGGTGCCATGTTCAGACGGTGTTCTGATAAACACGGTGTGAAAGTGATGGATGTGAGTAAAAAAAAAAATGACGTGGTGCTTATTTTTTCCCCCAAACATGCTAAGCGATGAGCTGTTTCTGCTCAGAACTCCACGTGAGGAAACTGACTGAGGACTCTGTAACACGACCCTTTTGTGATCAACTATGATTAGATAGAAGGGAAAAAACCCCAACTGACCCCTCCCCAGTCCCAATTTTTCCCTCTTTCATTTTTCTGTGTTGCCGCTTTGTTCTTGTTTTTTCCCCAAGCTGCCCAATCAGTCCTTATCACGACGTGTTCTCATTCTTTCCCAGCCTGCAATCTCAGCCTCCTTTTGACTCCAGCAAAAGCAGAAAACTCTGCACGAGACAGTTGATCATCAGAGCATCTGCTGGAGCAGCTTTTATGTCTGTGGCTCACACTGTTCAAGTTGAGAGTACTTGGCTACGCTGTGGACTGTCCTAGAAGATGACTCTTTTTACTTGCCCATGCATGAATACCATACCATCTAACCCTTTTCCAGAACTCTCTTCAAACTGAACAAGTGGTTTGATAGAGAAGGGCTCATCTTCTAAGCGCTGCAGAGAATCGTCCAAGGCTTGTCATGTGTGACAAGGGAATTCTGTCTGTGTGAGTGGACAGAGACAAACTCCAAACATTTGCAGTACCCAAAACAATTTATCAGTTTTTTGCAAAATGTCTAAAAATCCTTTTGGAAATCGCAGCTGCCATGAAATCCTCACATCAGCAGCTGATTTGCATGCTCTCATTTTTCTTTGCTTTCTACATCAGCAAGCAATTCCTGAGCTGTCAGTGCAGAATCTAAAAACCTTCAAAGTTATTTTTACAGAATATAAATCTCGACTCGGTGGGAGAATAGTCTGAAGAATTACACGAAATTGGGTCTAAGACACAATAAGATGAACCACATGTGTCATTTGTACTCATCCGATAAACCAGGATTACAGACCATTCCGAGGTGGTCAACCGCCAGACTGAGAAAAGACGTCAAAAAACAGGAAATCACTCTAAAAACTATAGAAAACAGAACAAGTCTTTTGTTGTATATAAGAGAATTAGTCACTTCTCTGGGATCCAGAGAACAAAATATAACCTTCCTTGACTTACTGCTCATAATAGTTGAGGTGTGAAGCTCTGCAGGAGATGGAAAGTTTATGACCTTCATGCCGGTTAGAAACTATTTAAGGATCTTTCTGCAGCGAGAGAGGCAAATGACCAGGCTGGGTTTCATATATGTGGGTGTCTAGGATGTTAATTACAAGTAGGGGGCCAGGACAGTCCATTGAAAGACCCTAACTCTGGCTGGACTTGTAAATTAGGTATTGAGCTGTTGGCTAAGAGCTGTCATCCAGTCACAGAGCTCAGAGGGACTCTGGGAGCATTCATGTGCAATTTCTTTGTTAACCAACTGATCAAATACTGGAATATTTGTCCTCTTTTGAGGCCACTAACATGTCATTGAGGTCATTTCTACTTACACGGTGAATCCTAATCCAATCAAATCCCTTTAGCCCTGAGAGTTTAAGGTGTAAATGTAGGAATCAGGACAGATGCGACTTCAAAAAACTGCTGAGGGAAATTCATCTTCAGATTACTGCTTTCCTGAAACAGTTAAAAGATGAGACGAATGATCAACGTGTTAATATACTGCTCACAAAAATTAGAGGAACACTGTTTTTATTGGTCCTGGCTAGTGCTGCCACAAACGATTATTTTAATAGTCGACTAATCATCGATTAATTTTTCCGATTAGTCGACTAATCGGATCATGGACAAAGTGGATGTAAAGAAAATCTGAAATATGATTAGCTTTAAAACAAAAAAATCCTAAATAAGCTAAAATCGCTAGCATATAGCTGAAATATTAGCTAAACTCCAAATTAGTCTAAAAAACATTAAAAATTCCAAATTAGCCAAAATAGCTAGCATGTAGCTGAAGAAATAGCAAAACTCCAAATTAGCCTAAAAAACTGTAAAAATCCCAAATTAGCTAAGATAGTGAAATATTAGCTAAACTCCAAATTAGCCTAAAAAACTGTAAAAAAAAATCCCAAATTAGCTAAAATAGCTAGCATGTAGCTGAAATAATAGCAAAACTCCAAATTAGCCTAATAAACTGTAAACATTTACAATTAGCAAGCTAACATGTAGCTGAAATATTAGCTAAACTCAAAATTAGCCTAAAAAAAACTGTAAAAATTCCAAATTAGCCAAAATAGCTAACATATAGCTGAAATATTAGCTAAACTTCAAATTAGCCCTAAAAAACTGTAAAAATTCCAAATTAGCCAAAATAGCTAACATGCAGCTGAAATATTAGCTAAACTCAAAATTAGCCTAAAAAACTGTAAAAAAAATCCCAAATTAGCTAAAATAGTGAAATATTAGCTAAACTCCAAATTAGCCTAAAAAACTGTAAAAAAAATCCCAAATTAGCTAAAATAGCTAGCATGTAGCTGAAATAATAGCAAAACTCCAAATTAGCCTAATAAAATGTAAACATTTACAATTAGCAAGCTAACATGTAGCTGAAATATTAGCTCAACTCAAAATTAGCCTAAAAAAACTGTAAAAATTCCAAATTAGCCAAAATAGCTAACATGTAGCTGAAATATTAGCTAAACTCAAAATTAGCCTAAAAAACTGTAAAAATTCCAAATTAGCCAAATAGCTAGCATGTAGCTGGAATAATAGAAAAACTTCAAATTAGCCTAAAAAACTGTAAACATTTAGAATTAGCTAGCTAACATGTAAATGAAATATTAGCTAAACTCCAAATTTGCCTACAAAACTGAAAAAATCCTAAATTAGCCAAAAGAGCTAATATGTAGCTGAAATATTATCTTAATTCCAAATTGGCCTAAAAAACTGAAAAAGCCTAAATTAGCCAAAATAGCTATCATGAAGCTAAAATATTAGCTAAACTCCAAAATAGCCTGAAAACCCTTAATAAATGCCAAAATAGTCTAAAAAGCTAGCAGAATGCCATTATAACTTTCAACTTTACTACAGTCTGACTCCATATATTATAAAGTAACGACTAATCGACTATGAAATTAGTTGTCGACTATTTTAATAGTCGATTAGTCATCGATTAGTCGACTAATCGTGGCAGCCCTAGTCCTGGCATGAATTGAATTAAACCTGTCTGATAATCTTCATGTTGGTTAAGCAGCTGAGGGCCTCGATCAATTTCAGCTGTATTGGTGTTCATGAATTAACAACAGGTGCACTTCAGTGGCAACAATTAGAAAACCCTCCAAACAGGACTGCTGTTACATGTGGAGGTCATTTCAAGTTTCTCCCTCTTGATCTTTTTTGGCTGGTTTTCCACTCGTGCTGATTTTGTCTTGTGTAATTCTCTCTACTGGTAGTATGAGGAGATTCCTTAACCCTACAGAAGTTGAACAGGTTGTCCAACTTCTCCAGGATGGAACATCCACACGTGCTGCAGCAAGAAGGTTTAATGTGTCTCCAGCCTCTTCCAGAACATGGAGGAGATATCAGGAGACTGCTGGTTATTCTGGGAGAGCTGGACAGGCCGTAGAAGGTCCTCAAACCCTCTGCAGGACCCATACCTGCTCCTTTGTGCAAGGAGGAACAGGCTGAGCACTGCTCGTGCCCTACAGAATGATGAAAGGTAATTCGAGCAATTTTTCTAAGCGGCAGATATGATGTCACCTATTTCAAAAAGTGAAAATCAAATCAATACGAACATTTTACGACATCTATTATGAACAAGAAACTGGTTTTTCTAGATATTATGAAATGTTAATTGTTTAATAAAAAATTGTATTTAAACTTTTTTTGTTTTTCAAAAAATATTCAACGCAATTGCATTAGTGGTCTGTATTTGCCCAAAGTAATGAGCAAATAAAAAATATTAGAGAAGTAGGGTATCGGGGCTTCTGACTGGGTAATTATGGATATAGCCACTATTTTTCCCCATAACTCTCTGTTTGGAGTGCTAAATGTAGGGGTAGGGAGAAGCTGTAGGGGTAGGGGAAGAATTCGGATTTGGCCTTTGTCTCCCTGTGCCGGCTCCTAGCCCAGATAAAGTGCAGCGCTGTTTAAGAATGGGCATTTGGCATTAAAGTCTCTTCAGTGAAAGCTGACTTGCTTTGGCGACCCTTGATGGGATATGCAGAACGGTGAACAACATTATCCCCCGTGATAAATAAGGAAACACTGTACACAAAATGCTCAGATTTTCAACAGATCCCATCAAGTTCAGAATTTTACAAAAGTTTGGACATTTTCAGCAAGAATAAAACCAGTAAAAGTTTTCAAGAAAAATGCAAAAAAAAGTAGAACAATAAACTATAACTGCTGCTAGGGGTGGGTTTTGTTACGATTTTATGGAAACTATTCCCCCCCTTTGATCTGAAATTCTTTGATACTTTTCTTCTATATAAAACCTTTATTTTAGAACAAATTAAAGACAATCTATTAATTTAACATTGTATGCAAAACTAAATAAAAATTTCAATAAATGATTTTACATTGTATTTCCAATTATTTATTATTATTATTGAGTTTAATTATTGAGGCCCAATATGTTCATCCTGTTAATATTTCATTTTTTTTGTACACTGCTGGTGGCATTATTCAAATTCCCCCTCATTGTATTTAAATTTCAAGTACTTATCTTTGATAAACACTTTTTAAGCCACATTGAAACATGCCGTGTCCGATAAGCAATACAGATGAAGCTGAAACTTATCGATCTGGTAAAAATTGATGATGTGGCACCGGTACCAAACAGTACCAGTTTGGTAGCGCATCCATAACTACTTTTTTTTTATTACTGGATCACTGCTTCAATAGAAAACTAGGACATTCTGCATGTAGTATGGCTCTCTTTAGGAGTCTTTGATGGGCTGGGAAGCCCTATCCCATTTCTACAGGAGATTTTTAGAATCTACTTCTTCAAAGTAAATACCACAGGTCTGGAGAGGGATTTGCCACCACTTGTGACATTTTTAGGAAGGATCAATTAAAAGCTTTGAATGTAAAAAATACATACTTTATTTCTCTCATTACTCGAGGAAAAAACAAAAAAACAAAAACAGGAAGCACAGAGAGATTGATAAATGGAACAAGCCAACCCTGCAGGCACTATGCTGCGAGCCTCTTCACCGATTTCCAGTATGGATCCTCCACATCCGGCTTTAGCTACGTTTTCATTCACACTCAAACTCCATTAACACGGTTACCCTGCTGTGCAATTAATTATACAGAGGGATTTCCAACTTCCAGCTATAGGGACCACATGAGGCAGCCTGTTTAAAGAGAGCTGCAGAAATGACAATCTGAGCCAGACTGAAGAGTTTCTGGTGAACTTTGCATAAATTCTAGGCCTGTGTGTGAATATCGCAACACAGGCAAAAAAATAAAAAGAATATTTCCCAAAGGAGCTTCTAAGTAATTAAAAATTCCCAGATTCTCATCTGCAGCTTTCACTCTTAGCGGGCTACCTCCCAGCTGTTTTCCCCACAGAGCACCTTCTGCTGACACACCAACACGCGTTTCAATGAAGATCTCATGACTGCGTCCATACATGTTAATTTGGGATGTAAACACTAATGGTGTGTCTTAACCCTGTGTGCAGGCAACATATTGGAAAGCGGGCGCGGGTCGATGCGGTGTCAGTGACGGATGATAACTATGTTTGAGAAGAAATGACCGACACGTCCGCGTTGATAATTGACTCGTGATTAGCAAAGTGGAGATTATTAGCTTGTAACGCTAATGAACTTTTGCAGGTTAGCGCCAGTGTCACTCCGCTGAAGTGATTGGATGAGACAGTTAGGACCAAGTGACCTGCCAGAGTTTGAATCAGTCATGTTGTTGGCAGCTGCCGACAGGAAACACTGGTGTAAAAGCAGCCGAGCACAACGGATAGTGTGGCTAACTGCACAACCGTCTCCTCCTTGAGCTGCCATGACAGACTCATTACAGCTCGGACAAAGAAATATCAGGTTTGAGGGTGGCTTTGGTCAAAACCTGCTTGCTTACTGTGTAGTCAGTCAGGCAAGAAAAAAAAAAAAAAGTCTCCATTGTGGATCTGGCGATTCTGTCAAGCAAAGCGCCCTTTTTTTCCCCCGTCCTCGACTTTTATTTATTCTGCTTCTTGCTTACAGAGACAGAATTAATGCTTTGCTATCCTTTAATATAAGCTTAGAGTGACAAAATAGGCTGGTTTAACACTGCAGAATAAGCAATCTGCGTTTTAAATCACGGCTCATTATCAGCAGGTCTGGTCCGAACAAATCTCCGCTTTAATTTGTGAGGATTATAGGTCATCATGACATTGCGCTAACAGACAAAAATGCTAATTGGCCCAAGGAAAACCTGCAAGCCTCCTCGTAGCTGCAGAAAAAAGGAACAGTTGAGGGGGGGACAAAAGGAAAAGAGGTGCTAATAAAAAGAGGAAACAAAGATGGTGCGCAACTTGCAGGCGAGGAGAAAGAATTTGTGAGGAAAAGACATGACAGAGGTAGAAAGTGCGGTAGTGACTGAGCCAGAATGGCATGTTGCCATTTTAGGAGAGGAGAGTTGATGGTGCCAGGACCATTTAATGGCTTAGTGTGCTTAAGGAGGGGGAAGCAGCGAGTCAGTGTGTCATAGGTAGGAGCTTCAGGAAGAAAGGGGGCCGGTTGTGACTTTGTATTAAAGTCAAACCTTCATCATCCTTTAGCTCGCCAGAGTGATCATCTTCACTATAACTGCTTAAATATTTTTACAGCCGTTATGAGGTTTCCCTTTCCTGACGGAACACATCTAACTGAAGGAAAAAAAAATACATACAGATTTCTCCCCTAACTCAAGAACATGCAGTTGCTATCGGGTCCAATCAGAGCAAATGACATGGTTGACACTGCTCTAAATCTGGCTGCCTGGGGCAACTATTACTGAGCTGCTGTGCTTTGCTAACAGCTCATTTATGACACCAACATGCTGATTACATGTACTGGTGATAGACACTGTACAAGGCAGCCACTTGTACCTGGCAGAACTGGGCTTTCAGGACAAATAAAAGGAAGAAAAAAACAAGTCGTGGATCTGGAGAAAAACCTGACGATATTTCAGGTGTAACTGGCTATGCTACTACATGTAGCGTTAACAGCTGTGTCCACTGCTGGATAGTGACTAATGATATCACTCTCCCATCAGAATCTACACATCAAAGCCATTTCAAAAACACACACTGACAGATGCGTGACAGATTAAACCACATGAGATATTTCACGTACAGATGTGGGGTTTCTGCCTGCACACAAAAACACTTTTAACCCATTTTGGCGACACTTCTTTTTTTAAGCATCTGTGTGGAAGCGAGAACAATGCGGGTCCATATGGTGCGCAGTGACAGCAAGCACTAAAGTACGGCTTAAGGTGGGAAGGCACTTGAAAAAAGAAATAAAAGCCCAAATGGATGAATATCCCCTCGTGCTTTCGCTCTCTTGGGACAATGCTACCCTCAAAGACTGGTGTTAACCTTCAGTGCACTTATGACTGACTATTAATGGTTGCTCAAGTGCCAATGAACATTACAGCCCATCTGTTATATAATGCTTTGGAACTGGAGCACAGATTACAACGACCGTGTTCCAATCCCCAGGAATGGATAATGAATAAAGAACGGAGGCAAAAACGGAACGGATAGAAAGGACAAAAGTCACTTTTACAAGAAGGCTGATCCAGAGAAACTGGATGACGACAGCCGACACAGAGGGCAACCAAAGGTTGGGTCCTAAAATATATTTTCCCTGTCGCTTCTGCACTTTAATATTGTTTGTCTGCAGCGGAACGGGAAGTGTGGCGCTCATAAATTTTAAAGTTTGCATCCTGCAAACATGCAACTATTAATTTGAAACAACTCTAGAATCTATTAGCTACTTCATCAATACTTAAATTCATCATTTTAGTGCCCCCCAAACTAAATCTTTCTGTTTCTTATAGGGATCCGATACTGTTATCAGAAAATGGGCCCAGTTATTTAGTTTCAGACGCGATTGGAGTTGGGTGTTGTATCCAGATGAGGGATTGGAAATTTATTTTATTGTTATCATGATGATCAGCGTTAAATTATTATTCCAGATAAATGCTCTACTAGAATTTCATGAACATTTTATTGTCATAAAGCACAACAGAATATGACGGTAGTTTGAGCTGGAGGCACACGTAACAGTTTGGTGAACTTAGCAAGATATTCCCAGATTTGGACTTTTGTGTTTAATAACTCTTTTAATCAACGTTTTAAACTGAAAGCAAGTGTCACTTGCATTTTGTCTCAATTCACAAAGCAACAAACAAAGGCATTTCAAAAGAAAAAAGATTGTTTTTTGTTTCTTTTTAATGAAAACGTCTCTTCATTTCGTGGTCCTGTTTGGGGACCGTCTGCAAATTCCAATCTTTGGAAAAAGTGATGAAAAAAAACAAAAATAATGAATCAATGATTACATTGATATGAGCTAGTCATGAATACTCATTTATTTAACACGAACGAATTTAAAAGAAAGTCATCGATTTGTAATAATTTTTAATGGATGTAAAATTAAAAAAGATAAGACTATTTTCTCCGGATTAAAGTTAAAGTCCCATTAGTTGTCATGCACCTACTGTAGGTGTTTCACATCTCCTGGGGGAGCGGTGAGCGGCAGACACAGCCGCTCAGGAACCATTTGGATGTTTAACACCTCAATTCAACCCCTTAATGCTGAGTGTCAAGCATGGGGGCACTGGGTCCCATTTTAGTCATTGGTAAAAATGACAAAAAATTAAATGAAAGGAGGGGAAAACATTAATATTTGTATTAAATTTGTTAACTTTTTAAAATGTGTTACAAGTATTCCATAGACTATCAGCAGATACTAAAAATCAAGTGACTTGGAATCAGATCGGTTCTGATACCCGTGCACTGATTTACTTTTAATAAATAAAAACTGAAGAGATTCTGATGACGTTTGAGCTTTTACTTCGGCGGCTGGAAAATGTGAACGGTATCGTCGGCGGCCTTAAGTTCGGAAAGAGAACTGACGGGAGAATTATCGACCAAAAAGCTTCAGAGCTTTACTTTAACCCACATTTGTAAAGCACTTTGGAAACACTGCAGCTTGTTAAGCTTTCTCCAGATCAAAATATACGTCTGTAGCCTGAAAGTGTGTGTGTGTGTGTGTGTGTGTTGGGGGATATGTGTAGAGTCGCAGCTGTTGCATATTAAACAGGAACCATTTGGTTCAACCAAACCTAAATCTGCAGCTTATAAGCCTATTGGGGCAAAAGCAGATTTTAATCACTGTCTGTAGTGTCCATTATCCCGGGACAACAATATGGTCACTGATCATGATGGAGGTCAGAGGTCACAGTGAGTCAAAGTGAGTTAGCGACTGTAAAAAAAATGTAAAAAAGCATTGCTAGAAAGATTGTGCTCTTCCTACCAGCCTTCAATTTGCATGAAGATTTCTTTTTTTAATGAACAGTTACGTGTTTCACTGTTCCTCGGAGAGTTGCATTTTTTAAATAAGAGACTACCTCATTTTGGGGTTATGCAGAGGCAGTAATTGCAGCACGAATAAGTATTCTTCATTTTATCTTTCATGTACAGAGCCGCTACGAGCCTGCGGGGCGAATTAGCACAATGAGAGAAAAGTAAATGAGCATTGCTTCATGCTTTGACAAAAATGGCCACCATCTGAGGCAAATTGTAGAACGGTGTCGCAAACGTGCATTATGTGAAACCGGGGATTGACAATTGAGGAGTTTTCATTTCTCCTTTTTGTGACATTGTTCACATTACAAAACCCCAAGGCGTTTGGTGGAATAGTGGCTTAAATGCATCATAAAAACCAACAAAACAACGATGAAAGCGGCAAGAAATTGTGAGAGCAACAAGTAGTACATCGACTATTGCCTTAGTCGCACGCAGCCCGGGACGGGTGCTAAGGGTTACCAGGCCCCTGGAGGTTCAGCCGCATCTTAAGGGGAGCAAATGGAATGTACATTTTTGTGAATGTGGTAAATGTATTGTGAGGTATTTGTTAGTGCTGTCATGCGATTCATTTTTTTTGTGGAATTAATTAATTCATTGTGAACTGTAAATGAATCTAATCTATTTTTAATCTACCGGTAATCTAATAATTGCTGTAAAAAGCCTCATTTTGAGATGTTTTCATTGAAATTTGTGACATTGTGGTGCAGTAAAAGATCATGATCTGAAGTTTTCTTACTTTACTGTTAAAACAACCAAGAGGAATTCTTTTTAATCTCAAACAATTAAGAAAAACAGGAGAACAAAACATCAGATCTAGAGTGCTCTAATTTAACACAAAAAAGTAGCTTTTCTGTGCAATCCAAAAATAATATTCATCAAAATGATTATTGATATCAAAGCAATAAGCCCTCTGCGTAGCCAATGATTTGGTAACGACACCTTATCAGTATTTGTATCTTACACATTCAAAATAAATTGTGGCATCGTTATGGTTCCAAGAAGAACTAGTGATCGACGCACACGTACACAGAGACATTACAGCTCTGGAAAACACATTTTCAGAGGAGAAGATAAAACGTAAAAGGTTGGACCCTTGTTTTTTTTATATTTGAGAACAACAGTAGCTAAAGATTAAAAATTAGATTCAAAAGCACTCATTTTTCTGTAACTCATTAATCTTGATTAACACAATTATTTGGAACCTATTATTTGTATGGATAATGTACACGACTGACAAACGTGATCATATTTTTGTATCTAAACAGACTGTAGATAAGAAAATAAAGCGTTATCCGCACCCGTAAGGGTGACTGCACCTTGCGGCGCTTTTGCGCGCGGCGTGAATCCGGCGTGACTCTACAGGCTCACCAAGTGGACTTAAATTCTTGACATTTTATGAGGGCTGCATCTCTCTGCAACAGTTATGACTAAGACATAAAGCATTCATTCAAATTAATTAAAATGTTATTGTGGCTGATTTGTTAAAGAAAAGGGAAAAAAGATTGTGTGATGTTTTATTGCCAGAGTTTTTCCTTTTTCCCCAGGTTTTTTTTTCTTTTAACTTTTTTTTTTTAAACAGGACATTTTTATTTTCTTTTTCCAAGAATGTACATTCACATAGTAAATTTTGTGTTTGTGTTTGTCCAGCGATGACTTCTAAGACACAATGGTTGTGGGGAGGAGAGGCTGAAATTGTGCCTTTATGCTACAAAAGAGCGTTGTGTTTTTGGGAACCACTTTAGCCAGAATGACAACTACCAGTTTTAAAAAGACGGACAAAGATGAAAAGATCTTTTTGTGCTGATGACGTGTGAACAGCAGAGGCTTTTGATGAAGAGGAGAAAAACGGGAAGAGGCGCAAATTCAACTCCAACCACTTTTCAATCCATTTTTGTTTTCAATTTACACCCTCTTCCTTGTGTTTAGAGTCGCAGCAGGCTGAAGCCTTTCTCAGCTGTTATAGGCCAATGATTTATTCATATAGTTGCAAATCAGCTTAAGAATAAAAAGGTCTGGGCGGTAAACTCCAATAACTGGGCCACAAATAAATCAGAGAGCTGAACACTCAATACCCCCCTGCCCCTCCTGTAAAGGGAATTTTACCCCATTAGGTAATTTTAACCTTTTAGAAGTTCCTCATATTTAAGAGTGCAGCTGAAGTAAACATTTATCTTGAAATAGTGTCGCCCCGCAGCTGTAACTTCAGGGACTCACCATCTTCTGCAGGTGCTTCTCCTTGCGGACGTCCACCATGACCAAGCCCTCCTTGACCAAGCCCAGGCCCACGTCGTCCTTGGTGTCCCCAAACTGTATTGTGACGTGCGGGCAGGTGGCGCCCGAATACTCCACGTTCATCAGGCACTGGCTGTTCTGGATGTCCCGCACGATGCAGTCCACCACATCTGCACGAGCGTCCTCCTAAAAAACGGGGAGAAAAAAAAGGTAAAAGGGTGCAAAGCGAGGAGGAGGATGATGGATTGTGGGAACACAGCCGAAAAATGAAAATTGTGGTCGGGGACAAAAAGAGGGCAAGAAGAGAAGGGAGGGAGGCAGGCAGAGAAAAGATGAAAGGAATAATTAGTGTTTTATCACAAACTCAAAAACAGAGCTGGAAAGCAAAGGCTGATGGGAAGATACACGGATTTGACAAAATACTTTTTTAGGTCAAAGAGACTCACTGAAGCACAACTTATATGATCAAAAACATGTTTTTATTGTTTATTATTTACTCTTCTCTTGAAATTCCTTAGCATCCCTCTCTCTCAGACACACGGCTAACCTTGGAAGCTGTGAAAGGCCACTATCTGATTGAACACATGGTGGAGAGGACAGTGGATCTGTAATACAATCCTGACCTCGTGTCCTCCAGCAGTCAGGGTGGAAAAAACATGACAAACAAAGGGTGCTGCACCTTCAAAGGAAAAGAGGGGGCTGTTTTAAAAACAAAAAAAAAATCTGTCCCTGGCCATCATCCATTCTTTCTCGACATCATCCCTCTCTTTGCGTTCTCCCCCCCACCCTCCCACCCTGGTCTTGTCTCCATGGCAACCCCCTTCCAGCTAGCCGCTCTTGGACATGTGTGTCTGTGCGAGCAAGTGTGGGCAGGAAAGCTTTTTCTGAGAGAGAGAGAGAGAGGGGAAGACAAAAAAAAACAAAAAAAAAACTAAGGGCTTTTGTTGTTCCCAGCTCTCCCCCCGGTCAACTTGTCACAGGCGCTGCGGGAATGCTCAAGGCGAAAGAGAGGCAAGAAGGAACCAGAGGGGGAACCTACTGTCAAGGAAGAATGAGATCACACTAATGAACACCCAATCCAAAATAACGAGAGGCTTTCGAGAGTCCCACTCTCACCTGACAGGCTTTTATTTCCCCTTAAACCTGCTTGGGAACTAAAGTGCCTTTTCCGTAAAGAGGACGGATAGTGGGGCATGTTGACCACTGGATTCCACAAGTCTGGTATTAAGCCAGCAATGAACTGAATATTGCAATTGAGTGGGAAATAAAAAGTTTGAAGCTCTGGAGAACCACAAACCTGCCAATTGAAAACCCATGTCTCCTATTGAGCATAATGTAACTTCAGAAAAATTAAATGACTACAGCACTCCCTCACTATACTGCGGTTCAGCTTTGGCGGTTTTACAATTTTGCAGATTTTTTCTGAACAATATTACCTTTTTTTTTTTCTTTTTTAAAAGCGCACTGTCCCAATTGTTTATTGTCAATCAATCTTCTATGTACCTCAACTCCTTTACAGACTACGTTGAGTTCAATCGCAGGCAGATCTTTGTTTTAATTCTATAATACTGGAGCAATACTTTCACAAAGGTTTGAACTAGTCGAGTTTAAACCACATCCAGCCTGCCAGAGGGTTTTATCCGGCTCAGTCATGAAGAGAAAACATTCCTGTGGCGAAACAGTTATTTAAAGAAATGACCACAATGTGCAAGTCCGCCACTAGGGGGAGTAAAGAAATAAACAGCATTTCTGTGTAAGCCCGTGCTATCTCTTAGTTATGTTCTCTGCTAGCCTCAACGCTGCTAAAGTTGCTATAAAAATGATCAGGTGTGACACTACAATTACTAAAATGTACTTGTCGAAGATAATAATAATAAGTTATTAGGCTACTAGGTTGTTTTTCTACATTTTTTTCAACTGAGATGAAACGAAACAAAAACGAAGCTACAGATAAGTTGACTGAAGGTTATTTTGCTATTATGTTACTGGTCCGGGTCACTTGTGATCAGACGGGTTGAATGTGGCCCTTGAACAGAAATTAGCTTGACACTCCTGGTTTAAACAAAGAAAAAGGTATAAAAATGTTAATGTTTAGTCTGAGAAAAAAAGTGCGTAAAATGGAGGTAAAAACGAATCAATTTCTATTCATTTCTTTCATTTCATTTTATTTCATTTCTCATCAATCTGTCATCAAAATGAGATAACTCGATTGAGAAATTGTACGTTTATCTTTCTACAAGTTAAACATGACCAAGTGCCGTCACAGTGGACAATATGGAGGAAAAAAAGATCAAATCATTACAGTCCAATAGAAATTAAGAAAAACGTATTATTTGGATGTAGATCCATTCACATTTCTCTATGAAACTAACATGAGAATGGATTTAATTTTTGTTTACTTATTTGTTTGAACACAAATCTAATTTACTATTGATAATACTGCAAGAAATACAAGGAAAACTGGTATCAACCTGCATGGTTGCTATGGGTTTCCGGGCCGCTGGAGTCACACAGATTGAATTTTTGTTGAAGATGTCCTGGATCAATCTTAGGTCAGTGAATCGGACCAAATCAGATAATTTAAGATGAACAGATAGACACTGAACCGGATCAACAACCACAAATTATGACATGAATCAAATCTGTGTTAAACAAATCGTTACACCGCTAATATAAAGAGTGTTTTGAAACATCTGGAATCTTACTTTGCTGATTTAATCTATGGTGGGTTATTTTGAGAAGAAACAAAGGGACACTGGAGTTAAAAATTAAAAAAATCTTTGAAATTGGACAAAATACTTAAACTTATGGTGCTAAATTTTAACTTTTTAACTTTGAAGACAATGGAAAAAAGTTCTCTTATGCCCAGTGTGGTGGAGAGTTGGTAAAAAAAAAATTGGTTTGACACTTCTGGAAAGTTTTAACAACATTGAATTTCATCTAAAATAAAAGCTGTTTTTTTTATCCCCTCCCCCAACTTTAAACATCTCTTGAATTTACTTTTAAGCAATAGTGAAGACCTTCATAAAATGCTACTGAAAGGTATTATGGGAACGACAGGGAAGATGTGCGGTGTCGGCGTGGATTTCTCAGTCTTGCTTGGTGACCTTTACTTTGCAATTTTAGGCTTCATGCAGTAATCTCTCGCTGCCAGTGGATTTTAGCATGACTGTAATGAGAAAATGTTAAGACAGTGAAGGAAGTCATGCAAGTTAGTAAATAGATGTGCAGTCAGAGAAAAGCCACTGCGTCGGAACTCCTTTTCTCTTTGTCGCTGCCAGAAAAAAACGCTTAAATTGGCTAAACAGATCTCATGGTTTCACCTGATTTTACCTTCAGCTGTGATCCACCACACTGGAACAACATTTCTGCATGTTTCTCCATTTTCTTCCTCTTCTGACATTTCTAACATATAATGCAGCTGAAGGAATATTTTGAAAAAAATAAAAGAAATCAATAATTCCATCTTACAGCTGCACAAAAGAACTTTTTTCGAGACAGTATGAAGCCAATTACAACTTGTGAAGCCAGATTTCTTGTGCAGGGCATGATGTGGCAGGTTGCAAGACAAAAGGTAACAACCTCTCCAGCAAAGGTTCAATGCGAGCGGGGACCCACGCTGTCACTGTAGGGCAGACAGCGATCGCATGAAAGGAAAAGTAAGGGAAACTGAAACGGGAAGATGCAGAGTGACAGGGAGGAGAGGTGGAGAGGTGGCGAGGGGCACGTCAGCTTCAACCGTGTGCTTTAGCTCTTCGCGGTTGTGTGTGTTGGAGCTGTAACATGTAGGCAATGTTTGTGTCCCCTGGGCAGCACCAACAGATGGGCCACTTCATTACTGACTCATGAGAAGGCACACGCCCAGGTAACGCCGCCGCCGCGGCACACACTTTTCCCAATAACGGGAAATGACAAAACATACACAAACTGATCATTTTCTCACGTAACAGATGATCCTCATTATTGATTTGTATCTTTGAAAATCAGGTGTGTTTTAATCTAAACTGTAACTTCCAAAAATGTTTCTGTAGAACAATGTGTGCTACAAGTAATTAGTTCTAGTGTTTGTTAAATGGAAAAAATCCTTAAAATTTGAGAGAAAATGTTTTTAATATGTTCTTGTTGCATTTTTTCTGTTATCCAAATGTCCGAATTCCTTCACTACTCACAATATAGTGCACTATATAGTACGCTCGGCATTTTCTAGTGCTGTGCGACTCTACAATTCCAAAATCCAGTGTCCGAGAAATTTCCTAGAAGTCTTTGCGAAAAACTAGCATCCATCAATACTCACTACATTGGCGAAATATAGACCACAATGCATTGCGGTTGAACAATTTTTACAAAGGACTGGGGATCTCTGATTAGTGTCTGTGGTCCAGTACCGGTATCAGTTTGCAGCCCTGAGTTGACTCTTGATTTAATGGGAACAGCCAGCACGTCCAAAAAACGACGGGTTGGGGAAACTCCAAACATCCCAAAGTGATGTGAAAGGGGCCCGAACAACACGTCCATATATGATGAGTTAGGAGAGAGAATGCGTTGATTTGTCTGCAACACGATGACTTACTTATTCGCACAAAAGAAAACTTTTGTTCAAGTGATCTTCAAAAGGTTTTATCACCAGGTTAAGTCTACGACCACAACCAAACTTTTGTTGACCTTTGAGCTCAGGAAGAGGCAGCCATCTTTAATTAAAAAAAAAAAAAAAAAATCTGTTTTAGCTCCGCCTACAGATTTAAACTTCTCCAATAGACTTCGATCTATTGCCTCAAATTCATTAAGCATCATTGAGAATTTACTTTAGAAAACGTACTGTTTAAAAGTTGTAGATTTAAAAGATGCATGCGATTTTGTAGATGCAAAAGTGGCGCTCCCTTGCTGCTTGCACCAATTTTTTTTTCCCCAGAGTATTGTGAAAATTCTATGCATTCTCACTCCCAACTCGTCATATATGGACGTTTAGTTTGGGTCTCCTCTGTTCACATTTTAGCGTCCTTTTTTTTTGGACACACTGACTGTTCCAACTGAATCAAGGTACCCACCCTTGGGATTCGGTATCGGACGTGAACCGGTACTGGGTTTAGGTACTAGTACCCTGGTACCAAGCGGCCCTCGGACTGGTGCCAGTTTAAAGCCTAAAAGTTATACACTCTTGATTCATTGGAAACGGTAAAAAAAAAACATCAAGTTGGGGACACCAAAAAGTTAGAAAGTGATGCAGAGTTTCCCTGAACCATACGTCTATATTAGTCGATGACTAATCGACTTTTAAAATAGTCGACAACTAATTTAATAGTCGATTACTCGTTACTTTATATTATATAGAGTCTGACAGTTATAATGGCATAATCCTAGCTGTTTTGGAATATTTTGGCATTTATTACATTTTTTTAGACCAATTTGAAGTTTAGCTAATATTTCAGCTATATGCTATCTTTTTTGGCTAATTTAAGATTTTTTCTTTTACATTTTTTGGTTATTTTGGAGTTTATCTAATATTTTAACTGGCTATAGGCTTTAGCTTTTTTAGCATCTGCAGAAACTATATACTAGGAAATTACAGGGGTTTTTTTGACTGAAAATAGCACAATCATAATTAAAAGACTACTGGGAACGCCTTTAAAATAGCTCAAAAGATGATCAGAGCGGCTCTTTAAGTACAAACACACACCAATTCAACACAATGTCAGTCAGGAACATAGGAAAAGAAAACCTGTTTGAATTTGATTGGTAATTTGCATGCAGCCCACTCAGGATGGTATTAGCGTGCTGACCTCTGACACCAACACACAGACGAACACACACACACACGATCAGGGAAGCTGAATAAATGTGCAATTGGATGCAAACAAGGTTTGAGCTCCAGAAAAAAAAAAAACAGAGAGAAGTCTGTAACATTTCTAGCTGGCAACGGCAAACATGAAACACTTGGCCGAGTTTCCATGTTTTGGCAGTTAAATAATAGGTCAAATTTTCTGCACAAAAACCACCGACTCTGCTTTGAATGATCTCCATTAACGGCTACATTAATTTTTACAAAACTCGTCTTAAAAGAAAAAAAAAAAAGCCGGCCCCATCTCTCAGTTACAGACTAATCTGTTCATGTGAAACATGAAGCTCAGACACTTTTCATGTCTTGCCAGAAAAGACAACTTTCAAAAGCTGGCAGGAAATCAGCCTGGAGAGGCAGATCGCTCAAAGTTAATTCGGAAACTCCTGGCGGTGGAACACATTTCTGCTCGGAGGGCGCGCTCGTCTGGGCACTTACGTCCTGTGGGACCTGGATGAAGGCGAAGGTATACTCGGTGGCCTGGGCTGGCAGGGTCCTGGTGCTGAAGGCAGGAGGCATGGCGGCCAGACGGGTGGATGGCACGACTTCTCTCTGAAAGAGGATGAAGGACAGGCAACACTAAAACATATATAGAGCAGCCTTAGATCTCCTCCAATCCACTTTTCATGGCACTTTTCATCATCTGAGTGCATGCTATAATGGTTTTGCTAAAAAATAAAAAGGATGACCTTTAGAGAGTATATATTTCTGGTCTTAGTAGCTTCTTTTATGGAAAAAAAAAAAAAAAAAAACTTGTCACTTTATGGTTTAATTGCTTAAGGTGGAAGCGGCTGTGAGAACTGATCAATCACTGATCGCTGCCGGCTGCACTCCAGCGTAGAGTTGGTCATGTGATCAAAGTTAATTTAATGACCCCTCATGCTGCAGGTTAATGTGTTCACTGGACCGTACCGTCCAGATAGAGAATACCTTTAACATTCATTATGAACAAAATGTTCAATTTATCTTCACTGCGTTAAGACTTTGACGGCACTTTGAAGATTGGCTCCAAAAATGGAATTATAAAAGTGTTCTGCTGTGTTTTCTAATATTCACATATTAACTCAGGAGCTGACCTGTACTGTGGAAAGGTGGGACCTAATAGTTCATAGCACGGGGACATGAAAGCGAGGTTACAATCAATCAGCTTGAAATGACGGGTGGCGCCAAGACGAGCCCATCCCCATTTTTTTTTTTTCCTTCTTCTCTTTTCAGAGAACCAGCTCAGCCTGGGAGAATCACACTTTAAGCAACATGCCAGGATGCATCGCATCTGCCGGCCAAAACCTGGATCTGCACCCCCTCCCCACTCTGAGGTCAGTCACACACTGCGCCGCTCTACTGCATCATGGGAAAAGTCCCGCAGGGTGGAGGAATGGCTGCGTGTGATGCAAGCAGTTAGACGTTACAGTTAGATCAGACTTAAACCAGATTTTTTTTAGGACTTTGTTTGGTAACTTTTATAAACAGGAATAACCACATATTTGTTTTGAACAATTCTACAGCGAGCTGCTCTGAAAGGCTTCTTTGAACATGTAAATTAACCTGGGACTGAAGAAAAAAAAAAACACTAAACAATGCTGGGGTGTTTTAATGAGGGCATTTTCCGCCTCCCACAATCTCTTCATCAGATGTGCTTGCACAATCAAAGCCGCGGCGGCAAAGTTACTCACGTTGCCATAATCGATGTAGAAGACGTGAACCTTCGCTGGTGACTCAACTTTTTCCACTCTGGCTCTGTACCTGCAGCACAAAGAGAATAATTGGAGGAATTTAAAACAAAAAAAAAAAGACAAAGAGGAAGAAGAGGAGGTGGAGAAGAAGAGAGCAGAGGGAAAACAGAGTCGAAGGCACAAGAGGAAAAGGAGATGAGTAAATGATTCTGTGCTTATTTCCCTGGAGAGAAGGTGCTGGAGGATCTGTCTGTTGTGATCGGCGGGAAAGGAGCGGGATAGGATGAGCAGGCCGGGGGTGTGAGGGGGGGTCAGAGGGGATCTTTCAGGACAGAGGAAGGCTGTGGAAATTGCACAGAGGCCTCTTTGCAATAAAAACCTGAAATTCAAACCTGATTTTGCCTTGTAGCAAATAACATTAGCAAAAATGTGTGCTAATCACGAAAACTCGCCGTTTAGCTTCAAATATTGGATTTTCAAACAGTTTGCTATTTAAATTACCGGTAGGACGAAAATTACTGCGTTGGAACCGAACAATCGACTGAGGAATAAAAGTGTTTCAGCGAAGACCAAATTTGTAGAGAAACCTCACAGTTTTAATGATTCCTCATACGAGACAGTCAAAAAGAACTGATAAAACACGAAAGAAAGGTTTCAATAAATAAGAACAAGAGTCCTTAAATTGAATAAAATGGTGTTTTAGCATTTCTTGGTGATGTTTTTATGATAATAGATGACATGGATAAAATTAAGCTCAAAACTGCATTTATTTTTCCTTATTCAAATTTGGTGAATCAGAAGACGAAAAAAATGCTATAGAAAAATATTTTATTTCGATGTATCCACTCATAACAGGTCAGACTTAAACGGGATTAAAAAGACATTTTTTTAAAAGTTCCAATAGATAGATATATATAAAAAACATATAAAAGTTCTTTAGAACACTGTGTGCTACAAGTCAGTTCCTAGATTAGTTCTCATGATGGTTAAATTGAATCATAAATCCTTCAAATTTTGGGACTTTGAGATGAAAAAAGATGAACAAGGAGGTTTGATTTTAGTCACTTACAAAATTTTATTTATAAGCCTAAATGGTCAATTACGAAACAATCCTTGGTTCCAAACGCACGCAAAGTACTGACGTAAAAGCTCAGAACAGCTTCAGCACTCGGACATTTCTGCTTCTGTGTGGTAAACACTCAAGTCTGTGACTTTCTCCACCAGGTTTACCGCTTTGCCAGTCGACGTGAGAATAGAGGGAATGTTTGCACCAGATGGCCTGTTTAACATGCCCACTGATTTACAGGCAGGAGATTAACTTGTGTTTGCTGCAAAACCGCGGAGAGGAAGACGGACAGAAGCAGAGGGGACAGAGAGGACAGCACCTGTGTCAGGTGAACATTTGGGTTTTAATCAGTTTCGGGACTTCTTTTTTTTTTTCCACCATCACCTTTTTGACAGACTCCCTCCCTCCATTTCTGTGACTTCTATCTGTCCCCGCGACCATCTGCAGACTTTCCGCGAGGAAACTCAACCAAGAGATGCTTTTGTGTGTCACCATCAAGCGACTGCTGATTCTTAAGGGCCAATGCAGTGGCAGAAAGCTAATTAGGAGCCTGTAGGTGTCTGCAGTGAACGCATCCCAGGGTTAAAACAAGATGAGGTGAAAATGAAATGGCTTCTGTGCCTGAGTGAGGGGGAAAAAAAAGCCATCAAGCACCGCTAAATTAAAACCACTCTATGTAATTGAATAAATGATCATCCCATTAAAATGCATCGTTTTGCCGAGAGACTCTGGTTGCTTGCATGCTGTTAAAGATGCTGGATACTCCCTCCATGCCACTAGACTCGCAACTCTCAAAGTGGTGAGGAATTATTTTGACAAAGATGTCAACGATCTTCTGTCATCTCAAACAAAGCCAACAGTGACCCAACTGCTCGCAACACCAACAAATCTGCTGGTTTCAAGTATGGTTTTCATTATAGCGTTTTAACCAGTTTCATAATTAAAAGTGAAAAAGAAGACGTGTTTTTATTACCATTCTCCATCTGCAAACTTGGCTAAGCAGTAGTCTCCTCTGCGTGGAGCATAAGATCCTTCCACAGGTGGATGGGCAGCGATCTCTGCTCTCATGGTCTCCATCAGGCTCTCCAGCTGGGCTCCTGGTGGAAACAGAGAAGAGAGGAAAACATTCTATTAAAAACTAAATCCAGAAATTAGACCTTCTGAAAACTGAATTTATGATTTAACCTGACCAGTAGTCAAATGATCACTCTGGAGTAGGGTCGTCAAAGTTAGTCACAACTATGCCAAGTAATTTAATAGTATATTAGTTGTTTTTTTTATCTCAAAAGCATGCTGCATGCTTCCTAATGCCACATTTGCCATCGTCTTTGGAACAATCCTTTGTGGCATTCTGGAGAGGAGGAGGAGGAGAATTTTGACATAGATGAGAGGTCTACAAACTGCAGCCACATATGGCTCTTTTATCCCGTCATTGTTACTCTCTAGTTAAAGAAAATGATTAAATTATTAAAAGTAACTGTTAAGTGAGAAAGTAGTAAAGAAACTCAAACTTTAATTCATAAAAGAACAGTTGAAGGACATACATGAACTTCTGTCAAAAGTTCATTTACTTTTTTCAAATTTTCTTTTAATGTTTATGTTTTAGTCAAAAAAAATGAACAACAGCTCATCTATGTTTGTCAGTAGCATAAATAGAAATTAGTGTTGTATTTTTTAAGGGGTGAAGGAAGACTTTGTGGCTCCTACTGGGTTGCAGTCGGTGAGAAATCAACCTGAATGGCTCTTTCAGAGTTGAAGGTAGCAGACCCCTGACAGAGATGTAAGTTCGAAATGACTGAGTTCTTATGAACCTCTACAAAATGACAATCGCTCATTTGTATGTTGATCTGAGAGGGTGTGACTGACAGAGGAAAACAAACACAGATGTGTCTCACTCCATGCAGAACTGTGAAAATGTATGAATATGAATCAGACATGATTTCCCAAAGCATGACACAGATCGTTGTACAAATCACAAAGAATGATTTGCATCATTGGAGACTGTGCGTTTAGCCTCTTAAACAAATAACCAATTCTAGTTTTATTAGAAGACTATGAAAAATATGGAAACAATATAACAAAATAAAAAAAAAAATATTTCCATTTCAAGCACGTCTGCAATAGAATTTGGTCAAAGTGGGAAGCTGCTTAAGTCAGTAGGACATTTTTTGGCCTTCACTGGTTTGAAACAGAGCTAATCCAGTCCCCCCAGTTGGTATTTATGGCTTATCAAACCTTTGTAGCACGTGGAGCAAAGCCATTATGGTGCATTTGAGGTGAGAACTGCCATTTACGAGGGGAGGGGGAAGTAGGAAAAATCAGATAGTGACTGGCTGCTCGGCGTGGAACCAATGACTGCAGTGAGTGGTGTCCTGATCTGAACCAGTCAGCAGCAACATGGAGGCATAAGCATCTGCATAAAAAAAAAAAAACACTTTCCAAGAGTGTTGCAAACTAATATACAGCAAA
Source organism: Oryzias javanicus (assembly GCA_003999625.1). NCBI lineage: Eukaryota > Metazoa > Chordata > Actinopteri > Beloniformes > Adrianichthyidae > Oryzias > Oryzias javanicus. The sequence continues at coordinate 20,602,535 of CM012459.1, forward strand.
TAGTTTGTTTGTTTTTGGATTTATGGCATCACTGCATGCACAAATTTTCTCCATGGTGACTTTTTGGTGACAATTCTGCATGCACCCTTTAGTTTTAAAGCCGAATGCAGCAACATGCCCGCTCCCATTAGCATGGTCTCTTGCAAATAAAACCAGTCACTACATGCGAGTGTTTGTGTGTGCACTATTCAATTCTGCTGACGATGCACATTGCTGGCAAACAAACAGCTTGGAGGCAAGCATTGCAGGCATCTCTCGGGTTGTGTACAGCTGCTGCTAGTTGTCATTAACACCTATTATTTATGTGGGGGAGAGAATAAAAATATGATTAATTATGCTGCGTTTTCTAAATTATCTGTGCCGAGACAGGCAAGCAGCTGCCAGCTACAGCAGACAGGAAACCTACATTTGCATGTCAAATGTGGAGGAAAAAAAACAAAAAAAAAAAAACAAGGCGGAGTACAAAAGGGATTTAGTGGGAATAAAGTAAGACAGCTCCGTTTGCGCAGTGATGGTGTGTGTCCGCTACATTGGACCTCAAAAGGAAAATCTGCTGCAAACAACTGGTCCATGTAATTATGTCCTCTATGTAGCTACAAAAGATTAAAGTCTAATGACACGGGTAAAAGTTTTTCACTTTCAGACACAAAGTGTCTACAGACTCTTCTGGACTTATGAGAACCATCCTACTGCAAAACTGGCCTGGATCCACTCTTCTCTACTCTTGGCAAATGGTGTAAATGACTTGCATTATTGAACAATTTCCATTCATTGTAATAAATTTTTGTAGTTGGTACTGTTAACTGCCTTGTTATCTTTGCTTGGGAGCTGTGCCAATCAAAGCGCGACAACCACTGCTCTCTGTCCTCTGACAGTAGGATGCACAGAAACGGGCCGATTTCAGCTTTCTACTCCTAGTGAAAATGAAAAACTTTAATCTAGAGAGCCCAGAATGACCATCTGAATCATTTTACAATACATTTCCAGCAGAACAACAGCTATTTTAAATAACTGATTTTGTGATGCATCACTGACAATTTGAAATATTTATATTTAGATATTCCAGTTTTATATTTGCTGACTTCAGCCAACGGTTAATCCAGTTTGCATGTGCCGTTTATGTGTCAAGGAACATTCTTGTATGGTACACACTTTTCCACACACCTAAACTTAAACGTTACAACTGTACATTTACAGCCATAATTTGCATATGTGATGAAAATAAACCAGTAGGGGTTTGTGTATTGCATGTGTATTGCAAGAATCTGGTGATCCGATACATATCGCGATACACGTCTCGTGATACATATCACAATATATCCCAAGACTTTACCAGAACAAATTTTCACATTTTTTGTAAAGAGTATGACTTAGAAAAAAACAAAGTTATACAAAGTAGTATATGTCTCAAAACAACAAAAATTGCGAGGCTGTCTGAACCAAATGAGACTGAACATTTAACACGAGCTTTTGTCATAAGATCTTGCTGTTCTGTTGCGGTGTAGAACTTCTCAAAGTGTGCTGTGCTGCCAACTAGTGGGCGGGAGTTTAGATGGAAAACAAAAGTAAGACCCTGAAGGATGCTCACAAATAATAAAATATCATCTTGTCAGCATTTTGAATCAATACTAGTATCGACAAATGAAATATGGCGATAAATCACCAAATTGATTTTTTCCCTACACTCCTAAAAAAACCAGGCATGTCCAAGGTCTGGCCCACAAACCAAGTTCGGCTCACATTCAAATTCCCAACAATCCATAGTGGTCCTTTCATTAACTCAAAATGTGGCTCTCAACGTTTTCTACAAACTGTGTGTACGATTTCTTGATTGCAGTTGGTTAAATGACTGTGTAATTGCTGGATAGTTAGCCCCTCCCCCTTCTTGTTTGGCTCCAAGAAGTTAAAAATCCCACAGACTTCTATTGAGAAATAGACAATTATTACACAGTCATTCCATCAGTCAAAATACCAATTCTTGCTTCAATATCTTCTCAACATTTTCTTGTTAATCTAGTTTTTTTTTTTTTTTTTTTAATCCCAAGTTATTCAAAGGACATCACTGACCAATCAGATGCCTCAGTAGAAGCATGTGATGCCCTCTGGCCCCCACATGTTTGACGAGAATAGTTTCCATAGAAACGTGACTCAGACTGACTGCATTGGATCCAAATGGAGGCCCCCGTTTTGTGGAAAAATGGGAGCATTTTGGAGGAACCAGAAGTAAAGCATTTTCTATGGGTGACTATTCGATTCGCCCAGTGATTATACAGTCAATGGTTAACACTTCAGGCCATTGTCGCAGAACTGCACCCTTTCTGGCTTATTTCTTAAATGGGAAATGTAAATAAAAATAAAAACTTCCAGGTCAAGTGGAAATTGGTGTTTTTTTTGTAAAATATGAAAAAATTATGGCTTTTTTTTAAGTAGTTTCATCTCAAGAGGGACTACCAGATAAGACATGCCAACTACAACAAGCTAAATGGGAATGAATGTTGCGAAAAATTGACAGTAATTTTGTAAAAATGTATTTAAATGTATTTATTTCTATATGAAGAAATTAAAAGTATGCAATTCATTTGCATTTCTTTCTTTGCCCTCCAAGACATTTTCATCACACCAAATCTGGCCCTCTCAACAAAAACCTGGAATAATATTTGATGCAAAATGAGAAAACATGTAGGTACAGAGTCAGATTCCTCATTACAAACAGCCAGACAGCCAAACATGTGCTTGCAGAGAGGCTAAACCATGTCAAGCATGATTGCTCCTTCTGTGTTAATAGCAGAGCCAAAGTGATGATCCGAAAAGCGACCAAACAATTGACAGCCCCTGACGCTGCCAAGTTCTTTTAGTCGCCTCTCTTTTTTTCCACTCTTGCTCTGTAATTTGCTTATACACCATAATGGCTGCAGCTTTTTGTAAATCATATCTAATTGCATTTTAACTGCCCAGCGCATTACAAGGGAGCAAAAAAAAAAATAACATAACAAAAACAAGAAAAATGGACAGAATGAGCAAGTAGACTGGAGAAATGACAGTAATTTTACTGGTGGGTTATGACTGTTTTCTGCCATTGTATTGAGCAAGCAGAAACAGGGGTTGGGGGAAAAACCATAGAAAACACTGAATAAAGTGTCCTTTGAGAAGAAATCCCAAGACTGTTTTGAATTCCATTAAGTGGTTTAAGAAAGCCATTAACCCACAGCTGGATAAATAATCACAGTGTGACAAACAGGGAAAAAAAAGCTGAAAGATTAATGGCTGCTAGTAATTTCAACATTTGTACAGTTTATGGAAATCTGATTCATCTGTGAACGGGAAAGTGTATTGGAAAAATTCTTTAAAAAGAAAGTTAGTCATTGACCACCAAGCAAAATTTTTGTTGAAATGGTGGCATTTTTTAATTGGTACTAGAATGTGCCAAGTGCTGAAAAAAAGCCACCTAAATGTTCCAACTGCTTAACATATACTGTTTTACTGAAGTGAGATATGGTTTGCATTTTATATGAAAATGCTCGCCATTGTCAACTATTTTTAGTCATCCTGCCAACAAAATTAGCGTTTCTGGAATGGCACAAGCCATCGCTGGAAAAATGTAAACAGGAAAAGCATCTGTGGCTTTGTTTGCAAGAGTCCCTCCTGTTTCTCTTCATGCCACCTGTCCAGATTCACTGACTGGAGCTAATGCCTACATTCGATTGCAGCAGGTCTAAATATACTTATAGCGTGAAATGCGCATCTCCCAAATGTGCTTACATTTGTGCACATTTGACCACATTGGAAAAGAGCTCCATTTGGACTCCTAAAATGGGGTGTACCACTGTGAAAAGTGTCATTCAGCCTTTTAGCTTCAAGTAATGGACCCGAACGCTGGCATTAGCGCAAATCGGGCTTGCTGAGCATGAGAAGAAGCTGGACTGTTATTTTCCACCTGAAATCAAAAGCATCCCGCCTCGAACCGGCAGGTGACTGACCTTTTAGAACCTGACTTGCGTATCTGATTTAATAATGGATGCCTTGAGAGGGTAAAAGCTCATCCAGACAGCATGTCACCTTTAAATAGTGCGTTTGCTGCAGTGGAAAGCTTAGAATGTGACCAACAGTAGCATTGACTGTCAACAACTTTCATTGACCCATCTGGTTTCTCTGTTTAGAAAAGAAACTTAAGATGGCACAATTCCTGACAAACAAAGAGAACTACTGGGCAGACTCTAGGTCTAGGTGAAGAAATTATAATTAGAACTTTCATTTTGGAGCCGGTTAACACTATGATAGACCTATTTTCACAGCAATAAATCCTAATTACACTGGATGTAAAATTGAAATTAATATGGTTTAACAAATAAGCAGCTTTTGCTCGGCTATGATTGCATGCACAATGGAAGAACAGTCTAGCAATTAAACATGTTCTCCTTTAATTTTATGGAGCCATTACATTATTGAATTACTGTTACAATTGTAGACTTTTTTTCCGTCTTTTAATTTTTTGGTCTTTAGCCCAAATCTGGATTAATTTAAAAAAAATTTAAACACATCTTTCGATTGAGAATCAATTTTAAGATGGAGTGTAAGGGTTAAAAACAATTCACAACGGGTGAATTACAAGTCTTACGCTTCATCCTTCCGTCAATTGAGGTCAAGACCAAACGATACCGATTTTCATAGTCTAAGGTTGAAGGCCACCTATTGCTGATTGAGAGCTATGGCCTCTGATTTAGAGGTCATATCTCTCATTCTAACCGTTTAATACACGACTGCAAACCACCTTAAGTGCACACTGAAGTGCTAAATGAGGCCAGAGAAACAGTATCATCTGATCTAAAGACTAGACCTGGGCCATGATCAAAGATTGTGTACAGAAGCAGTGGCAAAAGGCATCGCTGTTGGAGTCAAACATGCCCTGGAACCAAGACATACATAATGCTAGAAATACAAACCGAGCTCCTGCTTTGGTTGTACAGGGATTTGAATGCCCCAAAACAGAGGATCTTGTACTTCATATTTCAAGAGCGCCTCTCAAATTAAATGCCTGCTCCAAACTCATAAAACAAAAGAAAAATGGTTGCTCAAACTCTCATGAATCTTTAAAAGTCTATGGAGGGTGTAGAGTTGGTTTGCACTGTTCTTCCTGATCAGATGGAATAGACACTTCTCCAGTACGCTAAACTACAGTGTCCCAGGAAGGCTGAGGGATATGATCTCTGTAGTTCGAAAACACCCTTTTATTACCTTTCTTAAAAGAAAAGAATGGCTAGTACCCAGGCCTGTCCCCAACTTCCATGTAACGCCGTTAAGACATGTCAGCAAAGGCAGCCCCTACAACATCCACAAACCCGAAGTGCTTGAGCCAGTTCTCATCTACCCAGGTGCATTACTAAAGGAAGCTCTAAATCTACAGGCAAATCCACTCTTATTCTTTTCTAAGGTGAAGAGCTTTGGGTAATGACCAAACAGATAACAAAACTGATGCAAGTGGGTTCCCTATGCAGGATGTTTAGGTGTGTCCCAATAGACAAAGTCCCAAAAGAAGATGTGGGACATGCTAGAGGGGCCATATCTCTTATTTACTCTAGAGTGGGGTGCCTCTAGCAAGCTGGAGTGAGTCCCAGTTGAGCGAGAGGTCTGGATGTGTCTGCTTTGAATACTGACCATGCAGCCTGCTTCAAAAAAAAGCAGATGTGTGAATGGATAATTAAGTAAATGATGACCTATGCAGGCGCCAGTTGGATAATTTATCAACCACAGACCCACTACATATAAATACAAATTAAACAAAGAAGGACAAAGACATATTTAACTGTATTCATCTCTTAATTCAGAATGAACATGTTCTGAATAATTCAAATGGTAAAATTTTTATATTTGTAGAAATGTATTTTAATATTTTTAATTGTGTTTTTTTTTCTGTTTTGCACCATCTGCCAAGTCCCTGAACCAGTGTATGTCTGGGTGTTGTTTATTCAATGGGACTAGTTATTTCATGAGTTTACCAAAAGAATATTTTAAAAACTGAGGATATTTTCTTTTTTATTTTTTGTCCCTCATCGGGAAGATTTCCTGGCTGCCCAATTGTTTTCATGCAAATGTATGCACCGGCACCACAGCCAAACAGAGTCGACAAGACCAGGTTAAAGTTTGGCAAAAACGTGATCTGCCCTCTGGACACACCTGGTCCTTCAGTAGATGGGCCTCGGCATCATTAGGTATTGAACAGCTGCTGCGTGTAAAAGGTAGAGGAGTGAATAATGTGGACGGAGTGGCACCTAGTTGGGGGGGACGACTCAACTCATTACGAGTCTGTATGGATGCCAAGAAACAAGCACTAGACAGGATGTACCGCCAACTGTGCTGCTGCTGATGCTTGCGGTGAGCAGAAAATATGTGTCTGTTTGGAACCGGGCTCGACAATCCAGCACCAAAGTGGTGACAAGTGAGTGAGGTCTAAACAGTGGGAAGGTTGTGTCCAGGCAGAGACACCCCTGAAGTTAAACTGCTCATTTACTAAATCTAAGATAAAGTAAACTAATGAAGGCCAGTGACAACTTAAAGAAAGTTGATTTGAAGACAGAGCACCTGCTAAACACCAAAACCAATTGTTTCTTGTATAGGGTCTCAATAATTTCACATTACATAAGATAAACTAGAGGGTTTGTTTAGACTGTCTTAAATTCTTTATGTAAAAAAAGTAAGCACAAAAGTCGAACAAACAAGAGAAGCTTTTAAAAAGCCAAAAACAAATTTAACCAGGGGAAAAAAATAAATAAATATCACCCAATTTTTGGCACTGACTGATGACTCAAGCACATTTGTTCTGCAATGTTTTACAAAAAAAATATATATCTGAGCATTTGGCCCAAAAACTAACCAATTCCTCCTTTATAGCCAGCCATAGGCTTCAACGAGATGTTGAAAATATCTTGTTGTCGCGGCATTAGCCTATGCAATACGCATATCAAAAAAGACAGTGTAAATCAATAAAAAACGATTACCACCTTGCCATGTGTCAAAGAGTCCTTAGGAAAGACGTTGAACCCCATATTGCCTATGGTGGAAGGTTGGTGCCAGTGTTCACCAGTGGAGCCACCATCAGTGTGTGAGAATAGGTAAATGGGACTGTGACTCTGAAGTGCCTTGGTCCTTTGAGGAAGGTAGAGTAGAAAAGCGCTTTACAAGTATGCACCGTATTCCTTTTTCTATTATAAAATTCTTCCCAGTGGTCTTTTAATTATGCTGTTTTTAGGCAAAATCAAAAAGCTTGTGTCACTTTTAAGACATTCTATTTGCTCATCGGCTTAACGATTTGGATACAGCCCTATACACATTTGTCCTTAATGTCGTTGCCCAATCAAATGGAGCTCTTTTATATTAGATGCCCGCCTTTACATCATTTGGGAGTTCAAGTTAACTTGATTGTTCTTTAAATAAAACTATTGTAGTAAAAAAGAAATGATTAGTTGTTTTGCTATTTGCTTATGCATTGGAAGTCGTATCGTCAGAGTGTCAATACTCACAATGTCGATCCCTAATATCACAAGTCGCATTGTCACTGCAATTTCGATCCCTATCATTGCAAGCCGTATTGTTATCGCAACGCCAATCACTGATACTACAAGTCGTATCGTCACAGCAATGTCTATCACTAACATTGCAAGTCGTACCGTCCATTGCAATGTTGATCACTAATATAGCAAGTCGTATCAACATCGCAATGCCAGTCACTAATATTGCAAGTCATATCGTCATCGCTATGTTGATCACTGATATCGCGAGTCGTATTGATATCATAATGTCAATCACTAATATCACAAGTCATAATGTCCATCACAATGTCAATCACCAATACTGCAAGTCTTATCATCACAGCAATGTTGATGACTAATATCACAAGTTGTATAAATATCGCAATACCAATCACTAATATTGCAAGTCGTATCGTCATTGCAAGGTTGATCACTAATATTACAAGTTTTTTCCGAGTCTCGACAGAAAGTGTGTGTCTTGACACCTTCACCTGACAGACTGCCGAGTGCCTATTCTGTGTGTTTTACCAACCATCTATTCCCTTTTCACAATGCTTAGCTGCCTTGACATTTGCATTTGAGATTCCAGCACACTGACAAACCAACAACTGTGTGCAGCTCAAAGCCAGTTCCTTCCATTTGCCTGGAGAGGCCTGTGTCCTTATGTGTCCAAGGTCGCACAGATCTGTGCAGGTCCCCCTCTGACAGTAATTACATATAGCCTCTGGAGAGGGAACAACACATGCAAGGAAAATAGAGGGATAAAAGACAGCAGTACTAAAGACAGATAAGGTGTTTGTGTGTATGTGTGAGGGGGAGTAAACTGAGACAATAAAAGATAAATGAATACTGCAACAGATAAAGACCTTAAAATAAACTGAGGATTAAAGACCAAAATCCCTCAAGCTTCTCAGTGGCTTGGAATAAGTATTCCTAATGTGGAATTTATCACTCATTGAGTCCGTGTGAAGATTTTCACATATGGAGGGAAGACGTGCCAGCTACATGTGACTAATTAAAATGGGAATGAGTATAATGCTGACATGACTGCCATATACATGGATACTGCAAACAGGAATTCTGAGACTGTTTCAGAATCACTAAGAGAGCGGATTCTGATTTGAGAAAATGCAAATCCTACAAGGAGTTTTCAGGTTATTTTTAGAAATATAATGCACTTTTCACAGCACATGGTTCCTTTGAGACCAATGTTAGGGTCTGCACACTAATTACACCCATTTAACCTTGAAGAACCCTCTGCAACTAGTTACATTACTGTATTCTATTCATGCTAGAACACATGCCAAAATACACTCACAATCGAGTTCTTTAATGCCAATATTTCTCTTTAAGGCACAGCAAAGTAGCTTAATGTTCCATTCTAAATGGAAACTGCAATATTCATTGATTGTAATAAGTCTTAATCTACTAAAGTTTTAGTTGGGCTGGTAAAAAATTAAATAATCACTTTTTCAATTGAATAGTTTTAACAATTTACAGTTATTTAAAAAATAAGGTAAATACAGTTTTCCTAAATCGGATTAACAAGCTTCAATAACCAACAAATGATGATTAGCAAACATTTGTCAAATGTAGAAGTTTCACTAAAAAATTTGCTTCTAGCTGAGTAGAAAAGATCAAAAGAGTTTCTCACTTCTGAGAAAAGGAAAGTACGGCAATAGTTAAAGTTGTTTGCAGAGATAAAGACAAGAAAGTGGGATGGGTTCTACTCTGAGCTGAAACTGTGATAACAAAAGCCTCCAACACAGAACTGCTCAGGAGGATTTCCACGTCGCTGCATCTTCAAAGTCCCACAACTGTGTTTTGTCTAAATTGTCGAGTCAGTAAAGTCGCTCCAAACACTCGAGTTTGTAGAAACCATAAAAATAAAAAAGCTAGGAAATTATTGCTTTTTACATTTCCTCCTAAAAATGAAAACAACAGCAATAAAGACTTTTAATTGACTACAATATATAAATAAATGGGCTCAGCATTGGAGGAGAATTCCCACAGGCTTTATTTTTTGGAAAATGTCGTACAAAATTGATGACTTCTAGTAGTTTAACGGAGCAACAACGCAAGAAAACTGCTGTAATTCAACTAAACTGTGTTTGGAAGCAAAAGGGACTTTGTGCTGCATCTTCTGATTATTTCCATCTGCCATAAAGAAACCTGGTAAAGAACTTGTTGACAACTACATATAAAAGTTTTAGCATTCTACTACTTCTAAAATTGTTTCATCGATGCTGCAAATGTCAAAACTCAAAATATTAGTATGGAATTAAATCTGTAATAATACTTCAATATTTGGAAAAAACGTCATAAAATAAATCTCGTGTGCATCATTTTTACTTTTATGTCAGATATGGATATTTCCTGTATAAAGGTTTGTACGACTTAGTGGGTAGCCATCAATAAAATTAAAAGACAAAATAAATTGTGATAATAGGAAGAAATGAGAGTCAAATAACACAATAAGGAAATGAGTTAGATAGTGAAGAGTGGTCAGCTTCTGTCTGTCTACCTGCCAGAATTGACCAATTCTTTTGAGATTTTTAAAGTAGTACAAAAGAGTTCAAAGAAAATCCAAGTAAAAATGTCATAACATTTATAAATTCTCTAAACATTAAGTTTGTGACAAATCAAAAATTTCATTTAATCTCTCTTAATATAGTAATAGCCACAAAAATACAATTTTAGAACATTTCTTTACAGACCTACTCCTATGAATATACTTTTGTTTGTCTTGTTTCATCTTTCTTACGTTGGAGGACATCATAAGTACTTGAGCATCCTTTGATTTTTCAAGTTCTCCCACTTATAAATCATAGAGAGGTCTGGAATTTTCATCTTAGGTGCATGTCAACTGTGAGGGACATAATTATAAAAAATAAATAAATATTAAATAAATAGATAAATAAATAAATCCCACTGTATGTTTTTTTTATGTGCATGCTGCTGCTACAAATAAATATTTGAATTCCCTTAGAAAATATATATTAATAAATGGTACAGTAGCCTTTGTTTGTGATTACACGAATCAAACATTTCCAGTAGTTGTTCACCAGGTTTGCACACAAAGCAGGTCCAGATGACCCCACTTAGCCATTAGGGTTACAGGTGAACTAATAGATCTGAGCTCCGTTAAAGGGTAACCAAACACTAAATCAACTTTTTTTGGCTGTTGACTTCTATAAATGGGGCTGTTGGTCATTGCCAAATTTTTTACCATTTAAAATAAACTTGTTTAATTTCTTAAAATAGTCAAAAACCATCTGTATGCTGCCCCCTACAGCTTGAATTGAGGTATTACAGTGGAATTTTGTGATTTGTCAAACCATTTAAGTTCTTGTCGTTTTAGAAGTCCCACATCATGATCTGCAACTCCAGTAATGATGGGAGTCCTGTTCCCCTGCCCCACCCCTCTGACAGGATTTTTACATTTTGGCTGTGGGAGGAGTCAACCTCCAATTTCCTTGTTTGGTTACCCTTTAAAAACATTTAAGTTATTTTGTGGTAATTTCTCTTGGAACAAAATAAAACAGATTTTTTATTTTAATTAACCACACAAGTCAAAAAAACGTCTTTCCCATGAAGCCCCAGCTTAGTACTTCCTTTCACTCACTTTCATCTTCAACTGATTTTGGCACCAGCTAAGTCCTACTAACACAAAAAGCAAAAACCTTTTGGTGCAATTCAATTATAGGTCATCAAAGATTAATTAATCACGTCAGTCATGCAAAATTAGGAGGTGACGGAGTCGATTTCATGGCCTGTCTCAGGTAGGTCTTGGCTTTAATCTCATTGACTGCATCTTCTTCTGCATTTTCTTCATTTAAATCAATAAAAAGCAGCAAAGCCGTAATTTGATCAGCATCATCTTTTGAAATGTTTTCATCACTTTTATACTTGGGCTGAAAACACTGCACAGATTACAAGCTAACTGGCTTCAGTCAAAGCTCATGTGACAACATTAATTATTTTCGTGACGCTTAATCTTAAGTGTTTGAAGGCGTAAACAAATATTAATAATTTAAAGGCTTAGGATCCCTGTGGACTGCAGTCTTTGCCGCTTACTGCTTTTTTTACTTCTGCACAACTCCATTTATTCAGTCGTAAGAACAAGTTGAACAAGTTTGCTCATCTCTCCTGGCAAGGGATGCTGCTGCAAGTGATGTGGTGAATGTCTGAGTGATAGAGGTCATTATCATTCATGAAGCTCGTCTGGATAAAGTGGAATAAAAAGAAAACCCGAGAATCCATCCAAGCTGCAAAGTATGATGAAGCAATCACTGCGGCATTACGTAAAGCAGTGTTTTAACAGCATTTTCAATTAGAATAAATGTCAGCTTTAATATTCCCATTTTTTTTAACTGTGAGATTCTGCACCAGTTTGTTGTTTTCTGTACATATGCCACAATTGCTTAATTGGAAAAGTCAGTGAGCAAAAAGTCGTTGTAGTCTACAAATGAGAGACAGAAGTTACCTGTTTCTACGTCCTGGGCATAAAAGTGAAGGTTGTCTGAGATTTCAGTGACAAATACTGGTCTGTAGTTGGGCACGCGTTCTTTCTCCTCTGAGAGATGCACGACTTCCTCCACGGGTTTCTCCTCGTAGTTTGCCCAGATCTAAAACAGACACAGACAGACAGGTCAGTGGCTGCAGAAATCCACTGCAGTGAAATAAACATTCTCCAATATACAATTTAAAAAAAATGTTTTTTGGATTTACTCCAATAAAAATAGCATTTTTAAAATTCAATTTCTTCGTATTTTTTTTTTTTAAATAGTTGCGGCAAGAGTGGCGATAGAATATATATCCCGATACATGTCTCAGATACGATACATATCGTGATATGTCCAAAGGCCATGCTAGAACAATTTTTAGCTTTTCGGTACTAATCTCAAGTAAAATCTAAGTAGTACATGTCTCATACCATCTGAAAACCGCATGGCTGACTGGACATTTAAACAAACTCTATCCTTGCGAGATCATGTTTTGGTTGTGGTGTAGAGCAGCTCAAAAAGGCTCAGTGTGATGCTGCCAACTAGTGATCGGGGGTAAAAACAAAATAATGCCACATACCAACGAACAAACTGAAATTGAAAGTTAAGAAACTTTTTTACAATTTATTGGTAGCAAGTAAAAAAGCTTCAACATAGAAATTGGCTCAATTCTGGATCACCGACAATCGAGGATTGGATAAATACTGAGGAGGAAATTTACAAAATGGAGAATCAGTCTTTCAGTTAAACTGCAGATGGACATATTTTACAGAATTTGGGCTAAGTGGACGGAATATGTGAAGCCTGTTGATTCTTATACTCTGTAAAGGGGAAAGGAAACTAATTTCTTTATGTATGTATACTAGAAATATGTAAATGGTACAGATTTATGTAACCTGGCTTGGTTAGCTATCCTGGCTAACAAAGTTTTTTTTTCTTTTCTTCTTTTCATTCATATTTTTTTTTAAATAGGATGATAAAGCAACACAATCGGTGCCTATATGTCTACCAATTCCTCTTTGTCAATGTATTTTATCAATAAAACTTAAATTAGAAAAAAGGAAAACAAAAGTCAAAACAAAAAAGTCATACATAATAAATATCGTCTTGCTTGCATTTTAGATCGATACAAGTATCGCCAAACAAATCACGATATATAACTAAAATTGATTTTTCCCTGCACCCCTATGTTCAATTCTGACACACCCAGTGGTAGTGACTAGATTGCTTTCTTCGTCAAAACTCCAATTTTGTTCACGCTTTTTTGTTTGCACCACTAATGTTAGGTTGGGGTTTTGAACATACGTTGAGGGGCTGTTAGCTAAATGAAATGGGAAATGGGGCGGGCTTTCACCGCAGCAACAATCTGATTACAACTCAAGTCCTACCTAACCTTTGTGCTACTCTAGGTATGATGACATTGGGAGTGGGGTCATGTGGACCCCACAAACAGGTGCTGAACTTTTTTTTTCTTCAACGAGTTTTGATTTTCACTGGTGTCCATGGGAGTCATCTGGACTCCATAAGATGGCACAAGGGAAAAGGGAACATTTTAAAAAAGATCAAAAGATAATCAGAGTGAGACCTTAAGTGTCTGAGAATCTGCACACTCATACTAAGTAAACATCTTTATATTTTTCACAAATGCCTCAAATATTTTCCATTCCTGCCTATAATTATACAGTGTTCTTAACTTTTATATTAGTTTTTGTCTACCTAACTTTCGTAACATTCAATTAAAAAAACATTTAAAGTTTCAAGAACAAAAAAGTGACAAAAACTTTTTTTTTGTCCAATTCTGAACACTAACAAAGATAAAGTTAGTCCCAGTTTGTAATTAAAAATAAAAACATCACAAGAGTGTTGGAGGATACAGTCAAACAATGTTCTCCTCCAAGCAAAGCAGCTCCCGTTTATGAGTGTGTAAGCAGGTTACATCCTTTTTGAACTGCATCAAGGTTACTTCTCTCTCCTCCCCAGGAGAAACAGAGGGCAGGAGGCTCATTAGGGAGAAGTGCTTTGCCTTGAGCCACATATCAAACTGCATGGATGTCGGCAGGTGTGCTCATGTGTGTATGTGTGTTTACCGGGTGCAAATGTTGCAGCACAAAGAGTGGGTTGGCTGTAGAAACTGTGCACATTTTCAAGACTAGGACAGGATTAAGCACGTGCATTAATAGAAGATGGTCCAGATGACAGGAAAACATACAACCGAGAATTCCTTGTGAATTCATTACTTGAGAAGACGAGGTCTGGCCGGGTGGCCGGGTGGGTGGGAAACTCGGAGGTCAGGCGGTGCAAATGAGCTCCAGGGTGCTTGAACTTTTGGAGGAGTCTACGGCACAGCTGTCGTGTGCTCCTGTTGGCTATTTAGAAAACTTTTGTTGTGAAATATTACCAACAAAGCCCAAGATCATACGTAAGGCAATAAACTGGAGTGCTCACAGGCTCAGAGAACATTAGTAGCCAATTATAGACAAAAAATGCCCACTTATAAATGTTGAACACTTTGTAATGAACCCGACTAAAAAACATGAATCCGCTTTTAATGAACCCAGAAGTTCCAGTTAAAAATGACTATTTAGTTTCTAACCAATTGATGTAAGACGGCATTCTGATTTAATCAAAACCAGCCTCTACTAATTTCTATGACGCATTTATTGAGGCAAAGACTTCCCATTATAAATTCCCCTCAAATGACCTTTATTACAATAATTAATTGGGGGCAATATTGCTTAAAACCTGAGGATCAAAATGATTTACCAAAAAGATGAAAACGGGCTTTTGTGCGCCGTCCAAGTCCGCCATTAGAGACAATAAAGAACCCCCGTCTCTTTTTAAGTCCAAATTTATGCACATGTGCACACACGTACACACGCACACGGTGCCCAAGGCTGATGACCTTCTTTGAGCAGCCAACTGTCCTGTTTGTTCCACTTGAATGCAGGTATGTGACTGCTGTTTTTCTCACTGCTCTGCAACTGCAGACAGACACATGAGCCACCAAGCAACCAGGTACGGAGAGTTAAAAAAAAATCGAGAAGACAAACAGAATTTTTACAGGCAAACCCCGCAGGCGCTGAGGACACAGTGAAAACAACTTCTTAATAACGGAGACTTGCAGTCCACTTGATTGGCTTTAAACAGAATGCCTATCCTAATGGGAGAACATGTTGATGGGGATCTTCTTAAGCCGAAAAAAAAATACATTATTGGGTCATTTTGTCATATTCACGTTACCAGTACGGTTGCTTTTATTGTATCGTCATGCAGCTGAGAAGCTGGAATAGTATTGGCCCACTTAAAGAACTCCCCGTGGGCAGTGCATAGATTCTGCTTTACCTCAGTGTACGTTACAAAAACACAGAAACAGTGTTTTAGCCGAGATTTTCTTACTGGAATGTAGAAGCTTCCCCTCTAACATAAAGCAGCAGGGGTCTCCCTTTGCCTCATGTTCTATCAGTTCATTCAGCACTTTGCTGCCCTTGTTACAAAGGAACGGCTGCAGCAGAAAAGTACAAAGATACTTGACTTGTCTGGCATTTCAAGGTGTTCCGTGTGACACAATAGGGAAATGTGTCTCATGAGGAAGCTGACAAGCAAAGACAGAAAAGGCTGGACTACAAAGGAGCTGTTTATGCTAAGAATAAAAGCCTTTTGTTGTAGACTTTGGGCTTTGTAACAACATAAACATTCAACATACACAAAAAAAAAAAAATATTTGTAGGAAAGTAAAACCGTTTGAAAACACAAATGACGCGGTGGCAGATCAGAGGCAAGAGATCAGAAAGTCTCATTTCCTGCAAGATAAACCTATTATTTACATCAAAGCGGCCTGATGGAAATCAAAAGAGATATGTTTATCCTCTAGATACCTATAGGCAAAGTGGTCACCATTTTCTATTCAGGGGATTTTCAGATCGAGTTGAGACTATAAGAATAAAAAGATTGCTCAAGAAGTTTAAAGAAACAAATGGTGAATAGAGCCACACAGAAGCCGGTCTTCAGGAGCTTGTCTTCTGTCTTGGACTTTCCATAGATCCCTTGTTAATTCATTACCCAATCACAGTTTGAAGAGACCTCAAATCAATAACACTGTGTTATTCATAAAAGTGCCCTATGTGAATCAATTTATCCCCTATTATGCCGCTGATGAATAACCCTTGGAAAGAATGGGTCATTAATTCAGTGGAGCGCTTTTTTCCCCTCCAAGTCGCCATATTTGCTTAGATTTTTGATTCTGCTTAAAATGGTTAAATCCCAGTACATTATGGAAAAAATGAAAATTTTTAGGATTATTTGATGTTGTTACAAGCAACATAAATTAACCTTCCAATAAACAAGTAAAAAAGATAATGTCACACTTCCTATAAAACCATGTTTTAAATCTGCATTGTTTAATATAAATATAAATCCGAAGTCATTCCCTACGCCTACGGTTCCTCCCTATTGCTCAATTATAAAAGACTTAGGGATGAGTATCCCTCTGCCCAAAGGGTAATCTTGTCAAATTTAAGTAATGACTTTTTGTTTAAGTTACAAAACCGATGCTATGTATTTTCCAAACGCTGGCAGCAACGTGCTAACGTAGATTACTGGATTCCATGACATCATCGATATGTAGTTAAATCTGGATTTAAAGACACTTTGTATCCATAATTCTCCAATTGCAGGGCTAAATGTAGAGGTAGGATGAATTTGGATTTGGCCTTGATGTTTTCAACATTATTCTTGATTTTAGCGTCAACTTTTTTCTTTAAAAGCAATAAAGGGGGTCGCATAAATCTGTGTTTTTGTTAATCTTCCATGCCTAACCCTAAAGCACCATCACCTGAGCAAAGGTATTTGCATGATATTCAATATGTTGCATTTTTCTGAGAGTCATGGATTCCTGGGTAAAATCTCACATGTCCCAGAATGGCTGGACCAAAGGCCAAGTTTCTACCATCATTCAGGACTTTTTTTGTTCTCAAATTCCTAATTTTTCAGTAATTTTCAAGAATGTTTTTAGAAACTTTGTTTTCATTTTCCATTTTGTTACATATCCCACAATTGAAAATAGAAGAAATCTACTCTGTTTTTATCTATTTCTTATGAGAAATATATTTTATTCTGTATATTATATAGAGTAAAAACTAACCAGCAAAAGTGATGGTGTAACCGTCTATAGCAAAAAGTGTTCTAGTTAAAAAATGCTTTTTTGAAAACGCGAATTGAAGACACACTAAACTGTTTTTTTACTTAGCTGCTTCAGGTCAAGTCCAATGAATGCATCAATAAGTCCAAACCGATATGTCAAAAAAACTAAGACAAAACTCTTCAAAATAAAAAATTGAAGAAAAAAAATCTGTTTACTGCTCACATATATAATTATTTTCTTTAGAGCAGTAGCAGAGAAATAGAAAAAAAAATAAACGTGCTCATTATTGCAAATGTATAACAGTATGTTAATCAATGTTGCTGGATGAAGCAGCAGAAAGGTGCATGACCCTAGATTTCCTGTTTCTCCAATATGCACGCTGCATCGACTAAACCATTAGACACTAGAAGTGTTCAACAAGACTGGTAGCTCAAAGAAAGACACTGCAGTTCATCACTTATTCATCACTCGTCCTAGGAAAAAATGAAAATTTTATTTCCAACAAAGAAATGGCTTTAATTTGTTACCAATCCTTTAAGATGCTATATTTGTGAGAATAAAACATTGGTAATAAAATATGAGATTGTTTCCGTTTGGCTTAACATATCAAAGAACGCTAGCGTTTTTATTTATATTCTAGAAGCAATTCTGGAAAAGAAGGTCATCATCATTGGAAGAAAACTATTCATTTCATTAAAAGCGGCATTGAAGTTTAGGTCATTTTGATTTAAATTGCATAATTGTAAAAAAAAAAAATACATTTCTTTAATTAGTATACTGAATATAGTTTTGTTTACTTTCTTAGCCACATCATTTCAACAGGGATTCTAAAAACGAATATTTATTAGTGTCAAATTTAGATGGGATTAAGGACCCTATAACAAACAACATGATTTTAATGAGTTTGATTTTTCTGAATCATCTTTTAATAAATGCTGCCATTTCTAATGAGAAACATCTTAAAGTGTGTGGTTAACTAAATAAATAAAACTGCTTTATAAAGCAATCTTTTATAAAGTTTATCTAATAAAATAAAATGCTTAAATGTGTTCTCCACCAGGCCATATAACCAGTAATAAAAAGAGGAAAAATGTGCATCTTTTTATTCCCTTTGCTGTAAAGTGCAAATGTTATTTTTCAGTGTTGTCATTTGAAGCTTAAAAGACTCGCCGTCTGTGACTAATGTATTGAGGTGGGTGTCTGATAAAGCTGATAAAGGTAAAACACAGCTTTAGCGACCAAAAGGTTCTTTACCTTGGTCCTTGTTATTTGATTCATTGACCGTTTTATAATGATTGGATTGCACAGGACGCAACACGCTCAGGCAGTTTCTGCTTCGACTTCCAGCTCAAATGGGCGGCGTTTCCTTGTGAAAACAGACTGTATTGATCTTTATTGGACAGTGAGATGAGTGACATGCAGTAGTAGAGCAGCCACTCTTGTACACAGAGGTAAAAAGTCTGTAAAGTGATGCACTGCTTGGCTCATAAAAAGCCTGTCATCCAGGTTAAGCAGAGCCGTTAATTCTGCACAGTAACCCTGAGTGTACAGGGTTACTGTGCAGGGCATTATCTTGGTGGCCTGAGAAAGAAAAGCAGCTGTAGTGAAAGCAGAAGATTTAGAGGACTCGGAACTGGAAGTTTGAGAGTTCTAGTAATTTTTTTCCCACTGTTTGAACCCTGTAATCCATGCCATCTGCCTGTCCTCTAACCAACACGCTGGGATATGCAAACGCTGATGTGCGCCACGCCGGCAACCTTTGTAAAATCGTCCAGGTCTAAACAAGGTGCTTGGAAAATCATATGGGAATGCTTATCTGACTGTAGAAAAGGCTGTGATGACTTCAAACAATGAAAAATTTGAAGCCACGGGTAAGATATGAACAAGAAATGAGTTTATCACAAACCAACTGAAAACAGCAAAAGAGAATTTTACAAGATGGTATTTTATTTTTAATTAGTTGTTTTTTTTTAACACAATTTGAACATGTTTGCATTTTTACTCTTATTTAATGAGGTAGGTAAACCTTTATAGTCCAAGAATCTGCAACTGATGCTATTTGGCTGCAAACTACCATAAACATCAATATCTGTATCAGCCCCAGACAAAAATGGGACTCTGCCTTAAAATCTAAGTCAGCACTGCCTTTAAGGGTTGATATGGGCTGTCTGTAAGTGAAAAATGTCTAAGCAGGTGTAACAACAAAATATCAAGGGGCGTAGCCCACTTAATGAGCCCTTACAGTAAAAATGTGCCTGTACAGTTTTTTTCTACACGTATGCTGTTAGTGAACATATACATAAGTCAGGGTAAATGTTGAGAAGTCAGTCTAAGCAAAAAGATACCTAGACTTCCCTGTCCCCGGCCACTTCCTCCAGGTCTTCCTGGAGGGACTGCAAGTCATTCCCTGGCCAGCCGAGAGATATAGTATGAATGAATAACGGCGGACTTGGCTCGCCTTGGCAGCATCGTGCAACCTCCCTTAGCCTTACAAATACTTCCTGATGCACTTATCACATGCGTGACTAATGATACGTTTGATTTTCATGACGTACGTTGAGGTTGCTGCACAAGCCTTGAGTGAACAACAAGGCACATCTCCCTTTAAGATGTGACCGCACCTCTCTATGACCCTTTCACAGACTTGGACAACACAAAAACCCACAGCATTCATACATGTGAATAAGGGTTAACCACCTCTGCTGAACAAATGAAGACAACTTTGAGTAGAATCAGAAAAAATTGACCACGTTAAAGAGACACGCTAGCATTTCTTACTCTGTCTCATTTATGCATTTGTTTCAACTCATTTGTTTGAAACACTTGTAAACTACATCGTGGCCCATCTTTAAGAAAAAAACCTGATCCACTTCAATAACTTTGAAACTTAAAAGAAAAACTTTTGGCATAGAAAAAAGTTTTTTTTTCTAGAAGTCAGTATTGATTGTTGAAAAAACCAGTGATAATGGGAAAAATACCCAAAAAACTATTCTGAAACAACCAAATACACAGAGATCTGTTTAATCAGTTGATCCTCAGTCCACTAATAAAATCCAAATACTCATCCACACTTGGCCAAGCCAAACCACAGTGAGGGCAAAGAAATAAAGCAGGAGACAGTCGAAAGAATGAGTCTCTTAGATGCGGTTACTTAGCAGATAAATTATGTATTAAAACTGCACAGGTGGTGTGGGACAAGCTTTTCAGGTTAAGGGAAGGAGCAGAGCTTCTGGGGAATTCATAACAACAGAAGAGCAAGTGAAGGAGAGAGCGGCGAGGAGAGAGAAAGAGATACTGCCGAGCTTTCTATCGGAGCCAACAGATGTTCTCCCATCAAAGAGGCAGCAGGCAGGCGGCAAGACTACTCAACCCCAGCTTAGGCTGCTAATTTGACCTCAACGTACACCGCCACACACAAGCATTGCAATTCAAAGGCTTGTAAACAACCCCGAGGCAACTGTGGTGGCGACTTTGTACGCGATTTAAATCGACATAAGTTGATCCACTTGTGTGTGCTGGTTGGTGGTGGGCGGTTACCTGTCAGTTCTTTGACACAATAATATTAGCAATAAGCAGTGATTGGTGCTATAAAAGTGTGAGCCAAATGAGGGCCAACGGGGTTACCATAGAAACAGAGCAAATGTGTGCATAATCAAAGTGATTCTCGCAAACCCAAAGAAAGCTACCTGCGCTAATGTGCTTAGAGGTGCCACCCTTCCCAGTTAGCATAAAAGACCCGACAGCTGAGCAAAGACTGGAGCTCGCACACACAAACACCATCCCCAGAGGAAGTCATTCCAGCATACGGAGCCTTATATCAATCGGCCTGTTTTCCCCAACCAAAGCAGCGGCTGTGTCTTTTGGCTGCCGTTAAAAGATGATCAAGCAGACAAAGATCACAGCAAACACAAGAAACACAGGGAATAAGCAAGCAATTAAAGTGAACCACTCCAAGCATGAGAGTAGATGACAGACTCCCATTCTTCAAAGCAGTGGACAAAGAGGGAGAGGAGGTAATGGAAAATATTCAAAATATAACAAATTCAAAAGAAGATATACAAATTCATGTTTGTTTCCAAATAAAACCCAGATTACACATTAGACTCGCAGTACATCCAAAGATTTTTGCAGGATTTAGCAGATTGGTCGGCTTTATGCTCAGAAATAAGCACTCCTGCAAAAACACCAGCTGCCACTTTAAACAGGAGACTCGTTTCAATCCAGCTGTTTATTTTACGAGACCTATGATGACTTTGCAGATTAACTGATGGGATATCAAGCTGAACTTTCTCATGCGTACAATTATGACCACTTGCCTTGGGAATATGGAGCCTTAGGCCGAATCCGAATCCCCAACCTTTCCAATTGTAGGGCATTTGGAGGGGTATCAGTGTCTGAAATTGTTTTTTTTTTTAAGTGTTAGAGATTTTAGATTGTGTATCCCTCCGCTGTACCGCGGATGAGAATTGCATTTCTTCACGTGGGTGTGCTCTGAAGCACAGACGTGTAAATTTAAATGTAAGTAATAACTTTTTGAAGTGATGGCAGCTCTGTAACAGATAATTGGAGAATATTGATGACATCATTGTGTATTGGTGTATTGGTATTATGTTAAACAGTTTGTTTCTGTTGATTTAATTTGATAAAAACAGTTTATTCAAATCTTATATCAAATAATAGTTTGTAGAAATTTTACTTTTTTTAAGTTTTCTTTTACTCGTATTTTTTATTTTTTTTTAAGTTGATAGAGGTTTTAGACACTATATTTTCAGTTATTTTTATTGTATGACATATTAATGTGAAGACATTTGTCCGCATCTACATGTAACGACTTCAAAACAAATCTCAGTTCTGCCTTCATCTTCCTGGGAACCCAAGATCACAAACATACAGCTAAATCCTTTGTGTCCTAAACAGCATAACTGATTGTGATTTACCCTCAGTGTACGGACTGAACACAACCACCGCCTGTTCACTCCTCGCTGCAAGTAAAATGCTGAAAGATAGATTTAGGACTCTCGAGTCTTGTTGAACCTTTTTGTGTGCATTTCTTGGAAAATTGGGTACAAACTAACATCACTTCTTTACAGTCCATTTTCAGAAAAAGTTTTGTGACAGTAACTTTCAGTGCAGTTTTTCTTTCAACTGAAAACAAAACAGTATGGTAGGATTAAAGGGTAACCAAACCATAATCAACTTTTTTTGCTGTTAACCTCTATAAATGGTTGAACTTGTGTAATTCTTGAAAATATATTCAAAAACCACCTGTGTGCTGCCCCCTACAGGTGGTATTACATTTGAATTTTGTGATTGGTCAACCATTTAAGTCCCACTTCATTTCAGAAGTCCCATGTCGTGATCTGCAGCTCTAGAAATGATAACTGTTCCCCAGCCCTCACCCCTCTGACTGGATTTTCAAACTTTGGCTGTGGGTGGAGTCAGCCTCAAACTTCCCTGTTTGGTAACCCTTTAAGGACTTCAGGTGCTACATCTCTAACACCCTCTGGCTCTTCCTACTGTGCAACCGTTCCCAGAGAGAGCATTTGTGTGTTAAGCTCAACACCTATATGAGATTTCCTCACGTTTCCTTACTGCAAGTCACCATTTTTCACTCTAAAAGAAGATAAGGCAACTAATAAATTCTGCAAATACGCAACAGAAAGACAATTAAATTATCTGATTATCAAGCAACGCGGGATGCCACATTGTTTCCATGACGACTGCTTTTACTCATAGTGGCATCGCTGCACTGCTGCTCTCAGTGGAAGAAGCCTGATCATAGCTGGTGGGGACTAAAACTGACAGAGAGGTTAATATGCCGGTGACAAGGAGCAGCAACTGGGAAGGAAAGAGGGGGGACAACATGATGGTGAGGGAGAAGAGGGCAGGACTAAAGAGACAAAACTGACATTATCATTATATCACAAGAAAAGGCCATTCTGATCCCATTTGATCTCATACTTTAGATTTTAAAATAATGGCTTTAATCAGCTAAATGATGGAGATGTCAAAACTTTCCATCGATCAAGTTCAAATTTTTAGAGTTACATACATGCTGGGAAATATAACAGCATCCATGATACTTAAAGCTTCTTTTTACTAAAGCCTTGCTCATAAATACTTACCAAAACACTTAAACGCTGTACAATGAACTCATTCTCTGACCAGGAGAACAACTCTATGCTCTTACGAGCCCTTATTGCTATATTTTTCAACAGCAAGAATCACATCACAAGCAGCAAAAAGCAAACAAACACAAAATACTGATGTGTGTGGAGAAAAAGAGAGAAGCTTTATGAAAAGAAAACTAGCACGACTGCAGGAATCGGAAGTGCATGGATGACAAGATCCTGTTTATGTAACGGTCTCTCCCTCAGGCGTGAGTGCACAGAGAAACAGACAGAAACTCTAAAATGCATCAAAAAAAAAAAAGAAAAGAAAAGAAAAACACTCCTAAAACTAGTAGGAATGTCCCAGTTCGTGGTGCAGAGGTTTTCTGCAACCCAGCAAGGCAAAAGAGTAAAAAAGCACTGACCTACATTATATGCAATACTTGACAAAAAACAGCACAGAAAAAGAAAATAAGTTGCAGGAACATTTTTACTTTTAGTGACTTATTAGTACAACTTGTTCCATGATAAATAAAGAGCAAAATACAACAAAAAACGTCACTAAAAACAGCTTAAATGAATAGTAGTCTTAGTGTATATACTTAATAGTGTGATAAAACAGAATAAAGAACGTATTTACCATCTATCCAGATGCTAAAAAGCCAAAACAGAAAATCTGTGAATGCAGAATGAAACACACAATTAGGCTAACTAATGAACTGAACTAATGATCATCACAAAGTTGCATAACCCGTACTCTAACCCAGTCAGCCACTGTAACCCTTAAGCTTCCCTTATTAGCAGCATCTGTCTCGCATTTTGTTTATTCTTGTCTTCATACTTGAAGGAGTAGCACCCCGTGAAAAGGAACCTGCATTCTCGTATTACAGCCTCTTCTTAGTGTGTTCAATCTCCCAACACTACCAAAGACAAATTATGACTCGGCTATGAATACTACATACGTTGATAGTAAAGCAGTTTGAATTTTAGAGTAAATTGTGTCAGGATTAAAAAAAAAAAATTCAAGATCTGAACAAAGTACACACAAAGGAAATTGAACCACAAGTGTTTTAAATAAATAAATACATTAATTATTCAATTCAATTTGTATTCTCTTCACTATGAAAGGCCAGATAGTGTATGCCGATGCACTGATTAATAGATAGGAAGCTTATCGAGGGCTCAGATCGAGAAAATGTAAAACTGAGCATGCTAATAGAGTTGGAAGACAAAGAAATTAAAGACGAGACAAGAAAGGCAAAAGGGAGTGGTGGTGAATATATAGTGAAACAAAAGCAAACGTATAGAAAAGACTGAAACAGAGAAAAATGCAGGGGACACTGGGGACCCCGTCAAGATGCTAATCGAGAAAAACGAATTAGTAAATCCATTTAGGAATAGAACTGGCTGCTCAACCAAGAACAGCCTGCCAATATGTCTATGTGAAGGTATTAAAGAGAACTGATGAGGCATTTGAAGCCAACCAGTAATACACTAAGATTTTTCTTTTTTTCCTATAAATGGAGGTCCACAACTTTTAAACCTTTTTTCAGTAAATTCCTGTATAATATTGTAAAGGTTCAACAATTATTTCTGCAATTCCAAAAAAAAAAAAAAAAAAGCTGTCTCAACATGCCCGTCAGGTAGGTACTTTTTTCAATGATGTGGTAAAATCCAGGAATGCAACAATACAGTTTCTTTATAATTTGGTCCAAACCTTAATTTTGAATCATAGTTTTGTTTCAGTTTGATATATTAATTGTGTTACAAAGAAAAATAAAACCACAAAAGTTCTGAGAAAATATTGAAAAAAGGGGGAAAAAGCCTTTCAGTTGGCCAATACAAAGAGTCTAATGAATCAAACAAAATCAAATGTAATAAAACAAAGTCTTTTTAAATCTAGCATAAATTGGACACTTTAGCCATTAACCCAGTAGAAATGCATTTTCCTCACAATTCAATTAAATGGTAGAACATACGCTTCGTTTTAAACTGACAATTGTGGCATCCCTACATGCCCAATGTTGCAATTAGCCCCGTTATTTGGCAAAAACAGACATTTTGGTGCAATAAAAATCTGTTCTTTGGTCATCAGCTCTCAGAAATCTGTAGTTGATACAAAAACATTTTTTTTTAATAGTTTAATGATTATACTTAAATTCCAGAGCTCCGACTACATATTTAGGTACATGGTTTGTACAAGTTTCTTTAAGTTCAATTTAAGACTTCAAGACCTTTTTAATGCCAAGCATATGAAAAATTAAGACCTATTTCTTATTATATTTCCCATTTTATTAATAATTTCCCATGTTATTAAATATATTCATCTGTTCCCACTTTACTATCTAAACTGTAGCTTCTTATCTTGTTTGTGGTCTTTGTCATGATCCTTTTTTTTAAACCGGCAGAGCGCATTTAGCGTAGTAGTTAGTGCAAATAATTGGTTCTGCCACTGTTTGTTTAAATTATTTGATCTGAAATAATCATGGTTGAAAAATTAAATTTGACAAGAAAATGTATATCGGAGAAGTTTCAAACGGCATGATTTTTAAGGCTCAGGTATCAAAATTCAAGAATTTAAGGCTTGTTAAGGGATTATTTAATGCTTTTAAGACTTTTTGAAGACTCTGTGGGAGTGCTGTAGATAAATTAAAAATAGATACCAATAGTTTTTTGGAAAGTTGGACAATTTTTCACTGAGCTACTAGAACTTTACAGTTTAGGCTGAATGGGTGCAACATCCAACTTTTGGGCTGCTAACAGAAATAGTACACTACACACAACACCAACTGCAACAGTAAAGAAAATGTTAAAACAATGTCAAAAACAGTCTTGCATTACATCTACCCATTAACTGTATATGAGAACTGGACAGAGTGACCCCTCCCCTTTTATGTTCCAACAGGAAGTACCTGCCTGCTCCAAGAAGCCAAAATACTATAGACTTCCATTGAGAAATAAACAGCTATTACTCAGTCGTTCCATTTGTCAGAACAACCATTCTTGCTTTGATACATTTTTCTTAACATCTTCTTGGTAATACTACTTTTCTTTTCATATCACCTCTTTATCGCAAGTTACTCAAGTTAATAACTGGCCAATCAGGAGCCACAGTGAAAGCATGTGGTGCCCACTGGCCCCTACCTCGAACATTTGACAGTTTTTCTAGAGCCGCTCCAGTATTTGCCCTAGAAACGTGATTCGGTCAGACTCGGATCAATCAATGCCAACTGGCACCAAATGGTTGCATTCGTATCGCGGAAAAACGGCGACTGAATTGGCTTAATTTCACTATGAGGGACGTCCCACCCAGCTCTGTCTATCTCTATTTACAGTCAATGCATCCGCCCTACCAATGTGTGTATAATGTGATGTAATATGGCATTGTAAGCACAATAACAACTTCAAAGTTATACTGCTAGAAGTCTCTATTGTAAGACACAGAATAACATTTATAGGTAAGCAAAAAACAAGAAAAAAAACCAGAAGCTCACTGTCCAGAAGGCATCATCTATTGCTTTGGATGTAATAACACCCAAACATTTGTTTTTAAGGATAAAAACAGGTTATTGACCTCAACACAAAAATATAAAGCTGTGCTGTTAAAGGAGAGAATTATAATGAAAGTTAATGTAGAGGGAAACAAATGAGGTTTCCTTTGTGACCCAAAGTAAATGGAATAATTGTGGCTCTGAGCCGCAGCCCTAATAAAGGTCAAAGTGGGTGTAAATGACTACAACTTGCCAAAGTCTTTCATTTTACTGCAATTGTGTTTTGCTTCTTTCCAGATTAAATAAGGATGATTGGAGAGGCCACCAAAAGTGTGTAGGCTGGATATGAATAAAAATAAAACAAATGCCAATCATCTGCAGGGAGATTTCTTATCGTTTTTCTACTACAACAACAATGTGTCGTAGGTTTTAGTTTATATTAATATTCTTTTAGAGGTTATTTTTGTAGTATTCGTTGTGTTTCGGGTCATGAGTTATATATGTTATTGGAGGGGTGGGGTAAAGCACTTCGAATTGCGCCAAGCACGAGAAGCGCTTTTTTAGAAATAAAGTTTGACTGATATCGACTGTGCTTGTGTCTTTGCTCCCATTTGACCCCCAACACTAGGGTGCGATAAAATATCAATATTGCGATTTATCCTAACATTAAGTCCTGTGAATGATTCTTGATGGGTTCTCAACAAGCACCGGTCATATATTTTTGTTTGAAGAGGCTGTAAAGCGTCATACACGTCATTTTTTGGTGAGACGTTCATTCAAAGGGGTTGCGTGTTCCTGGACACCAATGTGCCAGGCAGCTACTTTAATTAATTTTACTCTGTTTACAAAATGTTTACCAAGTAGTGGCTCTGCTGTTAATGTTTACTATCGTTAATACTGAATTAATTCATAATTGATAATCAAAATTCAATTGGTGTCAAAGTTTGTCAAAGAGATATTACTGATTTCAGCAATGTTGCACAAAAGTGTCTTATTGGTTTCGCAAAATAAGATAAGTTTTTATTATGATTGTGCTCCAGCAAAAAATAAATAAAATATATTTTTCTAAAAATATGTGTTCTATGTAATGCGAGTTAGAGATGTTTTTTTAACCAGTTATCACGATATCAATATCGTGAGGAATGTATTGCGTATTGCATTGTATTGTGAGGTATCCAGTATTTCCAGCCCTACCCAAGACTAAAGTTTAGATCTTTTTTTTTTAACCGATTGAAATTGTTCTTGCGTTGCAGTTTGAGGTCAGATGTGACAGCTATGTTCCAAGGTTACTGTCAGATTTGGACAGTGATTTTGCTGGAGATTGGAGACAGTCAGCAAGAGTAAACCTCTGGAAAAACCCAGCAAGAAAGTGTTCCCTTAGTGTGTCCCTAGAGGGACTAGTGAGAAAAAAAGAAACTGACTTATACACAAACTGGAGTCACTGTAAGCACTTTGTTCTTTAATCAGCAGAGACAGAGAAGGAATTGGGGCAAGGCAGAGACAAAAAAAACGAACAAAAAAAAACAGGGAAGACCCAAAACATTACAGTCAGGAAGAGTGGTGAACCTGAGGATGTGTGCAGATGTTGGACTCCCAACAACCACCATGTAAGAGACGTTCTATGCCTGAATCTCACCTTTTTTTCCCAGCCTTATGCCTCAAAGGCGATGGAAACCGCCTGAAATATTTCTGCCACGATGAACCAGAGGAGGACGCAAACCTGCCCCTGAGGACCTCTGCCAAGAGCTCACAAGAACCCTGTACATGCCGGAGGACGCAAAAAGAAAAGGGGGCCAAGGACATTCAGACAAATGTATATTTAAAAAATATCCACCAGCTAGAAATGGTCATAAAACTCAAGAATTTGTAAGAATATAAATGCCAAAAATCAACCTGCCGACCAGAACAAGTAAACCACATGTACAAGGAAGTCATATGTCCTGGTCACATGCTACATCAAGCAGAATATTTTATCCGAGAGTGCTTATTCCCCAGAAGTGAACCGATGTCCTTGTGACAGGATGCATTTTTCAGGTGACATTTTCCAAGTTAGCATGTAATTCTGCAACTCATGTAAATGTATAATTCAAGAGGCAGGAGGCGAGACTGCTGAGGTTTTACAGTGCACCGTGGTTTCTTGCTCAGGAAAAACGAAAAAAAAAACAACAACTTTGTGCCCTTGACAATACAGTTGACCGCCATGTGCCGACCAGCAAGTCCTGCGTGTCACATGGAAAGTGAGGCAGATCAAAATAGAAAGAATATTAGTGTTGATTTCAAAGGGAAGTGAATGGATTTCGACAGACTGCTGAACTTGCAAGCTCGGAAAAGGGGGGGAAAAGGAAGATGAAGACGACGAGGGAGCTGGGAGTTGGGTGTAAATAACGTACACATCACTGCGTCCACTGATCTCTTTCTCCGTCTTGCAGTCTCTGCCTCGAGGCACTGCGGGTCCAGCTTGCCGACTAAAGTGGGGGTGGTGTCCCCAGAGAGTGTGTGCATGCGTACGTCTGTGTGCACCGGCTGTCTGCACAGAATCAAAGCGTGTTTGAGTAAGCAGAAAAGAGACAGTGAGAGTATGGTGTGTGCACGTGTGGCGCCTCCTTCCATCTGCAACCAAGTTTGTGTGTGTACAAATGTGTACACAGCACACTGATAATCAGATTATGTAATCTTTTAGCCTTGTGAAAAAAAAAACCTCTGTCAGCTCTTTGCTTCGGTTTGGTTGGTGGTTCACTTCATGCACAAAACGCAGATAAGAAAGACGATGGCGCGAGTAAATGCACCTGGCATAGAAACAACTGAACCTGTCAGTCACAGAATAGAAAATGCATTGCAACTGAAGCTTGGGAATTATCTGTGAATAAAAGCACTCTGTCCTCTCCATCGTTTCAGTGATGCCTGACCACTCTCATTCAGACCACACTGCAGGCAATAATCTGTCCTTGCTGTGATCTTGTCCTTTTGCACACGCCAAAAAAAAAAAAAAAAACCTCGAAACCGTATTAGTGTTCATATTTTTGTAGAAAGATGAAAAAGAAAAATATTTCAACAAAATGCTATTATTTTCTATAGAAAAACATTTGGAAAAAAAAAGAATTCAGTTAAATTGATAAAATATTATAAATAGTGCAGATGTCATTTAAAATGATCTTACATGTATATTATAGATGCCATGAGGGATAGTTAGGTTTCCTGTGGGAAATTACTTATTTTTACAGATCTAAAATATTTACTATCACCAGGATAAAAAACAGTAGTTAGGAATACAAAAGATCATAAAATACTTTTTTTCTTTGTGTTTATTTAATTCTGTTAAAAAGACACTTTGATGAGAATGACGGTTGTGGGATTTAGACACCTTAAAATATGTACACAAGATCATGGAGGGACTGTACAGTACTTGTACTTTTCACATTTTTTGGATGCTGGTGTGCCAGGGGATTTTTGTCAAGGAAAAGGTGAACCTTGGCTCAAAAAAGGTTGAAAAACTTCTAGACGAACCAACATCCGACTGAGAGAACGCATACACTGAAGTCCTTTGGGAACAAATTTTAAGTTCCTCTACAAGTCGAGGCTCGGGGGCCGGATCTGGCCTTTGGTGTAATTATAGCCCGCCCATCAGATCATTTTGAGTTAATTTTATTAACGGCCTATTTTTATTTTGCTTGCAATTTGAAAAAAGTAAACATAACCGGATAAAATAACTAAGGGCAAAACCGAGTAAAACAACCAGACAACAGAACACATTGACAAAACCTATACTTAAACCCCAAACCGCCCAGACAGGCAAAGGGGATGATACCCACAATTCCCTGCGCGGCAAGATCTGACCACAGGTCCAATTTTTTCTGTGACCATCACTGCAATTTAGTTTATGTGTTGAATAAATGTTCCTAAGGTGTTTTTTGGGTTTTGGTCCCTAGTCCGATTGAGTTTGACACCACTACTCTATGCAATAGTTCATTTTGTTTGAAATAAAACCTCATCTGAACTCTGTCATGGACCAAACAAGCCAAAAAACAACGACCCTCAATATGCAAGTATTAACTTGGTCCAGTTTAATGGCGGCACAAAAGCAAGGACAGAAACCAAAGAACAGCATATATGGTATAAGGTCTGTGCATTGTGTGTAACAACAAGTCAAAAAAGATCATTTTGAAGTTTGATAAGAAAACGTAGAAACGCGTCTTGTAGAAGTCATGTCCAAAGTCTGGCCTAAGGGCCAAATGCAGCCTGAATTCAAATTTCTACCACTTCGTAGGTTCCCTTCATTAAATGTATGATATGCGGCCCCCAGGACTTTGAGAACCATGTTCACAATTTATTGATCGCGATTGGCTACATTTTGTTGACCTTCCGAGTCTTAGGGCCAAACAAGAGAAACAGATTTGTTTCTGAGATCAAAACCACAATAGTATTTCTGAATTAGTTAACTATGTGTTATCTTCCTGATCATATAATTTAAGTTAGAGGTTTACGGTGGGCATTTAATAGTGAATAATATGTAACATTTTATGCAAACCCAGAGTTAATGTTGACGAAAGCTTGTGTTTTTTCCCTTGACGGACTATTAAAATTCTAGCCTTCAAATATGAAAGTCAGAGTAATTCTGTTGTAAAAAATGTATTCAAATTTATTTGACTACATTTGAATACAAATCATTAATCTGTGAAAAAAATAAAGAGCACCCCACTGAAAAAAAAAAATCATTAAATATATCAACAAATCTGTTTCTTTTTGGAAAAAGTTTGGACACTCTGTCTTCTAGGCCACGTTGGAGTAATGGGGAGGTGAGGTGATGGCGCTTCTTATTATGGAACAAAAATGTGTAGTAGCGCTTTGTTCTTGCCAGGTTTTTCTTGCTTATGCTTTTTTCTTCTCTGATTACCACCACCAAACAAGAAGCTGTTAATGGCATAGTTGTCTAAGCAGATGTTCCACTCTCAAAAGTGCTACGGGAACCCAAACCTAATGAAATGTGTCAAATAGAGTTCTTTGGCCTTCTCCAAATCCCATTCAACGGTCTGCCAAACTCATGTTAATGTGCTTTTAACAGCAATATTTCATTTGAATGCAGCACATAAATGTATTCACACAAATAACAGAAGGTGATTGTAGCACCTAAAGCTGGAGATTGCAGAACAATGGCAAAAAAAACTATCTTATTCCCATTCATTATTTCAGGCCAGTTCAAACCAAAGATATTTTGCTGAGAGAGGCTTTAGCTGATTCAGAAGTGGCACAAAAGTGTTTAGAAATGTCATGAAAATGGCTTCGTGATAATGCAGATGCAATGGACATTTGCATAGAGACAGAAGTCATGGGTGCAACAATGAACGGATCCTTTAAGCCATTTTTCCCGGCAAAACAGAGAAAAAAAATGCTTTTCTTCGAGGTGAGAGACCAAATTGCCAGTGACAGTTTCCTTTTGCCATCAGGATTCTTGGAGCTGATAGCTTATAACACCAATATGTATGTTTTGCACAACAACAATAGTTGTATAGGTTGGCATTAGATTAAGGATAATCTCCAAAGGGAGGTTTTGTTTTTCTATGTTGTGGCGCTAGATGCTTATAGTCTAGTATAATATGCTCTTCAAACTACACAATATGCTTTTCTCAACGTCTCAAATATGTGTTTAGGATTAAGAGGCTTGCAATTGTGTGTTTTTAGCTCCTGGTTAATTTATTTCACAGACAAATATTTCTAAAGAGCAACAGAAGAAATGCAACAGTCGTGACCCCCTGGATACATGCGAAGCTGCAAAACCATGGAATGGATCAATTCGGCTTGGAATATTTTATTATCCTATACTGGCCGATGGGGAGAAAGTGTGAGACAAGCAAATAGCCATGAATGCTGAGCCAAAATGCAGTTTCAGGCAAATTTGCATGTTTTCAGACATGAGAAATCTTACAGTAAATGAAACCTATAAACCACAGAGAGCGAGACTCAAGAGGCCGCCAAACTCAATGGAACTATAGTTCACTACAAGGGAACAAAGGATAGGATTACATGCATTTAAATGAACTTATACAGTTCTATTTTTGTAGCACTATGTTTTTTTTAATGGAGAACCATGAAAATGTCATCCTTACCAAAAATAGATAGATTTATTGGTAAGAGTGGTGATAGAATGCATATCCAGATATATTCCAAGACAGTACCAGGTATTTAACTTTGTTTTTTCTTCAAGATTTTGACCTAGAAAAAAAATTCTCTAAATATAAATGCACCTTTCACGTGAATAAAATGGTAAAACACATTTTATTTAATGATCAGAACTTTAAGTGCCCGTTGTGCGTCTACATTCTTACATGAGCCAAGAAACAGAAAGAGTTTTTACACTGACCAGTACCAATTTGCTAAAATTAAGTTGTATGTCTCATTTGTTACAACAACCATGAGGATCACGAGTTTACATCTAACACAATATGGTTCTTGTGAGATCTTGTAGTTGTTTTGGTGCGGTGTAGAGCCGCTGAAAGAGCCTTGGGGTTGTTTGCTACCAACTAGTGTCACCATTTTCAGCAAAAAAGCATTCACACTAGAATGAACGCAGGTAATGCAACGTTTCTAGTTAAATTAATTATTTTTCTTACAATCCAACCAAACTAAAATGTCTAAGGGAAGTTGTTAGTTTGAATTTTGCAGACGTGTGTCCATTCAGTGTATCATAATGTTGTATAAGGGGTATCACGATGATCATACCTTCTATAAAAGTATGAACTTCTTGGAGACAAGCTAGTAACCAACAAAGTAAAATATATTTAAAAAAAAAAGGTTTGACGGAAAGAAAAACTTTTTAGAATTAAAAAAAGGTAGGCCACATAACTGGTAAAGCTGATTTTTTATTTTCACAGCAAGCCTCTACAGATGAGAGACTTGAATATTAATCCCCCACATTGTCCCATGATATTGCTAAGCGACTGCCACAGGTTATATCAATATGAAAGGGGGGAAAACGGGAATAAGCAAGTTTGCAACTCAAAGGATTTCAGCAGCTTCTTGGCTTTAGAGAGCACCAAGCAGGGTTTAATAGTGAAATTAATCATTATTAATGAAAAACAGTTCCATGTTAACCCTCTACAAACACTAAGTACCACATTCATGGTGCACTTAACTGAAATTTGAAAATGGGTTTTAATCTCTCCTAGTTAAAGCAAATGGTACTGTGTGTTTCAAATTAAAAGCACAGGGCTAAAAGCTGACCCAAGAAACAAAAGGATACATTTATAGACGTTTTGGTAATCTGGATTCAGTTGTGGTGTACGTGAATCGCAAAATGGCGGCTTATGAAAAAGGTAGAATGCAGTAAAGAAGGAATAATGAACACAATCGAATTTTTTACTGCCATATTTTTCTTAGAAAGTCTGCCACTTGGCCTTCAAGATTATAAAACTCAACTTAAAATATGAGGCGCAGAACCATACATGCTAATATATTCAGACCTGCCTGCAGAATTAGTCAGCAGGAGCCAAAAAAAACCCCAGTGTTTGGATTTATTTTGCAGTACAAAAGTGCTCGCTGTGACCCAGGAATTTATGTGAAGTTATGAGCGGGCCCAAAGAAAGAATGAGTCTAGTGGGTTGGGGTGTTGAAACAAGATTATAGACTTCAATCAGGCTCTGCCAAGGACACATCACCGAGCTGAATGTCAGAAAGAAGCCGTTTGAAGCGCTTATAAACAAGTTAAAGAAACAGCAGCAGCCCATCTTGGCTTTCTGGTTTTCAAAGACTTAATGCAGATGTGCAATCTAGGGTGTTTAGGCCGTGGGAGAACTGTTTAGTAAAACTGACTAATAAAAAGGTCCACATTAAGTAATTAGCAGGAGGAGGACAAAATGTATGGCAAGTATAAGCATGCAAGAGCACGGAAAAGATTAAAAGACAGATCTGCGAAGAGTGGAGCAAGGATGGTTGAAAGGGCGGGAAGTGATGAAAGAAAAGACAAAATAACAGTCCTGTGACATGAGCTCTCTTTAACAGAGGTTGTCACTTCCTCCTTTGCTCTCTTTTCTACACCATCTCTCTTCCATCTTCCATTCAACCACTCTGAGAACCATCAGAGTGTGTTAATCTCCTTCAAGGTTAGGTTATTACAGCAGAGGGAAAAAAACACTCAACATATAGCACACAAGTGAAAGCTCCACTGATTAGTTTCCTTATTTAAAAATAAGAAAAACAAGAAAATCGTTTTTTTCTTTAAACCTCCTTCACTCTGGTGAATTGTAAAAAAAAAAAATAAAAAAATAAAAAAAACAAAAAAGGGCCAACATTCATCCAGCTGTTGGCATATTAAAAAATGACCCCAAATGAATGAAACCTCTAAGCTTGACCTGAATTTTGAAACTCTATAAGATTCATTATCAGTTGTGTGCTTCCATTGATTTTAGCTTGTTTGTGTTTGGATAAAAATCATTGTTATTTCATTTTTATGCGGCAACAAAAATACCCTTGATAAATGATTAAAGCATACTTTCATAACTGTAGCACTAATGGCCGATTTAGTTTCTTATTTCACCCACTTCTTATGTGAAATTCAAAAGCTTCAAACATTTTGAAAATCAATTTTAAGGCTTTTAGCACACTTCCCTGTAACAGAGGTTGGCTTGAATTTGTATCTAAACAGTTATTTTTTTTACTGGGATGCTACCAGGTTATAAAACAACCAAAACTTTGTTTTGAATTGATAAGAAAAATTAGAAAACATCTATTTAAGAATAGTCTCTTAAGCAAAAGAAAATGTGGAAATACTTTAAATTGGTTTCATTTAAGATCAATCCATTCATTTTCCTTGCCGCTTTATCCCTTTTGGGGTCACGGGGATGCCGGAGCCTATCCCGACGGCTGATGGGTGAAGGCAGGGTTTATCCTGGACAGTTCGCCAGTCTGTCGCAGGGCCACATTCGCGCAGACAGTCACTCACACATTCATACCTAGGGGCAATTTAGAGTCACCAATTAACCTAAGATCAATCGAATAAATAATTTCTTACAAAAACTAACTGTTGTAAAGTCTCAAAATGCAGAAGTGAAAGGTAAACACTGGACTGTATCTATATTACCACTGCCCAGTGGAGGAAGTTTTTGGTTTAAAAAGCATCTAAGAAATACTTCACAATTACTTCATAATTCCAACGTCACTTTTGTTCGATGACGTCATCTATAATCGCCGGTCCCCTCGCTTTAGCGCGTAGCTTCCAGCGCTCGAATAAAGATAGCGGTTTTATAACTGTAACCCTTCCGCTCTCCTAGGCTTGTTTACATTAAAAGAGGGGTCATCTGGACCCTACAAGACAGTGCGCTGAACCTTTTTTTTCAATGATTGTTGATCTTTACTGGTGTCCAATGACAGACATTAAGTCTTGTCCACCTTTGTCATGGAAGGGCTAACGCCTTAATGTAAGGGTGGGGTCATCTAGACCCCATAAGAGAGCATGAGGGTTAAAAAAGTCATGCTCCAACAAAAAGTCATTACTTACATTTAAATGTAAACTTCTGTGATTCAGAGCGCACCCACGTGAAGAAAAGCGCTTTGTATCTCTCCGTTTGGAAGGTCACATTTAAAAACAACATATTCTGGATACTACTTGCACTAAAAATGTCCTGTAAATGGAGGGAAAGGGAGAGGTTAAGATTCGGACTGGGCCATTATGTTACCGGAAGCATTCCTCTAAAGCTTGGTTATAAGAACATGCTAAAGAAACAGGAAGGGTCCAGGTGAAGAGCAGTCCCATTCAAGAAGTTTTATTTGCTGAAATGACTGCTCCGCATATTGTTTGCTGATATGTAATATTCAAAATGTGCTGAGCTTCAGAAAAGGCTCTTCTTCAAGTCCTTTGAATGATTCAATTACAGCACAATCACTTTTTCCCATCGGTCTCATTCCAACAGAATCTCATATTCACTTGAGCCCCTCCGACCAAGGTGTTTCCGTTCACCATGCTACTACAGCAAGCTCCCACCTCCCTCATTTTTCTTGGGTCCCTGCTGGTCCACCAACGCAACGCTTTCCTTAATGACTGTGCGTGTATGCTTTCACACATCTACCGTCTACTTTATTACAACTACCGTTTTCTTTCTTGCAGATGCCTGACACAGCAGTCCACTGATGTCTTCCTTATCTACAGCCATAGGGACAATAAAGGTAGCAATGAGGAAAGATGGAAAGAGATGGGGAGAAGATGCAATTTACCCTACCTAGCCTCAGCTTACACAGACAAAAACCTGCAACAACTTCAAAAGAAACAGACAAAAACTGCACAGCTCTTAGCTTTCTTGAGAATGTCTCTATGGGTTAATTAGAGCGCCAAGCCCCACCTTATCTGCCTTCCAGCTGAATTTACACGCATACAACAGACTGCTCCAAAATAGCCAGCTCACACACAAACAGATCTGACTGTGGTCGATTTGTCCACTATTGCCAGTGGCAAACTAACATCACAGTCACTGTCTGTCCGGTCAATTCAGGCCCCATTCGGCTGTCCTTCCTCATGGCCCTGTCCACACTCAGGTTAGATGTAGTCAAAACCTTGTGGTTAGAGTCAATCTGTCTCAATGGGACAAAGGGGCCTGGAAGCATGTAGTGAAATTGTTCGAGCTGTCAGGAACGAGGCTTCACGCTGTGGCTAGATTTATCGTGGCAGGGTCCCTGTGTTCACATGGCGGGCAAGATGTTTTTCCTTTTTCAGCACCGACAAAGGCTCACCTGTGTACCACTCGCGGTATTCCACTCTGTCTGGAGTTTTAGGAAGAAAAAAAGAAAAGAGCCAAATGGAGAGTAATCGCAACAGAAAGAAGAGCCGAAAGCAAACAACACCGTAGATACATACAGACTATGAACATGACAAATTCTTTGGAGGGAGAAAGAACACAACCCCTTCTTAGCTGGAGCAATACATCACATTTATATGGGCAGGGAAGGCATTTGTGTGTCCTCGAGGACCCAGAGAAGAACAAGAGAGTGTGGGGGGAGGGGGGTTAGAGAGTGCAAGTGAAAGAAATAAGTTACAGAGATAGAGAGGAGGACAACGATGACAGCTGGCTGGGCACTTTGTGCATCTGCCAGGGGTGACTCGTGGAGCCATAATGAAAATGCAAGGCAAGATCAGTATCACTGTGAACGAGGCCTCCATCCATCAAAGAACTGCCATTGAGGAAAGACAGCTTCAATGATAGCAGCAAATGTGGCTATTTGCAACCATGGATAGAGCAATTCCACAACAGTGGAGCTTTAACTGCTGGAAATTGTGACTGCGTGTTAATACATTTTGGTCAAATTTATGTTCTCGAGGGGATGACCTGGTGTCATATCTCGTGACGGATACTTCATTATTAAACAAAGAGCTCTTTATTGTTTGTTTGCAGAATCCTTTATTGGTCTTCATTTCTTTGATAACACATTAAACTCATAAATCTGTAATACATAATGAAGTCGCCAATTGAAAGGTGACCCATGAAATCCTCAAGAAATACGAATGTGCTGCTTGTAGTTGACTTTTTTTTTTTTTAAGAAGTATGCATAGAGATGTCTTAAGCTCTCGGAACACATACTACACTAGATTTATAGCATTGCCAACAATAATGGCTGTGTAAATGTTGCAAAATGAATGTGGCCGCTGAAGATGCCAGAAATGCTGAGTCTAACAGCTCGAATAATACTAAAATACTAGCTAAACTCAATATTAGCCAAAAAAAATAATAATAATTCTAATTTTGACAAAACAGCTAGCATAATTACTAAAATATTAGCTAAACTCCAAAATAGCCTAAAAACGGGAAAAACTTAAAATTGAGTCAAAACAGCAAGAATAATGCAAAACTACTAGCTAAACTCAATATTAAAAAAAAAATAGTAAAAAGTCTCATTTTGACGAACAGATAGATTACTAAAATATTAGCTAAACTCCAAATTAGCCTAAAAAAACTTAAGTCTAATTTTGACAAAAAAGGTAGCATAACAAAAAAATATTAGCTAAACTCAAATTTAGCCAAAAAATGGAAAAAACAAATTTGAGTCAAAACAGCTTGAATAATGCTAACATACCAGCTAAACAATACAAAACAATATTAGCCAGAAAAAACTTGGTAAAAAGTCTAATTTTGACAGACAGCTAGCATAATTGCTAAAATATTAGCTAAACTCAAAATGACCCTAAAAAGCTGGAAGTTACCAAATTAAAAGCTGAATTCTAAATTAATCTAAAACCCCGGTATTTGCTAAACATTTTAAAGTTTGAATGACGTCTCTAGCTGAAAGTATGCAGAAGTTCTCAAGTTTTAAAAAAATGCTCTCAGTTTTGAAGGATTTCAGCAACCTGTCATTCATCTTCTATGGGGCACATTTTTTCTTAACATTTCAAAATCTATAATGTTTATAAATACAAAACGTTCAAGCAGTAATGTCCTAAATGAGCTGAACGTTTCAACTCGGATTGCTGAAATCGCTGAAAGTGTGATTGAGATTTTACATGCCAAAAAACGAAGAGAAAATATTAGGAGAATCACTATTATGGTGTTATCCATGTCTTGTCTGAATCAAATGTATCGTGTTATCAAAGTGAGGGATGCTCCCAGCCTACAAGGTTCAAGGGAGCGGTTTGTCACTTGAATTTAGTCTTTGAGAGATTTTTTTCTTCTTTCAGTAGTGTGTGACTAGAAAAAGTTGGTAAAAAATCTCAACAGGACGCACCTTTTCTTTCCTCTGCCGGCATTGTTCTTCTGCAGAGACCAGAGTTTTGTAGTAGGGGCTGCGCTCTGCTGTGAAGTGGACCTTGGACAGAGCATTTTCCACCAGCGCCACAGACAGATTCAAGCCCTCAATGTGCAGCCAGCCAATGAAGTTCCCAGCTTTGTCCATGCTCTCCACTTCGACCTCCACC
Organism: Oryzias javanicus; assembly: GCA_003999625.1. Lineage (NCBI taxonomy): Eukaryota > Metazoa > Chordata > Actinopteri > Beloniformes > Adrianichthyidae > Oryzias > Oryzias javanicus. The sequence goes on from CM012459.1 coordinate 20,642,190, forward strand.
TGAGACAAACAAAACGAGAAGAAAAAAATTAAACATTAGGAACATAGGACTCAGTTAATGATCTCTTTGAAATGGATGAAGACTTCTGATCAGATAACACTTTCCTGAAAGGGTAACTAAACCCTAAATCAACTTTTTTACTGTTGAGCTCTGTAAATGGGGCTTTAAAAGTGCGGTCTTTTTTTTTTTTTTCTTTTCTCAAATCTGGGCTGAGAATGGAGTCTGCCTCCAACTGCCCTGTTTGGTTACCCTTTAAACAGACATCAATGAAAGCTGTGAAGGTTCTTATTGATTAGTAGAGTCTAATTCAAGCATTTACAAATGAATGTCACTGGTACGAGATTGGAACTGTTGTGGAGAAATCTGAACAGTGTCGGTCAGCGTAATATTTATTGGAGGAAAAAATCCAGTGACACACTTTAAATCCACTCAATCACAAAGCCTCGACTGCTGGATAATGCATTTCTGTAATTACTGCAAAAAAAAAATACTAGTACTGTCCTCAAAATTTTAACTATAAATTTCAATCCTAAATACATCTCTAAATAAACGACTTAATACTATGTGTCAATCACTGATCCATTTGCTTTTATCAAGTACAAAATGAAACAAATAACCCAGCTAATTAAGAGTCAAGGGTGTACCACCACTGCCCTTCGCAGACTGACAAATTCTGTCTTTTCAAGGTAATAATATATTCATTACATTTTGCTTAATAAGTCCGGTACAATGAGAAAGACTTTTAGCTCTTCTGAAGCCTAAAGTCAGCGAGAAAGTGAGAGGCCAGGTGTGCTAAGGAGATAGGGGAAAGTCAAGTGATTAAGACTTGGGCTGCTTAGCCCTGAAGTCACAAGGGAAATTTGAATGGAATTAAGTTTGTAAACTCCTCCGCCGTGTTCTTAGCTGAAGTAAAACGCGTTTCCTGCTGAACCCACAATATGTTCTATTAAGTACAAAATGGCAACCTATGCATAGAGAGCAAATCCAACCCAAGTACGCAGTTATAATTGCAAGTGTGGGTAAAGAGGCTGACAAGCAGCCTGGCCTCAAAGCTCATATTATACTATGACCTTCTGTTGGAGCTCAACTCCGTTTACAGTCTCATCAATGAAATTATAGCTTATTGAGAGACTTACTTTAAATAAGAGGGTGAATAAGAGGGTGAAATGATCCACCTGCCTTTGGCAGCAGATCAGATGACCATTTACTGGATAACAATTCCCTGTTCGTCATCTATATGTGTTTGCGTGTAAAAAAACTAGACATCAATCTGAAGTGAATCCATTCTGCTCATAGTTTTTACATAAGAAAAGTCAATTACTATAGACACTCAGAAATAGGTTTAGAAAACCCAAGTGTGAACTTTTACAAAACTAGCAACAGTGATGTGGTAGAAGCAAACTTGATAAAAGGATCATCATTTCCAATCTATGTGTTTGAAGGAAACACTAGAATTTCCCCAGCACATTAGACCTTAAATCCCAATTGTACCCATTGGGTCCCATCACTATATTGGCCCTTGTGCTAATTCAAGACATGTTAACGTTGGGAGTGGGGTCATCTAGAATCCACAAAACAGTGCGCTGAACTTGTTTTTTCAATATTTTTTAATTTTCACTTTGATTTCCATGGCAGACATGACATTCTGTCCACCTTTGTCATGAAAAGGATAACACGTCAACGTAAGGGTGATCCCACAAGATGGCACAAGGGTTAGGACATGCTCATAGCACATAAATTGCCGGGATTACAACTAACAATTCCATACAGGTTTGATTGCTATCCCCATCTCCACTCAAACTCTTTATACAGTCAACACGCAGGCATGGCCAACACACGCTTTGATAGAGTAGGAAGCAGTGATTACTCTTGATGGTTGCAAGATCCATTCTAGCACTATTATTCCATTCTTGAGTCAAAGAACTGCTGCTGTGATACTTCTGTGGACAGTACCGGAGGAATCCGAGCTACAAAAGAGCCAACTTTTTGGGCCAGATGGACTTTTGTGCAGTCCACCAAAGAAAGGGGTCTTAGAAAGGGGTGAGACCAGTTACTTAAAAAAGGCGATTCCAGTTCACTCCCTACATGATATCGCAATAGGTGAAATAACTAAAAATAAAAATTTATAAAAAACCCTCCATAATATGAAGGTTAGAACATTTTTTATTAGCATAAATGCTTATATGGCAGGAAATTACGACACTTTACAAACCTTGAGTCAAATACTCAAGGATATTGTACATAGGACTAGGAAATACCAACAGTCAATCCAAGTTTGCCTTAATCTAATCTGTACTTTCATAACTTCCCTTCTCTCACAATCATACTTTCTTGCTCTCTACTATCCTAGACACTAACCTCATTTTATCTTTGTCTTGGAGTGCAGAAGCAGTTATGTAACCAGGCTATAAGAACAGCACTGGTCCTCAGAGGTTCAAAATGTAACATGGGGAATTGGGCAAAGCATAGGAAAAAAAAAAAGGCAACAAATCGCAAGTACACACAAATTTTCATTACTATGGTCATTTCAAGTAATAATGACAAAAGGGAAAAAAAAAAAAAAACCTTAGGGTTGAACACAATTAAGTTCCATAAAGTTTAGATCTAGTTAGACCTTACATACCTGTACCCATTATAAAGAATAAAAAAAAAAAAAAAAAAAAAACCTGCGCTCACATATATTTGTATCACCTGTTACTACAACAGACAAAGGTAGTATTGGTATTTTATTGGCTAATGAGAATCTTATTGAAACGTTTTTAGGGTCTGACTATCAACATCAAAATATTTTCATAATCCTATCTTTTCAAGAAGTCACCACTGTAAGTTGCACAAAAAAAAAAAAAAAAAAAAAAAAAAAAAGACTCCAACCTGTCTCTAAAGTAAATAGATTTGCTCACAATGCAGAGAGGACAGAAAAGGTAGAGGGAAGGCTGCTTTCAGTAGAACCCAGATGGTTCCCAGCGGAGGCTTCATTCCAGCCAAGATGGCTCCCGCCGGAACACAAATAGGCTCTGGTAATCTCATAAATGCTGGGATTGTGTTGACACAGTGGACGGGAAAAAGAAGAAGGGGGAAAACGCCTGCACATGTGTGTGTGCAAACACACGATCAGTCTTTCAACCAGAACAAAACACAGCTAGTTGATACCATTGGACTGAAACTTGGCTCAAGGGCAAATTTTAAAACTACACTGGATTTAATTCACTCAGATGTTTGAAAGTGAATGAATAATCCACTAAAACGATAGTAGGTGACAGATCTTGTCGGAGCCAAGCACAGCACTCAAAGGAAATGGAGCGGCATAGGAGATTGGCCATTGAAGAAGAAAATATATGTTGGCAAGCATTTCTTTTACTACCACAGTCTCAGAAAACAAATCATAGACACCTGGAGAAAATAAATGAATGCAAAAGCCAAGGTTGTATAAAAGTGTATGAGTATTTGTGATGCCAAACTATTAAAGAAAACATGATGACCAAGCTGGCAAGCTAAAAGTAGTTGGAGAAATCCTCAACTTGTGAGCAGTTGGTTCAAATCAAACTGCTGTGCTGACAGAGTGAGGTAGAGTTGAGATTGAAATGCCAAAAACTTTAGATGTTTCAAACCTTAAAGACTCATTGCATTAATATTTGTGTTAATAATAGAAGTGCTTCAATCTTTTAGAAACTGAAGGGGACATTAAAGGTGTATTCAGACAGGAAAAGTTTGCTTGTCCACACCGAATCAGCGTAATTTGGTCTGGATTGAGTCCTGAACCTTGTGTTTGGGTCTATATTTGGACTGCTGTCAACTGGTCTGTTTCTAAACCAAAGCCACTTGACTAAAATATCCTCAGTCATTGGGCAGGATATACAAGGGCAAGACAAAACAATGACAAAAGGAATAATAGAAATTTTAAGCTTTGAAATCCTTGACGGGATAGTTCATTTATGCAAACTATCCATTACTGGCCAATTTTCAACGTCTGTATCAACGTCAGGTACAACACTTACTTGCTGCTTTTGTATGGTGGAGGGAGGCTGCAAAGCAGTTACTGAAGACCACTAAGAATGTACACTCATGAGTGTTTATGATGTATAGAATGTCGAGAAAATTGTGTGAGAAGCAATGTGTTGTTATTATTGAGTATTCACCCGACAAAATTTTAATGAGTTACTGTATCTCGTCATTGATTTACATTTGTCCAGAGCTCATTGGTTACTATGACTTTATTCCATTTACATCACATTTACCCGCCTACAGTGTCTATTTGGGAATGATTGTTCTGCTTCGAGCATGGAGTGTATTCAGACAGAGGAAACTGAGTGAACTTTATCTCAGTCGGATTGAAAACGAATCGAGACCACCTTAAAAGATGGGTTTGAGAGTGGTTCAAGGTCACGGACCTGGACCTGTTTGGGTGTATTCAGACTAAAAATTTGTTCCAAATTATAGGGGGAAACAAACTCAAATGTGTCCAGTCGGAAAACACCATAAAAGAACTTGTAGGAAATTTCACCAATTAGGATTAGCAATTAGTTGTTGATAACCAGAGTTCAATTTAAAGCTGAAGCACTACTTTCCATACAGCAATCCATTTACTAAACCACTCTTCTTCTACAAGCCATCATGATTACTTAAAGACGAGAACCAATACTGTTACTTTTTACTAAACTCTTTCCTAAAACACAACAAAAATGAGCTCAAAGAGCCAAATTAACTCACTTAACCTTACCATCACAGTTCTAAAATTATATGAACTGATGTGGAACAACCAGATTGGATAATTTACATATCTGTGATTGGGTAAAGTTTTCACCAAAAAAAAAAAAAAAGTTTCATATTCTCAGATATTCAGAAAATGCTGACGTCTGCATACATTTCGTTATAGAGCAGCAGCTGTATTGTGCTTTATTTTTACACCAAAGCCGTTTGTGATTTTAGATCCAGAGAAATGTCTCAGCTTCTTTTGTCTGGAGGATTATAGTAACTGTGCTGAGTCAGGATTATTTAGTATCAGTGCGAAGCGTAAAGCAGATTTCTTCCTTTTTCTTATGTTGTTTTTGCTGACTTATGTTGCACATGTCTTATGACAAGTTTTTTTTAACATTTCTCTGCACCAGAGAATTTCTTTAGTAACTACTACACTCTGAAGTGTAATCAATTTATTAGCGTCCAACCTGCAACTAAAAGTTTAAATACTCCAACGTATCACAGATATGCTTTCATCTGAGAGGAAAAAATAAATATATATCTATGAAGCTGGGCATACGAAAGATTAATCTGTCAGTCAAAGTTTACGGTCCATAATTTACAACTGGAGGTTTACTGCATGTTCCAATTACCAAGATCATGGTTATCCCCCACAGAGACTTCAGTTTGCATGAGTCCAATTATATGTGTGGGTCATAAAACTTTAAGGTAAATAATGTGAATGGCAGGCGATGCAGAATGCATTTGTGTGGACCGGGTTCCTAGTGAGTGTGTGTTTGTATGCGAGTGAGTGACGGAGAGGGCAAGAGGAAAATCTGTGTGTACCCATTTGTCAAAGTGGGCTCTGAAATGCACTGATGCAAGCAGGGAAAACCATGAAAACAAACAGGCAGGTGCAAACATTTGTGTTTCACTCATTCTCATTAAGCCAGAAGGCGGCAGCCTCTTTTGTGAAAGCTGCTTTCTCGAGCTTAGCCGACGCTTCCAGCCTATAAAACCAAACGCCAAGTTCTCGAGTAACTAGTCATATATGTCGTAATTGCCTGCAACTTTTTTCTCCAACTTACTGTGTTTTGTATGTATTATTCTGCAGTGCCACACATTATACGACTATGAATATTCAAGAAAAACTGCAGTCTAACTGATGCAATGAGAGCATAAATATTTACCGTATTTTCTGGACTATAAGACGCTAGTTTTCCTAGGTTTTGAACCATGGGGCTTTTACTAAGATGCAGCTATTGTGTAGATTCTTCTTCCACCACTAGGGGAGCTCTGACCGGAAATGGAATCAAAAATAAGAGATGAAAATTCAATGCAAAGTAGAAAGGCGTAGGCTACTTTTTTTGGCAGATAAAACACGCACAACAAATTACTAACTGGTAATTATTTTTGAAATCTTCGCTTCTTCCTCATGGAAACCACACGAAGAAGTTTGTATGATGCAAATTTTAAGTTGAAGACCAACGAGCTTGCTATCTGGGAAGGAAACCGCGCTGCTGCGCACAACCTTAGCGTCAATGAATCTATGGTAAGACGCTGGAGGCAGTAGGTACATACATGTACATTTTACAATACAATATCGTAACAGTACAATATTGGTAATCTAAAATTACTGTATATTACTACCTTGGGGAAAAAAAGTTTGTGTCATTATGGGTCAGACAAATGGACCAGTTTACTCCTCCTACCTCGATATACGATAGGCAGGAGGACAATTAAGCAGGAGACAGAGAAGTTGAAGTTTTTATTGGTCGACTCATCTGCCATTCAAAATAAGATTAAAAGGACAGATTAAGGAAAAAATAGAACAGTGAGTGATTGGTAATTATTTAGCAAAGAACCAAAAGCTGAATTAAAGTTAGAAATAAAAGCACCCCATAAAGTATCACCTTGTCACACAAACTTATTTCAGGAGGAAATCGAAGCATAGAATGGATTCAAGACACAATCGTAAAAAATCCTGACCCAAGAGTCCTAGAGTGTAAAACAGAAAACTTACTTAATATGTTACTATGACCAAATCGGGAAACAGAACATTATAAAAAAGTTAGAAAATTGAGAAAAAAACACAGTAAACCACTTTTGCATTTTTTTAGTACCGAATTATGTGGGTGAAAAACCAGAGAGAAAAAGGTGGAGTGACCATGCTTAAAGAGGGGAGAGGAATATCGACTTCTCCAGCTTTTTAATTAAAGAATGCAACTAAAACTTAGTGTAAACAAGGTCAATTAACAACTGAACTCCAATGTTTACTTTCATAGTGGTTGCAAATTCTGAAACTGACCAAACTAGCTAGAACAAAGTAAAATAGTCATTTTAACCATAAATTTGAGATAATTTAATGTTAACTGCTAAAACAAGTGCTTAATTTGTTGAATTCACACAACAAACAGCCAATATGATGAATATACATGGCCTAATATTTGTTTAGTTTCGTCAACCTATTTTAGCAAAGGATTGCGAGGGTGCAATGAAGTGCACACCAGACAGGAGAGGCTTTGTGTGCGTCCGCCCATGTGTAGACTCTCCTAAGGTGATCAATGTGACTCAGGGGGTCCCATGCATCACTGTCAATGGCGGGCTGCTGTCTGTCGAGGACGGGACTGGGAAAAGTCAAGCAGCTTCTCAAATACCAAGGGCTATTAACGGTCAGGAAAGCAACCATGATCCCCACCATTAAACCTGCCTGATGCCCATTAATGAGTTTTTCTTTCATCAATAGATAATTGACGCTGGGTCGGCATTAGTGTTCTCTCAAAAAAAAATATCCAAGCTGGTGGTGAAGTAAAAGGTAAAAAATAGTAAATCGATAGAATGTGCATCTATGTCACCAAGGTCTAAGACTCTGTTCTATACCGCATTTGTAATTAAACAAGCATTGTTGTAAACAGTTATCTACCTTAGACTAGATGGAAAGATCTTTTAGGGTAAAATTCTCCAACGAAGCACTGAAGTTAAACGAAGAGGAGGACCTTTCAGGAAGGCCTGAGGTACCTATGAAGCATTCACGGATAATGGGGCCCGACGATAAATGGAGGAAGAGAAAGCAGACGTGTCCACAGTGGGTCAATCAGAGGAGAATCGGGTTCTGCCCTTAGAATGACCCGTGCTAGACTGCTAAACTAAGACGATAAATTATGAAAGATTTCCTGCTGGGGGGGATTTCAACTGAATGCACTCAGCATTTTAAGTGGAGTATTGTCAAAATAAATTTGTCCTTTGCTAGTGGCATAAGATCTGAAAGGGGGTAATGACTTAGCATTCCTTTTATACATCAATTTTTTCAAGTATCTGTTGAGATTTATTGACTTTGAGTAAGACGTACAGTTGCTTTTTAAAATCAATTGAAATTGATATACAGCAGAGTTTCTTATTAATAATTAGAAAAATCGTAGCAGTTTTCTTTCAGCTCAAACAAAGCACATGATTAACATGTCAAATGAAATGATAAAAAAACAGTGGAAAATACCTACAGTTTATAAAAAAAAATAATATCAAGAATTCAAATATGCAAATTAGCCTGAAATAGAGTCCTGTTGCACCTGGCAGCAAACATGGCTCCAGTGTGAGCAAACATTTGGACCACACACTGAAAATAATGGGTGCAAGAAAAATAAAAACACGAGGTAATTGGTGATTCTGGGGTTGCATGTCAAAGGAAAGTCAGTAGTTACAAAGAAGAAATCCAAATATGTTTATTAATACTGTTTAAGTCTAATTGAAAGCTTTGTGATTAATGTAAATGTAAGAAATCAAATCTAAGACTACGGTTACAAATCCCAAAAGAACCTAAATTCAAGATTTTCAGCAAATTTGGCAGGCGGTCTCACTGTGGAAGAAGTTGCATTTTTACACACTGCAGAGAAAGGTAACATTTTAAGGACGTTGGGACTTTTTTTTTTTTATTTGACATTGGTCAGTGTGGCCACCTGGGTAAATCTCGAGGTCGTGCGATGGCAGTCCAGTGACGGACGCTGATGACTTATGAAATTGGGCAACAGCTGGGTGGCCACAGGTCGGTGGGAGCCGGAATCGCCAGGGTGTTGGAGATATATCGCACTCTCATTTGGTGATACTTGTATCAATTTAAAATGCAACAAGACAATATTAAATTATTTATATGTGTCAGTGTCTTTTGTTTTCCATTTAAACCCAAGACCACTAGTTGGCAACACACTGAGCCTCTTTGAGCAGCTCTACATCGCAACTAAAAACAACAAGATCTGGTGAGAACCAGCTGGTGTTGAATGTTCAGTCAGCCTAGCAGTTTTTGTTGTTATAAGACATGTACTACTTAGTTTTTACTTGAGTTAAGCACTTAACTGAAACTCTGTGCCACATTGCTGCCATTATTAGTATACAGTTGAAGTGCATAGTGTTGTGATTATTTATTAAAATTAATTTTACCATTTTATTACAATGGAAGACACTAATATTCAAGTAGAGTTTTTTTCTAAGTCATACTCACAAAAACAAAAAAGGGAAAAATGGTTCCAGTACAGTCTTGGGACATATCGTGATATGCATCATGAGACTTGTATCAGGATATGTATTGTGTCGCCAGGCTCTCCAATACACACCCCTGGTAAATAAGGGGTGTAACGATTCATTATAACAATTCGATATTTTTGATTGCAGATTTGATCCGCTTTCAATTTTTCAATTTTGGTTGTTTTGAATAATCCGATTAACTGATTTAAAATTGATGCAGATATCAATCTGATTATTAATTTATACAATTTTGAAAGATTTCTTTGATTTGAGTTGAGTCGATTCTGCCTTTAACAGATTGATCTTGTTGGACTGTAGGAAATAAATTGATTAATTGTTACACCCCAATGATTAAATATTTCTGGATGTTGGCCATCCTTATCAAGTGCTACCGGGGGTATAAATTAAAAAAAAAAAAAAAAAAAAAAAAAAAAGGGCCATTCCACAAGCCGGACGGCCACCATATTTATTCACGCCAACGATTTTCAAATCAATTGCCTTCCCATCACACAGTGGCAGTTTTATTTCTTGTTGGCTTTTGTGGCAATCCCTAACTTTCATAACCTTGTTCATTTTATTTATTTATTTATTTTTTCATCAAAGTGACTGCAGTTTACTTGCAACAATTAGGCAATATAGAACCCCATGGTCCCAACATGATGAAAAGGTCACAGACTTCTAGTAAAACAATATCTAGTGAAGTTATGACCAACAAAATCCCAGTCAGACTATGTGGAGTATAGAAATGGATCAATGGGAAATGTCAGGAAGGTAAGGCCCGACACTAACACACATACTTTTCCTGAGAGCCCCTAAGTAAGAGAATCATGTGGAATCATATAGACATGTGCAGTCATTGTAAATGAGCTATATTTGAATCTGTGGTTCAGAATATGAGTCAAATTTGCAAAGAAAAAAGTAAAAAATTATTGAGTTAAAAAAACAGTCATACTAAACTTGAGATTAAATTGGTTCATTGGTGCTTTGTTATCAGAAATAAACAAAGGACAGGGTTCATTGACCAAACCATGTCTCAGAAAGAGAAAGGTTCTAACAACAGCCTGGTGCTTAAAATCAATAACAGCAATAACTACAATCCATCTAATTTTTTAAGGGAGGGACAACATGGCACGGTGGTCGATGATTATTGAGCGGCATTTGTACTAATACTATTATAATTCCCTTTAAATGGGTGGTATGGTGGTGCAATTGGGAAAACATGAACAGAATTACGGTTGGCAACATGACAGAAACTAACCGCAAAACAACTTAAAAATTATAAATCTAAATCAATTTCTATTTTAACAACATAAATGAAGAATGTGCTTGAAATGGCAAAATGAATGTGAAACCCAGCAGCTATTAAAACAAAGGACACTGGGAATTGAAGTTGAGACTTTTTTCATCTTACATTTTAAAGGTAAAGTATGTTCTGGGTGAAAGCTTTCAGCATCCTTGAGGTTGTGGGGTTGCCGAGCAGTCTCCAAGCAGAGATAAGATCTCCAAATTGCTGCTTAAAGCAGTAAAAGCTTGGTGGGAACAGTCAAGCTACATTGAGCACATCTAGAGGTGGTCAAAATGATCGGAGAGGGCATTAAGCCGCGTTGCCTTACAAAATGATGCTTATTTCCAACAGATCCATTTACACCTTGGAGTGCAGAACAAATGAAGTTTGGTCATTATTTTGTAATCAATGAGGAGATCAGCAACACAGAGATGAGTGAAGTGCAAATAATGGGGGCATGTTTTACAACCAGTTTTGAGAGCTTTATATGGCAAGACGCTCTTCAAAGAAATTAGGAGTGAAATCAATTCAAACATGTTTACTTTGATCATTTCTTTGCAAGAATTCAACAATTAAAAAATAACTTTAATCGTGATTTGTTTTTTCAAATGTCTTCCATCAGTATTGTTCAGATGGTGTTGGTATGTATTAAACACGTCTTACCAGTGTGTGCATGCAGCCTCTTCTACACAAGCATCTACATAATTAGCACTGTATAAATAGTCGAGTGTTAAATCTATACATTTCAATAAGACCCCATGCAAATGTACAGACTGCCACCATGATGTGAATGAATTAAAATCAGACACCAACCATATTTTTTTTTCTTTTGTAAAATTGGTCTTTTGATTATGATTAGGGTTGCCACAAATCATTATTTTAGTAGTTGATTAATCACCATTTTTTTAATGATTAGTCGAGTAATCGGGTTAATGCATAAAGTAGATGTAGAACACACATCTCTACCATCATTAGCTTAAAACTAAATAAAAACTAGATATATTCACACTAGTATTACCTGCTATAATGCAAGTGTGATTCTTTAAGCTGAATTTGGCCACTGAAGATGCAGAAAATGATAGCTGAAAATGTTGAAGCTGATAGCCAGCTAAAAATATTTGTTAAATGCCAAGTAACCCAAAAAATAAAAAAAAGCCTACATTAGCCAAAATAGCTAGTAGGCAGCTGACATATAAGCTAAACTCCAAAACAGCCTAAAAAGCTGAAAAAAATTCTAAATTTCCTAAAACAGATAGCATGTAGCTGAATTATTAGCTAAATTCCAAAACAGACTAAAAAACTAAAAAAAAAAAAAGCTCGAGTTACCCAAAACAGCTAAAATATAACTGAAATATTAGCTAAACAAAATTAGCCTTTAAAAAATCCTAAATTTGGCTAAAAAAACATGAATTTGCCAAAATAGCTAGCATGTGACTAAAATATTAGCTCAACTCCAAATTAGACTTAAAAACCTAAATAAATGTCAAAATAGTCCAAAAAGTTTGCAGAATGCCATTATAACTTTCCTACACTCTGACTCCATATAATATAAATTAACGACTAATCGACTATTAAATTAGTCGACAACTATTTTAATAGTCGAATAGTCATCGATTAGTCGACTAGTCGTGGCAGCCCCAATTATGATTATGCAGTTTTTAGATGAAATCAAATGTGTCAAGTTGCAGGAATTCCACAGAAATTTGACCAAGAGTTGTGGGCAGCAACATTTGCGGAGTAAGCTTTGACTAATTTCCCATCTTTTTGTTTACACTCTCTCCCGCTAGCTTATGGCACCTCACAAGCCTATGCCAACACTGGCATAGGAAAAAACTAGCAAACAATATCAGAGCTAGGCAGCTGTACAGTGTTACTTAAATCTTAAATTATCTTATATATAAATTTAAGCAAAATAAGTTAAATTAATTTATATAGCACCTTTAAATGACCTCGTTCAAACAAGGTGCTACACATCAAAAGTTCAAAGAAAAAACAACAGCTAAGTATTAAAAACAGAGATAAAAAGTATAAATAAGTGACATAAAATCATAAAAACGCAAGATAAAAGCATAGCTAAAATAGTAAAACAGTAAAGCACACTTTTATTAAAAGCATGAAAGTGAATAAAATAGGTTTATTAAGCTCAACACCAGTCCCAACAACTCTAGTTTGCTGTGATGCAGTTTATTCTTTTGAACAAAAAGGAAGTATGTCATGAGAAATGCTTAACTGATCTATTTCATAGATTTGCTGCATCTTCATGAATCAAGTTTACGACTACATTATGTGTAAAAGCAGAAATCCGCCGTTGTAAATCCAGATTGGGGTGTTTTCAATTCTATTCATGCCCAACCAAAATGACCAGGAAAATCTTAATAAACAAAGACACATCTAACAAAATCTGATTCAGTAAAAGCCGCCCACTACAGTCCAGTTGGGGTTTTGTAATAAAACATTAATACAGGGTAATATTGGTGCAGTTAAACAGCATGTTAGAAGTGCTTTACAATATGCAAATTTGCAAAATAATAGAATGAAACTAGCAAAGATGTATTTTTGTCTGCTTGTTCTTAGCAAAGAATACAAAAACCTACAGGCAAAAATTAAAATTTCCAATTCAATCTTTACCACTAGTAAGTTATACCGACTGAGTTCTACATGGAGCCCATAAATACAAAAAATATATGTCTATATACAATTTAACTTAATAGAATTGTGACAAATATTTTGCACATCCCACTCTTTGGAAAACATCGTTATTACTTTCTTGACCTACAGGAAGAGATGGGAAAAATGCCATGGGACAATCATGACTGCATCATCATTCGTCTTCAGCTTCTTTTCCGTCCTCATTCACCAGTTGACGTGCCAAATGGCATCACCAGCTTGTGTCGCTCAAAAAGCCATTTCTGTCCTCCCAGACCCCGCTTTCACTGACAAAGTGCGAGAATGAAGGAGGGGGAAAAAAAGGGAGAGAAAAGAGCCAACTGAGGCATTTTTCTACCCGGCGTTTTGTCAATTTCTCTGTGCTTGTCAAAATGAGATTCAGTGCCTCGTTGCTAGGTTGGTTGAAGAGTTGTTAGGCAGAGGTTGGAGTTGGAGTGCGGGACAAGTGGTGAAGATGAGCCACTGAAGAGCTACTTCATGTTGCTATAAAGCAGAAATGCAGTAAAGAGTTGTCAAAACAGGATGGAGAAGCTACAAGTGTGACAGAATGATGTTTCAACTGTCTGATTGCATTTTTTGAACACTTAATTCATGAAAAGCATGTTGTGAAAGAGAATATTTGGTTCTATATAAAAATATGTTTCAAGCATCTTTTATGTATTTCTCTATAAGGCATTGGGTAATACAAACGGAAATTTGTTGACCCCATTTGTCTGTTACATTAATTAAAAGCTATTGGAGCTTTACAGTATAGAATAACACTTAACTTGGTTACAAATTATATAACATTTTAACAGATAAGGACTAGTTAAAAAACAGAAATGAGACAATATGCCTTGTTGGAGCCACATTGCAGGTGTGATGGATCACGGATAATCCATATGTATACACATGTATATATGCATACATTTACACACTTTTTATTAAACGTGTTTTATTAAATGTACGTATTGAATCTCTAAAAAAAAAAAAAAATTGACTAAAGGCTTTTATTTTGGTGATTTTCTTTTTTTTTTTTACTGATCCGAAAAATGACCCAAACCATGACACGATCGGAACTGTGAGTTTTGTGATCCGTTAAACTCCTAGTACACATGAAAAAAACTGGCAGCCATGCATTTTTCTGAAACTGGACTCGTGTCAGATTTATCTCCTCATATGTTTATACCAATAAGGGAAATTTGAAACTACAGTAAGTAAAAAGTGAAAGTTTAGTTGATATTTTTCTTTTTGGTTCCTTCCTAATATGGTATCTGACATCTGTGACTTGTTGCGCAAGAGCATTTTAATGTGTTTTAACTTAGCCGTGCTCGTTTTTAAAGTAGTCGCCTGTGGGGGGAAAAACAAAATGAAAAGATTTCAGTCCACTGTGAACAATAACTGTCCTAACACCACTCCTCCAAGTCATGTCTTATTTTTAATTCTCTGTTAACATTTGGAGAGAGAAAAAAAACAGGTGTTTAAATGCCTCAATAATGATGTAACAGGGGACCAAATTTAGGCTAACAGTGTGGAATGAAACAAGAAGACTGAGCACAACAGAGAGCACTAAAGAGAGAAGAATGTTGCTCCTCTTCCGGTCGGCAGAAAATATGTAGATTTTTTTAAAAAGGATATATTGTGACAACCAAACAGCACAGATAGTGATGGAGGATGCTAGAAAAAAGAAAAAGTAAAAAAAAAAAACAAGCAACTTAAGATTCATTTAGCTTTAGGGGTAAACCACTGCAGGGATAAGATGGTGGGATCTAAAATTCATATGAAGGCATAATTTTTATGACAGTCAGAGAATTTTTTTTCCTCTCTCTAATGGCATGATTCAATTACTATCCCTTCGACAACTGCGATGCCTTAGCATAAAGGGTAATAATGAGTCAACCATGAATCAATTAACCGTCCCATTACTACATTTTGTTTACCCAATACCGCGTCTCTTTAGCAGAGGCTTTTGTCAGAGCTCCAACACGTTATCAGGCATCCGTTTTTCTTGTCAAACACAGATGCAGGACAATAGAGTGGAGGTACAATAGCAGGAGGAATGAGTCACTCATGAGATTACGTGAACAAAAGGGCATCAAACACATCCTTGAGCTAAGTGATGTCACTCCGCGATGTTGCCACGAATTTAACTCAGTATTATTGCATTGCGCTGCGAGGGCAAATACTTTCCATCTATGGTGATCTTGATCTTGTTAGTGAACAGCAAAGTGTTTTTTTTTTTTTTTTTCCCCTCTGTCTGTCTGATCTTACTTTATCTGATCATGACTCAACTCAAGTACCACTGGCTAATGAACATATCAGTGAAATAATACAAAGCCATTGCCTGTATTGGCAAGACTATTAAGATCATATAATTGGCACACTTGTTAAATACGACCGCTTTAACACGGACGCACATCAGCTTAACAACTTGAAGCATAGATTTTTCAAGCTATGTCGGTAAATGGGACAGAAATTCTTCACTGACAAAAACAAAAATAATAGTTCAGCGGGACACAGACATTTCAAAATCCATCTCTGCTATGTGGCCACAGGGAAAAAAAAAAAAGACCCCACTTACCACTGAACTATATCATGAAGCTGCAAGCTGCAATGATATTTTGACAAGGTCAACACTCATCCTGCCCTCACTATGTGGACGCCTACCTTTTGAGGACGTGAAAACATTTACCCACAGGCTGTTACCTTGTGATGTGTCCGGTAAATGAAAGACTGAAGAGTGTTTCTTGAAGTGGGATGAAATTTAGGGAAGTGTATGTCAGGGGCTTAGTCAGTTTTTATGCATTACTGTAGAGACGGATTACCCAAAGGTAAAATGTGCTTCGTGATTTACAGGATGATGTTGTAAAGCAAACTTATCTCACAAAGATTAAGGTACACTGTTTTAACCAGAGCCAAAACTACAATATTTATAAGGAGTAGGGCTAGGAATCATTGGGTAACTCACGATACATGGCTCACAATATCAATGATATCACGATAATTAATGAAAATCATCGAATAACTCACATTTTATTAAAGAACAAATTTTTTTGGGAAAATATATCCCCATTTATTTTTTAGCTTGGACACAACGTGTCTTATTTTGAGCAACAAATAGACACTTTTGTGCAAATGAGTAATACTATGTCTGACAACCATTGACACCGATTGAATTGGAATTATCTACAAAATTCAGTGTTAACAATAGTAAACATGAACAGAAGCAGTTATTGTAAACAACAGATGAAAAATGAAAAAAATTCAAGAAACCGCCAGGCATATTGGTGCTCACGAAAGCCCGTCTTGTAACTCAGGCCTCCTATCTACCTCTAAAGAAACGTTTCACCAAAAGATGGAGAGTATCAATTTTCTACAGCCTTTTCGAACGAAATCAAAAAATCTGTACTTGGTGAGAACCATCCAGAATCAATCACAGCAATAAATATCGCGATAAACAGCAATATCAGTATTTACAAGCAGTACCTCTCGTCTAAAAGCAATAGTCTACAATTTGGTTCTGTGATGGGTTCTTCTGTACTCACATGAAATAAAAATAAGGCACATAAGTCTTTCATAGAAAGTGATCGTTTCGAGGAAAAAAAAAAAAAGATGATTTCCATCAGGATGTCAAACAAGGCAGTTTAATGAAAGTGAAATCAATGTCTGTCCAGGGAAATTACCACTGTTCATCCATGTGTCAAGCTTTTCCTGTCTGAGTGTGTGTTAGATGTGTGTGTTTGGAGAATATTATTGGAGAAAAAAAAAAAAAAAAAAAGAACTGGGCCACACACCAATAAACACAACTAGGGTGTAAGTGACCTAGACTGATGCTATCAGTCAGAACTGGCAGAGTAGAGGAAAAGAGCAGAGGCATAGGGGCGGGAAATCATTGGACTGAACAAAATGGATCCGTGGATCAACCAGCAGATAGGCACAAAATGACAAAAGTATGAGATAATGTCAATGGATGAGCTGTACTTTGCAACTGAAAGGTGAGAATCATGATGTGAAAGCGCAGTAGAATTTCAAGGTTAATGTCAGAAAGTGTTTCAAAGTTTTCTGAAGAAATCATTGTTATTTTTTAAATCAGACTACGGGGCTTCCATCTGTTAATGCCCTCAGACATAGTGCGATTTGTTCCAATAGGATAAAAAAGATGCAGACCGTTAGATCCTTCATTTCCACAAGCTGAAGTTGTGATAATGAATTTGCATTTGTATGTTAAAAAAAAAAAAAAGAGAAAGAAAGAACACAAAGCTTAAGCAGGTCAGCACCCTGCTGGGAAACCAGGGTATTAAAACTACAGTCGATCCACTCCTTTAAATGTTCGGCTCAGCAAATGTGAGCAAAAAAAATGCATGCTCCCAAACAAACGGTTTCAAACTGTGTGGATGTGCCTGTAACCGTTAATGTAGACATCAGATGTGGCTTGCAGCACGTGCATGGACACATGGGCCTGTCATGGCAGCGGAGCGTCTACTAGTCAGTAGTTTTTATTTCTACCCTTGCTCAGGGAAGGCCAACCACACCAGTTCTAATCCCCCTAAGCTTTGTAGAAGTGCTAACACGCGGAAAGGAATTAAAGGAAAAATAAGGCTGGGTGTGCATGTGTCTCAAATATGCCTGCATTAGCAAGATTTCTTACAATAGCTAAACGTACAATACAAATCACTTTAGTGTGTAAACTCAGCACTTGGTCAGACCTGAGAAGCTAAAGCCAATTCCCTGGAAATGTTTGAGGCGTGTTTGTCGCCAAGGTGTCAAGCGTGGAAAATAAACAAAAGCTGCGCCACACTTGTCTTCTCCGATGCTTTTCTCTCATGTGTTCACCTACACGAACGCATGTCACCACGCGTAGAGTCGGCTCCGAGAACTCAATCGACATTCTACCCTCGGCTCTGCTTGGTGACTGTAAGAGGACTGTGTGGGAGGACCTGCTCTGATAGAATGGGCTGTTGTGTTATTGACTTCAATTTAGAAAGTGCTGCCTGCTGCTTTTTCGCCCCCTGCTTTCATAGCCGGGACCCTGCTGGTCCCTTGCCGTGGCCTACCTCCAAGGGAAATCCCTGATTGCATTCCTACAGAACACATTTAAACAAGGTCGAAGGGCTGGGAGTCCAGATGGGAGTGTGTGTGGAGACTATTCTTTTTGATCAATTTCCACCCTTACATCACTCGATTCCTCTAAACTCCACACGGTTCTTTGGCAATAATGTCAGCATCCACTCAGCTGTCCCTCCATCCCAGAGTCCTCCCACCATGCATTGTCTCCTAGCTGCTTGAGCGAGC
The DNA here is from genome assembly GCA_003999625.1 of Oryzias javanicus. Classification (NCBI taxonomy): domain Eukaryota; kingdom Metazoa; phylum Chordata; class Actinopteri; order Beloniformes; family Adrianichthyidae; genus Oryzias; species Oryzias javanicus. The sequence goes on from CM012459.1 coordinate 20,660,602, forward strand.
AACTGCTCAAGTGTTGTATTGTTGGAGGCTGCAGGTACAGCAGCCCCAAACATTTGATGCTGTGCTGGTTGCGCTCATAGATTAGACACGCAGCTTGGCTCCTCAAATCCCAGTGCAGGGAAATACATTGAGGCCCTGAAATGGAGGATATTACACAGGAAAAAAAGAAGAAGTAGGGGCCGACACTGGTTGAAAGAATGAGTCGCCGCATTAGAAAATGGGCAAACAAAAAGCATTTCAGTCAATGCACTCAGGAGCCATCCAATTTACTGATTTATACAAATTGCTGTAGTAATAGTGACCTCTAGCTTTATCAAAATTCTATGCAACTGCTGTTTTATGCTCACGTTTGCTATTAATCTTTGGCGCAAAGCTTAAAAACTGACTGGAAAACAAAGGCTTGTTATGTTTCTTCAATCAACCAATCATACTTTATTAATACCAAGGGAAACTCGTGGTAGTATGCAACACATACAAGACATTCACCCAATGGTGGGCAGAAGCCACGCAAATCTGGCGGCGCTAATTGTCCAGAAAATACCCATACGGAAGGTACAGGAATGATGTAAAAAATCTTTAATCTGTGTCGCAACAAGATGGGAACAAGAAAGGATCACCAATCTAGGGAAAGGGTCATGGAGAGCAGAGGAATGTATGTTCCCAAGACAACAGGCTCTGCTTATCGCACTTACAGTGGATTGTTTTGGTTCAGTCTAAGGAAGTGTGCCCTTGGCTCGGGAGTTCCTGATTAGAGATCTAGTTGTTTAGGCCCAGGCAGACACAGCTTCTGGCTGCCTGTTTAATGTACATTTGCTGCTTTATGGCAGAATATTCACTGATCGGGTCAATTTTAGGAGTTTCCTCCAAGTCGAGCCATAATTCGCTCCAAGATGGTTTCTAGATTCCCATGGGAGACTTCGATGCAATATTTGCAGGCAAACATCATCAACCTTGGTCTCCAATTTGTTCAGTTCATCATTCTGAGTCTGTACAGAACCGTAAGCTGCTTCAACCAGGTTCCGCCAGTTCCACTCAGCAGAAAGCCAGATATCATTGATCCAATGATGTAAACATCTTCAATATCTCCCAGAGAGAGGTGCGACAGGCACAAAATACTCCATTTGCCCCCAAGGGTCACTCACATACCCAGCAGCAAACGTACCCCCTGGGTAAGTGGGATCTGCTCTCCCACTTCTCATGGTGGAGAAGGTTTAGTCAATCACATTTGTAGCCCAGCAGATCAGATCCATATTGAAAAACAGTTTATTCTTGTTCAGAGAAAAAGAAAACTTGGCACTCTAAGCAAAGTTTAAAGATATTCGTTGCAAAAAATACAATTGGATATTTATTACTGAATAGGGGCTTAAAAACTCTACAACTTGTACATAAAGAAGTACCTTTTACCACTCCGGCTAAATTTGACAGGAAATAAAATGCATGTCACAGTTCTATGGTGTGCTACTCAAGGCCTCAATATGAATCATAGTATATGAAACCTGACAGTTATGGTTCATATGTGCTGCACAATAAAAAGGCTAGCTGTCGTACAGTTTGAGGGGAGAGTATGTCAACTAAATTACACAATTTGTTGGGCTGCTTTAACAAAAAAACCCAATTTTTCCCAACGCACTTGCTGACAAGCTTCAAACAACAGGATTGGCCAAACTATTCAAATTTATGTAGACACAGATGTTGCTGAAAGTTTTCCAAAAGACCATCAGAAGTTTGCGTAATGCCGCAGAGCAGCAAGTAGCTCGAGAGTACATTTTTATCCAACCGAAGCACAACAAACCAACAACCAGACGGGAGGGAAGATCTCTATGAAGATGTCGTCTTTGGTCCCTGGAGCTGAGAGTCTGGAAGATTTAACTGCTCTCTCTGCAGTGAATTACTGTGTTTTTACCTTCACATTGCTCAGAGAAAGAGACATCAATTTTCCAGGTCTAGCAGTTGGCAAGGCAACACTGATGAGTACACAGGGATGCTGTATGAATCTAAATTGGGTCTGTTGACCAACGACATGTGAGGACAAGCCAACGATGAGAAAAAAAAAAAACCTAGATTTAGAAAATGTTATTTTTCACAATTCTCTAGGGTTATTAATTAAAAAAAAGTAGCACCGACTTTTTTAACAGTGGTACAAGGAAAAAATGATTCTCTTCCCTGCTATTTTTGTCCTTGACCCAAAACTGCACTCAGTCATGGATGAACTCCTACACATATACATATGATTAACCAGATTAACTTGAGATTAACCTGTAAGCAGTGGAAAGAAGGGTGAGAGTGAAGGAAAATAGTAAGTGCTATGTAAATGTACAGAGAGGTGAAGGATAGGTGAAGACCTCAAAACATTTATTTTAATTCAAATGTCCATATGATGAAAATCTTTGCAATAAAGATAAACCTAAAACACTCAACACTTCTGTAAATTCTGCCATTTTTTTCCAGCACTTTTTAGCAAATATCTCTGAACATAAATAGTATAAGATTAAAATATTGTGGTCTATAGATAATGAAAACGTGTTACTTTCCAATCCAGAAAATTAGAATGTCAAACCAATTCAAATAATCAAGAAGGGTTTTTTTCAGCAAAGATTCTGAAAACGGTTTATTTCAATGCCCTCAATACTTGGTTGGACTTCCTTTTGCATGATTTACTGCTTCAGTGAGCCATGGGACAACAGACTGTGGCATTATATAGGTAATGGAAGTCCAGGTTACTTTCCTATCTGCCTTCAGGTCTTGAGAATTGTTGGGTATGATGTCATACTTTCTCTTGTCAACAGCCCATAGTGAGCCTGCACCATACATTGCAAATTTATCGTCATTGCAATATCAGTATAAAGCCCATTTTGTATTTCTCTAATCGGATGGACCTCTTTTCTGTTATACATTCTCTTATTTAGATGTGGATCATCTGGAGAACAATTTAAGTTCTATTGAATTTATTTGAATAAAACGTATGTAGTGAAATGGAAATGACGGATTAGTTGTTTTGTTACATGGTTATGCATCATATCGTCATTGCCATATTGATCACTAAAATTGTGCTTCGCAAATTTTCTAAGATCGTGCAGCCATAGCCCATAGATTTCCCGTCAGGAAAGTTTACTGGCAAATCAATCACAGAAACATTTTTAGAAGTACCAATTCTGTTGACATGTTTTTAAGTTCAAAATCACTATAAAAATGAGTAAAATTAAAACTAAAATTATTTTCCTTTCGTGACGTGTTTATTTCCCGATGACCTTAAATCATAGTTGGCTAAATCTTGTCCACAAAACATTTTCTTTAAAAATTCCGGTCTAGTTTCAATTACATTTCTCACAGGGATTATTTTAAAAAAGAAGATTAACCAGGAAAATAAATTAAAAAAAATAATAAATCGAGGGCATCCTCAAAAGTTATTCCAGTAAAATGAGTCTTTGGCTCTCAAAAACAAATCAAATTGGCAAGACAGACCAGGTATCCTTGATTAAACACAGCCAATCCAACCTTGCCAGATGGAAGCCACTAATACATCCTATTGCTTATAATACGTTCATAATTCACTAGCTTATGATGTGTGTGTATTAAGAGAAAAAAATAAAGCTGTTTAAGCCCTAATGATAATCTGATACTGTGTGTATTTATGTGTGCTTAAGCTACATGTGATTTATGGCTAAATGATTTCCTGGATACAAAAAAAAAATTCTGTCTAGGTCAGATATGGTGTGTTTAAGTTAGGGATAGAGTTCCTGAAATACAGGTGGGTGGGAGACCCAGGGGGATGCCCTGTTAAGCAGCTCACCAAGACGTGACTTGACAGTGTAAAAATGTGGTCCATAAAACATTCTGGAAATGTCTAAAAGTAGGGGGGAAAAACTTGTAAGCAATAAGAATCATAGCAATATGTGTAAATTGGCACCGAGATTATAAAACTAATACTCATTACTATTAGATTTATCACTAGACAGTTTATTTAATCCAGCTGTCACTGCGAGTGCACCACACCACAGGCCATTCATGCAAATAGAAAAGAACGGACACATGCACACACAGACACAGGCTGCTGACCTACATGTGACTGGCCACATCCCAGATATGCTAGCGCTGACCTCAGGGAATGGATTCTGAAATGACTGCATATACCCCTCGCATATGCTGGTGGACAGGTCACACCAAAGTAGGTCGTGCAGCACCCCAAGAACACCCAGTGCTCTGCTGGCCTGATGCTGGCTCTGCAGAGCCTAAGGCAAGGCGTTGTAGCCAAGGGTCACACAGCAGGCACCGAGCTTGCATGATGGCACAAAGATCCTACGAATCTGACAGATTATCAAGCAGTCGTTGTTCAGCAAGTCCAGAAGGTGAGCCTGAGCGACACTCATCTTGTCCAGATAGAGAACATGGAAGCAGTGTGTGGCCAGGATTTCAAAAACCAGTAGCTATAGATCCATTACCTATGTAATCAGAATTCATGTACCATTTGCTCTTTGTTCTAAACACAAAAATAATCATTTGCAACTTTTTTTTCCCCCAAGGTCAAGAATGCCATATGAAGTAAGTACACATATACATAGATACTTAACCTTGGAAAAACCTTGCCAATATCAGAGCTTGGCAGACTATCAAGCATTCTTGGCTCTCATGGGCCAAAATCACATTATAATGCAAAGGGATGACGACTTTTAGTAAGTGGAGCACACAGAGTTTGGAAGGCCATTGCCAGGTTCCATTAGTCGTGGGAAATCAAAGTGATCATTGAAAGACTGGAACGGGGTTGGCATAGAAAAGGCTAAAAAGGAGAATCAGAAGGAATGGAGACAGCTGACCTTGCCAGTGAAGGTCACATTACAGGTAAACAGATTCTTTGAGAAGTTCTGAATGTAAGGGAAAGATCAACCCAACTCTGGGATCACTTGATGGGAATCTAAAGCCTCGTTTCCACTGAGAAGTCCAGTATGGAATGGCACGGTACGGTCCTGTTAATTCTAGCAATTGTTTCTATTCATTGGTTTGTTTTTGTGGCGTATGTGTGGTGTAGACCTCTACCGTGTCATTGCATCATTGCAGTAAGATGACTAGAAACGAATATTTATTTCTTCACTTCTGGTACATCGTATGTAGCAGGAATTTAATGTTTTTAGAAAGAAGACTGAGGGCGGCTGAAAAGAACACCTCCGTTGGAAACGTTAGCTTAAATTAGCGCTGTATTGGCACTTTCTAATGTCGTCATCAATTTGTGCCAATCAACTAGAGGCTTCGGCGGCTACACCCTAATCGTTCGGACCTACAATTGATGAGGGAATTCAAGAGGTACGATTCAGTATTGTTTAATACACCTGTCAAAGTCAAGGCCCTGGGGCCGGATCTGCCCCACCAGATCATTTTATATTTTGTTATTAAGGGCTCGATGTTATCTTGGACAGGTAACATATTGCAATGCATTCTCATGCACAAGTCATCACATTTTTACGCATGTTTAACCCTTCCTCTCTCCTTGTTTACATCAAAAGTGGGATTATTTGGACCCCACAAGACAGTGCGCTGAACTTTTTTTTATCTTTGATTTTTGAGTTTCACTAATGCTCATGGCAGACATAAAATCCTGTCCCCATTGTCCACATTTGTCATGGAAGGAATCACACATCAATATGTGGTTGGAGTCATCTGGACCCCAAAGACAGCAGAACCCATGAACCCTTCCGTGTCAAAAATTGACGTTTTGGTGTCCCCAAATCGCCGCTTGACGTCCAATTAAATCAGGCTTTAAACAACTACAACATGTATGTTTGGGTAAAATGTTTGATTCGAGATCTATCATTCAAAGCTTCAGTGAATCACAAGTAGTACAACTTTTTCCAACCAGGGTAACATCAAAAAGTATGGAGGCATTTTTTGGAACAATTCCTTACTGCAACATTATAGTTTTAAAAATGCTTTACATTTCTTCCCTGACCGTTTAAGTGTATTTTTTGATAAACATTCAGGCCTCCTTTATCTTTTTAAGTGGAACAACTTGCAGTATCAGTCACTGCCAAATACTCTTATAAGCATTTTATAGGTAGCTTTTGGGTATTTTCTGTATTAAAAAGCATAATATAATCAAGCTAATGAATATTTATGATGCTGTAATTATTAACCAGGTTTACACAGCTTGGGCTAGGGGTTATGAGTTAAAAAGGCATTTAATGAATCCATTACTGGGAATGATCTGGTCTGAAAGAGGATTTCTTCGAGTGTAGATAGGGACTGATGGGAGTTCCTGAAGTAAAAAAAAAAAAAAAAAGAAAACCTGCATTGAAACCCTCTTAGAAAGAGTGACAGGAAACAGAGATACTGCTGTAACAGACTGCTTCAAGGGAGACCCACAGCAAGCCTGAGTTGAGGAAAAAGGGGGATACTGCCACTTATGAACTTTCTGCAGCATTTCTTTCCAGATTTTGCCTTCCTCAGATAGCGGTTGACCAAAGGCTCTTTCATCCCTGTTTGAACACGGGCTATGTTGGAATGTGATACTTCATCTCTGTAAAGCAGAAAAAACAGCTAAGGTACAACATGATTTTTGCACATTTTTATTAAATTGTTTCAACTTCTGCTTCTTCAATTCAATTGAACATTTGATTGATAGGATAGATCTGCAATGAACAAAGTTGCTGTGATGTAGAGGAATCTCTTCAGAAAAGGAGAAGACTCCCCGTTTAATTTTTTAATAACCAAAGAAAATCTTCCCCATTCTCTTGCGGCTGTCACCTTCCTGTTACATGTGCTTCATTGAAGCTAGTTCGTATTCAACGGCAGTGAAGTCGAGGAGAAAGTCTGAGGGTGTGTATGTGTGTGTATAATGTTGGAGCTGGCTCTATACTCCTGTGCCAGTGGGAATAACGTACTGCGCTACAGGCAGTGTGACCTTTTCTAGCTTGTGTGCTTTCTCTCCTCCCTCCTCGTCTCTCTTTCGCACGCTCGCTTCTCTAGCTCAGACACAAACACACCTAGCTGCACTGTCACAGCTAGCTTTACCAACCATCAATTACCCACACTGCTACTTACTTTAATGGACACGAGGCTTGTACAAATCATCAGAAAGAAGGGTGATGGGACAGTAGTGTGCATTTGTTTTACTACTCCTCCTGCAGCAAGAAGGTAAAGAATGTCTTGTTTTCTCCCGTTTGCCTTCTTTAACATGACCTTTTAAGGGTGTGTGCTTCCTGGAGCGACAGTTTGTGTTCAGATTGAGGGTTACGGCCTGCCTGGTTAAAGTGCTCTAACAACTTTGAGAGACATATGATTTGAAAGGTATAGGGCTGTTTTTGGCCGTTCCTTTCTGCTTTAATTTAAAGAAAAACATTTTTATTAGGTGTTTATGCTTGTATAAACATTAAATAAAACTTAAATTCTAGTTTAGTATTTAGACCTGGTTGTTTTAGGATGTTGTTTTCCTCTGTTGCCATCTTGTTTTTTCTCTAAAACCCCCTCTTTTTCTTTTCAGTCCGGTCCAACAAAACAAAAACATAATCAATATAAATAAAGTTTAGTTTGAGATACAATAGGGGTTTATACTCAAACCTCTGTTATGACAGTAAAATCTGCCTAACATGAGAGGCTCTCAGCCCGCATCTGTTTGCTCAGCTGTTGGACAGGACAAGTTTTTTTAAAAAAAAAAAGAAGGGAAAATAAATAAATAAAACTTAAATACAAGAGAAAAGTTGAACCTGGTGGAGCCCAAGACGGGGGTGGCTATTCTTTCATTAGCTTTCCCAAAAGGATTATAAAGCTAGGGAAAAAAAAAAAAAAAATCTGACTAACCAGTGCTTTGTGCAAATTTGCATATTTTGCTCTAACCTGGTTTTCCTACCCTAATGTAGTTTATTTGCTTTGTCTTTTATTGTTGTTGCTCGTTTGTGCCCCTTTTTATTGAAGTGTACCTTGACCTCAAAGTTGTATTTATGTATACAAGATCATTGGAAGAAAGACGGTGAGGTGGTTGGGGGTGGAGTGAATTAGGGGGGGGCTTAATGCACACAACACACTGCATCAAAGCCCAGCACTGCTCCAAGCGTGATGCGTCAGCAGTCCATTCATGTTCCTCTTTTCCACGAAAGGACGCTGCAAAAGGAGACGGCAAGGCATGGAAGAAAAAGTCAAGAGGGAGGGAAGCAAACACAAATGAAAGAAAAAGCAGCCCATCTGCCTGCCTTCGCTATGACACTCCGTGGAATGGTCGGATTGGTGCTGGGGCACGGGTGAGTTAAAATGTGGTTACAGTGGGGATGCCACATTCCATCTCTGCCTATTTTGCAAAGTGTTGATCAATTCCATTAAACCACAAAATGTCCCAAAAAGCCAAATTAGAAAGCTATAAGAATATTGGAATGGTCTGCTGGGCACGGGTGAGTTAAATGTGGTTACTGCCACCCAATGCCTTGCAAAGTGTTGATCAATTGCAAAAAGCAGGAAAAAGCATAGAGAGCAAAAAAAAAAGGAGAGAGAGAACTACCTCAGGAGAGAAGCGAGGCATAAGAGAGAGTGAGAGAGCAGAGTAAGAGCACAAGTGAGCAGGAGAGAGACGGCACACGCTCTCTTTTGCTGCTACATCGGATCCTTTCCACATCGACGCTGCTGTTAACGTCACGCCTGTGAGCCGCGCTTGCCCAGCGCTTGCCTCCTTTGCCTTGCTTCTTTCCCCAGTTGGATGCTGCATTAGCGAGGGGGTGCTGATCACCGCAACAACAAAAAAAGAAGAGAAAAAGAGGAAAAGAAGAAGAGAAAAAAAAGCTGGATGCGAAGAAACAAGCCACTGAGAGGAGGGGGGAAACTGTGCACTGCTCTTCTCTTTAACCCACCTCAATCAAACCAGCTACGAGACCTCCTCTCCACTCATCATTCCCATCCAACCCCCACCCCATTCTCCTTCAGAAGAAATTGACGGATTATTGGGAAGTGTTCGGGAGGCAGGCAGCAGCTGCTGCTGTGCCTGCTCGCAACTGCTGCTGTGTGCTTCGCAGGGATGGTGTCTCCTTGTCTGCAATCGCTGCTGCTGCAACCGCAGCGACCGAGGCTGGAGCGTGTGGCTTGTTAAGAGGACTAAGAAGCTAATGAAGGGAGTGTGTGTCCTTTTCAACCCCCGCCGAGCGCTCCCCGAGGAATGAAATAAAAATTGAGAAGAATTAAGTGGACACGATGGCACAACCCTGAGAGAGCGCGCAAAAGGGGAAAAGAAATGCAAGAGAAAGAGAAGGGCTGTAAAGACTGACCAACCGACCAACTGATTGACTACTTAAAAAGTGAACAGAGGAATACCGAGAAGGTGGGGGTTGTTTTTTTTTTTGTTTTTTTTTTAAAGCTCTTAAGCTTTCCTTTCGAACCACAACAAACATAAAGGCGTAGAAGATTGAGAAGGACTGTGGAATTTTCATTCAATCTTTTACGCCCTCCTTTTTGACATTTTGTTGCATTAAACTGCATGTGTGTTTTTATGGTCTCCAGTACTATGGCGACCTGGGCAAGGTGTCAAGAAAGGAGATCGACTGTCGGATTCCAAGGACAAGCAAGACGAGAGGAAACGACAGCAAGAACCAAACGAGGAATCGCTGCTGCTCTGGGAGCCTGACTGGATTCCTGTCTGCAGTCTTTTTTTTTCTTCTTCCCCTCATCAGAGCGGGAGAAGAAAAACTCACAAAAGGCCTTCAAACCCTTCTCTTTGGATGTATGGATTTACAAAAGGGCTCTACATCGTCTAGATTAAGCTCTTTGGCATTGATACTAATTTTGACAGGGCAAATAAAAAAGGGTTTTCTTTGCTGCTCTTGGATACAAATGCGTCTGACGTGAAAACCACAACTCTTTCTGATTGCAAAAAGGACGGAATATATTTATCTCTGTTCAAGGACCTGTAAAAATAACTTGAGGTAGGTGTCCAGTGTTTCAACCCCTCTTTGCATCACTTTGTGACACCTTACTTTTTATTCTGTCTAGTTATACCGTGTCTGTATGCTTACTTTTCAAGTATGTCCTTTACACATGTTTTATAAGAGCCAGCCTCCTCCATCCCTCCCTGTCCCTGTGCCCTTAATAGTTGAAGGAAGGAGAATTTCTGTTTAAATCAGGACACACTAAAGCCACTCCATTCCCCTGTTAAATTTACAGTTCCCCCCCTTTGATATTTTCAGATATTCAGTTACTCTCCCTGTCCCAAAACCCTCCAAACACCTGTCCCAAACATCCCCATCCTCCCCCCCAGATGATGCTGAATTATGAACGTGCCACATCATGAGTCTCCTGGGGCGGGTAGCTGTGCATCGTGCCAGGAAAGCCGCCCTGTTCTGTGTATTATTCCTGATGGTGCGAGCGTGGAGCAGCGCCTCCCTGGCCTTGGCGGGGGCGGCGGTGCCTCAAGGACCTCAGGGCTGTCCACCACAGTGTTCCTGCAGTAATCAGCAGGGGAAAGTGGTGTGCACTCGAAGGGGCCTAACCCGAGTGCCCCCTGGGATTCCTGCCAACACACGACACCTCAATCTAATGGAAAACGCCATTGAGGCGGTGCAGGCTGACTCTTTCCGCCATCTGCACCACCTTGAGGTGCTCCAGCTTGGGCGAAATGCCATACGGCAGATTGAGGTGGGTGCGTTTAATGGACTGACGAGCCTCAACACATTGGAGCTCTTTGATAACAGGTTGACAGTTGTGCCTAGTGGGGCCTTTGAGTACCTGTCTAAACTGAGAGAACTGTGGCTGAGGAACAACCCAATTGAAAGTATTCCCTCGTATGCCTTTAACCGGGTGCCCTCACTCATGAGACTGGACCTAGGAGAACTAAGGAAATTGGAGTACATCTCAGAAGGAGCTTTTGAAGGTCTACAAAATCTCAAGTACCTCAACCTGGGAATGTGTAACATAAGGGGTGATATGCCAAACCTGAGTCCCCTAAAGGGCCTTGAGGAGCTGGAGATCTCGGAAAATCTGTTCCCTGTGATAAAGCCGGGCTCCTTCAAAGGTCTGAGGTCTCTCAAAAAACTATGGGTGATGAACTCACAAATCACCGTAATTGAACGCAATGCTTTCGATGGCTTATCTTCACTGGTGGAACTCAATCTTGCCCATAACAACCTGAGTGCAGTGCCACACAACCTATTCTCCCCACTCAGGTACCTGGTGGAGCTTCATCTTCACCACAACCCTTGGAACTGTGGCTGTGAGGCAGCTTGGTTAGCACGCTGGCTAAGGGAGTACATCCCGACCAACTCAACTTGCTGTGGACGATGCAACTCACCTGTTACGATGAGAGGACGTCAGTTAATTGAAGTGGAACAAGGCGAGGGTGCAGCAGTTCAGTGTTCTGCACCATTCATTGCGGATGCGCCAAGGGACTTAAATATTTCAGCAGGGAGAGTTGCTGAGCTGCGTTGCAGCACTGCCCCCATGTCTTCAGTGAGTTGGTTGCTACCCAATGGGACTATTCTGACACATGCCTCTTGGCACCCCAGGATATCAGTACTTAGTGATGGAACCCTTAACTTCTCAAATGTCTTGGCAGCAGACACTGGTACTTATACATGCATGGTGTCCAATGCGGCGGGGAACTCTAATGCCTCGGCCTATCTCAACGTGAGCGCAGCTGAGCTCAACACGTCCGTCTTGAGCTACTTTACCACAGTGACTGTGGAGGTCTTGGGTCCTACGACAGAGATGCCCAAACCTAAGACTAGCATGACAACAGCTGCTGCAGGCGCTGGAGTTGCAGGAGGAGGAGGAATAGGCCTAGGGACAACCACCACGACTGCAGCTCCTTCTGTTTTTCAACCAGTTTTCATCTCAACACCAACAGTGCTGCTGCAAAACACCGACAGTCCAGCAAACGCAGCCAAGCCATCCATTTTACCGGGACTAAGAGGAGTCACTGGCAAACCAGGCAAGTCTGGCCCCAGCCTGGATGAAGTTATGACAACCACCAAAATCATCATAGGTTGCTTTGTGGCAGTGACGTTGTTGGCTGCGGTCATGTTAATTGCCTTCTACAAACTGAGAAAGCGCCACCAGCAAAGGAGCACAGTGGCAGCTGCCCGAACAGTGGAGATTATTCAGGTGGATGACGAGGACCTTCCACCACCAGCATCAGCAACCCAAGAGTCATCGCTCACATTACCTGAAATACGGGACCACAACAGCATTCATAAACTGGACTTTATCAGCCACAAGACTGAATACAATTTCCACAAACCCAAGGCTGAATATAAACCCCAGCCGGATTTTACATTACACAAGCCGAAAGCGGAATACACCACATATAAGCCAAATATGGACTTTAGTAGCCACAAACAAACAGCAGAATACAACACGCACAAATCAACACCTGACTTTAGCCTTCATAGACCAAAGCTCGACTGCAGTCCATTTAGACAGGACTACAACCCTCACAAGCAAGAATACAGTCCATTTAAGACAGAATATGGCATTCACCCTAAGGTTAAAACAGAATATAGTCCCTTCAAAGGAGATTACAGCACTCACCCTAGACAGAGAACCGACTTCAGTCCATTTAAACGAGATTACAGCACCCAACCAAAAGTAAAACACGACTACAGCCCATTGAAATCAGACTACAACACACAACATAAATCGAAATCTGAATACAGTCCATTCAAGACAGACTTTGGCACTCACCCAAGATTTAAGCCTGACCATATGCCATATAAGCCTGACTATAGCACTCAACCTAAGCTCAAGATGGACTACAATGCCCAGAGACCCAAGACAGATATCACCTACAAAACTAAGGATCATTACACCCCTCATAAGACTGCGCCCGATTACAACGCCTTCAAGACCGATTTCAGCCCCCATCAAGTGGATTACAGCGCCTTCAAGTCTGACTTCAGTCCACACACTCAGAGACCTAAACTCGATTACAGTCCGCATAAAATGGACTACAGCCCTCATAAGATGGACTACAGCACTCTTAAGCCCAAATACAACACATACAAACCAACCGGCCACGGAGCTAAATGGACAGACAACAATGTTGGTAATTCTTTGCCTCGAACCCTGCCCAGCACCGTCACCACGATGGCTGAGCCCTACGCCATCAAAACTCACACCAAGGAGAAGGTACAAGAGACTCAGATTTAACAAGTCACCTCCCCCGCCTCCCCCCTTTTAAAAGCTCTCATTTCCTTTCCCGTCTCCAGCTCCAACCCAACTAAGTTCCACTCACAATTTCCTTTCCTCATGAAAATCATGCAATAGAATGCACAAGAAAAAAAAAAGGACAGGAGCTACTTTTTTGTACAGAGTGCAAACTTTAAAAGACTGACGATTTATTGTTGTACATGCTTATAAATAAATATATATATATGGACAAACTGAAAATACCATGGGTTGGTGATAGAGAAACATATATTAAAAAATAAAATGAGCTATTTTCTAACTTGTAACTTCTATTTAAATGAGTTGTTTAAGATGCTGTCTTGACTTTGACAAATGAGGGTAGTATTGTTTTAAAAAGGGGCATTCTGTGTGATTTTTACACCATGCTTCACAGAATGCAGTGATGAGAAAAATATTTATACAGAGAAGACTTTCTTTAACAAAACCGAAAAAAGGTCAGTGCCGATCTTTACAGGTTTATCTTGTAAAAGCACCAAGAATTTGTACTGTGCCAAATGTTATAAATGCAATAAAAATGATTTTTTTGAAGAAAAAAAAAGGACATATTAGAGAGCGATGTTTTCTTCCCCCTTTTTTTCTTCTTTCAGTTTGTACTGTAACGATCTGCCAAATGCTTTAGACACTGCAGTAAGATTATGCAGCTATACTTTAACCCTAGCTGTGCTGAACAGCTCAGGCAGAGGGAAGCACAGTCCTAAAGAGGAGAAAACATTTCATTTTTAAACTTTAAACACCTCCTGTGATATGGTTTCCACGTACAAAGAGGTGAACTTGACTCACTATGGTCAATACGTCAATAAAAGACCGTGCAGAATGAAAATGGTATACGCAGACAAATGCAGTACCGTTGTAGTAATCCATTTTTTAATAATAATACGCCTCCTAACTATGGAAATCCTTAACTTTTTATTTGCTTTAGCAGTGAGTGTATTTGGTGTATCAATCTTATATCCCAGACATGGGGAGCATAGCCTCTCGCAGAGAGATTGTTATGTCTTTCACCATGCAGTTCAGGGTGATAGAAAAGTGCGCTCTTTAGAAGCCAAGCCCTAGGCAAATGCAAAAATTTACGAAGAGAAGGATACATATGGAAACACATGTGATGGAGACTGACGAGAGTGGATTGAGGTGATGTGGTTGGTCTTTTGTTCTCAAGGGTTTGAAAATATCAGATGCTACATAGAACAATCACTGAATCCATTTTTTGTGGTCTTATAATAAAAAAAATCTGGTTTTATATGGGTTTTTTAGGGAAAAAAACCATTGAGTTTATCAATTTATTTGCTTGACGGATGCAGGTTGTAAAGAACATTAATATGCTTAAGACTGCATTAGAATTTAAGGAACTAATAACTACAATCTATATGAATATATCTAAGATCTGACAAGAATTTATATATTTTTTTCTAATTCCAGCAATGCACTTAAAATTAAGAATGTATTCTAAGTGCAGAAAAAAAGGTGAAAGTGTGTCTGCATGTCTTTTTGGGAACACGATGACAGTTCTGTCTCATCTGTGCTATGCCATAGAAAGAAGCTAAAGAAGAGGCATTTCAGTAGAATGGAATAGGAAATGCCAGTGAAAATGACTAAAATGTAAGATTTTAGTTACATTTGTGTTCATTTGATCTGGTACAGGGATTTGAATCAAACGCAGACGAATTGGTTTAGCCCGTTTAATAGTTTCCAAAACTAAGCTATTATTTGACTGTTTTCTTGAGACTATTAAAAATTAAGCAAAAGATTATGACTTCAGACCTGGTCAAGATGTATCAAATTCTATCTAAGGCTTACTCACTTTCGTTAACATCCTCTAAATGTGATATGAGAGCATGATTTTTTTTTTTTTTTTCTCAAAGCATGCAGTGCTATGTGGTCACATACTTGCCTCACTGTTCTATAAAAGGCTCCTTCACCCTAATCGGTTAAAATGGCTACAGGGTCATCAATCAGCCAATCAGCTGGCCGGCCACTGGAGGGCCTGTCTCCATGGGAAACACTTCTCCTCAGCCCCTCTTTTGCCACAACATTTTTTTTCCTGTGTGCTTCATTAGCAATCATGAAGCCACTGGAAAAGGAAGCACGGCAAGATGAACTTACTGAGCCACAGCTTTCAGAAGGAAGGAGGGTAAATTATTATATTTGGTAGTGGTGTTCTATTTTATAAATTATCAGGATTTCAGAATTCTGTCCAAAATTAGAAAATGGACTGATGGTACAAATGGATATGGGACTGATTCAAGTGTATGTAGCAGAAAAGTAGTCAATGAAAGAGTGCTGGTATGGAAATGTGAGCAAAAGAAATCTACGTAGAAGAAAGAAAGAAAAAAAAAACAGGAAAAGTAATTTATTTTCACTGATAAAGAAAAATGTTGCACTAAATAAGCGGGAGAAGCAGTGTAGAGAGCAAAAAGAAGCAAAAAATAAATAAATAAAGGCAGTTGGGAGAGGACTAAGCAGAGCAAATGTGATGCAAGAGTGCCAGCTACAGATGGAATGGGGGATATATAGCTTGGCTGTTGTGACTCCTGCATGTTTGGTGAATGGCCTGGACTGCACCACAAGGAGCGTGGCGGGGTGGGGGTAGGAAGAAAAAAAAAGGGGGGGGAGGGCTTATGTAGCAGAGTGCAGCAGATAAGTGCTGATACAAGACACAGACTGGACCACTGAGGGAGTTTGAGTCAAAGAAATTGGCATATATAACGGCGGAGAGTGGGATGATCAAGAGGTTAGGACGAATGCAACTGTAGGGACAATGCAGCACAAGCGTCTGTGAGGAAGTAAAGAAGGTCAAACCAACTAGCAGCAGAAAGATAATTGTCCCCATTTAAAACGCAGGATCTCATTTTCAACTTAAAGGACATTTTCCAACCCAATTATTTTGATGCAATCTTTTAATTAGATTTTTTTCTCTATTAATTATGACAAATTACAGTCTGTAATGAGTGCTTTACATTAATTAAATATTCTAATTTTGATGATTTTTTTGCTTATTTAAAAGCAAATACTAACGTTTTTCAATGTTTACTCACTTTGGTTTTCTATTTATTTAAAGTTTTGTTCAAAATTATCATAAAATGCAAGTATAACCCTTGTTTTTTACTGAAAAAACAAACTAGTTCTATCAAAATAATTGTAGTAAAAAAAAAAAAAGAAAAAAACGTTTTGTGGTGTATATTTCTGGACAATTTCCACACAATTTGGGCCAGTTGTACTTGATGGGGGTTCAAGTCAAACATTTACAACTAGGCTTTTAGATGTAAAACTGACCCAACCGTAACAACCTACCGGTAAATAATTAAGGTTTGGATTTATTTAATTCTCTTTTAATCATGTCGGTGTAACAAACATAATTTTAGTTTTCTGTTTTTGGCCCTAGGACTTTAAGATACCCTCTGAAGAGAGTTGCTTTCCACAGTATTTTAACAAAAAGTAAAAATCGTTTTATTTTTTGATTTTCCGGTGATTATAGTTGATGGATTCCGGTATTACTTTGGGGGAAAAAATTACTTGAATATCAGTGACTCAACAGGAAGGATAAAGTTATCAGGCTTTTCTGGCTAGAGGGGAAAAAAAAAAAGATTCAGAAGTCAGAAGTGTTGAAAAGCAATAGCACGAGCTGTTGCTGGTGAGTGCATCGTTTCCAATTTGACTTTGTGATCAGTAGTTAAATTCCCCGCTATAAGCAATTTTTTTTCTTCTTTTTTGCGTAATGTCTGAGTCTCCTGCAGTGCGATGGCTTTTACTTTGGTGCACAAACTAGTCATCATGCTAGTAGAGCAAATAGGCAGCTATTTTCTGCAGCCCCTTGAGTGCACTGCTTCATGACTCAACAAGAGTCGAGGCCAAAGAGTCGTTTGGTCCCATTGTCAAACAAAACTACGCAGAACCAGAACAGTCCATTACAGATGAGACAACAAAAGCAACAATCTTGTTTTGGCTTTAAACCTAAAATTTATGATAAATACACACATAAGTAGTGTTGTATAATTAAATGATCTAAAGTAAACAGTTTAACAGTACATTTTAGATGATAAGGAACTTTTAGTTTATATTTTTTCAAAAAATATTGAGATTATGGATCTAAAAGAGTTCAAAATTGCAGGTGGGTCAGTTTTTTATCCCCTTTTTAGCTTTGTTTTGCCATGAGGCAAACCACTTAAATGTGTTAGTCTCTGTGAGACAGACTTTATTGCCCTTTTGGTGAGTGAAAAACGTCACTGTTTTCCTAGCAGCGAGATACGACAGAGCCCCACTTTTATGATCCTAGCCTAACCGCAGAGTCCAGAGTGTGTGTGTGTGTGTGTGTGTGTGTGCACGTGGTAAATCAGCTCCACAGAGAGCGGCAAACACGGGTCTAAGACATATGAAGTGTGGCCTGTGGGGGCTTTTGTGCGTGCGCAAACACAAATTAAGACTAAGAAGCCGTGTACACAGAGCCAGAGATCATTTATTTCACCGCTGTTGTTAGATACACGTTTGGAAGAGAAACTGTTACTTTTCGACTGAAAACGTCCAGATGAAAAAAGGAAAATCTCTGCAGTTTTGTTGCAAACAGAAACAAATGAGGACAAATGTAGCCTTGAGACGGATGTTCTGTTCAGTTAGAATCAAACATTTGAGCTTTTTTTTTTTATCTTCAATGACAATCTTTTCGGGTTGAGAAGGGATCTAAAAAACACACAAAATGGCCTCCTTTGCTGCTCAAGAAAGAGGAGGAGACCCAGAAGAAAACAAAAATAGAAAAAGGGCAAGGAGAAGTAACTCAGGCAGATGACAAGGGCACCACGTTACGGCGATAGCCTGAAGTAGTAAGTCAGAAGACGGCTCAGTCGGGGGGAGGAAACACAAAGAGGACTTGAAGAAAAAGACAAAATGAAAGTCAAAGAACAATAACTAAAAAAGATTGTAAAAGATAAAAAACTTCAGACGGATCATTCTTTCTGTAGTGATTTGCACCAGTGTGGACGTCCAGATAACAAGCTGCGTGCTAATGTCAAACGCTTACTGGGAAAATGTGCTCTGCTGAGCAAAAGAATGGCGAATGAAAGCAAGATGAAAGCCGCTGAAAAGCTGTGTACAGCACAGAGTTTTCATGTGGTGGCGAAATTATTCAGTTGCTTCAGCAAACTGCTTTGAGGGGTTTTAATTTGAGCGTGCGTGTGGGGGTTGAGTCAGCTGTGATCTTTAAAGATCAAACAAATCGATGGTCAACTTCTGTTTACGCCGAATAACTGAAGTCTTGCTGGATTGTAGGAAACGAAGCCTTCTTACTACGACTCAAGGTTTTTATAGTACTTTGAAATTTCGCCAGGCTTTGTTATTAAAAGGAAAATGCTGATGCATCTCCTATGCAGTTCAAAAGGGTGGGGGAAGGGAGATGATTTACAAAGGAAGAAAGTTGCGATGAGTGGGCAATAACCAGATGCAGAAAGCAACGCCAAGTCTTAATGGATTCAAAAAAAAAAAAACTAGAAACATCTCTCTAATTTGCAGTCCTCCATTTTTTGGAGGGAAAATTATAGGGGATTTCAAGTGCACTGCAGATGTCCTGCAATTTTTTAACTTTCATAACTCATACAGTATGTCTTGTTCCAGCCAACATGCTTCCAATGAATAAAATATAATTGAATGAGAACATGTAAAGGATGAAAAAGACTGTTCAGAGGAGAGAATAGAGGAGGTAGCTCAAGGTAGGATGGTTTTGGCATGACTTCCCCCTCCCACTGTTGGCAGCAGAGGTGCAAACTGTTAGCTCACAGCAGTACATGCATGTATTAGTATTGTTCCAGGACCTAATCACTGTGCGTTGAGGCTTTCTGTGGAGGCATGTGTGTGCTTAAGTGTCAAATCAATGCCAGAAGTGGAAAGAAAATGAGTTGCAGGGAGGTGACAGACAAACCGTATAGAGCAGTGATGGGAAGCAATCATCCATCTATGGTTGTGTCATATCACTAAACTAATAGTCAAGTCGAGGCACTTCTGCTCATCATGGAAAAGGTGCCAAACTCCAGTTTGCTGCTTGGTTGTTGGTTTCTTTTATCAATGTTTTTTAAGCCAAAATTTTACTAGACTATTTGAAATGATCCAACTATTATTGGAGACTCCACACAACAGTATTGTCCATTTAGGATGATGTGTTTGATGAATATTGGCAGCTCTGTTAAATGCAGGAAAGTGAATTGTTGCATCAATAATGCTTACGTTTAATGCTTAATCTGCTAGATTTATTATTTATCGCTTTATTACCTTAAACCAGTTTAACTATAAGCCAATTGAAAAGTTTTTCTTTATTGTTACGTACTCATTAGCAAATGGTGGCCTATTTTTAGATGCATCGATTATAATCCATTAAGGATTCTTTATTGTTTAATGAATTCTAAATAATTAAGAACCAAAAAATCTAAAGGGATTTTAAGTAAAAGTAGCAAGTGGTAATTTTTGATTTTAAAAGAAATTCTGACCCAATGCTCAGCATTTTTCTTTTGTTTTTCTAAAGCCCGGATATGATGTCACCGATTTCACAAAGTGAAAATCCAATTAACACCAACATCTAATGACAACTTTTTGTGACTCCATTGTTGTTTGATGAAAATGTTGGTGGTTTATTTAAAAATTACATTTAAACATCTTTTTTTTTGGCAAAAATTGCTCAACCGCAATGCATTGTGGTCTGTATTCACTATTTTCATGAGCATCGATGCGCGCTAAAGTTTTGCAAAGACTTTTGGGAAATTTCTAGGGAACTCGATTTTGGAATTGTAGATTTGGACCGCACTAGAAAATGGCAAACACACTATATAGTGAGTAGGCAGGAATTCAGACATAAAATGTGTTTTCACTGACATTTTTGAAGAGAACACAAACATGGCCGATCTTCCAGAGCTTGTCATCCAACTTCACTTAAAGCAACCGTTTGGAACCATTTTGGCTTTCATACTGCTGAGGGTCAATTGGATAAAAGTCACATGGTGTGAACATTATACAACAAATTAAATATGTAGAAAACAACAAATATGTGAAATCACAACGTACAGTTAGCTCGCAAGACACTATTTTGTTTGATGTGAGTTAACCCTTTACCACCAGAGCTCCAGTGTTTATGTCCTTTGATTTACTTTGATCTTTTTAATTGATCAATGTCGTTCCAGCAGATTTTGCCGCTTTTCTCCTTCAGAATCTCCGGGAATTGCATTGATTGCGTTAGCGCCTGAAAAGTTCTAGTATGTTACATTTTTTTGGTTTAAGCGTCACTGACGACGCCTCAGGTGTTAAAAGGTTACAGAGCGTTCCATTAAAGCTGGTCGTGTGATAAAAATTAGGGCTGGGTATCGATAATTACCAGAAACTATTCGATTTGATCCAAAAGACAAGATTGATTCAATTCAGATTTTTAAAAACTTTTTTAAAGTCAAAATTTTTTTTATCATTCTTTCGATCCTATCAATTCAATTTTGAGTTTACACATTTAAAGATTTGTTTTTAAAGTAAA
Organism: Oryzias javanicus; assembly: GCA_003999625.1. Taxonomy (NCBI): domain Eukaryota; kingdom Metazoa; phylum Chordata; class Actinopteri; order Beloniformes; family Adrianichthyidae; genus Oryzias; species Oryzias javanicus. Next base: position 20,681,237 of record CM012459.1, read on the forward strand.
ATACTGTACTTTCAATCACAAATGGTTACTTTAAAAAAATCTTTAAAGAGTTTGGAAAATTAATGACTGAAGTTAGAAAGATATTCATTTAAGCTGATAAAGCGTTAGCATTAGCCGTCCTATGGGAAATTCCATTACACGTTAGCATCAAGCTAGCGATATTACATTTGGGGGCTAGATTGAGCGATATTTTTGTGAATCGATTACTGATCTGTTAAGCTCAGATCAAGCCAAATCGATCAACTTTATCAATCTACCCCCAATAAAAATAACACATCTATCTTATTATCAGGATTTTTTTTTCCCCTTTTGATGCGGCGAAAGATTTTTTTTAATTGAACAAAATATTTTTCATGTAAGAATTTTCATGTTTTTCTCAAAAGTTAAACAAGTATACTGAGCTTGTCTTTAGTTAAAAACACTTTCGGTGGAGAAAAAGTTATTAATATTGATCTAAGATCTTGTAAAAAGGAACATTTCTAAAAAAAATGTAAAATACAGATCTGGGATTAAGTGATAACTTTTTATTAATCGAATTGCTACCTTCTGAATTGTAATCAATTTGTGAGTTCCCTCAAGATTCGCACCTCTATTAGCAAAAAAAAATTTTGGATTTGAGGTTTTTTTTGTTTTTTAGTAATACACACATCATATATTGAACCGAAACTCGACCATGACCCAAAAATCGGTCTGAACATAATCATAAAGCGTCTCTGTTTAGCAGTTGATGCAGAGAAATGTCTGTTGAAATCCATTTTTTTCTTTAGCCGAGCTAAAATGAAGACACTAGAACAGTTTAAAATATAAAAATACAGTTGGCATGAACATGACTTGAAGAACTGCAGTGTCTTGGAACTTCCTCTGCAAACACCCCTGCACACACACAGGGCGAGCTGTAGCCAACAGAGGAGTTTAAAGATGCTGCATTTCTATTATCCCACACTAGGATTCTAGCCTCTTACCAGCTTCTACTGTGAAATTTATCGGTTCAATCCAAAGATGAAAGGCACATTTGTTTCTTTAATAATTTACTATTTTTTAAAACAGTTTTTGCAAGCCGTTCCTTCATGCCCCGGACCATCCTTTTGGTAACAGAGCAAAGGAAGGGAGAATAAGGAGATGCTGCTGACACAGCTGCAGAGATGTTGGCGTATTAACTGATGGAATGAGAGAGGAGGTAGATGGAAGGATATTGCTGAGATGATGTTAGGAGTGCAGGTGTGAGCTGGGCTAAGCTGCCGACGGATTACAGACTTAAATCTCCTCTCTTTTAAGCCTTTATTTAGTGCTTAGTTTTTTCTCATGTCTTTGAAGCTACAACATATTCCATCTAACGGCAGATGCACAAGTGACTGAACACGATGAGTTGAATGAATCCTTTTTAAAAAAAAGGGGGAAAAAAATGACCAGACAACTGGAGATGGGAGGATCAGGAACCGCTTTGCGGCAGGGGCCAGCCATCGACAGCTCAATAACCCAACAAGTGACGGCCGGCTGACATGAAACACAGACGCACGCGGCGCGGTCGTGGGGAAGCGGACGGGTGAGGACGATCCAGATGAACAGAGGCGGGCGGGTGTTTGTGTGTTGGGGTCTTCAATCAAACTCCGCAGGAAAGAAAAAAAAAAAAAAAAAAAAGGACAGGAAGCATGGGAGGAAAAGGCACAGAGATTGACTGACTCTTTTTATGATGACAGCTGACTTAGAGAGAGGGAGCGTGTGCGTGTGTGTGATGTATTTTAACCCTGCAGCCAAGACAACGTCGATGTGTGGCAACTGCTGTGTTGTCAAGGGAACTATTAGCACTGAGAGCCCAGTGTCTGCTTTGTCCTTGCTTGTATAAACACAATCTTCCTGCATGAAGAAACTGTTTCTCTTCATAACCTCTGTAAACATTAAAAAAACAAGCCGCATTTCAGTTGAACAAAAAAAGAAAAACAGCCGCTGCACTCTTGTGCTTTTGATATATGTGTAAAGACTGATGAATGTGTGAGTCTGTCAAAACTGTCACTATGTTATGTCGCGATGTCACAGTCATCAACAGAAAGGAATCTGAGCGTAAATAAATCACAGAAGCCTGGAGCCGTTTCCTCGGGGTGGCTCATCAGATTCAAATGAAACATGGTGAAGGACACGGAGATGCAGCCTCCAGAACACACCGAGCGCAGGAAAGCAATAAAGACATAGATCTGCTTCAAACAACAATTAGGCGACTGAGCGAACACTTAGTGAGCAGCGGCACAGAGAGCGAAAAAAAAATACGTTCGCTCGTCCACCAAAAAGTACCTGCATGCTTGGTGAGACGGGAAGCAGGCAAGACGACGCTGACGGAGAAAAAGAGAACAATGAAGTGTGGATTTGAGTGGCATTAATTTAACGAGTGGCATAAAATGCTAATGAAGTGAACAACAATGGCAGCAAATTAAGAAATAAGCGCTGAAATGAGGCTGCTTTATGAGGCAGAACAGTAGATGAAAAAGAAGCGGCTGACCGCAGACAGCTTAACAAGACAACTCGCCGAAAATAAAAATCACAATAAACAAACATTTTTCCTCCACTCAAACTTGTTTACAGGGAAACAAATCTTTAAAATCTGGCTTTGCTGCATTAGTTTGAAAGAAAACGTCCTAATGTAATCTCCATTTCTAAGTAATTCTAAGTCTGTCGAGTATGAGTGAAACTGAGCTAAGACAGGGACTAAAAATAACATCCTATGGCAAATAAAATGTTTTGAGAAATGAATAAAAACTAAAAAGCCAGTCTATCGAATAAATAATTCAGTTATTTGGACCATCATAAGAGGATTTTGCCTTTTTTTGCCATAATGAGCTCAAAAATTTACTTTTTTAAGTATACGACAGGAGTATAACCACACAAAAGTAGCAGATAATGAAAGCCTTTTCTGATTCAATCTCCAAAATTGACGTTATTTAGAGAATTTCCTTTTGGGTTTTGTATTGGAAATATTTGAAAAACAAATTTAGCTTAAAAATATGTGGTTTTTAAAACAGAAAACTCAAGATTTATCATTTGATTTGCTACCAGAAGGACTTAAAAACATCAGTCTGAAACTACAAACCAAGTCTCTTTTGCCTCATTTCCACTGAGAGTGGACCGGTCCTGGCCAGTTTAGAATGCTTTGGGTAATTCAAATGAGCATTTCCATTGAGTTTTGGAGCATCAAGGCGCATGCCGGGTCTAGACCACTACAGCAAAGGGGAATGGTAACTATGTAGGTCTTTTATCAGCTTTTTCATATTTGGGTTATGGTTTTTCGTATACATTGTTCCATTCTTTGGTTGCTGGGATTTGGCGAGTCTCCGGTCCCTAACCCAGGGGTGTCAAACATTTAATCCGGCCCAATCTCCAAGAGAAAAAAATAAAAGGGTGTTGGAAAAAAGATTAAAAAAAAAAAAGCATGTTTCTAGCCCATTCCTCTGAAAGTTTTGGTTCTTTAAAAAAATGACAGAAATGCGCAATTCCGCCATAAGGGAGAGAAAAGTCAAAGCAAGACTGGTATAACAGGAGATCAAGAAATAAACAGCATGTCTTTTAAGGTGTGTGCCACGTCTGGGTAAGATACACTCTAATTTAGTTATACTTTTCTTTAGTTTATACAATTAGTTTTTAGGCAAGGTGTTTAATTTTTTTAAAGACTACTCTTGAGTTTACCAATCGGGATTGCTTCAATGTCAGATGTAAAATAGTCTAAAATTGAAAAAACAATTTTTTTTTTTTTTGTAAAATGCATTTTATCTGAAATCCTTTGGCCTCTGTGAATGAATGTGTAATAATAAGGATTAAGCTACTATGTTGGTTAAGTTATGCTGTTTTCCAACTGAGAATAAAAACAAATAGGGTATTTTGCTATTATGTTACTGGTTCTATTAAGACATTTGTGTCTTAAAAGACTATAGGGTTGTGTCAGGAAAGGCATCCGCCTCCAAACCACCTGTACGAATCAGAGAAAGGTGACTGTGGCGCCCCCTGACGTAATAACTAATCATCTTGGACTGCCAAAGCCAGATTATAATTGGGAGTTTAGATAGAAAACAGAGGAGGCGACAACCTGAGGTGTTCTATTAGAGAAGAGAATGTGCGTGAAGAGCATGAAACCATTGGCCTCAATGATGTGGAAGAGTGCTGCAGTGCCCTTCATTTAGAGGAAAAAAGGCTAAGAGGCTTCAGCTCGTCTGGAAGTACAGTGTGTGCCGGTGTCGCTGCCACGTTTTGGCGGGCCGCGCTTATCAGAGTGGACGTAAAAGTTGCAGTTCTGTCACACATGCTTTCAACGCAAGGTCGCTCCGGGAAGAAGAAGAAGAAGAACTGCAGCGATAAAGCAGCGGGCAGGTTTCTGCCCTCCCCTCCCTCCCCCTCTCATCTTTCCATCTCCTTTCAGGCCCATCTATCTCTCAGTCACTGCAGTGGTGTGAATGCGTTTATGTGGGCCACTCAGTTCACCTTCAGGCTATAATTCACTACTTTCAAGGAGCAAAAGCAGCCCGACAGTGAAACCGATACACACCGAGGCTTTAAGTTCAAAAAAACCGCTGCAGAGAAGAAAAAAAACCCCAAAAGATGTACTCCGCTCGTGACACCAATTAGTCCAAACTCAAGCAGACAGGCCATTATATAGACTTATATGTATGGCCAGTGCTCACACACATCTACTAATACCATTATACTCCTAACAAGGCTTTTAGAGATCTAAATTATAGATGCAATTTATATTTAAATGTGCAAACAAGATTCAGTACAACTAGCATCTACACCAAAACACCTCGATTATGTATTAGGAACAGGGAAAAAAAACAAATGGGTCACAGGTGTCCAACTTAAACACTCAACAGAAGTCCTTCTAGTCCTTAACTGCGACTCTTTGGCAACTATTCTACAACCTCATCTGCTACTCTTGGTTGGATTCGACGTTCCTGTACTCTTCAAAAGCCCCATCTGGGTCAAGTACTACAATATGATGACACTTCTTTTTATCTCTTTCTTTTGGCAAGATGTCATTCGATGGTAAAGAGCAGTAAATAATACTTTTATAGGTATGGCTCCGGCTGGCCTGTCACGCTCACAGTTATGAACTGGACGGGGACAGATCGTGCCCGCTACTATAAAGCAGCAGTAATGTAGATGTGGAGCTGCCTTTTACACTGATGGTTTGTTTAACTACACAACGGGATGGGGAAAAAGGAAAAAAAACAGGACCTCAGGGGCATTTCAGTCCCCACAGTCTGTCTCACTGACCAGGAAACCACTCGATGAATTATTCATGATGTCTACTCAGTCTTCCCATGTGCTCTCACAGTGTTTGCGTCTGTGGAAATATGCGTCGGGATATGTGTCGGGACAACAGCAAAAATAAGTCAAAAGTAAACAAAACTCATGTAAACAGGCCCAACGTTTTAAATAAATGTAACCAATAAGGACAGTAACAGTTTTCAAAGATTTTAATAATTTCATAAAACTGGGAAAGCCACAATCTATCATTTTAATAGTTGACTAATCACAGATTATTTTTTGATAAGTTGAATAATCGGATAATTTGTAAACTGGACATAAAGCACACATCTCAACCATCATTAGCTCTAAACTAACTGAAAACTAGATATGTAGCATTACCTGTGATAATGTTAGTGTGAATGCTGTAAGCTGAATTTGGCAGCTGAAAATCCTAGTGCTGACAGCTGACGATGCTAAAATTGATAGCTAAAAACGCTGAAGATGAAAATATTAGCTAAATGCCAAATTAGCCTAAAAAACAAAAAACAAACGCCAAGATTAGCCAAAACACCTAGCATGGTGCTGAAATATTAGCTAAATTCCCAAATAGCCTAAAAAAAACAAAAAATCTTAAATTAGCCAAAATAGCTAGCATGGTCATTAGTCATTGATTAGTCGACTAATCGTGGCAGCTCTAAATTGAAGTCTTAAAGCAGGGCTGCTCATTCCTGGTCCTCGAGATCTACCACCCTGACTATTTTCCAGATCTCCAAGCCCTGCCACCTGCTGATTGGCTCAGTCAGATGTCTCCACAATCTGATTGAAAGGACACACCTGGTCCAGGTAATCAGCAGCAAGCAGTACAGGGAGAGCTGGAAAACAGGCAGGGTGGTAGATCTTGAGGACCAGGAATGAGCAGCCCTGTCTTAAAGCTATATGCCAACAAAAAATATAAATTTATTAAACCTTTATTAAATCTCAGCTTCTTTCCTTCATGAGTTTCTGACTTAAAACAAGCCTGAAATCCAATGATGTCAGCATCTGAAACAAAGGAACTATTTTTAACATAAAATGAAGTTTTCAGTTTTGAGGTTTCACAGATTTAAATATAACAAAACTAACGGAGATGCCTCTTTGGCATTATCATACTCTGGCATGGATCACCAGGTCTGCTTTGCAGATATTGCATTCAACACTTTTGTCTCTTTTTTATGTTACACACTTTCAAGGTTTGTTGGCATGTTACCGTACTCAAGCCTTCCTAGAACTTCCTGGATATCATTACTCACCCAGATTAGAACTAATGCGCATGTGTGTCAAAGACAAAGGCAGAGGCGCCATAGTTTTGAGATTAAAAAGACGAATCAACTATTGAATTAGTCTTCAACTATTTTAATAGTCGACAGTCATAACTAATTGACTAATCGTGGCAGCCCAACATGAACCTGAAGGACGTTTCTCTTTATCAGAAAGACTTTTAAGGCTATAACTGAGTTATATATTTACATCAGGGGTCTCAATCTGGCGGCCCCCAAGTTACTATTTGGTGACCCCCACCTTACCATGAGAAAGTTTAATTTCTACCAAACAGTATATTTTGCTTGTCCACACTTCTTTGATGATAGCTGTGCATTTGTTTTGAGACGTTTCAGCTTTATGCTTAAAACTTTGCATTTGCTTTTGTTGTTGGATCTGGTCGCCAGGAAAGTCCTTAGCAACAGTAGCGTCATTAACCACTGTCATGCAGAAGATATTGCTTAGTAGAACAAATATGAACAAATGTTCATTAAACTTCTTCAGTAGACAAAGACAATGGACCAAAGACAGACGGTGGACGCAAAAACATATTTTTGTCACAAATGGAACTCGAGCCTCAGCCAGACTCCGCCTTCAGTGGCCCCAAGGCAAATAGAGTTTGAGACCACTGATTTACATGCTCTCCCACTAGCTTACAGCTCCTCACAACTTCAAGCTAACAAAAAAGGTGAGCAGCATCCGAGCTATCGGTTTGGAGCCAGCTTGAACGAGGAAAACAAAGTTGCACATGGATGTTATCGTCTACGGTGGACGAATTGGAATGGAGCAGAGCCGTTTTTTCTGTGTAACCACAACATAATTTTTTTGTCTGCTTGTGAGACCCAATTTGAATAAAGAAATACTAAAAAAAAAATGATATTTTAAGATTAATTTTCTTTCCCTCATCATTAAAATAGAACAAGTTAAAAAAAAAAGTGTTTTAAACGTGTTTATTTTCCACTTATAGTTGAAGGTTATCAATATAAGAGATTAAATCCATGCATGACACATTTTGTGTTCAAAATAACCTAAATCTATTGATTTCAGCCGCAATGACCACATATGGGAAATAGAAGAAAGACCCCCCAATTATTCGTTATCCACAGTTTGCTTCTTTAGACTTGTAGTGGTTTAATAGGGATTACTATATACATTCGGACCGTAAAGAAAGCCAAATCCTCTTGATATTTGCGAAGGTATGGGGTTTATAAGCGTTTAATTAAAATGCTCACCAAGAAGAGTTATTAAGGCCGAGATCTAGAGGCAGGCATTAGCGAGACATCTGTGATGCCACGCTGGCACAGTGACTCATCGGCGCTCCACAACACAGCCTCCTGCAGGCCTGAACGCGGCCCATGCCAGCTCTTTCACATGGCAGCCTGATGCACGGGTTTGCAGCTCGCGAGGCATTTAAGATCTCATGCAGAATCGTGTTGCCAGCCTTAAAAGAATCCTATTTTTTCTTTTTTTATCACTATTTAGAGTAAATTAGGGTCTTCTTTGGGATTCCGTTAAAATAAAAAATAAATTGAATTTAGCTGGAAATTAAGACGAGGTTAAAGGAGAAGTGGGGCCTTTTAATAATTAAATCATTTTTTAATTATGTAAGAGTTTTTCTATACTTCATTACGAAGCCTTAAAACAAAGTGAGCTTTCTACATACCTGTGTGTTTCTGAGCGCGTCAGCCGGAACTCCGTTCATCCCTCCGGGAGCTCGCATAATCTCTGACAGATGTGCAATCTAACGCTTTTTCTCTTTCCTTTCAGAATTTGCCTCAAGTCCATTAAAAATGTTTACTTATGAGACCGCGCTGTGCCAAGAAGTTGGATAAACAAAATATCCCACAGGGTAACAAGCTGCAGCGACAATCTTTTACCACCAGTTTATGACTTTCTGCATCTGAAATTAATATCTCATCCGAACCGGGCTGGACAGAAACCCGACGTGTTCGGGGGGCTTTTATTGTGAAAAATGTGCAGGGATCCAACGTCGTTAAGATGCAGGACTGACATTTCAGTGCAATATTTCATGTTTATAAGACAAACAAACATCACTGCCAAACATACATATATTAAAGTACTAATAAAACGTTCTTTAGCATCTAAATTGTAAACGGGCGGGTTTTCTTACACGCGAGCTCCACTTGAAGTATAAATTGCTAAAGGCTGTAAAGTAGATCCCAACTTTAAAGCATTATGGAGTTTATTTTAGCAGCAATGTCACCTCAGCAGGAATTATCAAGAGTGCGACGTTTTAGTGGAGCAAATTTGAAAGTTCCACAAACTTGTGTCTTTCACAAAGTTTCAAAATTCAGGTTTGCCTCCTATCTAATTAAAAAGTCTCAAATTTTTTCAATGGAAAATGAAAAAATTAAAAGGAAAAAGCTATTTTAGGAGTGGAATTTTATCATCTGTATTGATGTTTTGGTTATCTGTGGATAACATGAAAACACCTCACTGGACATCAGATTTCTCTTCATTTTGTCAATAAAAAAATAAAACAGTTGTGCTTCAGTGAAAGGACAAAAGTAAATCAGAATGAATCAGACTGTGGAAGAAAAAGTGACTGGGAAGAAAGAGCAAGAGTGCTCAAAATGAAACCAAACTTAATTCCGAAGGAAGGAGAATAAAAGCATCAGCTAATTACATAGAAGTGAAATACCTCATTACTGCAGGCGGCGGGGAACAGAGTACACAGATCACCAAGTCAACATGTCATCAACTCATAAAAGGACTGGAGGATTTCAAAATGGTGTTGAGGTGTCAAAGGCAGGAAAAAACATGTCATGAATGAAAATATGTCAGCAAAACCCAAATCAAATGTTATTCACCAAAGACCATCTTAAGAGCGTCTTTAATCGCGGCGGCAATCAGGTGTTATTCAGAAGTGAATCAACAGCAGAATCACATGCTAATGAAGTCACATATCCATATTCATGTCGGAGTGCGACAGACCTTGATAATGTGTTTTGGGTTTGCTCGCTGTGGAAATGAAAGATGATGAAAGGGATGGATCAGCGGCGTGGACGAGCCGCTTCTCTTCATCTTAGCTCTTTTTTATCCATTTCCAGAAACCACAGCACGGATTTTCTACTTTAATAAAAAAAGGTACAAATGTTTTTCTTAAGGTTGTCATTTAATCCTTAAAGGATTACAATTTTGCAAATAAAAAAAAACATTTATGCAAATAATAAAAGGTGCTTTGAAGATTCAGTCCTTGAGTTTCTTATAATTCAATCAATTCAGGGCCAATACTTTGAATTATTTTTAAATAAAGCGTATAACCTGGGATAGATAAACAGACGGCTGGATGTCATACGAGACCAAAATGAAGACTGAAGATTAAGATTTACTTCAAAGATTTGTGAAGAGTTTAAAAAAGTGTGGAGCAGCAACACTGAGGAGCAGCCCATGACGACAGCAGCAGGAGGAAGTTGAGAAACAACAGAGTACTATCTTCAACGAGGAAAGAAATAAAAGGTAGGTGGTGTTTGTAATGGTGTTTAACCCTTTATCTGTGTTTGGGTCAAAATTGACCGATCTTCAAGTGTGGGTCAATTTTAAGCTATACTTGAAGATGGGTCGAAGTTTACAGACACTTAAAGGTGGGTAAAAATTGGCCCACTAAAAAAGATGGGTCAATTTTAACCCACATATGAAGATGAGTCAATTTGGGCGACACTTGAAAATGGGTCAATTTTCAACCCATATGGGTGAACTTTGACCCACACTTGACGTTGGGTCAATAATGACCCACACTTCAAGATGGGTCAATTACGACCCAGACAACATAAGAATAATGTCATTGATGAGTATTCCATCAAGAACTTGACTGAAGAAACTCTGCGGGTCTTTAAAGACCCACTCCGATCAAAATTGTGTATTTTGGTGTTTTTTAAGATATAAATGTGGCATTTTTTTGCTAATAGAGGACACCTATTTAAAAAATTAGGTTCAAAATTGCATTGCTGAGCATTTCTTTATTCAAACTGTTGTGAATCAAGAGCAAGGAGGGAAAAAAAAAAAAATCAAATTAGAAAAGTTTGGGTGGGATAGCGGCTATAGACCCACCCCGACGCAGACGAATTTCTGCCGTTCTGGAGAAACTGTCATAGAAAATGACAAAATTATTATTATTTTGGCTAAAAACAGCATAATCATGATTAAAAGTCAACTAGAAATTCTATGAAAGAAGTCTAAAAGATGATCAGAGAGGGTCTTTAAGAAAATGATTACAACCCAGTTGGAAGAAACTGCAGTTTGATATTTTACAGTCATTGAACAATAAATAAAAAATCTAAACTCTCGATAGCGCATACGACAGATTCGAAACAAGTTTCTTTACCCCATGTTTTACTCATTTCTCCTTTAAACTCATGTAAAACACACTGCAAAGACTGAGCAAAGTCCTATAAAGTTTCTAGGTTAAGCATTAAAGACTGCAGAGGCATCAGCAAAATCAAAAATCAAGTCCCTCCTCCACAACCTCTGCACTGATTCATAGGGCATCCTTGTCAATCAAAGAGCCATGCTGCCTGCATCAATTATTTCATTCTCAAGGCTTTCCAAATATGTTGCTGGATTGTCACACACACACACACTCTTAACATTAATCCACCTGCATCACTGCCAAAGGCTGCATTTCCATGACAACTAAACACCAGAGGACAGTGGAGTCAGCCACCCTGCGCAAAAAAAAAAACCTTTAAAGCAGAGATTGTGGTGCAGAAGGAGAGAAAGAAGGCACCGGAGAAAGAGTGTGGCCTGGATAAGTGGTGGAAGGATTGTAGCAAATTCCATCATGGCTTTGGTCCGTTCACTGCTTCCCATAAAAACCTATTAGCATGTGAATGAACAGACACAGTAAATGGAGTTTCCTAAAGCCCAAGAGCACTGATCCGCTATCAGGTGAGCTTTCTGTAAAATGGGAATTAGCCGGGGAGGATGAAGAGCGTTTGTCTGCGTGTGCATGTGTGTGTTCTGGAGAGTAGTTTACTTGATTGTATAAACCTCTGTGTGAATTTTTGATGAGATTTGACATCACTAGGAGGTGGTGGGGGGGGTGCAGTGCTTTAAGTGCTGTTATAAACATCTCCAGGGAGAAAAGCTATTTAATAAGCATATTAAAGTCAGTTGTTTCATCTTTGAGTAAAGTAGCCTGACAGTAAAATGCATCAAAAATAAAAAAATAAATAAAACCTGTTTTTTTTCTAGTTTGTTCAACATACAGCAGCTCTCTCTGCACTATATTTTCAAAGGTAAAGATGGTTTATGCTAATATGTTGCTCGGGTAAACGCCGGTCAGCTGAAAACGCATTTTCGTAGAGTTTCCGTTACAACCGACCGGAGAACACAAGGATCGTACCATCCTTAAAAAAAAAAATCAAGCTAAAAAACACAAGCAGTGACAGGCTGAGTGTTCTGCATCACTGCTTACCTCTCTCTGCAGCACCAGCTCTTTGGTAAACCGCGAGGCTTCGTCGCTGAAGGGTTCGGCCACCTGCGTCCCCCCGGGGATATTCCGGGCACTACGTGGACATTCGATGCCTAACAGAGACAGAAAAGTATTTAAAAACCACGGAAAAATACCAATATGCTCAAATCATATCTTTTTTTTTTTGCAACAAGAGAAGAACTACACTTTTGTCAAAAACTTGAAAATCAAAAAAAATTTAAACCAGTGAATGAGAAATATTTAAAAGTAGTTTTCTTATTTTAAACTGAAATGAGGGGAATAGAAATGTAGAAATGTACGTGGAGGTGGTGGTATAGTTAAAAAAAAGGAGCATGGAGAACTCTGCCGAGAACACCTACATGTTATGGAAATGCATGTACTGTATGTGAAGCAAGAATTCAAGCAGCAGACTCTGGTTTTGGGTCTTGCCGACGCCAATAATCTGCAAATTTAAAGGCTTGTGTCTAAAAGCTGAAAATAACAAATTCAATATTGACTGATTGAGTAACTATTTAGTTCCATATTGGCACCAACAGTCTGAATTTGATCATGAAAGAGCAAGCTAAAAGATGCAAAATTACAAATGTTTTAGCCTTTAAAGGGACCATACCATGATTTTCTTCAGTGTTTCAGAGTGAACTGTTTCCATATATATGATCATATATTACATTGGGAACACCAAAAGACAAATTATGAAATGCGAGCCTTTTTTTGTAGCCCATTTTAATACCCGGAATTTATATTCTGTTGAAACTACAATAGAGCTTTCACGGCAGCAGCCGGCGCGCAGAAAAGAAACAAAAAAGAGAGTTATGCGTTTTTCGGTGGTGTTAAAATAAACATTCTAACAAGTAAACAGTTGGACCAATTATTTCCTTTTGGATAACATGACAATAAATGCTCTACATTTGTCCGCGGCTCACCGATCACCTGATTTCTACCGTTTTACATCAGGTGACTGTCGGTACCGGTGGCCGTTTTGGTTCAGTTGTCTGCTCTCTGTTTCATATTCTGACTGAGGAGTCTCAGGGCGAACCGAAGCTCGGTCCGATTGAAAACGAACCGAGAGTACGTTTAAAAAATGTATCCGGGAGCGGTTCCTAGTACGGGAAGGTAGTCATCTCCTGCCAGAGACGGTGGAGAACTATCTCGGCACCACAGCTCCGCAGAGAAGGTGGGTGTGTTTTCGCTGTAGTCTGGGGGCGGAGCTTGCAGCACAGACTTCCTGGAGGGAGCTGTTGGTAACGATCTCACGTCAGCGTGTTTCGAACCACTCATTTTCGTGGGTATGGGTGATAGGGCCACTTTAAAAGTAACTTGTTGACATCATTATGAATAATAAAAAAGTATATTATTCCAGAATTCATTCAATTTTATTTATATAACCCAAAATCACAAAGAAATTTTGCCTCATTGGGCTTCATGCAGGTAATTATACAGAATCAATCCACTTAAACCTTAACCAACTTTCTGTATTTTACAATACACAAAAAATAATTTTTTCAAAAATATCGGGTCATTAATAATAAAATAAAATGATCTGGAGGGCCGGATCCGGCCCTTGGGCCTTGACACGTGTATTTATAGCAGTGTACCAGGGACTGGGTGGCCATAACACTGCCAGAATAAAACAAAAGTGATGAGAGCAGAGGGATTTAGAGATGAAAAGTTTGAAGTAATTGCAGTAAAGGAGATATGTGTTTCGGCTTGGGTTAGCCTGAGCTATAATTAAAGGCCGGAATTGGTCTTTTTTCTTCCTCGCATCACCCCCACCCCTCTCCAAAAAAAAAGATTAATCCCTAGAAAAGAGAGCTCATGGATGTAATACACAAATAAGTTTAATTGTATTGTAGAAAAAGGCTTTATAAGCCCACGAAAGCAAAAAATGTCCAGCTTAGTCAAAAGTTGACAGAAAAATACTCAAACCCATTTAAAACAAAGGATTGTTGTCCAGCAAAACACCAGACGCTAATGAAATAATCCCAGAAAAGTTAAATAAAAGAAGTCATTTATATGTGTAGCCACATGCACGCCGCTTCCTTCAATTAAATGACCCGACATCACGTACTGTAGCCCCCTCCCCGCAGCATTTTAACGGGGCCGGGGAGCCACTTAGCACAGCCAATTCCAACATGCGCCGAGATACATAACTCAGGCATGACACCAAGATAAACATCTGGGTCATACTCCAGGATATCCATCTTATCAGATCTCGCAGACGAACGAGACATACAATGATTGTTCTGACATCACACAACGCGGCGAACACCGCACAAACGGAAGGGGGGGGGCTGCTACACAGCTGCTGCTCGCGTTAGCCTCGAGTGCGTGTCCACATGTCAATCACATCGTGTTTGATCTGGAAGGAGTACATGAAGAGGTTTTTCCCCAACGAGAGTCTGAAGATACCAAAAAAAAGGTGCTGGCACTAGCTCCACCATTGAACGCCGTTTGTAACACTTTCCCCCGTATTTCCCATCATTCTCCTGAGGGAGCTGGCCCACTGGCGAGGAGAGGATGCAACACGTTTATGTGGAGTTCAGTGCGAGCCGTGTGCCCGATGAATTACTCTCCGCTCAAACAAAGGAGCCTTCTCTCACAGTCAAGATGCTTTTTAAAACGTGGCAGTCTTTTAGGAGCTGCTTTCTAATTGGCCTTTTCAGCTGCAACAACAACAACTATTATTAGATTTGCTCTTTAAGACTCATTATATCACTGCTTTGGAGCATGTTTCGGCTCTCCTGGAAGTTCTTGAACCAAACAAAAAGAAATTCTAAAAAGATTTTGTAGGAACTTTGGTGTTTTACTGCTGCCTTCAGCCAATCCAAAAGAAGAAATTTTCTTTAAAGTCCCCCTTCCGATGAAAATCTTTTTTTGAGTTTTTAAGACATTTGGCTTGAAGAATTTTGCTTTAAAACTTCCTAATCATAATTTTTTTAAAAAAATGGCCTTAGCTGGACTTTAATGTTCTTCCTAAAGTGCCTTTAGAAAATATGACAGCCTTATACATCCAAACATATCAAAATATCTATGATAACGAGGTGCTTTTGGCACAACTGCAGGTGAAATGATGCTCAGAACGCCACTGGACTCCTTAATGTTATTGACTTAGTTAACTCCTGCTTTTTTTGACAGGCTGTTGACAGGATATAATTAGCAACTCAACTCTAGCTGAGGGGGTCCAAACATAAACTCTGAATAGAAAGCATCTTTTCCCATCGCAGCGAACACCAACGGTTTCTCCAAACTCCTGTCTTTGTGCCTTTTTTTTTATTTGGAACCCAAAAAGTTCAGCGGTGGTTTTAAAATGCAGGTGGGCATTTTAGACGGGTCAGAAACGGAGCGAGGCGGGAGGAAGGGGGGGTTGCAGCCGGCACACAAAGACCACGCTGTCAGGGAAAATGTCCTGGATTTTGGATCGACTAGCGCTCGCTTTCATCCTCTCGATCCATCATATCAGTGTGGCTCTCGTGCAGAAGGCCCGATCGGTCACAGAGGGCTTAATCAAAGTACGAGCGTCCAGATTTCTTTGCCTTTAAAATATTCAAATACTTTGGGAAGCACATATTTCTTTACTTTCTACCCCTCCGCTGCAGCATGCCCATGCAGCATAATCTATAATTCATTCATCATCTGCAATCTTACTTTTTAAAAAGTTATTAGTTGCAGAGTCCACAAAGGCAAGTTTGCTTTTTTTTTTTTTAATAAAGTTTGCTTTCTTTTTCACAGCAGCTCTCACATGGATACAGTAGATGATTGATTCGTCTGCGGGCTGATAAAAGCTTATATCTCATTAAATGCTCAAGATTTTAACTGTAAATGTAACACCATTATAGCAATTACATTATGTGGCAAGCCTTAAAAACTGGTTTTAAGGCATTAAGATTAGTCAGCTTTATAATAGGGTGAATGTCAGTAAGATCCTTATTGCATTATATTTATGCGGGAAGAGCCGTGCAACTTTATTTTCCAATCAAATTTGATTTAAAATTCCAAATTTCCCTGCAGCGAAACAATTTTATTCTTTACTTTAAGTTTCCTGGCATTATATAATTGATTTTAAAGGCACCACAGGAATGTAGATCCACTTCAAAAAAGGCCCACAGACGGGATGAAGGCCAGCGCTGACTGGTTGAATCTGTGTCAGAGTGACGGCTGTTTCATCTTTTTGACAGTCCGCAACTCGGAGCAACTTTGCTACTAAAAGTGCGTTTCACCTCCATCCGAAAGTCCACAAAACCTATTAAAGCCAATAAAATTTTACAACCTTTTCACAGTCTGTTCCTCCTTAGTTTCAACAGTTTATAACCTCATACTTTCACAGCAATTGTCATTTTTTTCCGTCTCTCTTTACCATCTTTTCTTACTTCTGGACTTTACCTCTTCTCTATTCTCCTTCCTGTTTCTTTAACCAACAGGATGACTCTTTTGCCTTTTATCGAACGCATATCACCATGCAAGTGACCCTGCACAGGCCAGCAAAGTGGAAGTAAAAAGGGAAAGGTGTTGTGGGAAAACCGAAGGAAGTGCAGTTTGAACTCCTGAAGAACACCTCTGCTTTTCTTTGAAGCTCGGGCTTTTCTGGCTGCTGTGCCTTCAGCTTCCTCGACCAAGTTTTACAATACTCGAAACTTTTTCAAAAGAAAGGAGAAAAAAAAAAAAAAGTTTCCCAGATGGAGTTTTAAATCTACAGAGCTCCTACAGGGACATCTAAGTGAAAAAAAAGTTGAAAAATGTTAAAATGTTAAGAAAAAAAACATTCTGGTTAACAGATAGTGATCCTTTTTTTTTTTTTTTTTTAAACAGATAGTATCTGGTGTTCACCAAATAGTAACTGGTACGCATCAGATAGTAGCCAGATATTATCTTGTGCTCACCAGTTTGCATGCAGATTACATTTAGTCCTCACCATATAATCTACTAACAAGAAATTTAAAAACAACCAGATAGTAACTGGTGCTTACCAGATAATAGCTGGTGCACACCAGATAGTAACCAAAAATGTTTTCTTGTAAAAAAAAAAAAAAAAAGCTTACTTCAATGTCCACTTTAGGTGCTCTATAAAAATCATGAAAATTTGGCAAAAAATTAAATAAAAGAAAAACAGCTGGATAAGCAAAGCTAGAAATCGCATCTAAAAAAGGCAGAAATGTGCTTTAGTATTAGAAATCACGTTGCATCACTTAGAGATTTTTTCATTTGAAGGCTACTGTGCCTCCCACAACACTTCAAAAAAAATGCATTGAACATAATGTAAAATAAATAAAATATGAGTATAAAGGAGATAACCAATGCAGAACTTCCTGTTGTTGCAGCTTACTTGAAAAATCTAATTTCCTGAGTAGATGACTAAACCAGTAAACTCAGCCTTTAAAAGTTCCCTTCAATCATTTTTATCCATTTCAAATTCATTATTAGAATGATCATTAGAAATATGCCATTAAGTTGAGGGTAGGACTTTAAAGGCAGTCATTTTCCATCATTTCTTTGTTTACCCTCTCCTTCACTAGCTTACAATCCTAAGCTAGCATAAGCAGTACAACAGAAATGGTGACAAATATTCTTTTCTAGTAAGACTATTTCTGCCCTACTAATTAAAACAACATGTTCTATTATCATTAAGATGTATACTTTAAAGGAAAAATGTCAGATTCTTATGCTGTTTTATACACAGATAAACACAACAAGCTTAAGGCAGGAGATTTCATGGCACCAGCTTCTTCTGAATGCGGTCTATGGTGCAGATGGGTGAACAAAACATGAAAGGATAGCTTTGACATGAAGGAAGAAGAGGTAGAAAATATCGAAAGCTTATAATTTAACAGTAAAAAGATAATAGAAGGGTCTCTGTGCCTTCAAGGGATTCATTTTGTTGTGGGAGTCAAAAAAAAAGGGACATTGGTGACGAGAAAAAAAAACATCTTTATAAAAAAAAGAGGAAGAGAAATCTAGTAGAAAAAAAATGGAAGAAAACAAAAATAACTTCAGGTTTTCTTTGTAAATATATATTTTCCAGTAGGAGCGCCACTAATCTGATCTTCACAGAAGTCATCGACTCTAATGTGGTTATAACAAGTTATTAATTACCATCGACTGAATCCATTTGTTTCAAAAGTAAAAGGTTAAACCCACTTGACTTAAGCAAATTATACCAAAGGAAGAAGTTTGAGAGCTCTGTGGTGAGTTAGAGATGGAGATTTGACCACAAATAAGTGAATAAATCAAGATATTTGGTATTAATGAACTGTGCGGAAAGCAAATGTTTGAAACTGGAGATAAAATCAAATGAAATATTGTATTGTACGAATGGTAAAGATTATGTTGAGCAATAAAAAGGCTTCTTTCTTTTCCCCCTAACACAGATTTGCACATCGTTTCCGGCGCCCGCAGATACAGCCTCGCTGATTTTATTACCGGCTCAAAATTCTAGGAAAATGAAGACACTCGAATAAATTACTGGACCATCAAATATTCTGCACTTCACACAACTCAAGTCCTATTAACATGGGTTTTTTCGCTCTGAAAATTTTACAAAAGAAGGGGTTATTTTTATTTTAAGATGAAAAAAAACCAACTATTGAATAGATATGATCAGATGATGAAATGATTTGTGTTTAAAAAGCAAAGAAATCTATTTTACAACCCAGAAAATGTAGGATTTAGGACTCAGTTTCCCCAAAATAGTATTTTTTTTTTTATTTGTGTACTAAAATTGAAAGAACTTAAGCTTTTTATAGGGCAAAAACTATGTATGGGCCAACCAAAAAGTCAATAAAAAGTATTAATAACATGGTTTTACAGAACATATCACTTAAATCCAACTCTTGAACTTATCGTGGTGCATTTCTTCGTTCTGTCCTCTGCTTATCAGGTAAAAAAAAAAAAAGCAATAAAGCGTGGATGGACCGACACACTGAGTTGTTGAATGCCAGTAGGAACGAGTTGACATTCTCAGAACATATTAGGTTTTCACAACATGACCTTCTCAGTCAGAAAGAAAAAGGCTGAAACAAAAAAGGGGGCTGCTCTCTACTTATAAAAAGAAAAAAAAAGTTGGATTCTTCCTCTACCATGTAAGGAGTTAGAACCACAGCAGTCGCACAAATCGCGCGGATCGCAGCTGGCGGAAAGCCAGAGAGCGAAAGGTGAGGTTAAAGGAGACACATGCCTCATGCCAACAGGGGGGGCACCTGTACCCTCCTTTAACCTTGCCGCCTCAGAATTGGCTGCTGGGAAGTAGAAAGTATATGTGGGGGTTCTGAACTCTAACTTTCCAACATGGCACACACGGTTGGCACAAGCTGCTGCAGAGACTTGCATCTTGCTGCAACTTTCAATACAGAAGTGATATTTTAGAGCAGGGGTGTCAAACTCAGCCAAAATCCAAAACACACCTGAACAGGATAAACATTTATTCAAAAGTAATTTTTTTTTAAACTTTTAAAACATAACTTTTTTAACATATTAATGGACTAGATATATAGCATTACCTGCAATAATGCTAGTGCGAATGCTGTAAGCTGAATGTGGGCACTGAAGAGGCTAGTGTTGAAAGCTGAAGATGCTGAAATTGATTTTTTTTTTTTTTTTTTGAAAAAAAAAAATGAAATTGATACTTAAACACTGAAGCTGAAAATGCTAAAGCTGATGGCCAGCTAAAATCTGAGATAAATGCCAAATTAGCCTAGAAAAACAAATAAACAAGGTTAGCCAAAACAGCTAGCATGTAGCTAAAAAAAAGCGAAACTTCAAAATAGCCTAAAAACTGAAAAACGGCTAAATTAGCCAAAAGAGCTAGCAGTAGCTGAAATATTAGCTAAACTCCGAAACAGCCTAGAAAATAAAACAAAAAAGCCTATATTAGCCAAAACAGCTAGCATGAAGCTGAAATATTAGCTAAACTCCAAAGTAGCCTAATTTTTTTTAATAATTGTCTAAATAGTTCAAAAAGCTAACTTTAAAACTTTAACTTTTTAACGTAATTATGAATAATAAAAAGCAGGAATATTAATCCAGAATAAATCAACTTTAACCTTTCAATATTGAAATAACATTCAATATTTTTTCCTCTCCATAAACATCTTATGTCAAAATCATACAAGTTAGGAATATGATAAATTCGGGCCATTAATAACAATAAAACAAAATGATCTGGAGGGCCGGATCCGGCCCCCGGGCCTCGACTTTGAGACGTTGTTTAGGGCCAAAAAGACGGATCTATACATGGGGGGGGGTGTATACGCACCAGCCAGGAGGAATGTGATGAGGCAGGTTTCTTTGGGCATGTACAACTTTAGACGGGAGCCGCTGAAGACGTGTTCCACCACTGCTTCTGAGCGGCCTGCCCTCTGCAGGAAGGGCAGGAACTGCTTGGCTTTTTGCGTTTCCTACAGGACCAAAAAAAAAAAAGTAATTATTTCAAATATTTATTTAAAAAAAAAAAAAAAGAAGGAACTGTCAACAAAACTGACCAGAGACAGAAAAGAGTTTGACAAGAAGGCAGTGAGTTTCCTCTAGACATCTTTATATCTGGGTTCGGTATAATAAAGTCTGCCTCACCCCCTCTCAGCGACACGTCTGGAACCTCAAGTAATCAAAAATAATTCTCTCCCTTCCCGCCTGCCTTCCTTCCTGCTTCAATCTCTGACTGCAGGAGTGAGTCACTAACTTATCGGTGTACTTGGGCCAAAATTACAAGCGGCAATAAATCCGGTGTATTCGGGCAGGGATAGTGCATCAGCGCACTGTATCAGTGGCAAGGGGAAGATTCATAAACGATTTTAAAAAATAAATTATTTGTTGCCTACTCCAGGCAAGAGAATGTAGGCACAACACGGTGAGTCACGAGCCCGTGTTGTGTTTGTGTGAGGCAGTGTGGACAGGGGAGTAGGCACAAAGGGTCAGACAAGGTTAGCTGGAACAAAAACGTTTGTTTACTTGATGCTGCGATTTAATAGGAAAATTACAAGGAGGACAAAAGCATGAATTCCAATCTGAAGATTAAGGCAAAACAGACTAAAAAACATCCAAAAAAAGGACGTCATTCTCGGGGCTTGAAAGGCATGAGTCTGTGGGTAAAGAGAGTGTAAGATGCACCACCTGAACTCCACCTACTGGAATCCAAAATAACCTCTTGAGTGGGAGATGACACTCTCGTTCGCACAAACATTTACTGCACCTGCAGTGTGTGTGTGTGGGCAGTGCAGTCTAACTTAGTTCAGGGGAGAGAAAAAAAAAAAAAGGAGACATCAGAAAATAAGAGGACCTCATTATGTAACCTTTAGAGGCTTGAGGTGAGTCAAGTGCTTTATCCACCCTCCTCCCACCACCCCTGTACATCTCCTACACCATACGTTTATAAACCTATCTCTGCTCTATTTGTGACTGCATCCCACTCAACTTTTATAATCCATTTCAACAAACCTTCCCCACCAAAGGATGCTGACGTATGGGGAATATGCGTTTCCAAGTGTGCCTGCATGGCCGTGCGTGGGTATGCATCACAGAAGAGGGAAGATTAAAAAAAATGAAAGAGGGGCACATTGGGGATGGTGTAAAATGTTGCTATTTTTGGTCTTTTTTTTATTACAAATCTCATTACACTAGCTTTACCAAACAACTGGTTTGTGTTGTTGTGCCCGCCTACTGCCAGTATTTGGCAACAATCGGAGACGACGAATGACGCATGTTTTGCTGAAGACTGACAGAAATGCCAAGACAGGGAGTCTGTGCTGCATAATAGCAGCGACCTGACCCCTACTGACATGGCGCTGCTTATAAAAACAACTGCAAACGGGCTTGCAAAGCACCATCAGGCATGTCATGCTAAGCTACGGTGCTTTAGCTAGCTAAATGGGACCATTTTTTAAAGGGTCAAAATAGGAGATTAAAATTTTTTGGGGCTGTTGATCTATATAAATTGGACTTTAAAAAAACGCCTCGTCACATTTTTGACCATTTAAATAAACTTTTTGAAGCAAGGCATTACAGTTGAAGTTTGTGATTCATCAAATGGTGTAAGTCACGTCATTTCAGAAGTTTCACGTGCTCATGCTCTGCAGCTCCAGTATAAGAGCCCCGCCCATCTTTAAACACTCAACGCCGAGAGCAATGGCGGTAACGCCAAGAGCACCGGAGCTTGGGTCGCTATGCCGACAGCTGCGTGAGCCGAGAGCGGCGTAGGTTGCTCTGCTAATGCGAGAGCGGCAGAGATCGTTTCGCTACGCCGACAGTAGCTGAGCTTTTTTCCTCATAAAACTGGCATTTGGGAAGCTGGCAGACAGAGAGTGGAATGAAGAAGCAGCCTGAACATTGTGGTTTTTTTCC
Organism: Oryzias javanicus; assembly: GCA_003999625.1. Classification (NCBI taxonomy): domain Eukaryota; kingdom Metazoa; phylum Chordata; class Actinopteri; order Beloniformes; family Adrianichthyidae; genus Oryzias; species Oryzias javanicus. Next base: position 20,703,543 of record CM012459.1, read on the forward strand.
TATCTTCAAGCTAATCTCACTGTCAACCACAAATCCAGACCACAATTCTCCCGCTTTGTCCCCTTCCCCTAGCCCCGCCCCTTTTTCTTGTAGTTTTCTAATCTGCGCTGAGAGTGGAGTCGGCCTCCAACTGTCCTGTTGTGTTAACCTTTAAAGCGGAGATGCGCAGGTCTCCATTTGAAATTGAAGGTTCCTAGTATCCCTTTGTCTCACCGTTATTAAAGTTCATTAATTATTGAGTGCGCCCCACACCGCGCTCCGTAATCACTCCCAAGCCGCTGCAGCACAATGAATGTGGTCAGTTTGGCCAATTAAGTTGGGGAGATGTTTATAAGTATGAAACACACTAAAACCTCTAATGAAAAACCAGAGCTGCTTTGTCAGCACAACAATTCCCTGTCATAATTATATTTACAGGCTTTAATCATTTATCTCGGCCGCTGACACAATCAGACACGAGGAGGTTATGCTGATGACAGTAAGAAAACATCCGAGGGCATTTATGAAGAGCATGCTTGGACCTATTAGCTTGACAATAAAGCCTTATTGGTGTCTAAAATGTTTAACCCGTTAGGACCTCAGGTGCTCTGTAAATGGGTTGATAACTTGAGGGACAAAGTGGCGCACGGAGCGCTTTAAGCAGTCATTTACGGAGCTGACGCACGCAGAGCGTCTAATTCCAAGTCCTCTGGCGTCTGCTGGTTCAGGTGTTACAAGAGAGTTCAGGTGGAGAGGAGAATGGAAGTGATAAAACTCGCCTCCGTTTTTTTTACCCTCAGCAGAATCAGGCTAAAAGAAATGAATATTGATTATTTTTGCTCGGGACACGGTTCGCCAGCATTTCTTGTTGCGGGACAGGAAGACTGAAAGCGTCAGAGGTTGGTGACAAATCATTTAAAGTGTGTTAGCTGAATAAAGACGCTTTTATGGATAAAATGAGAAATATGGATTTGTGCATTTTTATATAAAGTGAGTTGACTAAAGAAAATAAGACATCACCATGTTTTAAAACCACTTTGATTCAAACAAAGTATGTACCATTACTGCAAGATGTAATGGTTTTTCCCACGCTAATGTTCATGCCATGAGGGCTTCCAATAAGGCTTCATTAGTCAAATGATGCCTCAATCAAGCCCCTGGGCACACGTAAATAAACTGAGACCTAGCAACCATGATGTCTTTATTAATGCTGTTTATTTTTAGAGGCCATTTGTAGGGATGAGTCAACAATTATGGTCTTGTCTTTGGAGAATTTACATATTTTGAAGAGTTTTGGTGGGAATATGCAAATGAGTCCACATCTAAAAAGATTTCGTTCTAATTACAGTCACTGCGTTAGCTTAAGTGCACATTGATGCTTCTTATCCTTTTATCCACGTCCTTTAAAACCTTTTATTCATGCCACTGCGTAGGATAACGTGAAAACATTAAAAAGGAGGATAAAAAGACTACATACCCCAGAGATGTCAGCCACTCTGTGGATGGGTACCTCCTTCTTGCTGTGCAACCCTTTCCCGTTCTTGATGGCCCTAAATTTGAAGACATTTCAAAACACAGTTTTCATACATCGGGCGAACATATAGCTACGATTTCTTTCAAGGTTTCTTTCCCCCGGTCTAGTGATGAAAGGAAATCCGTTACAGAGATGAAAAGCTTTCATGGTGGCTGAAGAACCATAAATGGGGGACAACTTGTGGGCATAAGAGTTAAATGACATATGAAGAGAGATGAGCCCTTTCTTTAGAGGTGGCTAAGGAGCTGCTGCTGCTGCTGAAAGCTACTTTAAAATACCTTGAGGGTCAAAGCAGATGAAGATGAGTAGTGATCGCCCAGTTTGAGGGCCATCCTTTCACAGATGAAAAGCAACGCCCCGAAGACCCCACGGATAAGCAGGTATTTTGACAAATACTGATTTATTTTGTGCTTAAATTACCCAAACTGCAAAGAAATTGTGTTTTTGGAGAATAAATATTCAAGTCCCACTCCAAGCATTTATTTGATGGTTTTTAAAAGGCATTCCTGGTGGTCTTTTAGTTATGATTTGGCGTTTTTAGCCAATATCTGCATAAATAATTTCAGAAGAGCAGCATGAAGCAATCAGAAGTTCAACTGGGCAGAACAGTTGGCACAATATATCTATACTTGATCAAACTTTTGATTTTAGCCTGCACGATACACATAGGCATAAACCGCGATACATGGGATACTTTACATGCATAGTAGGGGTGTGCCTAAATATCGATATTGCGATATATCGTGACATTTAGTCCTGCGATTGATTCTTGATGGGTTCTCACCAAGTAAAAAATTTAATATAAATGGGGATATTATTTTCCCGTAAAAAACTGTGTTCTATGTATTGTGAGTTATTAAAGATTATCTTTACCGCAGTATTGCGATATCATCGATATCGGGAGCCATGTATCGTATGGTGAGGCCCCCAGTGATTTTTAAATGTGGATCATATTAAGTTTGGCTAGTCTACAAGAAAGGTTCTTTTATGTCTTACCTGTCTCCTATTGAGACAACTTGCAGTATAAATTATGTGGAGGTTTATTTAAATCAAATGACGTATCCGTTTTTTCGATATTTGTTAATGTATAACTAGTTATATTGGAATCGCAATATTGATCATAATATCGAACATTGCAAATGTTCCTCATATAATGCAGCCGTAGTGGCACAGAGTGAGTCTGCCTTCATGTCCCATCATTCCTTTGGTTACAATCTCTCCTGCTAGCTTACAGGCTCTTACAACCCAAAGCTGGCAAGCAATATTGGGGCAATCCAGCTGTAGAGTTTTGAGCCAGATCGGACGAAGAAGACGAAGACATACATGGATCTATTTGTCTACAGGTGGAGGCAAAAGAAAGGGGCGGAGCTTGTAGCCAGGTGAATGTATTTTTGTTGTCACAAAGAAGCTCTTTTTTAAACAGCATTTTTCCTCACCTGTTAATTCACAACAATTTTAATAAAAAATACTTCAAAATGCTATTTTAATCTTAATATTCTTTATATACGACCTCAATTGTGAGAAAAACATAACAAGAACATGTTAAAAACACCAATAACAATTTTCATTAGAGTGGATTTCAAGACATTTTACTGTCTGATGTACAGCTGCAAGAGAAAGCATGTGAACGCTTTGTATGTGAACCTTCAATTTCTGTACGAAATGGACACCATTTGATTTTTTTTATTAATCTCAATCTAAATCAAAATGATAAAGAACATTGCCTGCTTAAATCACACCAAAATATGTTTTCATGTTTTATTGAATACTGTTGTGCTTCCAGTTTCTACATAAAACCAAGTAATTCCAAAGGGTGCACATATTTTTCCTTGCAGTTTTATTCCACCAACACTACATCTGGAGATTAAGCTAAGGACAAGTGTATGCATATTGGTTGAAGTATTGATTGGAAATGCGAGCAGGAGGTGTTCTATGTTGATATGTAGTTTTCCCTCATTTTGCAAAAAAAAAAAAAAAGGAAAGGAAAACTTCTCAAAATACTTGGTCCTTGGTCCAGAAAATGAGTATTTATGCACAGAAGAAAGAAAGAGCTGTACAGATCGTCTGTTTAAGAGCTCGGGGTCCTAGAAGGCTGTGGGCCACTGGCTTTGTGCGATGGGAACTAAAAATATAATCAAGGCTAAAGACAGAAGCCTCTCATCAACTCTAATAGGACCCCACGTGGGACGGAGAGCGGCGAAAAGAGAAGGGGAAGAGCGGAAAAAGAAATAGGAAAAGAGAAGACCCAGAAGAGCAAGGCCAAAGAAGGACAAAATTGAAAACAGCTAAGCCGCAGAAACAAGGGCAAATGTTGAAAGCAGGAAGGATAGCTGGAGTGGAAAGGCAGGACGGAAAAAAAAAGAGGGCAGGTAGCCACCGACAGTGTTTTGGGAAATAAGCAAAAAAAAAAAGGAGGGACAGAAAGAGTTAATCCTATAAAAAGAGGTTGTGACTGCATCTGTTCTACCTACAGCAAGCAGATCTTAATCTATGGCAGAGTAATAAAGCTTTGTACTAAATCTCTCTCCTGCACATCCATATAATTATATTCATAGGGCCTGTGTAAAGAGAGCCCATGATTTAGAGTCCAATGCCTGGGAATGTGTATTTGAGCCCAAGAATACAGAAAAAAAAGATGGATAGGAGCACCGGTACATGGATGAGTAAATATTTAAGAGGAATTGACATGGAAATCCAGAAAAGATTGTGATACGCCACAGCTAATGATGGCTACAACACATCCTGTAATTTCTCAGTTATGAAAGAAGCCTCAAGGTGCTTCTCTGTTACCTTAGAGATACATTTGTCAAGTTAAATATTAAAATATGCAGTTTGGCAAACTGAGAGCGTTCCTTCATTAATGCATGTATGTAGTTGTGTAAGTGTATATAAAAGATGAAAGAGGGGTGGTGCAAGTGCTTTGTGTTTTCCTCACCGAGCTTCTGCGGCGAGCAGCTCATCGTAGTGGGAGGAGCGCTGGTCGTCATCCTGTCTGTATCTGATGACTGTGGCGAGGCCTTTACTGACCAGGGCTTCTGCTATGTTTCTGGCGGAAGAAGGGGAGGAGGAGAATGTTTCAACACTCAGAGGTAAACAAATACACACAAAGAAAGAAAACCACATGGGCGTGAAGTTGCCCTTAAGAAATAGCTTGATTCCCGTTACAGCGAAACAAAAAAACAGATGCTGTCAGTAAACAGCATTGACTGTATATTCACTGGATGTATAGACCTTTCCCCTCTTATGTTCCAAAAGGCAAAAATCCCATAGACTTCTATTGAGAAATACAACTATTTCTCAGTCAATTCTTGCACTCATAGTTTCTTCTTTAGTTGTTGATTCTCGTGATTGGGGACAGTAGTTTCTCTAAATACGTGACTCTGACCAATCACTGTCGATGGGTTTCAAAATGGCGGCAGACGACCAGGAAGCCACGGTCACCGCTTTGACCAGAGGTAAGGCATTTTCTATGGGTGATGTCCACACCTAGTTTTGTCCAGTGAAATAATTAGGGGTATAACGGATCACAAAACTCACGATTCTGATCATTTTTCGGGATCATTAAAAGGTAAACAAAAAAAGGAACAGGAAAGAACAGGATAAAAGGCTAAAATTACTTTTTTAAAAGCTTTAAAAACATATGTTTGAGAAAACATATTTAAAGTACTTCAAAGCATACATATACACTCACACATCTTTAAACACAAATGTAAAAACATGTAGTTTCTAATTACATTTACATGTCCTGAGAACAAACCTACAAAAACGTGTGAGCCAAACCCTGGCTAGTGAGCCCTTACCCTCCTAATATATGCATATGGTAAGCAGTGGTTGGTCAGAGTCGGTCAAAGACAATATTTCTATGACAACCAATCTCTCTAATCAGGAATGAGTTTTTTGAAAGTCCACACCCTTACTATTTGAAAGCAGGTACACAAAATCTAATAAACTTTTTAAATGTTGGACGTGGAGGCCAATAGACATTGAGGTAATCTGATTGGTCATCTTATTACTTGATAAACTTGCACTCTAGAAGATATTTCATGAAATTAATTAGGATTAAAATTACTTAAACAAAGGTGGCAGAGCAAGAATAGCTAAGTAATAAGCTGCTTATTTCTCAATAGAAGTCTATAAGAATTTAGCCTTTTGGAACCAGTGGGTACTTCCAATTTGGAACATGGGGAGGGCGAGTTCGCCCAATCCAGTTATTAAATTCACGATTCACCAAATCTTGTCAGGGATCGCCAGAGTGAAGTGGCTTTTACTGGTTCACACAGGAGATTTGAGAGAGTTTTATGCTGGATTCCCTTAAAGATACAGTCCTGTATTTTATAGGGCTGCATGGGTATCAGCTAATAATTTCCAGAATAGATTCAATTCAGATTTTTTTTTAGATTCTTTCGATCCACAGAAGCCGATATAATTTCGAGTTTACATCATTTACACAATTAGAAACATTTGCTTAGAACTACATTAGAATGAGATTGTAAATAGCATACAGTGTTACATGGACAATTGTTCTGCCTCTCCTGCAACGTTCTCAGTTTGGCCACTAGGTGGGGATCACGCGATAGCATTACACCTCATTCCAGAAGAAGAAAAATGAGCAAAAACAGGTGCTTAGACCACAAATGGTTCATGTAAAAAATATTTCCATAAAAAAAAAAAAAGTTTGGAAAATTAATGTCTGTGAGTTTATAAAAATGTTCATTTAGTCAGCAACGTAAATTTAGGTTGACCGAGCGCTAGCATTAACCATCTCATATGTTAGCATCAAGCTAGCTGACTTTAGCATCATGCGCTAGATCTTACACTACTTTTATGGATCGATTATTGATTTATTAAGCTTCGATCAATTATTCGAGTTTATCAACCCAGCCCTAGTATTTTATCCGGACTGGGGACTAACACAGGGAAACCCAGACCTTGGCCCCTTATAAACAAATGTTTTTATTTCCAATTTGGCCTAGGTTTTGACGTTTTATAAAGCAAATTTAAGAGAAATAAAACAGACAAAAAAAAAAAAATAAAAATAGAATGCCTGCCCAAAGAAGAGGGAAAATACAAGTTTGTATTCTTAAATTTAAAAACTTCAGTATCTTCAAAATGTTCAGTTTGTTTTGGTTGTCCAAAAATTCATTTTAAATTCTTTTTTTTATTTATATATTGATATCTGCAGTTAAAATGTTTTTTAAACTTTTAAAAAGAAGCCTGTTCTAATCAAAATATGTCTTCCAAAGGATATCGATAGAAACTCAATAGAAAAACTGAAGCAGCAGAGTCTCTAAGAACTTTTTTTGCCCAAACACCATTGAGCGTGCAGACACTTGAACCAGATGGAAAAATTTATTACACATACCGTACGATAAGACAAGGTTATACGGGGTCAAAAACGATTCATTCTACTGACCGCCTCAGTCCATGGCTTCAGCATTCACACGGGCAACAACTACTGTTATCTGAGAATCCGAGTGGATGCTATAGACAGGGTTGTAATTGAATGTTTACAGGGCCAGATCCTGACCTTTGTGCAGACAAGTACCATCAGATACTGAACAGCTGGTGTGATGATGGAATTGAGTCTGTCTCCCCATGAGTGCATGAGAAGCAGCTTTGTGACTTTAGAAATAAAAGAACATAATAACAGGAGATAATTGTAGCTTTTGAGTAAAACAAAAAAAAAACAGACTTCTAAACCTTAATTCCGGGCCATGTGGCATTAAAGCTCCTTTTTTGTTTTGATTAAATTCAACCTAGTGAACAGTATTCATATCTGGGGACAGTGAAAAGCCTCAAAATGTATGAAATGAGTATCTTCAAAGCAGCGCTACTGGATTAAAAAATAATTGCTTTCACTGATGATCGTTTTCAGAACAAGGAAGCTCTTTTTAGACATCTGTGATTCCAGATGGGGTTAACTCACCTTAGTCCAACCTTTCAAAATGATCATCTAAAAATAAAAAAAGAAAACCTTTTAAATCTAATATTTTTTTTCTGAGTGTTGTTCAGGCAGTTGACGTCCCTGTATTTTATTCGGGCGGGTAAAGTGAGACGCAGCCCCCCATGTGCCTCGTTTCCACTGAGCAGTACGGACCAGGCCGGTTTCCTCTTGGCCGGTTCAGAATGGTCCGGATATTTCAAGTGGGCGTTTCCATTAAATATTACTACAATATTTAGTTTAGTGCCACCCTGTTTTTTAGTGTTTGGTGTGAATTTGTTACTTTAAGTGAACTGCCATTTTCTTTAGTAAATTTTCTCCTGTTCATGTTAATTCAGGGAGGTTGATGTTTGTCTTTCATTTCCCTTTTCTTTTGCATTTTGATTAGCTGGGGTTTCGTTAGTTATTTGGGCCTTGGTTCACCCTGAAGCCTGTTTGCTTCACATTTTGATTGTTTAATGTCTTGTTAATAAATTTGTTAAACTTTTTGGAGACATCTTTGTGTTTTTGTTGCAAGTTTTTTTTAATTTACATTTATGTTAAGCTTCAGATCCCCTATAAACAAAATGGGGCGTAACATAAATTGGGGGCTCATCCGGGATCCATCAATCCGTCGTCTGGGTACATCTTGAATGGTAAAAGTGCTGGTCGAACGCTTGCAGTTGTCGTAAAACCTTTCCAATAATCAATGGGTTACATTGAGTGACAGAGGCTCCGCCCTAACGGGTCCATTCCATTTTTTAATCGACCTACAGACCAACGGGGGACCAGAAATGGTGCCAGTTGGTCCAGCTTAGCGGCTCCAACCCTTCCGCTCTCCTTGGAGTCCAGATGGCTCCAACCACATATTGTTATGCGATTTCTTCCATGACAAATGTGGACGAAGGGGGACAGGATTTTATGTCTGCCATGGACATTGGTGAAACTCAAAAATCAGGAAAAAAAAAAAAAAGTTCAGCGCACTGTCGTGTGGGGGCCAGATGACCCCACTTTTAATGTAAACAACCTAAGGAGAGCGGAAGGGTTACTAATGGAAATGCTCAAATATCCAGTGCGATCCAGTCTGGTTCGCTCAGTGGAAACGAGGTAATTTGTACGAAGTAGCGTGAGGGGTCTCACCTAATCCAAATTCAGCTCGTCCCCCCCAATGGTAAAACAAACCCTAGTTTCCCATACGCCAGTCCTGCAGACTGAGCCATCCGGTCACTACCTCATTTCAATTCTGACAGTATCTCGCATTTATAATCTAGTAAATATTATTACTATTATTATTATATTAATACATAATATTAAATATTAAGCCCATAGAAGAAGCATGACAACATCTAGAGCTAAATGATGGAAATGTAAAATTATAAGGAGATATAGCTGGAAGTTGCATTTATAAAGTTGTCAAAGCTTATATTGAGGTATTCTGTACCACAAAAAAACTCTAATGGCATTTTAAAAGTGAGTCATGGAATTTATCAATCAATGAGGCTTATTGTTCATGAATATCAATTCAAGGTGAATTTGTAAAACCTAATACCTAGTCATATGAGATTTACATCTAGACGGGAAGGAACACTTTTGATGTCAGGTTCAGTTGAAACCGAAGTCTATGTGGCTCCATCGCCGTTTGTGTATCAATGTGTGTGAAAGATGAGGACGACGGGGGGCTTTTACTTACATGCCACCGATTGTGACTGTGGCACAGGTGCGTTCTGGGAAGGCAGGCGTGCTTTCTCCTGAACCTGTAGCTGCTCTGATGTAGTCGACCGTCACATTAACCTGTGGGGTAGGGGGCATAAGACAAGGGGTCAGGAAAAGCAACACAACGAGTAGTCGGAGAGTAAAGGCAGCACAAGTTACAGTAATAATTAGTGGGCGGAGTGTTTGCTGTGTGTATATTTGGGTCCTTTTGTTTGTCCCACTACTCAAGGTCACCCAGTCACTGTGTATCACGTCAAGCAGCGGTATAGAACTCCCCAGAGGAGCAGTATTAACACACTGTGGGTGTTTGGGACAACACACACACACAACACTGATGGAACCCAAATGACCCTACACACTATGCAGTCTCAGCACAGCTACTGCGGGATAGACTCCAGTCATTCAACCCAGAAGATGCAATTTTGTCACTCAGCTGCGTGCATGTGCATATATCTGCAGGCGTGTGACAGGGGAAAGCCTCCCTTTGTAGGCCAGACACAGGAAGACAGCCCCAGCGGCGGGGAGGCAGCCATACTGCTGCACACTATCAACCGTTTCAGAAGCTGCACACCGGCCGTGTCAGACAAACGTGCCGGGGAGGATAAATGAAGGCAGGAATCAGGCTCTATAAGCATCATAGAGCACACGCGATCAAGACAGAAACTTCAGACGAGCCTGTTATAGGAACATGAAGGAACAATGGCAGCCTGTCATTAGACAGACAAGACGAGGAGATGGCGCGGCGAGCGAGAGAGAGAGAGAGAGAGACGAGACGCTGCCAAAGCTCAAATTTGGATTGTTGTTCGGCACCAAGAGAATCTGTAATTTTACAAGAGACTGCGGGGAGGGGAAGGAACATTAGGAGGGCTTTTCATTATGTTAATAATCCTTCTCATTTCCATTTTTTTTTCCCTCAAATCTTGGCATCGCTTTGTCAGGATGCAGTAGGGAACCCCATCAAACATCTACTGAAGGATGCTGGTGATGAGATGGCAGAATGGTCAGAATTAACTAAACATAAAACTGTAGGTTCACATATGTGAATACAAGCATAAGTTCTCCTTAAAGTCACACCCCAATCATATTTTCATCCATTTTAAAAGTGTTCAGTAGTCTTTTAATGATTACTATGCAGTTTTAAGGCAAAATCAAAAAAACTTGTGTCGTGTGGGGTAAGCCTGCACTCACTTCCCATCATCCTTTTGTTTACACACCTCAACCTAACATTATTGGTAAACCCAAAATGTGGAGCAACCGTACAGTTTTGAGCTAGGTCAGACGGGAAAACAAAGATGTACATGGATCTAGTCGTCTACGTGTGGATGCATCAAAATGGTGGAGCTTGCTGTCCTTTTCAAATTCTTTGTCTGTTTATTCAAATCGTTATATTCACATAAACTCAAAAAACTAATTATACTTTAGGGCCAATTCATCTCAAGGTGCAGATAGTAGCTTATAATTGACATTGCATACATACATTAAACACATTAAAAAACAATAACATCATTCCTCGGCAAGAAGAGACAATAAATACACAATACAAGTGACAATAGTGTGCACCGGATTGTACTGGCAAGATTAATTGTATGTCAGGATTTAGCAGCTGGACTGCCCACTTCTGTGTTCTGTAGCCTTGGCAGCAAAGTCTGTATTATAAAGAGAGCCACTTGAAATCAGGATAGAGAACATGACGGTTGCTTTTGCTGTTTGCTGATCACACGAAGTGGCAATGAAGTCAAAAAGCTTCTAAAGATGTAATATTGAAGTATAAAATCCTAAAATAAAAACTACGGGTGTGTTGAGATTGGAAAATTGATTTTATGATTGTGAAAATGATTATGACGAACCGAGTCCCCCTAATTTGTCCCTGATCCAGTCCTAAACCTCATGTGTTTGGTCCGTTTTCAGACCAGTATTTACCAGAGATTTCTGTTCCGGACCAGAACTAGTAGACAAAACCTTGTGACTAAAGATCTCTTCAGTCATTGGCCAGCAGTTACGAGGTGGGTCAAAACAAAAAGACAAATGTGCTGCAATTCACATAATACTTGTTAAGATTGTTCACGTGTTCAAAATTTTTATTTCACTGATTAATTTTGAACGTCTTTATGAAGACCAGGTTCAGCACTTTTTACTGCTACTTTTGTACAGTGGAGGCATGCTGGAAGGCGGTTATTGGGGACGCTACTATGAGGTACGCAGTGTTTTTCATACATCGATCTTCAGGAAAACTGTGTGAGAACTAATGTTTTAATGAACCTGCATTCATTCAACCGCAAATGACATGCTGTTGCATCGCCTCCACGTTTATTCACTAATGACCAACTATGGTGGCCATTTTGTTTCAGTTCTTGTCTCATCATGGACTCTATTCAAACTGAGGAATTTTGGAGCAAACCGCTTGGAAACGAACCGAGACCACCACAAATGACGGGTCAGAGTGCGTTTCCTGGTCCTAGAAACTGAAACTTTCTCCGGATTATCAGGGTAAACAAACTCTAGTTCGCTTTAACAGGACCAAATGTGTCCAGTCTGAATACACCCAAATATTTATTTTGGATTCCAAATAAATAAATACATTGGAATAGTCCAGCAGACGAGCTATGAATTCAATGTCCCTTAAACTGTCTGTTGTTCAAGCGTGTAACTGTTCAACTGGAGAAAGCTCATATCGGCCTGTAACTGCAGGGGTTCGCATCTACCGTGTCCAGTCAGTAAGCAACTTACCATTGCTCTCATTACCCATCCAATAACCATTCTATTATCCTCACACAGCGCCGCTTCACTATAATGTGCATTCAACCTCAGTGAAACAAAGCCATTTAAATGAGGAGAAAAATATTAATCCATTTAGAACAGTTGTTTGTTCTGTATCTGGAGCCACGGATGGAAGAGCAAAGAGCGATGTGGAAAAAAAGTGAGACAAAGCCATTTAAAACGGGAAGAATGAAGCGAGATGGCAAGATTAGGACGAGGGGAACTGACACGGGGAAAAAAGAACAACTGAAAAACAGCAGATCTGCTGAGGAGATTTAAACCCCGTTAGTCAAGGTGATGACAGATTATAAACTCTGACCAGCAGTGCTAGATTAACGGAGTCCCAGGCCTAATTTCCACAGGCCATCTAGCATATCTTCAGATAAGGCAAATCCATCAAAATGAACCCCTCGGAGGAGAGGGAAACGGAGAGCGGCGGATGGATCAGAAAGTGGGGGAGTGATAACAACAGAGGCAAAGTGTGAGACTAAATGTGTTTGTTCTGCCAAGGCGACAAGCAGGATGGAAGGATTGGGTTAACTTTGCCAAAAGAAACATGAGTGTAATATGTTAGGATGAGTACTGAGGAGAATTCTTTGTTTGGTATTGATGGGGCTTTCACAGAAAAGTGTGTGAAGCTATGACGCAAAGAGTATCTAGTTGTGGTGCCATGTCATGATTTACAGTTATCGCCTAGAATGGACTTAACACCAGCAGTTTTCCAACACAATGAAAACCTGCGAGCTCTGAAAAATGTAGGTGGAGAAAGTTGTTTTTTTTCCTTGCAGAAACAGCTTCCCGCAACTTTTATTGAAACCAAGCCAATTTCCTTACAGCTAAATGAATTAAAATTTGGAATTTCCCCACTTGTGGCTTCCAAAAATGAACCAATTGTGTTGTCTTTTCATTGAGAACCGCTCTCAGCTTAGTACACAACTTTCAAATGACTTTTTGTAAACCCGTTGTCGTGCACATTGTGATTAAAAAAAAAAAAGAATGCTAGCTACAAAAAGCTCTCTAATTCATCAAGCTAAGCTCCATGTCATGGCTCATCTGTTGCCATAGCAACAGGAGACAACTAGCCTGCTCCTTATCCAGCTTGAGCCAGACATATGCAAAAAAGAATCAGGAGCCAAGCTACCATTTAAAGACAAATATAATCAGTTCGGTGCTCTTTTACATTAAAAACATGAAGACCCACTCAGACCTGGGGAACGTCTCAAACCCGATGCCACAGCTGGATACGATTCAAAACCAAAAAAATGTGATCCCGGGACATCAGTGGCAGAGAGGAAGCCCCATTTTGCATTCATCTGTGGGGTCTGCTTGAACATCGTATGCACCTCAAGCGTTCTTTGAAATCAGCTCTTGCAGGAGTATATCAAGTAGCACACTGTGCATCAGATGCTCCCTCGTATACGCCACCATGAGAAGGGGGGAAACTCGACTGCTAACTGTCCTACACAAGCAGCTGTATAACAGGAGCCACTTTGAGCATGTAGGATTATCCGAATGTGCTCAACCCTGATAAGTGGCTTAATGCTACATTTCCATTTGACTTTTTTTTTTTTTTTGCTGAGACTGAGACCCAAGCACACAAGAAGCACTACTTATAAAGTTAGCCAAATCAAGCTTTTTGGGATTATGTTACCATGCGAGCTCTGCCATTTCAGGGAGGGTGGGGATGTTTTTGAAGAAGAATCGAAACGGACGTTGAGCAACACCGAGAAAGAAGTAAACCCCCAATGTGCAACTCGAGTCGTTTGTAAAGAAACCGACCACTAGAAATGTTTTTGTTTAAAGAGAGGTAGAGCTATTGAAATATACAGTAGCAGTCCCTAAAAAATATATCATACTTACAAAAATGAAGCAGTTAATAACCAATAACTAAACAATTTTTAAGTCTTAAGACACTCACAGGCTACTTTTGAAGTACACCTAGCTAGGGTTGGAGCCTCTTTTGCCTTCAGGACTCTTAATCCTTCATGGCATAGAATAAATAAAGTAGAGGAAACATTCCTCTGTAAGATCATCATCATGTTCAAGAAACCTGTCTGAGTTGCTTCCAGTTCTATGACTAGACCTGCTAGAAGTAGCATCAGAAGATGGTACACTGGTCAGAGGGATAGACATGGTCAGCAACAATACTCAGGCAGGCTGAAGTGTGGTAACTATCCTTAACTGGTACAAAGTGTGCCAAGAAAATATCTCCAACACTATAACATCACCAACAGCAGCTTGAACCGTTGATACAAGGCGAGATGGATCCATGCTTTCATGCAGTTGACACCAAATTGTGACCTTACCATCCAATACAGACCAATGAACATTTTTCCAATCTTCTATTGACCAATTTTAGTGAGTCTGTATGAATTGTAGCCTCGGTTTCCTGTTCTCAGCTGACAGTAGAGTGTTCTTCTGCTGATGTGATCCATCTCCTTCAAGACTGGACGTGTTGGGCGTTCCAAGATGCTCTTTTGCAGACCACGGTTGTAACCAGTGGTTATTTGAGTTACTGCTGCAGATGGAACAAGTCTGGTCATTCCCCTCTGATCTCTGGCATTAACTTCTCTGGTCACTCACGGGGTATTTTCCTCTTTGTCTGACCATTCTCTAAAAACCCTAGAGATGGTTATGCATGAAAATCCCAGTAGATCAGCAATTTTTGGAATACCCAGACCAGTCCGTCTGGCACCAACAACTATGTCACATTCAAAGTCATTTAAATCCTCTTTCTTCTCAATTCTGATGCTCGGTTTGAACTGACTGTCTCGACTATGTCTACATGCCTAAATGCTGCCGTGTGATTGGCTGATTACAAATCTGTTATCAAGCAGTTGGACGGATTTACCTAATAAAGAGGAACAAATGTGTTACTGGAAGTCCTTTAGAGACCAGAGTGGATCACTACAGACCAAATCAGAACCGGGATTTGGCCTCTTAGTTTCAATTAAAGGAACAACAAAACATTTCAGAATATCAAGAGAATTTAAACTAACTTAGAGGGAACAGTTTTTTCCACAATTACAGCACAAAGCAGGGTCTATTATGACACAAACGAGTTTCAAGTGGAGAAATGGAAGTCCTGACCTCAACCTGAAAGATGTCATTTGGGATTAATTGCAGAAAAGACGAAAGCTTCTCATGCAACATCAGTGTCTGACCTCACAGGCGCGCTTCCTGGAACAGTGGTCAAACCCATTCCCAGAACACTCCTAAAGCTCGTGGAAAACCTCCCAGCAAAAGCTCAATCAAAACAGCTGATAAAGACAGCCGAGATTTCCACTTGAAAGCTTTTCTTTCAAGCAGAAATTTTAAGTCCATGTGGGGTCCATTTATATTTACTGGCCTAGACCCGTCTCTGCGGAGATCACGGCTCAGAAATATGATGCAACTGTAAGTGGGTTGACAAAGCTGCCATTGTTTGAGTGCAACGTATACACCAGAGCATATCCATGCATCCAGCTTGACGATAAAACTAGGCCAAGGTATTGAAGAATTTGATATAAGCCTTCAAGGGCTTAATTTTCAACTGGAATAAAAATGTACTCGGCCACAGAAAGTCTCTGATTTCTTTATCCAAAGAAATCTTTCTGGTTGCCAAGGCAGCTAAAAGTTGCAGCTTTTTGAACTTTCCAATCATTTTTAAAAGTAAAAACACTAACTAAAATGGGGATTTAGCCTTGTATTTTGGCAACAAAGAAATATGAGCGAAGCAGCATTCCTGAGCTCTTCAGTTATTGATTTTACAGCTCGAGGACGGAGGAAGCCACGCTGCTTTAAAATGGGCAGGAGGCTCTCCACTTAAACCTAACTCACATCAAAGAGCCGATAAGCGCACACATGGGAGATCGGTGTTCAATATTAATCAAATGTGGGGGCAACATAATGGCGTATGTAATCTATACAGTACCGAGCAGAAGTGAGGGCACTTCTTTTTCTTTGGCGAGGATCATTTCCATACTGCAGATTAAATTTCAGTTTAATAAAACACACGAGACGCAGAGGAACTGCCTTCGCCGATGAGGGTTTTCCACCAGCAGCAAAGTGAATCTGGGGCGTCTTATGCAACTTTAAATCAACCGCTTCCAAAAACTACTAAAAGAAATGTAAACCTTTAAGGGTGTAATGATTATTCAACTTAATCCTTGAATTGATTTATATCACGACAAGATCAATCTGTTTAATCGACTCAATCTAATTATCGCACCAATTACGATTAAATAACTAGACATTTTAGCGTTTTTTTTTTAATCGCGTTAATCTCATTTTTGCGTCTGATGGTTACGTCGATGTTGTGCACACCTAAAGGAGCATTTTATCCCGCTCGTACAATGTTAATATAAGAAAAATTGGTAACACTTTAGATGAGGTGCTGCAAAACTCTCAATATTATGTTGACAATGATAGTTACTATATTTATTAATCTTGTAAGCAGTTTATTGATATGACATTTGTAGACAAGGGTCTCACTTTAGATGTTAATAAATCTTACTATGTTAATAAACATTATGTGGCTTATTGTACTAATAAATGTCTTACTAATACCCTATAAACACAGTAATAATGTTTGCTAATGTGTTAATGAAGCTCGTTAAGGAATCTTATTATAAAGTGTTACCGAAAATTTGAATATTAAATAAATTCTTAGAGCTTCAGTCCTGTTATATTCGTAAGTTAAAATTGTGTTTTTACAAAAGCAGAGCGTTTATTACGCGGTGAGTCGTGTTATGAGAAAGTTGATAGTCGGGAGAAGTTCCAAACTATGTATATATTAGAGGGAAATTTCACCTCTTAGATGAAGCAAAAGTTTATTTTTCCAAAAAAAAACTCAGCAGTGTTGTATTTCTTCAAGTCTTTAAAATGTTAAACTTCACCCAACTAGGTTAAAGGAAACTATCAACTCACTTCTCTCGTTTTGCTGTTGTGGTAAAACTGTGGAACAAGGTTCTATATCAATATTTGAATTATGGTTTTAGTAAGAAGTTTGTGTTTAATATTTTGTGGATTACTCAGAAAAGCATTCCTACTGTTTTTTGATGTGTTAAATTAGAAGACTCTGGACCTATTGTTTTATTGTTGTTCTTTTTTGTTTTTTTATTTGTTCAAAATTGAAAAAAAAAAATACCCTCTGTGGTGTCAAAATAAAGGTTGAAAGTCTTTGATAGTAAAATAAACAAATAAATAAACCCACCATTTATTTTTAATTTTTAATAGAAATTAATAGGTTAAAAATCATTGCAATTAAGATTAGATTAGATTAATTACAGGCCACAATTAATTAATCGCACAAAAAATTATCATATGACAGCACTATTGTTTTAAATCAAAATAAATTGATTATATTAATATTGGAAGTTACCATTTCATTTGAGGTTCGGTAGGTTTATTTTACTATAAAGTAAAGATGACCATCACGGTTTACAACACACATTTGATGGCAGCAAGAAAATGATCAAGCCACAATCGCAGTCCAATGTATGGAAACATTAATTATGCAAAGACGCCACCGTACAGTGTAACAATGTTCCAATTATGGTGCATTTGAATTATTTTTATGTAGAAAAACAACACTTCATGAAACTAAAATGTGAATGGATTTTTGATTAATTCTTGTTTACTTACTAAGTAGACGACTAGTTTAAAAGAGTCTTTTTTTTCTCTTAATTTGATCTCATAAATTACATTGCTCACTTTCTAATGAGGCGTCTGCTTTTGTCTTTGACACGTGCAGTAGTGATGTCACAGGAAGTTCTAGGAAGACTCGGGTACCATAAGATATCAACAGAAATTGAAAGTGTGGGAAAAATAAAAAAATAAAATTAAAGTAACCAATGTAATATCTGCAAGCAAGACTTGAGTTCCATGGCAACACCGCGGAGATGCACGAGCACCTGAAGAGGAAACACGTTGTGACAGAGTATGATAACGCTAAAGATGGATCATTGTCTTGGTAAGCTAAGCTAACATTAGCATAACTTATTACTATTTACTCATATTTATAGCTGTGAATGTTAACAGCAATGATGACGATTTTATTTGGAAATTGCGCAAAATTTGTTCAGCCCCTCAAAACGTGATCCATTATCAAAGCTGTGCTCAAGAACCAACATGCGATTAAATACCCCCCAATTGGACTCTAGAGTGATTACATTGTGCAAAACAAATTCTGATGCACTATGTAAACAAGCCCTTTTGACCCACTTGAGTACAAACATGAAGCCAATCAAGGAATTGGCTACTTGTGATGCATCCACAATGACGTCCCCACAGGATCAAAAACAAAAAGCAGCATTTACTCTGAGGCTCTAGTACGGGACAAAATCACTTACTCTTAATTATGTTTCCAGATCTACAAATTGTAGTTAAAGTGAATTATGTTAAGTTTTAGGCAACAAGCGTTTAAACAACGTGAGGGTCAAAGCAGAACGTATCCTGTGATGTCTCTGGCCTTCTCGTTGGTTAGACAACAAACATGGTTTTAAATATGACCAACAAACGCCCATACAGCACCACTATTATGCTTCAATACCAGCCAAAAATGTTATTAGCAAGTTTCTATACTCATATGCTTCCGTATGTTACAAGGACACACTATTATCACACTACAAGCATCTCTTTTCACAGCTCGGCAAGGCTATAGCTGCTCTATTCCCATTACACAAGTATAGTCATTATTTTCAAACACAAACACTACAAATATGCAGGAGAAGCGTTTGGGCTGCGCTTGCTGAAAGCCAGCTCGCGGCTGAATTTTCTATCATTAAAAAAACATTAATGAGGATGATTAAGACGACTCTGATGAGAGGCTGGGACAGGGATATGAATCTCACTCGCATACGGAGCGCCAGGAGGATTTCTTTTGGGTTTGCTGTTGAGTCGGTGCATGTTTTTGAATTTAACAAGCTTTTTTTAAAAAAAATCTATTGCTTAATTATAAAAATACAAGGAAACAATAATGTTTTGGATACAAACTAATTGCAACAAAGACTTGTAGAGATCTGTGAAGTAGCTTAATACATTCACAAACTCATAGAAGTATTAAATAGTTTTTGTTTCTTTCAAGTTTCTAAAAAAATGTTCTCTTAAGCCTTTATAAAGCCCTGTGCACCCTCGCACAGGGGACCAAAATCCAAAACACTCCTAAGACACAGGCCGAACAGGATAAACATTTATCAAACACAAACAAAATTTTTAAAACTTTAAAACCATAACTTTACATAATTATAAACTAGATACTTAGCATTACTTGCGATAATGCTAGTGTACATGGTGTAAGCTGAATTTAGCTGCTGAAAATGATAGATGAAATCACTGAAGTTGATAGCCAGCTAAATCTTAGCTAAATGCCAAATTAACCAAGACAGTTAGCATGAAGCTGAAAAAACAGCTTAAGTTCAAAATAGCCTAAAAAAACTGAGAAAAAGCCTAAATTAGCCAAAACGGCTAGCATGTAGCTGAAATATTAGCTAAACTCCAAAATAGCCTAAAAGACCTAGTAAATGCCAAAATATTCCATAAAGCTCACACAATGCCAATTGTTAAAAGTTTAAAAAACCATTTCTTTTTAACATAAAATATGAAAATAAAAAGCGAAGGAATATTATTCCAGAATAAATCAACTTAAACCTTAAATAATTTTCTATATTTTATCTAAATAAAAATATATTTTGTCAAAATTATACAAATTAGAAATAAGCGCAAGATAACATCGGGAAATTAATAATGATAAACTAAAATGATTTGGAGGGCCGGATCCGGCCCCAGGGCCTTGACTATGACACATGCTTTATAGGGAGTTTCTAAGCTTTACATGCATTGATGTTCAGCTGTACATTTGTACAACAATCCCACATGCTTCATTAAAACATGATCGCACTGCACAAAAAGTGTGAACAAGCAGGAGTGGATAGAAAGAATACAGCCGGTAGCTAGAAAACAGAATCACAACGTTACAAATGTGCTCCCAATCAGCTGAAGCTTAAACAAGGCCAATGTAATCCAAAACAATAATATATGTAATGCCGAATCCCTGATATTTGTCGAGAGCACCGTTTAGTTCAGTGGAAGGTTCTGCTGGGTCAGAGGCGAGTTAATAAGAGAACCCCCCCTCAGGTGTTCAGACACAGTAGATCAATAGACACAAGAGGAGGAAATCAACACTGCTTGTTTAAAGGGTGCGTCCAGGCTAGCACCGAGCCCCTGGGCATACCAGGGGTATTTGGTATTCACACAGAGACAGAGGGAGGCACTTATCCAGCTCAAAAACACATTTGGCTTTCCGTGAAGGCAGCTACAGGTTTAAGGGAGCATTTATAAAGCCATATTGGGCATTTCCATTAAGAACCATCTCTTTTGCTTCGAGGAGGTGATTGGAAGAAAAATTCTAACTCGGTATAACGCTAAAAAAAAAAAGAGGATTTGAGAGCTTTTAAAGTTGGTGGATGTTTCTTACCTTTTTACCGATGAGCTTCTTTCGGAGGAATTCACGGGCCTCAAACATGTAGGGGATGTCATAGAGAGGACGGAATCTTGTCTTTGTCCTTGTTTTTTCTCCTGAAGACAAACGGACAGGAAGGAGGAAATGTTAGCAGGTCATGGGGTCAAAGAGACGGAAAGAAAGTTATTTATATTATGAATTCAAAGTTCTGTTCATAAATGCATCTGCTTAAGATACACATACTAGGAGAGCTCTGATGGGGCTGGGTGGATATGATCAATTTGAATTGATTCATCAAAAATCAATTTAGCACATAAAGCTAAAGTCCTCCATCTTGATGTTAATGTTTAATGGATTTTCTCATAGGACAGCTAATGCTAACACTCTTGAGGCAATATTTTTAAAAGTAACCATTTGTGGCCGTACCGTCTTCTTCTGGAATTAAGGTGTAATGCTATAGGGCGATCGCCACCTAGTGGCCAAACTGAAATGCCCTCCAGGAGAGGCAGAACAATGTTTACAAAGTTAATGATCTGAACATTTTTGTTAGAACTTCTTTTGTGAAATGTAATGTGTGGTATTAACAATCTCATTATTTTACCAATACATGTTACAGTATGTGAACTGTATCAGATTAATACAATTATATTCAAAACGTATAGTAGATTATTCACGTGTTTCTAAACAAATGTGTAGAAATATCTAAACTCAAAAAAGAATTGAAAAATCGAAAAGGAAAAAAATTGGAATCGAATCGTTTCTGAAATTATAATCGATGCCCATCCCTACGCAACAAAGCACTGCAGTCCATGTTTATATATGATACTGGCGGAAATGTGACAGTTTCAGTTTATATTTAAAACAAGATGATTTTCACAAGATCTTGCTATTGTTTTGGTTTAGTGTAGAGCTGTGTAACCCTTATGTTATCCTAGGTATGTTGTTGGGAGTGGGGTCATCTGGACCCTACAAGACAGCAACCGGAACTTTTTTTTTTTTTTTTTTACAATTTTTATTTTTACTGGTGTCCCTGGAAGACATGAAATTCTGTCCACCTTCATCCACATCTGTCATGGCATGGATAACATCTACGTAAGGCTGGGGTCATCTGGACCCCATAAGATAGCACAAGGGTTAAAGAGGATCAATCTTCTGTGCTGCCAACTAGCGGTCAGCGGTTTAGGTAGGAAAAAAAGGTGCTGAAGGAAATTCAAATAATTGATTAAATATTGTCTAATCAGCATTTGAAATCAATATTGAAAAAAAAAAAAAAGCAGACACACCAGTCACACTTTAGTCTTAAAAAAGCCTTGCATTTCGGTCCCAAGGGAAAGACTTGACATGGAATTCTGAGAAATATTTTAGTCTGAAAAGCATCCACACACACACACATAGGTGCACACAAATAAACACCTTCTAGCACAGCGCTCCCCTATAGCTGACATATTACTCCAAAAATAAGAAAATTAACACTTATCAAGGACACGCAGATGCAAACAGCCGCGGTAGAGACACCTTGTGTTAAATAGACACACGAGGGAAAAAAATGGCAGGCCGTGATGCGCAGGTACACGCTCAGCAGCACACACCGTCTCCCGCTGTCTAACGGGGGGAGGCCACAAATAGAACTTATTTGCATTTTCAAAGAAGGCTGAGGTTTAGCGTTGCTTCCAGATTGAACAAATGAATACACACGCGAGCGACACGTGCGTGGAAACAGTACGTCTAATGACGAGGACGCCGTCAGAAATTTAACTACAGGTGTCGAGAGGGAAAACGGCTATAAATGACAATACCAAAGTGCTCGACGCCCTTGCTGCCCTCTTCAATGAACGCCATCATTATCCGCCGTACAAACAGAAGTCTTGGAAATGAGCGCACGGGCTTGGAATAAATCCTCATTTCCTTCCCTCTTCAATGCTTTTCATTCATTTTTAATGACTCCCCAGTTGTTCGGAGATGCCAGGTGTGCCACACAGCTGGGCAGATGGATGTGAGGAGAACACACATGGGGAGAAATGGATGTGTCAGCATGTGTAGGAGTTTATGGCTCAATTAAGGTCTTCCAGACAAATTTTGCAGGAGACAGGCTTCACTGAGAATGCAGACGGCCTCATTTCAATGATGAGACTTTGTCCTTGGAATTTTGCTTCCCGGCAGACTAGAACTTTTCCTTTGACCTTGTTGGGAATTAGGATCCTGTAGGGCCTCAAAACGCAATCGACATCACTGGAATTTCAAATCGATTTTATCAACCTAGAATCCAAGGATGTTCTAAGACAAAAGCCCGTCAAATACTGATTCTGCTTTATTATGTTAGGAAAAAGTGTTTTTATTTTATTTAAAAATATGATCTACCTATTTAAGCAACCTAAAGTTGGAACAAAATAAAAGAAATTCATTTTTTTTAAACAATTTATATTGGCAAACTTTTTATCAATGAGACTTTAATTATAGTAAAAATAAAAAAAATTTGATAAGCCTATTTTATTCTACTACTGATTTTACATTGTGCTCTCACAATAGATTGGCATTCTTGTAACACACTGTTACTGCAACCAGACAAGCTCTTTATATCCTTCATAGATTGTTCTTGTCCAGCTCCACTACTGTTAGACATAGAGGAGAGACTTTCTGCTATGTCTCAACCACAACTAAATAACAGTTTGCACTCTCTATCCTCCGGGGGAGTTCTGTTCTATTTGGGGGTGAACTCCCTTCATTCCAAATTAACAGTTAAACCTCAAGAATCCTCTTTGACTATTGCAGAGGCATGGTGCACACTGGGTCGTACAGTGTCGCACAGCTGCAGGCTTTCGGGCGGCAAATGTGTGGATGCTACTACCGCTTGCAGCATTTTCAACTTCTGGAACATCAAGAGTGAAATCATGACTCAGGAGCCTGTCATTTTCCGATGTTTGGCTGCGATCCTGGGGGAAGCGTACAGTAGTAGACCTCAGTTTTGCATTTAGCTGACAGAGTGTTGTTTAAGTGTGTAACCTTTCTTTTAGGAGGAAAAAAAAAAAAAACTTCACGTCCCAGACAAAGAGGACATTAGTTGTTGATAAAATAGTAAAGTGGGAGTCCTAGACAAACAGTCAACATTTACTACAGTGATGCTGAACAGCATGGCTCAAACGTGCAAACATAAACTGTAGATGTCTTTAGAGGACTGAGGCAGAGAGGAGGAGGAGGAGGAGGAGGGCGCCATCGAGATGAAGGAAGCTTGCATTCACCACAGCATCGACTTTAATGCTGCCTGTACTTACAATAAAAAAACACAGTAAAGCAGAGGAGAAGTAGCTGTGCACTACCACCAGGAAACACTGAACTGATTTTAGCTTCATTATAAAACAGAACTTTCACACTGGAGTTTTAGCTCCAGTGTTTATGTTCAACTACTGTGACTCTTGGACAGTTTAGGCAATTAACATAATTCCAGCAGATTCTGGAAGCAGAGAAAAGCGGCTGTGCGACACTTTGCGTCAGGAATGTGCTTCACATTTGTAACGAGTATGCTGCTTCCACGGAGCGCAAAAACTCAAATGCTTAGAAACGTTAGCTTAAATGGACGATATGTTGATGCTTCCCGATGTCGTCATCGCTTTTTGCCAATCAACAGTGGCTACAGTGGCTCCACCCCAACTGCTCCACTATTCAATTAACTTAAGACTGATGCCCCTAAATGTCTAGGATAGTTGGGTTAAACAGAACTTTTGTAAATATTTAACCACCAATGTCATATGAGAACTGGACCGAGTGAGTGCAACATCACCCATAGAAAACGGTTCCATGAAGACATTTATTTTGCCATACAGAAAGAAGCTGCGAGGCTGAACTCGAATTTGTCAGTAAGCAGCGATTGGTCCTTATCAGTCTGACCCAACATTTCCATAGCAACCATCATCAATCAGCAGGTTGGGGAGAATCTGTCAAACCATTGATGACAGGAAAAAAATTTAAAGGCCTGTGATTGGTCAGTTTATAATTTACACACCTAGAAAAAAAAATAAAAATAGAACAGTCCCCCCCCTTACTTGTGGAGGTTAGGGACCAGTGACATCCACGAATACCCCAAATCCACAAAATCGAAGAAGCGGAGATACACATTAGCACCTCCTTTGAACACAAAAGTTTCATACGAGCGTATAGAGTTGTTCCAGTTTTGTGATGAGCCGAAAAAGTCACGTAACTGAAAAAATGGCTTTTTGAGACCAGTGGGTACTTACTCGCAGGAACCCAATAATGGGAGGGATCACTCAGTCCAGTTCTCATTTACAGTCATTGATTTGAACACATTTTAAAGAACTAAAAAGGTAAGAGAAAGAAAAATGTACTTTTGTAAATAATCCTAAATTATTGATATTAAGTAGTAATTACCTTGTATATTGCAATTTAAGTTAAAAAGCATAAAATACACTATATTGATTGAATGGGATTCTGACAATTAACAAAACAAAAAAGACACACATGCAATTTTTTGTTTAAAATAAATGTCTTTGGAAAAAAAAAATACTTCCGCTTACATCTGTGTACTGGTTCAGTCATAAAAGCTGTGAAATGTTATCTAATGGTATCTAACTTTTTAAACTTGTGCAGAAACGTTCAAACTAATCAGTAAACCCTAATAGTGAGCATTAAAAATATGAGGTTGGATGGACGTCTCTAGCAGTAAACATGATGGAAATGAAACTGAAACATCTCCAGAGACACTAGATAACAGAGGTGAAGTGGAGGCCTCAAACAAGTATTGAAAGATGTGAAGAAACTTGAGCCAGTGAAGTAGCTTACATAAAAATCAGCGATTTGGTTGTGTCCTTAACCCCGCTTTGACTACATGGGCACACAGAGGCTTTTGAATACACAAAAAGAGCCACACCAACAACAACTGGGAGTCTGTTAAAGTAGGTGCACACAAAAAGGCATCCAAACACAAGTGTTGGTGCGTGGGAGTAACAGTGAGTCATTCGGAGGCATGGAGGTCTCTCCCCACTTGTGTTTACATCAGACTCTGCACAAGTGAGAAAATTGATAAAGAGAACAACAACAAGAAAAGACTAAAAACCGAAAGGAGACGATGAGACAAAAAGGAAAAAGCTGACTTCGCCCTTCAAACTGAAAACACGAGGAAAAAGTGGAGTAAAAGACGGGAGTGAGTGACGACATTTGTGTCCCATGACTTCTGCAGGTACACGCCACTGGTCCAGTAATCTGTCAGAATGAGCACAATTAGAGTAGTCATGAGAGAGGAGGAGGGGGGAGATGCAGTGTTAGGAGACTAAAACGAAGCAGAGGAGACAGAGAGAGGAGAGGGGCTTGGCAGGACCTGTCACAGTTGATCAGTGCACCAGTACATCACATCTGGCCTCTGTACTACCAAACGGTGCGCGCCCTGCCAGATAAACATACATGGACTTGACGCAGAATACACAGGCTAACAAAGCTCATGCAGACAGACAGACGGTGAAAACCTGCCAAAGAAAAAAGTCCGCACAGACACCCAGAGGAAGCAGAATGGTAAATTCTGAGAGCTAAATGTTGAAGAAAGTATGAACGCGTGATGGATCTCCACAGTGTGCGGCGGGTTTCGACATAATCCACGTTTGTTCACGGTCTGACGCCGATTTCCAAGAGGTTTCCCGACAAAAAGCTAATGCCGCTTAACCAAGCATGACTGCTTATGCATGTGTGTGGAGCTGTGCTTCAAGCCGTAACAATGACTTTTGTGTCTGTCTGATGCACTTTAAGCTAGCAGCCGGCTCAATGGCGACAGAACCGTGAAGACGACTCGAGGGGCAAACGTTTCTCATCGTTTTGACCTTAAGGTGTTAGGACTGGGCATTGCAAATCATGTCCAGAAACGATTCCATTTTTTTATTATTATTCTTTCAATTCATTTGAATTATGAGTTTACACATTAAGAAATACAATAATAATCTGTATATATGTTTTAAATATCTTTATAATAATCTGATACAGTTCACATACTGTAAAATGTATTAGTGAAATTATAGCTCAAACGATTGTTCTGCCTCTCCTGGAGGGTGTTTCAGTTTGGCCACTAGGTGGCAATCAAGCTATAGCATTACACCTTATTCCAGAAGAAGTATGAGCAAGAAACATTTAAAAAATATTTCCTTAAAATAGTTAATGCCTGTGAGTACCTTAAGTCGCACCAGAGTATAAGACGCAAGAGCAAAAAATGTCAAATCAAGAAGAAGAAAACTAAATAAGTCACTCCAAATCCCCAAAGCCTAGTGCAGCTAAAAATAAATAAATACAAAAATGCTAATCTTTCCATCTGTTTAAAAAATATCTAAGCTTAAGAGGAAAACAATCAGATTCTTTTCCATGTTTGTTTTGGACAACAAGTCTTCTGCCACTGCCAGCAGCAAATACTAATACTCAGATGCCCCACCCTCTGGTGGTTGTTAGAGGAAACAACAGCTAAAGGACAACCTGTGTTCACTGGGAAAATAAAAAAATATATGAGCCTTTTTATGTCTTAAAAAAATTACATTTAGAAACACGTCACTTCTGAGTATAAGTACGCTCAACTACAAAAAAAAAAACTGTCTTTTATTCCAGAAAATACGGTGTATAAAGATATCCATTTAGTCAGCAATGTATGTTGAGGTTGACTGAGCATTAGTATTAGCATTAGCCGTCCAATGGGTAATCACATTCTACGTTGGCATCAAGCTAGCAGCCTTTAGCTTTATGGGTTAGATCGATTTCTACTTTTATGGATCGATTATTGATCTATTGAGCTTAGATCGATTCTGATTGATTTTATCAACTCACCCCTATAAAAGGTTAGTCTCTAAAATAGACTTTTCTTTCTAATAAATCACTCTTTTAGCTGTGGCTGCTCAGTGTCACCTCTATAAAAATGCTTTCACATTTGATTTGAAGGAGACTCAAAAACAGGTTTGTTTAATGGCAAGAAAATTGTCCAAAAATGACTTCCGTGACTAAAGGAGGGATTACATCTACATCTGTAAAGGTGTGCAGACAGGGTATGAAATCCTGGTCTTCTGCTTCCATCAACTTGCCTAATTCAGCAGTCGGGGCAATCCCAGCAGCAAAAATAAAACCGGATATAAAAATCTACCGCTTGCACGAAAGAACAGAAAAAAAATATATAGATTTGGTTCAGTAAACAGAAATTCCTCCGACTTATGCTGAAGTTTAAGCTCTCATCTGCAAAAACCGTTCTAACTCTGCATTGCTGCCATAGCGACAACACTGAAAGCTGAGCCAACAGCATTACAGACAGGCGAGCAGCTCTTTAGCTCACATACAGAAATAACTAGCTGACAAGCACCAGCAGCACCAGGAACAGTCTGTAAAAACTCTTAAAGCAGCAGCATATTATGTGCTACAGCAGCTCTAAAAGGAGATTACACTGCCGCAGTCGCAAAACAGATCAACTCTGACAACGCAATCGTATATAATCTAGGCTAAAGTGCCAAATCTCTGCGGTAACACGCCATCTATTAAGCTCATCTTTAACTTTAACGATCATCTGGCTAGTTTAAGATATCATCATTATAGGGTTAGTCAAATTTTGCTCCAAGCCAACACATTGAAACCCCTCTAAGTCACTCAGCCAGAACCATAATAAGGTGATTTTGGTAAACACGGTATTTGCAACTCAAGACTACGCAATTAAATATGCATGAGATGCAATAATAGCAAAAACACAAACAGTGCCAATGCCACACCATTACAATCCGCACGAGCCCTCACATCTGGGTTCCCTCTCCGCGGCTCGCTGTAACATACGACGGTGTAATGAAGCACAAAACGCATACTGCTGAAGCATCTGGCGCAAGCAAAGGCAGGCTGACTGACACCGTAAAGAGCAAGCTCAGAGGAAAGAAAAACATGGGAAATAATGAAAGCAGAGAAAAGAGAAAGCATTGTGAGGCAGTTAGGAGAACAGGCAACAAAAGGATGAGAGACTAAATGGGAAATGTTAACCACGTACAGACAAAAGGCGGTAATGAGTGCGGGATTTTGTTGATAAATGCTTGGAAACACTGAAAACATCCATTTAAGAGAATTTTTCAGAAACTAATAAAACAAAATCTCTTTATTAAGTAAAAAAAAAAAGCTTTTAAATACCCCCCCCCTCCAAGGGGCACAAAGTGGGATTTTCTTATGACAGGAGTCCTGACGACAAGAGCAGAGGAACGCAGAGAAATAAAAAGACATCTGTGTCACTAGCGTTTTTTCCATTATGTCAATAAACATCCAGTCCCCTGGTGTCACAAAGTAGGTGTGTATAAAAACGTATACGTGTGGTTTCTTTTTTTTTTTTTTTTTTTTTCTCATTCAGCGAGGAAAAGATGGGAGTATGGAAGGAGAAAAATATATTGATTTCCCTCACTCTCTGCAATGCTGCAGCCACTGGGTGTGTGCGAGTGGAGCCCCAACGGCAGGGGTGCCACCAAGTGGTCAGAAATAATCAGTCATCTCAAAAAGGTTTAAAAAAAAAAAAAAAAGGTCGCAGAGGAAAAACAGACGCCCCCAAACAAACAGTTCTATTGCATTAACCGAATCACAATGACAGAAAGCCTCCATGCCAGATGTTGCTAAGGAGCTTCTAATTAACCGAGAATAAACAAGAATATCAGGTTAAAACAGGTGTATGTACCTCTCCTTCATTCCTGGGGGGTCGAATGCTGGACAGGTGGATGGTTTTGTATTCTCCGGAGTTGAGTTTGACGACCATGGCGTCAGCGTTGACCACTTGCATCACCTGCAATGAAAAGATAATGAGTGAAAAAGAGCGATGTTCATTAAAATCAGCTTAAGGGTGGAAGCTTTGAGACTCTGAGAGGTGTTGGAGCAAAACTAACATTAGACCGGAAGGAAAACGGGCAGTGGAGGAGCGGGGGAAAAGGCTAAATGAAGAGGAAAAGATCTATTCAAAGGTAGGAGGAGGCTGACAGTGAAGATTGTAAAGGGAGGCGTTGAGAGCGAGGTGAGGAGGGACGCGTTGGTGACTAGGAAGGGGAACTAAACCGTCCCAGGAGGCCGGCAAGGCTCGGAGGACGGGCCGAGGATGGTCAGCCATCTTAAAAGATAGATGGATAAAAGGGGAGGGGTGAAAAGAAGAGAAAACGAGGGAAAAAA
This sequence comes from Oryzias javanicus, assembly GCA_003999625.1. Classification (NCBI taxonomy): domain Eukaryota; kingdom Metazoa; phylum Chordata; class Actinopteri; order Beloniformes; family Adrianichthyidae; genus Oryzias; species Oryzias javanicus. Next base: position 20,733,030 of record CM012459.1, read on the forward strand.
CAAAGAAAACAAAAAAGTTTTTTTTTTTTTTACTGGGGCTACAGAAAGATTTAAACAGAATTGTGTTTTTAATGACATTTATGGGGAACCATGTAAAAATGAAGAGTTAAAGTACTATTTTGTTAGCAAAAGAAGCTTTTTTATGAAATTCTTAATAAGCTATTCAGACTGTGCCCAGGTCGAGAATCAGCCAGACTGATTGTTATTTTGACGTCTATCGGCATTTTACCGCCCACAGCGATATCTGCCTGGTTAATAGGCAGAGCCAATCAGAGAGCAAAACTGCTTCTTTAATACACAGTGAAAAGTAAAGTTCTTTTGTGTGGAGAAGCTATCGTGGGTGTATGGATGTATGGAAGGTATGTAAACACAGAAAATCTCTTAAAATTGTAACAAACATCTCAGTATTCTGCATGTCACAATACTAGCTACTAAGCTTGTCACTTTTAAGGCATTGAAGCAGTTGAGTCAGACACCAGCTTAGAAAAGGAAAACATTGATCTTCAAGTGGATGCATCAGAATGGAGCGGAGCAGGGAGCTCGCGGCCTGAAGATTGTAGCGCCTCTGTCACAGCTACAAGCTTCTTGATTCACAAAAGAATAATGAAAAACAGTTTTCATGACTCTGTGTTTTTTTTTTTTTTTTTTTTAGGAGCTTTTCCTTACCAGGAGGGAGGGTCTAAGGGCAGGGATAACCAGTTTTATTTATTTTTTATTTATTTTTTCATATTTTATGACTACCTTGTGCATCTGTAAAATTACCAGCATGAAGCCCAATGAGGCAAATTTTCTTTGTAATTTTGGGCTATATAAATAAAATGAAATGGCACAATTTTAAGATCAGCTTTCATTATACAAGTCTTCAATCGTCAGATAAATTTAACAAGAACAAAATAAAAACGTAATTTGATGCGTTAATTCTAATGTTTTTTACCCAGTTAGTGTGCATAAAAAATGTATGACAACATGTTCTCTTTTTACGACAAATGAATATGGGCTTCTTGACAATAACCGGTTTGGAACCAGAAGAAGACCATGTTGGTCAGTGTATACTCCTGAGCTACTTGTAGAAGACCCGACACAGGCTGCCACCTACATGAATGTATTAAATTTCCTCATCCTTAACCTGGACTCGTATCTAAGCTGCACACTCGTCTGTCCTGCCCACGTTGGGATTTATAAAAAGCAAATGTTTAAGACAAAACTTTATTGCAAGCACAGATAAAGGTGTGAGCTCCTAGGTGAGTGGGGGGGGGGGGACAAATCAAGAGTGTCTTTGCTTTTGCTACCAGAGAACAGAAATTAGACCAACCCACAAGCTAAACAGGCAGCCCACAACGGCAACTAAAATACATCATACACTAATCACTGAGTTGAGAGGGAGAGAAATGGAGAAGGGCTGAGGTGTAGTGATTAAGTGCCAGGGGGAGCGTGCAATCACACAGAGACACGCACACAAGCTCGCCATCCCACACGACTTCACACTCTAACAAGGTCATTTTGGGGGCCTGCCCAAGTAAATAAAGTGCAAGAGAGAATGTAGCAGCGGCGGCGGCGGCGGAAAGTAAAAAAAAAGAAAAAGGCTCCTCAGCATTTACTGGCTAATTATCAGTTGGTGGAGGCGAGAGGACAGACGCGCAGGAGGACAAATCAACATCCACCAAGACGGGGAACAGAAAGATGGAGCGAGCCAGGGAGATGCAGCGTAATCTCACAGCAAATATCACAGGAACAGAGGCAGACGAGAAGATAGAGAATAGAGCAAAACATTCTTAGGAGAAGGAGCTGCAGTGACAGGTCGAGCTAGCCGGCAAAAAAAAAAAAAAAAAAAGAGACAAATAGGGCTGGCAGCATGACTCACTGAGCCAATCTGATAATGAAGAAGTGGGGATCTACTGCCACCCTCTGCCAGCGGCTTACATGACATCTGCAGCAGCTTGTCCACATTCAGGTTTAGTTAAATAAAATACGAAATTGGTTTAAACCAGTGATCCGAGCACAAGCTTAGTTACAACCCGCCTCGTGTCAGCCGGACCTTTGATGGAAGCATCCTTGTTACTTGTAGGTGAACACGATTTTTTTGGAGCCAAATTAGACAGATTTATCCCTAAATTGAAGATTTTTCAGGGCTCGGGGCGTGCTGGTAACTAAAAATGATTCTGGAGGGTGCACTTTTAATTTTAAGACCTTCGACTAATTGGCGTTCCAGTTCAAAGATTTTAAGTAGAGCACAAACTAATTTACCCTCTCATTATCCTCCCCCTAAAAGTGGCTTTTCCCGGTCTCCGTGAAGCCGGTTGACCTTGAGCCCAGTCTGTGTTACTTATTTAAGAGTCCCCTCGTATCAGCTTTATCCTCAAAGGGACTTCCTCTATGAGATATTTCAGCCACAGAGGTTTATGCTTCCCTTCTGTGAGAAGTTATCAATTGAGTTAATGCGGGGTAACCTTTGTATTTTTCATTTTGGAAGTCAATGGCTACCTGATGGGGAGGGGGGGAGGTCCTACAGGGAGGTGGCCTATATCTGCTTCTTTAGGTCTCGTGGAGATGGGAGGGAGTTCTGACAGTCGAGAAGGAAGATACGTCAGCTGGATTCTCTGGTGGGAGTTGGACCTGCGGCGCATCCCCATTTATTTCTTACTGAGGTAATAAGAAGGGAGAAGTGGAGAGGACGAGGAGAGCGGAGGGATACGGATGACGACAACGATGATGATGGAAGTGACGGATCGATGCTTCCTTCTGAGGCTGCAGTAAAGCCACATGAGTGACTCCAGAAGAAAATGTGTATTAAACACAGATCGGTGGACAGAGGGGTCACGGTGCCATTTTAACCAGAAAGCTGGCAGTTTTTTTAGGATTGTAAGAAAATACAGATTCAGCGAAATATCGCAATACTATTTTGCCGAAACTTCTATTGATTTAAAATACAGCCAAGGTGATATTTAAAGGGTAACCAAACAGGGCAGTTGGAGGCTGACTCCGTTCTCAAAAAGAGGGTGGGGTTAGTGGAGCTGGACTGAGCGGCGGAGGTGTGGCTTAGATCTATGATTGACAGTTAGGTTAGCTATATGTAGCTCTAACACTAGAATGGAAAGTTCTTGAAATATTTACAACTTACTTTTTAGGAAAAAATACAATTTTTAAGACCGGGAATCAATTTTAAAAATTAATCACAAATAAGGAAATAATTAATTGCAATTAACAGGCATTGATTATTTTTTTTCTTTATTACAGTATTTGCCAGACACTTATAATCTGCAAATAATATTAAATCGCACATGCAAAATTGTACTTTTAGAACGTTTATTTTTACCCCTTGAAACCTAAGGATCTAAAACTAAGTTTTAGTCTATATTCAAATTTTCTGTATTTTCCACTTGAAAGATTACCCGCTTGCTTATCATCATTTTAATCAGCACAACCTCATCTATATGACACTACCTATATTTTTTCATTTTCCATGTTTTATTCACACACTAAATATATAGTATATCTGGAAAAATTTGATTAATTTTGCTGTGGAAACCCCAAAAATTTTTAACAAACTATTTTTATAATATAGAATGAAAGTTTTAGGAGAATTTTTATTTAAAAAAAAAACACGAGAATGTTTTTCAAACTAAACATATTTTTGAATGAAAATACAAAAAAATCCAGGCTAAAGTCACAACAGGCAGCCCCCAAAATAAGAATTTCTGTCCTATGAGCACTGCTCCCAATTCACTATTTTCCTGAAATTGTGTTTTTTTCCAGCTTTTTCTTTTTTTTCATAAATTTTCTTTATTGTAATTGTGAAAAATGGCTCATATATTTCTTTTTGGGGGGTTTAGTTTGATCCAGCCGGATTTCAGCTCGGCCCCACTGGAGACAGGTGGGGGCGTGTCTGTCCATTCTGAACTGCTCGCCTTCCGCAACGTCTGTGGGCGGGACTTTCGTTGAAAACTGCAGAGTTTCCACAATTTTTAGACAATGCTTGTGCTTGTTATTGTGGAAAATTCATGTTGGTCCCCATCCCAAAATAGAATAATGGTCGGTTATCTCTTTGGATTTATAATAGACGCTCAGTCTGTCCCCCCGCCCCTCGTAGCGGCTGCACGTCTGCTGCATTACACCCTTCTCTGCATTGTAAAGATCGGTTTTGTCCAAAAACTACAAATAAATACCATGTTATCTCTTTAATTTAATACAATTTACTTTAGGTACAGACTTTGCCATTCTTGTTGGATTTTAGACCATAAAAAACTAAAAGGTTGCAGACCCCCGCCATGGCCCATAATGCATTCTTGCATGCGCGTCACATTCCCGGTGTGGCCGTGGCTTCATAGATCGAGGCCATTTAACCCAAAGACAACTATTTTGCTGGCTCATAATGTTATAAAAAATCATTTTTAAATGAGAAAAGGCTAAGTCAACACTTGCCAAAGGAACATCGTCCCAGTACTTGCAGATGGTCTAATCTCTCAACAATGTGACTCATGTAGAAGCAGCAGAAACAGAAAGCAATGCTCTATGAATCTAAAACTGTAGCCTTAGCGATTGAGGATTTCAACTTTTACATAAAAAATGTTTATAATAATATTTTTAAATCAATATATCTAAGTAGAAGCACAAGAGGGACTGATGACTTTCCCATTTTTACACCTCTGCGCCCAATTCCACCTGCGCGTTTCCTTTCATCTGCAGCCTTCATGCTGATTAATAGTCTTTGTGCCTCTTTTTAATCCAAACACCTGAGCTCACCACGAATATTTCCACATTGCCCACAACCAACCCTTTCTAAATGGGGGTGTCAGGAGGGGTTGGAGTCAAAGATCTAAGAGCGCCTGCCGCTGAATATAAATGTTTTATCCTTTCTCCAGCCTCTTCGCTCTGACTCAGGGAAACGAATACGGCTTCTTTTTTTCTGCAGTTCAACTTTATCCTGTAAGCAGATTGCCAAAGCAACACCTTTTTATGCAACGCTCAGCTACCCGCGACTTTTTTTCAGGGATTTAACCTTTCTAGAGCAAACAAACAGTTTTTCATTTTGTGTATTTGGGTGCTTCTGAACCATTGATCTCATTTTATAAAAAAAAAAAAAAAAATCCAGCTGACGTTTCAAAGCTTTGCTTTACGACATTGAAGTGACAACTTGGAACTTATAGGACATCATCTTATCTTGGCAGTGAGGGTAAGCTGCATTACCAAAATGCATCAAGCAGTCAATCTTGGTTGGAGCGAATATGTGGCGACTTTAAGAGGGGCTACATCCTGCTGTACTTAATATCAAAGACACTTCCTTTTCTTCCGTCCAATAACCTCTAAAGGAAGTCTTATTCTTGGCTTTTTTCTGCGATTCTGATCAGACCGCCCAAGTTTGCCTGGTATCAATTTACAAGTGTCATTAGGTACAAACTTTTCCTTTGTTGACAGAGTGGTTTATTTGGTTGTTTTATTCGGAAGGAAATGCAAAAAAAGAAAAGAAAAACAGAAGAAAGAGACATACATTGCAGCGCTGAAAGAAATAGGAAATCATGGAAGAGGAAAAAGCTGCTGTTTCACCTTTCACAGAGAGTGTAAAGTAGGATTAAATTGATTTTATGTCCTTATTTATTCTATTAGTTTTAATATGTTATTACTTTAATATTTTACGTTATTTGTTTTATTTTATCTTGTGAATTTATTTTTACTTCCAATAATTTTTACGCATTTCATTTTAGTATTTTATTATACTTTTAACCCCAGTGTTTCCTGTGGGGATCTATCATATCAGGGCTTGTCTGCTTGGTCTGGGGTCGTTGCCGTGGTTCTCGCCCTTGCGGGGGCGGCTGGAGTCCTGCACTGCAACCTCACAGCTGTGGAGTGGACTCCATTGCTGTCCCGGTTTGGGTGGGCGCCGTGGCGATGTTCCTTTGACCGAGCTGGCTCCTGGTATGATAGAATCCCCCATACAGTTTCCTCACAGCAGAGCCAAGCCTTATGTCTGTTTTAAAATTTTCATTTATGTCATTTTTCATTGTATTCATTGTGTGTGGGATGGGTTGTATGTGTTGATAGAGGGTGGGGGGTTGGCTTTTATTGTATATGTTTTTGTTTTTAATGTAAAGCGCTTCGAGCTGCGCGAAGCATGAGAAGCGCTTTTTTTTATAAATAAAGTTTGATTGATTGATTGATTAAAAAGCTTATATGCGCTCACACCAACCGCGATTCATGGCGGTACGCCCCGCAAATTCTCTGCTCACGTCTGCCTGAGTTGTTAGGATTTTTTTTTCTTTTCAATAAAAGCTTCTCAGACTCTCACCTTGGCTACAAACTGCCGGTCTTTCTGGTCCAAGTTGGCCGTGGGAGCCACGTAGTCCTTCCAGATGCGAATCTTGCGTTCTTTAGCAGATCTGTCCAAAGAAAAAGAACACGGAGAGCTTCATTTACAACAATGTCAAGACAGCTGGAAAACTGACACAAAGACCTACAGCCGGAGTGACGATTACTTAAAACTGTTGTCTCACTTAACAGCACCCTAATTGTAAGCAAGTACAGATAATGTTCTGAGCATTCAGCAGTGAGATGTAAGCAGTCTGACACACTTAATTATCCTGCCATCAAAAGGTTAATGATGCTATTATCATACATTTATCCGTTTTCTCAACTGGAAGAGACATTTTTTTTTTAACTAGTAGAAAAGTTTTTCTGAATTTAAAAAGTGTGTACCGCTCAGCAGCTCTGAGTTTCTCGGCTCCCTGGGTGTAAACCGCCATGGACCAGTCCACACAGCGGGCAAAGCCTTCCTTCAGCAGGAGCTCTGTGATGTTTCCATTCTAAAAGATAAAAGGTGGAAGCAAACCAATGAAGAAATGAGCCGCGGTTTTCTGCAACCACTGCCGGATCCAGCGCGTTACCGGGTGGAGGATGGTGCCCAGGATGATCTGGTTGGGGCAGCTCTCCAGAATGATCTGCACGTCCCGCTGCAGGAGCCGCGATTCGGTGAAGAATTTGGCTTCTGCTGCAAACGGCTCGGGTGTTTCCGTCCCATCTGCTTCCCTCTTAAACGTCGGACACTATGAGGAAAAAACAGAAAAAACAATTTGTGTTTAAATGAACGCCTCTCAGGGCTGCCGTCCTGATCCATCGCGCCCACGCTAAATGATTATTTGCTTCAATTTGCGCTCCTCAATCTGCAAACGAGTTCCTTCTGTCAGATAATCACGTTAATATGGTGTCACCTTCCTGCACCTGTAATGTGTAATTTCTTTTCGAGTGCAGCAAAACATGAGCGCGGCAGTCCCAGAGAACACCTTGAAATGGATGCTACATCTTCCGGTGGGAGACGAGCAGGATTAGTTATCTTGAGTGGTTCATTGGCAAAGCTGAGCTGGGTGAAAGCGATTGATGGGGGAAATTTAGTAGCGCCGATATGACAATGCCAGAACAGGCAGCCTGAAGGAGGTGAATAAAAATAGATGCTATCCTTTAAAAGTTTGAAGACTACACTGGGATGCATTAAAATACATTACTATCAGAAAGACCATTAATGAATTAAAAAAAGAATAGGGGTGTGGAGGGAGCTACAATTACTTTGATAAGATGCTAGCAATGGAGGCATTCGTGTGCTTTCCCATTTTTGTGGTCACAAGACAAACTAGAAATATGGCATTGCCGACAATAATGCTAGTGTGAAAGCTGTAAGCTGATTGTGGCTGCTCAAGGTCCTAATGCCGATAGCTAAAAATGCTGAAAGTGATAGCTGAAAATGCTTCAGCCGAAAGCTTGCTAAAATATTAGCAAAGTGCCAAAGTAGCCTAAAAAACTGGAAAAATGTCTAAATTAGCCAAAAAAAAGTAAACATAGCACTAAAATATAAGCCAAAGTCCAAATTATTCGGAAAACAAAACTGGGGGAAAAAAATTAATTTTACCAAAACAGCAAGCGTATCATTAAAATTGAATTGAATTGAACTTTATTAATATCCCAAGGGATAAATTTATCTGTCATGGCACTCATTTACCTAAAACACACATATTCCTATGAACATAAATATACAATATTTATGTTTAAAATATTAATATTATTATTATATTATTATTTTAAATATAAATATTATTATATTTATATTTAAAATATTAGCTACACTCCAAATAAGCCTTTAAAAAATGGAAAAATGCCTAAATTAGCCAAAAAATGTAAATTAAAATATTAGCCAAAGTCCAAATTATTTGGAAAAAAATAATTTTACCAAAAACAGCAAGCGTATTATTAAATATTAGCTACACTCCAAATAAGCCTTAAAAAAAAAGGAAAATCTCTAAATTAGTCAAAACAGCAAGCATAATGCTAAAATTTTAGCTAAACTACAAACTATTCTTTAAGAAAAACAAAATGGAAAAAAAATGTTTAATTGAATCAAAACAGCTAGCATATTGTTAAAATAGCGGCTAGACTCCAAATTAGTCTGAAAAGGGGGCTGTCTGTTGTGACTTTAGCCTGAAAAATGTCTGAATTAGCCAAAAAGCTAGCTGGTGGCCAAAATACGTGTTAAACTCTAAAATAATCCAAAATTCCTCAGCAAATCAAATTAGCCAAAAAGCTAGCTCATTGCTTAAATACTAGTTAGACTCTAAAATAGCCTAAAATTATTCAATAAACCAAACTAGCCAAAACGTTAGCATGTTGCTAAAATATAAATTAAACTCTAAATTAGCCTAAAAATAGCCTCGGTAGATAACAAATTACCCAAACGAGCTAGCATAATGCTAATATAACAGCTCAATGCTAATTTCTTTTTAAAATTACAGAAAAAGATTCAAACATTGCCCCTGAACAAATATATATTGAAAGACTTGTTGCTAATCCAAGTAAAAATACAGAATTTAAAGACTCTCATTCAGTTTCTTTGGGGCATATATTGCTATAATTAAAAAACTATGAAGTATATGAATACCAAAAATACAAGCGGTAACGTCCTGAACGAACTCGACGTTTTGATATCAAGATTGCTGATAGTGTGATTGAGTTTTTACGTGCCGTAAAACCTACGAAAAGAGCAAGAGAATCACACAATAAGTTATTGAATTGCGTCTTTAAAAGAAGACTGGGGGTTACCTTAACACCAGACAGCATGACGGTGACCAGATAGTAGTCAGGAAGCAGCAAGGCACGGACAACGCTGCCGTCCCGAACGTGCTCTATGATGGCTGAGGGGAGGAAACAAAGCGTGTGAGGAAATTCACAGTTTGAGACTAAATCTTTTTTTTTTATTTTCATTTCGCTCATCAGTCCAGAACATGAATCTGAATTGATATGAAGTTTGAAAGGAAAAATTTTACCCTGAAAGCAAGACAAAAGGAAGACGTGGTCATTTTAGGCAAGTAAAATATGGGAAATTTGAAATATTTTATGCTTGGTATTTCATTTCTATTCGAAGTGTGTATAAAAAAACAACTAATCCCCTGAAAATCCATCCCCAACCCCTTAACCGGCTTTAAAGTCCCACTCCGATGATATTTTGATCGATTTTAAAAACGTTCCCAGGGGTCTTCCGATTACATTTTTAGCCAAAATTAAAATAAAATAAATAAAAAAATACTACGAGAAAATAACAACTAGGAACATTGGATCAATCCAGTCGTACAGTTATGATCCAGAAACACAATTTGTTACAGCATGAGTGTTGAACGCTCATATGTCACACACATTTCTGTAGCTGCGTCATAAGTTCAAGACTTTTCGAGCATCCGCTTTTCTGATCCAAGACAACTTGAATTAAAAAAAAAATACTCAGAAACGCAGTTCTAATCGTCCATTATTTTTTGCTCTACCATGAGAAAAATGCTACAAGAACATGTTAAAAACAAAAAAAGACTATTTTTATTTGAGTGGATCTTTAAATAAAACATAAGATGTGATGTTTCTCCAATAGGAATGGCTAACTGTTTCAAACAAATATGTAGATCTTAATCAAACTGGCCTCATTTTCTAGACTACCATAACACCTGCAAGTTATTCTATCCCCAAAAGAAGATGGGAATGTCCTCATTTATTCCTGGGTAATGTTTTTCTGTCCAACGTTCCACTTTTGAGATGGATAATAAAAGCTCCTTAAATCCATAATAATCAATTGAAATCTAGCAGGACGCTATGAATGTTATCAATTTTGATAAACACTAAAAGAATGCATTCAAACCTTCTGTTAATGCTCCTCGTATAATTAAAGGGTCGTGCAATGAGCCGAGTGAGAGATCCCTGCAAATCAAATGAGAGGCTCACTAAAGCTGAGGAAGGTCAAGCAGGAGACCGAAGTGTGGAAGAGTTGGTGAAACGTGACCACATAAAAACGAGAGGAGGTCTGACTTCAAAACCAGGTTTTCAGGAAAAAACGGTGATCTACAAATACCACTTTTCTAGGCTCCACACACTTTTCACTCAAAACACATTACCATTGATGGGTTTCTGATGCAAAGAGTCGACAAAATTGCGGGGATTCTCGATGGTGTACTTGAGGTCCCGGATGGTGTGTGTGCCTCCTCCCTCGCTCCACAAGCCTTTCTTGGAAGACTTGGCCTGGTCCTCCAGCTCACAGAGTCGGGCCTGTTCAGGACTGGACACAAAACAGAAATGGTTCAGATCATAAAACGAAAAATAAGAAACTAATTAAAGAGATCCAGGGGCGGAGCTAGAACATTTTATTTGAGGGGACAGAGAACAGCAAAGTGAAAGGTTATTACAAGGTTATTATACAAGAGTTTTGTATTATTTAGCTTGTATCAATTATTTTTTTTAATCTTAGTCAATAATAATACTAATATTGACTCAAACTCCCCTTGCTCCCCTGTAGCTCCGCCCCTGTACACATCCATTTTTCTCTGGTAGTTGAAAAACACAGTTTAGCACCCCATAATTATTCCTCTCAGCTTCTCTGTACTTCAAATGAAAATGACTTAAAGTTCTCTTCACTTTATCAAGCCATCTGCTCTGTAAGGAAGTGTGAATAGTCGCGTTGGGAAATTGACTCTGCACAGGCAGTTTACTTCATCTGATTTGATGCGATGCAAAGATAAAAACAGCTTTCTGAAAAGAGCTAAACATCATCAGCAAATGAAGAAAATGTTTAGACAAAATAACCAATGATGGGGAAATGTGCCGCTGATGAACGGGAAATATAAAAATTCACATAATTAATGGAATATTAAGTCTATAAAGAAAGCTTTCGCAGATTAGAGTGAATACATGACAGGCTTTTATTTCTTCCAAATACAGGTAGAATAAAAACGAAAATAACACAGAAACTGATCATCAGCTGCTCCAAAGTGTATCTGAACAGTTGATGTAAAAGTCTGACAGCTTCTTTAAAAAAAAAAAAAAAAAATCCCACTGCAATTAATTCTATGCTGGTGTCCCAAACTGTGCAGTCTAATGCTTTCTGAGAGCCTTTGTACAACATTAATTATTCAGAACTTTAAATAGACACAGGCCTCCGTTCTTCTGAGGCATACCCAATGGTTATGGGAGTTTGAAGGAAGGGACTTCTAAAATAAAAGAGAGGAAAAAAGTGGAGAAAAAAAACTTTTCAGCACCACAAAGGAAGCTCCAGTTGAAAATGGCACTGCCTTTATTCCAGCCATTTGCTCCTAATTACACTTTAGGACAGAAGCCCCTAAAAAATGTTGAGTTAGGGCTTTATTCCATAAATAGTCTGTGCTTGAGGGTTTTTATGCTCACTTTGAACGACTCGTCAAACTTCCTATAAGACAATTGTTTTAAAGATGTTCGGATTTTACAAAGATGATAAACTGATATAAAAAAGAAAAAATAAACTTATGATGTTGAGTAAGAAAGCAGCAAACTTCCCCTTTTTGTTTTAAAAATAGACCTCACACCTCAAGTCAAAAGATAATGACAGACTGCATTATTAAAAATGAGCAAGGCGCCAAAAAACTGCCAAGCTTTTGTCTGCATTTCCACTTATCTCCAATGTGAAGTCTAGACAAGAAAACATTGGAGCCCCCCTGCTGGGTTTTAGTGCTCCAAAAGGTAGCAGGAGGCCACATATACCGGTGTGCTTGAAAGGGTTCAAGCGAAATTGAACGAGGATCTAAAAATAAAAACAGTCAATTCGCTGAATGTATGCAGCAAAAAGTTAAAAAAAAAAAAAAGGCACAGGAGGCTATGAGGTGGAGCTGTTGTCATTACTGCACTAGTGAGTGGTAGCTATAAGCAAGTAAAACCTCACCTTTCTCATAAAACATAGAAAGAATTGAATAAGGCTACCAAAAATAAAGAAAGAAAAATGTTTAGTGCAGGACTATCCATCATCCTGGATTTTAAAAGCAATATGGACACCATGCTAACTGGAAAAAATTCAATTTAAACACTTTTTTTGGAAAAATATTTTATTTATTGTGTTCAATATTCACAAATCATTGGTTTTTCTCAAAGACTTGTGGGAAATTTCTAGGGGAACAAAATTTTGGAATTGTAGATTCAGACAGCACTAAAAAATGCCGAACCCACTATATGGTGAGTAGGGAAGGAATTCGGACATAGCTTAAGTGTCTAGTATATTAGCGCAGCATATGAAAACTATTCCAATGACCATATGATTTGTTTATAAAAACTTTTTATATTGTTTTAAGTCAGAGTCAATTGAATTCTTTATCATCCGTGTCACTTTGGAAGAACTCAATTGAGGCGGGGCTACTACTTCTGTGTTGCCGTCAGTGAAAAATCCAGAAAAACACATTAATAGTGCCCTCTAGTGGTTATTAACTGGAAGGGAAAAAAGCCTATTTATCTTCTGAAAATCGCATACAAGTTGTGTTTGCAAACGTCGTGTCAGCACCTGCGTATTAGAAGAAAGATTCTGTCCATGCAGCTGTTATTTCACTACATCAGTTGTGTAGATTTTCACTGGGATTGACATCTGAGGTCACTCCTTTTTATATAAATCTTGTCTTATTAACAGGTTGATACTCTAACAACACTTCTGTCAGAATCATTGAAAAAAGGTGAAAAGTCTAATAATAATAACAGGAGAATATTTTGATTTTTCTCAGTAGAAGTGGTTAAAACTCAAACGTAAAAACATCCTCCTGTGCTTTGGCGCTCTGCTGAACAAGCCTGAGGTCATCAGCTTTGCCCACGTTAGCAGGCGGCTTCTCAACACGTTTAACTGCGCTGTCCGCAGCGATCATCATTATCATCACCTCCATAATTATCATCACATCACAGTTAGTGTGATCAACGTAGCGAGTCACGAGGAGTAATGATATTGGAGGCGAGTTCACAGAGGGAAAAACAAAGGCCTGGAGTCCCGGCTGAGTAATGGGCCTCCCCTTCGGCCAAACGACGCCGGCTTACACTTAAAGCACCGTTTACATTAGTGCTTGTTATAGGCCATTGCACAGAAGGCTTGAAATGGGTCATTAGAGGCGAAATGTTCACATCATCTCTGTTCATTTTGGAAGATACAAATGTAGCAGCATGAGTCAAATTGCTGCTAATGTTTGTTATGTGCAAATGCAGCCACTGGGGGGGATGAGCAGAGCTTTGTCATATTGCATGGAGGGGGGGGGGGGGGGGGGGGTACAAAGGGGTTTTGGGGAGGACATGCGAGACGCAGCAGGGCCGTGCTGCCACCAGCTGGGAAATGATCGCTCCATGTCAATTCTGCACAGTCAGCCGTTTGAAGAATTCAGTATGTCTCACCATCCTTTACTCGTGCTTCTTAGGAGCTTGTAGGACAAGAACTGTGCCCCCCACCTTCCCAAATTCCTGATACAAAACTGGTGACTTGAGAATTAACAGGTTGAGCATCAGGATTCACTGCAAGCCCATAGAATCAACTTACGGAATTGGTGGCAACTTCAAAGATATGGATTTGATTTTTTGTTTTTTTTTGATAAATGTACAAAATTGTATCTTAAAACAGCTGGATATAATAATGAGCTGTAATTTGGTGTTGATCACTGTTTAAGTTACTTAGTTTTTTTAAATATTTTTTTTCTCCCCCCAAGACGCAGTTCTTCCAAATACATCTGTTTATATGGGAATCCTCACATATTACCTTTGGAACACTAAACAACATTTAGTTATTTTTCCACAAGTTTTTTCCTACCCAGAAGTAAAACAACTTGATTTCTGAGATGTGGGTGCCGCCCATTTTATGCCGTCATCCCAGAGCCGGCAGCGTGTCTTCGTTTCTCTCGCGAAATAAACATCTGATTTATTTCAAAGATGGATGTACGTGAACCATGTTTCCACACCCGTTTAACGGGCACAAATTTTGTAGACCGAGCCTGAAAAAAGTCTTAAAAACTTCCATAGCGACGCGTGAACGCTAGAGTTTTGAACGTGGATTCTTAGACTTTGCACTGGAGGCGCCCGCTGGAACGCATATTTAAGGCCGTGTGAACACAGCATCAAAGTTTCAAACAGAACAATCTGTCCATGGAAGGATTTCTCTAAAACATTGGATAAAAAAATAAATAACTCTTACTTGTTCCCTCTGATTCCTTCCCTTCGGACTGTGGCGAGACCTTCGTTCACCAAGGACTCTGCAATGTTCTCGCCTGTTGTGTCTACAGACAGAAGGCAGGAAAACAGTTAAAAATACAGAAAATTGGATACAAAAATTAAACAAGTCTACAACTAAAAATGTGTTTTTGTTGAGAAAATAGATGTGAGAGACTACTATGTCTGAATAATGTTGACTTATTTTGCACATATAGATGCAACTATGCGTTTATATATGGATGTGTGGGTGTTTTCACAATTAAAAATAGGTACATTTTGATCTGAATCTGTGTGTGGGGGGGTGGGTGTGTACGCTTCTCCATCTTCATTTCATATCAGTTGGAATATGACACATCTTGTTGTTTATTACAGTTATGTTAATTGCCTTTATTTCTGTATTTTAAAAGGCAATACAGTAAAAAAAAAAAAGAAAAAGAAAAAAAACAAAAGCAGCAATTTGAGGTAAAAAAGATGAAATTCATATGTTTAATGCACCAAGAGTGTTATCTGGTTAAATGAAACATTTAATAAACATAAACAAGTCATAGTTTATTTAATAAATGTTCACTTAATTTCACTTAATACTAACAAATTGATCATAAAAGCTTTATAAATGGTAATTAATGTCTTTGTTAGCATAATCCACACGTTAACGTCTTGTGAACGCTCCAGAAAATATGAACAAACACATTAATAATGCTTGTTTATTGACTTATAACTACAATATAAAGAAAGAGATGTCAGTCATGAATGTTTATGCTTTTTATAAAATTCACTTTTTGCTGATCAGTTAAAGAAATTGTTGATTCATTTTTAAGTTAAATTGATCATACTTAAAAAAGATTTTTATTTTTTAAAGGATTCTAAATTACATGAAATATTCATATAAAATATCTAAATTTCCTTGGTAAAACCTTCTTTTATCGCAATTCAACATTTTTAATCAAAGCGAGTTGACTCAAGTTCATTTTTTACTTTCCTACTTTTGTAAAAGGTGTTTTTGTAAACCAAACAAAATAGTTTTTGAATGAAATTTTGGACAAAAAAATATTGTAAAGAATTGATTTTTGCTGAAAATCAACTTATAAATCAAATTCAAACCAGTATTTCATTTTAGTTGCTGTCGTTAAGCTAAGTGTTGTTGGTCTGTCTTTTCACATCTCGAGTTCAGAGCACCTTTTCCCAGGTAAACCATGCCGTACTCGCGGCCGATGGCGGTCTTGATTTCCACGTTGAAGCACACTTCTTTCCCGATGAGCTTTTTTCTCAGGAACTCTCTGGCTTGGAAGGCCCATGGCTTCAAAACAGAAACAAATCACATTCACACAAAAATCCAGATTGAAAAAGTACTTCAGCAAATGATGACAAAAAAACAAATTGTTTTTTTAATTATCACAGGTAACATTCTATATTTTGGCATTTTTTAGGACAAAAAAATATTAGAAAAACCAACTTCTCGTGTTTGCTCCAAAAGTTAAGCTTTTCTTAAACAGCAACAGTGCATAGTATAGTATGACATTGTATAGCATGATCAACACTGTTTAAATCAATTAAATTCTTATAAATTCCTTAAGAGCTTTAAGATCTTCTTTTTAAATATGGCTTTTGTTTTGCCTTTTGGTCATTTTCGTTGGGAATACTAAAAGAGAAATAAACAACTTAGTCTTTCGTACCTCATCAGGGGTGTCCTTGATGTCGGGTTGGCCTGTGCTGCTCGGCGTGCTAGCGCTCCGGCTCGAATGTTACTGAGGTTGATCTGGCGTTCTGGGGGCGGGCCGCCTCGAGGCTGACCCCGAACAATGATGGCACAACCTGACAGGACCTGGAGAGAAGATAAAGAAACTGAAATGACCAAATCCACAGCTAGACCGGCCTTTACGCCTGTGTCATCAACCAGAGTAACCTGTTGAAACTGCTGACGCTTCAGTAGCAGGAGGAAATTTCACTTTCTGTTCATGCAATAAAACCCATTTCTCATTTTTTAAACTAATTCACACAAAAGCTGAAGAGGAGATTGGATGACTTTCATAGAGCTGGAAGCATCTTCAAAATCCACGTTGTTATGGTAATCATGAGGCTATCTGATAACGTACTCGCAAAAAAAAAAAAAAAAAAAAAGACAACCTCATCATGGGTTTGACAACCATGGCATTTACACAAATCTAAGCAAACACTGTCTGCAGACTCTCCGGTTTGTCTGCAGGGAGCATCCATGGCTGCTGTTGACCTAAGATGCTAGCAAGATAAAAATCCCTAATCAAGTCCCCAGCATTCATCCCCAGATAGACATGTCCATGAAAGTATGGCAGAAGTGATGTTATTTTGAGATTAAAAAAAAAGTTAAAAAAGTGTAACACTGCACTTATATCTTAAATAAGATCATAATAGTGGGTTTATCTTAATTGTTTTATCTGTTGAAGCAATGCAACACATACATGACATGAGTGTTCTGAACTGGATGAGAAAAATAAACAGGTAATCACAACTGTTTTTTTTCTAAAATAAGAAAATTTAAACATCTTTAGATTATAAATGCAATTTTAAGACAAATCTGATACGCGAGAGCTTAATGGAAAGTAGAATAACTAAAACTGTTTCTATTTTTTGAACTAACTCAGCATTTTCATATTAGAAAGAAATTGATTTCCTCATTTATGCTAAAACAGACAAGTATGCACACATTTTTTAAATTATTTTACGCATATATTTATGTTTTTTTAGACTTATACGTGTAAATATTTTTGCATTTGAAACCGATTAGGTACTTGATGTTATTGGGTTTTTATTAAGATTACAGTATCAATCGCACAAATAAAAACTGATTGGTAGAGCTGAAACTGGAGAATATTGTTCATGACTTATTACATTGTTTACAATTCAAAAGCTACAAACACTTAGCAAAGCATTGAATTTATGCTTGTGTGTGCCAGTCTGTGAATCGGCTGATTTAAAGGAAACATGTTGCCGAAAAGAACCGGAGGTTTTATATTTCTGCTAATAAACTTAAGTGTCTGCTGGGTATAAATAGATTCTCTTAAAGACCCACTCCGATGATCTTTTGATCTATTTTAAAAGCGCTTTCAGTGGTCTTTTAAATGATTATGTCACTTTAAGCAAAATAAAATTACACAAAAAAGTTTTCTACAACTTAGTGTCTGCAGAGCGGTAGTAGATCTGTCAAAATTCTCCTCCAAGTTGCGGTCGGAATCACTGTCCTGTAGTAAACCCGCCACCTTTCCCCTCACTCATAACAGTTTTCTGTTTACACATTCAGCCCCTCACAATCCCAACCTAATATTATCAGTGCAACAAAACTGGTGAGCAATATTGGAGCTATCCGGCCGTGCAGTTTACAGCCAGCTCAGACGAAGAAAAAAAAGCATGTATATGGATCTAGTCGTCTACAAGTGGATGCATCAGAATAGAGCGGAGCAGGGAGCTTGTGGCTTGCCGTAGTAGGTTCTGCATGAAACCTACAGCAATTGTTTGTCATCTGCTTCTGATTCAAAACAATTTGAATAAATAAAAACTCAGGAATGCTATTTTAATCCTAATTTTCTTAATAGATGTCCTCCATCATCAGGAAAAAATGTCACAAGAATTGTTAAAAATACAGAAAATATAATGTTCTTCAGAGATAGTTTAAACTGCACAGATTGAAAAATATGCTCACAAACGTCCTAAATCTGTAGTGTTTCTTATTAAAAGTGACTCCACTTTGTAAATACATTGAAAAAGGAACCAAATAAGAATAAAAAGAACGAAATTTTCCTTTTCTCAGTTGTATTTAGAGCTTCTATTTGTCGGCCAAAACAATAATTAGAATATTTTAATAATAAAATAACAATTTAGTAAAGACAATATAAATATCTGATGTTCAGGAAATGTGTTTAGACATACAAAAAGGGAAATAAAAATGACTTTCATTGCGATATTTATATTTCAAACGCCAGAAAACTAAAAAAGTGAGTGTACATTGACCGATTGTATTTTTTTTTTTTTTTTTTTTTTTTTTGCTCTAGGAGCTTATACCACGCTGAGGTTTAAATGCTTTTGGGAAAACTGAAGAAAAAAAAAAGTCCATGCGAACATGAGTACCACACTGCAGAGCAGATTACAGGGGGGCACGAGAGTTGTAACTACGTGTCATTTTCCCGTGGCTGGATCTGACCCGCTCCACGTGCAAATCTTCAACAACTTCAAACAAATAAAAAATGGTATTTAAGAGTCGCTACTTTAGCAACTTACCCTGTACTGGGGTAAAAATTAAATTTTTTTTTTTTTTTAAGTAAGGACAATTTAGAAGGCAGAAGTGGGAAAGAAACCGACTAAAACGCGCTTGTTTTGCTATTTCGGCTTAAACAACCTCCTGCCAATCCCAGACAGCAATAAAGTTTACCTTTTTTGTTGCTACTTGTTTACAGAGACAGCAGATGTATTAAAAAATAAAAAAGCCTCCTATAGTTATTGTGAATTGAAAGCTTAACAGATGTTCACTTTCTCAGCTAACGGAAGGCTAGCTCGCTCCTAGCTAAAGTTCAGTTTCAGCGACTTTGTTGAAACTGTTATTTCAAATAAAGTTTTTCTGTTTTGTTACAGTGACTTTTTACCTCCACAGTCTTGATGTAAACTAATTTCATTCATGTACAGTGCTTCGACTGTAGTAGTGACCTAGCGCAGAAGCTAATACACGAAGCTGCTTACTATTGAATAATTAGCCGGCTAACGTTAGCCGGCATGCTCCTGCAATGAAACAAGTCAACATAATTGCGCTGACAGTTGATAATTGTTTAGTGACAGAGTTGCAACTTAGCTAAAAACTGTGTCTGTATTGCCACCTCGGCTTTCGCTCAAAGTTACAAAACAAAGTAATGTTATTTTAACTCCTCATTAGCCTTCTAAGCTAACTAGCTGTCACAAATTCACATGTTGGAAGCCCTACCATTTTTACTATTCCCCTTTGCAAAGGAGCAGCGGGAGCTGCTTGAGTTGGAGCCGAAACAGATGCCATGTCCGCTGGTTTCAGATGTTACACCTTAGAAGGAAAATCAGGCACGGGAACGGGGACTCCTAAGTGAGTGACTGTTCTACTGAAAGCCAAAAGAAAAAGGCTGATCAACACACACGTTACACCGGAAATGCACTTTGTCATTCATACACACTCTTCAAAGAGTGCTTCCGGTTCACGGTTTGGATCAACTGGAGCTCCTGGAGAAAGCGTGGCAAATGTTTAATAATGTGGCCAATTTGTTTGACTTATTTTTGTATTTATATGCATATGTTGTTAGGAGTGGTCAATAAAATAAGAAAAACAATAACAGAATGGGCAAATTAAAATAAACGCTTCCGGAGCGTACGGTGCGACACGTCAGCATACTGTTACTCTGCTTGATGATGCGTTAAATGCGCCTGGGAAATACTAGACATGAAAATGTTTTCCTATTTAATTCCAATAAGTTACATTTTCCCCCTAATTTAAAAGAAACTAAAAAATAAATGAACAAGAATAAAACGAACAATTAAAATGACAAGAAAATGAACTGTCGCATTGTTAAAGACATTACAAAATGAGAAACGAAAAGAAAAAATATATTTAAAAATTAAAGAAAATTATATTCAACAAGCAAAACAAATGTAACCAAGCAAAATAAAAAAGAATGGAATTAATAAAAGGGAAAATCAATGCTTGTCATATGTTAAATAAAACCTCATTACTATTTACATCTAGTGACAATAATAAAATGTCCGCAACTTTGGACTTTGCAGAAAAATATTATTATTATGTGTTCATAGACTGGATTATGTTTGAACATTGCTTTGATTTTAAACTATTCTATAATTTGACACCAGTGTGACTCACCTTACTGTTGAATGCACTCTCTGAGTTTTTAGAATTAAAAATATACTTCAATATAATGCATTGACCCTAAGATTGGATGCAACGGTGTTATTGCACTTGCGTGCCAGTAATATGTGTTTTAAATGTCTGTTGACAGTGCATTTGTCTTGAATATTTGTATGAATAATACATTAATACAATAATAAATTACTTTTAATCATTGAGGCTTTGTTTTACAGTTAATAATCAGTCAAATGTACTGTATAACTCAATCTTTTTTGGTGCTGTTGTTCAAAAGCTTCATTTTTTTTTCCTGTACGTTTTATTGGATTTGTGGTTCCAGATTTTTCATCTTGTTTTATATATTATTAGGTTGATATTTTTTGTGGAAATGTTTTTGCTCTGTAAAAATGTAAAAATAAGAGTTTAATCCATTAAATCTGCAGTTTTTATCAAATAGTAGCTGTTTAAACAGGTGTTTCAATTTGCAAATTCCTCTTTAGTTCATTTGTTATGTTATTTAATACCTCCAAACATTGACCTTTGGTGCCCCTGCAGTTTTGTTACGAACTAACCACCTAATTTACTTTAATAAAAGAAAAAAAATACAATTTTGTCCTTACATAAAGAGTAAAATGAACAATTTATTTGACTACTGTTGGAAAAAGATGCAATACATTCATTTTTGGTTTGTAGCATCTATTTTGTGATTAACTGAATCAGTGTCACAAAGGCTGTCAATCACTTGGACATGGTCTGACACCTTAAAAAAAACAATTCCAATACTTTTTTATTTCAAATTATCCATCTTTTTAAACCCATTCTCTAATACGTTAACACACAATCTTCAATGCCGCAGAATTACATCGTTTCACCAATAAAGCTCAAATAAGTTCCATTCAAACGAGAGCCGAGAATGTGGACGCATAAACTACAGCATGTCCGTTTTATTTGGCATTTCCCAGATGTTTCAGCGGGAACGTGTGGGAAACGATGTTCCTTTAGGGATCTATTTCAAATATCTGCAGGCCAAACATAGTACCCTGTGACGTTTTTATGTCACCTTTGACGCCCTGAGTAACTCTCACTGAAAGCAAAGAAATGGATGAGAGAGGATGAATAAAGTAGGAGGTTTCATTGAGGGAGGGCCAAAGTGAAAACAAACAGTATTTCAAGGTTTTATTTGGCTTTTTTGTGTGTCCCATGTGCACTATACACATCACATCAGAGGAGAAATGCAGAGAAACGCAGGACTTTACTAGGTGAGCAAGCCAAAGGATGTATGTAGAAATATCATGTGTGGAACACAACTCAAAAATCAAATTTTTTTGTATTTTTTCTTTTTATAAAGCAACATTGTGGTTTGATATTAGCATAAAACTATGCAGGTACATCAAGTGAAGCAGATATTGCATGGAAATGTGTCATGTTAAACGTTAATGTTAACCAATTTGTCTTCACAATTTATATTTCTTTAAATAAAAATATTTATGAGAACTTTGGAAAAGTCTGGTAGGAGCTCCAAATGAGACTTAATGAGCTTTTGCACCACATTCTATTATCCTTCCATAACTATAGCCTCCAAGAGCAACATATAATAGAAGGATGTCCACTTTTTCATCCAATTGTCATGTTGTTCCTTTCATTAAGGTTGCATTACATTAACAGATTCAGTACACTATATAAGTCCACACATCTTCATGACAGGAAAGAGGCAGTGAGAAGAATAAAACTTTGTTTCTGCCCCTTTGTCACATCTTCAAAAGAAAAAAAAAATAAAAGAAAAAGTCCTTGATGGCTTTTAGCTCCTGTCCCCCCACACTAAACACACATTACATACTCCTCAAGTTAATATTTTTTTAAAATAATATTTTATTTGTACAACTTTTCTAAATTTCCTGTTGAGATTTCCAAACTTTTACCTCGACGAAAAAAAACATGTCTGCTCTAAAGCGGTGCGAGCAACTTGAAACTTAAAATCACATTTCCTCGTGTAATTTCCCTCTTCTGAGGTGAAAAGAAATAACTTTTGCAGACTCTCTGGCATCATTTTTAACTCAAAGAGACCCTAATAAATTTTGCTGATTTAAAAAGAAATTCTGAAAAAAACAGAAAAATTACACTCACTTTTCAATGTTTTTGACACAATTATTTAAATAACAGAATGCTAGTTTTGAAATACACAAACATTTTTGCAAAGCTGGAAAAAAAAGGGCAATTATTTTTTTTTTATGTACATGAACATTTTGCAATTAGTTTGGCCCTTAAACATATATCAATATTTCTTTTTTTTTTTTTTTTTGCTTTTATTAAGTTTATTGTTTGATTTTATTATTTTTACCTTTTTAAATTTTCAAACAATTTGAAAAAGAGTATACATACTAGACATAACCTTGAAAAAATGAGCCTTTTAATACTATATTTGTGATTTTTTTTATTTCATATTATCTGTTTTCCTTTTATCGTTTCTTCTGGCTGTAACACTACTTAATTTTATGCTAATTTACTGTACATTAAGCCATCGTGTTTAATTGTTTCACAAAAAAATACCATCCAACATTTCCTGATATTTATTTGTTTTTGAATGTATGTATTTGTATTTATATAAACTATATGTATAAAACTTTCAAAACTTATAGGAAATGCAGTTTTGCTTTAACAGTTTCTAAGAAAATACAGTTATTGCACAGATTCCTTCAAAAGTTTGTTTTCAATGATACTATATGCTGATGAAAATACAAGAATTCACATTTAATCTTGTTATAAATTGCAACATTTTTTCTGTAAAGTTGATATTTTCTTATAACAAAATAATGTCTGAAGTTCTCTTAGGAAATTAAAAATGTATTCATTCTATGCTTTACAGTGGCCAGTACAAATACTTAGTCAACACTGAAGGATGCATAAAGACAGAAGACCAGTGCAGTTTATATTTGCGCTGCGCACGGAAGGAAAAAAATGAAATGGGTGCAAAAACTGCTCACGTAAAGTTGTAATCCAACGTCAGAAACACAAACATCTATATCGTTTTAAAACGAATTTCTCTATTTAACGTATTGAGGTCAGACTTCTGCATCCGCAAAGTGGCGCAAATTCTCAATCTACGTAACTTACAGAGAGTGTAAACGGTGAATGAGTGAGTCTCTAAAGTCTTGAGAATAAAATCCAACAAAAAAAGACACAAATCTTTGCTTTAAACGTTGTTTTTTTAAACTAAATTGCATTGACTTGCTTTCCAGGAAGCGTTTGAAGCAAACTCTCCTTGCTGTAGGAGCTGTTGCGCAACTCGACATCCCCGCGCGCTTTGGATAGGTTTTGGCGAGCTTTTTACGCAGCGGAATTAGTGGTGTTTCCTTATCATTTGGGACACATTCAAACTTACTTGTGCGTAATTTGAAGGCAAGACAATGTCACGGAGCGTTCCTGTGACACATGCCTTTAGCTCTACGGAACTACAGACTGTTAAACCAGCGCCGTTTTCTTCTGGTCAGAGAAAGTTACAATTTACGCACCAAACGCGCAACGCGCAACTTCAAAATCAACACGAGGAAGCAGCTCCAATCCGTCCAGTTTGGCACGTACTGTGCGTGTAATAACAGTAGAAATCAATGAGCACGTCAGCTACCTGGTAATAAATAAAAAAGCTCGCCTTGGTTGTCTTTGTCTTGGTTGGCAAGGAGATGATGGTGTCCAAAAATGGCTGCACTCCATGCAATCTGGCTGACTGTACGCGGAGTGTATCTGCCCTCTCGCTGATAGTTAATGTATAATGTGAGCCATATGGCATTTTAAAATCCGAGCCTTTATTTCATTGGCACTTGGACGTGTGTGGACCTAACTAATGATGTCCAATTAGTCATTAAACAGGCCAAAAGACGAGCGCCTCGCGTGGGTTTTACATAGGCTAATATTTGCTCGTCAAATATTTCCCTTTGTACCGTTTACAGCGCATTTTTATCTACCAGCAGTCCACGGAACATCTGTGAGGGTTGTTTTAGCCTCCCTCTTCTGGATAAACGAGGCCCTCCAATTGGCCCTCCTCTTGCGCCCCGGGCACGAGTCTATTTGTTCACGTTTTGGGAGAAAATGTGATAAAGACAGGCCGGGTGATGGATTTATGATTGATCAAAAGCACTTTACCATATGGCCGTCATCATAGGAGCAGATTTCCAAATGTTTGCTTTATGGAAGGAGACAAGAGATGCGTTTTAATCTGAGCCACTTCAGCTGGGAAAGGATGCTCGAGTCACGTGACTCCTCATCTCCCAGGATGAGACACGCATTCAAACTCTCTTTGAATTTATTCTATGCAGAATTTCATTCATTTGTTGTTGTTTTTGTACGTAAGAGGGACGGAGAACCGAAATA
The DNA here is from genome assembly GCA_003999625.1 of Oryzias javanicus. NCBI lineage: Eukaryota > Metazoa > Chordata > Actinopteri > Beloniformes > Adrianichthyidae > Oryzias > Oryzias javanicus. The sequence goes on from CM012459.1 coordinate 20,757,721, forward strand.
TGGAGTTGGTGCTTTTAGAATTAAGAGTGGAAGTTGCTGCGCAAAAAGGGAAAAATCTGAATTCTCAAACGAGTCATGTGATGCTTATTCACAGCTGAAACAGAACATTTTAACTCTGAATGAAGGTCATTTTTAAATTCAGGCTCGCACTTTTCTTTTGGAACACTTTGGTTATCTTTTTGCGCATGCTCCCTGTACTAAAATTTGCCAAAAAGATTCCTGGAAATCAAACAAAAAGAGATTATTTGAGTCAGTGATGTTCAAGTTGTAAATCAATTCTGATATTCAGATAAATTCAAATTCATATTACTTTTTTAAGATATAAAACGATAAATAAATGGGGAAAAAAAATGTGAAAAAAATGTCCAAGCGTAACCATCAAAAGAGAATGTTTCAGTTTTTCTTTGGCACGGGCGCATGGATGTGAAGTTGACATCCTCTCAGCGTTGTTGACATTAGAGGAAAGCGTCATTTTCAGTTCTCCAGACCTATAAATGTCCGCTGAAGCATTTCATTCGGCTCATTGTTGGTCAGGGGCGCACAGGTTGATCCAACTCGTTTTGTTGTGCCAAATTTGTCTACTTTCAGTTCCTATTTTTTTTGTGGAAATTGCTGTTTGGATTTCCTTCATCTAAAGTGGAAGCAAGTCAAGATGTGGGGAGATGATGCTGATTTAAAGAATAAAGGTGAGATAAAGAGGATTTTTTTAAATTTTATTTTAGATTTTCAAAACTGGTAAATAATCCAAATGGAGATCGGCGTCTTTGTCTTTTTCATCTCAAACTGTCTTTCATTTGTAATAATAAGGTGTTGGGAGTGTGAACCAGCTTGGAGGCATGTTTCTCAACGGAAGACCTCTTCCAGAAACCAAGCGACGGAAAATAATCGAGCTGGCCTCAGAGGGAGTGCGTCCCAGCCAGATCTCCAGGATCCTGCGAGTACGCGCACAGCAGATCCAACTGAATTGATCAAACCACTGAAATGTGTATTAAATTTAGTAACCGTGAACGCGCAGGTTTCCAGCGGGTGCGTCAGCAAGATCCTCACGCGCTTTTGGCGCACCGGACGCGTGGCGCCCAAGGCCATCGGAGGGAGCCGGCCGAGGCTCCTCACGCCGCGCGTCATCTCCACAATCATCCGCTTCAAGAGTGAAAACCCGACCATCTTTGCTTGGGAGATCCGAAAGCGGCTCGCAGCAGCACGGATGTGCAAAGTTCCAAGCGTAAGTTGGATCGCAACATTTCAGCGATGACGCAAAGTTGCAGCGGCTCACAGACGAGTTTGCGCTGTTTTCTGGAAGGTTTCATCCATAAACAGAGTTTTGAGAAAGATCCAAACGGGACATGACGCACTGCGCATGGAGCTCAACCATGGTAAATTAAAAAAATGACCTTTGACACTTTGAAAATTCCCCATCAGAAAAGAGTCCTCACTTCATCACTCTTTGTGTCATTGTAGAAGTAGAAACAAAAGAGCAGGAGACAAGCTGTGATGAGCAGAAATCTAAAGGTGGACAAACCAGAAACCGGACCACCTTCACCCAAGAGCAGAGCCGAGCACTTGAGCAAGGTACGTGAGTGTTTCTGCCATAAAACTCCTCATTTATTTATTTTAATAAAAATGATTTTCTCTTTCTGTGACAGAATTCGCACAAAGACACTATGCAGATCTGTTCACCAGAGAGAAACTTTCCACTGAAATCAAACTTTCTGAGGAGACCATCAAGGCGGGAGGATTTTCTTCACAGCTTTTATGCACATTTATCCTTCCTGCACCTTTGACGCTTCTTTTCTTTTCTTTTCTTTTCTTTGACAGGTCTGGTTCTCAAACAGAAGAGCAAAATGGAGAAGGGAGGTCAAGCAAAGCAGAAGCACAAGTGTGTTACCTTTCCTGCTTTATCACCATTTCATCAGACATGTTCAAATATTCTCTTAATCCTCATATTGGGTCAAAATTGAGCCGTTTCCAAGCACGATTCACCCAAAAATAAACTATTAATTAGACTAAATGCATTCTAAGATCATAAAAAAAATAGGAATTTTGTTGTTTTTGTGCCTTTTTAATTAATATAGAATGATAAATATCATTTTTTAGATCAAATTTGACATTTTTGGGGGGAAAATGCATTTCTAAATCTTTGATTGACGTCTGTATCAGCATAATAGAGAACAAATATGCAAGAAAATGTAAAAAATCTGGCTTTACAGAAGTCGATGGGATCTTTCCACAACACTGAACTGATTTTAGGAGCATCTGAAGGTTATGAATAGAGCTTTATGCTGATGTGTCAAACCCACGATTCCATCTTTTTTTTTTTGTAAATCTCTTATCTCTTTGGTACAGCTTCAGACTTTCCAGGCGAAAGAAACACCACGCCTCTGAGTCCCACAGCGCCACACAGCTTCATGTCTCAGCAGGTACAGTGTGATTATAGTTCATGTTCTTATTTATGTGCTAAAGCAAGGCCTGCAAACTTTAAAACAAAAAATGGTCCAGTTTCTTAATGTTTAAATAACTTCCTGTTTAGAAATATACAATTTATTTATGTTTTTTGAATATTGAGCTATTAATTTATGAAAATGTACATTACAAATACAATATTAGATTTTTCTTTAAATGTCATTTTATTTATTTATAATTTTACTTTTAACACGCAGCACAAATAAGTTCCTTTCAAAATAAAATACAGCCTGATTCAGCAGATTTACTTACATTAAAATGTTTTTATCACTATGACTTTGGAACACCATCATCCTTTATATAATTGTACTGTCAAATACAAATATGACAATGTTGGTGTAGAATCCAAGTTAAAAAAAGAAATCGAAACGCGTAAATCCAACTTTAAGAACTCTGAACAGCTAATCAAAAAGTGTTGTGTAGCCAGGGAAAACTTAAACGAAAAAAACAAATTAACCAGAACAACAAACGTATTATTTTATTTAAATTATTTGCATTTTTCTTCAAACTCAAAGTGCCACAATAAATGGATGAAAGTTCTGTCCTAAACTAACAATGTTGTCGTCCTACATAAAAAAAAACACTTTTTGCTTGAAATCTGTAAATATGCTGATGCAGCATGATTTCTTTTTTTTTTTTTTGTTGCTGTAACCAAGAAGAACTAGATTTGTCAAGATAATTTAACAAACTAAAAAGCATGATCTTTCTTTGTCTGCTTGGGTCAGTTCAGCTGGAACTCTAAAAGTAGAAGCTGCTTAATTTACTTCTTCTTCGAGTAAAACTCTTAAAGATGCAGTTTTGCTCATGATGGACGACATCATATAAACAAAAAAAATGAAGCTTAAAATTGAATTTCTGGGCATTTCTTTATTCAAATCACTGTGAATCAGGAAAGATTACTGTTAGAAAAAGCTTGTAGGTGTGACGTAGAAGCTACTACGGCAAGCCGCAAGCTCTCTGTTCTCTCCGGATTTGACCCTCGGGGTAATTTTATCATTTTATATTATTATCATTAACGGCCCGATGTTATCCTGCCAACAGATTGAAGCAACACTACAATAATGGAGGCTGAGCGATCAGTTAGAATGATTTCTAACATATAAGGATTAAACAACTAAGAACAAAAACAGAGTAAAACAGCCAGACAACAAAACACAATCTGTTTTGGCAACAAATCCACACCTAAACCCCAATCTGCCCAGAGAGGCAAAGGGAATCATATCCCTCAATTTATTGTGCTGCCAGGTCTGACAGCAGGCCCAATGTATCTGCGACCATCACTACAAATTTAACTACAAATCCCATCATACAGTGCGTTAGCTGCCTTACTGAACGCCAGTGTTGCCAGAATAGGTATATTATAGCTATATTTTTTAGGAAAGCAAAATATTGAAAGTTATTTATGTAGTTGATTCATTCTGGAATCATATTTCTGTCTGTTTTTACTCATATTTATGTTAAAATAGTTAGGTTTTTAAAGTTTTAACAATTTGTTTTTTTATGTGTTCAATAAATGTTTTTCCTGTTCGGCCCACGACCCAAAGTGTGTTTTGGATTTTGGCCTCTTGAGCGATTGAGTTATAGCATGTTTGGGTTGTTTTACAGGCCACAGGGATGATAAAAGTCAGCTGTGAAAACCAACATTTCCACAACGCCGTTTGTAGAAAGCTTCACAACAGCTCCTTCCTTCCAGGACAGACAGGTAAGATCCTGTTATCAGAGTTTGTATTTAAGTCAGAATGTTTGGAAAAATTATATAAAATAAAAAAGGAAATCTCCCTTTAATTGCACAATACTATTTCCTAGTATTAATTAAAATTGGAATAATTTGTTTTTATTGTACAGGAATGCAGGAATCTGGAGTTTCTTATCATCCAAGTGCACCTCAGAACCTGGACCTCCACCGAGACGCCTCCACCTTTCTACCGGCCTACTACCACCCAGACACAAGGACAGTCCTGCCCTTATTTACCAGGACGGGACCTCAGCAGTGGAGTCAGCACGGAACTCCTTTTTTCTGGAATCCCTCTCAAACAAACGAGAGGTTTCAGTTTACCCAGGACGTGAATCCCAACTGCTACACGGACTAAAATCTCAATTTTTTTTAAGTTTGATTTTGCTGATAAACTGTGAAAAATTGGCCCCAAAGTGCCAATAAATGAAGCACAACCTTCAGGTTGCAGAGACAAGTGGTGGCCACTAGAGGGAGACAAAGCCTTTTTTGTGAATCTCATTGGAAATGCAACTTTTCTTTGCAATTGAACATCATCAGGATGGAGTCACGCAAATATTTCCATTTAATGAGTTTGATGAGTCAAAAGGAAGCCCTAAAACGAATCTTCAAAGCAGAGAAGATTGGATGGTTTTCTTTTTTTATTTTTATTGATGTGGCTCAGCAGTGAATAAACTCTTTCAGATCAGAGTGTGATTAAAGCAATAAATGCCAGATTTGATTGAAAAGGACGAGATTTTTAAAGGGTACAAGCTGTACTTAAGTGATAATTTAAAAAAAAAAAAAAACATAAATTGGGATGACCACAGCCATGTCTGATTACTTTGACATTATTATTATTTTTTTTTAGCTCTATTACAGTCCAGAGCTCTGCTGTGAGCTGAGGTGCAGCAGGAGGATCAGGCGTCCTTCCAAGAATTCTGTCCAGGAAAGCCGGTGGGAGATTGGGCTTCAAAAGCTCAGAAAACGATCTGTTATCTGCACTTCTATCAGCTTTTATGACTGCAACAGGACAAGTTCCTTTATGTCCCTTTACTGCAGTGAAGAGGCAGTAAGCCTCGACGTTCCTCCATAATTGGCCACCGGAGCAAAGATTTGGGATCAGAATCCGAGCAGCTCGGTCGGCGTGGCGGAAACAGCCTACTGGCAAGATGATCCTCGTCGGAATCAAAGTGCCATAAAGTCAGATAGGTAAACGACCTCTCCATGTGTGCGCTGTGGGTTCTGCTGAAGGAACTCGCTTGTTTTGGTCGGTGTCGGGAGAGTTCACCGAGGTAAAAGAAGGTCAAAAGGATCGCCGCCAGATCCAACGGCGGTGGCCCGCTGGTTAGTGATGGGAACATCTGCTTGTTGCTGTAGTGGCAGGATCAGATCTGGGTGGGACAGATCCCCAGCCGTGTTTGCCTCACTCTTGTTAACCCCATAAGTGCAAAGCTTTTGACCCCAATTGCTGCAATGGTGCTGCAGTGTGGTCGCAAGTGTTTGTCGGTGTGTGTGTGGTTTATTTCGAACAGATCCACCAGTAAACGCAGCCAGCGAGGCCAAGTGGGCCCCATTTGGTTTAAAAGTGGGTAGGAAATGTGAACCCGATGGGGTTTGTCCGCAGTTTCTGTTCTCCCATATTGACTTTAGTCAGGACTCAGTGGGTTAGCATAGCATGCTAGTGAGCGCTGCTGTAGCAAGCTAGTAAACTCCACTGTAGGAAGCTAGTGAGCACCTGTGTAGCATGCTATCGAGTTCCACTGGAGCATGCTATTGAGCTTCACTGCAGCCGGCTAGCGAGCGCCACTGTAGAATGCTATTGAGCTTTGCTGTAGCGAGTTCGTGAGCTCCACTGTATCAAGCTAGCGAGCTCCACTGTTGCAAGCTATCAAGCTCCTCTGTATTGAGCTAGCGAGATCTGCTGGAGCGAGTTAGCGCGCTCTGCTGTCCACTAGATGGCTGAATAGCATGGCGAGCATAAGTGGACACCCACTGAGTGTCCACCTAAGCTGATGTGGGAAAACACAGGTGAACAAATCCATTTGGGGCCTAAATTGTGTTTGCACACATTAGCTTCAGTGGGCACACAGTCGGTTGGCTTGCTAGGCTAGTCAGCTGCTTGGTGGACAGCAGAGCTCACTAGATTGCTATAGCGGAGCTTGCTACATCGGAGCTCGCTAGATTGCTACAGTAGAGATTGCTAGCATGCTATACGTCCACTGGGAGGCTGGCTAGAGTAGCGAGCCAACCCACTGAGTGACCACTCAAGTCAATGTAGGCAAACAGAGGTGGGGCCACCACAGAAACTGACAGACAAACCCAATTGAGGCCCACATTTTCTGCCCACTTTTAAACCAAATGAGCTCCACTTCATCTTGCTCGGTGGTTGTCATAAAAGTCCTTAACAATAGTTGCTAATGTCTTTAGCTCCTCTTGTTTCACAGGACATGCAGGAGATAATCCTTACTCAGTTCAATTTAACTTTTATTTATATAGCTCAAAATCACAAAGAAAATTTGCCTCATTGGGCTTCATGCAGGTAATTTTACAGATGTAGAAATTAGTCATGAAATATGAAAAAATAGCTAAAGACTAAACAGACTAAATAAACTGGTTATCCCTGCCCTTAGACCCTCTGTCCCGGTAAGGAAAAACTCCTAAAAAGCCGGAGTCAGGAAAAAAGAAGAAACCTTAGGGATGCCCAAATGAGGGAGAGATCCTATCCCAGGACGGACAGGCGATACAAACTACTAGTACCTAGACCTGAACAAATGCTTAACATAAACTTGCTCAGTAGATATAGACAATGGACCAAAGATACAGAGAGTGGACGCAAAAATATATTTTTGGCACATATGGAACCCCACAGAGCTCAAACTATGGCTTCAGTGGCCCCAAGGTAAACTGAATTTTAGACCCCTGTTCTAGGGAAACAGTAATCTCTGGATGAGGATTTAAAAAATAACTTCTGCATCTGGAAAACATGTTGCTGCTAAAGCAGCTGCTTGTCCAGAAGAGACTGTAAAAAAAGCAAGAGAAGAACTAGAGTTGATAATAACGCTAAAAAAAAGAAACCCCTTTTCCTAAAATCAAGCTAATCAAGGCTGCTACAATTCTAGATCAATGTTACACCGATAAACCAAAACATGGGAAAAGCGCATCTGTATTACATACCCCTAAGAAAGAGCCTGTGCTGCCAGCATCTCCGCCAGGCTAAAACACATGCCCACTTCCTTCTCAACACCTAGAGTTGATTGGCAAAATGCTTTAATTTGATACTTACGATATGAAGATTCAAAAGTTTTTAGGCCCTTATCGCCCTTGTGAGAGCGCAAACCACTACATCACCGATGATTCATTAAGTTGTGATCTCAAGATTACAAGCACTAACTTGTCATTTTCCACTGCTATCTTGAGAAAACAGTTGTGGTAACAAGCTAATGCATTTTCTCGAGGAAAACAAAGTAACAAAAAAAATTAGCAGACATGGCCAACCTTATCTTTACGGAAGATATCTTGCTTTTTTTTTTTACCAATTTCCTAGATAACATCTACCATCAAAAATCTGGTGATAATGAGACCGTAGATGTCATTATCATGAGATAACAAATGTTGTCATCTTACATCATACAATAAGCAGTATACTTTAATGTTTCAAACAAAGCAGTTAGTCGCAGAAAATGTTGAACAGTTGAAGAACCGGGGTCTATCTCAGATGGAGACTGTGCCGATACTGTCGTTCATGAACAACGTCTAAATCAGTGCAGCTTATTATGGTTATTGTCAATTTTATCGATGACCAGATAAGCTAATCAGGATGTCATCACGGTTACACGGTTATCTGTGAGGGGTGCAGGCGGGAAGGACTGCACGTCAAGCAGGTCTTGTCTGTTGTCAAGACAAGAACACTTGTTTTCTTGTGATAATGCTACACATTCTCATTCCCAAGTCGTCACATATTGACGTATGGTTAAGCATCCCTCCGCGTCACTTTTTGACGTTTCGGGTGTCCCCAACTCCTCATTTTTTGATGTACTGGCTGTTTCCATTAAAATCAGGGATCTGGACGTTTTGTCAGATGCGGCAGCGGTTGTGGACTGAACCTCAGAACGCATTCGGTACCTGTACCCTAACCCGGTATCCTGACCTTAGCTTAGTATGCATCTGGAACCGATACCATATCTGGTGCTAGTACCGATCCGCGTCCTGAAACCTGAAACAGGATAGGGTACCAGTGCGGTCCACGTCATGGTACCGAACCGGTACTGGTTTGCGCCCCAGTGGCTGATCGATGTCCGTTATCAAACCAGGTTAAGGTTAGGGTACCGGTGCAGCCCACGTACCAGTACTGGACTGGTACAAAGTTTGTGGCCCACAGCTTAAAGCACGTCAACAAACAATGAGTTGAGGAGACCCAAAATGACCATTTTTTACACAGAAGGATCCTTAACTTAACAATATGTCAATGTGTGACAACTTGGGAATGATAATGCGTTTGATAATGAGAAAGTAGATGTCATTATCACAAGAAAATGTGCCAATAAATGTTGGCTTCCATTCATCTCATATTCAACATTACAGATTTTACAAGTCAAAAAAGTCAGAAACAAAACCATTCATGTTTGAGAGCTATTGAGATTATGAGATATTGCATTTCCAACCTGCTGAGCTCAAGCTTCTGTTATCTTTTTTTTAAACAAAAGAAAGTAGCTTCACTTTCGTTTTTTATAAGAGTAAACTCTGAACTGCTCTTAACAAATAATTGTTCCACCATATCTTCTACTGTTTGTGTGTTAAATAGTTTCTTGACAAAAATATAAATCTTTCATTTCAAGTATTTCTTATCTTTTATTGAGCAACTAAAAGCTTACTGAAAGGCACATCCAGGGTCGACTGTAAGCCATCGGAATGACCGATGTCCAAGCTTGTTATCCAAATGTTTCTAAAGACGCGTTAAATATTTATCTTTCCGACTGCTTGTATGGTTGACCTCTGCTGTTTCAGCCACTCAACAACATTTATCATCTCTGCAGATTTGCTTCTCTAAGCAATGTGACGACTTTTCTGCCAAAATATGACTTGACGCCCAGCTGTAACGTTTGTTTTTCAGTGCAGGCGCTTTCAACAGAGCTCAATGGGAAGACGTTTATTAAAGGATAATACAAAGAATACAAAGTTCTGAAAATATGACGGATACAAAACAAGTAACTGTCGCATCAAATAGCAGCTATATCTCAAAAAGTATGATATTTACATAAAATTACAACTTTTACACACTGCTTGTGGTTATTTACAGAAAAGCTCATTAAATAACAGTCACAACACTTTCAGAGCATCGTTTACAAAAATCGAACAATTAAGTTTTCCCAAGAATGGCATCAGGATATTCAACAAAACACCTTTTTTTTTTTTTTTTTTACAGACTTGAGTGTGTGAAAACAAGCTGAGGTTGGCATTTACACTGTCACTGGAATTCGTCTAACCCGATGACGAACTTGCTGTTGGGATTGTACAATTCATCGAGTTACAGCCGTTCCTCTGTTGTCAGCCTTTTTTTGCGGGATGTTGAGAGCAGCAATCTGAGATCTGAGAACACAGTCTCTTCATGTTGAAATGATCCAGTTACACACAAACATCTGGGCATCATTTCAGGATCGTTTTCTGTCGGTCAGCATGTTGTTCACATTCTCCGAGGTATTGACACAACTGCTAGCTATCACGGTTTCTGATAAAACTTCTCAATAGTTCATATTTTTGTATAATTTTGATGTGATTTTTAGACATTTTAGATGCTGATTGTCTTTGGCTTTAATTTATAACGTTCTCAAATCATTATCATCGGGTCGGCAGTCTTTTAAGAAAAGAAGATAAAAGATGCAAAGACAACAAAAAGGCTCATTATTCCATATGAAACTGAGAAATTTAGGGGGAATTTAACATTTAAAACCCTGAAAACGTCTGTACATACACACACAAAAAGAGAAATAATGTCTGTGATATTTAGGTAATTAAAATATATCCTTTGTGTATAAGAAATAAATAATGAGTCAAGAAAATTTGGTCAAATGAAAACACTGCAATTTCTTCTTTGGCAAACTGGAGAGAGGAGTAAAAAACTCTACAATCTAAAGCTTTTATTTGAAAAAAATGAAACCCAGAATTTATGCATGATGGTCTGTTACTCCAGACAAAATTACTGGCATTCATGTCTATTTTCCAAAAAAAGGATTACAACCGGTTTCAAATTTCAAAATTTTAAAGTGTCATCATCACATCAAATTCATGCGTGACCAATTATTTCCACTGACTCAAGAAAAAATAAATACACCTTACTTTAAATATAAGACATAATCAGAGGCACAACGAAGCCGATCTGACATTAGTAAGTGAACTGAACACATTGCAGATCTATAAGACCTATAATATCTTATGGCACGGCAGAAAACATTATAAACCTGCAGGTTTGTACATACAGGGTCACTTTTCATGAACCCCAATCCCTCCTAGAAAAAAGTATCAAAAATATTCTACTGACCACACACAGCCCACCAGGGGCCACAGTTCCCTCCAAACTGGAGACCAAATAGCCATGTTATATTTGGCATGGCTCTTCTCTCTCATGCTACAAATATTAGCATAAGATTTGGAGCAGTTTGCTCAGTCCTACTTAGACCCTCTCACGGGGAAACTAACAGCTATGTGGAGAAAAGCTAGTCCAGCTACTAGACAATGAAGACTGGCCAACTTTTCCCAAGGATTCTTCGGTTCTGCGAAGGAAGGCCACACGTTCGTCCTGTTCTGAGCCCACCGGGTTTAAAGAAGGGTTTCCTCTTCATTATTTCTCACAGAGGGTCCTCTTATTGCCACAATTTTCAGCCATTGGGAAGATCTCCGTGTTTGGGTGGTCAATTGACAGAGAAGCTGTCCAGATCCTCCAAAGATGACGGAGGAAGCCAAAGAGTACGACTGAATCTCATTTCCTCTCTTATTCCTTGGCTCTCGTCTTTACCTCTTAAAATTAAAAGCCGAATGGTCGGGTAGAGGGAATTGAGACTCCTTTCCAGACATTAGGAGCCATTCTTCATATCCTGCTTTGAAAGCAAATTCAGTTCACATCTGAACTCCTTTCTCTTATCTCCGCGCCTTTGTCAAAGAAGGAACTAATAGACCCCTATGCCCTTGAACGAAGAAAGCAGACGAAGTGGTAGAATGAACCGTGGGATTAAAAATACATAACCCTTCTAACAAATGAAAACACCAATTTACCCAACAAATTCTCAATCCCAACTCATCATATATGGACGTAGGTTTCAGGACTCCTACGAGTCACTTTTTGACGTTTTGTCCCTAACTCGTTGTGTCCCCAACTCGTCATTTTTTGAGATGCTGGCCGTTCCCATTAAATTAGGGGTTTCCAACCTCTGGGCCATGAACCAGTAACAGTCCAAGGGCCGCTTAGTACTGGGCCACAGACAGGGAAAAAATTGCATACACTAATCAGGGGTCTCCAACTCTCGGGATGTGGGCTGGTACTGGTACCTGGTACCCTTAATCTGTATTGGTTCTTAATCAGGGGTCCCCCATCCTCAGGATGTGGACCAGTACTGGTACCTGGTACCCTAACCCGGTACTGGTTCTAAATCCCAGGTCCCCCATCCACAGAATGTGGACCAGTACTGGTACCTGGTACCCTACTTCAGTACCGGTTCTTATTCATGGGTCCTCAACCCTCGGGATGTGGACTGCTACCTGGTACCCTAACCCTGGTAAAAGTTCCACATCCCGAGGGTTGGGGACCCATGGTTTTATTGGACTAGTCAGCACGTCAAAAATGACTAATTGGGGACACCCAAAATGTCAAGAAGGGATGCGGATGGGGCCCAAACCATACATCCCTAATTATTTGGCGAGTTGGGAGTCAGAGTGTGTAGATTTACCAGATAATGTATCTGCAAAAACAAAATGTAATTATTTTCAGTACTGAAATGGCTGCAACAATTGATATTACAGTGCTGTGCCAACATATTTACACAATTCTCTTTGCAGATGACTCATGTCTTTACAAACAAAGACAGAATCTTGTCTTTGGTTCAGAATCTTGTTGGCTGTAAACAAGTATCACAGAGTGGCTGACAATTTAGTAGGACATAGAAGTGATATTTAGCCCTGCCCTTTAGTTCCTACAAACATAGGACTAGTGGTGAATGGTGGTTTTAGGGGAAGGGTTATGTATAGGAACATGGGGCCTTAACATCACAGATAAGTACATTTGATAACAACAACTTAAGCATGACTGTGTATTCTTAGTTCCCACAGCCAAAACAATTCCAACTCATACAAAAAAAGAAAGAAGGAAGGACATTCCAGTCGAGCAGGGTTTCCTGAACTGGCAACCACCATGGAACTGGGTTCAAGTACATTCCAGGACATAATACTGAGTCACGAGTGACTTTGTTTGCATGGCTTCAGAAACTCTGAACATGTCAAAATGCAGTTAGTGCACCGTCTATGTGCCCGAGACTCGGGTTGTAAAAGGGGAGTTGGTGCTGTTGATGTTCTCAAGGTGGCGTTCCTCTTTGGTACATCGGTTCTCCAGTTATCAATCTCCAATCACCAAAGTAGGTGCTCTTTATCAGGCACTTTTTCCTAAGACTCCCTCCATGTAAAGGTAGTAGACACAATTGGTCTTTGTTGTCCTTTCTCCAGCAAAATTTCTGTTCCCATAAAGGCATCAGTTTGTGTTCAAAGTCGGGTAAAGTCGGAACACTTTGTAAATCCACTCCGAGTAAAAGGCAACGTTAACAAAGAGCGCAGGTTGTGACGATGCACATTTGGTCCTTTGGATGCTCACACCAATGATGACTTTGTGTTCGTGCTCTTGACATACCAAGGGGCCACCATAGTCTCTCTGAAAGAAAAGACAAACATATGAAATGTGTGTCAACGAAATTACTGGATATACTGTATCCCAATATGTATTGTATTGCGAGATCTGTATCACAGTGTGTATTGTATCGCCACATCTGTATCGCAATATGTATAGTATCGCAAATGTTTTTTGTATCGTGAGATCAGCACTGCAAAATGTATCATATTGCAAGATCTGTATTTAAATATGTTTTGTATCGCGAGATCCATAACGTAATATGTATTGTACCCCGAGATTTGTATTGGAATATGTATCGCACTGCGAGATCTGTATTATAATATGTATCATATCGCGAGATCTGTATCACAATATGTATCGTATCACGAGATGTGCATTGCAATACATATCGTATCTCCAGGTTCTAGCCAATACAAACCCCTAGTTCTTATATCCATATAGCAGAAGTAATATACATTTTCTTACATCGCATACACCTTCTCCGATCTTGCCTCCGGCACAAATTCTGCTTTCACCAACATCTCCTTTGATTTGAGAGCACATTTCATTGTCAGCCATTGCCATAGTAACACTGTTGAGGGTTTCTTCTTGTCCTCTGTCTGAACAAAAAAAAGAGTTAAAAAAAAAGTTAATTTTCTTATAAATTTATTAGTTTTAAAAGACATTACCAAATAAAGTGAAAGACATGCGTGAAAGAAGGCAGTACTTTTAGTTTCCCCCCATCCATACATGGTGCAGTTGGTCCCTTGGCTGATGTGACACTCTCTTACTGGAAGATGAATGGTGGAGGCACCCTCCGACACAGGCGCAGGGCTGCAACAACCACACAGAGAAATAAATCATCGGAACAATGAACTTGACTCTGTTTCTCTGAGTGTAGTTGAGTACTTACTCTTCTAGTTTCAACATAACCAAGTTGGATCCCTTTGGGCCACAGATCAGGCGGGATATGCGCAGTCTTGGGTGGCTTGAAGACTCATTGAGGTGATGCAGACCGACTTGCACACTGTACTCTTTCAGATCTGGAACACTGATGAGTGCAATGATCAGCTTGAAGCATGTTTTGCTAAATTAGCCATTACCATACAGATTTAAAAAGCGATGAATGCTAGTATCATTAGAGAAAAGTTATGTTTCTCAAATGCTTCTCACTTTTGTCTCAAATCCATCTCAGATTAGTTTAACAGGATCATAGTTTCTTATGTGTGTCTTTTGGAAAACTAAACTTAGATCAGTGTATTTTTTATTTTAAGAGTTGTAGTTATAAGAGCTGAAACAAAGTACTGTGACTCATGCAAAGAAACCACAAATTTCCGCAAACATTTTGATTCAATGTGGCAAATGCTTCAATAAATTCTGTCTGCAATTTATCAGTAACTGTTTTGGCCGTGTATAACACAAATCATAGACACACAACATATGGAACAAACAGATTTGAATGTAGTCTTAGATGATGGATTATTTACCAGGAAGTAAAGCACTGCTGATCTGTCAAAACCCAGTTTTCTCTAATCAGAGAGCCGCCGCACAAATGAACCTTCCTGAAGAGAATCAAGAAAAAAAAAATGATTTGAGTTGTCATTGAAGTCAGTATCAAGTGGGAAAAAAAGGGATTAAAAAAAAAAGCTTACTCTCTTTGGATGCTTACAACCCAGCTGCCATCTGTACCTCGTACTTGATGTCCTCCAACAATTCTGGTGTTTATATGAACAAAGCATGATATCTTGGGCCTCGGTGAAGCTACAAAAGTATCAAAAAAAGTATGTAAGACATATGTATTTTAGCATTTTCGTGGTAAAAACGTTACAGCTTCAAACGCTGACCATAAAATATGATTTTCTTGGTCAGATAAATACCATAGGACAGATTTAAAGAGCTGAGAAGAAGAAGGATGAGATCAGAGATAGAGGCTGGTGAAAGCCAGATGAAAAAAAAAAAAAACAAAAAAAATACTAACTTCTCGGTTGAGGAGTTACCGTCGCTGGTTCACCTAATTATAATGAAAGAAGCATAGCGGTGAGAACAGTGTTCCAAAGCAATGACACACATTGACTTCCAAAGCATGAGACCTCTGAGAAAGCGACTACCTTTCAGACTTTATAAAGACTTGCCTCCACAGCTGCTTTGCTGTTAAAGGCTCTGACAGCAGCTACAGGAGATAAATTTGCTCAAGACCTAAAAACTTCATGGAAGACATGTTTTACATTATGGAAATCATTGTTCAGCCATCCATAAGAGGCTCTTCAGAACAGGCAGATTGAAACCAGCCAAAGAAAATGTTGGGGTCCAGCAGCCTGCTTTTTTTTTCTTCTTCCTTTAATAGAAGGGCGGCAGCGAGGGCCCACATGTGTTTGCTGTTTGAGTTTTGTGTTATCTGCTAATATAACAAAACCACAGCTCACAGATTACGTAAGACATCAAGCAAAATGAACAAAAGAACTGGTATGACAGCTTTGATGGACTCAACAAAGGCTGCACAGCTAAATTCTGCCGTTTCCTTTATGGCATATTCTATTAAAAAAGAACTGCTTTTTATTTTAAATACAAAGACCTACACTCATGAAATAACTGTTTTTGGTGATTTTAACATGTATTTTTTTAACTTAAAAAAATTGCATTTCTGAGTATCTCTTCATTCAAATTTCAGTGAATACAGAGTACAAAAAAGAAATAGAAAACTTGAAACAAATAAATCCATGTATTTCATCTTTTTTAGGGTGTGTAATTGGAAAGAGTCTAGTGATACGATACATATCGTGATACATGTGTCACGATACTATAGCATTCCAGGACAGTACCAGACCATATTCTACAATTTTTTGAAGTCATCACTTATGAATCACTTGAATTTTAATACATTTTTTTGCAAAAGTCAAATTGTAATATACATGTTATTAGACTATCAGAACACTAGATATTGCAACTGTATCTCATAAACAAGTTTCTTTTACCCAGGCAAATGCATGGTACTTTTCTTTTTGCACTTTTCTTTTTGTAATTTAGGAAATGTTTAAGTGGAAAACAAAAGTAAGACTGACTTACATGTTTGCTTTTAAATAACTAATACAACATTTCCTTGGCAGTATTTCACATTGATACAAATATCACCAGATTAAGTATCGCAATATTTCACTGAATCAATATTTTTTTACACCCCGGTTCCGAGTTCTCCAAACTCTAAAGCTAGATAGTTTCAATATTGCTCGCCATTTTTGTTTCACCGGTAATATTAGATTGGCGTTGTAAGGGGCTGTCAGCTAGAGGCAGAGCGTGTACACTAGGGCTGGGTTAATACAATCAATTAATCGATTTGAATCTATCTATAATCGATCCATGAAAATATTAATCGATTTAGCACATAAGTCCACTAGCTTGATGCTAACGTATAACTAAATTTCCTATAGGACGGCTAATTTTCTTGATTCAGGTTTTTTTTGGAGTTTTTCCTTACCGAGAGGGAGGGTCTAAGACAGGGATATCCAGTTTATTTAGTCTGTTTAGTCTTTAGTGATCTTTCTTGTTCATGACTATTTTTTGCAACTGTAAAATTTCCTGCATGAAGCCCAATGAGGCAAAATTCTTTGTGATTTTGGGCTATATAAATAAAATTGAATTGAATTGAATTGAACAATGTTTTCAATGTTAATGATCTGAACATTTTTGTATGATATTAACAATCTCATAATTCCACAAAAAATTTTTTACAGTATGTTAGCTGTATCAGTTTAATATAAATATATTCAAGCATATAGTAGATTAAATAATGTATTTCTAAAGAAATGTGTTTACATGTGTTAACTCAAAATGTAATTGGTTTGAAGAATCAAAAGAACTGAAAAAAATCTGAATCAAATTGATTCAAGCTCTTGTGTAACAAATCCGATCGTTTCTGGAAATTATAATCGATACCCAGCCCTCGTGTACACAGATGGATGATGGGAAATGGGCACTGGCCTGCAGTTTCGCCCATAACTCAGAGGGAATTTCAACAACTCAGCAACTATGTCCTTGTTTTATGATTTTTAGCTAAAACTGCATAATCATAATTTGAAGACCACTTGGAGTAAATAGATTTTAAATATGGTAATAAAACGTTTATGCAACACTATTTTCCTTTAGTGTCCTTAGTGACATATCTTGTCTCTTCGGTCTTGAGCAGACACACTTTGATGACTGAAGAAGGCCTCTTTACTGAGACCGTTTAATGTCAAACAGCTGGTTGAAGTTAGTGCGTAAAGAAGGAGAAACAACTCTTTCTCTGCCAGCAACAAAAAAAAACTAAAAACTACCTGCAGCCACAAGTGAGGCTAACTAATTAACTTGTTATTGCTAGCTTGTTTAGCTTGCTTGCACATGTGGATTTTACAGCTGCTGTAATTCTGACTGCACATTTACCAAACACCTGCAAACAATCCAACAGGTGCATCGTGCGCCTCCACAGATGCAAGCATTGTTTATTTATAGACTCAGTTCAAAGAGAAAAGATAAAAGTTTTGGTTGGGTCACTTACACTGCTTTAGTTTGCAGTAGTCCCAGACTAGGCGGTTATTCTGACTGGTGTAACACCAGGGGCCATGTTTGTCCCGGTCTGGGTTCCGGCAGTAGTTCTTCTCCAACCCTACATGTGATATCGTAGAGTGAGAATCCCTGCTGTAAAAACACACAAATACAAATCCTCATATTTCACTTGCTTTTTTTTTTTTTTTTTTCTTTAACATTTGAAGGAACACTGGGTCACATCCCGTAATGATTCATACACAATCTCATACTGTGAAAACAACCAACATGTGCAACATCAAGTCACGTAACTAGGCGTAACACAATTAAACATGCGGTGAGCAATGGTGTTGCTCCGGGAAACCTTCGACTCTGGCTTTGCTATAATGCCACGAAATCCTCTGCATGAGCTGCACAGAACATGCAGAAGGAAACAGAGTTTTCTGAAGGGGGCTCATGGGAGTACAAAAGTATGCAGTCTAAGCATTCGGCAATGCTCAGACCAACAGGAGCCGCATCCTCTGCGGAGCTATTCGGCTGTGCTCTCAGTTGGTAGGAATTCACATCTAATCATGTGTCTTCTTGCAGCTTTGCTTTACATTTAATGCGATCATCTCAGGTATCCAGAATATCCCTAAAAAGTCAACAGTAAGAGATGGGCAACAATTTGTCAGGGGGTGAAGACAATTCCACTTCCCAGGAGAATGTTAAGGAAGCTGTAGTTCTCAGTACTTCTTTTTTTTTTTTTTCTAGGAGTGACCCTTCACCTTGAACCAGGCAGACTTGCTGGCTGCAGTCTATGCAGGGGAGCTGATTGGCTTTGATCAACTTTTCCTCAGAAAGAACTTCCTGGGGTCAGGGATCAGCTCTGGAACATGTCCATCTGTCTGTGCCATTCTGGCTGTTAGAATTCTAGCGAATTAAGTGAATCCAACACCCGATTTTAGCATGAAACAACAGCTTAAGAGCGGCCAACCTCAGTGTCAGGATGGGTCAATTGGGGAGCACCCCAGGGTTTCCCCTCATCAATGAGAGGAATAATTATTGGGCTTGGTACTGACCCCTGAGGAACCCCTGATTTCCTTTCACTGTTTGTTTTCACTGCTTCGGCACATGTGCGTAAAAGTGATCCCCTCCAACGAATCCGAGTTAAAACAGAAACAGATTAATTTGTTAGTTACCTGTTTATGTGAAGGGACCAGTCTGCGCAGGGAATCCCTGATCGAGTTTTGGAGAGAGTACCCCGGTACAGCTCTCCGCTCCCTTCATAGCATTCTGAGGAGGAGCAAGACAGGAGAAATTTTAGAGCGCTGTGTTAAAAGTTCCCAGGAGGACCGAATTTAATTCGGTGTGATCTCAAACGCCTGGCTGCCAGTGAGTACTTCAAAACAGTCCTGTACTTGCACAGAGGAAGATTCTGGTTTCTCTTTGCGGTTTGGATCACTTCAGTGTTAAAGCCACCCTGACTCGTTTGATAGAAAAGAACATGCATACCTCACTGTCTGATTTGAACACATCAACAACAGCCTTGCTGTAACTGATCTGTGGGATTTCTAGAAATGGGACAGCTTGCTCTGTTGCTAAGATCAGGTGTTTTTTGTTCTGGCATCAAGATGTATGTGTATCGCCAATACACAAATAAAACCTGAAATATTTTCTAAGAAGTTCAAGAAATGTCTTCTAAAGACACATCTTTAACTGGAAACATGACACTTTGTAAAGTTTAAAAAAAAAAAAACGTGATCTGTACTCGGAAGCTTGTAGGCAAGAACTGACAGGAAAAAGCAACACCGGCTAAACTCTCAACCCCACCATCGCCGATTGATTCATTTTTGCTCGTTTATTTGTTAAGACAAATCATCCATCAGCTCACGTGTGAAACGTGAACCTTAAGGAGTAGCAGTTCATTTAGGCTTACAATAAGAGTCAGATGTTTTCAATCAGAGGAATGACAAATGGGTGTAACGGAGGGTCCTGTTTAAACCGAAGAACAGAGATCCAAGAAAGTCTGATCCTCACAACACATGCTCCTCAAGTACAAACAGGAGAGTTATAACGTCATTGTCAGTCAGGAAAATTAAGTCATATTTGGACACTCTTAAACAGATATAAATACGCCGTATACAAAGAGCGTCTGAATTACTAAATATGAGATGAATGGAGGCTCACATAATAAGCTCACTGGTCTCTTCAATAGGAACTAATTAAAGTCGGATTAAGCCACAGTTGTCGTAGGACACCATCTTTAACCCTTTGACACAGTCTGTCGCCAAAGAAACCTAAATAACACGCTTTGACATCCCGTAACTCTTTGATAATTCACTCGATCGATGCAAATCAGCTGATTCAGCTTTGCACAGATATGCAACACCTTACTAAAGTCAAGTGTTGCAGATCGGTGCAAAGACATTTTTATCTATTTATGTTGAAAGCATAAAAAACTTCACTACTAGGTAGGGATGGGCCGACATTTTTCCGACCAATACGATAACTGATATTTCCCCTAAATCTGTGACCAATAGCCGATATTTATCGATTTTATGTGTCTACAATAACACAAAGTTTAGATTTCCTTATTGCTTCTTTTTTTTAAAAAAAGCTTTTCTTTTACAACGCAATTACATTATACTTGACCTTTTTAACGTATAGCAAATGGTTTCATAGGAACAAGAAACTTTGAAAATATATCTGAAAACATTGAGACCATTTGATGACTATTAGAATGAATATCAGCCTTAATATCAGCTATATATCAGACTTTAAGAAATATCTGTGTCATATTGGACTGGAAAAATACAATATCGGTCGATCCCTAGTATCCAAGTAAAAAATGTAGTGGATCTAAAAACAGTGAGAACAGTATCTATGGATTTTTTTAGTATTGGTCCGATAAATTAAAATTGAGCAAATATCTGTTAATACCGATATATTACACATCCCTACTACTAAGTGTTGCATTTCTCTGCTTCAGAATCGCATTAACTGAGTAAATGGTTGAAGAGTTACAGTAGTTGAAAGAAGATAAACATTGAAATTAAGGCTTTGGGGTTAAATCATTACACGTGAAGTGAAAAAGCAGAACATGAAGGACCTCAGTACAAAGCCTTGTGGAACAACTTTGCTCCGTACGAGGTCATGGAAATGTCTAATTCTGGTATTCTACTGCAAAGAACTCTGTTAATCTATGGACCAGCTAAGACAGGAAAAAACAACCCTTAAGCAAAAATGTTTTTGTTTTATTCTGATTTGATTTGAAATGGCTTATTTCAAGATATCAAAACAAGTATAATGGATGTGCAATTCAATACAGAGGTACAGATCATATGTCCGACATGGCTTAACTAAGCATCAAATTATAAATTGCTTAAAAGGGAGTTCCTTTACATTTTTGAATCAAAACTTCTAATCAGAGATTTATACTGTACCAACGCAACTACAGGTCATTAAAAATCATTACTGATCAATAGACCACATCACTATGTAAGTTGGTATTCCTGAATGTGGCAGGATGTAGCTCTATGGAAGAGTTACCCAACCTAGTAGACCCTATATCTCCTTGTTTATTAGCCTTCTCTATACTGCTCACTGATAACAATGAATCATGTGTTTTCAGTCAACTAGAATCTGAAATCCAGATATTTGCAAATAAATATTAGAAAACAATCAGAGTGGGAGCTCTCAAAGACCAGCAGTGGACATCCATGCTCCTAGAAAGTATCCAGTCTTTTCTTGATTTACAGTAATCCCAACCTTAATTATTACTGATGACCTGAAAGTTGCCTTCAGGTGAGCACTGAAATCAGTAAAAACACAGAATGCAAAAGCAATATGGCAAAAGCTGGAGCCACTGACTTCCATCCATTTGAAAGACACTTAAAGTTTAGGTTAGGCCATAGACTATGGCTTCTGTCAATATTGGTAAGAATATTTCTAAGTCAACATTCAATGCCGAAAATAGTGCAGAATTGGACAGCTTTGAGCAGTTTCCTTCATTTGTTTTAAAGCTTAGAGGAAAAGTACCTGCTTTTCTCTTTGCCTCTGCATCACACCGTGGAATGTGGGTGCATTTAGCCACCCTCTGTTTGGGGTCTGTAGTGAAGCACCATGGATAATCTGCACCGTCGGGGTTGCGGCAGTGGTTCTCGGTGAGGTTTCTGGAACACACACAAAGGCTGCCAATGAGACGAGGTTGGTAAAACTTCACTGCACTTCGTTCAAGCTTGTTCCAGATCACAAAATGATGCTAAAAGTGGTACTCACTTGCATTTGAAGTTCTGGGGTAGAAAAGTATGGCTATGGGGGAATTGGGAGTCCCAGCGCTGACATGTCACACCCTCTGGAGTGACATTCATTGTGCCTTGGTAATTCGTGCCCACACCCTGGACGCAGGACGCTGTGATGTTGACATCAGTGTCCACAGCGGGAGCTGAGTCTACAAGAGAAAAATGTTGTTTTGAGTGGAAGACGGGGGGAAAGTCGCTTGAAGGAACTGGATTCAGGAATGAGGGAGGAATAGAAGGAGGGAGATATTAATCCCCAGAAGAATGTGTCATGTTTAACCTAGAGGCAGATGATCAAAAACAGTAGCGTCCCCCCCCCATGCTGCTATCGAGATAGGAAACTCTCTGTGTATTCATAACATTAGCGCCCCACATTCTTACGCACAGGGTTCTCCACAACAGTGATCTTAAAATGTCGTTTTTGGTCAATTATTGCTTATTTTTTTTTGTTGAAAACCAGTAAATAAAACCACATCCTGCCCGACTCCAGAAGCTATTTCAAACATTCTCAGATGGAGGCTCACTTTTCAACGGGTAGCTGTGCAACAGGGGGGCAACCTCTCCCCTCTGGATCGCTCCCTCTGTTTCTTTAGCCTTTGACAAATGAGATGGGAGAAGATGGAGGAGGAAGAAGGGAATGTTTTGAGGAAGACATGAGAAGGTGGGTGGAAAAGAGGGATTCTTTGGCTTGATGTAATGCATGCCAGTGTCTGTATGCGCCGTGCAGCACAGGTCAGTGGTTTTTATCTTTTTTTGAGGACAAGCATTGAGGGATGCACACATCTGGACAAATGAAGAACCTCCACCCTGACTGTAAATCACGGTCTTTACTGTACAGAGCATCTTTGCATCTGAGAGAGAAAAAAAATTACTTTTTTTTTTTATAAATGTGGGACTTCACAGTAAATATAAAAGAAAATTCTTCTAAAAATGTGTCAAATTCCAGACAAACTATAGATAGTTTCTTCTGATTGTTTTTATTTCCTCATAAAAGTCAATTTTCCAGAAGATTAAGTCTCATTAGGTGTTGCCCCTTTCCCAGATCTCCTATAGATGTAACACGGGATTGAAGTCTGGTGCCTGTCATGGCCACAGCATATGATTCCCATCATTTTCATGTTCATCTCGCCATTCACCGACCCCCATTCCTCTTTAAAAACGCATCTGCAATCGCTTTCCTCCCTTCACGTTGATTTGTATTTGCATCTTGTGATTTTAAAAACAATCTCCGTATCACTAAAACAGCTACTAGACATTCCAGTGACGGGGTGAAGAGCAGGGATTCCCCACTTTATAGGCCGGAGTGAAATTTTTGTGAAGGCAGATGATCCCATGTAAAAACAAACTTCTGTGCTGAGGTAGGAGGAGTTAAATAAATAGAAGAGTAAACAAGGATTTATCAGACTCTGCAGGAGAGAAGGGGGGCTTTTTCCCCCCAAATAATCACAAAAAACAAGAAAAAACAATGAAAACACAGCCACAAAGGGAAATACTGGTGGTGGTACATGCAATGAACTGTCCAATCAGATGCCTTTATAAAAGTACAGTAGGTGGTCTCACATTGAACACTCAAATTTAAATGACAGATCCTCCCAACCCCGCTTTCAAATGGTAGGGCTGTGAACATACAACAAGACAACCCCTGACTGGTAAGAATGGTTGCCATGGAAACAATGACCCATACTGTTTCAGATCGACTCAATCAGTGCTAATTGATTTTGTCTGGCACCAACATTTCATAGGGTTCATACCGTGAAAAAACAGCGACTGAATTGGCCCGCTCATTCTCACTCCCTCTAGTCATTTATGGACGTGTGGTTGGGGCCCCCTTCGCATCACTAACTCGTCGTTTGTTGACCTGCTGGCTATTGGGTCCCCAACCCTCGGACACGGTAACGGATGCAGAAAAAGGTAGCGGGTTAGTCTGCTGGTACCACATCCCGAGGGTTGGGGACCCCTGATTAGCGTATCCATCTTTTCCCTGGAACCAAGCGGCCCTCGGACCAGTACTGATTCGAGGCCTGGAGGTTGAAGAACCTGATTTAATTGGAACAGCCAGAACATCAAAAAAATTAGTTAAGGACACCCAAAAAGTGACGCAGAGGGGGCCCGAACCATACGTCCTTGTGAGACCAGTTGGGAGTCAGAATGCGTTGAAAATGGCTTAAGGTTTATTCAGACCGGACACAATTGGTTGCCTAAGTCATCAGAGTTTGTTTCCAGAACAAAGTTTCTGTCTGAATACATCAAGTGGAACCTTGTTTGGGAACAACTTGACCAAAACGGCCACCGTAGTCGGGTATTGTAAACAGAGTAGTGGAGCAAAGATGAGACACAACAACTCATTGAACTTAGATCGGATGAACGCAGGCTCATCAAAACAACTTTTAACATGATAACATCGCTCATCAGACTATTTTCCCAAAAATCTATCACTTATCAGGGTACCTTCTTCACCGTCTCCTCAGTAACCACCTAAGCAGCATGCATCCACCAAAGTAGCAGCAGAAAGAGTTGCACTCGACAATACAGATGTTTAAATGGTCAGCAAAATGTAAAGTTTGGAAAAAGTGAACTATCCCGTCAAGAATTACAAATCTATTATTCTTTCTCTCGTTGCTATGCCCAGACCTCATAATTCCTGGCCAATGTATGAAGAAATCTTCAGTTACGTGGTTTTGTTTACAAAAGCAAATATCTCTGGTTGAAAACAGACCAAATACAAGGTTCAAGACTTGATAGGGACCAAATTAAGCGCACTTGCTCTGGACCAACAGACTTTTCCATTGTGAATACACCCATAGTTTGGTCCAGATCTATATAGTCAATGATAATATCTTCTGACAAAGAGTATTGGCAACCAAGGAAAATAAAAATATGTTTGTCTTTAGTTTTTAGTGTTTTTGAAGACAAACCGTTCCAAATTTGGAGACAATACATGCAAAATACAACAGGACTTACCACATACTGCAATGTCACAGTACTCCCAAGGAGTCTTAGGATCCATGGTGAAGCACCAAGGTCGTAGACGGTTATCCGGGTTACGACAATAGTTGTCCTTTAAGCCTTTATCTCGATATCTGATGATTACAGAGGATGAAAGGGAGGAAGAAATAACAAACAGTCAGATCTGGCTCTCTTGAGCATTCGCGTCATTTCTCCGAGCATCTGTCCTGGGTGTGGTGCTGGTGTTTGGGAGGAAGAAAGCTTACTTTTTGGGCTGGAATTGGTGTCTGTGAGGCCTCGACGAATCCCACCTCTGACACTCTTTGCCGCTTTCTGTGTGATCCACTTTGCCCCGGTAGTCCTCTCCGTTACACTTCATACAGACTTCTGCTGAAACAGAAACAATTCTCAGAAATGCAAACAAGACATTTGACTTTAGGAACAAATAAAGCTTAATGAAGCACTTCCTGGCTTTTTCTTTGTCTTATCTAGAGTCTGGCAGCGGTGTTTCGTCTCACCCTCTGAGCAGCGTGGTATGCCACACTCCTCGGCTCGTACGTTGGGGTCGGTGGTGTAGCACCACGGACCACCAGGGTCGTTGTTGGGATTTCTGCAGAAGTTCTCCCTCAGGTCTTGTGTCGGGTACCTATCTGGATAAAACCTACAGGGCCAAAAACAGACATTATTGAGAATGTTAACTGATACTGTAAGCCTTATAAATACATTTGCAAGAGTATTTGCACACCCGGCCGTTCCCGGTGTGTTTTCAGAACCGTACTGGCCTGCAAGCGCTCTCCGTAACAATCCAAATAAATTCAATAGGGAGTCTTAATTAAGATGTAAGCCTCACACTGTGAAATCCAAGCGCCTCCAGCCTGACCGCACCGCATTCTACATCCTAGTGTGATCCGTCATGGCAGTCGTATGCAAAGCAAGTCATCAATATCTCTTTTGCTCTCCAGGTTTGCACCTTTTCGGAGGATCGCATTACTCATTCCAACCACATCCTAACTCCTTCATGTGTGGGGCAGCCCGACTGTCACAGTACATCAAGCACCAACGGCACAGAACTGCGCTTCGGGCTGCCAGGAGCAGCTCGAGCAGCTTCTTTGCTGGCACCCTTTGAACATTAAAAACAAATCCTCAATCAGCTGCTGTAACACATTAGTGTACAGAAAACAGGTAGTTGTAAAAGCTGTAGTGAAACTACATGGAGTACATTGTTCTGTCAAGGTCAGATGATGAAGAGTTGGGGAACTTAAGGCAAAACAAATAACTTGAGGTAAGAAAAAAATGCAAAAACAGAAAATTAAATCAAAATTTGCTTCAACATTTTACTTTAGTCTCTTAAAGTCCCCCTATGATTTTTTTTTTTAAAAAAAACAATCCCAGTAGTGTTTTAATTACAATTGGGAAGTTTTAAACCAAAATCCACCAACTTAAATCTCTTTATTTTTCATGCTGATCTAAAGCGCGTCTGTTTCCAAAATCTCCTCTGAGGGGGCGTGGCTTTTGGAGCAGTGCTGAGTAGCTCCGCCCCTGATTCCCCCCCTGTCTGATTATGATAGCTCTGTGTCTCACTAGCATAAATCTTCATCGCTGCTACATAAAAATGTCAAGCGATACGTCCGGCTGTATCGTTTTGAGCCAGATGTCAGCTCGGACGAGGAAGTGAAGAGCTCCGTGGACTAAACCTACTCCAACAGCCTGATTCTTTCACGCTCGCTAGCCATAGCTGTTACGATGTAAAGAAGGCTCATTAGGTCAAAAAGACTCTGTCTCAGTTTGATTGACAACGATTTAGAAGGAGAAATACTGTGAAACACATTGATTCCTTATTACATTTGTTCTCTTCCATAAGAAAAATGCCACACGTACATGTTAAAAACATGTTTTCATCAGAGGGGGACTTTAAAGACTCTCTTCTCCTCACCTCCTTTGGCACAAGTTCAAACAATAACGTCAAATCCAAGATGTCTATTAGAAAGCGCAAAGGAGAAAGACCTCCCGACCACATGGCTGTAACTACATGTCAAAACACAAAAAAAGATCGATCCAAAGGCTTTTCAATTATGCATGTAGCTAAAACAAACCAGAGCAGCTCTCTGCCTGAGGCCAGAGCTCACATGTGCTGAGTGTAACTCACAAGTTCAATAGGCCATAGGTCTTTATCATAACATCGTATCTTTAATTTATAAATGGAATTACAAGTTTCCTCACTTTGCTGAGGAGATTGCGTGTGGTGAGGCTCTGAAAGAGGCAGCAGCATGGGAGCACGTTAGCCGTAATGATGTTGTGCTAACAGATGTTGGCCAGTTATTCATCTCCTTGCCAAAGACCGTTCGTGTTGGAAAGCACACATGCTTCCCTCTCTGAGCCGACTAAGCATGTTGGCTTGGGTTTGGACATCACAAAAAAATGAAATCTAGCCTTGAAGTAACGGCTGCACAACGCGGCGCCTGCACCTGGCGTAACAAACGTCCAAAGATGTAAAGCTTGCAAAGGTTACGGCAAACGAGACCCGACTGTGAATCATAATCATCTAAAGAGAGCAGCTTTATCATCATTTATGGATAAATGATTTTCTTTTGCAAGTCTGCAGGTTGACTTATTAGTATTGTTATAATCCGAAAGCAATTTGTTTTGCTTCAGGACTACTTCATCTTCGGCAACAGAATATTTCAACTTATCTGGGAAAAACTTGAAGTTTTACTTATTCTTTGAAAAGTACAAGTCAGCCACCAGGCACTTGAACCTTTTAACTCCAGATTTTTAGCTAAAATGGTCTTTTGATTACTGCAAATTTTCAATTCCGGAGGATTCTGAAGCGAAGAAAAGCAGGAGTGTTTTTTCCAGGTGTTGTTGATGGCATCTCTGGTCAGTTATATTTTATTTAGTCGGTCTGGGTGTTACCAATAATTTCCAGAATTGATTTAATTCGATTCATTTTTCTTTCAATCCACTCGATTCGATTTTATATTTACGCGATTTATACATTTAGACATATTTGTATAGAAATACATCAATAATCTCTATATGTATTGAAAATATTTATATTATTTTGATAATGTTTACATATTGTTAAAATTATTAGTGAAAAAATAAACATACAAGATTATTGATACCATATAGTGTTACATGGATTCTCAAACAGAGAAGCTCCAACAATTGTTCTGCCTCTCCAGGAGGGCGTTTCAGTATGACCGCTAGGTGGAGCTCACGCTATAGCTTTACACTTATTTCCAGAAGATTTGAGCAAAAAAATTTGCTTTTGTCCACAAATAGTTACTTTAAGAAATATATTTCCTTAAAAGAGTTTGGAAATGTTATGCCTGTGAGAATATAAAGATGTTCATTCAGTCAGCAATTTATGTTTAGGGCAACAAAACATTAGCCTTAGCCGTCTATGGGGAATTCCATTATACGTTTGCATCAAGCTAGCGGACTTCGGTGTAGATCGATCTCTATTTTTATGGATCGATTATTGATCTATTAAAATTGGATTGATTCAGATCAATTTTATCAACCCGACGCTAGTATTTAGTGAATCTCTGTAAAAAAAACTTTACATCTGTTCCTGACAGCCTGTAGCTATCAATTTCCAAACTGTTCCCTGTTTGGGTCATTGGTTGCTGGAGCCTATCCCCACAATTTTTGGGTGACGGCGGGGTAGACCCTGGACTTGTCGCCAATCAATCACATCAATCACCAGGATCTTCTTGCTGTGTGGCAAAAGTGCTAACCACTACAGCAGCCCTGGTCAGAGCCCAAGGATTCACTGTGTCACACATCTAATTTGATCACCAAAACAACAAAAAACCCATCTAAATGTAACTTTTTTTTGACAATATTTCGACAACTTTACACTAAAATAGATCATTTTACTCTCTTGATGTAGATTCAAACAAAAGAGCCTTATCACAAATGCAGATTTTGGTTCTATCATTTTACTAACTTTTCAATTGGAATTTGAAAACAATAGTTCATTTTTTGACATCGAGTCAAACTCAAATGGGTTCACAAAGAAAATTTGAATTTTAAAAAGAATTGGGAATAAAAAGTCACACAAGACTCAATGGCTTGGTCATTTATCATCCATTGACTGTATATGAGAACTGGACTGAGTGAGTGAGACATCACTCGTAGAAAATGGCTTACTTTCTGCTCCAACCTAATTAATTCAAATTAGTCGCCATTTTGTTATGGTATGGAGGCTATGTTGGATCGAGACAATGGTCCGAATCGACTCCTATCATTTAAATTGTGCAACTTGAAATGTGCCAATCAAATGATTTGAAGGTTTAACCTGCTATTGTTGAGGCATCTGATAGGTCGGTTCATAACTTGAATAACTTGTACAAACAAAAAATTATGAAAAAATAAGATTAGCAAGAAAATGTAAAAAAAAAAAAAAATAAAGAAAAAACTTGGTCCAGTTCTCATATACAGACCATCCCTATATTGGTTTGCCATACATTTATTCTTATTTTCTGAAAAATGATACAGTGCAGCTTTTTTTGATAATCACCACCAATATTTTTACATTTTGATTTAGCTAAACAAATGAAAATGTCGGGATAAAGAACAAGAATTGCTATATAATTTTTATTTTATTTTAGATAAAGTGCGTCTTACATCAAAGCTTCAGGGCTCTTGTCATTGACAACAAAACCCATACATTTGGTTTAGTTAAAAACAAAAAAAGTTCAAACTGTTTAAAAAAAGTGGGTCAAACGAAAAAAATTCAACTGTAAATCAAGTTTAAAATTTCAATGAACTAAATTTAAAGCATTGAAACAAATCCCTAAGAGGGATGAACAAATTACTGCCGTGTTATCTTTTATAACAGAAATAAAGAAAACGTTTCCTTTCCATTCTTCATCTTTGGCAGCCATCTCTTTCGGAGCCCCCGTTAAAAACACCAAATATAGACGGCAGGTGGAAGTCCCAGCGCTGGAGGGGAACCTCCTGAGAAATCACTCCTGCCCCGCAGCGATCGCTCAAGCATGAAAATAATAGTAACCTGAGCCTGAAACGGTGCGTGCTTAATTATGCCGGTAATTCTCACACAGCGGGACAGTCCAACACTGGTTAACCCCAGAGTGGCTTTAAATCTCCCATCACTTGAGCCCCCGTCTGACCTTTTGCAAGTTAGAGGTGCTGAGAAGTTGAGATGATCGAAGTCCTCTTTCTACCTGAGAACAGTTCGGGGACCTTGTGTCAAATAAACAATGACAAAGGATCGCTAATGCTAACCGCTGCTTCTGCAGAGTGATGACAGCACCGGTGGGGGGGCGAGGAGAGGATGGGGGCAACAGCAGAATCTGCTTTAATTGTGAAGGATCACCGAACTTTTGTTTTTCTCTCAGTACGCTTGTGGCTCTGTGAACTCAGCTGGACATCAGGCTAAACCCGACTTCAGACAATAAATCTTTGCCTTTTTTTCCTTCATTTCACTCTGCACCTCTGCAAACTCTTCACAGTCCTTCTCCTAGCTCCCACAGTTAAAATACCTCGTAACTAATGAGCACCACTAATGAGAAGCTGGCGAACGCCCCATCTCTGCTGTTTCTGCTTTACTGTAGTTGGAAGAAAGGGGAAAAAAAACATCTTAGGGATGCACCTGATGGCCTCCAGTGCGGAGAAATAGAAAAAAAAAGATCACCAGGGAGGACGTCCCTGCATGTGTTGAAAGAAATCTGACTTAACTCTGGATAAACGTTCAACTGTCTCTGAGCCTCCACCTTCCCTTAACCCCCGAGGTGGAAGGGGATGAACCGAGCATCCATAAATCAGCGTCTGAGGCCTGCTCAGTGTCAGACACAGAGAAAAAGAGAAGGAAGAATATGATGGAACCTTGAAGATTAGAGATGAAGGAAGGGGGAGGCTTTATATTGGGGCTGTACATTACTGATAAGTATCATAAAGCACGAACAAAAGTAGGGCTGCCACAGATTAGTCGACTGATCGACAACTAATCGACTATTAAAATAGTTGACGACTAATTTAATAATCGATTAGTCATTACTTTATATTATATTGGAGTCATAGTGTATTAAAGTTGAAAGTTATTATGGCATTATGTTTAGCTAATATTTCAGCTACATGCTAGCTGTTTTGGCTAATTGAGGCTATGTTTTATTTGTTTTTAGACTAATTTGGAGTTTAGCTAATATCTCAGCCACGTGCTAGCTGTTTTGGTTAATTCAATCTTTTTTTTGTTTTTTAGACTATTTTGGATTTAAGCTAATATTTCAGCTACATGCTAGCTGTTTTGGCTAGTTTAGGCTTTTTTTTGTTTTGTAGGCTACTTTGGAGTTTAGCTAATACTTCAGCCACATGCTAGCTATTTTGGCTAATTTAAGCTTTTTTTGTTTTTAGACTATTTTGGAGTTAAGCTAATATTTCAGCCACATGCTAGCTATTTTGGCTAATTTTGGCTTTTTTTGCTTTTAGGTTATTTTGGAGTTTAGCTAATATTTCAGCTACATGCTAGCTGTTTTGGCTAATTTAGGTTTTTTTTTTTTTTTTAGACTATTTTGGAGTTTAGCTAATATTTCGGCTACATGCTAGCTGTTTAGGCCGACTTAGGCTTTTTTTTTCGTTTTTTAGGGCTAATTTGGCATTTAACTAATATTTTAGCTGGCTCTCAGCTTCAGTGTTTTCAACTATTAGCTTCGGGATTTCAGCTATCAATTTCAGCATCTTCAACTATCGTCATTAGCAGTTTCAGCTGCCAAATTCAGTTTACAGCATTCACACTAGCATGTACACTAGCATTATTGCAGGTATTGCTATAATCATTTGTTTTTAGTTAGTTTAAAGCTAATGATGGTTAAGATGTGTGTTTTATATCCACTTTATGTATGACCCGATAAGTCGACTAATCGAAAAAAAAAAATAATCGTGATTAGTCGACTATTAAAATAACCGTTTGTAGCAGCACTAAACAAGAGCAAGTCAAACAACCACTACCACAAGGATATGTGGGTCAAAAACACATCAGCATATCTGTTTTTATTTTGACTTACGTGTGCTCATTGATGTTGCTATCAGACCAAGCTTGGCAAGTGATGTTTGACTTTGTCCAAGATCTTCTCCCTCTGTAGTTGTCCTTGGTGGAAGTTACACACTCCCTTATATAATCTAAGAAAAAAAAAGCAAAGAAACATCAAAAAACGTGTTCTTGCTTTGATAAAAGCTGTCGAAACTGTACCGCCCGCGCTCCGGGTCACACATCCTTCCAGTGATTTGAGCTCAACTGCTTTCAGTATGCCTTCCCATGTATGGTAACAGTGAATATTTACTCATGAGCCAACTTGTACGTTATTCCCATAACAGACAAGTCCCTGAAGTTCATTAAATGTCACAGAAGGGGAGCTTTGATAAATTTTGCCATAAATTTGAAAGTGCTCGATTTCTACGAGCTGCACTTGTGGAAAGTTTTGGCACTTTGGTCGTAAACTCTGCATTTTTTTGTCTTGTTTACAAGCCACTTTGGTCTCCTTCATGTTTATGCTGAAATTTTCCCCACCTGAGAGATGAAGCAGTGGGGCGTGGGGGGGTTTAATTGCTTTTATCGCGTCAACAGAGAGAGCAAAAGTATTTTTGAGAACACACATTTCGGGTTGGAACTCCAAAAATCTTCTTGGTATTTAAATTTTGTGAACACTCACTTTTTTTTCATACAAAGTGAAGGTAATGTTGGCCTGCTTTTGCACACCTTGGGTAAAACGGTCAAACGGAAGCAAGTGGCACTTCCTGTTGTGCCTTTGAAAGTTGAAAGCTCTGCGTGAACAGGGGGGAGCAGTTGAAAGATCACCAAATGGTAAACAGCATATAAACAAACACTACAAACAGTGTAGGAAACTCGCAGAGTTCCAAGAAACAGAAAGCATGACTCACCTGCAGTTGAAGTTTCTCTTGACCTTCTTGCATTTTCGGGCGCAGTGCTCCTGTGAGCGGCCGTTTCGCACCACTGGCTGCTGACGGCAGTCTGTGCAAACCAGCATATAGTTCTCAGTCTTTTCATACTTCTGTAATAATTGGCGAGTTCTTCTACAGCAACCTGCAACACACGACGACATAAGATCTGAATTTTTCCAACTTCCATTCAAGCATATCTGATTACATCTACAACAGTCAGAGTACTAGTTCTCAGAATCCAAATTGTAGTGATTGGGACCAACTTCAAGATGGTTATCAGGTCATGGGAATCAAAAGATAGACGTGGGGTAGGGTATTGGATTATGCAGTGTTGGGGCATTAACATATCTAAGTGTCCCTCTCCCTTTAAGCTATGATAAGCTAAGTTCTGTTTGCTTTGCGTGTGTGTGTGAATTAGCGCAACACTTCTTAGGAAAGGGCAACTAGAGAACCTTGAAAGTGTCAGATAGTTGCTACCAAAAGCCAAGTTAAGAGGATAACTTAGCCTTGATCTGAAAAGCAAGATATTCTTGGCCGATCAATGTGAGTGCAAAGCTCCTGTTTGGTAGTTCTGTTCCTTGAGTAACCAATAATATCATGAAAATGTCTTCTAGAATTGGTAGTATAAAAAGTGTTTAAGTGTAATTTTTCTTGGCGGAGATATACATAAAAGTTGGAAGGTTCCTCCAATTTCAAGATTGGGTTTTACAAAGCACTTGCCTGTCTGATGAATCCCTATCTTCAATACTCAGTGTTCTTGAAGTTGTTGTTCACCTTTTGATCTTTCCCGTCAGCGGTCACCAAATTGAATCAGCTTTCACCGATTTGGTTTGGCAGAGAGTTTTACGCCAGATGCCTTTCCTGACACGACCCTGTATTTATTCGTCCTGTGGCTACATATGTAGTTAGGCAGTAGCGTGAAGGGTCTTGCCCAGGGACCAATCCTAGAATAAGCTCATTGCACCTCCTGGGAAACAAACCCTAATTTCCCATGCGCCAGTCCTCTGTGAGCCGTCCAGCCGAGTGGATCAGTGTCCTAGAAGTACGAGTACATTTTATCCCCGTGGCTTTGTTCAGTCAATTAATAGCAAGAAGACCATTAGAGCCTTGAAAAAAGTCCAGTTGTAAAAGGTTTACTGTTCTTGAGTCTCTAGAAAGCTCTTTAGGCACCTCAGCCTAAAAAAACTTTTTAACCAATCACGGGTTGATTAAGTGGTATATACTTGTATCCCATTCACTCCGCTGCCAAACACTGGTGCCAACCTTTCACCAGGGTTAATGTGAGGTTCAGTGTCTTGCCAGTCTCGACAGTTTGACACATGGGCGGGCAAGATGGTAATCGAACTCACAATCTTTCTGATCAGGAGTCGACCGCCCAACCACTGCACCATGGCTGCCACAACCAACCAATGATTGTAAAAGAGAGGCGCTTTTAAACAACACATTCTAATTCCAAAGTCGTCACATTTTAAATTATGATTAAAGACCCGTCCGCATCAAAATCGATGTTTTGGGCGTCCCAAACTCGTCATCTTTTGACATGCTGGCTGCTCCAATTTGATCAGGGCTCCCCAAACTCCGGACTGCAAACCGATACTGGTACAGTTTGGAGATGCGGACCGCAACAGTATGCTAACTCTGGCCTTAATCTGGTCCTGAGTGCAGACCAGAACCTGTATCCTCAACGGGTACTGGGACCACTACCGGACGTGGTGCCGGTTTGTGGACCGGGTCATAGTTATAGTAGCTTTCGACAAAACGCCCAGAACACCTGATTTAATTGGAGACTTGAGACTTGTGGTTGTTTATGTCTTTACATCACCAAAGCCTTGTCTGAATGAGCTGAGGTCAAAGCTAGAACAAATTAGACGTTTATTAAAGCATCCTGGTAAGTTTTTTCTACAGCCGAGGATTCAACTGGGATATTTCAATATTTTCAATATTTGTATTTAGATTATGTTTATTTAAAAAAAAGGCGTGACATATTTTATTTAAATTTAAAAGTGCATTATGCTTTCTGAGGCAAACAAACATGATATGGGAGACCAATAGTCAATAGAGACCAACTTGCTTTTTTGTTACAAGTGGTTTATTTGGTAAACTGATTAGGACTGAGTTTTAATATATTTTTTTAATAAAAATGTTGAATGTTTTTATTCAGTATGTTTTCCAATGAATTGAATGGATGATACTGTATCCCTCTGTATAATATGGTGTCATCTTTCACATTATTTGTTTGCATCTATGCCATCTAGTGGACCGGGGCAAAACAACTACCTGAACAACTTGATTTAACCCATCTAATGAGCACAAAGTTACTAAAAACGATTACATAATAGCTATGGCAAATCTTTAGACTGTCCTCTTTAACATTTATTTTACTTCAGAGAAATACCTCATTTATTAAAATCCTTCATTGCCACTTTATAACCATTCATCAGAATTTAGTGTAATATCATCAACATGATCTAAGAAACACTGTTTTCTTAAGCGAAAACCTATTCCTAGGGCTGGGTGATACAGAACTGTTTGATATCATGATATAGTTTTTTTTAATATTACAGGCAGTAACAATACATATCACGATATAAATCGAATAACTTTAAACTGTATTTGTCAAATTTGAAAACTCTGTAGCTCATAAGAGAAATGGGTGTTTCCTATCATACTTTAAGTATAACAGATACACTAAAGGAAAGTTTTTTTTCAGTTTTTTTTTTTTCAGATAACTAAGCTTAAAATTAAACCAAAAGAAACATAAATAAAAACAGACCACTAAACTGCTTGAGCTGGCGAGTGCTAATTTCTGACCCTTTAAAACAAAACTTTAATTTTTTCTATCGAGAAAAAGTTAAATTGCGATATATATCGTTATATTGTTATTGTTATATCGTTACATATATATATCGCACAACTGATACTTGATAAAGTATCAAGTAAAAAGTATACGTCACTGATTCCTGCATGGTGTCCCATTTTCATAGAGATACAGAAGAAAATAATCCCATGAATCACGTTTTATAAATTTAAGAAAAAATCTTAATACAATGATAGGCCTGCCATGATTAGACGACTAATCGTCAACTATTAAAATAGTCAAAAACTAATTTAATAGTCGATTACTCGCTACTTTATATTATATGGAGTCTGAGTGTAGTAAAGTTGACAGTTATCTTGACATTCTGCTAGCTTTTTGGACTATTTTGGCATTTATTAAGGTTTTTTTTAACCTATTTCGAGTTTAGCTTATATTTCAGCTACATGCAAGCTATTTTGGCTAATTTAGTTTTTTTAGGCTTTTGGAGTTTAGCTAATATTTCAGCTGCAAGCTAGCTATTTTGGCAGATTTAGGCTTTTTTTTTTTTTTTTTAGTCTACTCTGGAGTTTACCTTATTTTTTCAGCTACATGTTAGCTGTTTTGGTTAACTTAGGCTTTTTTCAGTTTTTAAGCTAATTTGGCATTTAACTAATATTTTAGCTGGCTATCAGCCTCAGCGTTTTCAGCTATTAGCTAAAGCGTTTTTAGATATCATTTTTAGGTTTTTCAGCTATTAACTTCAGCGTTTTTAGCAAGCAATTTCAGCATCTTCAACAATCAGCAGTAGAATCGTCAGCGGCCAAATTCAGCTTACAGCATTCACACTGGCATTGTCGCAGGTAATGCTATGTATCTAGTTTTTAGTTAGTTTAAAGCTAATGATGGTTAGGATTTGTGCTTTTTATGCAGTTTGCGCATGACCCGATTAGTCGACTAATCTGGAAAAATAATTGGTGATTAGTCAACTATTAAAATAATTGTTTGTGGCAGCCCTATATAATGGTACAGGAAATAACTTTTTGGTAAAAAAAAAAAAAAAAAAAAAGTTCACCTCACTCCTTTGCAACCCCAATTGTCAACAACAAAGGTTTCCATTGGAACTTTTCTAGATTTTAACATTCTGTAGCTGCTATTATGGTCCATTCTCCCATGCAGATCTTCTCAAGAGCTGAGATGTTTTGGGGCTGTCACTGGACAACACATTCTTTCAACTCCTCAAATAGATTCTTTATTGGATTGGGGTTCATAGATTAGCTGAAATTGCTCCTTCATTGCCCAAAGCGCATTGATGTGTTTTGGATCACTGTCATGGTGGATGATCCAACTACATTTAATCCTCAAAACTCTCAAAGTCCAAAATCTCACCATAATAACCCCAAAACTCTGTCCTTTTTAAGAGAACAAGTCATTTTGTCCGCTTTAACAGAAAAGCATCCACAAAGATGGTTCCTCCCTCAGGCTTCACAACAGGTCGGCATTCTTCTCCTTCCAAACACTTTGACCAGCATTTACACCAAAGAGTTTCGTATTGGTCTTTCATCTGACCACATGAATTTCTCCCAATCCTCCTCTGGATCATCCAGATGGTTTCTGGTCTCGCTGCTTAAACTGCAATGGTTTAAGCAGCGAGACCTTTTGAGCATTCCATGACGTCGTTGTGTGTTGACCAGTTCCCCCCATGAGGCACCGAGCCGTTTTCTTACAGTTTTCTACTCCTTGAGGCGAGATCTTGCAAAAGCCTCGTTTCCACTGAGCAGTCCGGTACGGACGGATCAGTTCATTCTGGCGAGCGTTTCCACTCAGTTAAGCCTCACTCCCATTGACTGATTTGTGTACATGGTGCATGCCGCTAGCGTGTCATTGCATCATTGTAGTGGGACAAATAAAAAAGTAACAACAATCGAGGTCATCTAGCAGCTCGTTTTTTTCTTGCTTTACTTTTTGTACATAACAGGAATTCAATGTTGTTCAAAAGAAGATTTCTAAGAAGAATACCACAGTAAAAAGGAACATGGAAATGCTAGCTGTCCTCACTTTCTGCCAATCACCAGGTTGCTACAGCGCCTCCACCCCAACCGTCTCAATCCATTTCTCTATGGACCTACAACAGATGGGGGCCCTCAAGAGGCATGTGTCAGAACTGGTTAATGGATCGTTTTAACGCTCAAAATAATAGATAGAACCGAACCGTACTGGACCGCTCAGTGGAAACGAGGCTAAAGAGTCCACGGTGGAGGGAGTGATCTTGTATTTCTTCCATGTTCTAATAATTGCTCCAAAAGTAGATCTTCTCTCACCAAACTGTTAGCATATTATAGATGAATTGGTGTACAATGTTGTCATTGGTGTCCTTTGACAGCTCTTTGCTCTTGATCATGGTGGAGAGGTTTAAAGTTTGACTGTTTAAGGTTATAAACAGGTGCATTTTATGCACATAAGTTCAAACAGGTGACATTTATATAAGTAACAAGTGGAGGATAGAAGAGCTTCTTATAAAGGAAGTAACAAGTCTGTAAAGAACAGAATTCTTGCTGGTTTTTAGAACATAAATACTTATTTTCTGCGCAAATATAGAAACTAATTCTTAAAAAAATGTGATTTCCTGATACCTTTTTTTTTAAAGTGATGAGCATTTATAAACTCTTTATGAATGACAACTTGCAGAACTAGTGACAAATACTCATTAGCTCCATATGTTGTAAAGGAAAAAAGGCGGCACAACCTCAAACCAAGGCGACTGAAATATACTAAAATTGTGATGACAGCCAACAGAACATTGATGGCTGTCAACAGGCTGATATGCTGCAGTGCCTCAGCTGGTGGTTTGCTTATGAAAATCTCATATTTTACTGCTTTCACAAAGGGCCGTGTGGTATTTGTAATGCTACAGTTTCAGATTACAGCAGACAAATAAAACCGTTATCGTGATTGCTACGGAAAACCATTCTAAAAGGCCTGCATTCATTATCCTGCAAGGGTCATTAAAGACTTATTAGGAGTCCCGCAGTGTAAAGACACCAACTTTTTATTTTATGGCTTTTCAAATTCAAGCAATAAGCAGTAATTATTATTCCTGCGAAATAAAAGTGTCTGTAGTTTCTCAACAACTGGCAGATAGCTTATACTAGAAAGCATACGGGATGTGTGGGAAAAGGAATTGTGAAACTGTCAGCAGTGTAAAAGCACACATTAGGATTTATTTTTTCTTTCAATATTTATGGACTTCTATTTCTTTGAGAGATTTCTACCATTGTTAAGATGTGACATAATGCCGAAAGGGGTTCAAAAAGAGTCTGAAATCATTTTTCGAGGCCGAAATTCTCTCAAATACAAATCATTCTTTTTTTTATTGACTGGGAAAAAGTTAAGAACTCTAAGGTCAGCAGGAGCTTTGCTATGCGGGCTTTATTCTTTTAAGCCATTGTGCGTTTAGCTGCAATATTTGTGGTATTTCAAAAGAAAGAGCGACACAAATCCCAGAAATTTGTCATATTACGGAGTTACAAATGCAACACAGAAGTACTTAGGGTACTGTAAACTGTGGGGCGTTTGGAGGCTTCTCGTGGTTCAGAATGGTTTTTTGGGAGGATGTGTTATTAATGTTTTGGCTCCAATGAACCACATCTGGCACTCATCACAGTGTTGTTCCAGCCCTGATGTCTGGCCAGGCTGCTCAATTAGATTTCACTTAGTCTCTTCCTCTCCTTGCACTCAGACCCCTGCTATCTCCAAATATCTCCTAAGCATTTGGTGAACGATAAAAGGGATGAGATTTAATGAGAAGAGGCAGCGATCGTCGACGGGCCGGTCCGAGTGAAAAAGACTCTGACCTTGTGCAGAAAAATTCCACTTCCAGGTTCCCTTGAGCAAAAGAATTTAAACGTCAGCTGGATAGATTTTCATTCGTGCCTTCCAGAGTAATAATGTGTCAATAATACTTATAAAACACGATCATTTTTCAGGCTCCGCTGAGTAAACAGCGGGAAAGTAGCAGGTTAAAGGCGTGTCTCAGACATTACATCTGCATCGGAGAGCGCAACAAAAAAAATTAAATAAAAGTCCTGGAGCCAGATGTTGCACCCCCAACCTCAGCAGCCCACACACACTCACATAAACTCTACCTCTTAATCTGCTTTCACACTCACACCTATTCTACAATGTGTTTTTAACTGCCCCACCAGCACCACCTCACAGGTGGTCAGAGGTCAGCACCCCCAGAGGTTGGAATATATATGGATCCACTGACATGTCCACGAGGCGGATGAGAGCCAGGGCGACCCGTGAAGCCAACTCCATAAAGATGCTGCGAGGGGGGGGCTGGTTGGGCACCCCTTTAAGAGGTGCACCCCCCAAATATCAGAATGTCAAGCATCCCTTCAAGCAGCTGATGGGGGCAGTCATGGTCACCCCAGATGGAAAATATTAGGAAATTATATAAAAGATGAGATTGTGAGGAAAAAAGTTACTTTTTGGTGACAAAGATGATCAAATTAGATTTAAATTCTATAAAATATTAAATTTAGGGGCAATTTATGATTAATTTAATTTAGATTTAGCACAAAAAAATATTGAATATTTGCCTTATTTACATTTTTAATAATATTCTGAGAGAAATAAAGTTGTATAAATGTATTTAACAAAAAAATCTTCAAATATAAAGAATGTAAAAAAACAAATGAATTAAAAATTGGAAAAAAAAATTAAAGTGAGACCCTTTTATGCACTAAAACTCGTGCAGAAATGTAATATCCCTTAGATTAGGCTCTCATTAAGCCTTACCTGTATCCATTAAAGTCACCATAAAACACACCAAAGCCTGGTAAATCCACATGTTAGTCCTCATGGCTGGTTCAAAGACCTGGAAAAACAGGTTTAGAATCCCGAATGAACGAAGTAAAAGTCCAGAGCTCAGCAGAAGACTCGGCTGCTCTCCACTGATGCCACTTTCCCAAAAAGCCTCACACGTCCTCGATTCAACCCCTTATACTCAACTTTGAGCGGCTCTCTCCAAACAGCCGCTCTTCTCACCGCTGTCAAGCCCTACAAAATAAACGCCGCAACTTCCGGTTTCGTTTGAAAAAATAAAACCGAAGTGAAAAAAAACGGAAACGCAACCTTTACTAACCTGAAAGTTCTTTTGTTTTAGAAAGTCCTCAAACTAACCATTAGTTGTTCCAAAACTTAAAACATTGTACCAATTTGGCATAAGATTAAACTTGTGTGTAAGCAGCTTAGCTTAGCAGCAGAGTTTACTGCTAAGCTAACTAAGCTGCTTTTTGAATTTTTTTTTCAATCTGAATTTTACAAATATTTATTCTTCTGTTCTTTAACCACTTTAGAGAAACTACTTAATTAAAAACTTAACTCAGGAATGAGCTTTCCCATATAGTTACAACTATTTTAGAACTTGTTAAATAAATAAATAAATAAAAAACATTAAAACACTACAGCAGACTGATTGGTGGATCCCTTCACAGCCTATTAATGTTTATCCCTTTAAGTCCCTAAAATTCTTAGAAAATCCATCTATCCATCTATCCATCTATCCATCTATCCATCCATCCAGCCATCCAGCCTTTGTGCTGTCCAAATCTACAATTCCAAAATTGAGTGCACCAGAAATTTCCCAAAAGTCTTTGCGAAAAATTAATCAATGCTCGCTACATCAGCGAATATAGACCACAATGCATTGCAGTTGAACAATTTTTCGTTGTGAAATGTTCATGGCGATTACATTTTTACTTTGTGAAATCGGTGATGTTATGATCGGCATTTAGCAAAACGAAAGTAAAGAAGTAAATACATAACATCAGTTTTAAAAAGATCATTTAAAAATAAAAAGTTATTACTTTCATTGAAATGTAAACTTCTGTGTTTCAGAGCACACACACATGAAGTAAAGCATTTCTCCACAGCGCGACGCGGTTTGCGCCCCTCAATTCTAAGCGGTAGAGAGAAGCTGGAGGGGAAGTGGAAGAATTTGGAATTTGGCCTACCTTCTGAATTTACTGGAATTGGGACAGGCACAAGCAGGACAATGGTTTGTGCCCTGTTGAGGCTACATTAACCTTTTTCTTTATGTCTATTTGTCCATCTATTTTAGTCTATTATTTATGTATTTTTCAGTCATTTTTATGTCTTATAGTTCTTTTTGAATTACTGTCTCGTTTGGGGCTCAACATCTTGTCTATGTCTATATCTGGCCTTGTTTGTGACTGTGTGCTTAAACAAATATGGCGCCAAGGAAAAACTCATGTTGAAAGCAGTTCTACTGACGGTAAAACTGAGCAGATCTGCATTGGATTGGCTATCAGAGACTGAAGTTTCAAGCAGATC
The DNA here is from genome assembly GCA_003999625.1 of Oryzias javanicus. NCBI lineage: Eukaryota > Metazoa > Chordata > Actinopteri > Beloniformes > Adrianichthyidae > Oryzias > Oryzias javanicus. The sequence continues at coordinate 20,799,585 of CM012459.1, forward strand.
TTAAGCAGTCCCTCCTCCCTCGCTTCTCTTTTTGGCTCAGTCAAAAGGGCAGATGGGATTGTTTACATGGTGCGCCAAAGAGCTCTTGGCGTAAAAGTATTGATTGCATCCTGAGAGGATCAGCCAGTTGCAAAATATCTTATGCAGAACCGAAGAAACAGCGCACACGTAATGTAATGACAAAACAAGCAGAAAGCAGCTCAGTGAAAGGTTACTGAAGGACATTCGTGAAGCCCCAACAGATGCTGACCGAGACTCTTGCCAGCTGATGAGTTACGCACTTTCTGATTGAACATCAATCAATCAAACAATCTGGCTTCAAGGTCGTGCATAACACACACTCAACACCAAGCTTTTCTTCAAAAGCCGAAACTTGACCAAGAGGCTTTGGGGAGCGTCGACGGAAAACTCCTCTCAGGTGTCTTCGGTGATGCTCAGCAGGGTTCGCGTCTCAACGAGCCAAAGCTTACACGGCGTTTCCCTGAAACCCCTCCCATATTTTTTCGTTACTGTTTTTTGCGGTTTCATTTGGCAGTAAATCTCAACGGGAGATCCTACAAACTTTGGAGTGGAATCTAACTCTGTTTTTTACTGCGCGGCTTCACCCTGCCGTGGTCAAGTCTCAAAGGTCTTGTTGCGTCGAGGCTTCGCCACAGCATGACACTGCTGTCGCTGCGTTTGATGGTGAGAAGGCTCTTCGGAATGATCGTCGTTCCCTCAAACATTAGTTAAAACTCATGTAAAAAAAAGTTTCACTTTACGTTAATGTCAGAGTATTGGATAGGAATCTCTATTATATATGCCTCTGGTATCAATGTACTTAATAAAAACATGACTGGATGATAAGGTAGATATTTATTATTATTATTATAAAGAGGATAAGCCGTTCTCATGAAAGTTCAGTCTAAAAAAACGGCTCCAAGGGATTTTGGGAATATTTGTCCTTCTGTTCAAACATTATTCAAAGGATAAAAAGATTTGCAATAAAAAAAAAAATGTATTTTTTATGGCATATCCAAACAATATATTCTAGAGTGACCTTATTTCTCCGCTATTTAAAGGAATAATTGGACACAGTGAACCACAACTTAACAGTACTTTTCCAAATGTTAACAGGAGTTATGTTTTTGGAGTTTAAGAGTATCGTAAAGGTGCGATAAGGTCACAAAAAAAGACAGCTCCGCGTATTGCAGGCTTGGCAACACATGAAGAAGTGTGTGTGTTTTTAGACGAGGCAGCTGGAAGTGATCCTACTTAGGTACTGAAGAACAAGACTTTTTGCTGCGCTCTAACCCGTATTTGAAAGGAAATCCACACTTCAGCCGTTAACGGGCGGGGGGGACTTAAAGGCCTCCAGAGAGACCAGCGGGGGGAGAGAAACGGTTTGAGGTATACGCCAGACGCCCGGCCCTCCCTCATTAAGACGCGTGCAGGTCATTTCTGTTTCGGCTCTGGTCTCTTTGGTTTGCACGTGTGTGTTTGCGTCCTCCGGCAGGTGTAGGGGTGTGCTCGGAGCCCTGGCAGCAGGCGCATAGCTGCGCTGTTCACCGTACACACATCACACTCGCAACGTCAATCAGTGTCAGGGCATAGAAGAAATCCAGACTCTCTGAAAGTTAATTTTTGTAGCTTTGTACTTCTTCTCTCGCTCTCTCTGTCTCATTGCTTCACAAGCTTTGGGTAAATAAGTTAACTTTGACAGCTGATTATTCATCTAGGGGGAGTGTTTTTTTTTTTTTTTCTTTTCAAAAATAGAGCAAAGCGACGGGACTATTAACTTCCACGACTTATTTTTTTTATCACTTCAGAGCTGCTGCTGAGGCCTCCAAAACGCCAGTCATTCTGCTGTATTGTTAATAAGATCATGGAAAGTTCGATAGCCGCATGGCGTCCGAGACTGACGGAACTGTGTTATCTAAATACTATCCTAAGATGCAATCAGTGTTAAGTGACTTCTATGTCCTGCCTATTGAAATCATTAAGGTATATTTCTTAGAAAGGACTTAAGAGACAATTATTTTTATAAAAATCTGACAGCAAAGTAATTCCCAGATGGTTCCCATCTAACTTAAAGCGATCTCCAGAGATAACTGTGATAGCTGCAAAAATATAGACTCAACTTTTATTCAGGACTGAAAAGACTTGGACTAAAGTTGAATTTTCTTCATTTTCTTTTTAAATTATGTCAGAATATTTCCACTCTCTGGAATAACAAAAGCTCTCCTCACGTTTCAGTTTTTGACATCTTTTCATTTGAGTGTGCAAAGCATCAAAAAGGGTGCTTGAATCTTGATGTCTTATAAAAGTTTAAAGTTTTGCAAATTTCTTGCAAATTCCTGTTTTTATTAAGTCTTGCATCAGTTGTCAATGGGCTGCTTCAGTTCCAGTGTTAAATTAAAAGGAACACATGTATTTTATTTTCCTTTAAAAAAAACAGAAAAAAAAATTTATACATTTTCGTAATTAGCTAAATCCATTTTGGAGTCACTGTGCTGCTGGAGCTTGACCCGGTGACCAGAAAGGAGGCCAATCTGTCGCAGGGCACCCGATCATACACACCTACGGACATATATATATATATATATACATATACATATATATACATATACATATATATACATATACATATATATATATATATATATATATACATATATATACATATATATATACATATATATACATATACACATATATATACATATATATATACATATATATACATATATATATACATATATACATATACACATATATATACATATATATATACATATATATACATATACATATATATATATATATATATACATATATATACATATATATATATACATATATATATATATATATATATATATATATATATATATATAAGGGAATTTATAATGTGATTGTTAATATCATACAGTGTTAGATGGTTTCTCATTCAGAGATGCTCCAACAATTGTTCTGCCTCTTTAGAAGACATTTTAGTTTGGCCACTAGGAGGCGATCATGCTATAGCATTACACCTTCTTTCAGAAGAAGAAGAAGAAAGTATGAGCAAGAAACATTGTTTTATACCACAAATGGTTATTTAAAAAATATTTCCTTGAAAAAAGTTTTGAAATTCATGCCTGTGAGTTTCTAAAGATGTTAATTTAGTCAGAAATGTATAAAAAGGTCAACTGAGCGTTAGCATTAGCCATTCTATAGGAAATTCAATTATAAGTTAGCATCAAGCTAGCGGACTTCAGCATTATTTGTTATCTTGATCCCAACTTTTATGCATTGATTATTGATCTATTAAGCTTAGATCGATTATTCTTAGTTCTACTTAACAATTAACCTATGAAGCATGTTTTTTGGCTTTGTGGGAAGAAAGTCAGAGAGAAAAAAATCCATGCATACACAGGGAGAACATACAAACCCGAAGCAGAAAGGTCCCAGTCAGGATCTGACGCAGGGCCCTCATAGTGCCAATCAATGAACTGCAAATAGCATTTACTTACACTGTAAACCCTGACTTTAGCTGTAATAACAATTTTGAGTAATCATTCATTATAATTTTTAGTTTGGTGTCATTACTTAAATAAATTTGTTGTTTGACACATTAAAGATTAGTTTTAAGTGTTACTAATTATACTATGTAGAGATTACTACTGTTCTTTAGTTCCTGCAAGAGTGGGCGGAGCTTATATCAAAACTGTGTTTGATGGAAACTGGCTCTAATGCTGCCCTTTATTAATTAGCAACGTCTTGGTCCTCCTCCTTACAATTCTTTCATCAGCATCAGAATTTGCTTTAAGCTGAGTTTCTCATTGTAAAATTTTATATATTTATTGTTCATAAAAGTTGCTTTTAAATCCTATTTTTTCCCCAGAGTTTGAAAGCGCTGGTTGTTAGCCAAAAATTGGCTATAAGTAAGCATTCTTTTTTTGTTTTTCTTGATGATCAAAAATGTGAACATGTTTTCTCCTTTGGGATTTTAAGAAAATGTTGTTGTAGTGACCAACCCATTCCCAACTATCGTCCATCATCATTGTCCAAATCATTTCTGTTTTCATAGGACATTCTCTGCACTCAGTTTTAAAAAGTTTCGTACAGGTTTTTTAATGTATTAAAATAGTATAGGTTCGTAAGGACTTTGCCACTAAAAGTGAAGAAGCAGATAGTTAATCAATGATCAAAATTAAGGATTTTACTGTCTTCTGCAAACATGATTCTATCAGTACATGGATAGCTTAGTTGGTTAAGTACAGGACTAGCATGCAAGAACCCAGGGTTCAATTCCCACTTGAGAAATGTTACTTTTTGAAAACATAATGTACTTATGATTATAAGTTATGACTACATATTTCATTAAGTAAACTTTACTAGCATCATTTCCTTTTGACAAATGTATTAACGTACTGTTTTAAGTTAATTGAACTAAACTTGTCTAGTTTTGGATCTATGTAAAAACTTAAGAAATTTAAGGCAATCTGTTTCAACGCACCGTTTTAGTAAACTCAACTAGTCCGGGCTAAGAGTGTATGTACCACTTTCTACCTTCTTTGAAGGCCCAAAGCGCTTTACAGTCACTGTTTCTTTTCAACCATGCACACACACAGCTCTGCTACTTTACATTGGCACCGACCTTTCACCATCAGGAGCAATGTAGGGTTCAGTGTGTCGCCCAAGGACACTTTGACACATGGTGGAAACTGAACCGGCAATCTTCCAATAAGAAGTTAAACACTCAGTTTGTTTAGAAAAACTTTTCTCTTCCAGCTTTTGTTGTCAGGATACGTGCTGAACCAGACTACATATCAACATAAATAATTCAAAAATACTGTATGCTTTGGCTTTAGTAGTTTGGATTTTACCAAGGCTCATAATGGAATACTCCTCTTCTCCAAAAGATGCACTCCTAAAAAATTCTGTTGGGTAGCCCCACATTATGACGGCGCCACCTCCATGCCTCAAAGTTAGCTTGCTACTTCCGTTTTTACAAAGGACGGTAATGAGAGATTAGACTGTAGCTTCACTCACTCTTTACACATTTATCTAACACACTTACTGGCCACTCCAAGAGGTGTGGACAGAGGGGGTGAACGAGGAGGAAAACTCAAAGAAATGCTTTGCGTTCATCATCAGGTGGACGCGGGGAGGAAAGGAGCTTGTCGAGTCCGTCTCCTCCTACGACCCAAACATGTCAGCACAATTGGCAAAACGTAGCCTCATTTGACTCATTTTTTGACCCGATCCGCGCAGCTCTCTGCCAACACGTGTGTTTTCCAGTTGATGTGCTTATCCAGCTGGCTATGTTGAGTCTCTGGTTACTCACATTATGAGCACTTTGGAGACTGCGGTTCAAAGGGCTAAAATCACATTTGTCAAGCAATCAGCATATGACATCGCAGCGTGTCCCCGTGGAGTTTGTATATGGACTCTCTTTGATCAAATGCATACTAAGGGTGCCAAATATTTGGATCTGCATTTCTGTTAGACAGTTTTTGCCATGAGAACATCACCCAGATCTTTTCTTTTCTTTTTTAATGTGGATTATTCTTACAGTGGATTTTATAATGAACTGAGCTTCAGGTGTGCACGCAATGACCATTTTGTTTCCTTTAATGACTTTACACCTCCACTGTCCAACAAACATGCCTCATGCCCTTGTTTTCCTCCATTCCTGCACATGAAGGAGGCTAATCACCAGTCCGATCTCCCCCTTTTGACCTCCGACCCGTCCAACACTAGAATAACAACCTCCATACCAGCCCCCCAACCCCTCAACGCTTTCCCCCCAATTAGAAGGGTGCTTTTCCCCTCGCAGATGACAGATGGTCAGGGGGGTCAGGGTCTAGATGTGTTTCTCCGTACGGAGGACGAAACAGGAGGATGTCCCGGCCTCGGGGAGTGACAATGCAAAAGCTGGAAAGCGTGCTGACATAGACAAATGGCCGCCTGATCGCCGGGCACGAGAGCACAAGAGAGGGGAGTTTTTAAAAAAAAAAAAAAAAAAAGGTCCAGCAGATGGAAAAGTCCAACCTGCTGGATGGATTAAGGCAGAGAGATTCAACAGGAGAATACTTAAAAGTGAAAGATGAAAGGAAGTGAGCGAAAACCTCCAAAGGCGACGGGGAGAAGACAACAGCTGTGGAAAGACAGACAGATTTCGAAGCGCACGGGGAGGAGGAGGTCAGACACCGAGATAACATGTAAATTGAGGGATTAAATGATCAAAGACAAACAAATGAAGCAGATAGCAGAGAGGAAGAAGACAGATAAGGGCAGTGCCGAAACGCTGCAGCGAGCCCCTTTTCTTGCGCTGCAATAAAAGCAGAGCTGCAATCCAATGAATCAAGGCGTTGGGGGCTTTCCTCTCCCTCTGTTGTGTGTTATGTCCAGTGCTAATGGGCAGCAGATGTGGAGGTATTTCACAAGTGTGGCTTTGGAAAACATTCCCGCACATAAATCCAATTAGGTCGGACTCTGAACACAAGTTAGCTGGTGAGCCGGTCCAAGCAGGCGACCGCCTGGACACTCGACAGTCGCAGTTGACTCAAATAATCGAATTGATCAGTTAGAGGGAGATGTAGACTTCACAGTTTAAGTATTGGAATTGGAATAACACAGGTTTTGTCTGGTTGCAAAGCTGCAGTGATTGATAAACTCTGACAGCTTGATGTTTCGCTTCAAGCGTTTTTCTTTGTCCTAACAGCCAAAAAAATATATAAGCTAAACCACAGTGGAGAGAGGAGCTCCCACGAGAAATGGACACAGATTACACCTAATAGATTTAAAAAGGAAAAAAAAAACAAAAACTGGACAGATGGACTCGGTGCCCGGCCAAAAAAGCTCCAATTCTCCTGACTGGCTGCACAGGGACGAAACAGAGTAAACGGAATAACCAAGCATGAAGAGTACATCAAGGAAACAATCTCAAGGCAGCACAACTTCAGTACGATCCCGCGGGACTCCTCTGACTAAACAGTCAGCTGCAATATATTTTCCTGATGGTACAAAGGGTTTGCGCAGACACCTACATGGGAGTTTTGGAAAGAGACAGATCGTAAGACTAGACAACCATGCAGTTTATTTTCTGTATTGCTACATTTCAAAATGAAGCAGTCTCTTTGGCATCTTTAATTGTAAAAAGTTCACGTGTCAAATGAGATTGTTTTCTTGTTTTAAAGTTGAAGGGACATTATTTGCTGCTGGTCAATTCCTAATGCCAGGTTGCAGACATTTTCTATTATATTTTTGCCTAAAAAATGCTAAGGTTTTACAAATTTACATGCAAATATTTTAATAAAGTCCCATCTTCCCATTCAAAAAATGCACAATATTTTTTTGGCAATTAAGTATTTATTAATTAATTTAGTTTTTAAATTTTACAATAATTGAATTACACCTGTGTCTATATGTTTCTGTATATAACAGTTGTAACTTCTCTTACTTTTGACAACAGCGCGCATACCGGTAAGTTCCTTTCAAAATAAAACCCACTATAGGTCAAAAAAGGTCCTCCTGCTGCAGCAGCTTTACTTACATAAAAAATGCGAGACAGTAAAGTATGATATTTTTTTATCAATAGAATTTCGGTGGGCTTTTTTCTTTCCTTTCTGAAAAATAAACATTTTAGGAGAATCTATTAAAAAACAAAAACAAAAAAAAGCTCAAAATATTTAGAACAACCTGAGGATTTTATTGAAAACACACAACTCTAAATAATTTGTAATAATTTAAAACCACGTTTGTTCAAAACTTTGATAACTTTATAATAATTGCCAAAATAAAATAAAGTTTTAGAGACTTTTATTTGACTAACTTTAAATTAAAGACACAAATTTAAAGACTTTTTCTACAGATTTTTTTTTTATTGTTACATTTTTTTTTTTTTTTTGCTTAGATTCTTTACATCTTCAAATCTAAACATAAGTGACAAAACTTAACTAACTAATCTCTTATTTAATTAATTTTAGCATTTTCCATTAAAGCTAAAGACTCACAATAAAGAGATAAAGGAGCCACATGTGGTTCCGGAGCCACAGGTTGCAGACCCCTGGTCTAGATGAATGAAGGAGGGAGGTATAATCTGTATCAGCGGAGGAGGAGAAGCACTTTTCTTCACACGGCTGAAGTTTACATTTAAATGTAATTAATGATTTTATTTGTTTGAGCATGACCTTTTTAAAGCTATAAATCCAATGTTTTTATGTATTTCCGAGCTAGCGTAGCCGACCGACGACTGTTGATGATGTCACCGAGTGAGAGAAACGTCCACATTTGAAGACATTATTTTCCATAACTCTACCTTTGGAGAGCTAAATGTAGGGGTAGGGAAGAATTCAGATTTGGCCTAAGTCTGTTATTTGGACTCTATGCTCAACATGCATGGCCATTTAACTGGTATTGAAAGTTAAACCAGTTGAACTTTGACCAATGAGGGACTTGGATTTTTTTAGTGACGTAGAGCTAGCGTCGTTTTCAATTCTCAGTAGTGCTAGTATCGGGGGGCAGCAGTCCAGTGTGAACACTGTATGCTAAAAGCACGTTCAAGAAGCAGTGTTCAACAAGTTTTTCAACATGCGTCGCATGCCTCGTGCGTACATAGCATTATTGTAAATGCGCTAACAACGCTAACGCTTTTGTTGTGGCTAGCATGTCGCATTTCACAGACAAGTTTTAGGCTTGCAACCCAAATCCCTAACTACTGAAAAACTATACAGTGCAGGACTATCTTGCCCTGGATTTTACAAGAAATTCGGACAACATGCTTTCTATTATCTATTTTTTATTTTTTGAACGCCGAATATGACGCTAGCAGTTTCACAAAATGATAATCTAATCAATACGAACATTTTACATCTTTTATGACTCCACTGTGTTCTGATGATGGAAATTTGGGTAGCATTTTACACAAAAAATTACATTAAAACGCTTTTTTTCCCAAATATAATGCATTCCCTAATGTAGTGACCATCGATGCACGCTGGTTTTTTGCGAAGACTTTCTAGAGCACTCGATTTTGAAATTGTAGATCCGGACAGCACTACAAAATGGCAAAATCACTATATAGTGAGTAGTGAAGGAATTTGGACACAGGCCTAGAGTTCCTGTGAATGTAGTTATCTCTGAATCTTTTGTTTCACATTAATGCAAATTATACATGAAATAAGTTTCTTAAAAGATCATTGACGGTGCGCCAATATGGTATTGAACCAATACATACAAGTCTGTCATAAACTTTTGAGGAAAAGATTTAAAATGCACTTTTAGAAGCAACAGAAAGCTCAGTTCAGATGACCCGGAAGCTAATGTCACCTTAGCAGTATCAGCACTATGTGTGACCTGACCTGGAGTCAGCGTTCTGCATTGACTGCGACTGGATCATGAGCCATTGTTCGTAGGGGACTGCTTGCTTGGTCGTCTGGCACCTCATTCACTGCTAACTGGCTCCACGTGTGTGAAAATGACAGATCCATTACAAGAGCGTTCTGCACACCCAGTACACACACCGCATGTGTAAATGCACACCTCGCCACACGCCACAGACAGACACACGTGCTCGCACAAACACTCACTAATCCCCCGCCTTTAGTGGCACAGCAGGAGTGCGGTGGTCTTGTACGGCTTTATTAACTCGGGTGGGACAGGGATTGGGGGAGAGGCTGGAATGGGACGTGTGGGGAGTCCCACCAGGTGCTAATAGATTTCCTGCAGCTTTGAAACGTTTACTTGCACTGGTCCCCTGGAACAGAGGCGGGTTTCATCTGCGGCAAATTACCCGGACCGAGGTTTGACCTCACTTCAACACACACGCACAACTCCACAACACACTTCAGACTTACCAACCTGCATGCACTTATGTCAGACTTACATGCACCCTTAACAAACTCAAGGAAACCTTCAACAGTTTCATCTTGAATAAACTCCAGCGTGCCTGGACTGGTTGGAATAGTTGAGACATATTTATAAAAGATGTACTTTCTGCAAACTTGGATAACTTCAAATTTAACAGGAACTCTTTGACCTAAACGAGCAAGTTCTACCTGAAGTGCAATTGTCAGGTGTTTTGATTGATTGTAGACAAAACAGAGTTTTAAGGAAAGAAATGATGCAATATCACACCAGGAAGTTCCTCAGAGTTTTTTGTAAAAGGAAGAAAAAAAATAAAATTCTTGTAAGCGATCTCGATTGGAATCTCATGAGTCAAATTGAAAGTCGGGATTAAAGATTGAGTTACTAACAGTGACCAAACTTGAAACTTTAGAGATTATTTGCATGGTGCCTAAAATATTAAAAGGTTCCCATCAGTTTTGTTAGTTGTCACGCACCTTGGGGAGTGAAATTTGTTCTCCGCATTTGACCCCTCCCCTAGGGGAGTGGTGAGCTGCAGACACAGCCGCTCGGGAATCATTTGGTGGTTAAACCCCCAAATCCAACCCCCTTAATGCTGAATGTCAAGCAGGAAGACATCGGGTCCCATTTTAGAGTCTTTGTTATAACTCGGCCTGGATTTGAACTTCCCCTCTCAGGGCGGAGACTCTATCACAGGGGTCCCCAAACTATGGCTCGCCTCCATATTTGGCCTGAACAATATCAGAGACCCATGATTTTTATTTTTTAGTCTGGCCACATGATTGAGACAAACAGAATGTGACTTTTTATTGCTGCTTTCTGTAGTCTGTGTAGTCTGATACATGCATCTATAATTGAGATCAGATATTTGTTCTCATTCTATAAACTGGACTTATTTTGTATGAAGTTTTAAACTTTCAGAGTCTAAAGTCCCCCTGCGACTATTTTAAATAAAAAAAAAAAATGTTCCCAGTAGTGTTTTAGTTATGATTATGGAGTTTCTAACCAAAATCCCGCAACCTAAATGTCATTAAAAGCCATTTTTCATGTTGATCTGAAGCTTTTGTTTGAAAATCTCCTCTAAGGGGGCGTGGCTTTTGGAACCGAACATCCTCCAAAATCCTGATTCTTTCTCCTTCCAGTTCACCAAAGACTCTAATTCTCCAATGTTTATTGACGTTGTTCTGACTAATACATTCAGTCCATTGGTTTCTCAGAGCAGTCTTTGGGAAAATCATGAAAGCCAACATCAAAAATGGTCTTTCATTGATTTAAAATCCTCTACAACTGTTATCAAATGAGTCACTGTTCACATTTACACAAAAATCCAGTGACGGCTGATTTGACCATGGAAATGTGAACGATGGCTCATTTGACTGCAGTCAATGTGAAGATACCATCTTCTCTTCTCCAGAACCTGAACTAGACACGCTAGCCGGACCAGATGAGGGTTTCGTGAACGTGTAGCAGAGCTGTTGTGATGTAAAGAAGGCTCATTCATTCAAACAGAGATTCTCTGTGACAGTTTGATTGACAGCAATTTAAAAGGAGAAATACTCAGAAACGCAAAAACAAAATGATTTCTTATTACATTTGTTCTCTTTCATAAGATAAATGCCACACATATATGTTAAAAACTCAAAACACATGATTTTCATCTGAGGAGGATTTTAAACAATAGAGAAAAGTGTGTAAAAGTTCAAGTGTGTAGCAATGAGTTTTACATTTGTGGTTCAATTCCCAGATTTCACCTTCACGAGCCACTTTTAGAACGGAACTCCAGCAAAAAACAAAGGAACACTCGAAGGAAGACTTTTTTGTCAGACTTTTTCATTTTCTAAGTTTTTTCTATGATGATCTCAGAAAGGTTTATTAATAATTGTTCATTTGTGACTTTCTAGAAAACCAGAAATGCTTACGTTTAGACACACCCTGCCATTTTTACTTGTTAGCCTACGAACTGACCCTGGCGCCACATCAGAGAAGAAAACAGTTATGTGGCCCTCACAAGGAACAGTTTGGGGACCCCTGCTCTACCACAGGGCCACTAAGCTTTTAACAACACAAAAATATGGTGCTTTCAGGAGACTCACCAAGCTTCTGACACTAGTAAATGTGGCCTGAATCTGATTTATTTATTTTTTTGTGCCACTGTTTTCTGCTGTTATTGTTGGTGGAATAAATACTATCATTAGTTCCCAGAAGAGTTCACAGCTGGCTTGTCATCGCAATTGTTTTTTCTAAAGTTACACAAAAAAAACATGTAGTTATTGCAGTTGAGTGTGTTAGATCCATTTGACACCCCATCCTTGATTCTCCAATCACGCTTTTGTTAGCATAGCTAGCTTGAATGAATGAATGAATGAATGAATGAATGAATGAATGAATGAATGAATGAATGAAATGGTTTATTTCAAGCAATCAGGTTATAATACATGGAATAACATCACATAATAAATCACAAATAGATCGCTTGAAAGGGGGTGGAAGGAAGCGAACTTATATAATCCCACCCCGACTCGACCAGTACCATTTTCTCTACATGAATAATCAATATCCGGTTCAGGACTTAAAATCAAATATCAATATAGTTTCAGGTTATAAAAGATCAATAATATCAGTGATGTAATAGAATTTCAAAAACATCCATAGACAAATCATTTATAATATTCATCAACAGTAATCTAAACATTCTCATTAAAGATTCAAAAAATATCAGTAGTAATCAACTTCATTTGTTACTGCAGGAAAATATATCAAAATATTCTTATATTAAAAAAGACAATTTGAGCAGATTGCATTTATCAAAGAACGATTATTATTATGAAAAAGTGCTAAGTAAAAATCATGATTTATTAATGGAAACTTCAAAATATTCTCATTAAAAGACAGTTTGAGCAGATAGTATTCAGACCAGAGCTACATCTTTGTTTAGGAAAGGTTTAAGGCCACGTAAACCATCTCTTCATTGTTTTGACTGAGAGACTGTGAAGGTCTTCTTTCAAGGGAATTGTGCTCGAGTTCTTCAGAATTGGGTCAGAGTTCGTATTCAACGGTTCCGACAGTTTGATGAGTCCACAATTCACATTTTACTTGAATTCGAGGTTCAAACATGCGTAATCCCACAGTTCTCAAAGTCTTTCATGGATCTTATTTCCAGAGGCTTCGTCAGGTCCGGTGGTCCGAGTGGTTTGATAAAGATTCTGGCGTTCATAATCCACGTGGACTGGATCTGTCGTTTGGATCGTAAGATCCTCGCGTGCTTTGCCAGATCAGCGTTATATTTGCATAAATGCTCGTTAAGGTACACTTTAGTATCCTTAAGTTGTTTACGTTGTTTCATCAGGGCAGTCTTATGCTTTCGATTCACGAACCTGATCAGGATCGCTGGTTTATCCGTGGTCTTTCTCCGGGGAAGCGGATGGCAGACTTCGACCGTGTCCAGGTCCAAGGAGATTCCTTTAGACATTAAAAACATTTGAACTTGATCCTCCACGGTCGCATCAGTAGCTCTGTTTGCATCCATGCTAGCGCCGGTAGCACCAGGCCGCGCCCTGGGCTGTAGTTGGAGTCCCGTGAGAATCACATTATTCATCCGTGCTTGTTGGTCCAAGTCATGCATCCTTCTTTCCATCAGATCTTGGCGATTGTCTTGTTGTTCGTTGCGTGCCTTTTCTTGGCGGAATTCTTCCACAAGATGCAGCAGCGGTGTTAGTTTAGCCTCCAGCTGGAGCACAGCTGTTAGCCTAGCTTCCTGTAGCAAAGCAGGAGCTAGCTGGGCTTGGATGTTAGCCATTGCGGTCTTCAGCTCAGCCAGATCGGCTTCAAAATTTTTCTTCGGTGCTGATCAGCTCTCCTCGTTGTGGTAGCTGTGTTGCAGCAGCCCGGTGGTCAAAGTCGCTTGCAGACGACTTTAAAAGACTTGAAAAGCCCGAAAGTTACGGAGAGCTGGAGGCACACGTCTGCTCGTGATGAACCGGAACCGGAAAAAAAAAGTGTTTTCAGCTCAATAGTTGTGCATTCTTCTAGAAATATTTGGACTTTTGTGAAATGATTCCACACACGCTGACTTCCAGCCAACTTTCTGATATTCCCAGTTATAGAGGCTCCAGACTTACAGTTTATATGTTTATAATCTCATCTGACATAGGTGTGTTTACGTTCCCCGTCCAACTGGAATGTGAAAGTCTGCAAATGAGTCGGGGAGGTGGCGAGAAAAATGTTTTTATTAATAATTATGAAGGGTTTATGAGTTTGTTTACCTGTTGTTTAGACACCGTGTGAGGTGTGTGGGCTTTTAAGGGAACACGTGCATTTGTGAGGCGCAGCTGTAGGGGGATTTAGTCACAGTGGATGAAGCCTGGCGTGTCAGTGGATCTTTAAGAGAATTACCTCTCTGTACCAGACCTTCACGCTGTGTTATTACACATGTTTAAATTGCTGACTTGCAGTCGTGATCAGACACCTTAAGCTTGCCGAGGAGGATATAAGTCACACTAGAGTCGGCCTTGGCGCATGTTATATAACTGAGTCGTGGTCTGTGAGTCCGTCTGGTGTAGCTGTAGCTCCGCCGCCACCCAAAAAAAGTCTAGCCAAGTGACTCATTGTTTGACTCGACATGCTTGTCGGACATCCAATAGATGATCAGTCAAACAATATTCACCACGGGGGAGATGTGTGATTGATTCATCCTGCATCACTGCTATATTCACAAATGACTGTAACAAAAGAATAAATTACCATTCTTCTTCTAGAATTCTAAATAGCTGAACTAGTAAAAATACTACTAGTTTTTTTTCAATAGAAGGCTAGAACTCTTCGACTTGTTTCACGCTCCAACGTTTTGACAGCCCGTTTCTTCTTCACCTCCCGTCTGTCTGCAGATCTTTGAGAGAGCTCCTGTTTTCTCTCCTGCTCTGCTGTCTTTTTCTCCTGATAAGAACCACTCATGTTTCCTGTCCAGCACAGCCTGATACACGTTTCGTCAATGTATGATTCACAACCCCACGTCGAGTCTGCAGGTTCTGTCCAGGCTTTTTTTTTTTGTTGTCTCCTCTGGTGCTTCACTTTCACCGTGCCCTAAGAAAAAAAAAAAAAAAAAAACACGAGAGGAACACGAAAAGCCAGACTGCAACAATTACAACAAACTGAGTACACTAATGACCCGCAGATGAGTCACAAAACAACACAACTCCCAACAGAGATCCAAAGCCTTGTAGATGGAAAGTGCAGGTGGAGGTGATTTGGCATGTTGTCTGTTTTGGGAATATGAGAACGAGGCTTTAAATTTGAGAAGCCAACTGTGCAAAAACATTGCTGCCTGTCAAAAACAAGTATTTTCAATCGAAAGGTCACTCGCTGATCACAAAAACTGGTCCCACACACGGCAATAAAAGCACTATCAAATAGAAAGCTGAATGGAAATGTTGTTTTCTGTTTGATTAAGCAGAGAATGCTACGTAAATGTCAGCCTTCTGTTTATTTCCAGCTGCTATGGTTCCCAGATAAGGTCGTTCAGTTCAAATAACTGCTCTTTTGAGGTGTAAAGCCATGTTCAGATTGACCTCTACGCACGTTCCAAGAAAAAGTAGATGTAAATGTGTGTATATTCTCATTTTGGGCTTCTGCATTCAAGCTAGCATGTTCAAGTGCAACTATGCAAGTTTCTGCAACAATTTTAAAACTTTAACCAATAAAAGTCTCAAATTTGGTAAACTTCTGTGCTTCAGATCACACCAAGTAGTGTGTTTCTCCACCACGCCAGAGATCGTCCTACCCTATGGAGTGTCAACGTAGGGTAGTAACTTTCAAAAAACCACTACAACTTCAAATGCCCCTAAAACTGAAGCAACAGTGAGGTGCCCTAGGGTTAGGGACTAGAGTTGCGAAAGATACAGCCTGGAGCAAAATTCATGAGATTTGAACCTCGTCAACATTTTGTACCAAGTCTCTTCTTATTGTAGGTGGTGGACATGTGCAAGTAAACGGTAGAAAAAGAAAAACATAAGAAAGAAGTCCCTCTCTGCTTGTCCTATGTGAAGACCATGGGCGTTTATGAATGTTCGTCACATGCATGATATGGACACAGCGTAATACTCTAACCAAGTATCAACGGGTAAACGTTGTGGTTCACCTTTGGCTTAAGGTTTCGCCACAGCGAACCGTTTTCAGCAGCAGCGTGAAGGGTCTTGCCCGAGGACCCTTACTGGATTGAACTCATTTCACGCCCTGGGAAACAAACCCAGGTTTCCTGTATGCAAGTCCTATATGTCCCGCCTACTGAGTCATCCAGCTGCACTATAAGAACCAAACAAGAAAAACCAAACCAAAAAAAATTGGCTTGTTTTTGACCATCTTAAATTTATGTGTCTTTTAAATGCACATGTCATATTTACAATTGATCTTTTTGGTCTGTTGATTGTCCATCAACACTCACTGCTGAAAACTGCCCCAAGGTTCACTTGCAAGCCAACCAAGACCCTATTATTCCAGTGGTATTCCAATGTTTCTTTGTTGGATCTGCTCTAGAGTTTAGGTTGGCCTTCAAATCTGCCCAACCAAAGTGGGTGATCCAGAGAAACAAGCCAAATGAAGCCCTGGAATGGATGGCCCCTAATCCCCTAATCCAACCTTTAATCCTTATTGCTAACAAGGGAGACATTTGGTCATGGTGCCACTTTGACATGACCCAATGTCTTAGAAATGAAAAAGGATCTCCTGTGGTCAAGTGGACACTTCACAGTAGGTCATTGAGCTGGTTTAATTGTCAATTGAAAAGCCATCTGACTCTTAAGGTAACTGACAGGCTCAAGAGTCCCAACCACTGATAACGACTGCAGCTATTGCTTCCTGTTCCTTATAGTGCATACTCTTGTGAAGTTGGCATTTAGGGTGGAACAAGATGACTTACATGGAAATTTAAGATTCCAGTAACTTAAGACTGCTAAAACAAAAACTTGTTAGAGGCCAAAGATGAACGAGCAGCAGCTAAAATGTCGACTAAAATACATTTATCCTTGAATATCTCAGTTAAATGGAAGGAGGATGACTCTGATGGCTGGGTGCCTCCGATCTAGATCAGAGTCTATGCCAGTTCTCATCCCGGATAAAATACAGGGTTGTGACAGGAATAGTTTTTACCTTCACCTCTTGATGGGATGTGCCCAAAGGTGAACAATAACACCTTAAATATCTCAGTCCAAGAGAGAGGAGTAAGGATGGCTCGCATTCTCGTCAAAACTTCAGGTAAAGGTAGTTTAGGATTGTCAAGACAGTTAATAGAAAAGCACATGATGAACTGAATATTGTCTTGATAAAACACACGTATCCGTAAGTAAAAGAATCTTGCAACAGCATGTGGGAGTCATTGAGAACAGAAAGCAAAACCAATGAATGGAAGTATATTGTGTCGGTTTAAACAACACAGCATCAGATACTGTTCACGGATTACAAAAACATGCCGAACTTTAACTGTAACCTCCATCGCTGTAATCTAATATCTAGAAAAAAAAACAGAAGTATGTGAAGAGTTGGATGCAGTTGAGAGTTGACCCTGAGGGAATAGACCTTCTGAATGAGAGGGCAATGAAAGGAGGGGGAAAAAACTTCTTTGAGGAAGAGCAAACTATGCTAAACATATCAATCTGAGCTTCCTTTAAACTCGTTTCCCAAGAGTCTTGCAAGTATCACAAAGTGTTTGTGGCAGCAGTTATGATTGGGTGTTGAATGATTGCCAAAGAAAATGCCTGCACGAGGTGTGTGAATTCTGAGGAGGTGATGGTTTGAGGTGGTAACGGATGTCTCACAACAGCTCCAAGTCAAACCTTGAGAAATTACATGAGATAAATCAAGAAAAAATGTATAAGCAAAATGAAACTACAGCTAAATTCAATATGCAACTGAGAATGTCCCTCCTGGGTTCTTCCGTGGGACAGTAGTAGTAGTCAGGTGGGATTGCCTGTGGGCACAAAAGGAAGTTTCGTTTGGGGCGACATGTTCCTCTGTAACACAAAACCCTGCAAGATTGCTTCATGGAAAAAGGAAGGGGAATGCAGAAACCATATCTTCTTCATCTGGAACGTCAAAGAATGCTAGCATGAGCAGTAAAGAGAGGAAAGAGAAAGGGCTTGGAGAGGTGGACATGTATAAAACCTGGAGGTGAGCTGCAGTATGTGACCCTTCCCGGTCAGGCATCCAGGGTCCCGTTTTGTTAGGAGCTCTGATGCACGGACGACACCGTCTCCACAGCCTATGGAAACCACATTTTGTAAAAACAAATCAACCGGTGTAATGAGAGGACAGTTAGTTACAAATCTAATTACTTGCATAATAAACGTTTCGTATTTGCTCTAGAAGCTGTTTACCCGCGGGACTCCAGGCAAGTTAGAGAGAGATACAAGCCTGCAAACTTAAGATAACAATCAGATGTAAAGAAAGGAATGACCTCTCAGTGTAAACCAACGGGTCGTCTTGTTGCCAGACGTGAAAGTCCACCATGCGCCGTCGACATCGCAACTCATTCATGACTGACAAGACATAACATTTTTGAAGAGGGTGAGTTAGGGAGTGGAAAAAGAAAATTGTTACCGGAACTCAGTCTGTTATTTGATTTTCATGACAAAAACACATTAAAACTGAGAGTGTTAATAAAAAATAAAACAATTGATGTTACCATTTTCTGTCACACTTTTCCTCCTGAAATTGTCATTTTTGTTAGACCAAATTATTTAATAAATCTCATAAATCTTTCTCAGTGCAGTTATGAAAGACCCTATCCAATGATAATGCTGTTTTTAACATGTTCTAGCATTTTTCTCTTAATCATACAGTATTAAATAATTTAAGATCAACACTAATTTTTCTGAGTATTTCTTAAGTCAAATAGTGTTGGAGCAGATGAAACCCGCCGCTTACTGCGCTAATGTAAGATGGAGTCATGAAGTGCTATATAAGCTAAAGGGAGGAGGAGTAAACAAATGAAAATTGTGTTTTTAACATGTTTTTGTTGCATTTTTCTCATAATTAAGGAGTTGTATAAAAGAAGTTAAGATCAACACTTTCATTTCTGAATATTTATTTAATAAAGTCGTTTTGGAGGACTTCAAAACCCGCTGTTTACTACACTAATGGCTTGGGGTTGTGAAGTGCTATAAGCTAGCGAGAGAATTTAACGAATGAAAATTAGTGTTTTTCTCATGATAGAGGACATATATAAAATAACTTAAGATCAACACTGCTTTTTTTCCTGAGTATTTCTTCAGTAAAATCGTGTTGGAGCAGATGAAAAACTGCTGTTTACAGTGCTAATGTTAGCTTGGGGTTATGAAGTGGTATAAGCTAGCGAGAGAATTTAACAAATGAAAATTGTGTTTTTATATGTTCTTGAAGTGTTTTTCTCATGATAGAGGACATATATAAAATAATTTAAGATCAACACTGCTTTTTCCTGAGTATTTCTTCAGTCAAATCGTGTTGGAGCAGATGAAAACTCGCCGCTTACTGCGATAGTGTTAGATGGAGTCGTGAAGTGCTATATAAGCTAAAGGGAGGGAGAGTAAACGAATGAAAATTGTGTTTTTAACATGTTTTTGTTGCATATTTCTCATAATTAAGGAGTTGTATAAAAGAAGTTAAGATCAACACTTTCATTTTGGAATATTTATTTAATAAAGTCGTTTTGGAGGACTTCAAAACCCAGCGTTTACTACACTAATGTTAGCTTGGGGTTGTGAAGTGCTATAAGCTAGCGAGAGAATTTAACAAATGAAAATTAGTGTTTTTATATGTTCTTGAAGTGTTTTCCTCATGATAGAGGACATATATAAAATAATTTAAGAACAACACTGCTTTTTTCTGAGTATTTCTTCAGTAAAATTGTATTGGAGCAAATGAAAAGCTGCTGTTTACAATGCTAATGTTAGCTTGGGGTTGTGAAGTGGTACAAGCTAGCAGGAGACAAAAATGTAGTTGGAGAGGGACTTTAAGGCCATCTTTTTTATTATGAACCAATTATAGAAAGGTTGTGATTGTCATCTGAAGAATGTCTCACAGCACCTGAAAGATTTCCAGTTTTCTCCATGAGCAGAGGGCAGAACTGAGGTTAGATTTAACACCCACAATAAAATGGAAAATATGAGCCTGTTTTTGGGGGGCTGGGAGGAACGGTAGCTATAAGCACAGAAAATGAAGCACAGCTGGTGTAAGGTAAAGTTTTGAAGCCTAACAAGTGTAAAATGAACGGCATCAACTTACCATTTATTAAACATTGAATTATGAAAATATGCATAAAGTAGATTCATGAGGGGCACGTTACAGGTAGCTGTTAATGGACGTGTCCTTGAAGTAGCAGACTGTATCGCGGAGGCATGTGAGCCTCTGCGTTTCTTTTCCCGGACATTGTTGACTTTGGCTGGACGTCCGTTTTCATGAGGTTGGCTCCACGATGGGAGAGCTGTCTTGCGGTGCTTCCTACTCATTCTCACACATATTTAGATGGGAAATGCGTGCTGGCTACATGAGAAAAGTTGAAAATCTGATCTATTGTGGTAAAAAAAAAAAAAATACATGGGAAGACATACAGCAACTCTGAAGGAAAAGCAACACCGTTATTATAAAATGTTTATTATGAATTCACCTCATTTGACATGAACACACACTCTCTTCACCCTATGCTTAAAAACAAATTTTCCTGTTTCTTCAAGATTACTATTATTTCAATTTTTTTTTTTTTTTGTTACACACTGAATCTGAAGAATAAAGTTTCACAATTAAAGCACAGCCGAGCGACTCTTATGCTACGTTCACACCACACTTTGGCAACGAGGGTTTAAGCAACCACTTCCAATGAAAAGTCTATGTAAACCATTGTATAGTTATATGTAAATACGGGCTTCTGCATTCAAAATTCCCACGTTCACGCATTGCTACACAACATTTTAAGTCAGTTTTTGAGACTGAATGCGTGCTAATAATTAAACAAGTTGAACTTCGATCGATTTGACCTCAGATTTCTTCTATTCACTGAAGAGCCAACCTTCTGAAAATTGACCATGAAGGACAAATTAATACATTTCTTTTGTATATCGGAATAGAGCTGTGAAAGAAAAGATTCACTCCGCTCTAAGTTTTCAGGCCAAGAAAAATCAGGTGAGATGCGACTTGGTGGAGACCTTCACACCAACAGCCAGCTGGATCAGCAGAAGCAGAGAGGGACTGCCTGGACTGTAATCTAGTTAGTAATTTGCCAAAGTGGAGAAAGAAAAAAAAAAAAAAAAACACTTGGAAGCCCATAAATAAAAAGGCCAACCCACACGATCCATACCAAAATAAGCACCAACAGAATCGGAAACACTTCATATCGCATCGACAGTATATTATTCCTGAGGTGACAGCCTCCAATTTTAGCAGTTAGTGTAGATTGAAGTATTTGGATCACTGTGCAGCTCATGTTTGTTTGTTAGTTTGTTTATTTTTTGAACAATATGATTTGTATTTTCACTCACTTTACAGGAAACTCTTTTAAAAAGACACAAATGACCGTACCAGGATTTGTAGCATTAGAACTACACACCATGAATACTTTAACATTACTGCTTTGGTTTTGTCATGTTTTTAAAGACCCACTCCAAGAAAATTGTGCGTTAGGTGTTTTTAACAAGCTCTTGTAGTATTTTTCTAATGATGGAGGACATTTGGGACAAAATTAAACCTGAAATTGCATTTCTTTATTCAAATCGTGAATTAGAAAAAAAAAAGAAGAACTTATTTGTGGGTGTTGATCGGTGCCAACAGTCCTGCCCAGAACTCAGAGAATTTCTAATGAAATATTGCTGCTCTGCTGAAACTAGGTCCTAAAAAAATGAGTATCCAGTTTCAACCCCATAGAAAATCTTTGGAGGGAATTGAAAGTCTGTGTTGTCCAGCGACAGCCCCAAAATCCTCGTTGCTCTAGAGGAGATCTGCATGGAGGAATGGGCCAAAATACCAGCAACAGTTTGCGAGACTACATAAATAAAGTAAGTTTGATTGCTGTCGTTGCCAACAAAGGGTATCTAACAAAGTATTGAATTGAACTTTTGTTATTGCCCAAATATTTACTCTCCACCATAATTTACAAATAAATCCTTAAACGAGGATAAAATTTTTCTCATTTTGTCTCTCATACTTGAGGTATACCTATGATGAAAATAACAGATCTATTGCATCTTTATAAGCAAGAGAACTTGCATAATTGGTGGCAGACGAAGTTCTTTTTTGCCCCACTGCAGCATAAAAGACTACCGGGAAGTCTTTAAAAATAGACAAAAAATGATCGGAGCGGGTCTTTAAGATATATGTTTTTGGAAAATGAGTGCATTTTAATAGGTTTTTATCCTCAGTATGTGACGTGACAAAAAGAACACATATTGGTCAAAGCAGGCGGTTCCAAGAAACAATAATAAAAATGCTTCTTACTAATCCTCAAACGCAACAAACTGGAAATATGTGCCTGGATGATCAATCAAACCAACCTGTCACAACGAAATTCACTTGAATCTAGTCTTTTTGTTCAAACTCACCCAGGTGGAACGGACTATAAACTTGCTCTGCCACTGTCTGAACTGAGAAGTGGTACAGAAAAGGCCATACACAGAGATGTGTGAAGCTGATAACGTCAGACGATTGCAATGCAGCCAAGCTGCCTAAGATGATATTCTTTACATTCCTGAGAAGTCCCGGATCCATTTCACATCAACATCTTAAGGATGCATCAGATAAGCGCTGGAAAGAGTGATGACAGGGGCTTCTTCCAGTATGCCAATGTATCTTCCAAACACAGTTTATTTTAGTTTAGTTATAGCTCGACAAGGATGTTTATTTGGATAAATGTTATCTGCTGATCTATAAATGAATTACAATGCACTATAATATTAAAGAAGGCTTTTGGATTCTCCACGCTTCGTACAGTTCACTCTGTTGGCAAGTCTCAAACTGATTGTCCAAGGTGACAAAAACTGACGGGCCACAATTAGCTGTATTTTAAAGTAATGGTCGTAGTCATGACTGGAAAGTCAAGAAACAGAAGGCTAACTTTCCAAACTACGAACTAGCATTCAAGATAAAAATAGTAACATGTGAAAAGACAAAGGAACCATTTGGTGTCTGGATTGAACAAATTCATCAAATAACTATTAAACCGGAGAGTTCTTACTGAGAGCTTTTAAAGTGTTTTTCAGCAAAACAAGAAGGGCCAGAATATGGATCACTGCACTCCAACCTTTCACTAACTTGGCTGCCATAATTTAAAAATAGGAAACACTCCATGACACGTTAACTCAAGAAAACTTAAATCCTAAATTTCTTCCTGTTCCACAAGATAAACCATAATAGTAAACACAAAAGAAACATTTATCTTTTTCAATGTTTTTTCCATTCAGCCCCAAGTCTTTCCAAGCATTACTTATAAGTAAACGAAAGCGTGCCGGTCACCATCTACAGAGAGTGTAAATTCCCATGTGACCGTGTGACACTTGTTTCTGTTTAGTCCTGTATCTGTGAAGTATCCAAACATTGGTTCTGAGTGCCAAGCTAAAAGGCATTGGGTCCACTTCTTAGTCTTTGGAGTGACTCAACTGGCAGATTGCGGGTTCAAACCCACGATCTCCCAGTGTCCCAATGGATTTGTTTCTACTTGTTCAGAGCTGATCGTGGCATCAATACCTAGAGCCAGACCGTTAAAGGCAACGTGACTGTCGACAGTCTGGATTGGGGAAGAAATACTCGCAATGTCCAAAGAACCATGTCTAGTGTAGGAACCCTTGTTTTAACCACTGACTGTATAAGAGAACTGGACTGAGTGAGTGTGATGTCATTCTTCATAAAGGACTTACTTTTGACTAACGGAATTCATTTGCTGTTTCTCTATGTGTAGACGCCACCATTTGGAGCTAGATAAGGTTGTTGAGTTGTTTATTTGTTTGAGTTGGTCTGAATCAATGTTTCTATGGCAACTACTGTTACTGTTCAGGCCTGAGCTTGCACCCCTTCCACTGAAAGCGGGTTCAGGAGAATCCTGAACCTGCTTACCTAGCAGGTAGAATCAATGTCTCAAATGAAGTAGAATCAAGCGGGCCGCGGTGCCGGATGTGGACTGGTCCTCGGGACGCGTCCAGTACCGGTAAACAAACCCTAATCCGGTACCAGCACTGGTACTGGTGTGCTCTGCGTCGTGATAGTGAACCTGTTCTGGTTCGCGGCCCGGAGATTAGGAACCTGTGACTTAATGGGTACAGCCAGTACCTTAAAAAAACACAATGGGGACACCCAAAACACCAACAACATTGACCAAACGTCAATATGTCAATATGTGTTGGAGAATCTGTCAAATGTTTGGATTGTTCGACATGGGGGCCAGCAGGCACCACATGCGTTTACGGAGGCATCTGATTGGTCAGTTTATAGCTTGAATAACCTGTAATAAAGTTAAGGAGATATCATGAAAAAGAAAAAAAATGAATTGGCAAAAATCTGGGTTATTCTGACACAAAATGACTGAGTAACAGCTGTTTATTTATGAATATACGTCTATGGGTTTCTTGGAACCAGCGGGTACTTCCTATTTGGAATGCAAGGGGGGAGGAGTCACTCAGTCCAGTTCTCTTATACAGTCAATTTTAAAAAAAAAAGCAGAACAACTTCTGGGTTCCATCATGCCATCGGAATTCAGAACAGTCAGAATTTTTTAATTAGTCATGTATTTTAATAGCATTTTACTTTCATTATTACTACTACAAAAGCAAAAACCCACATTCACCATCAACGTTTGTCTTTAAATTGTAAGAAAAAAAACCCTGCAAACATCTTTTCTTCTATTAAATCCTTTTTTTAAATTTCTTATAATCATGGTAGCATCCATCTGACCCCTTACAAACTTTCAACACCTTATCTACCCTACTTATGAAATCATAATCAAGATATTGGACATACAATTAAGTAGAAGGGCTGGGAGTGGGGTATGAATTTATTGCACAGTTTGGTTTAAATCTAGTTTGATCATCACTATCTGAACACTAGATGATTGAAGGAGATGCTGAAACACTACAAAATGAGCTTGTGTGACCCGGTTGATTGCAACAGAGTATTCCTGATGTGTAGCTAGTTTAATCATTGGTACGGTGCACAAACGACTGAAGCAAACATGGCTTAAACCAGTTAGACAGTTAAAGAAAGTGCATTCATACATCGTCAGTTCTTCCTTTACTGCAGGTATCATTGATAAATGCTGTCTGCCCCGAGGGGACGGCACTGCCAGCTGATCAAACCTTATTACGCCGTGAGAGCTTCACTTCCAGGATATTACGCTTCCAAACATCACACACAAAAGCAGGAACACACTGTATATATTATCAGCCATTACCATGCAGCGCAGGTCTGAGAGGACTCACGTCGGGCCTCAGGAACATTGCATAAATGTTATTTTACAATAATAAGTTTCTCCACAAGAGAAGAGTCCAACTGTTTATGGCACTTCTTGAAGATTAATATAGGAAGGAGCGTAACTGTTAGTTTCACCGCAGTTTTTTTTCTTCTTTTTGTTAGATAGATAGAAAAAACAATGAAAGTTTAAAAAAATAAATAAATATAAAGAAAGAAAAATAGTGACCCTCACACCACTACCTGGGAAGTAATGGAAGTTTTGGCTTCATATTATTGGTGGAGCGTTGCCAAAGGTGAAACTTGGCAGGTGAGCGTTTTGTTTGTGACTCAGAAGAATGCTTCTGACATTACAACCGACACTTCTCGCTGCGGTGAAGTCTCGAACATGAAAGTACAGAGGTTAAACCAGGCAGAAAAAGCACGTAGCTTCAGAGTCCCCTCCCCCGATTTGTTAGCGGAGGAAGGGGATTCCCCCCACAAGAGTTTTCATACAACACTTCCGTCTGCAGAAAACAACCTGGAAGAAAAAAAAAAAAGTTGCACTCCCTGTTTTAATTATAGAGTGACTTTGCTTTTTTATTTATTTTTTTAATTATGTCTTAAACTAGAGGTGTCAAAATCATTTTGGCTCAGGGGCCGCATTAAACCCATCTGACCTCAAGTGGGCCGGACCAGTATCATAGTAGCAAAATAAAATAGTCAATTTTATGTCCGCACCTTTGCTTTTGTTTTGTTTTTTTTTTGGTTTTTTTTTTTTAGTTGGAAAAAATGCCTTGAACAACCTCGCAGCCTAATCGCTTATTATTGTTATTAATTTAAATTTTTTCCCCCCAACGACATTTTGGTGCTAACTTTTATAGCATTTTAGTAGCGGTGAGGCTAGCAGGGAACTGAACTACATTTGACCCGGACACCTTGCAAAAAATGCTGTTTATTTCTTGATCTCTTGTTATGCTGTTTTTTTCTTTTCCTTTGCGCCCCCTAGTGGTGGAATTGCACATTGCAGTCATTTCTTTAAATAACCATAACTCGCCAGAAACGTGCGAGAAACTTGCTTTTTTTTCCCTCAACATCCTTATATATTTTTTTTTCTTCATGATATTAAACATTCTGGTGTGCCGGATGCGGCCCGCGGGCTGGATGTTTGACACCACTGTTTTAGACATTAATTTTTCAAAAACAACATTTGATTAACTGATCAACGTCTATTTATGAAACTAAACTGGAAGCATTTTTTTTTTTTGTGATTTAGAGGCATTATTAGGCACAGTGGAGTGTATCCCCCTAAAAAACAAGCACATTTCTGCCTGCTGACTGAAGTAATGAGCCCACATGTGAGGCCTTTCAAAAGGAGGATTCATCATAAACCAGAAATCAACAGACTCATAAATTATCATCAACCTATGTGACAAATAGTTAACAGCAGAGGCAACCCATCAAGCGCAGCTGGTTTACGTAAAAACGTCCTTTTCAACTGGAGGATTTAAAGCTCGGCTTTTAAATAAAAACCAACGAGCTGTCTCTCTGACTCATGCAGACTCCAAATTATACAAAAAGCATAAAAACAATTAGAAAATCAATAAATAATTTACCTAATTTTACAGTTTGTAAGTCAAAAAGGCATTTTTTTTCAGTTTGACTGATGTGGATGTTTGAGATTCACCCTCAACTGGATGATAATGCGTTACAGGAAAGACATTAACACACTTTATCATCAATAAATGTCTTTCAATACATTAAATAAGATACACTACTGCGACGTTTAGCTTAAAAATAAAGAATAATGTTTCAGTTACGGCACAATGCATAAATATTTCTATTAGAACCATACTTTGTCCATACGATATAGTTTTACTTCAGCATTTCAAGTTAGTCGTGTAGCGTGCAAGAGCATCATCAAAGATGGCCTCGTGTCGTCAGATATGCTGGCTTTTTGAAGCGCACACTGATGAATTGGATGTTTTTTTTATTTTTGGATTGCCCTCTTGATTTTTGGAAATTAAAGATACATTTATTTTTAATCACCAGACCAAAGCAAAGTTTTCATCAAAGTTAATCATCAATGAGCGGAGCCAAACTTAAGGCAGCGTTGGTTTCTGGATCCTGTTACTTTATGCTGTATTTATTTATTTCTTTTTGGCATTCGGAATCGTGGGTGCAGCCGTGTGCGCTGGAAACGATTGCAGACAGGTTTACGAGATCATCCAACCACTTCCCTGACGGAGTGAGGTTTGCTATTTTAATGCAGAGATGCCCGAGGGCTTAAAAGATCAAAATCGGCGAACGTTTCTTTTCAAGTGTTTTGCAGAGACACTAAAGCGAAACTTTGTTGTCTTTCATTTGTTAACCGTTCAGCGTAACAATCATTGACAGATTTATAGTTCTTTTAAAAATTCTTAAGTGTTTTTTTTTGCCACAAATAGATTTTACTCACACTATAATCTTTTTTTTTTTTTTGCAACAACTAATTAAAAATGTATCGTAAAACACTATAAAACATACTTTTTAAATAAAGTTAAATGCTTTGATTAACTTTTGTTGAAAACAATTTGCAAATAATTTAATATGTTAGATTTTGTGGATACTGGGATATAAACTGAAATTTCACAGCTGTTTTTAATATTTTAACGTGGATTGACTGAAGTCCAGGGGCGGAGCTAGAGGGTGGCAGCTAAAACCTTTGCCCCCCCACATAATCTTTGAAGTGAATATCAGTATAGTTATTCTGAAAATATTAAGAAATCATCAATACAAGCTTCAGCTTCGGTTTTAATATCAACCCTTGAGCACCAAGCAAAAGTATTTGCATGATTTTGAATATGTTTCATGAGTGTTATGGGTCTCTGGGCCAAATCTCTTATGTCCCAGGACTAGGTGGACCAAAGACAAAGTCTGCAGTATCATTATTATTATTATTATTATTTTTGTTCTGAAATTTCTAATTTTTAAGTAATTTTCAAGCATGCTTTAGGATCTTCCTATGTTCTTATTTTCCATTTTGTTACATAAACCACATTTGAAAATAAAAAAACCGACTAATTTATCATGTGTTGTCATATTTTTAACTATTTTTTTTAAGACTAATACCTTTTTATTGGGTATATTATATCAGGTAAAAATTACCCAATTTTTGGTGATGGTGTAACTTTTTTTAGCGAAATAGTTCTGGGGTTAATGAATAACAATAATAAAACAATTGGAAATATGTACTTTTGATTCTTTCATTTGTAATGGCTTTCCACAAAAATAAATCAATGAAAGTGGTGCTTCGTTTACCAATGTTTGGAAGTAATCCAACAGTCGAATTTTCCTAACACATCAGCCAAACAACAACTCAGTAAACAATAAGTGATTCTTTTTTGGAGTTTTTTTTTTTTTTTTTTTTTTTAAAATCAAAAAATTGAAATGGCACAGGAAATTTTGGACTAAATAACCATCCAACGCGCAAAGCCGAACTTGATCACGCCAGACTGACTGTTCGGAGTGTGAAATTCAGTCCTAAACAAGCACTGTGGCAGCAGAGGGGCTGTGTATAAACATCACGAGGAACATGACTTCCACGCTGCAAACAGTGACTCTACAGGAAAGAACAGCTGATCCTAGAGAAGATAATGCACTCAGAGACGGAGCTGAAAAATGCTCTGGGTAGCGTTATCTGTAAATCAGAAAGTGACAACAATGTAATCCAGCTGAGGCAAATGAAGATAAAGAGGGTGTGATGTTGAAGTTTGGCATCTCTTCTGCAAAACTGCAGCCAAAATCTCAACCACAAAAAAAAAAAAAAACTCTTCAATGCCGCTTCATGTAAAGGGCAGCGCTCTTCCTGGCAGTGCTAGAAATCTTAAATCAAGTACCCCATTTCAGTGTCTGGCATTTTATAAGGCAGTCCGATTTTTTTCCATCCAAATTCCACTCAGCTGTCAATGTGAACCTGAATCTGTCGAAGCAACAGAAGATAATCAGAGATGGAGGGCAAATCTTCATCCTGTGAAGCACTTCTTCTGAAAGTAAGTAAACACATTTAGGGAGAAACTTTAGGGTTTTTTGGGGGACTTCATTCTTCATAAGCCGTTGATCTGGATGGAGGGAGCTGAGGGTTCTTGACTGGTCACGATGGGACGGCGTGGCGCCTGTTGTCGGTCCCGATCCAGAGCAGCAACACCTGCAGGCCCAACGTAAGCCACAGCGACGGACTCAGGCCAGACGCTCCACCACAGTCTGCGTCCTTCTCCTTGACACCAACCAGAGGGAGGGAAGAAGAGTCAGTCAGCACAACCGATCCTTCCCGGCAGATTTCTCTCAATTCCAGATCCGTCGCCTTAAAGATTTCACGTCCAATTACGTCTAATTACTTGTAGCTGTGTCAGTTACAGCGACAAGGAGCGTCTCGTGAGTGTGGAGGTTCGCCTGAAGGTGCGATTTAGAGATTTAATGCGCTCCTTTAAGAGAAACCATAGCTGTGAAAAATTATCCCGGCACCACTTTCATGTTCCAAATGCGCAAAAACGAGATCCTTGAGGACAGTGACAGACCAGAACAGAGAGAAGTTAGTGCTGCGGTGGGTCTAATGGGGAACAGAAATGCTCCCAGCAGAACAACGGGGGGGGGGGGGCTGGAGTTTAGTCATTGAAACTATGCACCTCTGTTTTAACCCTCCTGCCCTTTTAGTCATATGTTTACTCAACAGAATAATCTGGTATAGAACCACTGCTTCAAAATTCTTTATAATTTTTCATATTGGAATAATTCTGCATCATCAGCGTAGAAGGATACTTTTTCTATGCTGCATTCACAGCTTTATTTTTCCTTCACTTATAAGTTTCCTGTTTGCTTCAAAAGCTTTTGGTTTTAACTTTTACTTTTAACTTGTATTCTATGCAATAGTCTGCTTGGATTTTGGCATCAAAATGACTCTTCCTGCGTGTCGTGAATGCATCATCTGCAGTAGATACAATGTGTCTTTTCGTGTCTTACTTAGAAATTGAGGAATCGCACAGATATTTGGAAAGGAAGAGATCCGCATATCACTGAACCTGTTTTATACCAATGAAGTTCAGTGAAAGACGAGTCGGATTAACTCTAATCTTTTACTAAATCCTCATGGATTTGTCCCATCACCTCTCCCAAACTCCATGAAGTTTTACAACAAGGCGCAGAGGAAGAAGAAGGAGTTCCACACGTTTCAAGGTGTTCCCCTCTGAATGAATACATTTATGCCTCAAGTCCTTTCAGTGAGATTTAATTTAAAAAAAAGAAATTAAAACCTGCAAGCGCTGTTTTCTTTGAACAAGTTGCTACACGTTCTGCCTCGTCAGCTACCCTTGTCAGACCTGTAACCCCCATAGTGACTTTTCTGGTGGTTTCATCTCCATAGCAACCATTTTATGTTTTGGCCGCCTTGTGATTATAAACAAGTCAATGTCATTTATAGAAGAATCGGAAAAAGTAAACTTTAGGATTTCCTCGGCAACGAATGTTCTCGGTAACCACACCCACCTTTCTAATTCGGTCATAAGTCATATTGTTTTAGTCAGGAATTCATGTATTAAGCCTTTGCAATATTCTGCCTAAAAAAATAAATGTGTGACACTAACAGTTAAAAATATAACTTCAAATTACCAATTTTTTTTCGACGAAGCTTCCCACTGATGTTTATAGAGATAGGAATCAATAAATAGAAATCCCTAAGAGGAGTTTAAACTTATAGGTAGGCATTGAGGTGATTTCTCTGGAAAATTCAAGATGGCAGCCTTATCAAGAGGTCAAAGGTCAACAAAACTTTGGTTGTGGCTGTAGACTTGTAGATCGCTAACAATCTTTCTCCCATATTGGGCAAAAAAAAAAAAAAAGTGAAAATCGCAAAATTTCACAAAATGGCCACCAAGTCATAGGTCGAGTGGCCATCCCATAATAATTTAAAAACTTCCGTTGAACATGCCTTGAGCTGCGTTCACACCGAAAGTGAGTCGTGTGTCAAATTCACATCGGACCCTCACTTTCAACGTGCGTCAAATGCTCGACGCCGATCCAAAATTATGTTCATAGACTTCATAAGCTCCTCCCACAAGCCTCTACCATCAAATGTTCTTAGCCTGATCGCTACAGAGAATGTTGTTTGTGTATATCTTATTTACAGTGTATGGAAGACATAGGTGATGATGAGTGATCAAGTTCATTTATTTTAAAATGTTCAACAAAATCATCTGTAATCACAACTCCAAGTCTGGGTTCATGAGATCATTCAGAGTATCTTCCAGTAAGGTTGGTTAAGTATTGTTGCAGTGGCTGCATCTGAATGATAACAATTTTCTACAGTCTTTTGGGGTCTCTGTTACCCGGTTTGATGACTTGCATTCTCACATTAGTCCAGGAGAGGAAAAATAAGAGCAAAAATTGGGCAATCTAAAATATAGTATCAACAAAAATATCAAATATATCGACGCAAATATCAAAATTATCATAAAGTTCAGGAGGCCTGAGCAGCTGCGGCTCCCATCTGCTCACCATCGTGGTCAGGGCAGGCGCTGGGCATATGAGACCTAGGCGGCTGCCTAGGGTGCCATCTGCTGGAGGGGATGCCACATCGCAATGTTAAGGCGATATATAGATGCTTTTTTAAAAATTTTACTGTAAGAAGATAGACCCCTCCCCGGCGTATTTCGGTTGAAAAATACTTTTGTTTTTGGTAAACAAAGAAGAATTTATTTGGTGATCTAGGTTTTTTCTTCATTTTAAAATCTTAGCAGCAGAAGTCTTCAAACCTTTAACACTGTAGATCCCTCTGGAAAAACCTACTTTGTCCAGGAGCATACAGTGAGCGATGGTATAGCGGCTAGCTCTTCAGCCTCTTGGTGCAAAGGTTGGCGGTTTGCGTCCTGCCCAGGAAGGTATATTTCTTAACAATTTTCAAAAGTGTTAATTATTTAGGCTTTGAGAAGGTAAATACATAAATATTTATTGCAATATATGCCAGTTTCTTTACTGGACGGAGGACAGCTCTGGCTGCAGTGGTGTGATTGCTCCCACCCCTGTCCTAAGAGTAGTGTACCCCGCTTTTGTCTATCATTTGCCAGGACAGAATCTGGCAACCCTGTTGCCCAGAAAGGGATATGGCGGGTTAAGAAAATGAATGGATGAATGTTCAGGATGAGAGCACTCACATATTGGATTTGTCCTCCTCCCATTGATCGAGTCACTGAATGCATCACGTGCCCAAAGCAGAGTTCCTGAAAGTTCAGACTTTTCTAGTATGGACACGTTTCAACACCCGAAACTCGTTCCTGCCGGACTGACGAGACGCTCCTGACTCTCAAATCACAATCGGTGGGAACACAGCTTTACGTGTCTGTTTTGGTTTTGTTAGTTCATTTTGAACTGTTTTGAGCCCCATAAGAGGAGGGGGCTCAACAGTTTTTTTTTTTCACACAGTACTACTAGATGTGTGCCAATTTTGCTGAGTCGTGGTTTGGGGAAAAGTTTTTTGCCCAAGAGGAACTGCAAAAAATAATGTAAAAAAAGTCTTGTTTTGTTTCTTTGTTGGAATTAAACGGAAATTTTCAATATTTGAAATTGCCTCGGATGGAATTTGTGGTTATTTTCTGGTTAGTAAGCCGTGTGAAAGAGTAGAGGTGGCAGTTGAGGAGGAGTGTGGCTTAGCAAATGGCCAACTGAAAGAGTGTTGGGATTATATTTAAATGAACAATCATAAACCATCATATATGCCCCAAAAATCCATCTTGGCATGTGGTGGGGGAAAAGAATAATAAAACTGAGGACCATTGCATCAGACGTATGAAAATCTGGATGCAAATGAGAGGCGGGAGATCTGTTCTGGCTCGAGTCTGGATCCATCAGAGGTCGTTGGAGACACGAGAAGCTCAGTGATGATGATGGATGGGGAAGGATACAAAGAGCATGGCTCCGAGTTCAAAGTCAGGTGAGATGGAGGGAAACGTTGATGGGAGACAGACAGAGACGAGGAGGTGAAGTCAGACGCTGGTATAATACAAGAGAGTGGCAGCTGATGAGGAGGCGAATAGACAAAGACATGAAGTAATGGAACAAAGTGGGGGCTTCAAAACATGGGAGTGAGGAAAACAAAACTCCAGACTGTTAGATCCAGGGCCAGATAACTATGAAATGTCAACAGGAGACGGAGAAAGCGAGCGTTACGGGACTGACCCGAGACAGCACATGAACAGTGGCAGCAGCAGCATGAGCAGAGAGGAGGCCAGCGGGGAGCCTGCGCTCCTTCGGCACATGGCTTCATCCTAACCGGCAACAACCAATCACAGGGCGGGAGGCAGAGGAAACAGAAAGAGTGAGAATCATGCAGCCAAAAAAAGTTAGCAGGTTAGAGAACGATCAGCACAAATCAGACAGGAAGAAGCAGAAGGCGGCGCTCGCCGGTGACATGGAGCGAGTTAGTGCGTGAGCGTGAGGCGGACAACCTTCGACTCTGGAGGGAAAAAAGACGATAAAATGAAAACAAACTTTCCACACGCAAAGATTCGTAAAACTGTTTGTTTGGCTCCAAAAGTTCAGGAGCGGTCGCCTGGGATGCCTGCGCGTAGACAGCTCTTTGAGGGAAAACAGAGAGATGTGACGTGCACTACATTGTGATATTAATGATGGAAAAGTGCCATGGGGGGGATTTCCTCTCTGAGACGGTGCTTTGTGTTCAGGAAAAGACACTCAAAGGGTTCAGACTTCTGCCAGGACTTACTTTCTTTCATTGCTCTCTGTTGGTTTATATCGTCTTCCAGAGTCAAAGCAAAACACCATATTTCATGCAAAAAAATAACTTTCAAATAAATCTCCATTAGTCCAAATATATAATTCAATCTTTTTCTGTTTACTATTTTTTATATTTTTCAGTCTATTTTTTGCTAATTGACTATTAATAAAATTCTAGGA
Source organism: Oryzias javanicus (assembly GCA_003999625.1). Lineage (NCBI taxonomy): Eukaryota > Metazoa > Chordata > Actinopteri > Beloniformes > Adrianichthyidae > Oryzias > Oryzias javanicus. Next base: position 20,833,749 of record CM012459.1, read on the forward strand.
TTTTAATTTCTTAAGTCATGGTTCAATGATTGTGCATTATATCTATTGAGAACCTGACTCTTTTATGCAGCTCTTAAGCTTTGAAAAATAAGAGCATAAGATTTGAATAAATAATTGGATTGTTTTATTGTAGTTAATTAAGTTTTCTCATTTTTATTTAGATTTTTGGCATGTCAGAAAACAGCAAAATGACAGCAAGAATCCATCTGTGCATCCACATGCATAGCATTTGACTTTTCTGCATTTTAATGCAAGTGATTCTATTCGGTGGATTTTATTTTGAAAGGAACTTCTGTAAATATGGAAGAACTTAAAGCTGCTATTTGAAGAAAAATACAACCCCGGTATAAATCCAATTATTAAAAATATTTAAAAGGCCACAAAAACATGAAAAAAATTTACTTTTATGCATAAACTGGACACACACTGTTTAATAAAAACATAAATTCGTGTAATTTAAGCAGACACTGTTTTTCTCCACCTTTGTGATTTCGATTGAGATTTAAAAAAAACAAACACATTATATGACCATTTCGTACAGAAATTTAGTTACTACAGGGTTCACATACTTCTTCCTGAAACTGTATATAAATTATTTTTCTATATAAGCAAAGTAAGGCATGATGAGGTCTCCAACACTGTCTTCAACATAATCAGTGTTCTTATATTTTTGGTTTTTGTTTACCTTGTTTTTTTCTTCCAAAACGTACCGAACTTTAGTTCAACGTTTTGTGTTGGATGTTTTTTTTAATTGCGTTACCTCTTTCGAGTTGTAAAACTTTTTGACGTTGATCATTTCATTCTTTTATTCTAATAATGCAAAATGTTTTTGAAACTGATGGGTTTTGGTAACTAAGATACAGTTAGTATCTGGTGAGCATCACTTACTATCTGGTGAGCACCGGTTACTATCTGGTGAGCACCGGTTACTATCTGGTGAGCACTGGTTACTATTTGGTGAGCACCGGTTACTATCTGGTGAGCACCGAACACTGTCTAGTTAGAACTGGAAAGTCTGGTGAGCACCGGTTACTATCTGGTGAGTACCGATTACTATCTGGTGAGCACCGGACACTGTCTAGTTAGAACTGGAAAGTCTGGTGAGCACCGGTTACTATGTGGTGAGCACTGGTTACTATCTGGTGAGCACCGGTTACTATTTGGTGAGCACCAGTTACTATCTGGTGAGCACCGGTTACTATTTGGTGAGCACCGGTTACTATCTGGTGAGCACCGGTTACTATCTGGTGAGCACTGGTTACTATCTGGTGAGCACTGGTTACTATCTGGTGAGCACCGGACACTGTCTAGTTAGAACTGGAAAGTCTGGTGAGCACCGGTTACTATCTGGTGAGCACCGGTTACTATTTGGTGAGCACCAGTTACTATTTGGTGAGCACCGGTTACTATTGGTGAGCACCGGTTACTATCTGGTGAGCACCAGTTACTATCTGGTGAGCACCGGACACTGTTTAGCTAGAACTGGAAAGTCTGGTGAGCACCGGTTACTATCTGGTGAGTACCGGTTACTATCTGGTGAGCACCGGACACTGTCTAGTTAGAACTGGAAAGTCTGGTGAGCACCGTTACTATGTGGTGAGCACTGGTTACTATCTGGTGAGCACCGGTTACTATTTGGTGAGCACCAGTTACTATCTGGTGAGCACCGGACACTGTTTAGCTAGAACTGGAAAGTCTGGTGAGCACCGGTTACTATCTGGTGAGCACCGGTTACTATCTGGTGTGTACCAGATACTATTTGGTGATCACCAGTACCTATCTGGTGCCCACCACATAGAAAACAGAAAAAAACAAAGTTTTTTACTTTATTTTTTTTTTACTATGATACCTCTTTGGGGGTTCACTTAAAAATACTAAAATTTGAGTTAAAAACATAGTTTGTAGTCTAATTTTTTAATGTTCAGTCAACAGATTGTTGGAAATATATGCAAAGAACAGTCCATGGTAGTGTAAAGAAAAGAGAGCATTTCACAGTGTATTCAAATGGAAGCAATTGAGGTGTGATGAATACAACTTACGTGCTCATTCTTATCAAAACAAGCTACGGGTCCTTTCCTATAACGAGGATTGAGAGCTATTTCACAGGGGTCGGGCCCGTCAGCTGGAGGAGAGAGTTCAGGAACGTAACAGGGTTCAAGACTGACTGACTACATCCCACCGACAAAAAAGTCATCACAAATCAACATTACAGTTTCATTTGGGAGGAAAATAAATCCTCAAAAGTGCAGAGTTTCCTTAACAGACCAGAGCAGGTTGCTCAACACCCCTGAGATGTGGCAATCATCTTGGAGGAGGGGTTTTGTGATTGCAGCCGTACATGTTTGAAAGGACATCGTAAATTTGTTTGTGTGCTAATCAGCGGACGGATCCCACACGGCCATGTGCAGGACAGACACCCGGCACGGCAAACGTGAACTCTGAACGTGGAAGGTTTCAATCAGAAACGTGTCAGAAAACACATGAAAATTCTGTTTTTAGCTAGTGCTTTCAATCGGGATGGGTTGGTAAAATAAAGTTAACCAAGCTTAATAGATCAATAATCGATCCATAAAAGTAGAGATCGATCTAACGCATAAGGCTAATGTATGCTAATGTATAATGGCATTTCCCAGAGGCCCGCTAATGCTAACACTTACATTGCTACTTAGATTAAAATCGTTATAAACTCACAGGCATGAATTTTCCAAATTCTTTTCAGGAAGTATTTTTGAAAGTAACCATTTGTGGTATAAAATACTGTTTTTTTTCGTATTCTCCTTGGATAAAGTGAAATGCTACAGCATGATCGCCACCTAGTGGCCAAACTGAAACGCCCTCTAGGAGAGGCAGAACAATTGTTGGATCTTCTCCGTTTGAGAATCCATGTAACACTGTGTTATTAACAATCTCATTATTTCACTAATACACAGTATCTGAAATGTATCAGATTAATATGAATATCTTCAAAACATATATAGATTATTAATGTATATCTAAACAAATTCTAGAAATTGTTGACGACACCCAGCCTTAGATTTCATATGATCGAACCACATCAGGCCAAACAATCAAAACATCTGCCCGTTGAATCAGAATCACACATTTCTTGCCAAAAAAGGATACATGTCTTTTCGTCCTGTATCAACTCTCTTGATGGACATCCTTTACAGGTGCCTTGTGCCTCAGTGATGATAAAGACCAGGTTCGTCCTGGGCAGCTTTTCAGCATGGAAGATCCTGGAGAGCAGCGGACACACCAGAGACACAGGAGCAGTTTGTTGACACGTGGGCGGCAGTCCAGGAAAGATACAGTTTCACCGAGACATGCTCACAGCAGATGTGGGAGGTTGAATATTTAACCAGAAAGCAGAGAAGGGAGGACGCCGGGATTTCAGATTGCTGTTGGAATTAGTTTGTGGCTCTGGAATTAAAAATGACCATCTAACAATGATTAAATTACAGAAAGGACTACAAACCTGCTGCGCTACCCCACTGTCCTCCACTGAAACCATAGCTGCTGCACAAATGATTTTCTGTCTTTTTATAGTGGTCGTTAAAAGGAAACGTGTGTGGGGCTAATGTGCAGGAACGCTGCGCGGCCTGCGGACAGGCACTCCATTAGCCGGCACGAGGGGGCCTTAAAACACAACACACACTCCCACACGTGCATATATCAAACACATGAACGGGCCGAGACAGTTGTCCAGGGTAGTCGCTCCACTTCAAGGCAACCGGAGACGCTCTTTCTGTCCAGCTTGCTGCATTAGCTAACCCCAGTGATGGAAATTAGCTTGGGTAGAAAGACAGTCAGAGTATTCTCTTTTTCTGGAAGAATCCTTTTACCTGGTGCAGTTGTAGCAGTCGATAATGCCGCCAAAGGTCGATTCCTGGTTTTCAAAGTAGTACTGAGTTTGCTCCGTGATGCAGACCTCCTTAGTCTTGGAATCTGGCATTTTATCCTCAACATCAGCTGCAGAAGGACATTAATTAGTTTTCAGCTTTATTGACATATTAACTCTGAAATGCTCATATGTCTGGTGCTCACCAGATAGTAAGAAGGTGGTAGTATCTAGTGAGAACCCCATATGAACCAGAAAAAAAAAAGAGTTCTGGTGGTATTCTGGTGGGGACTTTTATGTCCCCTTAGGGGTTCCGTACAGTCCAATGTGTGGAAACACTATGAAATTTGCAAAGACATGTGACCATACAGTGTGGTATAAGGAAGTTATAATAATGTTCCATTTGTATTATTTTGATGTGAAAAAAACAACAGTGATCTGAAATTCATGAAAAGAAAACAGGAATGGGTTTGCTATTGATTCTTGTTTTGAATCTACACTTGATTCTCCTACATATTCTCACTCCCAACACGTCATACATGGACCTATGGTTCAGGTATCTTTTTGGGTGTTTGGGTGTCCCCAACTCGCCCTTATTTGACGTGCTTGCTGTTCCCATGAAATCACGGGTCAACAACCCTTGGGATGTGGTACCGGATGCAGAACTGGTACCGGGTTAGGGTCAGTTGGGTCTAAGATAGGCTTCGTCAATGTTAGGGACCGATAACCTGGGTCGAAAGCCCAGCATCTCATCTGCAAAGTTTGACAGCCATTAATTTCAAGGGTATTCTGATGCTGAGTTAGGGTTAGGTTGGGGTATATTGGCTCTTGGGGGTCGTGATAACCAACTCTCAATAGGAAGGTCGTGTAGACTTAGCCCTACCACCATGGGGTCAGGAGTTTGCTGGTGAGGTCTGCACCTCTCTACGACATTCGATTTTGGAGGTACACCCACTTTTTGGGTACTTTTTATAAGTGGCACCTCCCGCGTGTTCAGAAGGGCCGAATTTTGTTTGACTGAGCTTGTTTCGAAGTCTTTCTTTTCAGAGTGCATAACAGGAAAATTGTTCCTCCAGAACCAATTTAGGATCACGTTTGAGACCATTTAGAGTCGATTGGTACAGGTGTGTAATTGAAGATTTTGAAAATTTTTCCCACCAACTTGGGGTGACCCATCATCTTGAGACCCAACTTCCCATTTCGAACATGAGTGATTTTGGCGACAATAGGGAAAAGGTTAGGGTTCAACTTTTGGAAGGAAGGTCATAGAGTGGCGCAGACACCCCCAGCGTGTTCAAAAGGGCCAAATTATGTTTGGCGGGGCTGGTTTGTTAGGGTTAGGTTACTTGGTTTTACCGGTCCAGTCCCAAGGGTTGATGACCCCTAGTTAGTGTTTGTGCCAAGGTACCATGCGGCCCTTGGACTGGTACCGGTTTACAGCCTGGAAGAACTCCTGGTTTAATAGGAACAGGCAGTACTTTAAAAAAAAATATGAGTTGGGGACACCCAAAATGTCAAAAAGTGACACAGAGGGGGCTCGAACCATATATGAGTGAGAATGCATTATCATACAAGAAATAAATCTGGAAAAATTAACTTGGACTGGTCAGTACCAGGTATTTATCTCAAAGTTACACCAGTTGAAATTTTGGCTAGAGATGATCTAGATTGATTTTAGGACAATAAATCAAATTGAACAAAATGAACCAAAATCAACTATGAATCATTTCGCCAACCACAAATAAAATCGTTAAAATACATTTTTACATCCCTACAAATCAGATTGAACTCCTTTGCATCAACATTTTTCCAAAAGTTGAACTTTTTTGTTGTTGGTAAGCCTATTATCAGCACTTTGAGCGCAAAACCTTTCACAAATGCTAAGTGAAATATAAATATAACTTAAATCTGTGTGACTTAATATAGACCTGAAACCAAACTCTACAAAAAGTGAGAAAATGCCTGGATTTATGTTAAAGATCTACCAGTCTGATCCCCAACTGTTTTCATTATTACATGAACAAGGCCGATTTTATTTAAGGGGCTGAAAATATGATCTGTTTATGCTCAAGCTCCAAAGAGCTTGGACTCTATCCACTCACAGTTTGACAGACTGTGTACAAATGGAAGGTGGTGAAGGACCTCCCTAGAGATGGTTGACCAACCGAGATCAAACCGTGAGCAAGACGTATAAGTCAGAGATGAACCCAGGATGACCTTTGAGCACCTCGTTCTTTCTTTCAACAGCACAGGAGCTCTGAGAAACACTAACTGAATGTGTTCAAAATGCTTTTGGAAATTATTTCTACTCTTTAGTTAAAAAGTATATTTTTTAATTGTGATCTACGTTTTTGTTTTTTATGTCTGTTCTTGCTTTGTTATTGTTCACTCATCAAACACTGTCTTGGTTTCAACTAATCTTTGCCAGATATTTTGCATTAGTTTAATTCTTCAGTCTTGTTTGTTTTACTGATTAATGTTAATCTTTTGTTTTTATTTAAGCTTTTTTTTGTTGTTTTCTGTGCAGTTCTACTATATTCATTCAGCAAAAGAATCAAATATCCTGCATTTTGAGTCGAATTTCAACAGGAAGTTGAGGGAAAAAACATAAAAATGTTTACATAGCTCTCGCAGGCACGGTTGTGATGTATTTATCTGTTTTTAAGAAAATCGTATTGAAAAAATCTGATTTTTAAATGGTAAAAATCAAAATGTTTGCATTGTTTTAAGGACGAGACATCCTCTGGTCGCTTTGAAGTCGCTTTATAAAAGCAAGAAAAATTTCCGGGATATGGGATCAAAGCAAGCTGTTGAAAAATGATCCTGAAGATGGTAATTTGATTTGTGGGTTTTGTTTTGTTTTTTTTTTCCGCTGCACGCGCGGGAGAATTATTGCTGCATAAACAATCGTTTCTGCTTCCACACAAATAGTGGCAATTTCATAGGATGATTAATTCAATCGTTGGATTGGGCAGAAATCCACGTCATTTGGAAAACGCTGTACTAATAAAGCCAAACCGCATCCATATGGACAAAAAAAAGGAGTTGAATTGCAAAAGGAACATCTTCATCACAAGGCAGGTCTGTTATTTGGCTTTGTTCTGGAGCTGTTGGTGATGTGTATCTTCTAATACCTCATCGGAGTCCTCGGAACATATACAAAAGCTCCACATGTGCAACATATGAGGTGAGGGTTCCATTCCAGAACCGCTACAGGGAGCGCTGTGGAGCAACGGCTTATCACGATTTGATCTCCATAAGGAGGACATCTGAAGTGCGCAGAAGTCCGAAGGCGATACCAAATATTTACAAGCACTTTTAATTTCGTGTGGAAGTGATGGAAGCTCACCTGCGTCCAGAACGCTGGGGAACGTGATGCTGACCAATAACTGCTGCAATATGGACCTGAGAACAAAAGCGTGAAGATTCAACAAAGCTGAGCTTGTTAGAAAATCAAACAGGAAAGTCTGCGCAGGTCCAGACAACATGTGAGGGGCCTAATAGCTGGAATTAAGGGTGTATTTGGACTGGGAAAGTCAGTTGGTTTAGTCCACTTAATCTGTTCCGGATGGATTCCTGAAGATTATGATTGTCTACCAAGAATTTCTGTTTAGGAACAAACCAGGAAAGTTATGGGAAAAATAGTGTTGTCAAATTCAGACACCACTCCCACTTTATGACATCATCAGAAGTCGCCGGTCAGTGACGTTTGGCCGCAGGAGTAGGGGAAAGATTCGGCGAAAGTCAAAGGTGCAGCGATTTAAAAATCCTTGTCTGGATAGTTAACTTATTAAAACTTTATGTTCCGATTATCAGTTTTGAGTGTCAGGAACAGCAATTTTTACTTGTTATTTTGGTGTGGTGGAGTTATGCTGCAAGGCGGCTGCTGGCAAGAAGACAGTTTGTGTGTGCTTTAACTCAGAGGATGTTAGCAACGGCAGTACTGTAAGTATGTATGACATGTAGACTGTCGGGAAAACAGTAAGAAGTAATGTGTAAAATATTTAAAGTTGTTTTAATGCGCCTGCATTCATCCAACCAAATTTCAATGAGCTGCTGTGTCTCGTCGTTGAACTATAGGGTAGTTGTAGCTACAAGCTAGCTTTCAGGATGGCTTCACAGCAGCGCTGGGCGCACGCCACATAACTAGACGCAGAAAAACATGTAAGAACTGTTTTCAGATGTGTTCTAAACAAGTAAACAGCTAGACCGATTGTTTCCTCTTCGATAACACCACAATGAATGCTTTACATTAGTGCACGCCTCAATAGTCGCTTCATTCCTTATCTGGTTACATGGCACGACCGCCGGCTACGGTGGCCGTTTGGTCCAGTTATTCTGCTCCGGGAGCGGATTGTATTCAGACTTAGAAATGTCAGAGCGAACCGAAGCTCAGAGACAACCTTGAAAGGTCAGTTCAAAAACGGTTCCTTGGGTGTTTTCAGAATAAAATTTTTTCAGATTATTGGGGGAAACGAACTCTGGTTTGCTTAAATCTAACCAATCCCATCGAAAACTCTAAGATATTTTTTAAACCCTATGATAAAATCCACTAAAAATGTCACTTTATTTTTTTTTTTAAGATGAAAAAAGCATCAATTACAGTATACTGAATGACAATTTACGTCTTTTTTCAGAAAAAAGGTAATTTTAGGATACCAAAACATGAGAAAAAAAACACATTATTTATCCACTTTCTCAGATTTGACCCACATATTTTTAACATGGTAATACTGTACTATAAAAACTCAACTATCAACACAATACTGAAAATAGTCATTAAAAACTTAAATAACAAAACATGAGTTATCCTCTACATGAAGTTTGAAAATTAGTAAAACTTTTCCTGGAGGCAGCCACTGTTAAATGAATAGGACAAGACCTTCTACTGCCCCTAGTGGAATGATGATGAACTACAGGGGAGGAAACATGAATCAAAGTACACACAATGGGTTTTTTTTTAAGTTTGGTTCACGTGAATATGTGTCACTAGAACCACATTATTATTGGCCTTAAATTCCATTTTTAATGGCCTTGTTGTAATACAAGCTGTTGATGACATCAAGGCAGTGAGACTGAGCATAAATCAAGAGAAGATTTTCTGGAATTTTAACTGTCAAGGGAACAATTCAGCTATTAAACAGATGCTATAGCCGCCATCCATTCAAAAGGAACAAATCCCTGCCTGCTTTCCATTAGAAACTAGGCTAAATGATTTACAAGGCTAACTTTAATAATGCAAAAATGTGTTCTTTATGTTTTGGGGGAAAAAAAAAAAAAAAAAAAAAACGTTGACCGTGATGGGGGAAAAAATGAAAATTAAAAAAAGACTTACCAAGCTGCGGCTGTCGCCCACCATCCCAAATTCAGAATATCTGCTATTGTGGGCTGAGAAGGTCAAAGAAAAGAAGAATAAGCAGAAAATCACATGTTGAATCGGCGGTTCAACAAATCATCTTGAGCCAGCTGAGCCGGTCTGGACATCCTGTTTGTGTTTACAGTGGCTGCAGACTGATCACTTCAGCCAGGAACAAAAAAAGAAAAAACCGAAACAGAAAAATATTTGATTTTCCTTCTCTTGTCCTCTCTTCTCCGAGGAAATTAGAGCACAGCCTTTCTCCACAGACAGTAAATATGTAAACAAAACAGCAGTGAGAAGACAAAGTAGCACACGGTTTGAATAAAAGGCCAAACATGCGGCTTTGATTATGGCTAGCATGCGAGGGCCTTGTTTTGGAGAATCAGCGGCGTATTCTTGCTCTACAGTTGATTGCGGCTTGAGTCATCAAGGAGTTTTAACTGAGCGTGTTAGAGGCGACGCCGTCTGCCTCTTTGATCTGAGTACAACGGCGTCTTTCATCCCACCTCGGCGACTCCGTGCTTTGTACACACCGAAGCTCGGCTGGGTAAACCGTGCCGCTCCGTTTGTCTGTCAGCGAGGTAAACTTTATGCAAGCGCCGCTGAACACTTTTCTGCAAAGTCAGGAGACATTTGTCACTCTAACTGTAAATATCTGAAGACAATCTCCAGCATTCGGCTCAAAGTTGCAGCTTTTGGAAGTGATGAGGACCACCTAATCCTGTTGCCGTTGCTGCAACTCCCACTCTAACGCTTTCACCATCCCCTCTGCTTTCCTTCTCATCTGATTTACAGCTCCCCGGTGTACGCAGGTACGACTCTTTGCACTCGTGCAGGCTCAGGGCCGGAAGAGAAGCGGAATGGCGTGAACACGACCCCCGGCGTTCGTGCGGAGCTCACCACGTAAACGGATCGAGTGCCCGCGGCCGTCTTGTTGTCCTGTTTGGGGCTGCACAGAGACTGGTAGTCGTAGGTTTTCTTTGAGGTGAACAAGCTCATATTGACCAGAACTTCCATGAGGGGGGGGTCGATGGTTCCAAAGAATTTCCCAATCTAGGACAAAAAAAAAGAAAAATGGATTGTTGTCAAGCTTTAATAAGGAAATCTTCCTCACTTTCAGGTAAATGTGCTCTTATGTCTGGACGCCCCTAATCAATGAAGTCTTAAACCAATAGCTACATTCCCTGCCTTATCCAGCCCATTAGGAACCATTTTCCATAAATCCTATCTCCTCTGCTGTTGATTACCTGGATCAGGTGTGTTTGGCCATTAAAGAGCTTCAATGGCAGGTGATTGGAAAACACGTAGGACACTGGCCCTCAAGGCCTGGATTTGGACAGGTTTATTTATCCATGGTCCAAGCTTTTGACGTCATCGGCCCAGAGCCTAAATACTAAAGACTATGGGCTTATGTCATGCACACTTTTTGCATCAAAAATACATTTTTCGCACTCCTGAATGAAATGAATTCAGGATATTGAGTTTTAGGGAGCACCTTTGTCAAACCTCACAAGTTAGGAGGACTGGGTTTGATCAACAAAGGCCCTCGGAGAAGCAAAATCAACAAATTCTTGGAGGTGACGCCAACTTTCTTTGGTGTTCCTCATAAACACACAAACCAGGACAAAGGACTTCAGTCCAAAATGGTTAAAGTCCGACTCTGATCATCTTTTGATCTATTTTAAAAGCATTCCAGTGGATTTTTAATTATCATATAGACAAAACTTGAAAAAAAAGTAGTGATCGGGACTGCTGTTGGAGAGGAAGCCCACACCCATCCCCTCTTGTTTAGACGGTCCTGCTAGCTTACAAACGGTCACAAACCCAACCTAACATTAGGTGTGCAACAAAAATCCAGTCGCACATTTTTGTTCCAGATGCCAACAGTGGCCATCACGGCTCATAATAATGCAAAAGACACAACACAACGACAAAAGCCAAAGCACTGCGAAAAAGGCGAAGTGCAACAACAAAAGTCACAACACGACGACAAAAGCTGAAGAACAACAACAAAAACCGACGACATGACAACAAGAAAAAGAAGCATGATTAAAAAGGTCAAAGTATAACAACAAAATGGCTTTTGGGATCATGTTGTGGTTTTGTCCTTGCGCTTCAGTTTTTGTCTTGTGGCTTTTGTCGACATGCTGTTACTTTTGTTTTCATGTTGTGATTTTTGTCGTCGTGCTGTGGCTTTTGTCGTTGAGCTTTGGCTCTTGTCATTGTTTCTGTTTTTGTCGCCATGTTTTGGCTTTTTTCCTTGTGCGGTTAGCTTTTGTCTTCGTGTTGTCAGCTCTCATCATTGTGCTTCAGTTTTTGTTGTTGCGCTTCTGCTTTTGTTGTCGTGTTGTGACTTTTGTTGTTGTGCTTCCGCTTTTGTTGTCGTGTTGTGAATTTTGTTTTTGCGCTTCGGCTTTTGTCGTGTTGTGACTTGTTTTTGCGCTTCGGCTTTTGTCGTCGTGTTGTGACTTTTGTTTTTGCGCTTCGGCTTTTGTCGTGTTGTGACTTTTGTTTTTACGCTTCGGTTTTTGTCGTTGTGTTGTGACTTTTGTTATTGCGCTTCAGCTTTTGTCGTGTTGTGACTTTTGTTTTTGCGCTTCGGCTTTTGTCGTCGTGTTGTGACCTTTGTTTTTGCGCTTCGGCTTTTGTCGTTGTGTTGTGACCTTTGTTTTTGCGCTTCGGCTTTTGGCGTTGTGCTGTGACTTTTGTTTTTGTAGTGTTATGACTTTTGTTGTTGTGCTTCTGCTTTTGCCGTCGTGTTGTAAGCTTTTGTCGTTGTGCCTCAGCTTTTGTCGTCGCGTTTCCCCTTTTGTCGTCGTACCTCGAAAATTTGTTGTGTCACTTTGGCTTTAGTGGTTGTGTTGTTGACTGTTTGCGTCGAGTTGTCTGCTTTTGACGTCATGCTTCGGCTTTTGTCCGTGTGTTGTGCCTTTTGCATTTATGTAGACGCCAGCTCGGATGACGATAACCACGACATACAGAGAGTTTTTGTCCCGCCGATTGTAATTTTTCACGTCTCAAATACGGTTGTTTTCAAACAACAATTTTTTTCGGCTGCTTACGATTAAAAGGTTTTAAATAAAGAGTCTCTTAAAAATAGCAATTTTAAGCTAAATTTTCTCAACTTGTGTCTAAAAATGCCAGAAGAAGATATTCAAATCGGCAAAAACGCATTTCGACACCATAAACTTCTGCTGGGACATGACCGAGTGCTCGGGGGCGTTTGAGTACTTGTGCCTCCAGGTGGGAGAATGCACGCATGTACAGTAGGTATCACGTTGCACGAGCGCTCGACTGCATGTGTGTGCACTTTAGGAAATGCAAACTATCCTTTTCCTTCCACTTTGTAAGGTCACTGTTAACAAGCGGCCCTCCGCATACCCGTTCCTATTCCTGGCCAAAGGACGTATAAATCTTCCAATCTATAAGTTAAAAAAAAAAAAAAAAAAGGAGCCTTCTCCTCTTTCCATATGCAGCAACACAAATAATGAATTAACAGTCACAGCCCTGCTGGCTGCAGACTCCCAGAGGGTTTTCGGAGCACGAAAAAGAATGAGCTGGAAAGAGAAAGACGTAAAGGGGGAAGCTTGCAGAGGGAGAGAAACTCTGCTCCTGTAGGAAATATGATTGAGGGCGCGCAGCCTTTTCCAAACAAGGTTCCTGGGTTTTAGTGCTGCTGCCAAACATCAGAGGGCAGCTGATTTATCTAGTGCACACCCAGCGATGATTAGGTAAGAGTCGGAGCTGCATGAAAACACATTTACTGAGACGGCATCGGGGGCCCACTGTTAGCGCACAGAACAGGACAGGCAGGCGGGGGGCACGAACGTTTGCTGTGGTTGGGTTTGTGTGTGCAGGAAATAGGAAATGATGGGTCAAATTGTGCTTAAGAAGCTCCATTAGCTCCATTTTTTTGCGAGCTGATATTTCGAAGGGGAAATTGGGAAGGAATGAAGATTTACAACAAACGCAAGGGATGAAAATTAGCCAACAGATCTGAGGTTTGCAATGCAAAGGGCAGGTCGACGCGCTGTTTTCTATTTTTATGAGATTTAATTGTAACCTGTTGGAGAAAAGCGAGTACATACTGCAACCTCCAACTTTTTTTTCTCCCACAACGGAACAATCTGTGCTTTCCAAAGCGCCACAATGTTGATCTGTAACAATCAATCTCCATACAGGTCGAAAATATAATAATAATTGACACAAAAAGCACATTTTCCTCCAAAAATATAGAAGCAGTTAATTCATATCCTCGGGACATTGGAGCAAAAAAACATCCAGCATTCACATCTGGACAGAGCTGCTTTAGACCAGGCCAACCTTGACTCTCAGTTCATCAGGAATACTTCATCTGTAACCAGAACGAGATCCAAGTTCGGTGAGGGTCCTGCTCCGAGCGCAGAGCTCCGCTGACCTAAAGGGTCTGTCATAACCGTTACCTCCTCTGAAAGCAAATGCAGAACTTTTCCATTCTCCCAGGTCCGTACTTTATCTTCATCACAAAGTCCGGCTGAAGCCAAATTAGATGTTGAAGTGTATTTATTGGATTGGTGTTGCTCTATAGATCACATCTGTAGCGGTATTGAACGGAGTGATGACAAAACAAATGTTCTGTAGGTGTGCTTTATGTCACTTTTGGATTTTGCACGCTCCTAAAAATGGTTTCAGGATCATTTCACGTTTTGTTCGAGAGAATTCATTAAAACAAAAGACGACGCAGCACGATAGCTGATAGTTCTCCCGTTCACTTCGGGTGAGAAATTGAACCGAATGACCTTTTAAGATGGATTTTTCAAAAGCAAATAGCGTTTACAAAACCAGAAACCTTTTTTTTCCTAAGAGTTTTTACAAAGTAAAATTAAGTAAAATCCTTTGAGTTTTATGAAAAATAGGAAAAAGTTTACAAAAGTCAGCCATAAATAAATTCTCAATCTGATGAAAATTGTGTTTTTGTTGGTTTTTTTTATGTTCTTTTAGCTTTTTTTTTTTTTGTATTACATAAATGAAAAAAGTTAAGCTTTAAATTGAAACTTATTAGTATTTCTTTATTCAACTCGATGTGAATCAGGAGCAGATGAAAAAAATGCAGCTGGAAAAAGCTTGTAGGGTGACGTAGGACTTACTACGGCAAGCCAAAAGGTCCCTACTTTGCTCCATTCACTGGATAGCTGGATAGTTCCGATATTGCATGCCAATTTTGTTGCACTGGTAATGTTATGGTGGGGTGTGAGGGGCTGTAAGCTAGCAGGAGAGAGCGTAAACACATTAATAGCCTTCACTCCCAGCACCAACCCCCGAAAACAAGCAGTCTCACAAAATGATGCCAGTAATTGAGAGCAGCAACTTTCACACCGCCCCTAGGCTAACACAAACACTCAATTTTTTGAAAAAACAGCTGTAATCATTTGTTAACATTTCAGCAAAGCTAGCAGTTACAAGGCGCTAACTTCATTCAAAGCTAGTGGTGCTAAGCAGCTAACTTTATCTATCAGCTAATGGTGATCAGTCGATAACTTTGTCGCAAAGCTGGTGGTGATCAGCAACTAACTTTGCTGATTACCTAGCAATGATCAGCCGTTAACTTTGTCACAAAGCTAAAAGTGATTAGTCGCTAACTGTGTCACAAAGCTAGCAGTGATCAGCGGATAACTTCATGACAAAGCTAGTAGTGATCTGCCAGTAACTCTGCTAATCAGCTAGCAGTGGTCAGTCGATAACTTTCCCGCTCAGCTAGCAGTGATCAGCCGCTAAATTTGTCGCTCAGCTAGCAGTGATCAGCTGCTAAATTTGTCGCTCAGCTAGCAGTGATCAGCTGCTTACTTTGCAGCGAAGCTGGAAGAGATCAGCCAGTAACTTTGTCACTCAACAACCTTACCCACTAGTCCCGGCCATCGCTACCAACTAGTGTAGCAATTGCCGGGGCTTCAAAAGGCAGATATACAGTATGCACATACATCTTTGCAAAAGTTTGGGCGTTGTTTTTGTGGGGAAAACGCAGACACAATGACAAAGGTGGCTCTAGGATCAAGTCATGAAATTGACACCACCCACAAGCAGCAAAACTATCATATAGTAGCTTATATATAAAAATAGTTTACTGTGAAGACTTAAGAAGAACATATAGGCTCTTTAAAAAGTAAACAGTAAATAAATGAACAAATATAATCAATTAACATGTTTTTACTTCTTTAATGTCACCCATCTGACTTTTGTGAACAAAAGCAGCCTAAACACTGAAAGTAAAACAGGATGCTCGTAAAAAACTATGATAATCATGTATGAACTAACATGTAAAATAGTTGTGTTGTTTGTAATCTGCGTTTGCATTCCTAAACTGTTTCACAATTGATGTGATAACACAAGCTACATTTTTTTCATGACTTCCTGATTGAAGGCCTGTTGAAAATAAGCCTGACCACATTCAGGTGTGGTTCACAGAGTTGGGACAGTCGGACTTCCTTCAGTAACCATCCGCTTTACTGTAAAATGATTCAACCATAAAGCAAGAAATAGAGTTGCTTATTTGGGTTCTAAGCTAAATTTTCACCAAAATTTCTAATGGGGCTCAGATAAAAAACACACAAGTCTGGGACACCAAAAAAAAAAAAAAAAAAAAAAAAAAAGGAAAAAAAAATGTATTAGGACAATGAAATTTTTGCTCAAGCTTTTGACACTAAATTTCACAGACTGCATAATTAAGACTACAACCATAGTGTTATTGACCTTTGACCTCAGAAAGAAACTTCCATCATGAATTCAGAGAAAAAAAAAATTCTTTAGGTATCTTTAGATCTTTCTACAAATGTAAATTTCTCCTAGGGATTTTGATCTAACTTGCATTTACAAGTAGAAGATTTTTTAATGGTGTTAGTGTGGCGAGCTTGAAAAATGGGCGTTTCCCTGTTTGTACATTTTTAACTGGAATGGTGAAAATGTATGGAGAGAAAATAGACTCACCCTGATTTGTGTATGTGTGTGTAAATCTGGATTTGTGCAAAGGTAATTACTGATTTGTAACTCATTAAGTACAAAAATTATCAAATAAAAAAAAACAAAAAACAAACAAAAAACGTACACATCCACAAATAAAAAAAAACAGCCAAAATCTAAATTTCGCAAAAAAAAAAAAAAAATCAGAGTTTTCTTTGATATTTAGACTTTTTCTAATTAATTATTGCGGTATATCTGTTATAAGGAAATAGAAAACATGTCAAGTTTTTCCAGATAACATTCAAAATCTAAGTTCAAAGCAGCTGAAAAGAAAACTCTGACGACCCAGCATTTTAGCAGCATTTGAACGCATCACTTACAGACAAACCTTGGAGACGTGAAAAGAGTCTCACATCAGATTTGAGCCTGAATGCTGTTTGTGAGTGTGTAACAAGCCATTTGTGCGTTATTTTTAATGATTTGTTTGTAGAGTTAGTTTCAAGCTTTTGTAATTTTAATTTGTGTGTGTGTAAATTGTATCTTTTTGAATTTAATAATTTTTTTTACTTACGCACAAAAGGCTTTGTATGATTTACTAATCAAGATTTACGCACTTACAAATCGGGTTGAGTTTATTTTCTCTCCATAAAAAAAAAATACATGAATCCTGACTCAAGCTAAACAAATTGATATGAAATATGATATGACCTTACGAGGAAAGTGGGCATTGTTAACAATAAAAAACCTCCGTTGCCAAGGAAATAAAAAAAAAAATACTTTTGCAGATCCTTCGAAAAGTTACATAGACCCGTTTGTCACCCTCAGACGACCAAAAAACTAAATGGTTGCTATGGAGATAAAACCAACGGAAAGACAGCAATTTTAACTTTCTTTTTCAAAAGAATGTATATATGAGCACAGATGTAGGAATAGTGGGGGTGGTGTAGCACCTGCTCAGCCAAGGAGAGGGGGTCAAAAGGGGGCAACGAGGGTAGTGGCTGCAGGTCTCACAACACAACGTTTTAAAAGAATTTAAAATATAAAATACAAAATTTAAAATAAATACAACAAAAGGCTGTTGTTTTTTCTTATTTTAATGAGACGTCACGTTCTTCGTATTTCACTCGAGCTTAGAGCTGTAAAACATAAATTGACTAAAACTGCTTTTAGCATTTTTAGTCTATTGACATTAGTGGGTGTGATAAGTTTTATAAACTTTATAGATGAGCTTCCTAGATCTTATCATGGACGTATCTAAAATCAAAAAGCTGAGCATACCTTCTCAATGTAGTTGTCCTGATTGGACATCACGAGAAACCCGCCATCATCCAGGAGAACGCAGTCCAATTCCTGAAATCCCAGAGAAACGACTGAGGCAGAGTTTCACGCTAACGTGCAGAATTTAAAAAAATGAACTTGATGACTTTACATTGCTGTTAATCTCGCAGCCGCAGATCTCATCTTTGCACTTCAAACACAAAAGAGTAGATTAATGAAACGCCTCAATCTGGATCAAGTGTTTATTTCATGCTGATACAATCTGCTCACATTCATAATGGTTGTGGTGTTGATGATGCTCTCCATCCAGGCCCTGATGTCCAACTTCACACCGACCACTGGGACACAACACAAAAGCCAGACATCCTCCATCACGCCGGACCCTTCTGTCAACTTTACACTCTGAACTTTGAAAATGTAAACTTGGCTCCAGATCACAGGCAAAGGGACAATGTGATGTTTGGTCTATGTGCGGGTGTTGGTGTGCAAACGTCTGGCGGCGAGCGACAAATTGCTAGAAAGGAGGGTCTCTCATTAAATAATGGCCAGACAGTGGAGAAAAATGGAGGATATTAAGGTCACACAATAAAAGAACGCAAACCTTGGTTGTGGTTTGGTAGACAAGAGAATGAGGTAAGCATTTGACTTACCAGCTGGTTTGAGTAATACATTATCGATCTTGAGGTCTACGGCTTTACTCGCAAGGATGGAACTTTCTGGAGGAACAAGAAACTCCTTTTTATGTCAGGACAAAAAAAAAAATACAAATAGAAAAAAAAAATAGTGAGAAATCACCTGAGTTGTTTCTGTAGGGTTTGGGAGTGATGATATAAAGATTGTTCTCCAAACTTCTTTTGTAAAAACTCGACTCATACGTTTCTACTTCTTGCTTCCACTCCAGCCCAGCACTATTAGTTCATATAAAATGCAAAGATATGATGAGATCATAATGAAAACAAACAAAAAGACATTCAATGGATACATAACACAACAAATTTTAACCTGTCTGATCGGTGGTTTTACAAAGCTCTTACAAAATAATGCACATACATGAACTCAAAAACACTCAATCCAGTTTGAAATGAAGTCTTTTAAACGTCAATTTTACTTTTTTTGGACAATAAAAACATACATATCACAGAACACAAAGCATTTATTTTGTTCATTTGTTGATTGTGGCCCACATTGTGTTTATTGTGGACGAGTTTGTCCAAAAATGTCACCCCGCCACATTCACAAAACCTCACAAAAATTTGCACCCACCAAGTACCTGGTGAAACTTAATTCTTGACATGCTGGCCAAGTTGTGGCAAAGCATACCGTTTAGTGTTTTTTTTTTTTTTTTTTTTTTTTACATTTTAGTCATAGCAAGAATTTTGACCTTTGACCTCAGGAATGGGCTACCATCTTGAACCCCTCCAAAAAAAAATTATATGACTTTAGTACTTTCCGCAAATTTAAACTCCTTCAAAGGATTTTGATCTGTCGACTCATAACTCCTCAAACATCGTTAGAAAAAAAAATCGTTGTAGATTTTTAACATAGCTAGCATGGCTAGCTTCCAAAAGTGGCGTTCATCTACTACTTTTTTTAATCAAATTATTGTGAAAATGTAACACATGAATCCTCGGTTCAAGCTGAGCGAGACACTATGACATATGGCATGAACATATTAGATACGTGGGCGTGGGTAACTAAAAACCTCTGTTGCCAAGGAAATCTAAAAATTCACTTTTGACGATTCTTCTAAAAATCACAACGACCATTCGTCGGCCCCAGGTGACCAAAAAATAAAATGGTTGCTATGGAGATAAAACCAATAGAAAAGCCCCCACTTTGAAAATTTAAATTAGTAATAAGTACTATCCCGATTGATGCTTTATTTTAAATTTGTTGCTTTTGAAAAAAAAATCTGAGCTAAATTGTCTTTATAAATTTGGAGACACGGTAATAATTGAATGTTTTTTTTAAATGGTTAGCATAAAGTCCTGTGTAGAACTGGTGACTTGTCTATGGTATACCCTGTCTTCGACCAACAGTAGCTGGGATAGGCTCCAGCAACCCTGAAAATAAATGGATGGGTCAGCTTAAAGTTGCAAACGAACTACAAGATAAAGAAAAATCTTTAAAAGTCTCTGACCTCTCACGAAAGGTCACAAAAACATTAAAAAACGTCCTCATCTCAGCCCAATTTCAGCTCTTAAATCATGGAACGGGCCCCCCCTCCCAATAATAAAGAGGCGAAAGAAGATCCTCATGTCAAAACTTCTATATTCATTACAGCAGCATCTGCTCTCCAGATCAAACGCTGCCAATCCAGATTCTGCATGCACGCTGGAATCAAGGCTCTGTTGTCAAAACAGAGGCTCTGGTTAGAACTACTACAGGAGAGCAAACATCCTGCTTTGGAAAATACAATCACTTCATCTCTTTGGTTCAAACGCTTCTCGTGTTTTACTTGCATTAAATTCGAAACAAGGACATTTTACAAACAAGCCCCAACAAGTTTCTACTCATTCTTCTTTGTTCTGCTTTTGACGTTTACCTCCAGGCTCTGCTCTGAAAGGAATTTATTGTTTTCTTATCTAATGTTGTAAAAATTATCAAAACAACTAAAGGGGCTCCTCAAGTAACTTGGAACATACCAAGAAGCTGATGAAAGAAATCATTTTGAAGGATTTAATAACATAATTGATAGCACACTTCAGCAACGATTATTATTTATTACTATTTCATGTCGAATAATCTCTTTACTCTACTTGGCCACTATTTAGATGAATACCTTTTGGGGTACACCCGTGTTATCCCTCCATCAGTGGCAACAAAAATGGCTTCAACTCCATTTCTGTTAAGAAAAATGAATAAAAAAAATCAGCAATGGCAGAGACTACTTCTGATCCCAATGGTGCTTGACTTACGGCAACTCGTTGTCTTTCCAGATCTTGATCAGATCAGCGGTGATCCCAGCATCGAGAAGAAGTCGGTTCATCAGCTCCACGTTGCCTAGGCAACAAAATATGATGCAGGCATCAACACACACCTTTTTTGAAAATCACTTGTTATCGACTTGAAAGTTTGTGATGAGTCCAAAATTATCTAAAGGCAGCTTTTTTTTTGTAATTTGAGAAAATCTTTGACTTTTGAGAATTTTTGACTTTTTTCTAGAGGGCTGGTTTTGTAGAGTAAGAGAGTTCCGGTGTAATAAAATGCACTGAAACAGTTTGATAGAAATCCCCAGCCAACACTAAATAAAGATAAAAAGGAAAAACTAAGTTTGATTTAAACTTCGATCCTCAGAACAATCATTTTAATGAGTCCAGGGGATGCAAAAAATAAAAAAAAAGCGGCCCCAAAATGGAGCCCTGTAGAACCCCATGAGCCAACTAACAAAAAATAAAAAAAAATAAAAAGAAGAAGCACCCCAAAATTGAGCCCTGTGGAATCCCATGAGCCAGAAATAGATTTAAAACTACCAATCCACAAACTTGAGTCCCTTTTAACTGGGTTTAAAGAAATGACATAAAAGGACACACAAAAATATTTAAATAAATTGTGATTATTATCAATATTTTTTAATGTTATTTGAAGAAAATTGTAGAGGTGGTAAGAATTTTTAAAATAATTCTAAAGGCCTTTTTGCAATGTAAGAAATTCAACTGTAAACAATAAATAAAAAATCCCTATTAAATATATATATATATATATTTATGTATGTATTTCTTATGATGGAGTCCAGAGGATGCAAACAAAAAAAGAAAACATTGAGCCCTGCGGAACCCCATGACATAGAAATAGATTTAAACTAACAAGCAAACTACTAAAATCGCAATGCTCGCACATTTAGGTCCCTTTTAAGTGGGTTAGCAATTATGTAAAAAGACATACACACATAATTTTAGATATATATATATATATATATATATATATATATATATATATATATATATGTGTGTGTGTATGTAAACATTTTTTTTTTTATTATTATTTAAAGAAAATCTGTCAAGGGGTAAGCATTTTTGAATAAACACAATGGAATTGTCTGATGGAAATTCCCAACCAACACAAAGATTTTTTTAAGATGGAGTCCAAAATATGCAAAAAAAAAAAAAAAAAAAAAAAAAGAGCTCCCAAAATTGAGCCCTGTGGAACCCCATGAGCAAGAAATAGATTTAAAACTAACAATTCTCACACACTTAGGTCCCTTTTAAATGGGTTAAAAAAATATTTTAAAAGACCCCCAAAAAATTAATAAATAGATTACGAATACAGCATTGAGATTTTTTTTCTACTTAAAAAGGAAAAACTGACTATTCTACACACTGATGTAAGTGGGAAGGGGGTACACAGGTGCAAAAACCGCTTTTACAGATGCCGACAAGACCGCATGACAGGCGATAAAAGTGGCTTTTTTTTTTCTTTTTTTTTAGCCATGCCCGATTCTTTGAACCCTCCGAGCACTCGCTTCAGTCCATTAATGTCGAGGCTCGTCAACCCCCCCCACCCCTCCACCTTCGGCAAACTTCTCCGGCCTTTGTGACACACCACACACATCAGAGACGGCAGCTGCTGTAACACTTGAGTCCCCTCCTCACCCACCTTTTCCCCTCTCGGAGCGCTGCTTTTCATTAGGGAATCTTTATTGAGGGCAGCCCAGGAATTCCTAATGTACTTCTTCGCCACTACAGTGGCTTAACCGCGAAACGCGTGTAACGACGCTCGAGCCGCCACACACCTCCACGTTCCCCCTCCTCCTCCTCCTCTAGCTTTTTCTGTGGACTTCATTAAACTAGCACCTAATAACGGTGAAAGCAATATTTCAATCGGGTGAGAAGTTTTATTGGATCGATCATGTGGAGATGCTTGATGTGAGCCCTTAAATGCAAACCATCAAATTAAAGCAGGGAACGCAATAAAGGAGCCCTTTTATAAATGTCCGGGGAGCCTTTGCTTAGCCCAGAACCCTCAGTGATTCATATCGATGAGTGCGTCTAAGAAATAGTCGGGATGTTAATGCATTGGTCAGATGTCAGGGAGAAGGTCCGCTGAACCTGGGTTTGTGTTTTATTGCGCTCTTGGCTTGACGTGTCCTGCTCTTTCTCACAAACACACGGTAATTGAATGGGCTCGAGCAGCTATAGGTGGTGGAAGGCGTGTTGCGGGTAAATGCCGTGTGTGTCACATCTAAGCCGACGTGCTTTGCACATGTGCGACCAGGCATGTGATGGTCAGACTTGTGGAGTTAGCATCAAATGGGTAACGCGGACACAGGGGTCCCACATTACAAAAGCTTTGCCCGGTCATGCACACGAGAACCGCACTGGAAAGACGGAGCGGCGGGAATAGGGCCCGGCTGGCGGTCTTCCATGAAATGTTGAGTGCACACCTTAATGCTCCAAAGCCAGATGGGTGGAATTCATTCACTTAATGCCGGCTTTCCCACATATACGTTGGAATCAGAGGTGATAATTAGATCCAAGTGTGCAGCAGTCAAACCGTAAGCACGAGCTTATACTCACACTCGGGGCCGTTTGGAGTCCTTCTGTCGATGTAGTCGTTAAACATCGTGAGGAAGTCGGTGTTGTTTTTGTACTGGCTGAGCGGCTCCATGTCCTTACAGTACGCCCTGCGGGACAAGTGTGGTTAGCCTCGTGTGCACGTCAAAAGTGCAGCTGAAACGCGTGCACGCCGCCTTACCTTGGTGCAATAAATGTGTAGCCGTATTCGTCAAACTTGTCGACCAGGAGGGTTTCAGAAACTGATTATGGATAATGATAAAGACAACATATTAGGAAAAAAAAAAAAAGACTTAAACACTAGAGTGGCTTTTATAGAGGGGGGCAGAAGACTATGGAAGGGGGGCAAATGAGAACAGTAGTGTATATTAAAGGATACATAAAACAGTTGATTTGAGGAGCTCCAGATTACATTTAAAAATCTTGATTTTGTTAATTTTGCAATTTTAAAGAAGATTATTTTGAATTTTTATAAAGATATTAATATTGAATCAAAAATGGGGGGTAAATCTCCTTTTTGGGGCCTTGCTTCCCTTGTAGTTCCGCCCCTGGTGAACCACAGCTTTACTTAAGTGTGTTTTTGTTTTTTGTTTTGGCTAAAGGGTCTATACCAGAGGTCTGCAACCTGCGGCTCCAGAGCCACATGTGGCTCTTTCATCTCTCCATGGTGGCTCTCTGGCTGAAGAAAATAAAATAATGGCAAATTTGGAGAAAAAAAAAAAAAAAATTGGAGATTAGTTATTATTTTAGCAACATACTAACGTTTTTGACCAATGTGTTACCTACTGGAGTTTTTAGGCAAATTTAGCTTCTATTTTAGCCACATGCTAACGTTTTTGGCTAAGTTTTCTGAAAAGTTTTATGCTAATTTGGAGTTTAGCTAATATTTTAGTAAAATGCTAATTTTTCCAGCTAATTTGTTATCTACTGAATTTTTTTTTTGGATAATTAAGAATTTAGGCTTCTAATTTAGCAGCATACTAACGTTTTTGACTAAGTTTTCTGAAAAATTTTATGCTAATTTGGAGTTTAGCTAATATTTTAGTAAAATGCTAATTTTTCCAGCTAATTTGTTATCTACTGAATTTTTTTTTTTGGATAATTAAGAATATTTGTTTTTTAAATGTCCGACCTGATTTTATTTGTTTTTCTCTCTTAGATCAAATGTTAGTAGTCCTGCCTGAATGCTGCTTGTTTGATTATGAAGGTAACTCCGACTTTCTTCGTCTAGTTTATGCTAATGCTGCCGCTAGCTTGGACATAGAGTTGCAAAGAACTTTTCTGCTCATTTGAAGTTGCTTACATTTTCATGAAATACTAAAAAGACCTAAAGTAAGACCATTTCAACCTGTCTTACATTACAGAAAGACAAATTAGTGTTGAGGTATTTTCTGACGTAGCTCCCCCTTGCTGTTGTTTATGACATTGCCTGATCCCTGTGGGATAATAGAGGTAAACAAGGATAAAAATAGTTTGAAATCGTCAAAAATATACGTAAGGAAATGATTATTCACACATAATTTTCTAAATGCGCATGGCAAGAGTTGAAGTTTTCGCTTAGCCGCTCTTATTTTGAAAGTTGAAAGTACGTGGCTATATAGCGGCACTTAAAATATTTGCAATGCCACTTGTTAAACATTCCTATTTTTACAATTATCCCTTAAAATACGCCAAAATACTACAAATACCCTTTTGTCATAGGAAAAAAATGTATCCCTGGGCGTAGCTAAAACACACGTGTTACATGTAACCAACAGGAAAGTTTGTGTGCTTGATCGTTCTTAAAATACAGACGAATAACATCAAGCAAAATAGAACCAGTTGGAATAACATCTGCTCAAATGATTATAATACAACCTAAAATATTGAAGAATTGTTAAAAATTCTTACTTTGATTTGCAAACTATCTAACACAGGAATTGAAAATACATTTCGGTTAGACTTCATAAAATACATATTTTACATTTTTCTTTTGAAATTGATAAGGTTACCTTTTTTTATTTACGTAAACCTGTCAGCTTTGCCATTCTAAACCCAAACGCCAGATGTCACTATTTGCATTTTCGGCCCGGTCGCCATTTTGTCTGACGTTACTGTGGAAAGGGTCTATACTAGCAACATTTTACAACGACTATTTCTGACTCCCAGACGGTCAATTTAAATGTATAGTGTAATAAAAGCATTTTTTTTTTTTTATTGCTTGTGGTACATATCAGCCAGAAATGTCCAAATCTAACAAATCGAAAGGAAATCAGAGCTAATTAATCTTATTTTACAAAAACCAAAAGTCAAACTTAAAATCCTTTTAATTGTTCAAAAATAGTAAATCCACCTTATAATCTGGTGAACATTAATTCTGGTTATGCTTAATGATTTCCAATTGATTTGTCTGTGTTACAATCTTATAGTTCAACTTGTACTTTGATTTTTTTTATTAAACTGCTACCTCACATTTTCCTGAATGATACTTTTTAAAATACATACTTTTTTTTCTCTTTAAGCCACAATAAAGACGTGTGGCTGCTGGTTGCAGAACTCCGAGCCAAACCCACTTTAAAATGCACAAAAATGAAATATTCTGCATTTATTGCCAATTTAATTGTTGTGTTTTCACACTTTTTAATTGTTTTTTAAAACTTTATGGCTCATATTTTTTTGTTTTTATGTGTGGGGAGGACTTGTTTAGTGCCATTGGGTTATAAATTTGACATATTACAAAAAGCCTTCATCCACAATAAAACTACACAGAAACATTTTTGGAAAAAGCGACTAAAAAGAGATTTGTGGGTTTAAAATTCAGACTTTTAAAAAAAAAAAGGAAAGGAAAGGAAATGGCTACCAGAACACGTCAGGTTAGACGTGTTGAGTAAAGTACTGACAGAAGTCAAGATCAGGAGAAGAAAGATGAAAGCAAAAAAGGAAAAAAAAAAGTACTTGCCATCATTCCCTGGAGTAGAAAAATCCCAGAGGAGTGAAGGGAGGGAACACAAGTAATATCCCCCGGGAGGTAAAGACAAGAGGGGAAAGAAAGGGGGGGAAAGAAAAGACAGGGTAAAACCACAGAGGTCAAAAAGTGACAATATTTTATTCACAGAGCGAGTCCTGAATAGAAATATTGCGTTGTGAACAAAAGGTTTAGTGTCTCTGGATGGAGACGGTGCTGATGGAGAACAGAGAGGACATCTGCATTAGCATCCTTTTGATGCTACGGTAAATCTCTTAAGCGATGCAGCCCGCTGTTATTTGGATTCTCCAAACCACTACAAAAACTTCTCCTTATCGTCTTTGGTGGTCAACGCCGGGGAACGACTGCAGCCTTTTTGTTGTCCTTTTACAAAGTGGTCACTCCTCGCTAACAAAACAGTGGAGATTAATAGCGGGGACGAATGGGGGGAGACAGGATCATTTATTTTAGGGCTTTCTGAAAATAGAAGGTAGATTGAAAAGAAAACAAGACTTAACGAATGCATGACAAACGTGGACAGGAATCTGGACATGA
Source organism: Oryzias javanicus (assembly GCA_003999625.1). Lineage (NCBI taxonomy): Eukaryota > Metazoa > Chordata > Actinopteri > Beloniformes > Adrianichthyidae > Oryzias > Oryzias javanicus. The sequence continues at coordinate 20,860,169 of CM012459.1, forward strand.
TATGTTTTCGGCTTTGTTGGAGACTTTAAATAGACATTTACAATGCAGGCGTCCTTGGAGGGGGAACGAAACAGACGCGAGTTCGGCTTGGGTTTCAGATAAACCGCAGAGCTTCACGAGGTTCTGCGGAGATTTTTGGTTCAGTGCCCGCAAACGAGACGAAACTGATGACAAAGCACACGGGACGACGGACGGCCGGCCGGTCGGTCGGTGTGCTGTCTTTCATTAGGAGTCACTTAACAAGGCTGTTAAAGTGAGTCAAAAAGAGAAAACTGAACACATCGACTTGTTTCTTCGGCTTTCTCCTTTATGGCTTCACCTTCGAGTTATGCAAACATCCTGTCGCTCTGCTCGCTCAGCCGCGGCGGGGACGAGCCAAAACCACATCTGAGGGGCCGCCGGAGCAGGTGGGGGGCATAAATACGTGCGTGCACTGAATAAGCATAAGTCTGCGACACACAAGCGTTGCATGCAAAGCGCTGCCCCCTAGAGCAAATGCCGCCTGGATTCACAGTTGTCATTATTAATCAGGAGCCAGCGATGGAAGAAAAACATGGAATGGGAACAAAACGCTTCCGAGTTTGTGCATCCGTCGCTCCATGCAGAAGGATTTGTGTGAGAAGCGGAGCTACTCTGAAGGTAAAGCACAGGAAAAGGGGAAATACTTGCCCAGAATTGCTGCAGAGTCCAACACAGCAGGGAAAGGTCAGAGGTCAAAGGTCAGGGAAGACAAAAAACAACAACAACAAAAAAAACAGGATAAAAACGTTAAAAGGAAGAAGAGGGAGCAATATTTTATTCAAATAGATCCTGAATAAGAATATTGCATGTGGAGCTAAAGTACAGGTAAACAGGTAAACACATTCTAACTTAACCATATTTTTTAGATTCAGTTTAGAGCAAAACAACAGAAGAAGAAAACCCTAAAAACAGTCAGTTCTGAATTTTTAAATTAAAGTGAGACAATTTTATATATATATAAATACATATATATATATATATATAATATATATATATACACAAATACACATACATAAAAAACAAGGCAGCTTATTGAAGCCAAAAGAGAGCTTGTAGAGTAAAAAAATGGGGACAAAATCACTTATTGCTTGAAGAAATTAAAGTCCCCATATGACATTTTTTTCTATTTAAAAAAAGTTCCCAATAGTGTTTTAACTGTAATTAGGAAGTTTTTAACCAAAATCCCAGAAACTACATTTCTTAAAAAGCCACTTTTCATATTGATTTGAAGCCTCTGTTTCCAAAATCTCCTCTGAGGAGGCGTGGCGTTTGGAGCTGAGCTGAGTAGCTCCGCCCCCCCCCATCTGATTATGATAGCTGTGTCTGTAAATCTTCACCGCTGCTACATAAAAACATCAAGCAGGATCTGTAATGTTCAGCCTTATCGATTTTTGGATGTCAGCTCGGACGAGGAAGTGAAGTTACAACAAAAGTTGCTACAAAAGCCTGATTCTTTCTCCTTCCAGTTCATCAAAGTTTTTTCTTTAAATAATTTTTTAATAAAATGCAAAAATTACATTATTTATTATTACATTTGATATCTTTCATAATAAAAATGCCACACATACATGTTAAAAGATCAAGAAACATGATTTTTATTGGAGGGGGACTTTAAACAGCACACCAGTCCCTCACTACATTATCATTTACCTTATGTAGTTATATATATCTTGGAGCATTTGTTTTTTTTATTTTAGCATTTTTTCTAATGATTGAGGACAAATATGGAATGATTCAAAAGTAAAACTACTTTTGTGAATATTTCTTCTTATCCATATCATCAGGAAAACATGAAAAAAGCTCAGATTTGTGACGCACCATTAGCAACGCCCAAAGTTTCCTTTCTCCCCGCTCATATTTTAAAGCCTCCACTTGCAGATAAATACATCCACTGACGTCTTTTTTCTTACCTGAACTGCTGTACGGTTCAAAACTGTACAGCTACATACATAGCTCTGATATTTCTCGCCGTTTTCTTGCTACGCTAATGTTAGCTTGAGCTTGTGAGGTGCTATAAGCTAGCAGGACAGCGTGTAAACAAAGGGTTGATGGGAAGTTAGTGAGTCTAATTGTCCCACCAACAACTCAGAGGCAAATTTCTGATAAGTTACAGCTGCACTACAACAATATGCCTCGATTTTGATTTGATTTTGGCTAAAAAGGACTTAATAATAAAAAAAAAAACAGTGGGAACAATTTTACAATAAAAAAATATACAGTTACAGTGAGACTTTGAAGTTATCGTTTAATTTACAAATAAAAAATGTGATTTTGTTCCGATATTGACACTAAATATTGTACATTTTTTCTTAAAGAGATGTTTTTGTATTCTATGTTGAATTTTTTGTTTGTCCTGTAGAACTTAAAAACACTAGAATTTATTTGTAAATTTTATTTATTTATTTATTTGTAGAATTCAGGGTTCTGTTTTATATATATTTTCAATGGAAACTTGAAAGATTTTGCTTTAATTTTCAGTTTAGTTTGTTATATTTTTCAGAAAAAAAACAGTTGCATCATGTTCCATCAAAAAAAATAAATAAATACATATTTAAATCTGAATAACCTGCTAGATTACACACTTCTATTATGAGCTGCTGGGCGTCCGACTTTTACAAATATACTTCTATGATTTATATTGTAATATATATCGTTTTTGTATGATATGAATATATATATTGTGATACAAAAAATTCTATATCGCCCAGCCCTACGTATGAGACGCAACTGTAAAAACAGATGAACTACATGATAGAAAAATAAGCAAAAGGCCTGAAAAAAAAAACTAATTCAAAAATGTATCACAATAAATTTTAAAATTACTATATTTATCATTAATATATGCAAAGCCATGGCTCGTTCTGGCAAAAAATATATTTTTATAATAAAAAAGGCTGAATTTAAGTTACTTCTTTTAAAATAGTATTTTTGTGCTTCAAAAATCTTTAATAGATGGGGGGGGGGGACCCTGAAATCCATAAAAGACATTCAAACTCGTCACAAAGGCGCTAAATAAAAAAGATCTACAAGAAGATGGTAGAGCCTTTAGCAGCGGATTGCCCAGTTTCAAACGGGCTTCAAGTCTCTGCCGACTCTGATCTTGATTTGAGAGCACACATCCATGCCTAAATGGGATTGTTTTAAAACAGATGCTGAAACACCACAAAGCTCAGGCCGTAAATCCCCCTCAAAGTCGAAGTCTGATGGCGGACGGCTGACGTCTTCATGCGGAGATGACATCTTTTATTTGAGTCAACAGATGGGGCTAGAAAGAGACGTGAGAGGATGATGACAAGCGTGTGGCTGACTGTTCTGATCCGGGAGCGAGCGGGAACGCGCTCTAAGGAGGAGTCTTCATAAAGTGTCATGTGTGAAAGCGGATCCTGGAGCCGCTCGTGTCTGTCTGTAGACTTTAAACATCCTCAACGATGCCAGTGACACGTTTGATCTAAACATTTACATCACCGGGAGTGATGGAGGAATGGAAGAAAAGAAACCATTAAGAGGTCACACTCACATTTTGCCTGCGTGATCGTGTCGCCGATGGTGGCTCGGATGTAATGCTTGCTGTAATCGGGGAGGACCAGGGCCAAGCTGTGAGAGGACAAACAGAAGAAAAAGATCTAGATTTTCCTTTCGCGTTTTAATAGAACGTAACAGAAAACTTAAGGAGAGAACTCAAGCCTCTCAAGGGTTCAACGCTGATCACCTTAAATTGCTTCTGGACTGAATCCTGAACGCTTTTGGCAAATATTTGGCAAAGTGGGACAGAAAAAAAATATCTGGTATTTCTCAAATTTAATGGAGCAAATGAAAATACGAGCTTTAGACTAAAGTTAAAGTTTGCCGTCACACACCTGGACGTTTGACCCCGCCCCTTTGAGAGCTGCCAAACCCCTTAAAACATGAGTTTCAAGTAAGAAAAAAAAATCGATTCATTAAAATATTGCGATGCGTGAGAGTAACTGCAGTATTGGTTAGGGATGTAAATAATCGATACGTATTGAAAATTGATCAACCAACTGCAGTATCGTTTGAAAACCGGTTAAAAGGTATGAAATCTATCAAGATGTAAACAATCGATTTCTTTCTGTTGTTTTTTTTCTACTGTCTTTTTATTTACAAGCGATGAAAACACAAAGACATCCAATCATAAGCTTGCTTCTTCCAAGTCGATACTTGATTAAATTTCTTTGTCAAATACCATTTTTTAGCTTTAAATTCCATGAGAATAAAAAATATCTAGATTTTAGCATTTTTTGTAAAAGAATCAAACTGTATTATATCGGCAAAAAGTTTGTTGAATCCTTTATGTATCGATTCGTGGACCAAGTATCGAAATACGTATCGAATCGTGTGAGAGGGAAAGATACAATTTATAAGCAAACATGTAGTTCGGCGTCTAATTTTGTTTTCCACTTACGCCACTAGTTGGTAGCAGTTTTTCCTAAGTAATATTAAAAAAAAAAAAGGAAAATATTGTCTCTGGTACTGTCTTAGGAAATATCGCGATACGTATCGTATGTATCGTGTATCGTGTATCGTCCCAATTTTAGAGACTTGAGTCAACCATGTACTTCAAACCCTGACCTACCAGTTTCAATGAAGATAATCTACCACTGAGTCAAAAAAAGGAGCTGATCCAATAATAAAATATTTGAAAGCAGCAACTATAGCTGTAGAGTGACCAAGACGGAAACAAACTGTCTTGTAAAAAGGGAAAGAAACAAGCTGAAGAGGTAATACAGGTGTGGAGCGATCAGGAGGTCGAGATCCCCAACTTCTGTACTTCATGTAACCAAAAAGTTGGAGGAAAGTCTTCAAAGACCCACTCCAGTGAAAGTTGTGTTTTTAAACTGTAGGATTTTTCTCATGACGGAGGACGTATACAAAGAAACTGAAGAATAAAAATGTGTTTCTGATTATTATTTCTATTTAATCATGAATAAAATCCTATTTGTTTGTACCGGCTACAATCGTTTTATGTTGGGGTTGTGAGGGGCTATAAGCTAGCAGGAGAGAGGATCAACAAAGGAGTGATGGGAAATGGGGGCCGGCTTACTCCATGACAACAGGAAACACAACCGTCACTCTGCAGAAACTATGTCCTTGAAATCGACACGTTTTTTTGGTTTCGGCTGTAACTAGGGCTGGATATCGCCAATAATTTCCAGAATCAATTTGATTCGATCCACCATAGCCTAGATCGATTCAGTTACAATTTTTTTTTGGTTCTTTTGACATTTCTTTAATGTGTTTTGAATATATTCATCTGATACAGTTCACATTCTGTAAAACGTATTAGTGAAGTTAAAATGATATTGTTCATAGCATACAGTATTACATGGATTCTCAAACAGAGAAGCTCCAACAATTGTTCTGCCCCTCCTGGGGGGGGCGTTTCAATTTGGCCACTAGGTGGCGAAAGCGCTATAACAGTACACTTTTTTCAAGAAGAATAAGCAAGGCATGAGCAAAAAAAAAAAAATATATATATATTATATATATATATACATATATATATATATATATATATATGGCCTGTGAGTTTATGAAGAGGGTCATTTGGCCAACAGTGTATGTTTAGGTCGACCGAGCGTTAGCATTAGCCGTCCTATCAGAAATCCCATTATACATTAGCATCAAGCTAGCAGACTTTAGCATTATGCCCTAGATCGATCTCTACTTTTAAGGATCGATATTAAGCTAAGATCAATTCAGATTACTTTACAATTTTATCAACCCAGCCCTACTAAAACGACATAATAATGATTTACAAAAACACTTTTTACAATAAATCAAAATATTATTGGAGTGGGACTTTGAATTCTAATAAAGGGCGTTTTCTGGATCCCTTCTGTTCCAGGTTCCTGTTGGTACAGATAAAAGCCCTTTTTCTAGTTTTGTAGTGTCTTATAGAAAAACGACACGGCCGTTATGCAGGACATCCCATGTGTGCCTGGGCTCCACCTTTCGATTTGGCAGCAAAGATGACAAAATAACGAGCAGACCACTCAACAGGCTTTTTAAGAGTCGCGGAGTTCAGTTAAACAGCAGATTTGAGGTGCGGACAGACAACACGCCACTTCTAAGAGCGCCCAGGAGGATGCGGTCGCTGCTAGAGATGGATGAACGGCTGAACTGGTCAGCGCTGTCAATAAGTTGACATGTTTTGTTCCTCGTCAGCGTTTGCCTATAAATACTAGATTATAAAGTGAAAATTCTTTCTGTTGTTTGGCTAACATTTAAGTCCTAATGAAAGACAAAGCCCGCTTTTTACCAGATCAAAGTCTGATCTAAAGTTATAATATAATTAAAAGAGATACAACTTTTGAAATGATCATAAATGTTGATTGAAGTAGTGAGGTACCTGTAGTCCGTCCCCTTCACCGGTCCAAAAGTGTACGTCCTTCGACCTTGGTCTATGTAGCGCTACGAAAGCAAAAGGTTCTCAGTGCGCGTGGACGTATAGATGTGACTTCATAGAAATGAGATTACCTCATCTTGAGATTTCACCAGTGTATCTATTGTGTATTCTCCAGTACGCGCCTCAATCATCTCTTTTCTTATCTGTTTAAAGACAAAAACAAAGTTAAGCAAATACACTAATTTTTCTGACTGAACACCTGATCAAAATGTTTGTATATAAACTTGGTATTTTGGTTTTGGGTGATGATTTTAAAAACTTAATTTAAATCACTGCATTAGAGTGTTTTAAGGGGAAAATTAACCTGATGAATCATTGAAGCAGCCATGTTAACGACGGTCACAAATAAAACTGGAATTTGGTCAATTTAGGTAAATTGATTAGATCAATCCTGAAGGTTTGGATTTGATTAGGATGAAAAACAATATATTTGTACAATATATAACTATATATATGTAAAAACAAATTACAATTCTGGGTTAAAACATTTTCAGGATTAATCGTGATTAATTTTTTGTGATTAATTTGATTTTTTTTTTCCTGGCCTTAATATATATATATTCCAGCCCTATTGTGCCATAATTATCTTCCTAAAACAAAAAAAAAATCCAGTAAATATGGATCTTAAACCTCATTTTTGCTCATATAGATGAATGTCATGTTAACAATAACTCTGAAAGGGATCAAGTTTAATCATTTATTTATTATTCTATATAAAAGAAAACCCCCCAAATTTTGACTTTTTCATCTTTGTCATCTTAAATCTTAAAATAATTATCTGTTTTAAGGATCCACAGTAATGGGAAATCGACTAGAAAGCTAAATAAAAAGTTTAAGGATCCACTCTGATGAAAATCATGTTTTTAACATGTTCTTCTGGAACTTTTCTTATGATGGAGGTAAAAAACAATACTTCATTCTGAGAAATTGTAAAGTTTCATTTGACTTATTTGAATAACTCACAAACAATTTTTAAGACAAGTTTATTTAAAAATGTTGGTTTTCATAATGAATATGGTTGGTTTTTAGGGAGGAAAAAAGCAACAATTATCTGAGTCTTTTATTAATTAACGCTTTTAAAAAGAGGGTAAAAGCCTACTTGCCCCTGGTTTTTTTTTTTTTGTTTGTTGTTTTAGCAATACATGCTTATTTAAATATATATTTTTTCCAATTACCAGAGCTATATATGACTGTTTATGCTTAATAATTATGTTTCATGTTGAAAGCACTTTATTATCAACATGTTTGAAACCAATTTTAATCAATAAAAATTGAAAAGTATCACAAAATTTGATTTGTTTCAAAAGGAGAGGATGTCACTCATCTTTTAAGACAACTTTACCAGTTCCATTAGCAAGTTTTTTTTACTTATAACAAGAAAATATCCTGTTGTTTTGAAAATGACATTATTTTAAGTGTAGATTTGACTGCACATCATTAGGAAGAGACTTAAAATATGCAAAGATGAGTGCAAAGTAGTATGGTTCTGGTTAGTCTAATTGTGAAATGAAGGATTTCTCTCACATTTAGGAGTGAAATAACTTTTTAAGATGTTGTCTGAATCCAAAAAGACAGGATCATGATCAAAGTTATGAGCTGGAAGGGCATGAAGTAGCTCGCCTGACCTAAAACAGTCAAAGTTCCTTGACTTTATGGTCAGACACAGAGAGGAAAAAAAAAGAAGTTTATGCGTCTTGATCTTAACTGTATGAAAACTTCTGCTTGCTACTGTGCGTAAATCACCCCATCAGTTGAGCCTGGGCTGAAGGTAAGAGAAGCGATTCTTCAAACCTGCACTTTGATGTCATTCTCCAGCTCTGCATCCAGAAAATCCAGCGTTACAGGCTCATCAAACTTGGCAGTCTGTACAGAAACACAAACAATCAGTTGACATCACGCGCCATAAATAATCCGGTTCGTCTGGCACTCGTTTACAAAACGGGAACAAATTACCGTTAAGCATCAGTTATTGATCGTATGCTCTTAAAGAGCGAGTTAATTATGAACTGTCTGTGGATTTTTAATCATCTGGAATGAATGCATTAGAGAGGACGAACCAAACAGAAAAGGATTTAAGAAAAACATTTTACCTTACAAACAAACATTGCTCTGCAACCACGAGGTTAAGATGTTTAGAAAGAAACAGAGGAAGATTCTACAAATTGCCAAATGCTACAAACAGCCACTCAAACCATCCAGTCGGAAAAAAGAGGCTGACGACTCACTGAAGAGAAGCCCAGGCTTCAATGTTTAAGACCCACTCCAATCAAATGTTTCCATGGTTTTTTTTCACATTTTTCTCAGGATATATATAAATAAAATTAAGCTAAAAATTGCATTTTTGAGTATTTATTTTCTCAAATCGTTCTGACACAGACAAAAAAAAAAAAGAAAAAAAAAAGCGCTGTTTAAAACATAGAAAATACGCTGGACATCCACTTTTAGACAGATCCATTTAAGTCTGAGGAAACAGCTTTTATTTGGGTCAAAAATGGCTTCATCATATTATAAAAAAAAAAAAAAAAAAAACCACTGGAAACACTTTAAATAAATTAAAATATGATCTGAGTTGGTATAAAAAAAATTGGGATGATTCCAACAACAGGATTTAAAAGTAATGTTATGCTATCTTATGCTATGCTACGCTACCTTCCGTTACAGTATGCAACGCTATGCTACCCTATGTTACTTTATGCTATCTTATGCAATGTTATGATATGCTATCATGTGATATGTTATGCTATGCTAGCCTATGCTATGTTATGATATGCGGTCCAATGTAATGCTATGTTATGCTACGTTCCGTTGCGCTTTGCAAAACTACGCTACTCTATGTTACGTTATGCTATCTTATGCTATGCTAGCCTATGCTATGCTATGATTTCCTATGCTATGTTATGTTATGCTATGCTAGCCTATGCTATGTTATGATTTCCTATGGTATGTTATGTTATGCTATGCTAGCCTATGCTATGTTATGATATGCGGTCCAATGTAATGCTATGTTATGCTACGTTCCGTTACGCTTTGCAAAACTACGCTACTCTATGTTACGTTATGCTATGCTATCATGTGATATGTTATGCTATGCTAGCCTATGCTATGTTATGATATGATTTCCTATGCTATGTTATGCTACGTTCCGTTACGCTTTGCAACACTACGCTACTCTATGCTACGTTAGGCTATTCTATGCTATGCTATCATGTGATATGTTATGCTATGCTAGCCTATGCTATGTTATGATATGATTTCCTATGCTATGTTATGCTATGCGGTCCAATGTAATGTTATGTTATGCTACGTTCCGTTACGCTTTGCAACACTACGCTATTCTATGCTACGTAAGGCTATTCTATGCTAGGCTAGAAATGCTACTTTCACTATTTATACTCATCTTCAAAATCCCTAAGAGACTCTGCCAGGCAGCTACAGTAAAAGAGAAGTTTCCTTAAGAGCAATATTTTTTTTATAACACTTTCAAAATAACATTTTTATTTATTTTTTCAAAATAAAAGTTTAACTTCTCAACTCACCATCGGTAGAAGATTAGGGTGGAGCAGCACGTATCCATTTGGGTCGATAGCAAAGTAGTAGCCGTTTGGTCCGAACTGGAAAAAAAATCTAAAATAAAAATTTGGCGGGAACCATGCGAACATCACCTGCCTTAATGGATCAGTTTGTTACGGTAAAACGAGGAGTCAGACGCTTGATATCTTCCAGGGAAACGTCGATAGCCATAACCCCCAAAATGAGCTGGTTTTGAGGTTTCTGAAAGAAAACAGAGGATGGTGAGAGAAAAAAAAAAAACCTCTGTTTGTCATTGCTGCATGAGTTGAGCCCAAGGAAAGAAGGAAAAAAAGATAAATGTGGACAGCTTAGTTTCTAAAAGTTTTACTGGCAGGACTGAATCACCACAGAGGAATTTGGTTTAAAAAGTCCTTTGAGGCAGACATTTAAAATCACCTTTGCCACTCAATTATTTCTAACTTTGATCTGCTGGATTGTTTCTGCTGGAATTTCTCATTTGTTTCATGCCCTCTTCTAATAGGAGCTCTGGGGGTTCTCAGCATCAGAGAAAGTGAGGGAAAGCAGCAAAAAAAAAAAAAAAAAAAAAAACCGCCTCTTCAGTAGTCCATCGTATCCGATGATGACGAATGTCTGTGTTTCATCTGTGTGAGCGCATATGGCTCTGGAGTCCAAAACTTGATGCGCATAAGCGACCACAAATATTACATTTGAACTCGTCTGTTGAAACTGGTGCAAACTTATTCCTAATGCGTTGTTGTCTTGCGTTAGCCAGTAGGCCACGACGATCATGTTCAAAACGAGCTATTGTGCGAGAGGTCAAAGAATGCCATGCTATCCTATCACTGGCTGTAGTTTCGAGCTGACGAGGTGAGATGTCACTCCACTTAAGATATCGCTTGATGTTGTCTTTGTACCTGAGGATCGGCCTACCACGCTTGCGCGAACCCTGCTTAAGCTCTCCATAGAAAAGCTGTCTCGGTATACGATTGTCGGACATACGGATGACATGTCCAGTCCAGCTAAGCTGGGACTTGAGCAGCATTGATTCAATGCTGGTTGATTCGGCTCTATCTAGCACCTCAGTGTTCGATATCTTGTCTTGCCAGCGGATGCCCAAAATTCTGCGTAGCGATCTTGTATGAAACTGTTCGAGTTGTTTAACGTGACGACGGTACAAAGTCCAAGTTTCACATCCATAAAGGAGAGTGGTGATTACTACAGCCTTGTATACTTTAAGCTTTGTTGACAGCCTGATTCCTTTCTGTTCGAGCACCTTGGTTTTCAGTCTCCCAAGAGCTTGGCTAGCCTGTTTGATTCTGGAAGCTATTTCACTATCCAGCGAACCATCTGCTGACATTGTGCTGCCAAGGTACTTGAAGGTGTCTACGTTTTTTAGTTGGTAGCCCTCTATGGTGACAGTTGGTTGGGGACAGACTGTGCCTGGGGCCGCCTGCACCAAAACCTCCGTCTTCTCAAGGCTAATAGTTAGTCCAAAGAGTCTGGATGCTTCTGCGAAGCGGTTGACCAGAATTTGCAGGTCCTCTTCTGTGTGTGCCATAAGGGCACAGTCATCAGCATACAGAGCTTCTGTGATGAGTTTCTCAGTTGTCTTTGTGCGAGCCGAAAGGCGACGTAGGTCGAAGACAAATCCATCTGAGCGGTAAGTGATGTAGATGCCCAGTCGTTGCTCATTCATTGCTCAGTTATCACTTGAGTAAAGAAAAGGTTGAATAGGACTGGGGCGAGAACACAGCCCTGCTTTACTCCATTGGAAATTTGAAAAGTTTCAGTAAAGTCACCATCACAAAGTACTTGACCGGCCATGTTGTCATGAAGGAGCCTCACGAGAGTGGTGAACTTGGGTGGACAGCCAAGTTTGGCTAATATGGTCCAGAGTGCTTCCCGGTTGACCATGTCAAACGCCTTGGTGAGGTCAATAAACACAGAGTATAGATCCATTTGCTGTTCGATGCACTTTTCCTTTACTTGTCGAATGGCAAAAATCATGTCGGTGGTACTGCGACCAGAGCGGAAGCCGCATTGCGATTCCGGAAGATTCTTTCAGAGATGTTGGTGATCAGTCTGTTCAAGAGAGATGCGAGATAGTATTTTCCCGGCGATTGACAGCAGAGAGATGCCCCTGTAGTTACCACAGGCTGATCTAGCACCCTTGTTCTTATAGAGTGTGACTATGGTTGCATCACGAAAATCAGCAGGCATTTGTTCCTCAGCCCAGATTGATGTCAATAGTTCATGGAAGGCGTTGAGTGTTGATACGCCAAAGCTCTTGAATAACTCGGCAGGGAGACCATCCGAGCCAGGAGCCTTGCCACAGTTCATACTTTTTATGGAAGACTCACCTCATCCAGACTGGGGGTAGGTCAAGGTCATCCTGTATAGGTTTCTGAGGGATCTGTTGAAGAGCTTCATTGTCCACAGCTGAAGTTCTGTTGAGTAGTTGGCTGAAGTGTTCCTGCCAACGCGCTCTGATGCCGTTTTTGTCTCTGATGATAGTTGAGCCATCCGCAGCCAAAAGGGGAGAAGAACCTCTGCTCGAAGGACCATAGATGGACTTAATGGCGGCAAAAAGCATTTTAGAGTTGTTATTATCAGAGTACTGTTGTACCTCTGCAGCTTTTCTCTCCCACCAACGGTCTTGTATGGCGCGGATTTCTCTCTGAGCTTTTGTCCGTAGGTCTCTGTATCTGTCACGTCGTGAGAGGCAATTAGGATGGTTTTGCCAATCGACATAGGCATTCCTCTTCTTATCTAACAAGATTTGAATAGATGCGTTGTTGTTGTCAAACCAATCTTGATGCTACCCTCACAAATAAAGGTACATATAAGGATTATTGAGTCTAGTCCAAGCAGTTACGGGACAAACCTGTTGCTGTGACATTTTACGCATACAGAAAAAAAAGATGTATGCAGAAACCATCGTAAGAAGAAAAAAAGATTTAAGTTCAACAAGAAAAGCAATGAAACACAGTGGTGGGAGTGCCATGATATGGGAGAAGCATGGTTGCAAATCTCTACCAAGAATTCTACCAAACTTTCCACTATTATCGTACAAACGACACACTGCTTTAACAAATGTACTGACTACGCTGCCACTCACTTTAACAGAGGCAGGAAAACATAAAACAAAATTTTTGTCAAAAGTTTATCAGCAAATTCTTAAGGTGGCGGAGCGGCAGCATTTTTTTTTTTTTTTTTTTTAACTTTGTCCCGTCCAACAGCTGAGCAAACAGGTAAGAGCTGAAAGCCTCGGACAGATTTTACTGTTACAACAGAGAGTTATTGATCTTCTGACACAAGGAGTATATTTGGATAAACCCCTTTTGTAATTTAGGCTAAACTTTATTTATATTGGTTATACTTGTATAAACCCCTTTTGTGAATTAGGCTAAATTTTATTCATTTTGGTTATATTTGCATAATTCCTTTTGTGATTTAGACTAAATCTTTTATATTGGTTATATTTGTATAAACACCTTTTTTAATTCAGGGCTAAACTTTATTTATATTGGTTATATTTGTATAAACTCCTTCTGTAGTTTAGGCTAAACTTTATTTATATTGGTTATATTTGTATAAACTCCTTTTGTAATTCAGGGCTAAACTTTATTTATATTGGTTATATTTGTATAAACTCCTTTTGTAATTTAGTGCTAAACTTTATTTATATTGGTTATATTTGTATAAACTCCTTTTGTAATTCAGGGCTAAACTTTATTTACGTTGATTATACTTGTATAAACCCCTTTTGTAATTTAGGGCTAAACTTTATTTATATTGGTTATACTTGTGCAAACTCCTTTTGTAGTTTAGGCTTAATTTTATTCCTTTTATTTTTGGATTCTTTTTTGTTGGACCAGATGGAGTTACAAAATCCTGGAGGATTATCATCATCACTGTTTGGTGTGAATGTTAGTCTAAAGGGGTGGAGCCTGTCTACACACATACTCAAATGTTACAAACATACCCAAAAATCTTCATATACAAACTTCTCAACATGTACACAATATAACTACAGTTCACACGCACACTTAGACATACAAACCAACAGATTTAAAACATTTTATTCTCTCACGTCAACTATTTGTGCGAAGGTGAGCTGACACCTGAGCTCAGGTAAAGGTTTTTAAAAAAAAATGAATAAAAAAATAAGAGAAGTTACATTGAACAAGAGAGTTTTTGTTACCTTCAAGCTGGTGTCAGTCTTGTTAAAGACGGGCAGAGTTCCAGTGATCACCAGACCAAGTTCCTAAAAGATTCAACACAAGTTTTAAGTTTTCAACTTAAAATGATGAAATATCAATTCCAAATGTCTGGTGAGTTTAGAGAGTGTATTGATGCAAAACTTAGTGGCTTTAGTGCCGAACAAGTAGTTGAAGAGCGTCTTACAACACACAAAGACATCTTATCCGTCTGGTTTTTTTATCTGCTGCTGCTGAAAACAAATCTCAACAGAATCCAAAAACAACAGCTTCACGCAGCAGTAAATCTGTTCTCTGGCCAACAGCGCTCACAGCAGAAAACTGAACGAGACTTATCTTGAATTCTTTCAATGATAAAAAACAGACTTTTTACAGTACAAAATGACAGTAAACATTCATGCACAGGAGTCAAGCAAAACGAAGGCTTTTGAGTCGATGACATCATCATACCAGTGCGTCCAGGTACACGTTGGTCCACTGAACCTGCTTGGCCCTTCTGTCGGCCTTCACCATAGGCCTTCCCAAAACATCCAAGTATTCCTGATAAACACATAAAAACCTGCACATGAGCCACTCCGCCACAAGAGGGAGCCACTTGCAAAAGAACCTGAAACAAGAACCCAGTAAGAGACTGTTTTCATGATTTCACATGTTTACCTGAGTGTTTAACCGAATGGCTCCAATAGAGGGGATCTCATAGTAATATCCTAAAGGGAAAGAAACACATTTATTATGATAAAAAACATTGAAATTATTATAAAGCGTTTTTCCCTAATTTTTTCAGTTCCAAACATAAAAAAATAACAAAAATATTGCAGTATTTATGGAAAAAAAATGCTTACGTTTGTGTAATTGAACTTAAATAAGTCCAATATAATCAAAATACATCTTAATGAACCAATAATGCTTTTACTACAAATTTAAATAAATAAAAAAGTAACAAATATTTAAAAAAAAACTAATAATAATGTAAAATATTACTTGGTACCTTTATTAGCACAAGCCATCCACTGTATGGGCCCTTTGTCATAACTGTGTTGACCGACTGAAAATGTAAAGATTCGCACCTAAAAGAAAGAAAACGAAATATGAATAATGGAAAAATAGAGACGTGTATGACAAATGCACCAACTCGAGTTTTACTTCTTGCTTTGGGTTGAATTGCTCAAATATCTCCTCTGCCCTTTCCTCTCCTCCGTCAGTGAACAGCATGATAATCTTGTTACAGTTGGCTCTGGATACATTCGTCTGGATAAAACGGGGAAAAAAAGACAGAATTTTTTGCACAAATGAAACAAATCACCAGTCTTTAAATGTATTATCCCTTGGTAACTTTAATGCTACAAAATAACAAAAAAATCCAATAAATACCTGCTTATTACTATTGTTTGGAACAGAAGAAATCCTTATTTTTAGTATTTTAAATCACTAAACCAGGGTTTAAATCAAATCAAATCAAATCAAACTTTATTTATAAAAAAGCGCTTCTCATGCTTTGAGCAGCTCGAAGCGCTTTACATTAAAAAGAAAAACATATACAATAAAAGCCAACCCCCCCCACCCAATAAAAGCCAACACTCCACCCTCTATCAACACATACAACCCATCCCACACACAATGAATACAATGAAAAATGACATAAACGAAAATTGTAAAAACAGACATAAGGCTTGGCTCTGCTGTGAGGAAACTGTATTGGGGATTCTATCATACCAGGAGCCAGCCCGGTCAAAGGAACATCGCCACGGCACCCACCAAACCGGGACAGCAACGGAGTCCACTCCACAGCTGTGAGCTGCATGCAGGACTCCAGCCGCCCCAACAAGGGCGAGAACCACGGCAACGACCCCAGACCGAGCCAGCAAGCCCTGATATGATAGATCCCCACAGGAAACACTGGGTTAAAAATAATAGTAAAATACTAAAATGTAAAAATACGTAAAACATAAAATCAATAACATATTAAAACTAATATAATAAATAAGGACATAAAATTAACTAAAAGCAGAATTAAAAAGGTGGGTCTTGAGCCTCTTCTTAAAAACGTCTACGGTCTCTGCGGCCCTGAGGTTCTCCGGCAGGCTGTTCCACAGGCGAGGACCGTAATGATGAAACGAGGCCTCACCATATGTTTTGGTCCTCACCTTAGGAACAACTAACAGGCCGGTGCCGGAAGACCTCAGGGTCCGCGAGGGTTCATACTTTAAAAGAAGATCATTGAGATAAGAAGGCCCAAGACCATAAAAACATTTATAAACCATTAAAAGAATTTTAAAATCAATCCTGAAACGCACAGGGAGCCAATGCAGTGATTTTAAAACTGGTGTAATGTGTTCCCGCCCCCTGGTCCTCGTCAGAACTCGTGCCGCTGAGTTCTGTAATAATTGTAAATTTAAAAGAGACTTTTGAGGTAAACCAGAGAGCAGGGCATTACAATAATCTAAACGACTAAAAATAAAAGCATGCATTAGCACCTCTGTGCTGGCAAGAGAGAGGAATGGGCGGACTCTGGCAATGTTTTTAAGATGATAAAATCCTGTCTTAATGACATTTTTAATGTGAGGAATAAAATTCAGCTCAGAGTCTAAAAGAACGCCCAGGTTTCTCACGCAGTGAGAAGGGTTAAAATTCTGAAGATGAGGTAACATCCTCTCTCTCTTGCCATCAGGACCGATGATTAAAACTTCTGTTTTGTCCTGGTTGAGCTTAAGGAAGTTCTCTGCCATCCATGACTTTATGTCTAAAATACAATTTAAAAGGGTGTTTATAGGTTCAAGGTCATCAGGAGAGGTTAAAAGTAGTATAATAATTAGAAAAAATGACAAATGAAAAATGTAATAAATTACCAGCATTTGTATAAAATATAATTAGTAAAAAAATGCAATGTATGAAGAAAACATAGTTAAAATTAAAGCCGCAAGCGGCGTTGGATGGCCCGCAGTCGCTATCCGCCCTCTCCCTCGCCGCCCTCTCCCTCGTTACCCGCCCTCTCCCTCGCTGCACCCACCGCCGCCGGACCAACGCCGCCGCACGCACGCGCCGCCGCACGCACGCACGCGCTCCGCACGGGCCGCAGCCGCCCTTGGTGGTGACCTTTGACCCCGAATTCACTTGCTCAGCACTCACTGTTGAACCCTAAGTCCCTCAATATGCTTTCTGTATAGCTGGTCTGAGATGAATGTGAGAAATTGATTAAAAAAGCACTTTTTTCAAAATGGCGGCTTTTCTGTTGGTTTTATCTCCATAGCAACCATTTTATGTTTTGTTCGTCTGAGGTCACCGAGCAGTTTGACGTCAAGATCATAAGGATCGGAAAAAGTACACTTTGGATTACCTTAGCAACGGGGGGTTATTCGCTAACCACGCCCACATTCCTTATATGGTCATATTCTATGTTATTATGCCAGTTACAGCTTAAGTCTGGTGTCAACATATTAAAGTCCCATAGGAATGCATTGAAATATGAGCGTGTATTAAGACTACGCCACTTTGCGAGCTCGCCACGCCCACGCCGTTCAAAATCTATTGCTTGTGACACCATTTTTCTTTTGCCAATGACTTCCCATTGATGCCAAAAGCATTAGAAAACGATTGAAAAAAGTCCCTGCAAGTGAAATGTGATTGAAGCTAATGCTAACGCTCGTTTTTTCGTAAATTCAAGATCTCGGCCACTTCCCAAGGTCAAAGGTCAACGAAACTTTAGCGGTTGTTGGAGACTCGTGCTAGCGGCCTGTGGGTCAAATTTCGTGACAATCGGACAAACTAAACGTTCGTTTCACCTCTCTGAAATCCCAAATTTTCAGATTTCGAAACAAAATGGCCGCCAAACCGTAGGTCGGGGAGCCATCCCATAATAATGTAAAAAATAGCCATGGTTATATCCAACAAAGGTATGTTGGTTTCGTTTGCGAAATGTGAAATAAAAAATTGAAATTGCTGAGTCAGCACTTTTTTTCGCGACGGTTTTTTGCGTACCAGAGGCGCACCGTACGCATTTCGGTTTCGTAAGTTATGTCATTTCGTGCAGCTTTGGCCTCTGGACGCGTGAATACCACTTTTAGGCAAATCGGGCAAAATATGTTCGACCTAGCTAAAACCGTGTCGGTCGCGACCTCGCAACATGCACGCCATTTCATATTCTACAACTTCTAATTGCAACATTTTTCCCCAGTAGTTTCCCATTAATGCCCAACTAAGTCACATAACAGTTGATAAAACCCCCTAGGAGGTATTTCTTTTTGTAGCTCGTAGCAAACGTGCTTTTTTCGTAAATTTCAAGATGGCGGCAACTTCCCAAGGTCAAAGGTCAATCAAACTTCTTGGGTGTTTGTAGTCTCTGGCTATGGACATGCTTGTCAAGTTTCGTGAAAATCGGACAAACAAAAGTGTCGTTTTCCCATATTGATGAAAACCGTGAAAAACGCCATTTCTCAGTTTTCGGCGCCACATTGCCGCCAAGGCGTGGGTCGTGTGGCCATCCCATAATGATTTCAAATGTTCCAGGGCTTATCCCCAACACTTGTCATTGGCCGTTTTTTGCGTTTTCCGAAATATTGTTTTTGTCGTCCCATAAGCGAAAATCGGCCCATTCATTTTTTTTGCGGGAACGCTCGCCGTGATGTCATCGTTTTGGGCGGGGTAACGCACACTATGCCAAAAATTCATTTTCAATTTTCCCTACGTGTGGTGCGATTTTGAGGTACTTTTCGTTCATGTGGCGGGGGTGTAATTTTCGTTCAAAGGCGCAGAAAGTTTACGTTTTTTCACTCTAAGCAAAAACAATATGGTCCTTGCAGTCAGTAGACTGCTGCTGCGGGCCATAATAAAAATAAAACTCTGAAAGGACACCAAAAAAAACCTAATGACAATACCAAAAACTACCACAAGAGGGAGACATTTAACCAAAAAGCTCCTTTTCATACCTGAACTGAGTTTAATTTATTTTTTAATAATAGGCTTCTTAGTGTTTCTTTCAAAGCACATTTTAAAGGAAAAAAAATCCACCTGTGATCACTGAATAAAAAAACTTTCATCCAACATGAAGCTTAAAACTTCAGCATGTTTTTACCTGTGCGAGCTGCGCGAACGCCAGCTCAAACCCGCTGGTGTAGTTGGTGATCCCCTCAGCTTTGATCCTCTGCACGGCCTCCTTCAGGACCCGCTTGTTCCTCACGTTGGCCTGCACAAGGTGCTCGAAGCACGCGGCAGACCTGGCGCTTTTGTTAAACTGGAGGGAAAAGGGAAGGAGGATTGACGGGAAAGTGGAGGGAAGGCACTCGCACATATTTGCTATTAAATATGTGGACTTTTTTTTTTTCCTTCTTTCGCTGCAGTCATGCAGTGTTCCTTCAACATTTAAGGTAGAAATGAAAAAGAAAAAGACTTCGGAGATGTTTAAATTAAAAAAAAAAGTACAAACATTTACATTTTTTACAATAAAAAATGAAATTCTGCACAGACCGAAGGGAGCTGCAGGAGTAGAGGAAAGGATTGGAAGTTGTGCAGGAAAGGATGGATAATAGTGGCATAAGGAGGTAAAACAAACAAATAAAGAAATTGATTATGGAGAATTTGTTTTTTTTTTTTTTTAATCACGTTACAGAGTTTCACATGTGAAGCATCTTCCTGCTAATGCTGGAGGTAAGTTTATGCAGCAGGAACAGATGGAGAACCCCGGCACACACCTGCACCGGCCCACTAACCACACCTGTGGAGGACTGGGACACGGATCATTAGAAAGCAGCATCTGCTGTGACCTGGACTGCACCCACAGCCGACACGCAATCATCATTTATGACATCGAACACAAATCACGGGTTCTTTCAAACCATATGAACTCATCCGAGATAAAACAGTTTTTACCCTGTTGGCTTGTTAAAAATCGTTTCCACTCTGTTTATTTTTGAATACTGGAAAAATGTGAGTACTATAGCGGCGAAACATGATTGTAATAATGTATTCTTTTGTTAGAGCTTTACTGCAGCTGTACTCTTAAAAAAGAACTGAATTTTAAATAAAAATGAATGAAGAAAACATTAATTTTTGACTGCATTTTGATTTAAAATGGTTTATATGCACTTTAAAAAAAATCAAAAAGGTACTAATCTACCAAAACAACAACAAAAAAAACTAACTTTAATGCTTCTTGCCAGGGGCGGAGCTAAAACATTTTTAATGGGGGGAGGGGTAGAAGACAGTAAAGTAAAACAAAAGGATAAAAAATATATATATTTCTCGCAGTTTTACTATTATTATCACTTTAATTGTATTTTTAAAAATGTTGCTTTTGTCATTTTAGCAATGCTTAAAGAAGTTGTTTTTTTTTAATTTCCTAATTTTTCTCAATAAGTAATAATACTAATATTGATTCAAAAATTAGGGGGCAACTGCCACCCCATCCCCCTGTAGCTCCGCCCCTGCTTCAACACACTTATTCTCTTGTTGTCCAACTTCACAAACTCTTGAGACCGTTTCACTTTATTGATTTAAAACAAAAACACAACTTTCTACTTTCATAAGACAAATGAAAGAAAATATAAATGGCTAATGTAGAAAGCAAATGGATTTAGGTTTGGAGCCATCAGGAGAGACGACAAAGAAAAAGCACTCAAGATAAAACAGAGTTCGGACAGACTTGATTCACGTCCAGCAAGTCGTCTGCTTTGTGCCAAGTGAGTATAGAAGTTCATTAATCTGAGAAATCGGCAGCCAGAAACAGCCGCAGTATGGAGCAAATCATTCCAGGAACCCCTTCATGCTAACATTATTTAAATCTCATATCCATTTTCAATATTTCAACATTTCACTCCTATTTGTTTTTATTTTTTTAACTAAACAACTAGCTTAGTTGTGTTCAAGAAAAGAAGGAAAATCTTCCTTGAAATGAACAGTAAAAGGTAAAACAATTAACACAAAAATTGGGTTAGGAGGGAACCAGAATTAAATATAGTGTGATAGAAATATTTTGACTTCCAGACTGAAACTATTCTAAAAGGCAAAAGTCGTTTTAACAGGATGCAGTTCTCCAAAAGACCATTTGGTGACTGTGACACATCAATATCAGTTATAAATATTTATTCGGAGGGGAAGTGGTCAAACCAGCTTTTATTTGCATTAACAAAAAAGCAAAAACATAACATTTTTATTTTTTAAAATGATCTTTCTTTTCATAAATGTGCAACTCTGTTCTCGTAACTTTCTTCTCATAAACTTACAACTTTATTCTTATAAATTTGCAACGTTATCTTTTTAAAATTACTTTTTTTCTCCATTAATTTCCAACTTTATTTTGAAAAAATTACGACTTTTTCCTCATAAACATGCACCTTTATTCCCCTTAAAAATGTATTTTTTTCCCCATAAATTATTGATTGTTATACTTTATTCTTTTGAAATTATAACTTGTTTTCCATAAATGTACAACTTTATTCTGGCAAGATTACATTTATTCTCATAAATTTACAAATTTATTTAAAACTCACAACTTTTTTTCCTTGCAAATTTACAACTTTTTTCTTTAAAATCAAAACTTTTTTCTCATAAATTGGCATCTTTTTCCGTTTAAAATGATCTTTTCCATAAAATTATTCCATGTTTCTTATAAATGTATTATTTTAAAATGACATTACTTTTCATAAATTTAAAACTTTCTTTTTGCAAAATTAAAACTTTTTTCCCATAAATTACTGACTTTATTCTCATTAAATTAATACTATTTTTCTTATAATTTTACTAATTATTTCTTATAAATGTGTTTATTTATATGGTGGCCTTAATGCTACGTTATACCTTTCAAATCTGACCTCCATGGTTGAATAAAGGTTACAAAAAAAAAAGAAGAGCTCAAGATGCTCAAAAACAAGAAACAAGATCCAGTCTGACTGTCTCCATTTAGTCAAGAAATCTAAAGCTCCTTTATAACTCAGGGAAATCATCAAGTTTTTTTTTTTATGTCTACAAATCATGTGGAGGCAGATAAAACAGGTTTTAGCCAAGAAAGTCCTGGAGCATTAAATGATGATAGATTAGGACTCCCTCATATAAGATCAGACTTCATTTTGGCAAGAAAGACCTTTCTGAAAGTTGTATTTGTCCTTTCAGTCACATTAACTTGGACTCATCTGTGGTCCTGGATGATATATGTGCACGCGAAAAACTTAAAACTCACGACTATTCGAACTCCAAGAAGTTCAACTGCATAACCAAACTTTTAAGGCGACGTGAACACTCACAGAAACCACGTTGACAAAGTCGTCATCAGAGAGCGTCTCCAGCATCTTGTGGACGGACGTCTTGATGAGTTTCAGGGTGAGACCGGACACGCTTCCGCTCCTACAGCGTGGAAACACAGTTTTAAAAAATATAATAAAAAAAAAAAACTAAACAAAGCACAGTTTTACTATAAATGTTGCATTTATAGGATTTTTGGGATGAATTATTTAGAAAAGTAAAAATATATAAATGAGAAAAAAAAAATGAAGAAAAAATTATAATAAAGAAAAACAAGATTTTGCTTCACATTTGCACAACTAGAGATATAGCATTACCTGCGATAATGCTAGTGTGAATTCTGGAAGATGAATGTGCCCACTGAAGATGCTAGTGCTGATAGCTGAAGATGCTCAAATTGATAGCTAAAAATGCTGAAGCTGCTAAAATATTAGCTAAACTTCAAATCAGCCTAATAAACGGAAAAATCTTCATTAGCCAAAAGAGCTAGCATGTATCTGAAATATTAGCTTAATTCAAAATTAGCCTAAGAAAAAAAAAAAAAAAAAAGCTTAAATTAGCCAAAACAGCTAGCATGTGACTGAAATATTAGCTAATCTCCAAATATAACTTAAAAAAAATGAAAAAAGCCTCAATTAGTGACACCAGCTAAGCTTGAAATGACTTAGTTTTGTTAAGGAATACAAAATTTAACAAAAGTTAAATTTTCATTTATAGTTTTTTTTGTTTGTTTGTTTATGTGTACTATTATGTTAAGTCTCATATATGTTGTTTTATGTATGTTTAACATGTTATGTTGGGTAATTGTGGTTGTTGTGATATGTAATGTTGCTGATGTCAGCACAACTCTATGTAATGTATCTCAGTTGTAAATAAAGCATTGGAACAGCTAGCATGTAGCTGAAGTATTAGCTAAACTTTTATTAGCCTAAAAAACAAACCAAAAAAAGCCTAAATTAGTTAAAACAGCTAGCATGTAGCTGAAATATTAGCTAAACTCCAAATTAGCCTAAAAACACTGAAAAATTACATGTTTGAACAAGATTTGGTTCATTTCCAATAGGCTTTCACATTTTTTTAAAACTACCCTGTGTTGGCAGTTATATTAGCATTACGAAAGCTAATATAGCATTTTTTGAAACATCTACTAAACCTTTTTAGGGTAAGTTGGGATTTCGGTAAAATTGAAGCAACATTATAGTTTTTTTTTGGCATTCACTGGTTTTTTTTTTTTTTTAGCTACTTTGGCATTTACTATAGGCTGGCTTCCGCAGACACGACTGGCGAGCAAAGTCCCACTCTGGCCACCCGTGTGTTTGACAGAAAATCTGGTTGAACATCTCACAACTATTTTTATTTATAAACGGTTTCAGGATCTTCTCCCTCAAAACATTTGTGTTCTGGAATTGTGTTCTCAAAGAAAACATCAGACAGATATTTCATGCTACTTTTTTAGTTTAGCTAATAATTTAGCACCAGGCTAACTGTTTTGGCTAAATTAGGAATAAATAATACATTTTAAAAAAATTATTTTCCAGATTAGAGACAAGAAATGAAGCACATGTTAACGTAAAATAGATAAATGAGTCTTCTGAATAAATTTGGCATCGTCATGATTAAATTTATAATAATTTTGTCGGTTGTCAAAAAATTGAAACGATCTGCAAAAAAAGTTTGTATATTTCTCTGAATCATGGGATTTTTGGCTTATATTTTTAAATGTTTAATGATTAAAAAAAAAAAAAACCTGATTGCAAATTAACGTATTTTCTCTAGAATTTATAATGAAAAAGAAAAAAATCAGCTGTTCTAAACTCGAATGACGACTAAATCCCAGATGGAAACCAGTGGACTGTGAACAGCCGTGGCGTCCGGCGCACTGTCTGCTTCCTGTTAGTCAGTGTGGCGCGGCACAGCAGTGCCCAGCAGGATGAAGCTGTCCAGGGAGTTAGCATCAAGGCCTCCTGGCGCGCAAAACAAAATCAAATCTGGCTGTAATGGATGATTCACGGGGTCGTCACTCACGCATCCACCAGGATCAGCATGTCCTTGGGTGACGCCGCGCCCTGAATGTACCTGATGAGTAACGACAAACGCACACATTCAGCACAGACAAGAACACAAAAGAAAACAAACAAGAAACACAATCAGACATTTATTCATTATGTAGAGTTCTTTTAGAGTTTTCTTCAATAAAAACATTTCTATACATCAATGTGCTCATTTCTATGATAAATAAAGGAGTCTGTTCACAGGAAGTGCTCGTCAGTTTTCTGATGTGATTGTTCAAACAAGGATACAGGGTTGGTTACGTTCAAAACACACCAAAAAGAGAAAAAAAAAAAAAAAAAAAAAAAAAAATCACAAAAAACATATTACAGATCATGCAGATTTGAAAAGAAAAAAATGTTAAAAATAAATATTATGTTTTAGAAATCAAAACTATATTATTAAAAAATATATATATAAATAAATCAGGAAAAGCAAAAACATAATGTTAAAAAAATATATTTAAATTTATTAAAAAAAAATTTTTTCTACATTTTATCTTGATTCTGCGCTGTAAAAAGTGAAGTGTTGGATGAATTAACAAAAGTTCTGTATCTTGTTACATTTCAAACTTTGTACTGTAATTAATTATATAAACCATTAACTCAAAATTTTTATTTGATGACAATTAATTATTTTAAATACAACAAATTACATATTTTTGTTAATTGATCCAACTTTTCACTTTTTACAGGGAGGAAGTTACTTTTAATCTGAAATTTTTTTTTGTAGTTAGTTTGTGAAATTCTGTGTTAGATTTCTCAAATATGATGCTATTTTAGAATTTATTTTGCTTTTTTAAATTGATTTTAAGATCTTTAATATGTGTTTGAGTGACTTCACGGTGTGTTTGCCCTTCAGGGCCACCGTAGTCGGTGGGTGCTGCACTCACCACGGCCGTCTCCGCACGTCGTAGAGGTCGATCTTGTCAGGGGAACTGCTCGTGTCGGTCCAAGGGGATGCTGGGAATTGGAAGAGGTCATGTTCAAGTTACATTAACTTATACCAAGCTTAACATGTATATGCTGTAAATGCATTACTTTTTTTTTTTTTTAAAGGTTAAAAAATGGTCAAATTACTATTTTGCTCTTTATTTCATTTTTAAAGCTTATGCCTTCAATCTTTTTAACTCGATTGATTCAAAATCCTAATCAAATTTCAATTTTTCTACCATTTACATACTTATTAAGTTTATTTATCATTATTTCTGAGGCTGTAATTTTTTTAAAGAACTTTTTCACCATAAAACACTATTAATTTACAAAGTAGATGTCACTATCCTGAAATTTAAAAAAAGTCTTGGAAAGTTTTACGATGTTATAGTTATCTTGAAATAATCTTACCCCCTTTAGTATGTATTGATCTGCTAGGGGGCAAAACTCACCGATCCCACTTGAAATAAGTATTTATGTCTTTTGAAAATATTACCAAATAAGTACAGCGATCAAATCCAGCCTCCAATGTTTGGGAAGTTCCTCATCAGAAGTCGGGCTCCTCACCTGGATAATACCGAGCCAATCCCGTCGCAGAGCCAAACACCTGCCAAAGCAGCGTGGGATCTTCCTCCCGGTTTCTCCGGAAGACGTCCTCCAGGGCGTCGGTCCAGTTCAGCTCGTTTAAAATGATGGTGGCTGCAACGAACAGGAGGAGACGTGGAGAACGTTGTGTGAGCATGACGGAGAAACAGGAAGCTGATCCAAAAAAGTCAATGTTTAGAGGTCTGTGCTGCCGATAAAACAACGTAAACAAGCGTAAAATAAGAAGCTATAGTGACTGGCGGGTGACAGATAACCTCAGCAACAAAAAGAAGGAATATAACTATTACTATTAGTGTTTCTTAGCTTAATAGACAATAATATGTTTATTTTTTGCTCGAAAAATAAGCTTTTAAAAGTTTAGCTCCAGCATTTTCTCCTTATAAACTATCCTGGAGAGTAAGACAGCCAGGATGAGATTTGATTTGATTTATTTACTCAAAAAAATTCAAATTCTTTAACACTGATAATCAAAATCGAGATGTTTACATAGTACCTCATTCAAGATAAAAATAAAAAATAGGTAAATAATAATAGAAAAAAACAAAGACAATTTTAAAAAATAATTCCGAAAAGTTTTATTTTGCACAAAATAATGATTTCCCCAACACATAAGGATTTTTTTTTTTTTTTTTTGGTTAAAAATGAATAAAGTCTAAAATTTTTAGCTTTCGTAGCTGTGAATCAAAGGGGAATCATAAACTGTTAATTAAACCAAGGAGTATTAAATCAATCTGTCTCGTCTTTTTATGCTGCTTTGTAGAACTTTAAAAACTTCTAAAGTTTCACATATACACAACTCCCCATCATCATACTCCCACCTCCGTGCTTCACTGTGACATCCTAGGAGAAGCTTACACAATGAGAATAGAGTGGATTGACTAAATCAACCATCTATCATCTGCCGCTCATCAAGCAAAGACGTCCAGACCGTCTTCCGTCTTTTCTGCCTCGTATTCCAGCTCCTCGCGTTTCCAGGCCAGTCAAAAGATTCTCACCAGAGTGAGGGTTGTGTCACGAGGCCTCCGGGAGGCATTCTAGCAGATGTCAAAAACATCGAAATTGGCTCCTCTCAATGTGGAGGAGTAGCGACTCTATTCCAAGTTCCTAGCAGATGGCTTAACTTTGCACCTTGTCTCTGAGGGAGACCCAGACGTCCTGCAAAGAAAGCTCATTTCTCCAACTGTGATCGGAAGAGCTTGAGGGTTTGTTGAGCGTGCAGAGCTCAGGGCTGCACCAAAACTTTGAGAGATACTGCAGAAGATGTAAAAGGACTTCTTTGAATCTTTGTTTAATCTTGCAATGTCTAGGGCCACTAGTTTAGTGGATTCAACACACATTCAAGAAAAAAGAAACAACAAATTCCTCTCAAATTATTTATTTATAGCAGACGATTGACACTTTATTTTTATTTTGTGCACACCGTTTATTGCTAAATTGTGGTGACAAATACTAAATAAAGCCCATAAAACAAAAAAAAGTGCAAAAAAAGGTCAATTTGAGCACAGAAATGCAAATAAATACTAATTTATGCCCACGAAATACTAATTGGTGCACACAAAATGTTGATAAATGTTTATACCATAGAATTAAGTTTACACCCACAAAATATTATTTTGTGTGGACAAAATCCTAATAAAATACAGATTTATGCTCAAAAAATATAAATAAATACTAGGTTGTGCCGACAATTTTCTCATTTGAGCACACAAAAAAGCCAATATGTGCACCAAAATGCTAATAAATGCAAATTTATGCGCTTAAAATACTAAATGGTGCAAACAAAATCCTCATTTGTGCACACACAACACTAATTTTTGACCACGAAATATTAATTGGTGCACACAAAATGTCAACAAATGCTAATTTGTGCATAAAAAAACGACTAAATTGTCGCCTTAAAAATGTTACTTTTTGGTCAAATTTTTAATTTGGAGGACCAATTTATCCCCTTTTTTTGTAAATTTAATCTCCAGGGCTCCATAAATTTTGAACAGAAAAAAACAAGTTTCAAAACTTCATGGATCACATTTTGTTTTATCATTTATTTATTTATTTTTTGAGTATGAGAAGCTTGTGTAGCGTTATAATGTTCTTTATAAATAAAATTTGACTTGATTTAATGAGTAAAAAACAAAAAAAGTGACGTTTGTAGAGCTTGTGAGATATCTGCAGTCAAAAAGAGCATCTTCTTTCTTTTTCTGATCTTTCACTAAGGGTCAGTTTGTAGGATAAAGACGGAGTCTTGTCCAGGTCTTAAATGGCTCCCTGAGCTCCTGTGGAGAAAGCATCCTAATGATGAGTGGTGGCAATTTGTTCCGACCGGATCTCCCCGATCCCGAAGACGCCTGTTAATGGATTAGTCCTGCTGGTTCTGGTGACATCACTAACAAGAAGTCCCTGGTTAACAAGGCCTCACACAAACATTCATTCCTTCTCCACGCAGCTGGAAGTTAGTGCAGGCACCAAAAAAGTTGACATGATTTTGTGAAAACACGAAGAAAAAATAATAATTGGCAAAAAAAAAAATAAAAAGCATGTTCTGTCCGCTTTGATGCCAGGTGAAGCACCCTTCCTTTGCTCCACAATGCAGCGCGACAGACAGCAAGGCTTGATTTCACATCAACTCTGGAGGAAATCGCACTTCCACTGTGAGGTGCTGCGTCCCACGCTCGCTCCAGGTCATTGTGACGGGAGAAAGAAACGAGAGGTGTCGTGAGGAAAACGCAAACGCCGGTCAGCTTCATTTGTCAGCTCTGGCATCGTTTCCTGGGGGACTTTACGGGTTAAGGCACGCGTGTTTGAATGTTTGCATACTTAGAGCGACAGGCATGGATCAGGGAATCAGAGGAGATCTGCTTCATTGGGTGTTCTGCTATTCCTCCTCTGGCAGTTGGGAAAATAAAGCAGTTTTTCAGATGGATTTGTTGTGTTTCTTATAGCGTTTTTTCTCCCAAATATGAGCTAAAGTCGCTACGATAGCTTGTCGCATAAGTTGGACGCCATATTGGATATGTGGATACTGCTGAGCTACAATCAGGAACAACAAACTAAACAGTGTCTCAGTGTTTGCCGCCCTTTCCAATATGGCGTCGCTCTTTACGTATCTTGGGCAATGCTAACAGATTAGCATAGCGTCTCTAGCCTATAGAACTGATTGTGATTTTCAAATGCACCTTCAGTGTATAGAAAGAATATTCCTTTCACTCCTTGCTACAAGTAAAACGCTAAAATAAACGTTTTTGACTCTTGAATCTTTTTCTACGTGTGGAAAACTGGCAACGAGCTTTGGTTACAGTTTGCTTTCAGAAATAGTTTCCAGACGTACGGAAATATAGAACTCTCACCGACAGGAAAGGGGGCGGCGGTGATCCGCTCCAAGAGTCCCGCCCACAACTCAAAGGCAAACTTCTTGAGAACTACTACCGCTCTACAGAAACTATATCCAGAAAACAACCTTTTTTTTTAATATTATTTGACCAAAAAAAAACAAAATAAATGCAGCACGATTATAATTAAAGGGTAACCAAACTCTAAATCAACTTTCTTTGCCTGTTGAGCTCTATAAATGGGGCTTTAAAAGTGCTGTCTGTTGATCATTGCCACATTTTTGACAATTTAAAGTAAACTTGTTTAACTCTTGAAAATATAGTCAAAAACCGCCTGTGTGCTGCCCCCTACAGGCGGAATCAAGGTATTACAATTGAATTTTGGGATTGGTCAAACTGTTTAAGACCCACGTCATGATCTGCAGCTCCAGTAATGAGAACAGTCTTGTTCGCCAAGCCCCGCCCCTCTGACTGGATTTTCAAATTCCGGCTGGGGGTGGAGTCAGCCTCCAACTTCCCTGTTTGGTTATCCTTTAAGTAATTAAAAAATAAATAAATAAATAAAGTCAAAGTAAATTAAAAAATATATTTGTTCAGTTTGAAAAATAACTGCATTTGATGTCCATGACATCCTTTGATGATGACACTGATGTGCGTTTGCTGTATTACTCTTGGTTTATGAATGTGACTGATGCAAAGAAACAGACTGGGGACCTCCCTGCATGCAAATGTGAAGTCCACTTAGTTGATTAAACCGTCTCAGGAACACGTCCAACTCCTCACAAGGACGCACGCCGCACGCGTAACGACAGCGAGATGAAGATGAGAACGCACGGACAGAGATGGATATGAGTACACCTCAGAGTTTGGCTGCAAGCCTCTGCAGATGAAACAGGACGTGGATGAAGTGACACAAGAGAGCACGGAGAAAAGAAAATCTGTTTAAACGCCGTGGGCCGCGCCAAAGGGACTCTGACTAGAACACATGGACGCGGTGTCACAGTATCTCAGCCCGTCACCGTGTGTGTGTGTGTCCCGGCCTGACAGGTGCCACACAGCATCCGCGCAAACGGCCGTCAGAGGAGTCTTGGATCTGCTGCCAACGCTCTCATCTACTCCGGTTGCGTCCGCGCCGGTCTAATGAGCGAGAAGGGGTGCATATGCAGTGCAGCGGCAGCATTTCTCGAACAAAAACGTGGGGCATGTGTGCACCACCCACACTGGATCTGCAGGGACTACATAGAATCATGCGGGGGAGACTAGAACAATTGCCTCCACAAGGAGGGCTAATATGGAAGAGTTAAAGAGATGGATGATGCATCTCTCCTTCAGGATCACTAAAAGACACAAGGACATCAGCCCCGTCTAGACAAAGTCCTCTAATCTAGTTACAGCCGCAAAAAAAAAAAAAAAAAAAAAAGACACGCCGCGGTACGCCGAGGCGCACGTCGCCCTTTCGCTTGCATGTACACGTTGCCGTGGCGACGCTGATGAAGTGGCCAGCCACAGAGGCGGCAAAAAGGAGCAGCCTGTCTTTTATGAGGCTGAGCGAGAGCAGCGACACCTGGACAACCTGGTTATAACTCAACGCCGACACCGGCTGAGGTAATGAAGAGCGAATCCCACAACCGCGGCCATGAGGCCGTCAGTTTAACAGAGACAAAGGAGTACACAGCAATTTTTTTTTTTTTTCAAAATAAAACTTCTTTCAATTTTTGTCTCATTAGTAACTAGGATGCAGAAATTGTGACATTTTCTATTAAAATTCTTTAGCTACAAACAATACAACAGAATAACTTGTTTTCACTTAGGGGTCTGCAACGTGCGGCTCCAGAGCCACATGTGGCAGATAAGTCCATAGTGGCTCTCTGGCTGAAGAAAAATAAAATGATAGTAAAATTTAAAAAAAAAAAAAATTGGAGATTAGCTTCTATTTTATTCTAGTGGGGTTTTTAGGCAAATTTAGAGTTTTAGCTTCTATTTTGACAACATGCAAACGTTTTTGACTAATTCAGTTTACTGAGGAATTTTATGCTAATTTGGAGTTTAGCTAATATATTTTAGTAACTTGATGATATTTTCAGCTAATTTTTTATCTACTGATTTTTTTTGGGATAATTTAGAACTTAGTTTCTATTTTAGCAACATGCTATCGTTTTTGACTAATTCAGTTTACTGAGGAATTTTATGCTAATTTGGAGTTCAGCTAATATTTTAGTAACTTGATATTTTCAGCTAATTTTTTATCTACTGATTTTTTTTGGGATAATTTAGAACTTAGCTTTTATTTTAGCAACATGCTATTGTTTTTGATTAAGTTAGTTTTCTGAGGAATTTCAGGCTATTTTGCTAGTAATTAAGCAACACGCTTGCTCTTTTGGCATATTTGGCCTCAAATTAGTTTTTTTTTGCTAATTTGGAGTTTAGCTAATATTTTAGCAGTATGCTAACATTTTAAGCTAGTTTGTTATCTGCTGGGGGTTTTAGGATAATTTTGAGTTTAGCTTTTATTTCAGCAACATGCTAAAACTTTTGGCTGATTTAATTTACAGAGAAATGTTCTGCTAATTTGAAGTTCATCTAGTAATTAAGCAACAAGTTTGCTGTTATGCTACTAAAGTTAAAAACGTGAAAAAAATTCTCATTCCCAAATAGACATTTTTCATATTTATTTAATAAAACAAATAGAAAGTTATGAATGCAAATCCAAATTTCTTAAAGGCTAACGTACGTCAATGCGGCTCCTTCTAGGTTTTGATCAGTAGAAAACGAGCCCAAATGGCTCTTTTACTGTTAAAGGTTGCCGACCTCTGTTTTAACCCTTTGAGCTCCAGTGTTTATGTTCTTTGATTTACAGTAATTTTTGTAGATTTTGAAGGAGAAAAGCGGCGTGAGCGCGTTACTGGCAAACCGTACGTTACAGATTTAGTGTTTCACTCTCAGCGGTGACGCTTCAGATGTTAAAGGGTTAAGTCTTAAAAAAATACATCTCAATTCACTTTATTTAACAGAACATGGAACATAGAACATGGAAAGTAGTTTACAGATATTGGAAATACTTTAACGTGGTGTACTCTAACAAGTTCTAGAGTCATTGTGAATTCATTTATTTTTGACTCTTTTCTCTTGCTGAAACCGGTTT
This sequence comes from Oryzias javanicus, assembly GCA_003999625.1. Classification (NCBI taxonomy): domain Eukaryota; kingdom Metazoa; phylum Chordata; class Actinopteri; order Beloniformes; family Adrianichthyidae; genus Oryzias; species Oryzias javanicus. The sequence continues at coordinate 20,892,652 of CM012459.1, forward strand.
AGTTAGCAAATAATTTACAAAATAGATAGTTAATTGATGGTGCACCTTGTAATGCCTGAAGTGTATAAAAGAACCTTAGAAGTTCAGAAGCTTTTAAGAAAAAGAATGATTCATCTGACATTTTATCCAAACAGATTGTGTCGGCCTTAGTGGAAATCTTTTAAGTTCTGTGGACCATTATTCAAGCTAGTTGAATAGGAAATACAGCATCAATATATTTTAACTCAATTTGACTAATTGATCAAACCCTACGTATAAAACGAGAAAGCCACCGAGGAGTGACAGATTGTTCACGGTTACAGTTAGGAGTGAAAAATGTCGCCTTAAATCACGTCTCTTAAATCAAACTTTAAAGGGGAAGATTAATACCAACCACTAAAAGGAAACGCAAGAGCATTAAACTAACAAAACGTCCAAACGTAAAAGTAATGAAGCCACAAAGACAAAAGAAAGAGCGGAACAAGAGTGAAGGACGGGCGGATGAATCACAACACTTTCATTATTAGAGCTGCAGCTTGTAAAAATAACCGGGCGCATTTGGCCATTTGGCAATGACAGAACGTCTGCACAGTCAGAGGCCTCAGAGGCCCGTCAATGCACATTTCTAATGCAGCTTACGTGCACTCCCCTCGCTGTGGAAGGACATCCACGTCACGTGACCGACTCTGCCACATTTAGCCGCCTGTCACCGAAACCGATATTGAACGTGCAGTCCCTGTCAAAATAGAATTGAGCTCATTTGGGCATAAAAGGAACCGTCTGAACTGCTCTGATGGTGTATTCATTTAATAATGTGTGCGAGCAACAGATGAGCAGCTACTATAAAAGGCCCCTGTGGCTCTGCACGTATTGGCTTCCCTTGACATCAATAGAGATCTGCTGTTTTCATCCTAACCTCCTCTGCGTGCCATCTTCATCATCTCAGGCTGTGCTTGTGTCTTATTGCTGAATCAATACTATGTGTGTGGGTAAATGTGAATAAGAGTATCCCCCAGGAAGGACATGACTTCTACTTCTCTGTGACTGTGCTTCATGGTGGGTGACACGCCTGCAACCGACTTCTTTCTTCTTGTGTCCTTGCTCTAATCTGCCGTCCAAAAACGACAATGTGATTACCCAGAGGATGAGTTTGTGTACGGTCAGTCATCACCGAAAGAAACAAGCGCTCCTCCTGCTCATTTCCAGATCAGTTGCGCCATTTTATGGAGCTAAATTGGGGCAAATATTATTTGAAAACCAAATAAAACAAATTAAAATAAAGCTGATGTTTGGTCAAAAACAATGTAAAATAGTACTGCCTCAAACAATTATTTTAATAGTCGACTCATCCCCGACTCATATTTTCAATTGGTCAACTAATTGGGTCGTGTGCAAACTGCATGTAAAGCTCACATCTTAACCGTTATTAACTTTAAACTAACTAAAAACTACATATATATAGCATTACTTGCGATAATGCTAGTACGAATGCTGTTAGCTGAATTTGACAGCTGAAAATATTAGTACTGATAGCTGAAAATGCTGAAATTGATAGCTAAAAACGCTGAAGCTAACAGTCAGCTAAAATATTTTCTAAATGCTAAATTAGCCAAAATAACTGAAAAAAGTCTGTTAGCCAAAACAGCTAGCATGCAGCTATAATATTAGCTAAACTCCAAATTAGCCTAAAAAACCTTAGTAAACTCCAAAATAGTCCAAAAAGCTAGCATAATAACATTATAATTTTCAAATTTACAACACTCTCAACACTAACTATAAATTAGTCGTCGATTATTTTAATAGTCGATTAGTTAATCTAAAATAATAGAAAACATGAAGAAACCGCTGTGTTTACTGTGGGGCTCGAACTCACATTTTCTGCATGAGAAAAAGTTAAAATGCAAGCACACAAGTCATTTATCATTTTATCCAAGCATGAGGACATTGTCTACGCCTGTATTTAACACACTAAGATGGCGTTTTGGATGTGCGGTTTGTACGCGATAAAACTCCACTTTTTACACCAGACTTGGGACGATTTCAGACTATGGTAGTGCAGAGTATACAGCAATATTCTGATTGTAATTATTACAGTTCTCAGTCAGTGAATGGACCGGGACTGAAGTCATCGATTTTGATTGGTCCTCTGCGTTAGCCCTCCACCCAACAGGCCACAAAACTTCAGAAAAACCCTTTTTTCTCTAGAGATCACCTAATTCACGTCGATCGTGTAAGGAGTTTCGGTGTGTCAAAGAGAATTGTGGGATTTGAAAGAACAACCATCTTTTCTGCCACCAGGTCCCACTCGGTTTACTTTATTATTACACAATATTTGGAATTCGAAATGGCAAAAAAGTTCCAAAATAGTCAATTTTCACACACAAATACGTTTAAGATACTTGGCATTTAAAAAAGTGACATTTGTATGAGATTTTTCTTCAGGAAGTGCCTCCCAAGTTGTCTCTCCTAATGTAAGTGGATGATCAGAATCCAAAGCCATCTTCAGCCTACTCTGACTAATGCTGCCTATAAGGCATGGCGAGTCACATGACACACTTGACTTCTGTGGTTCAACTCACTTCACGTGACTGATTTTGTGAGGAAAGGTCACTTTGGTAAACATCAGACACTTGCCTTCTGCCGATACCCACGTCTGCCTTTAGGTATGGCTTTATTATTGTCTCATATAATCCGAATAACCTAATTATGCTTAAATCAGATTTCTGCAAACTTTTAACACTTAAAGAGTCATTTGAGTCAATTTCCCACTGACTACAAACCAGTAGGAGCCATTCTTATTTGAACTTTTAGAATATAAAGACACTGATCTATTTCCACTATTACAATAATTATACATTAATATTTGTTGTTTTTTTTTTTTAGACAAATTAAATGTAAACAGAGATATTTCTCAAAATATAAAACATTTCATAACGTTTGACAGAGGTTCACATGACTTCCTTTCAAAGTAAAACTTCCTGTGTCACATCATATTAATGCAACAAAAGGTAAATAAAAAGCTATTTTATTATCTCATGTGTAAAATTAAATCATAGCTAATTAAATTACACTTACAACATTTATTAAACCGTAATGAGCACTTAAAACCCTTGAAATTTGTTCAAAACTGGAAAATCTGTCCCATAATCTGGTGTTCTTTAGTTCTTTTTGTGTTTACTGATTTTCTGTGGAGCACAAAAATCTATCAACATGTTTGAGTTACTTGTAATAATGCTTGGGATTAAATATTGTCTGGTATCATTCGGCACTCTTTTTAAAATATCATTTTTAGCCAGAGCAACTGTCCACCAGCAGGAAGAACTCGACATTTCCTTGGAAAAAAGTACAGAAAATGTTCCAACTCACAGCCTTCGTATATGTCTGTGGGGATGTGGACAGCAGTGGTGTTGAAGGAGACTCTTCTCTTGAAGTTCTCGTCTGTCTCATTGGTAAAATCATCTGGAATGAATCTGTTTTTCAACTCGTCTCCCTCTTCTCCTTTTTGCTTTTCCTCAAATTCGGTCTTGTTTGTCTACAGGACCCAATAAAAAGCAGAATTTCAGCTCCTCTGAATGATTTTCCAGATACATCAGCATTCATTATGCTCTTGTTTGCAATTTCAGAATAAGAGAAAAAAAACTTATGCAATATGGAGAATATTTCTGACAGAAAATATCAGTGATGGCCGTTCAATGAAACGTCATGACAGATGGGAAAAAATCCAGAGAATCATACATTTTTGGCAGCAAAAGCGCAGGCATCCCAACGGCCTGTCAGGCAAATGCAGAGTGACATAGTGTGCAGCGACTGTGTGGTCCTCCCTCATTGATACAGATAAAGTTAATATTATGCTGATCCCACTTTATCAGAGGAGACAGGTGATGTCTCAGGGCAGCGAAAGGAATCCGCCGTCCCACAAATAGTCGTGGCGTTTTGAGTGTGAAGCTTTAAATATGTACAGGAGCGGCGTGCAGACGTCCATGGTGACTGCAATGGTTGGCTTGAAATAAAATCAAACCTCCCTCAAAAGGTTGGGATTTATTCTAAATACCTATGAAACCTTAACATGAACGTTTCTGCTGAAGTAATACGTTGGTACTGGGTATTAAAGGTATGGAAGTTTGTGAGAAATTATTGGAAGTTGTACTTACTCCATCTTTGGCGTTGTAGTAAAAAATTTTATTATCCTGTAGGGAGAAAAAAAAAGCAGAATGAGTGAGTGTAAAAAATTAAGTAATTAAAAAAAAAACAACGCATCAAGTAAAAAAGCTAATATTTTGATTAAACAATTTAAATGCTAAAAAAAAAAAAAAAAAAAATCACAAAAAAACATAGAAAAGTGCTTCTGTCAAACTGAATTTGGGCAAATTCCTTTTATTCCTTTGGAGAGTCACAAGGAAGCTGGAGCCTATCCTACACCCTCAATAGTTAGACAGTCCATCGCAAAGACACACGACCTCACAGCTTCACATTAACACCCAAGATTACAGTTAAGAACCACCAATCAACCAGTAAAGTATATGTTTGGACTCCCATATATGCACACGTAGAACATGCAAACTCTACACAGAAATGAACCAGAAATGAATGATTCATACCGTTTTTATAGTGAGACTTCCACACCGCTGTACAGGCTAAAGGCACATTCAACTTACTACCAACATAGTATAGTTTGGGGTCTTCTTTTGTTCTAAAAATATGTTTGTGTCCATGTATTAGGTCTATGTCTTTGGTCCACGGTCTATGCTTTTGGTCTATGGTCCATGTATTTATTCTAGGGTTCATGTGATAAAACTATGTGTATTTGGTTCACTGTCAATGTATTTGGACTATTATCTGTGTATTTGGACTGTTATTTATGTATTTGGTCCATTATCAACATATCTGGTTCATTATCTGTGTATTTGGACGATTATCTAAGTATTTGATCCATTGTCTATGTATTTGGACTATTATATGTGTATTTGGACCATTATTTATGTAGTCGGTCAACCATCAATGATTTGGACCATTGTCCGTGTATTTGGTCCATTATCTTGGTATTTGCTTCAATGTCTATGTATTTAGACCATTATATATTTATTTGGTCTACTGTCAATGCATTTGGGCCACTGTTAATGTATTTGGACTATTGTCCATGTATTCAATTTTGGTATTTGGCACATTGTCTACATATTTGGCCCACCGTCCTGTTCCTCAAGATCCTCAACCCTGCCCGTTTATCAACTCTCTTTGGACTGCTTGATGCTGACAACCCTCCACAGGAGGTCAAAATACATTCTCCTAATCCATAAAACACATCTAGACTGGATGAGTGAACCCTAAAGAGGGTTTAAAGCTCTGTTCCATGACAAGGATGGAATACACCAAGATTGTTTAAATTAATTTTAGGATTAATGTTAATATAAGTTTTGCAAACCTTATTAATTTCAGATTGTGCAACAAGGTTATTTCCCATCAACACTGAACCGGGCCTATCATTTTTTAAATTTTGGTCTCCTGGTGTAGACATAACCATCTTTGTGATTGCACTTGCTGTTTTATTCCTGTGCTTGACACGGTCAGTGAAGCAGTTGATGCTTTCCACTGCTGGGCTTCCTGTCAGTATTAAGGATAGCAGGGTGCTAATGAGCTAGCTTAGCTGTTGAAAGAAAGATGTCCTGGAGCTACAGAGATGGTTCACTCACTCCAGCCACCTGGCTAACAACGAGGACACACAGCACTGCTGCCAGTGCTTTATTGATGTGTTAGCGCAGATTCTATGAGGACGTCTTGAGGGCTGCTTTCCTTTTTGCACACAGACACACAAAAACAGACATTGGAATTTCTGACTTTTAAAATTTTTTTCCCATCATCTTCTGTCATTCTCTGCAGTGGGAGTCACATTAAAAACAAACATTCATAAAATGGAAGCTACTTCTACAGCATAACAGGAGTGAAATAATTTCACGAGGTGTCACAATGGATGTAAAGTCACAGATTATCATTTACATGAAATAATACTTCAAAAAATAAAAAAGACCAAATTGAAGTTATAGAAATTAATATACTTGGTATTTATGCTATAAACTACACTTTCCTAAATCTCAAATTGTTTAATCTCTAAAATTACCATCAGGTATGCTCGTTCAAGTGACAAAATTTAGTGAAAAGTCTATGTAAACGCGTTTCAGGCGTTCAAAACTCTCGAGTTCACGCCTCGCTACACAAGACTCTACAACCATTTTTGGACTCTATTTAACACACGCTGAAATTTAAACCAGGTTGAACTTTGACCAATCCGGAACTTAGATAGAAATGCACTAAGGCCTTATATCAATTTAATTAAAATCTGTAGGAAAATATTTAAAAATAAATTTTTTGTCTTCATAAAATCATGAAAGAAAATGGATTGTGTAAGCAATATAAAGAGTACAGTGATGATATTTCTGTAAAATTGAAAGTAACTTTTTATACAAATCTGCAAATAACTAGTCACTGCAGCAGTTTCAGTTTGACCCTTGTGCTAACTTATGGGGTCCAGATGACCCCACCCCCAATGTCAACATACCTAGGATGGGACCAGGGTTAAACTATGTGCTGATCAAACCTGCATTCAGACTGGGACAATCACTGGTAAAAGTTTTCTCTCATTTATTTAATTGGTCTTTTTTTAATTAAAAAAAGCAAATCCGCACAAATGACATAAAATAAAGGTTTAATAAAACGCTTGCAGATATCACTTTCATTTTCAAGAGTGCTGAGATTGCCAAACACCTTTACTGGCCTAACTTGCTCTTAACAATTAACAAAAAACAAGCTATAAAGTTGAAGACTATGAGTCATACTCTGGCGTTTGTTCAAATGATTACAGGAGACAGCTTAGCTATTGTGGCAATGAAGTCGTTTCTGAATGTCCTTAATATCTAAATGTAAGAACTGTTTTCAAAACCTTCTGGTAACTTTATTATATTTTATGACTTTAATAGAGAAACATTTTTCTTCTTTTGGATCCCATTTCGCGCCGTTGCCAGAGCTACTGTTGCCTCTCAGCAACTTCTAAAGCTCTAATGATGATAAATTAATAATAATAAAAAAAGTTAATAAAAAAGAATAATTGTTTACTGTTTCAGAAAAACAGGGAAAGTCCAGACTAATGAGATAAAAGCCTAACATTTTTTTTTTTTAAATATCACCACAAGTCTTTGCTCTGTTTAAACAACTTAGTACTAAAAATGACTCACAAATTTAATTCTGTTCATTAAAAAAAGCACTTAATTATTTTTCCAGGAATCTTTTTTCCATGTACTTCCAACAGTAGACTGCGTGTTTAAGAAAAAAAATAAACAAAAACATCATTCAACCACTGAAACAGAAAAGTACGGAGAGAAAATAGACTCATTCCAATATGTGTGTGTGTTTGCGTAATTTTTGATTTGTGTGCAACTTTAGATTTGAACATGTGCAACTCTTGATGTGTGAGTATCTTTGGATTTGTGCGCGTGTAATTCTTAATTTCTAATTTAGGATTTGTGCGTTTGTAATTTAATATGTGTGCAACCTTGAATTTGAGCGTGCATAATCCTTAATCTGTAACTCATACAATACATTTTGTGCGTGCATGAATACAAAAATGACTAAATAAAAAAAATACTCCGATGACCCAGGATTCTAGCAGCATTCAAACGCATCACTTACACACAAATCTTGGAGAAGTGAAAAGAGTCTCACCTCAGATTTATGCGTAAATGCGGTTTTGTGTGTACCAATTTGTGTGTTCACTTTTTAAAGATTTGTGTGTGTAGTTAGTTTCAAGCTTGTGCTTGTGTAAACTGATTTTTTTGGTAATTTTTGGACAGAATGTATTGTAAGAGTTACAAATCAAGAATTACGCGCACAAATCAGGGTGAGTCTATTTTCTCTCCATAGAGTCCCTGTATTAAGAGTTGCATTGATTCCTCATAGAACATCTCCCTGGTTGCTCTGTTCAGTTTATAGCCTTCACACCAGCTGATGCTCACTCACCTCACTTGTTTCCGTCCATTGATGTTCTTTCTGAAACTTTTCTGCTTCTGTTGCCAGCCTCTGAAACGAAACAAAGCAAACGTTAATAAGCGTTTTATTTTTAATGATTTCTTCAGTGTGTAACCAGACTTATGTTACAACTTAAACAAAATCTACATGAACTCATTCAATAATGAAAAAGACAAACTGCATGAATGAATGCATCAGAATTTCAGCTGGAAGCAAAAGCAGCTCTCTCTTCCTTTAACTGACTGAATACTTGATTTGGGACCTGTGGTGATAGTATAGTACTAAAATTAGACACAGGCCTATTCCATCTTTTCACTGATCCTAATGACTAGGTTAATGGGTTTATAATGGGCACAGTTTTAATGTGTACCTGGTACAGAAATGCACTGTACTATTAATTTCCCTCGGGAAATATCAGATCCAGCTCTTCACGTGATGTCAGTGACTCTGAGGGTTTTAAGTCAAGCTGTTGGAAAAAAAAAAAAAAAAAAGGAGAAATCGAATGTAAATTAATTTATGAAATGGGAGCAGAGGGAGGTTCATTGAGTGAATTGTTAAATTAGATTTACTTGATTGCAAACAAAGCAAAGACTAACTGATAATCATGAGCAATGAGGAGAGTTGCCAGGTTTGTTTTTAAAGTGTACCCTTTTCAATCCACTTTCCGCAACTTGAGGTTCTGGAGTCACATCAAATAATAGTAACTTTTAAAAGTAAGGGTTACTAAATTGGCAGTTATTTAAATATGATTAGTTAAGGTTTTATAGCTGAGGCGTAACTAGAAGTAAAATCAATTCTGTAAAAGGATTTTAAATCCCTGCTGACATCAACAAAAACGCTTCCTCCAGAATGTACAGATCTGAAATATTAAGCAAAAATGTGGCCACAAAAAAAAGTCAGATTGTTTCCGATTGCTCAGTTTATTTAATAAGTTATCTAATTCTGCACAGTTTTGGTTGTTATGTCCAGAGGAGTTGTTAAAATATGTTTCTACTGGATAGTAAGCCAATGAATTCATGATTATGTCCAGGCAACACCAAGGCTCACCAAAGTAGACTACGGTGGCTGACATGGCTCACATGAATGCAAATTGCTAAACATAAATGCAAACGACGAACACTACGACAAAGCTGAAGCACAAACACCATAGCACAACTACATAAGCCAAAACACGACAAAAGACAGAAGACTATGACAAAAGTCGAAGCACAACGATAACAACCAACAACACAACAACAAAAGCCAAAACACAACGACAAAAGCCAAAGCACAACAATAAAAGCCGAAGCACAACGATAACAACCAACAACACAACAACAAAAGCCAAAACACGACAAAAGCCAAAGCACAACGACAAAAGCCAAAGCACAACGATAAAAGCCGAAGCACAACGACAAAAACCAACAACATGACTACAAAACCCGAAGCATAATGACAAAAACCAACAACAAGACAATAAAAGTCAAAGCACAACGACGAAAATCAACAACACGACTATAAAAGCCAAAGCACAACAACAAAAGCCAAAGCACAACAACAAAAGCCAAAGCACAACAACAAAAGCCGAAGCGCAACAACAAAAGCCGAAGCGCAACAACAAAAGCCGAAGCACAACAACAAAAGCCGAAGCGCAACAACGAAAACCAACAACACGACTACAAAAGCAGAAGCACAACGACGAAAACCAACAACATGACTACAAAAGCCAAAGCACAACGACAACAACCAACAACACGACTACAAAAGCCGAAGCACAACAAAAGCCAAAGAAAACAATGAAAGCCAAAGCATGACAATAAAAAGCTGAAGCACAATGACAAAAACCAACAACATGACTACAAAGCCAAAGCACAACGACAAAATCTGAAGCACAACGACACAAGTCAAAACACAACAACAAAAGTCGAAGCACAACAACAGATGCCAAAGCAATTTGACAAAGGCCAAAGCAAGACAACAAAAGCCAGTAACACAATGACAAAAGCCGAAGCACAACAACAAAAGCTGAAGTACGACAACAAAAGCCAACAACATGATAAAAAAAGCAGATGCAAAACAACAAAAGTCAAAGCACAATGACAAAAGCCAAAAGCGCAACGACAGAGGCTGAAGTACGACAACACAAGCAAACAACACGATAACAAAAGCTGAAGCGCAGCGACAAAACCAGAGGCACAACGACAAAGCAAAAGCGCAATAAACAAAAGCTCAAACTGAAATGAATAATACTGTTTTGTTTTTTTTTTTTGTTTTTTTTTCAAGTTTTATTCACAAATAAATTCAGAAACATTTGATACAAACCCTTAAGTGTAAAGGCCTAAATTATGGAAAAAGTTAAAGTTCTTTTTTTTACATTGTGGGCAATTAAATAGTACTATTTTTTTTTTTTTTTTTTTACTTGGAAAGAATATTGCCCTTTCAATCATATTTTGATGGCATTTCTAAAACCCAACTATCTTCCTCCCACACTGGTGTTTTAGTAAATCCATAAATGGGAAATCTTGTGTTTTGACAGACAATTTTTCCCCTTATTAGGTAATATATATATGTTTGTTGACAGTTGAGGATGATGGTATTTTTACGGTAATTGTGGACATCCAGTAATTTTGTAGATTTCTGTGCCGACAGTTTGTAAACTGGAACGGACTCCAGGAAAATAAAAATGACTCTTTCCTGTCAAGTCAAGAGAAATCAGATTTTTTTCATTTATTGTTTTACAAAAAAAACCCAAAAAACTCAATAACATTGACGACGGTACATTTTAAGGCACACATTATTAATTTCTCCACTATTTGATATTTTATTTAGCTGTCAGAATACAATACAAGTTTATAAAGTAGGATAGATAAACAGATGTTAAACAGATATTAAAAAATATATTTTGCATGAAAACACACAGAAAAATAAATGAAATGATGTATCTTGATCCAAATTATCTACTAATAAATGAACACATAACATTGAAGCTTCTGCGCGATAGTGACCGAATACCCAACCACGTACGGTGGAACCCGACTCGCCTCTGTCAAACCGAGAGAGCTGCTCACCTCAGATTTCCAGCACCTGAACACACAGGTGCCCACCTGCCCACAAACCCCGCCCCCGTGTGTGCACAGGGAAGCAGCCGCTCATAAAATGAAGAGATCATAGGCTTATCGAATAACTGGGGGGTCAAAGGTCAGTAGGTGTTGCTTTATTGCTTTGAGCTCACATATTACATATGTAAGCGTCAAAAAGAATCGAAGTTAAAAAAATAAAAACATTTAATTTTATAAACAAAAAAAAAAACATCTATTTGAAGGAACAGCTAAAAGAAACTTGGATTCTTTGCTTTGAGAAATACATTGATATATTTTCAGAGTACAACTAGTATAACATATGAGGAAAAAAAAGTCTTAATTTTGAAGGTCAAATGACTGTTTTTTTCCCTCTAAATCCCCTCTGTGGGTGACACAGACTGTTTACACACGCTAGTGGTATTGTAGGGGAGAATCTAATCATGTCTGTAATCCGGTAAATCCCACACGGCGCTCGCTGGAAGAAAAGGACGGGAACGTTCGCGTTCCAAGAAAAAGGATTTTTGTCTCTATTTTTCCCCTATAACAGTAATAAAACTAACACTAAAAATATCTGGAAAGGACGATTGGTCTTATTTTGACATACGAAACTTCTGTTTCAATGTTTTCTGTATATGTTCAGAATTGAGGCTTCTAAAGAACTTTAAAATTGATTTTTTTATATATTCATATATTGTTATGTTAGGGTTCAGATTCTAAATGGAAAATGTTTTTTGATTGAAAAATTTCAGCTTTAATGTAGTTTATGTATATTATATATATTATGCTTATGAAGTTTATAACTGAATCCCCACAACTTAAATGTCTTAAAAAGCCTTTTTCATGTTGAGCTAAAGCTTTATTTCCAAAATCTCCTTTGAGGGGGCGTGGCTTTTAGAGCTGAACTGAGCAGCCCCGCCCCTGATCCCCCCCACAGAGGGGCGAGCTGCCCCACGAGAAAAAAGCTGTTTGAGTCAATCCTAGTATCATTATTGACAAAGACTGAATCAATACAAGCTTCTTTCAGCATTACAAATGTTCAAATGAGCATTAAATAAATAAACAAATAAATAAAACAATTTGAAATATATATATATATATATATATTTTTTTATCCTTATCCCCACATTTAAAACAATTCTAGTTCCAGTGTGCTCCTGAGGTTCGGATGCAACGACAGGAACAGAAAGAAGATCGACAAACTGGTGCGGAGATCCGGCTCTGTTCTGGGACGTCCCCTAGAGGATGGGACTGTGGAGGGTGAGAGGAAGATGTCACAGAAAGTGTGATCCATCACGGAAAACTTCTTCATCTTCGTCATCCTCAGCGTGAGACCGTGGGTGCACTGATCAGCTCCTTCAGTCAGTCGGAGGATGACGAGCTTTCGTCAACTATTAGACTGTTCATACATCATAGAGACTGGACAATAATTATTGTTGTTATTAATTGTAGTTTTAGTGTTATTTATCTGCTGTTTATTCTAGTCTCAATAGTGCCGATCAAGCCAGGTCCGATGCTATCTTGCGCTTATTTCTGACTTGTATAATTTTGACAAATATATTTGTATGGAGAGAAAAAATAATGAAAGTAATTTAAGGCTTAAGTTGATTTATTCTGGAATATAATTTGTGTATTTTTATTATTCATATTTATGTTATAAAATTACGGTTTTAAAGTTGAAAAAATGGGATTACGCTAGCTTTTTGGACAATTTTGGTTTTCAGTTTTTAGCGCCATTTTGAAACCTTAGCTATTTTTTCAGCTGCATGGCTACTTTTTAGCTAATTTGCTTCTTTTTAAAAAAAAAAAAAAAAAAAAAAAAAGCTTTTTACACTGTTTTGGAGTTAAGCTAATTTGTCAGCTACATGCTAGCTATTTTAGCTAATTTTGGCTTTTTTCAGTTTTTTAGGCTGTTTCGGAGTTTGGCTAATATTTACATGATAGCTGTTTTAGCTAATTTAGGATTTTTTCAGTTTTTTAGGCTATTTTGAAGCTTAGCTAATTTCTCAGCTATATGCTAGCTTTTTGGCTAACCTAACCTTTTTTTTTGTTGTTTTTTAGGCTAATTTGGCATTTATCTAATATTTTAGCTGGCTATAACTTCAGCGTTTTTAGCCATCAATTTCAGCACTAATTTCTAGCATTATCTCTGGTGATGCTATGTATCTAGTTCATAATTATGTTAAAAAGTTTTTAAAAATTAGCATTTAGTAAAATTTTATTCTGTTCGTCCCACAACCCAAGTTGTGTTTTGGATTTTGGGCCGTTGTGTGATTGAGTTTGACACCCCTGACCTAGACAATTGAGGAAGTCATTTGCAAATCAAATCTTACCTGTAAGTGCAGTTTTCTTTATGTTAGGGCAGCAAATTCCAAAGAAAAACCCTCAAACCTTCTGAACTCCATGTGTAAAAGTGTGACCTGTGATCTTACAGTTTGTCGGCCACACAATGAACCGTGTGAACATGTTTTCAGACGATGTGATGCGCGTTCTCTGGCAGCCTGAGCGAAGCATCCAGTCCTGCCAAGATCGAAAACACACACACACCTGCCATCCCACTAGTGTGTTTGGAGCCGCGAGAGAGCAGAGGAAACATGAACATCTGCTGTTGTGACTGGCAACGCTTTAGTCAGATCTATCCTGCTCAGCCTTTGGGGAGATTGTGATCCGAACTGTAACAACTCTGCCGTCGGCCCGCTGAAGTTCAACATTCGGAGAGGAACGGACTCTTAATGTTAAGGACTTTTAATTTTAATTGAATCCTGCTCTGGTGTGCCAGCTGGCTGCAAGAAAACCCCCCATTTGCCTCCTACGCCCAAATCCAGATTTACTGTACGGCTTGTGCCTAAAATGATGTCACTTCCCCCGTTTGGCTTTTCGGATGGGTCTCGCAGGATCGGAGCGCTAATTAGCTGGAGGGTGTCGGAGCTGAGACGCTGTTAAAGCAACAGCAGAAAGAGAAATGAATTTGCTCGTTACAGTTGCCGACACTCCGAACAGACAGTAAAGTAGCGTTCTCAGCGGATGCGTGTGCGCACCTGGACAGGAGTAAAAGTGACAGCTCAGACTTTTAACGAGCAAGACATCAAATGTGATGAGCTGGATGTTGGAAAACAGAGATGACAAACCCAAAGCTGGAGACGGAGGCTGCTGCGACAGCCGGGCCGACGAAAGCAGCCAGACACACTCCGACTGCCCCCCCCCTTCCCCCTTTTGAACTCTTCATCTCACTCGTTCACTGCTGGGCGCAACATCCCCGCCGCTGAACAATTACAGCTTTCATTGAGAGGGACTAAAATACTGTTGCACAATGTTGCGTCATGCACAAATAAATTAGTCCTCGTTTTTTTTTTTTAAAAGGGTTTTTGTGTTTGATTACAGCCGACCTCGTGCTCCGCTGACTCACAAATGCAGAATAGGAAAGCTTTAACTCTAAACACGGGAATCTGAACTTTACAGCTCATGCCGGAACAAAAACTAGGAATTTGTTAACATGATTATTATTGAAGCTGAGGTGAATAGAGCGAAAACACACGGATATATCTATGGAATAATCACGCAGACTGGACATTATGTCCAATCAATAGGCACCAAAATTGGATTTTAGTTGGACAATATTAGACGATATTGATAGAAAATTGTGTTTATGACATTTTCTTGTGGCATTCTTCTTATGATAGGGGAGACAAATATAGTGAAAATTAAGCTAAACCCTTACATTGTATTTGGGTCAAATTGACCCATTTTCATATTTTAAATGGGGTCAATTTGACCCAAACAAAAATAAAAGGGTTAAATTGCCTTTCTGAGTATTTCTTCAAATCTTTATGAATCGTGACCAGACGAATATACATGAATATGTATATGATACGTCCACTTTTAGATGATTAGATGTCTTTGCTTTCCTCGTCCGAGTTCGTCTCTGGCTCCAAACTGTACGGCTAGATAGCTCCAATGCTGATTGACATTTTTGCTGCACTGGTAATGTTAGGTTGTGGTTGTGAGGGGCTGTAAGCTTGGGGAAGAGTATGTAAACAGATGGGTGATGGTAAAGGGGGCGGGGCTCCAAATGCTACGGGGCTGGTTGCTCCAATTTTAGCATCTAACTCGGTTCTATGTGAAACTCAGTCAGGTTTCAGATCAGGCCACAGCACTGTAACAGCTGCTGTAGCTGTAACAAATGACATCAATGCCCTAGACAAAAAATTACACTGTGCAGCCCTCTTTGTGGACTTATCTAAAACATTTGAGTCTGTAAACCACCAGCTTCTATTACAAAAGCTAAGTCTTATTGGTCTGTGTGATTCTGCTATTGGGTGGTTTAGAAATTATCTCTCACAGAGAACCCAATGTGTGATTGTTGAAGATACAAAAATCAGACTTCATGAACATCAATAGTGGAGTCCCACAGGGCTCCATTTTATCTCCTATCCTTTTTACCATATTTATTAATAACCTGGGTAGTCATTTACCGAATGCTAAATTCCATCTCTATGCAGATGATACCATCATCTACACAGTTGCTTCTTCTGTCAGTCATGCTGTAAATGAGCTTCGGGAAGCCTTCCATCAACTTCAGTGTTCTCTTAATCAGTTACAGCTAACCCTAAATGCTAAAAAGACCAAGTTCATGATATTTTTCAGGTCTCGTTCACATGATGCACGGAAGGCTGATATTCAGACATTGGAAGGGGTGGAAATTGAAAAAGTGTCTCCCTATAAATATCTGGGTGTGTGGATTGATGACAAGCTTTCTTTTACTTCTCACATTGAGCACTTCCTAAAAAAGCTAAAAGCACTTCTAGGTTTCTACTACAGAAATAAATCTTGTCTAAGCCTGGGTGTGAGGAAAAGACTTGTTCAGAGCACCTTCCTCACATTCTGTACATGAATGCTGCCTCTTCAACTCTCCGTAGTCTGGACACAGTTTATCACAGTGCCCTGCGTTTTATCACAAACTCTGCTTACAGAACTCATCATTGTGAACTGTACTCTCTGCTCTCTTGGTCTTCACTTAAAATCAGGCGACAGAGACACTGGCTAATATTCACATTTAAGGCCTTTCTTGGTAAACTACCTCAATATCTTCTGTCTCCTGTTAACAGCATTTATATCTCTCGCTCTTCACTCAAATTGCTTCTTTCTGTTACCAGATTCCACACTGAATTAGGGAAAACAGCCTTTTCTATTGCTGCTCCGCTTTCCTGGAATAATATTCCAAACTCTCTGCATCTAAGTGACCTTATTCCCTTGAATTGTTTCAAAGCAAAACTTTCTGAGCTTTTAAAAGAAATATGCACATGTCACTCTTGACTTATCCATACCACTCTCAATTAACCTTTCATTCATTGTCCTGTTGTTATTTTTCAATTGTATTTAATTGTATTTTATTGTTATTGTATTTTATTTCTATTTTAATTGTTTTAACTGTATTTTATTCTCTTGTGTTGATGCCTTTTGGCCCAGGTCTCCCTTGGAAAAGAGATGCAAGTCTCAACGGGATTTCCTGGTAAAATAAAGGTTAAATAAAAATATTGCTGGCCATTTGTGTTGAACCAGTGATGTTATAAGGTTGTGGTTGTGAGGGGCTGTAAGCTAGTGGAAGAGCGTGTGACCTGTAGGGGGGGCGGAGCTTCAAACTTTACGGATGGAGAGCTCCAATTTTGCTCGCCCTTGGTAGTGCATTGGTAATGTCAGGTTGTGAGGGGCTGTAAGCTAGTGGAACATTGTTTAAAGAGATGGTTTGGGAAGGGGGGCGGAATGTTAGGTTGGTGCTGTGAGGGGCTGTAAACTAGTGGGGACAGTGTACACAGACGGGTGATGGGAAGTGGGGGGTGGAGCTCCAAACTATACGGATGGAGAGTTCCAATTTTGCTCGTCCTTTTTAGTGCACCGGTAATGTCAGGTTGGAGGGTGTGAGGGGCTGTAAGCTAGTGGGACGTTGTGTAAAGAGATGGGTGACGGGAAGGGCGGCGGGGTTCATAACTACGCATTGATAGCTCCAATGTTGCTCGCCGTATTTGTAGCACTAGCAATGTTAGGTTGGTGTTGTGAGGGGCTGTAAGCTAGTGGGACAGTGTGGAAAGGAAGGCGGGGTTACTCTTCTCATCTTGCCCCACCCCCAACTTGGAGGCAAATTTCTAATAAACTATGTCCCAGAAAATGACGGGTTTGTCAACTTTTGGCTGAAAACAGCACAAATTTCAGGAATACTCAACATTAAGCCCAATCACTAAAACTGATTTGATTTTGAATGAATGAATGAATGAATGAATGAATGAATGAATGAATGAATGAATGAATGAATGAATGAATGAATTGGCTTTATAATCATTGGGCTCCTTAAAACTTTCACTCATATTAAAAAACAAAGAAAAAATAACTACTTTGGGTTCCATTATATAATATAAATACTAAACATCAAAACCTTTTGCATATGGATATGATTCTTTATATTTATAATAAGTAACAAATACAGAATATTTCTAGCATGATTTACCACAAATTAAAAAAGATGATCTCCTTTTTAGTTCAGATTCATGTGTGTGGGGACGCTCCGTGATCAGAGCCCAAACAGATGTCTAATGACTCACGCCGTCTCTTCCACTGGCGCTTTAATAACACACTTGCAGACACTGGAGATCAGTGACTTCACTGTAATTACACTCCACCAAACACAACACTTAGAAGAGCTCCATTAAAGCGCTCTCACCCTTCCGAGACGTCTTAATGAACACGGGCGCCGCCAAAGAAGCAGTTTGGTGTTAAAGGCATGCACAGGTTGGAGCTTAAGTGGGAGATCTCTCCGTTTTTATGCTCACCGCTTAATGTGGCAAATGAGGATGTCAGAGAGGAGTTTTTTTTTTTTTATGATGCTATGTAGCTTAGCAACCAGGGTGTCGTTGTTTTCAGAGTTCATGGCTCTCCAGAGAGCAAAGGTTTCAATATGAGGGGAAATTTTGTGCATAAATGAAGCAAAAGATTTGCTTTTTTATGAGCAATTAAAGTTCTGAATACTGATGCCAACTCGTTACGAGTAAATAGGAAGCTGTTTAATGGAGAAAGAGAGTGTTTCTGTTCTCTTTTCTGTGTTTGTTTATATGTAATGTGTCTGTCAATTACAATTTCAACTTTTAGCCAAAACTTTTAAATTCTCCTGCCAAATGATAATGCAGTTTAAGACATTTCTGATTTTTTAAAAACTATTTTGTTAACTATTGTTGTTTCTTTTCTCTATTCAATTTTTTTTCTTTTCTTTCTTTCTGCAGCATTTTGTGACGATAATTCGGCTGCTTTTGGTTTTGCATCCACAAGTATTGATGGAAGCAATAATAATAAGTTCTTTTATGGTGAGAAATAATGTTGTCATTTTTTATATTTTCCTTGATTAAAGAAAAAAAAGTTCATTTTGTTTTCTTTATAAAAGTAAACTTCACGAATAACGTAAGATATTAGCTTTATCTCAAACTGCAAGTGATTTTCTAGCAATTTTACAAAAATAATAAAATAATTAAATAAATTAAAGAGAGAATGAAAAATAGGAAAAGGCAGCTAAATATAAAAAATTAAACTTAAAGTTAAAGAGGATCTGATATAGAAGCGGCTGAAATGTGGGTGATTTACTCACTGAAGTGTTTGACCAGACCAGGAGATTGATTAATATGGAAAAGAGAACACGTGGGCGAGATTTTGTGAAAGATTTATTCCACAAAATTAAAAAAAAAAAAACTTAAAATTTCTTCAGTCACCATGTACCTGGTTCTAGAGCGTGGCTAAAGCATTTATATGGCTAAGAATAGCTGTCATATTACAGAAGTCCAGCATGTCAAACCAGTCACAAAACAGTTTGTGGATTTTTACACAAAAAAAGTTGCACTAAAGAAAAAAAAGAAAAATTGATTAAAAAAAATCTGATTCTTCGATGGACAGGCAAGCTGTTTTACCGTCTCAGTGACAGGGATAGGCTCCAGCAACCCGGTTACCTCAAAATGAAAGAATGGATTTAATAAGTAAGTACTGGAGTAAATAAGTACTGTGGTAAGTAGATTATATAGTAAGTAAGTACTTTAGTAAGTAAATAAGTACTGTAGTAAGTAGGTAATGTAGTAAGTACGTACTGGAAGTGAATATGTTTGTTACTAAGTAAGTACTGTAGTAAGTAAGTTCTGGAGTAAGGAAGTAATGTAGTAAGCACTGTAGTAAGTAAGTAGTGCACTAAGTAAGTACCGTAGTAGATAAGTAAATAATGTATTAAGTAAGTAAGTAAATAATATGGTAAGTAAACACTGTAGTTAGTAAGTAAATACATACTGTTGCAAGTAAGTAAGTAAATACTGTAGTAAGTAAATACTGTAGTAGCTAAGTAGTGTATTGATTTAGTACTGTAGTAAGTTAGTACTGTAATAAGTATGTACTGTAGTAAGTAAATACTATGGTAAGTATGTTAGTAAGTAAATGCTGTTGTAAGTAAATACTGTAGTATGTTAGTAAATAAATACTGTATTAAGTGAGTACTGTACTGAGTAAGCACTGTAGTAAATTAGTACTGTAGTGGGTAGTAAGTACATACTGTAGGAAGTAAATACTGTAGTAAGTATGTTAGTAACTAAATACTGTAGTAAGTGAGTACTGTACTGAGTAAGTACTGTAGTAAGTTAGTACTGTAGTGGGTAAATACTGTAGTAAGTATGTACTGTAGAAACAAAATACTGTAGTAACTGAGTACTCTGCTGAGTAAGTACTGTAGTAAGTTAGTACTGTAGTGGGTAAATACTGTAGTAAGTACGTACTGTAATAAGTAAGTATGGTAGAAATTAAATATAGTAGTAACTAAGTATTGTAGTAAGTAAATGCTGTATTAAGTAAGTAATGTAGTAAGTAAGGAGAGCTTTTCTTAAGTAAGTAAGCAAATAACTAACTAACTATCCAAACTTGTAAATATTATGAGGAAGCAACACAGGAGAAAAGCAGAGAAGGTCGTATTAAAACCAAACTTGAGTGCTTGAGGACGACATTGAGTTGAAGACAAACAGCAGCAGCGTGCATCCTGTTACAGCATCTTATTTTCACCCTCCACCTCTCCGTCTACCTGTCACTCAGAAATCTCTTCTGTCCCACTGACTGACGGCTCCGTCAGGCCGTTTAGAGAAAATTGGGTTTTTGGAGCTGAGAAAAAATGACCATGAATCAATTGAGATACAACAGCCTATTTCTGTGATTTATGGGAACTTATAGTAGTTCTGGGTACGACCGGAACACAGACGCCGTCAGGGAAGGAAGAAACAAATGTAAATGATTTTTGGGTTTAAGGAAATCAACAATGGGTCATTTATGATCATTTTTTATCCTGATTAAACCAAGAAAGTCCATCGGAAATTTAAAAACTATATCATATTTTAAGGAAACTCTTGGTAGATTTTTTCTCTTTTTAAATTTAATTAAATTATTATACATTTTGGTTTTTATAACAAAACAAATAATTTTGCCTCAACTATGAAAATATATAAAAGAAATTTAAAAAAATCAAAAACACAAAATTAATCAACCACCATGCAGTTATCACTCCGTTATAATCCATTGAGAAATGCATCAGTTCTGGAACAAAGCACTGTATTTTTTATTTATTTTTTTAAAGTGGCCTTCTTAATACAAATGTGACATTTTGAATCCAACCCTGAAGCACAGCCGTGGTCTTCACACAGGTGAACGTTCACAGCAGGTAGAAGGCAATAAAGCAGCCGGACGTTTACCAGCATTATTCTGCCGCCATTGATTTTTCTGAGCAGTTGTGTTGGTCTCCTAAGGTGCAACGCAACGCCAAAAACTAATTGTCCCCTTCATCCCTTGGCAATAACTGGGAGACATTACCGGATTGATGTGCCAATCAATGTGAATGTAACTATGGCAACAGGCTGTCAGGCCATAATTGGATATTTCTGGTGGAATTGATCAGGACTGGGATCTGCTCCGGAGATCTTCATTCAGTCGATGAGACGAAGTGACAGAACAAGGCTGAGCTGATCAGTTTGTGTTACCGAATGAGATCACATCAGTACAAAAAATGCTACTTAACATTCTGTGACACAAAAATCGTTTTGTACATGGTGACGGTTTAGAAATATTTAATATTTTATAAATATTTGATAACACCAGTAAGTTTTGGATTCCACTTGATTGGTATATCAGTGACAAAATATTAAAAATATACATTAATTTAAATACTGGACTAAAAAAAATTCTAGTGATTTGTGCATATTTTTAATACATTTTTGGCTGTAAAAATCAAAAGTCTGAAAAGTGAGTGTTAAAAAACCAACAAATAAATACAATTAATATTTGAAAATATAATTTAACAATAAAGATTAGGAAAAAAAATCTGCAGAAAAATTAATTATTTAACAACAAACATGAGTAAGCATCCTGCAGAGCGTCTTTTATTTTAAAATAACTAAAATGAATAAATAAATTAAAAAAAAAAATCACATGATTTTGTTATAGTCAAAAAATAGACATAATTCATATTTATAGTTAAAAAAAAAAGAAGGTGAATGCAAATTCAAAATTTCTTATAGGTTAAAATAAGAATTTGCGGCTCTTTTTCTGACCTCTGCTTTAGTAGTAAAACACTCAAGAAGTGGATTTTGCATGAGACAAAGTCCTTTAAAGGTTAGATTATTTAGAGTAAGTTGCAAAACTCACACGTCCAGTAATCTAAATTCAAAAGTGTTCGGACATTTTGTGGAAAAAAAATGAAAAAAGTTAATATAAACACAGTAAATAACTAGATATGTTAGAGTTAATAGTCCCTCAACCAAAAAAATGAAGAAAAAAAAAAAATCTGTGGCGTAACCGTAACGTGAATAATACTTCAACAGTCTATTTTAGCAGCAACTATCATTTTCCATCTTACACCAAGTGGGATATTTACACTGATAGATTTTATGGCGTGAAGAAACTTGTAACACTGAATTAGGTAATGTGTCTGATTATGTCAGCGCAGCCTGAAGCTGTGGCTCTGCTCCAGCTTGTGTTGCAACATGTGACAAAGACGAGCATATTGTCTCTGTGTCCAGTCCCGGGATGACCCAAACAATCCAGATCTGAGTTTGTTCTCTGTCCAAAAGCCTCTTCCACAGCCACGACGGCGAAAACGAGTCCGTCTGCCAGCGAGCTCATTTCCTAAAAAGCATCGGGACGGTGACGTTCCACTCACCTTTAAGGCTTGGGAGCGGTTCGCCAGCAGTTTCTCAATGTTCCCCGAAGCTGTAGCCACCAGCTTACTGGCGTTGTTGAACTCCACACTGAAGTGAGTTCTGTGTTTGTGGTAACTCTGAGAAAGGCAAAGAGACACCAGAAACTGATCAACGTTTAAAAAAAAAAAGGGAACGACAAATCACTGATAGAATCGTAGGGTCGGGTTATGTAAGAGTAGAATCTAATCTACAACAGAGTTTGTTCAAACACACAAAAACTCCAATTATTTTACCCCCTGAGGGGGTTTTACTGTCCATCATTAGGGCCACTGAACAGAAGAACAGGCCTTCATCCTCCAGCCTTACAATCGCTTTGCTTTCTTTCAATGCATTTTTTAAATCTGTGTAGGCCTCAGATGTCCTTTTTTTAAAAATATATTTTCAAAAACTAAAAATGTTTTGGCCAAATTAGTTGTCAGTTTTAAGGGAATCCGAGATGATATCTATCTACGCCCTAAAAACGCTGTTGGATCCTCAGGACCAGATGCAGTCAATCACTTTACGTCAAGAATGCATCCTGTTCTCTGAAATAAACACACAAGAATGCGAGTGTGCGGACGATCTTTTGTGATCCTGATCGTGTCTGAGTGTGTACACTGTGCTGGCAGAATGAAACGACGCTGCGTTATGCTTAATGACAAGCTGCTATATATAGAGGAGTGATGTGTTGTGACGGCTCAAGTCAAGTAAGGAGGGTTAATTAGACTACGAGACGCACGTGACTCAAAGCACAGGATTATTAGTCTCTGCCATTGACTGTATGTTTGGTGTCTGCTCAACAGATTTATAAGAAATAGATTAAATTTAATCTATAGTCTAAAACTATTTTTAAAAATGTGTTCTGAAGTGTTTTTTCTTTTCCTTTTCTGTTTTATTTAGCTGATTTTACTAGATTGTCCTCCTGGATTTCATTCATATGGGTTATCCTTGCCAATATGTGAGCAAGTCTCAACTGTGTGAAATAAATGGAATAAAATGAAATGAAGATTAAAAATATATTAAAAGATAAATTAAATTAAAAACAAAAATTTGAATTTAAGCTAACAGTAAACAAAATAAAATAAAATAAAACTAACGTGAAAAATAAAACAAATGTTAAAAAAACAATTAAAATACAAATTAAAATTAAATCAATTTAAGTTAAATTAAATCACATCAAATTAAAATAAAGAATAAAAAAGAAAAATACTGGAATATAAATGAAATTGAATAAAACTAAATTAAAGATGAAAAAACTAAAATTAAAAATAAAACTAAAACTAAGAATACAATTGAAATTTAAATTAAATCAATATTAAATAAAAATTAAAATTAAAAAAATATGTAAAAATTAAAAATTAAATGAAATGAAATGAAATTAAATTAAAAGTAATTTAAACGAGTGTCCTGAAATTTGGATACCCTTTTCGGCTCAAATTTTAAAGATGGTCTTTATAGCCTAAATATCAGAGTTTTTAGCTGCTCTTCTTGATATTCTGTAAAAAGCAGGAAAATCTCTGCATCTGAACTGGAAAACCGAGTTGTTGCTGTAATGTTCCAAATCCAAACTAAATTTTCTTTAAAAACTGGTTTGGGAAACACTAAATGAAAAAGTTGAGCTCCAGAAACGGAGAAAGAACAAAGACAAGAATGTGAAAGAAAAATATAAATAAAAGTTTAATATTTTACTTTCTTTTTCTGCAAAATATTTGAAAGTCAATCAGAGATTTAAACAGTAGATTGTTTTTTTTTTTAACTCCAATCATATTTTGATCTGGTGTAAAGGTGAGTCTTTCAATTATAATTACTAAGTTTTCAGGCAAATCAAAAAAAACCTGAGTCGCTTTCTATGATAATGTTTGTGGAGAGCGGCAGGAGTTCACTCTAACGTTTCCTGTGAGTAGTGAGTGGGATTGTTGGGGTGGAAGTAAGCCTTGACTGATATCCCATCGTCCCCTAGAGTATAGCCTCTCACAACCCAAAGCTAACCTTAGCGGTGCAATGAAGATGGCGACCGATGTTGGATGCCAGCTCGGACAAATAGAAAAACAAGATATACGGATCTATTTGTTTGCAAGTGGAAGCTTCAGAATTTGGACATTTCATTTCATTTTACACTTTCTCGTGACCCCACTGAAGTCCTTTACCTGTATTAGACTCTGCAAGCCGCTGGCTGTGTCTGTTAATGTGATCAAATTTGTCTGCATCTGTTCCACCCATTCTTTTACCCTGAAAGACACACAAAGACAAAAAAAACAGAAGCGAGTCATTTCTCAGCCATAAAAGCACTTCTGCTCAGTCTTTGTAAATGAGCTTCATGCATTAACTATGATTCAGTCCCGCTATATTAGTATGCAGACTGTGTAGTCATAAAGAAGCATTCAATGATTTTCTCTTTTCTTCTTGAATGTTGTATTTTGCTCTGAGCTGCATGAGCGTTAGTTTAATAACTTGTTACAGCCTCACCCTAACAGTGTTACATCCTCTGTGTCAAAATAATACTTTGTCCAGGAGCAAATCTACAAGCATTAAATGCAAACTAAATTTGACTTGTTGCAAAATATTTTACAGAAGTTGCACAATAGTGATGCCACAAACGATTATATTAGTAGGGGACTAATCACTGATTTATTTTTCCCGATTAGTCGACTAATCGGGTCAAACTGGATGTAAAACCATCATAAGCTTTAAACTAACTAAAACCTAGATATATACCTGCAATAATGCTGGTGTGAATGCTATGAGCTGAATTTGGCCGGTGAAAATGCTGAAATTGATAGCTAAAAAAGCTAAAAACTAATTAGCCTAAAAAAATGAAAAAAAAAAAAAACACCCAAGTTAGCCAAAACAGCTAGCATGCATCTGAAAAATTGTCTAAACTCTAAAATAGCCTAAAAAACAGAAAAAAAGTCCTAAATTAGCCAAAATAGCTACTATGTAGCTGAAAAATTAGCTAAACTTTAAAAAGGCCTAAAAAACTAAAAAAAAATTATAAATTAGCCAAAATAGCTAGCATGCAGCTGAAATATTAGCTAAACTCCAAAACAGCTTAAAAAACTGAACAAAAATCCTAAATCAGTAGTTATATGTATTTGAAATGCTAGCTAAACTTCAAAATAGCCTAAAAAAAAATGAAAAAAAATCTTAAATTAGCCAAAATAGCTAGCATGTAGTTGAAATATTAGCTAAATTCCAGAATTGCCTAAACTACCTTAATAAATGCCAAAATAGCCCAAAAAGCTAGCAGAACTTTCAACTGTACTACACTCCGACTCCAAATAATATAAATGAACGATTAATCAACTATTAAATTAGTCGTCAACTATTTCAATAGTCGAATAGTTGACTTCTTGTGGCAGACAAACACCTTTTTAATCACAAAATCTAACCACATTTTATCCTTTGATCATACGTACTTGATGCATTTATTTCAGAAATCCGATTCCTGGAGAAGGGATGAATCACAAGGAACCTTTTTCCATTTAAAATTTCAAGCAGCCAACCAGTCCAGGCATTTAAAAAATATATATATATATATATATATATATAATTTACAAGTGGTTAAAACTATTTATACAGTTTGAAAACAACATTAAACTGCAGAACTTGTCATTAACAGATTGAAGCTTCAACAGGTTCAGATTATAGAAAATATAACTTCTATTTAGATTTTTTTTTGCTCGAAAAACTAAAAAAAAATCCTTCTTTTTCAATAAGTTTGAGAGAAATGCCAAAAATTAGGAGTCTATGTGTCAAAAATTAAGGAACTTTTAACTTGTAAAATAATTAAAGGCTCAACAGAAATCAAATATACTTTATATCGTCAATAAAACCTTCAAAATCTTCATTTATATCACTACTATATTAAAATGTTAAATTTCGGCTGTATTTAGTCTTGAAACGTCCCTTAGTCTGGAGTGGCTTCCCTTAATTTGGTCTGGTTGAAGTCCTGAACTTTACCTTCGGCTTGTGTTCAGATGACTAGCATAGCAAGCCAGCCTATGGAGTTCTCACTTAAGCCAATTTGGGCAAATACAGATTGGACCACCACAGAAACCCATTTGGGACCCACATTTCCTGCCCACTTTTGAACCATATGGGGCTGCTTAGCCTTGCTAACTGGGACGTTGTTTTAATGAGTCGGCATTTATCCAACCACGTTTCAATGACTTGCTGTGCCTCATCGTTGCTGTGCTACTCTGTTTACACCCAGTAATGCCCCACTACGGTGGCCATTTTGGTCCAGTTGTTCCACTCCGAGCACGGAGCCTATACAGACTGAGGAAACTCAGAGGAAACCGGAGGTCAGTCTGTTTGGAAACTAACTGAGAGCAGCTTGAAAGGTGGGTCTGTGAGCGGATCCTGGTCCCTGACTCGGGTCCACTTGGGTGCATTTAGACTGAATATTTGTTCCGGACTACCAGAGGAAACGAACTCTAGTTCACTTCAAATGAACCGAATTTTTCCAGTCAAAACACTTAATTTAGATTTTTTTTTTTTGTTCAAAATCTAAAGATGTTGACCAACTTTTTTTGCTTAAAATGACTAAAAATATTTATATAAATATTTTAAAAAGCAGTCTTTGGACTTTAATACCAAATATAGTAATTATATTGAATATGTTTGCCCGATTTTAACTTTTTTTTAGTCTTGATATCACAAATAGTGTTTACTTTCAAAAGATTTTATTTTATTTTTTTATTAATACACATATTGCATGCCCAATCTTAATATTATCACTGGTTATGTCTGTTTACTTCACAGAAACATAAATGTAAACACATTCTTTTATGAACACTTCCTTTCAGTTCATAAAGTCTTAACTGAAAGCAGTCGTAAAAAAAAAACCTCCCCTCAGGTGAATGTACCCACAATGCACCTGCCAACCTCTTGGTGTAATTGTTATCCCTCTTGCTTTAATTTTACTTACACGGTAAATATTTCTAAACTGTATGAATGCCTCCATGAGTGCAGGAATTGCCCCCCTTCCACTCTGCAGAGAGGCCTTTTGACATATGAGCGCCGTGTATATTATCTGATTTAGAAAATACAGTGTAATGCGAGCCGGGTTATCTCACACTGGAAATGTGCGGCACAGCAGCCACGTAATATATTTAGCCGTCTAAAAGACAGCTGCGAGCGGCCCAGGGCAGATTTAGGATGAACTTCCTGTCACTGTGTTAGCCTTTACGGCTTCTGAATTATAACCAGCAAAAATCCCAGTGACCTATTCCAAGCTTGATGGGAAAATGGGGCAATTTACTCCAGCAAATAGCCCCGTGGTATTTTTTTTTTTTTTGGAGTTGCCCTTAGAGACCAGCAAGTCGAGCAGGTGTGTGTTCAGCTGGTTGTGCTTGCTGCTTTTCCACTGGGCCTCATTTAGTTCAACCAAAGTAAGGGGAAGCACAACAGGTGCCTGATGGGAAAACAATGACTAGATTTGGGGATTATACTCCATTATTTATTTATTTTCCAAAACATGCTCACATTGCCCTAACAAATTTACAGTTTAGAATTAAGTTATTCAAAAATATATATATATATATATATAATATATATATATATATATATATATATATATATATATATATATAATATATATATATATATATTATATTTACCACAATATAATTAGAAAACATGAAAATCCCACTCCAAAGTATGATTCAAGTAATTAAAAAAAAAAAAAAAAAAAAAAAAATCAGGTTTCCCAGTCCTAATTGAGACTCAGTTAACAATTTAGATTCCTGAGCTTTTCCAAAAGTAAAATTTAAGATGTGTGTTTACGGCAGCTCATCTGATGATATGTACATATTGCCCAAAATGTGCATTAGAATGAGATATAAAGATCAGTAGTTCACAGATAAAATGTCTATTTTCCTCTTCTGTAAAGAATAATGTCACATTTGCAAAACCAGCAACGAGGAGGGTTTTTTTTAATTCAGCACAAACATTTAAGAAGAGAAATTGGAGCAGAATGTGGAAAATTTAGATCACAGGACCTTATGATCGGGAGGATTTTCAGGCCATTCATTCTAATCTATGTCACTCTTTCTAGCATGTTTCTTGGGGAAAATGGGGGAAGAGCTGGCATGTAGGATTAGGGGAATGAGACATAAAATGGCTAGTGAGCCATGCAGTCTATGTGGTTGTGGAGCATGTTGCTGTAAAATAAGAAAACCATCAGAAAATTAGCAAAATGTGAGACCCTGTTGTCCCACAGTCAGTCCAATTTCCCCATTTATGAAGCAGACTGTTTGCATTCTTTTGCATTGCTTTCTGGGAAATTTTAATAGACTTAAAGTGCGTCAGTTTTAAAGAGAGTTTAGTAGATTGTTTGGTAATAAAACTCCGTGTGCATCCAATTCTGTTCCATCTCATCAAGCCTGATGACAATAAACAGGCATAACCATCGCGACGATGCCGATTACATTCCAACACAAAAGCCACACAACCACTGAGCAGTCTTTTGTAGTCATTTTTCTATGATAAGCAACTAAATTTCCACACCAAACCCAGGTCGCTAATTACAGTGAGTCATCGTGGCCTCGCAGAAAGAGACAGATTACAGAGTTTTATGAAATCCGGTGTTACTGAAAAATCACCTACATCTATACGTTTTAGGGCCAATGACAGAAGCTGTAGCCAGAATAGTGGATAGTGGTGGAATTTGTAATACTTCACCAAATTTGGCAAGGATGTGCTTTAAGATGCCATCTTTAAGATGTTTTCCACAAAGATTTTCATGTAATGTATTTATAATATACATTATAGTGTTCTGGAGGTACCCCTCTAGTTTAAAAACTGCCCATTTTTGAGACGGGGGTAAGTAGACAATGAACATTTTTGTAACAATTTACAAATAGCCTCCATTTTATTTTAATTTTTTTTTCCCAGAAAGGCCCTTTTACTTAAAAACAGTGGATTTTGAGAAGGAGGCAAGTAAACGTTAAAGATTTTTGAAAAAAACATCTTTACAAATGGCCGCCATTTTTTTTTTTTTTTAATTACGTTGCTAGGATATGGTAACAAGGTATTTTTTACATGCATATTATACAAATAATAGTATTCTGTAAGTACCCCTCTACTTTTATAACTTCATATTTTAGTAGACATTGAACATTTTTACAATTGAGTGCATGGCTGCCATCTTTACAAATAGCCGCCATTTTTGATTTTTTTTTTCAATTACTATAGGTCTACCAAAAACAGCAGATAAACAGTAAATATAACTAAAAATTGTCTCCTTAAGTACGTTGTCATATGCTTTAAAAACAAACAATTCCAGCCTTACTGGTTTCATTTTTAACACTTAATTTTCATTTCTAGGAATTACTTACGTTTTCAGAAAAAAAAAAAAAAGTTTTCTTTTTTTTTAAATTGTTTGGGTTTCTGAAATTTAGCTTTGATTTCTACAATTTACTACATTAATCATCTTTGTGATCTTTACATTTTTTCTGCATTAAGTACATTCATGTGAAACTATTTAATTTACTAAGTAGTGAGACTTCCTTCTGGTCCTCGGTCCCACTGCGTAAACAAGTCCAAGTTTAGTCCTGCTTTGGCGGAACAGAATTGTGACTTCTTGCCATGCAGCTCAGAGCCAAATCCACTTTTTCTCTGATGGATTAATTAATTTCTTTGGATGAAAAGCCTCAAAGGAGAAGCAAAAATCTACAATCAATACTTTTTTTTTCCCTTTGATTTGCATGCCACTCAAGCAGACCATAATCCAATTGCTTTACTTTTAGTCGTTCTTGTCTTGACCACAAATGTTGCTCCTGTTCTGCAACCTCTAACATTAGACTAGTGCAAAAATGTAGCAATGTTACACTTTTGTATCTAAATAAAGTAGACTCTATATATATTTTTCCATACTTTTATTCCTTAACCTACAGTGGTTTGATGGCACCAATCATTAATCAAAATAACTTGGTGCATCAATAGCAGACTCTACAACTTAAAAATACAAATTTTGTGGAATATTTTTCTATTTTCTTATCGCACCAAAATCTCCCAGCATGGCTCATGTTTTACTTTTGTGTAACATGACTTTTTTTTGGTGTGTATAGGTTGGTGACAGTGTTAAACAGCCCAGCCACAATCAATGTGCGAATGAGACTGTGACTAAAACACTTTGGGCCTTCAAAGAAAGTAGTAAAGAACTATATAAGTGCATCATTTTTTAAAGAAAAATGTGATTATACAAAACATATCTCACAATACTGACTAAATGCTTGAAAAAAGTCTTAAAAAACTAAAATTTTCTATAACAAAAACTCTAAATGTGATTTCATTTTTTATATGTTGATGTACACGGAGAAAATGCCAAACAATTTGCCTTTTGTGTCTTTATTTGAACCGAATATATCATTCTAATAATTATTTTATCAAGTTAAAGTACAGAAAATCAATAGAACAATTTTAAAACAAATCATTGCTCAAGTTTGTAAAAATGGTAAATTCATTATTTAAAATTCTTACCAATTTCAGTTCTGCTTTAGAAAGAACAACTAATACGCCTTCCACATGAGATCCTTTTACCTGTCCTAATCTGATCAGATCCTCCTCGCTTTTACTTACTGGGTTGAAGATTAAACCAGCAGGATATTTGACATGAGGGCTCCTACATTAAATGGACATTAATATTATATCCAGTTCTTTAAATGTACTCAAAAGATACTAAACAAATACCACTGAGCTAAATGCAGTAATATTTATTGCAGTACACTTCTCTAAATGAGACAAACAGAAATGTGTTCATGTTGATCATGTCTTGAATCATAACTAGAATGTCTCTTACTCTGATCATTTTTTGATCTTTGTTAAAACGTTCCCAATGGTCTTTTAATTAAGATGATGCTTTTAGCCAAAAATGAAGAATCGGTGTCATTTTCGCGGACAGTTTCTGCAGAGCGAGATTTAATTGATCAGATATTTGCCTCAGAGTTGTAGGCGGGAAAGTCGGCGCAGAGCCCTTTGCTGCCACTTCCCATCACCCATCTGTTTACACTTTTTCACATCCCTGACCCAACATTAACAGCGCAACAAAACGGCGAGCAATATTGGAGCTATCCAGTTTTACAGTTTTTAAGTTTTTGTCCACTCCTGATTCACAATGGTTTGAATAAAGAAATGCTGAGAAATCCAATTTTGAGTATAATTTCCTACATCAAGCATTTTTAAAAAAAATATGTGATGCACCCAAAAAGCTGTACTAAAACGCTTCCAAAAAGACAATTATACAACAAATAATGGTTGTATAACAAGATCAGAAGGCTGTGTTGAACAAAAGATTTTACTAGATATACAGCATTACCTGTGATAATGCTAGTGTGAATGCTGTAAGATGAATTTGGCTGCTAAAGATACTAGTGCTGATAGCTAAAAATGCTGAAGCTGATAGCTGAAACCGCTGATGCTGATAGCAGGTTGAAATAATGGCTAAATCTCAAATTAGCCTAAAAAGTTGGTTAAGTGTTTAATTTAACCAAAACAGAAAGTATAAAGCTAAAATATTAGATAATACCACAACAGCATAAAAATTTTGAAAAAAAAGCTTAAATTACCAAAAACAGCTAGTATGTAGCTCTATTGTTAGCTAAACTCTAAATTAGCCTAAAACATTTGAAAAAAAGCCTAAATAAGCCCAAAAAAAGCTAGCATGTAGATGAAAAGTTAGCTTAAATAGCCCAAAAACTGGAAAAAACCCCAAAAAAATGAAATTACCCCAAACAGCAAGCATGTTGCTGAAATAGTCCAATTAGCCTAAAGAAATTAAAAAAGCCTAAATTAGCCAAACAAAAGCTAGCATGTAGATGAAAAAGTAGCTAAAATAGCCCAAAAAACGAAAATAAATAAATAAATAAATATAACCCAAAAACTGCAAGCATGTAGCTGATATAGTCCCAATTAGCCTAAAATATGAACTAGCAAGAAAAAAGCTAGCATGTAGATGAAATATTTGCTAAAATATCTCAAAAAAACAAAAAAAATTACCAAAAAAAGCTAGCATGTAGCGGAAACATTAGCTAAACTCACAAATAAACTCATATAAATTGTATTGTGTGAATACTTTACACAGCATTTACACAATATTTTTTTAAAAAGTAACGTGGATTGGATTTGTATGTAGTCTTGCAGGAATTGGTAGTCTTTGAAAATACAACGCTACTCAGAAAACATTATTGCATTGATCCTCCTCGGTTAAACTTTTAACTACATTTGGGCCTGAAAGCATTTAAAGTGACACAGCAGCACCAATCAATACCAGTCAACCACGATGTTAGATTAAGGTTGAGTGGTCTCTCTTCTTTTAAAATAAATAAACCTTCTGTGACGTGAAAGAACAAAGTTGATGACTGAAACATATGTTTCTACATTTTTCACAAATATCGATTATTTTTTTCAGTTTTATGCAAGATGAGCCACAGAGAACAATAAGTTGGAGCAATGCCACCATCCTGGCTTAAGAAACAGCTCAATACAACTGCTAGTCATGCTAATACTGATGCATTAAGTACAACATGAAGCTTTTCACAGTATGTGACTGATTCAATGCCATTTAGAAAATACTGCAGATTGAAGTCAATTGGTAACTTTTAATTATTACAATAAATACATGTAAGGTGCTGAAAGTTGCATAACAAATAGATTTTTCTGCGTGTGTTTTATGCTTCGGTGAGTAATGGATGAAACCATTTTTTATATAAATTTTTAAATTACAACGTATCAAAACATCAAAAACTCAACATAATAAATCAATAAATTAACCGTCGCTCTGTCCTTAGTTTCTTGCAATCATGTAATCAAAGTAGTATTGACATAAACTACATTTTCACCTCAATAGAAAATAGTCTGTGCTACAAACAAAACTTAGTTTTTCTACAACTTCTTGTGTGGTTTTGTAGGATTTTGTGGACTTGTGTCTCGATTCCCAAAGGTCTGACTCACATTTTACACAAACTTAATAAAGTCCAAATCATTTCGCTCAGCCATCGAGGTCCCAAGAGTGAACGTGGAAAAGTGGACACAGTCCCAGAATAGGGAGCATGACTCAGCACGAGAGCGCTGTCGTCTCATTTCTCACCACATGAACTCTTCCAACTTAGACGACTGCGACCCTGCAGGCAGTAGTTAAAATCCCCCACATTTCTAAAACAAAAGCTGAAGAAATAACCTGCTGTATTGTTGTTAATACATTTCTATCAGTTACATTTCTACACTTCTTTCATAAATATGGTGAATCTTTATTTGTTTCGTAACAGCTCCATTTCTTAAACTATTTCCATGCTTAAATCAGATATTTTGCACCGGTTGATACACAAACTTTAACACAGCTGTTGGTAATACTTGCAATTCTAAAGTTTTTTTCTTTAAATTAAAGTATTATTGTGTTGGAGGCCTGTTTTCAGATATTTTTTTAGTGCTGCATCTTTTTATTAATTTCAACTCTGTCTCATTAATCCTGGGTAAAGATTATTTAATTATACATTTGTGGGGTAGCTCTTTTGAATATTTCTGTGCAAGATCACTAAAGCATTTCATAAAATCCGCGGTTAGTTTTTTGCAACACTGGCGGCTTCACTCCCATGAACATAAACAACAGTGTCATCTGCATACATTTGTATGTCCACATCACCACATGCGTTTCATTCATTTCAACACTGTCTCATTAATCCAGGGTAAAGATGATTTAATTATACATTTGTGGGGTAGCTCTTTTGAATATTTATGTGCAAGATCACTAAAGCATTTCATAAATCCGCGGTTAGTTTTTGCAACACTGGCGGCTTCACTCCCATGTACATAAACAACGGTATCATCCGCATACATTTGTATGTCCACATCACCACATACGTTTCAGTGATTTCAACACTGTCTCATTAATCCAGGGTAAAGATGATTTAATTATACATTTGTGGGGTAGCCCTTTTGAATATTTATGTGCAAGATCACTAAAGTATTTCATAAAATCAGCGGTTGCATCGCAGCAGTTTTTATAACAAGTTATTTGGTCCCATTGAATTTGACTAATTTCATTATTAAATGATCCCAAGTCTCTTTTTGAAATACTTGAGATTACTGTATTAAATTTTACACAACTTGAATTTTTATATCTCGTTTTTGACAACTTTCTGATTATTAGAGTGAGTTTGTGGTCAGAAAAACCTGCAATAAAGTTATATGATTTACAAGCTTTAGTTTGAAACAGAAAAGTCAATTTGACGGAAGTCTGAATACAGACCAAATGCAGGGATCCGGACTCGATCCCGACCAAATTAAGTGGACTTCGATCCAGACCAACAAACTTTTCCGGTCTGAAAACCCCCTAAAACAACTTCAGTAGTGCTCTCCAAGGGCTTTACAAGATAAACAAAAATACAGGAGCAAACCAATGCAAATGCAAAGTAGTTAAAATGCAGATTTATAAGGTAAACATTAGAATGTATTATATTTTTATGATGATTAAAAAATATTTAAAAAAAAATATACAAAATATCAATTTGATATAACAACTAAACCATTTAATTAAATACAATACAAAATTTAGCAAAAATGCTAACTTTTACCTAATATCAACATTAAAATTAAGTCACATCAGCCAAAAAAAATTAATTCGAAAAAAAAAAACTAAAATTGAATTTGACGTGTAAGGAAAGTGCGTCACTTCTGTCAGTCTGCCAAGTCCAACTTACACTGTAAAAAGTCAAACATTGGATCAGTTAACAAAAGTTCTGCAATTTTTTGCATTTAAAATTGTTAAGTTTTCATCAAATTAAAATTTTGAGTCAATGGTTTACTCGAACAAAAAAAGATACAAACTAATATTTTTAAATGTAACAAGTGAGAAAGTTTTTGTTAATTGATCCAACTTTTTATTTTTTACAGTGTAGGAGAAGATGGCCGCAATTGCTTCTGCTTTACTGTGGCAAATACTGATCCACACAATTACAATGGTATTTTGGCCAAACTATGCAAAAAAAAAATAATAATAATAAAAGGATGCCTATATTCTGAAAGATATGGTAGTTAATTTTTTTATTGTTTATTTATTTTATTTTTTGTATTTTCTCATTCTTGCATATAATGCCTATAAAGATCTATGTATTGCTAGTTAGTAGTTGAGAAACAAATATAACATTTCCCAAAACAATCTTTAAATGTGACTCACAACGAGCTGCAGTGAAGCATTTTCAAAATAAATCTATTTGGGATTTAAAAACCTAGAGAGGTTGAAAAACAATGTGGAACACATTTAACGCCTTCCGATTGTACATATAAAGCTAATCTAATCACATTTTTTGGGGCGTGCCTGAAATGATAAAGTGGAAATGTACTAATATAAAATTTGTCAACAGCAGACAAAAGATAAATAAACCCTAACCATATAAACACACCGAACAAACTAATGATCTAAATTACTAACCCGGATGTCACTTCAATTGTTTCCAACATCTTAAGTGAAGAATCAGTTAAGCAGTCACACTGACAGGAAATGACAACATGGGCAGAATATAATATGAAACCAATTTGAATAGTTTTTCATCTCTTCTTAAAAACTGGTGTTTTCTTTCCTTGTCTTTAATTCTCTGAGCTGAGAAACATCCCTCATTCAGAAACAATAAGCTGCACAGACATACGCTCAAGAGCTGGAGGCCATTTCAAAAAAATAAAATGCTCTAATTACAGTAATTAACTTCTGATAAGTTCTTAGAGAGAAACAAGCCTGACGCCATTGAGGACCCGGGGATGGAAAAATATAGAAAAGATAAGGATGTTTGGGAACGTTGGCATGGATATAATCGAACGACTTGACAAAAGCAAATAGGAGCTCCGACTAGGAGGCAACAGAGCTCATAAGCTGAGAGCCGAGGATTGTAAAAAGGTAAACAGCCACCTTCTCCTCTGCTACCTGCTGTCCCTTTCACTCTTTCATATTACTTGGAGCTGAAGCTTCAATGATATTCAGTAACCTTATCTTTAGGCCTCCTGTTAACAGATTTTTCGCGTTTTGATTCATTTCACTAAAAGACCCACTCCAATCATCTTTTGATCTGTTTTAAAAGCATTCTCTGTGGTCTTTGATTATTATTATTATTATGCCTTTCTAGGACAGTTTCTACAGAACAGCAAGAAATTCATTCGAATTTTGCCTCTAAGTTGTGGGTAGGGCTGTCACGATTAGCCAACTAATCGATGACCAATCGACTATCAAAATAGTCAACGACTAATTTTATAGTCAATTAGTCTTTACCTCATATTATATGGAGTTGAAGTGTGGTAATTCTGCTAACTTTTTGGCATGTATTAAGGTTTTTTATGCTAATTTGGAGTTTAGCTAATATTTAAGCTACATGCTAACTATTTTAGCTAATTTATGTTTTTTTTTCTTTCATTTTTGAGGCAATTTTGGAGTTTAGCAAATATTTCAGTTGCATGCTAGTTGTTTTGGCTAACTTACACTTTTTTCCGTTTTTAGGCTAATTTGGAGTTGGTTAGTGTTTCTGCTGGATGCTAGTTGTTTTTGGCTAAATTAGACAACTTTCCATTTTTAGGCTTATTTGGAGTTTGGCTAGTATTTCTGCTGGATGCTAGTTGTTTTGGCTAACTTAGACTTTTTTCAGTTTTTAGGCTAATTTGGAGTCTAGCTAATATTTCAGCTGCATGCTAGTTGTTTTGGCTAGCTTTTTCTCAGTTTTTATACTACTTTTGCATTTAACTAATATTTTAGCGAATTTAGCAGTTTCAGCGTTTTCATCTATTTTGGTTACGCATCTTCAGCAGCCTAAATCCTTTTTCAGCAGTCACACTAGCATTATCACAGGTAATGCTGTATATATCTTGTTTTTAGTTAGTTCAAAGCTAATGATGGTTAAGATGTGTGCTTTACATCCTGTTTACGCATGACCCGATCAGTTGACTAATCGTAAAATATAATTGGGGATCGGTCGACTATTAAAATAATTGTTTGTGGCAGCACTAGTTGTGGGCATGACGTTTTACAGGAACAACTTTAAAGTGATGTATTTGAAAACAAAAAGGTCAATAAATGAAAACATTTTGTTAAAATTTATGGAACCAACATTTGATAACGGTCAGAAATACCTCATGTCAACTGTTAAGCATGGTGAAAGAGGTATCATGGTTGAGAATTTTGTTGGCACATTAGGGCAGAATTTCCTCCTGTGTTGGAAGCAGACTTTTCATGGAGAAGAGACTTAAGTGCTAAATCATGAATCCCAATAAGATCACCACTTCAGGATTTTTTGTCGCCTTTTTCAACCCTTTAACACCAGAGCTATCGTTGGCGAATGCAAAATAACACTCAATTTTGAACTATCATAACTCTTCAACCATTTTTGCAAACCCCAGTGGATTCAGAGTCCGCTGATTTATGTTGATTGCGTAAACACTTCACCACTGCAAAGTGTTGCATGTTAGTGCAAGGCTGTTTTTTTTTTATTTTAAAATAAATTGGAATTAAGATCATTAGATAAATGGTTAAATATCTTTGGTAATTCAAAGAACATCAATACTGGACCACCAGTGTTAAAAGGGTTATCACTTAGCATACCATTAAACTACTTTTAGGCCAGAAATTTCTAATCTTTGGATCAGGATTAAAGTGATCCGGATTACCAAATCATCTGATCTGACTCCACAGATCTCAGATTTTCAGATTTCACAATTTGATCTGATCTAACAAAGTTTTTAAAAATACCAGTGTAATTCATAACTTTGCTGGATCAGATCAGATTTCCAGATCCGCCCCGCCCACAATGAGCACAGATTCAGCGAGACAAGAACCCGGAAAAGGGTGGAGCTTTCTCCTGCAACACGAAAGAGTCTGCAGGACCAAACGTGAGTAATATTTTGATCTAGGATGATAATTTGTTATTAAGCATTGATCATGATAATATGGCTTCTAGAAGAGCATGGAAAATAAAATAAATGTACCGAACATCCCTTTAATTCCACTCCGTTTCTTGTAAGTGGATCTCTGTCTAGTTCAAAGATGTAAACTTACAAAAACGTGATTGTTTTATGGTTGCAGGTCTAAAGACTGAGCAGATACAAGTAAAGCATGAAGGACCTGCTGCTCTAGATCTGCAGGAGTTCATTTATCATTTCATTTATTGGTTTATTCATCCATAGAGCATTTCCACAGTAGTGGGAAAATCCCCATGGGAACATCACAGACGCTGTGAACCTGGATTTATGTTTCTCTCTGTTGCCACGTTTGACCTCACACTCTGGCCCAACGATTAACTGGGACAGACTCACTGTCCCTCTAACGCTCCGTCTGTATTCATTTAAAACGACATGCATGTCCTCGCAGAACTAGCAGCTCCTGGTGCATCACCTCTCTCTGCAGGAGTCCGAATAGAGAAAACAGAGTAAAAGCTGCTGCTGTCTGCGGTTGACAAAATCCAGCTCAATACTAAAGCAACCGACTGACAAATAAATGTCTGAAATAAATATTTTGAACTGAACTGAACAACGCTTTTGTGTATTTTATGCACACATCTCAAATTGTGACCAATATATTAAAAAAGATACAACAAATAAACCTTTGGAAAATCAAAAAACTGTTCATTATGACCCTTCAGCTGCCCTGCATCTTCTTTTTAAGTGATTAAACTCTCTCATCCTTGTCACTGTCACTTTAACAAACTCTACCAATCCATACATCAGTGCTCCCCTCCATGTATACTGTAAAAGCACAAACCTCCCACCCAACACACACAGTCGGCCAAAATACCCAATTAACACCAATCTGGTCGCCAATTGCGTCGGACCATCCACCCTCCAGAGAGGAGTACTTCACACTGCGTCCAGTGTAGTCCGAACACTGGCATTAACAGCTCTTATGTCTCATCGCCGTCCATTAATGGACTCGACAGATGTCATCAAAGGCCATCATGGATTCCCTTTGTATGAGCTTCTTTCAAAATATAGCACAAAATAAGGCATGTGGTGTCCCGAGAGAGAAATGTTTGGCCTTAAAACCTAGAATCATAAGGTATTCAAGGAAAAGTTGAATGTATACATGTTTTTTTATATATATATAACTCTGTATTTGCACTCTTTAAACTTTTTGATTTTAAGTTTAAAGAAACAAAGAGTTTGCTGGGTTTTTTTTTGTAATAACATTTTGGTTAACGTATTTTCCGCAAAGTACACTTAGAAGCTAATATTCTCAACAAAATGACATTTATGTGACTTAATTCTGGTTGTGCCAACTGATTTTGAAAGCTACACAGAACTCTGTCAGAAATATCAGTCTATTTTTAATAAACTGCAAACATGTTTGGGTGTTTTTGTGAATATGCTAATGTGGCTAACGTGTAGTGGTGTCGAACTGTGTTTTTTTGTGTTGCAAAGGTTCAAAATTACAGGTTTTGGGAATACGCAAATGTGGCTTACGCTCTAATATAGCTAATGTATAGCATATCACGAAAAAGTTGTAGAGTGGCTGTGAACTCAGCTAATAAAATAGGAAAATCTATTTTCAAAATAAAATGCTACTACATGAAATTTATTTTTAAAAAGTCTAAAGATATCAGTAGATACTTTTTTATGCAGATGATGAAGATCCAATTAAATAAAATTATCGATTTGTGGAAATAATTTATGATTTAAAAAAAATATATATATTCCATAAAAGAAACAATACATGTTTTTTCCCCATAGAATGTCTTTTCCCATCAATCCAAGCTCCGATTATCTTCCAGGACAAACAGATTTATCACATTTTGTCTTCAGCTCAATCATTAGGAATTTTTTTCAACACAAAAGGAACATTTTTTTTTCTGTGCTAAAGTTTCTGAATGGATTCCTACATAATTCCGTCTTGATGCGGGGAAATTCTCAAACACCCCTTTTACAAGTTTCCGCTTTGTTTGATTGAATCTTGACTCACCGTTTAATGTTTGCTGCTAGCTAAAACTTTGAGATGAAGATTTTCCTTTTAGCATCAAAGTGGAGGCTAACAACCGGATGCTAGCTTCAGCTACGTCCATCTTTTAAGGTGTGATGGTTAAATAAAGCAAAAAATTGCAGAACCATTATAAAAAGTGTATTTTTTAAAATATAATAGGCCTATAAATGTGAACCCCACTCTGTCTCCAACTTTTTATCTGCATGTGTAAAACAGATGAGAGTTTTCCTTCTACATCATGAGAACAACTGTCTCAATGATTCCGTGTATCGAGGAAAACTCGGTTTTGTTAGTAAACAGCAGCTTTATTGTTCTTTGAAGTCAAACAATAATTCGGTTTTCTCTCTGGCTCTTTTCTCCTTGAAGAAACTTTCCAAATATGTTTCATCGTTTGGTTTTTGTGTTTTGCTTCGAGCTACTAGCTTAGCGATCTAGTTAGCCTTTCTTAAGTCTTTAAAATAAAATCAGGATCAGAAAATAAACTCAACGGAAATAATCTAAATTAAGGAATTTATTTATTTATGTCTGTCTGATAGCAAGTGACCCACAGACCAGTCCCGGTCCGCGGCCCGGCCCGGGGGTTGGGGACACCTGGTGTAGACTGCTAACGTATCTTTGCGGAGAAAAGCAACAACAGGCCTTGCTGCTGTTTGCAGAAATTTTCAATATAGAGTGACCAAAAGAGTCTTCACAAAAACCAAACGTTAGCTTAAATGAGCACTATGTTAGCGCTTTCTAATGTCTTCACTTTCTGCCAATCAACAGGTGGCTACAGCGGTTCGCCCAAACCGTTCCGTTCCATTTTTCAATGGACTTACATCCGATAGCGACCCCCAAAAGGTACGGTTCTGTACTGTTTAAACACTCAAAATTCCGAAACAGACAGCTTAGTGGAAACTCTGTTTGCCTTATGCTGTATATGACTAATTTAAATATAGACTATTCATTGGCGGTACACTTCATAAGTCGGTGTGCCCTGCATATGTACATCATTATTTCTTCCCATTAATGATTATTTACATCTC
This sequence comes from Oryzias javanicus, assembly GCA_003999625.1. Lineage (NCBI taxonomy): Eukaryota > Metazoa > Chordata > Actinopteri > Beloniformes > Adrianichthyidae > Oryzias > Oryzias javanicus. The sequence goes on from CM012459.1 coordinate 20,933,900, forward strand.
ATGAATGAAATTACTGCATTACAAAAATGTTTTTAAACAAAGCCATTCATGCAGTGCCATCCTTTTTCTCCTGACAAAAATCTCTGACAGAGATATGAAGAGCAGTTCATTTTATAGGGAAGAAGAATGTTATAGAATCCGTGACCCTAAAACAACAATAACCCATGAAACCAATACGGACTTATGACACAGCAACCAAAATTAAACACATAAAGCAAGTTTCTGACCCCGTTTGCTTGCCATAACCAACCCTCTTCTGTCTGTTTAGCTGGAGGAGAGCGTACAGGAACCACTTCACCCACATGATTGGAGATACTTAATGACCAACTGGTTGGTGCAACACTCTGTGTATAGAAAGCTCCCCAGCTGTGTAGTAGCAGTGTGTGCTCATTAATGCACAGCAACAAGCTTTGCTTTAACTTTGTTTGCGGACGGCGTGCTGAGCTGCAAACTGCTTCCCATCCCATTGCATTCTATTCAAACTACAGTGACTGTAATTGTACATTGTTTTTAAAACAAACAAGCATTGCTTTAAGTCTAGCAATCATTTATAGTAAGGGATATTCTAATAAGACCACTTTTATTATATATTCTTCCTGTTTTTCTATACTTGTTGCTTTTATTCCCAGAGGATGTGCCGCATGTGTTTTCTGGGTCCCGACTAAACAGATGGTAACTATTCACAAGGCTTCCAGGAAAACGGTGCAATGGAAAATTCTTGAGAATTTCCATGTGGCAAAAGGTCTGTGAGCGCAAAAATGCCATTCCTGCATCTTTATCACCTAAAGACTTTAACGGGAAACCTAAACTGAAGACTAAAGCTACCCCTCGCCAGCAAGGAGCAGACCAATCCCGTGATGGAGTGGAGGGAGAGATTTATGGAAGCCGCTTGCCATGCAACATTCCTCTGTCATGTAGCCTTTCCTGCATGTGACTCAGGACACTCGATGCCCTTTCCCAAAGACAGAGGTCTAAAAATAGCACGCTAGGAATCGGGAAAAGGGGACAGAGTTGATTGAAGAACATAAGGAGTAAATGGGATGAAAAAGTAGGAGGAAATGTAAACAATAAAAGTAAATAAGGAACGATTTTGGCTAAAACGTATTCCAGAGTCACTGGTTTGCAACTCTAGCATATGAAACAGATCCTGTACAACCTGTCAGCTGAAACATACCTGCTTGCATCAACAAAGGTTACAAATCACCACCAAGGAAACCCTAATCAGCCTTGGGGGTGATGATTTCCATCTGTTTCCCATTATCTTTGAGTCATTCTGCCCAAATCCGCCTGCTTGAGCGGCACCAACTCTCCCGCTTAGATTTGTCTATGGACATAAAGCAAAAGGGAAATCCAATTTTCCAAAACCTTTTGTTTGTTTTTATGAGAAACATCCCTCATTCTCTGCCAAACGCACGGCTTCAGATGATTCACCCATGAACCACGGCCTGGTGGTGCCTTTTTAGATTCACCAAAAATAAATGCGCATTTGTGGAAAATAATAATGCACCACCACAGGAAGAGGGGCAAGCCTTATTTTCCAGGAATGTGGACAATTTTTCTGGTTCAAATCTTCCTGTACAATGATTACATAAAACAAATGCAAATGTGAAAGCATTAACAAGTTTTTTCGTTTTGCTGCAAGCCAACTTTGAAATAATGACTCAAGCACTTAGTTCCGAGACTGCTGCATGGCAGATTAAAGTCATTAACATCTGCGCATTTGAATTTCTGTTTGTTACATCATCTCACGTTTTATGATGAAACAATTCAGCTGTGGTTAGACCAATTATGTCTGATCCAGAGGAAATCTGGCCATAAAAAGAAATTGAAGAAAAAAAAAAATTAGAGTACAGCGAGCATGCTTGAGGAAAAAAAGAAATATTTAGGTGTCAGGAGGTCACTGTAATTCAGGTTGTAGTAACAAATATGAGCTGGAAGATAAAAAAAGGAAGTTGTAGCTTCAAAAGCAACAAGAATAAAGCTTATACAGAACTGTAGAAACATGCCAGAGGCAGCATCATGATGTGGGATCCGCCATCCTGCTAATATGTGTAAGTTACTAAATCCTTCATAAGGAAAACCAAAAAAAAAAAAAAAACAAAGAAGTCTAAAATAAAACAGGCAAGTAAAGCTTTGACATTTCGATTTTCAATTGGTCATTACAGACTGACTTCAAGGAAAACTATGTTTGACATTTTTCTAATGATTGGGGTCTTATGCCAAAAAAAAAAAAAAAAGCGCTCAAAATTCAATTTCTGAGTATTTTTTTTATTTAAATCATTGTGAATCAAGGGCAGACAAAAATATTATTTATGAAAAAAGAGAAAGCATATTTATTATATAAAAATGCAGAAGGCGGGCTATGATCTCTTGATTCTTATGCATTCCTTGCAAAAAATAGATCCATGTATGTTTTGTCTTTCTTCATTTAAGCTGGCATCTGGTTCAATGATACTAGTAGTGTAAGGAAATATCATTTTGGTGATATATCACAATATTTCCTTTGGCAATACTTGTATCGATTTAAAATGCTGGTAAGACGATGTCTCATTGGTTAAGGCACATTCACTCTTTTATTTTCTTAAACTAAAAATTATTTTGTTATTGACTGTTCTCTTTAAGAAAAAAATATTTCTTAATTTGCCAACATGAAAGAACTTGCTTGAGTAAAGTCAACTTGTATATGTCATACAGTTAATATTGTGATCATTAAATAAAATGAAATTTACCATTTTATTACAATGAAATGTAAATTTTTTTTCTAAGTCACACTCTATCAAAAAAATAGTATAAACATTTCTGGAACAGGCTTGGAATATACCACGATACAGCTACGATACATGTTGTATATTGAGACGTGTGTTGGCGTATATAAGAGGTGTGAATCGGGCGGGGTGGCCAAAATTTAAATATCTGAAGCCTGATAGGTCGCCTCATTGGGGCGCCATATTTTTTTCCGTAGCCAGATTCTCTTGTCTTGTTCTGTGAATGCTTTGTAAACTCTATTTTTAATCTTCTATAGAAATTTTCAAACAATTTGGCATTGAGATGTTTTATTAGCATTATGCTAGTTCATTTGGCTAATTTACCATATATTGAGGCTTTTTATGCTAATTTGGAGTTTAGCTAATATATTTGCAACATGCTAATGTTTTTGGCTAATTTGTTATCTACTGGGGTTTTTTTAGGCTAATTTAGAGTTTAGCTTGTATTTTAGCAACAGGCTAACATTTCGACTTTTACTGAGGAATTTTAGGCTTTTTTGGCACTTTAGCTAATATTTAAGCAACGGGCTAGCATTTTTTTTTGTCATTTTGGCCAATTTAGAGTTAAACTCATATTTAAGTAACACAGGAAATTCTTTTGTAAAATTGACATCGATTGAGAATTTTTAAGCAATTTTACTACAAATTTCTCTGAAATTTTGTAGCTTTTTAACAAAATTTAGCAATTAAAGCAAGTTGGGTCACCATTTTCAGCAAAAAGCTTCAGTATCTTCAACAACGACTTAAGCAAAAAGCATTCACACTGGTATTACCACAGATAATACAACTTTTCTAGTTCCTTGTATTTTCTACCATCAAGAACGACCTTACTCTGCTCCACATGGCACACTCTGTCCTGGGGAACAACCTCCCCACATTATGCCCACTTACTGCCAGAGATGAGGCCACAAACACAAGAAGCACAACCCTCAAGCTGGTTAAGCATGAAATCTAGTTAGCTAAAAAGAGCAAGTGGGAGAAACAGAGCAGAGAGTGGCAGGAACCGAGGGACGAGGAAACCGTCAGATGTAATGTATATCTGTGGTTGATCCAGGTCGAAACAATGGCTCAGGTGGCTGAATTTAGCCCCAGTACGAAAACATGTTTTGATAAAGTTCACAAAATTGAGATGCCATCTCTTTATTTTTCTTTATCGTGTTTTGCTGGATGGATCTCTGGAGAGGTCTCTGACATCAGACTTCGTATTTTGGATTTGACGATGTTAATCATCGGCCTTTGGGCAACAAAGAAGAAGAGAGATAAAGAGACACATGGAAGCGGGATGGAAATAAGATGGACAGGCGGATGAGGGAGAGGCTGAGGCGGATTGGGGGGATGGGGATGAGGTCTAAGAGGAGGATGTGAGGAGCTGGAGCAGACAGATGCTGGCATGAGAGGTTAGAGAAGAAGAAGTCTGTAGATCCAATCATTGGGAGAGTACAGGTCAGTCTCTTCAGCCCCGCTCCTTCGTTTCTCTTTTCCGTGACATTCACCTTCAGGAGTCGATGCTGATCTTGTCACGCAAGATCACAATCAGTCTAAGAGTATTGCTAAAACAAAAACATTTGGATGAATCAGCACAAGAACAAAACTCTCTTAAAATAATTTTTAGTAAACGCTCCAAGGCCTCAGGGTGTGCCGTCTGCTGTGTGAATAACATGTAGACAACCCACAGATCAATCCACTTAGTGCCCATGAAATATAGGCAGTGGGCAGGCCTTTCTGCTAGTCTGACATCATTGTGCTCGGCCATTAGGCTAAGTGCCATCATGGCTCACTGCTTCTCTAGGAACCAGACTTGGGCTGCATTCAGATTTAAAACCCCCCAGCCTCAGCTCCGTTTGATTCTGAACAAGTATTTCAAACCTGTTAATTAAAACCAACAGGAACATTTATTATTTCATTTGGGGGAAAAAAAAAAAAATCAGCTCTGGGTGTGTCATGTGTTACCTCTGCTACCGCAGATACAAGAGAACCAGAGTCAAAATTAGACCGAGCAACTGCACCAGTGACAGCCCTACTTTAGAGGGGGGGGCTCATATCCCAAATTAACATCCTGCAGTGCAAGCAAATGCCCTACAAAGACCCCTGGAGTGGGTGACAGAGTGAACCCTGACTGATTTTACAACATGTTAAAGATTGCAGAAACTTTGAATGGTGGCAAGTTAGAGCTCACTTTCAAAAAGGTTCAATTTTAATTTAGTTTCTATGTTTTTAACAGCACGTTATACAAAAATATACACCAATATCCTTATAATACAAGTACAACGTATGTATAACCTTGATAAATGTATATACTTAATTATTATAACTTCTGCTTAAATCTACAATGAAAGTCTGTTTGACCGGCATAAACGAAATCTGCTTTGAAAGTTGAAGGGGGTTTTCTTACAGGAACTCTTCACATGCCTGCAAAGAGAAGTTGTTGTTGACTGTTTATCTTAAGCTCTTTTCTGTAACCTATGTAACCAAACTTCTAATAAATGGGAAGTGTGTGCAGACTTGCGGGAGATTTGTGGTGGCAACAAACCATCAGTGTGAGAAAATCTCACTCTGGCTCGTGTCTGCTTTCTTTCTAAAAGAATTTGTCTTTGCAGAAATAACTAACAAGCCTATATTTATAAAAAAGGATTAAAAATGTGGAAAAGTTGATCATCTTTTGATCTACTGTAAAAGCGTTCCAGTGGTCTTTTAATTATTGTGAGTGTGGCGTTTTTAAGCCAAAATCTAAAAACCTGTCCTTTTTTTTTGGAAGGACATACTTTCTGCAGAGCGGTAGTTGTATTTTAGAAATTCACCTATGAGTTGTGCCCCCCCATCCCATCAGCCATCTGTTAACATGTTCTCTTGCTAGCTTACACCCTTCACACAAAAATGATGAGCAACATCTATCTTGGATGAAGAAAATGACTATCCAGGTCTGCGAGCGGCTTGTCCATTGGCTGTATATAAGAACTGGACAGAGTGACCCCTCCCCCCTTGCACTTGCACTCCAAGAAAGTAATTATCTGCTGGCTCCAATAAGTCAAAATCTCATTGACTTCTATTGAGAAATAAAAATCTATTGCTTAGAAAACTGGCCAATCAGATTCCTCAGTAAAAGCATGTGGTGCCCACTGGCCCCCAGCTCGGATATTTGATTGAAAGAGTCGGGCCAATCACTGTCAACTGGCTCCAAATGGCAGCGTCCGTATTGGAAAAAAATTGGGACTTAATTAGCTTTAGTTGTGCTGGAGCCTCTATCCGGTTCCTATATACAGTCAGTGGGCATGCCATAATTACTTGTATGTCACAATTTAACGCAGGGGTGGCAAACTTAATCTCAGAGGGGGCCAAAATCCAAAACTTAGGTCGCGGGCCGAACAATATAAACATTTATTGAAGACACTAAAACTAAAATTTTTAAAACTTTAAGAATTTAACTTTTTAACTTCACTATGAATAAAATCAGGCAGGAATAGTATTCCAAAATAAATAAACCTTAAACAACTTTCAGTGTTTTACTCTCCATGAAAATATTTTACACACAAGATAACATCAGGCCTTCAATAACAATAAAATAAAATGATCTGGATGGCCGGATATAATTACCTAGAGGGCCTTGACTTTGACACGTGCGATTGTCAAACTCAGTCGCACAATTGGCCAAAATCCAAAACACACCTTAGTTCGCGGGCCGAACAGGATAAACATCTATTGAACATTGTAAATCTACATTTTAAAACTTTAACTTTTTAACATAATTATGAACTAGATGTATAGCATTACCAGCAATTATTCTAGTGCGAATGCTTTAAGCTGAATTTGGCCGCTGAAGATGCTGAAAATGATAGATGAAATCACTGAAGCTGATAGCTGGCTAAAAAATTAGCTAAATGCCAAATTTTCCTAAAAAAAGAAAGAAAAAAAGGTTAAATTAGCCTTAACAGCTAGCATGTAGTTGAAATATTAGTTAAACTCCTAAATAGCCTAAAAAAATCTTAGTAAATACCAAAAAAGTCTAAAAAGCTAGCAGAATGTTAATTTTTAAAACTTTAAAACCGTAACTTTTTAACATAATCATGAATAAAAAATGCAGGAATATTATTCCAGAATAAATCAATGTAAACCTTAAATAACTTTCAATAATTTACTCTCCATAAAAATATATTTTGTCAAAATTATACAACTTAGAAATAAAATGATCTTGAGGGCTAGATCTGGCCCCTGGGCCTCGACTTTCACACGCGTGAATTAACCTGTGAAACATGTTTTTGTAAGCATACATGAAAATTTGAATACATAAACACAAATACATTTCTTTTTTCATTATTTTTCTTAGCATATTCTCCATTGTGAGAAAAATGTCACAAGAACATGTTAAAAACACCAAAACGACGAGTTGGCTTACAAAGTGAACTTTTGGTCTATTTGGCTTGCCATACAATTCAAGAACCTGTAAATAAACGGCGTTCTTCTGCTATAATTTACACCAGTTTGGGCTCTATAATTCATCTGAGTTGTCTCATTAGGAGAAAAAAACAAAAATGTGATTGCTTCAGTTATGAGAAAGTTATTTTGTACGAGTTTTGCGTGATTCATGTGACAGTAAACCACATGTCACGCAGCTGCAGGCAGGATGACAACAAGAGGACAACAGTATGGAGCTTCACAAAGTCAAAGTTGAGATGAGGTGCGCATAAAAAGTCTCCACTAAACTATCTGTCACACTGGAAACATCAGTCGGGACTTTCAGAAGAAGCCAACAGGCTGTTTTTGGGGAGCCGTATACTCACGTCTGCGGAGAGGGGAATTGAGCCGACGCAGACGAGACGGTTGTCAAGAGAAAGAGCACGCAGACCGAGTAATCCATATTGTTAAAAGTCCCCTAAAAACACCGTCCCGGATGGGAGAAGATGTCAATCCAGCGCGTACTTCTTCTCCGCGAAACGCCTCACACCGCCATCGGTGCGCGTTTGGAAACCAATCTCATCCAGCTGCTGTCCCCCCTCCCCACCCCGACCCAGCCGGTGGAGTTGGGGAGTGTGCTTTCTTTTTTTGGTGTCAGTGCGCGTGTTGGGTGGAACTGTCAAGTGTGTGGAACTGCGATCGGCTATTACAGCATGTCACCAAAAGAACCGGAGGGAAGGAGGGCGCGTTTGTGTTCAGCAGGAATGCCGATCCGCACACTGCAAAAAGAAAAGGATCTTCATATGGCTTCGATATTTCTTTTTCCCCAAAAAAATATTTTACCTAGTTATTTTCTGCAATATAATTAAACAATTTAATTTGATATAGTTCTCTTTAAATTGTGATTTTAATAAATTTATTGAGAAAAGTTTTCTAAAACTGCTCAATTTTATCACGATAAGCTTTTTGTATCGACATTTTTTACAGCGTTTGTTTTCATGTTCGTGTTTCTGACTTGAAATCGAGTTTCCGGCACTTTCCTCTCTCCAGGAAGCAACAATTAGGCCGAGCACAACTCTTATACAGTTTACGTCCACCAATTTAAACCTTTGAAATTACTACAAATTATTGTATCTTTATTTGTTTTAGCTGAGTCAAACTTCTAATTTAGTAGAAACATTGCTGTTTATCCCCTTAAAGTACCCCATGACAAGTAAAAAAAAAAAAAAAAAAAAGAATTGGGCTGAGTATCAATTATAATTTCCAGAAACGATTTAGTTGACAAAAGACTGAATCAATTCAATTCCGATTTTTTTCGATTCTTTCAATTCAATTGAATTTTGAATTTACACATTTATGCACAATTGTTTAGAAATACATAAATAATCTACTATATGATTTGAATATAAATTTATATTAATATGGTAAAGTTCACATACTGTAAAATGTATTAGTGAAATAATGAGATTGTTAATATCTTATAGTGTAAGGAGAAGTTCTAACAAAAATGTTAAAATCATTAACATTGTAAACAGTTCTCTCCTGGAGGGTGTTTAGGTCTGGCCACAAGGTGGCGGTCATGCTCTAGTGTTACACCTTCTTCTTCTTGAAGAAGAAAGTATGAGCAAAAAACAAACAAACAATGTTTTAGACCACAAATAGTTAATTTAAAAATATTTCCTTAAAAGAGTTTGGAAAATTAACGTCTCTCAGTTTATAATGATGTTAAGTCAGCAACGTATGTTTAGGTCGTCCGAGTGTTAAAATTAGCCGGCCTATAGGAAATTCTATTGAACGTTTGCATCAAGTTGGTATATTTTTTTGTGAATCAATTATTATTCTATTAAGCTTAAATCGATTCAAATTGATCAATTGATTTTATTAACCCAGCCCTAAAAAAATATTCCCAGTAGAGTTTTAATTATGATTATGAAGTTTTTAATCAAAATCCCACAACTTAAATGTCTCAAAAAGCTATTTTTCATTTTGATCTGAAGCCTTTGTTTCCAAAATTTCCTCTGAGGGGGGTGTGGCTTTTGGAAATGAGCTGAGTAACCCCGCCCCTAATCCTTCCTGTCGGATTATGCTAGTTCTGTGTCTCACTAATCTCCAGCTGTATCGTTTTGAGCCAGATGTCAACTTGGACAAGGTTATTCAGTTCAGATCACATATACAGTCATACATGTACATATACAGTGGTTCAAATCTACTTTTGAATTTAAGTAAAAAATGTCACAGAAATTGTTCAAACACAATGCATTGTGGTCTATATTTGCTAGTCTAGTGAGAATCGATGCACACTAGTTTTTCGCAAAGACTTTTCTGGGATTCTCAATTTTGGAATTGTATTTCTTGTAATTCGCCAAAATGGCAAAAGTCCTATATAGCGCACTAAGTAGTGAGCTGTGAAGGAATTCGGACACAACCATACTTCCGGCTCCAACAGAATGAAGTCAATTCAGTTGCCATTTATTCACAGTACAGCCATCACCATATTAGAACCACAAATTGTAAGTACTGATTGGTCCAAGTCGGTCTGAGTCAACATTTCTCTTGCAACCACTCTCACCAATCAGGAGTGAGCATGTTAGAAAACCACACCCCCTTCCAATAAAAGCAGGCTCTGGAGGAGAATCTGCTTTTAGAATCTAGGGCGCTAGAAAGTCCCAGACTGTGCCATTTTAAAGTTGTGAGGGAATTTGGACATAGTCCCAAAAACAAATACACTTCACAGAGTGCTCGAGGGTACAAGGAGTTTTGATCGGATTTGTTTATTTACACTTGAAAACAAAATAAAACTAAAGTTCACCAATTAATCCATATTTATCAGAAATTGGTAAAGAGACTATGCGGTCTAGGGGCCCTTACTCAGGACTGTCCAGGCTCTCTACAGTCAAAGCTGGAACTTGAATTGTATTTGCAGCATTGAGTCAAACTTGTTCATAGGGCATAATGGACTCTTTGTCATCACTTCTGATCTTGGACAACATTTATGGCACAAAAAGGGGCTGGGGAAAGTCTGATTTGGATATTTAGTCTCTCTTTTATGCAGATGACATTTCTCTGTTTGCTTTAATGAAGCCGGACCTTCAGTGTGCACTGGAGCGATTCACAGTCAAGTGTGGAGAGACTGGGATGAGCATTGGCCAGAAAACGGTGGTTTGATCTCCCCGTATAGGTGGAGTGTTTCTGCTCCAAGTGGAGGAGTTTCAATATCTTGGGGTCTTGTTCACGAGTGAGAAAAGAATTGAATGTTAGATTGACAGGTGGATAGGTGCAGGAAAGCAGCTATTGATCTGTCGTAGTAACGAAGAAGCTGCGCCAGAAGGCAAAGCTCTCAATTCACTGACCAACCCTTGTTCCACCATCACCTTGGACAGGATTTTTGGGTCATGACTTACAGGATTGCAGTTACAAACTGCAGAAATTATCTCCCTCTGCAGGGTGGGTGTCTGGATGCTCTCTAGCTAGGGTGAAAAGTTAAAGTCCCATTAGTTGACACACACCTGGGCGTGTAAAATTTGTTCTTTGCATTTGACCCATACTCTTTAGGGTAGCGTGAGCTCCAGACCTGCCCCTGTGGCTCGTCTTGGCTGTGGACCTCGCCCCTACCTGTCCCCCAGTCTTATCTGGCCGAACTCTATTCAAATCTGTTGTTGTAGAGTTAGACAAGCTAATTCCTCTTTAATAATCCTGGTAAATCACCTGCCCATCCTAGGAGAGGATCTCTCCTTCACCAGGGCATCCTTAAGGTTTCTTCTTTTTTCCTGTATCAGGTTTATTTTTCTAGGAATTTTCCTTACAAGGAAGGAGGGTCTTAGGGCAGAGATAACCAGTTTTATTAGTTTAGTAACTAGCTATTGTTTATATTTTATGATCGACCTTCTGCTTCTGCACAATTACCAGAATGAAGCCCAATGAGGCATTTTTTTCTATGATATAGAACTATATAGATAAAATTGAATTGGTTTTAGGTTATATTATCACAGATAACTGTTATGCCTCTTATGATGAGGCAAATAGATTAAAAAAAAACTTGCCAGTAGTTGAAAGAAGGGGCTATGAAATAACATATTTCGGATCCCTGATAAAAGGAACACACCACAACTTGAGGGAATCAAGTTCCCATGTGTCTGGTCACATGTGTTGCTGAAAGGATTTTTGACCATAACAGCCTTCCGTACTACATACAGTCTAAAGATAGCCCCAAAATTCATATTTAATAATAGATTGCTCTTTTATTATGCGGTTACCATAATGAGCTTTCATTTCATTCTCAACGGTGGTGTCTCTGTTAATGGAAAAGTGTTATAATTAAACCAAACTGAATATGAAGTGCCATTCGATGAAAATCACTAAGGTAAATAATAACACAAGAGCAAACTAAAGCTTTTTGCGAAATGCTCAAAAACTTATCAGTTAGAGCTAAATCCCAAAGAAGAACTTCCTGTTCGTCTATTTGGGCTCACGCGAGCCGAGAGATGAGTGCAGCCGCTAATGAGGGCTGCGGCGGGGACGCGAGACAAAGTGCTGCTCACTTGCAATTATATGAATCATACAAATAGCACAATTGGTCAAATGGCTGTTTATGTGCCCTCACTCAGGTTTCGCTGTAAGTCATTAAAGTGGATCCTCTGGGACCTCTTGCCAGGCAAGGATGGAGTGGGGTTGGGGGTGGGGGGGTTGGAAGAGTGTATTTACAGAGCAACAGTTATGAGGAGCTGCATCTTAAAATAGACCGTCAACCATACAGGGAGATGTTAAATAAGTTTACACAGAGGTTAAATGCAGACACTGGTTTTTTTACTTCAAACTTTAAATTAATTATAGCCCCAACTCACCCAAAAAATAAAAAAAATAAGGAAACAAGAAAAAAAAAAATCAAATGTATGAATCTAAATAGAGAAAGGAGAATGCAATTCTCTTCTAAAAGGGATTACAAGGGATTTTCACAGGGATTAGTCATTTTATTGAAGCCTCTCAAAAAAGCTAATTCAGTTTGACTAAAGACATCCCGTTTTTACGAATGATCAGATTCCTAATGGTGTTCTTATGTGGGAGGCCATCTTTTGCAGCTGCAGCGTTCATGTTTCCTTTTTACTAACGGATGAATAGATCTTGTGATTTCATTTTGATTTCACCCACATCCACAAACTCGTAGCTCCCAGCGATGTTTTTTTCCCAAGCTTTTTATTTTTATTTTATTTATTTTTGTGCATCTGTCTCCTCTAGGCCTCCAGTAGTTTTTAGAAGTGCATTCATTAAAAACAAAGTAATTTAACAGAGACTCCTTGAAGATGATACACAAAGGCTACTTGCAAAGTTTTCATTATATGTAAAAAGTAAATTATTTAATTTTTGCATTTTATGAAGAAAAAAAAACTTGTTTTTCAATTTTGATTTTAATTTAAATGTATACTTTTGTGCATGCTGTATCTTTGACATGCCAAAGAGATGCATATAAAAATTAGCTACCCAGAATGTGTCAAATGTTTTACATTGTCAATTTTTACTGTAGTGTCATTTCCCTTTCCTCTAACCTGTTAAAAACAGTGTAGTTGGTGTAGGTTACATCCCCACAACGACCAGAACCAGAGGTAAAGTGAAGTGTCTGAGTGTGGTGGAGTAACAGTGATGTTGTGTGTGTGTCAGGCAGCAGGTGTGGTCCTCCATGTTCATCTACGGACCCCACCCACCTGTCCGGGGAATAGCCTGACTGTTGTTGCTTGGCAACCCAGCGGCTGTCTTCGCTCTGATTTCTCACAAGACTCTTGTTTCCCAAACCAGGGAGAAAATAATTCGAGGGTTTGTGTTTGCTCCAGAGGGGAGCATCATGGGAAAATATCAACAACTAAAAAAGTACATGTTTTTTTTAATTATCAAATTAAACCATCATTTTTACAACTAGGAAGATGCTTAAAAAAAGCATAAAATATATATTGTTTTTGTGAAGATAAAGCATTAATATTTAAATAAAGTTGTTTACATGAACTCTCAAAAACGGTATTTTTCAGATTAAAAGTCACAAATGTTTGCATTTATAATCTGGTGCAACCACTAGGGGGCACTGAAGGTGGGTTTATAAGTGTTTGCTACTGACATCAATGCAGAAGAAGCGCCGTTTAGTTTTACGCTGAGGCTGGCGGATGGAGAATTCAATAGATTTATTAATTTGACGTGATAGTGTAGTTGACTTATAGCATGCTCCTAATGGTATCGTTCTCTGAATAATTGTACATTTTCTTTGATGGATTTTAATTTACTTTTGTTGACTTAGCAATAGGGGCAGATCATATAAGTTTTTCTCTTTCTGCTCCTTTACATTTCTAAATGTTATAATTTCATTTTGCATTATTTTAATGTTATATATTATTAAAATAAATTAAAAAATTGTTCATGTGTTGTGCTAATATATTAGATTCCCCTATGTTCTAACGTAGCTAATAAATACAGTTGCGTTAGTACAAATATACCATCTATTATCATCTATTCCATTATGATTGTTAGGATTTGTCTTTCAATATTAAATTTTCTGTTCTTGTTCTCATTGTTTGCTCCCCAAAGTGAGACTTGTATTTGATTTGTTCTGCTTTATTTTTTTAACTATAAGTTCTGTGACTTGTCTGAAAAATATGGTATTTTTTAAGTAGCTTGTTTGGACTTTATAAAATGAAAAACCAGTGAAATCCACCATATGAACATTTTCAAGTAGTCACATTTTGATGCATGGTTAAAGACCCGTCCACATCACTTTTTGATGTTTTTGATGTTCTAATTAAATCAAGGCTCTAGGGCTGGGTTATAAAAAAAAAAAACAATCGATTTGACTCGATTTAATCTTAATAGATCAAGAATCAATTCACAACAGACATAAATCGATTTAGCACATAAAGCTAAAGTCCCCTAGCTTGATGCTAACATTTAATGGAATTCCCTATAGGACGGCTAATGCAAACACTCAGTCGAACTATAAATACATTAGTGACAAAATGAATAATCTTTATAAACTCACAGGCATGACATTTCTAAACTCTTTTGAGGAAATATTTTTAAAAGAGACAATTTTTGGTCAAAAACATTGTTTTTCCGCTCATACAGTCGTCTTCTTCTTGAATAAGGTGTACTTCTATAGCGCGATTGCCACCTAGTGGCCAAACTGAAATGCCCTCCAGGGAAGCAGAACAATGTTTACAATATTAATGATCTTAACATTTTTGTTAGAACTTATGCTTTTGATAAACCATGTAACACTGTATGATATTAACAATTATTTCATACATTTTACAATATGTGAACTGTATCAGATTAATATAAATGTATTCAAATTATATAGTATGTATAAATGCATATACTCAAAATTGAATTCAATGAAATTAAAAAAATTAAACGAATCGAAAAAAATTGGAATAGATTCGATTCAGGTTCTTGTGAATCGAATCGTTTCTGGAAATTACAATCAATACCCAGCCCTACAAGGCTCCCCAACCTCTGGACCACAAATCAGTACCGGGTTATAGACCCTAACGGTACCCTAACCTTAACTTTACCCAGTACTAGACGTGGATTAGCTCCAGACGCGGTTGCGGACGAGGACCGGGCTAGGGTTAGGGTACCAGTACGGCCACGTTCAGAGGTTCAATCCGCATCCGGTACAGCGTCCAACAAAACAACTTAACCCCTGATTTAATTGGAACAACCAGCTCATCAAAAAATGATGAGTTGGGGATACCCAAAACGTCAAAAAATGACGCAGAAGGGTAATTGACCAAATGTCAATATGTGACGAATTAGTAATGAGAATGTGTAGTCAAATCTGAGTCTTGTCTGAATATTTCAATTTTTCCTGATAAAGACAATTGTTTTTTCACTTTGGTCTTCTGGAAAGTTTCTCTTCCAAAGTCCTATTCCTATGATGCATATCGTACACACACACGGTCCATTCTTTCTGCCTCTATCCACCCTTCCTTTCCCTACAGGCAGTCATTTCTCTTCTTAATTCTGCAAGGTGAATGAGTAACCGTGGCAACAAATGATTCCAAGTTTAAATTTTAATCACCATCACCCCCGCACAGTGTCTTCTTGGCAAAGATGAAGGGACATGTGTTACGTCTCCACATAGGCCGACACAGATGTAGCCTTCATTGATCATTCTCAATGTGAAGGAAATCAGAATGGAAACGAAAAAATAAAAAATTAAGCAACTTTAGATGAAAACATATCCTATTCTTATAAGTGTTATCATATCTAGTTAATCAGACTGATCTTTTTTTGTCCCTGTTAAATGAAGCAGAGAGAAAAAAAAGATGGGTAAATGAAGAGATGGATCATAGGAACTATTAATAGGATTAAAGAGAGGTGAGACACTTTCATAGGATCAGCTTCTTAATTGTATTCTCTTTCCATTACTAGAACCGTTTGGACCCAGTAGTGGGATATTACAGGACAGCTCGAGTCCTGATGGCTGTCCCGTCCTTGCCACAAGAGCAATGAAGGAAGAAACTTGTTTGTAGTGCACCCAATGTTTGACCATCAAGACACTGGAGTAGAATGCAACTCATTGGTTTAGTTTGAGTCTATGACCCTTGTGCCATCCTAGGTCTGTTGACGTTGGGATAGGGGACATGTGAACCCCACAAGACAGCAAACTGAACTTTTTATTTTCAATGATTTTCACTGGTGTCCATGAAGGACATGAATGCTGTTCACCTTTGTACACATCTGTCATGGGAGGGATACCACCTCAATGTAAGGGTGGGGTCATCTGGACCCTATAAGATAGCAACAGGGGAAAAAAAATCTACATATACAGCAGGTACTCTCTCACCAAGGTCCTTTATCAAAGGCCTGGTGACTTGGTTGTGTCTCATCTTTCTGATACTACTCTACATTCTTTCAATAACTGATCACTAATGCTTGTCCACTCTACCCATTGAGAAGTAACAGCCTTAAATGCTCCAATTACTACGATCATCCCTTTCCTTCACCGTCTCCATGTTTTTTGGCCTATGATAGTACTTCAGGTATCATGGTCTTTATTCTTCATGTTGCATCACTTGGGATTGCTACATCTATCACAGTTGTCTGTCCATCATTAGGATGTCTCTGTGGTTAGCCATCATATCCTGTGAAGGAAACATGATCTAGACTTTGGGACCTCCAACCATATCTTGACTTGTATGCTTCTGTACACTTTGCCACTGCTCTAGAACATCCTAGACTCTTCTGTTATGTACCGTCTTGTCTCAAGGGCATCTTTGTAAAACTTATGTGGCGAGGTACATTTCAGCCTCCATTGATCTTGCGCTTAGGGCCGGTTCCTGTGTGGCAATAATCAATGGCTCTGCGCTCTTAAGACAACCTTAAGAGCTAGTTATGACTCCTTAAGTCTGTCTAATAAAACTGCTTTAAAACGACCGATTTATAACCTTCATGGTCATCACTGCAACCAAATGATTTCTTATATGTGCTATCCTACGTATGGTGAAGTTAGGAGTGGGGTCATCTGGACCCCACAAGACTTTTTCTTATATTATTATTTCTGATTATCGCTGGTGTTTGTGGGAGACATGAAATTCTCATCCAATAGATAAAATTCAATGTAAGGTTGGGGTCATCTGGACCCCCTAAGTAGCACAAAGGTTAAAGTAAATGAGACTTCTACACAGGTAGCCTTCTCCTTGTTAGCAAACAGTAGTGTGTCTACTTTAAATTTACATTTAAGCTCCTTTAACTTTAGTTTTTAAGAGAGGATCAGTCTAAAGAGTATTTTCGCAAAAGCTGTGTGGTCTGTTAAATAGGATTTTGTGGCAAATTCCAGTAAATCTTTACAATATACTTTTAACATGCATACTTTAGTTTAGTTTATGTTTTTAGAGTACGCAAGGTTGGTAAATTGGTATTGTGAAAGAGGACAGTAATGCTTCATTGCCGTAAACCCTATTGTAATTCAAGTTCTCCTCTTATTTCCGTTAAGAAAATGGTGATACAGCTCAGTGGCCTTGCGCCCTGAAATTGGAAGGTCATTGGTTCAAGTCCAGGCTGAGTCATACCAAAGACTAAAAATGGGACCCAGTGCCTCCCTGCTTGACACTCAGCATTAAGGGGTTGGATTGGGGGGTTAAACCACCAAATGGTTCCTGAGGGCGGCTGTGTCTGCAGCTCACTGCTGCCTTAGGGGATGAGTCAAATGCAGAGAACAAATTCCACACTCCTAGGTATGGGACAACAAAGTTAATTCAAATTGATTAAAAAAAATTCAGCTGTCTTAATAGCTATTTTTTCATATTTATTGAAATCTTAAAACTAAAATTTAAATAATGGTTAGTATAACTAAAAACACAAACAAGAGAGACAAGAAAATAATAGAAATGCTCCCTTTTCTGACTAACATTTTGTAAATAAAGTTATTTCAAAATTAACCTTTTTTTATATTCAGTTCATGACATTTGTAGGTCATAACAGAATAAAAGAAAGTAAATTTGTTCTCTTGCTGCACTGTCCTCTTCTGGCAGATGCCCAACATAGTTACACCTTGTTGACTCAGAGACAGAAAGCGAACGTGAAAGAGTGTGATATGATGTCTCGCTAAGGACTGTGGCAGCTTTGGCTCCCTCTGTGCACTGACTGATCACATTACTATGAGAAAAAGTTATTTTGTCAGGAGGGGAAGTTGAGGCACAGACGAGAACAGGCACAGGGAGAGACAGGAACCTGTCTTCAGGGGTGATCTTATGTTATTTAATGTGAAAGGCCTCAGCCGTTGAGTTCCTTCATGCACAGATACCGTATGTAGGTTACATTACAATACATATCAAGGCTGACTCATTTTGTGATAAAATTAGATTTAAAGTAGAGTTTTACTTTTGTCTGAAGAATTAAATAGCATATAAATTAGTTTAAACCCAATCACTGCCCAGGTGGTACACCGGTAGCCCAAATCACCATCAATGGGTTAAACACTGATTGTTATTTGTTTAAATGCAACTTTGGAAGCCTTTCTTTTGGATTTTGATGCTAAAAAAAAAACAAAAAAAAACCCCAAAAAAAAAAAAACAAGTCACCTACATTCTTTGAACTTTCCAAAAAAAAGCCCCAGACCAAAAAAATTATTATTGTTCTACAGTTAATCCTTTTTTTTTTAAATAAATGTAACAGTTCTTGACAAAATAGCAGCAGTTTTTCATTTGCAAATATTTTGTTAATTCAAAAACTATGTGTGAGTTGTTCTATGCAAAAATAAAAATGAAAAACACTTCTTGGTTCTCAAATATTGTTACTTCATTATTTTGGTGAATCATGTTCTTAATATGCAAGTTCCAAAACCTGGTAAAATGTGTGCGTTTATCCCTAAAGGGTAACCAAACCCTACATTGACTTTTTTGGGCTGTTGACATCTATAAATGGGCCGTTAAAAGTGCTGTCTGTTGATCATAGCCAAATTTTTGACAAATTGAAATAAAACTGTTTAATTCTTTAAAATATGGTCAAAAACCGTCTGTATGCCCCTACAGGTTGAAATGAGGTATTACAGTTGAATTTTGTGATTGGTCAAAACATGTAAGTATCAGAAGTCTGACATCATGATCTACGGCTCTAGTATTTATTTTATTTTTAATAAGCGTGTTTGAGATTTTTTTTTTTTTTCCCAGCTCCAGTAATGATAACAATAGTCCTGCCCCACCCCTCTGACTGGATTTTCACATTTCAGCTGTCAGCCTCCAACTTCCTATAAAGACCCACTCTAGTGAAGATGGTATGTTTAACATGTTCTTGTAGCATTTTCCTCATGATGGAGGACATCCTGTATATACATGAATTTAGGATTTAAGCTCAGTTTTTTAGTATTTCTTTATTCAAATTTTGAAGAATCAGAAGATAAAAATCCTCCATTGAAGAAGCTTTGTTTGTGACGCAACAATTGCCCTGGCCGCTCCATGGTGTCTGTGTTGCCTTGAGGCAATTTATAATTAAATTATTAAGTTCACACGTTGACAGAAGTTTTAAAAAAAAAAAAAAAGTAAAGTAAAGCTACCGAAAAAACAAAACAAAACAACTTCCGGTTTCTTACGTAACTTCCGGTTTATCGGGGGCGAAATCCATCATGTGGATATCTGTTGCTATCCACACTAAAGTTCTGTCAACGCAATGCCGTAAGTTTTAGTTTATAAACATCCATGGTAACATATTTTTGTATTACTTGTATAAGATTCTTATGTTAAGGTGTTGATAAAATACTTTTATTTTCCTGCATTTCATGCTCTGTTTTTTTAAGAGCGTCTTGTATATTTGTTACAGTTTCCATCATCTGGGGGAGAAATTAAAAGCTGAAAACCTTCCTTGTGGTCCTGGTCTTCAATGGTTTATCTGCGGGTCCAAGTGGTAACATAAAAAGTCTCCACTATAATTCGGATACATCCACTTGCAGATAAAAAGAAATGCTGTCTTCATTTTCTACTTCTCAGTTGACATCATGGCTCAAAACTGAACAGTTGCTCCAATATAGCTAGCCATTTTTGTTGCACCACTAATGTTAGCTTGGGGTTGTTGAAAACATCGCAACTTTTCACCAAAGCTGCCGCAACATCAGGTATTTTTTCAGAGAATAGCTGAAAATAAACGTTATCGTTCTATATCGTGATGTATATCATATTGTGATATAAAATATTTTATATGTGATATACTTTTTTTTCCATATCGCCCAGCACTACCAGTAATGTTAGCTTGGGGTTGTGAAGAGCTGTAAGCTAGCAGAAGAGTGAACAAAGAAATGATGGGATATCTCTGTAGAGTCACTTGTCAGTACTTGTTAAATAAATTAAAATAAAAAACGTACAAGTTGTATAGATTGTTTTACCCATACTTTATGTTCATTTATTAAAAAAAAAAATCCTAAAACAACAACTTTCTGCTCAATCGTTTACAAAATCTAAATCAGCTCTTTTTACTTTTCTATTCCTGGTAATATGATAGGAGTGTGTTCTCATGGATCCAGCCAAACATGACTTACAGTTTTAGGATTTGACATTTGGCAGCGCTTCTTTATAATTCACTTCTTCATCTCCAGATGCCTGCTTTTTGTACCATTAGAGGAAGACATTAGTCATCCATAACTGTATCACTAAGACATTTTCCAGATTTCCGATGTATAACTTCGAGCAGAGAAATAAGATTTTAAATGATTGTTAAATAAGTTTATTGTAGACAGGGACTACAAATATTAAATTCAGAACAAAAACAGAAATGGACAATGTACTGTCCAGAACTGAAGTGAAGAACATGCAAGGCTGTGAAGTTTTCAGTTAAAGGTTTAAGAAAAATATAAAGCCACACAGATTAAAATATTTTGCCAATCTGTTTTTAACTTTATAAACTTTATACAGAAAAAAACTTAATCATTATGGCAGGACTTTACCACTCTTAAGTATGTTAATTACTGCTCTCTATATAGATTTGAATTAAAATAAAAAAAATCTTAAACTCTGACTGTAATACATAAAACTGAAGCAATATGAAGTAGTACTGTACTAGTACATAAGTTAAATTACTGATTTATTTGTAGATTTACAAGCAAAAACATCTTGCTAGTGTAGCCTACTCGCTATGTGATCCATGTGGTACAGAAGTAGAGCGGTCAACCTCTAGGTTCAGTTCCCGCCACGCCCGCCCGTGTGCCGAATTGTCCTTTGGCAAGACACTAAACCCCAGATTGACCCTATTGGTTATTTTCGCCATCTGTGTGTGAATGGGACCGACTGTAAAGCGCTTTGAGCCTTCAAGGAAGGTAGAAAAGCATTGAATAGGTATACGCTATTTACCATTTATTAGCAGATACATTTAATGCTAGCTAAAGCTATAACATTTAGCTCAAAATGCTACAAATTAAAGGTTATAAAATAGGCTAAAATCTATCCTAAAGCTTTAGCAGAAGGACATAGTGCTATCGTTAAACATTTTATTCTGTTATGACAGAGAACAAGGCACTAATAGAATGTAAACGCATGAAAAAGATGCTAACTTAAATAAAATATGTTTCAAATACAGTATTGGTTTTCATTTGTTTTTGTTCTTTGTAGCTGCTCCTTTCAGGGGTTGCTTTAGAAATCTGTACTGTGATTCACATGCCATTTAGCTTCAGTTTTACAATGTTTCCTGATCCAACCCTTTGTATTTATCCAGACTTGGGACAGGCATAAGGAAACACTGGAAGATGTCTTCATCTGGTTGTAGCAATTTATGATAACTAACTAACTAAGCAAGCCCAATCTGTTTAGCCACTGAAATCAGACAAGATTGTGCATGTTCATTCTATAAATTTTAGTGTGACAAATCAAAGTTGTAAGACAGTAATTGATAGAAATCTATATTTGTCGGAACTTGAACGTTTCCGTAGCATTTCAACACATTCTCTTTCTTTACTCAACGTCGTTTTTTTCGTGCTGGCAGTTCCCGTTAAATCATGAGTCCCCAACTCTGGCCACAAACCTGAACGGGTCCAGTACCGGGACATGGAGCGTACCGGTACCCTTACCCAGTACCTGTTCGCGGCGGTACCACATCTGTCACCGGTTCAAGGTCAGGTACCACAGCTAGCGCCGGGTTAGGGTACAGGGACTGGGGTTTGGGTACTGGTACTGGACGTCCCACATCCCATTCTGCGTTCTGGAGGTTGAAGACCCTTCATTTTGCAAACGATCAGCCAGACGTCAATATGCGACTACTTGGGAGTGAGAATGTGTTGAACCAAATCATGCTGTAGAAACCATGCCAACCAAATAGAAAGTGAATTCTCAAACCCATCCTTTTGTGATCATTTTTCTGTGTGAAGTTCATGGAGTTCTAACCTCAGACAAGATGATGCATTCAGGGACATTGCTTGATCCGGCTCCCCTGGATCTCTGTCGTTTTGATCAGCCTCACTCGGTGACTCACAGGAGGCTGGATGACACTGGCACGTTCTGAGGCCCCCTCGTTTGATGCGGGCGGTCACTTTGATGGCAAACGAGGGGAACAAACACATCTTTAGAGTTGAAAGATCTGAAGATCCATTGCAAAATGAGAGGCAGGAAGCAAGAGTTACCGAGAGGTAGACTGAAGCACAGAGTGCAGAAACATGAGGGATCTCGCTGTGTCCTTTGATCATATTGTATGGAAGAGACATGAGAAGCTTTAGCTTTTCATTACACTTGTTCTTAAATTTCAAATTAATTGACATGGACAAACGTTCACTCTGAAAGTTATTCAAATATATGCGGTCAGGGTATACCCTCAGTCATCATCCTCACCTGCCGTCATACAAGTACGATTCTAATCATTATCATCAAACTTACTGTGCATTTCCTGTTCAATTACAGACCAGGCTGCAAGGTGAGGAGGCATGAGCAATCCCATGCAAACTGGGTTAAATATAGCCCTTTAGCTTACTCAGCATTATATCGAAGACGTTTTTATTACATGTGTTCAGATCCGACTTAAAGTGAGGCTGGCACTAGCACTGCCTCAACAGGTCTGATGCTCTATATTCCTATCCTGTGATATAGAGACTAAAGTATTCAGTATGAGCTTTCAATTCTTCTGGTCCTATAGCTCGGATAAATAGTTCAAAAATGATCTGAGAAAACAGCAGACTGCAACAGAGGAAATCCTACATTTTGGCGATTGATAGACCATTTTTAATTTTCAATTCTTCTGGTCCTATAGCTCGGATAAATAGTTCAAAAATGATCTGAGAAAACAGCAAACTGCAACAGAGGAAATCCTACATTTTGGTGATTGATAGACCACTTTTAATTAGGTGTTTTAGCACAGCTCATGCTGCGTAGTAGAAGAAAAAAAACCTTTGGTTTCAGTTTTTAAAATATGTTGACACCAGTCTCTAGCTTTAAAAAAAAAAAAAAAAGACAAAGCACACATCATTCTATAAATGTCATTTTTTTCTTAGAAAGCTCAGATTTATTCCCTTTAGACCCAAGATCATCTAGTTGACTGGCAGCTGTTCCATTTAATGCAAAATGTAGTTAGTGAAATGCAGAACTTTAGAACATGCTGTATTAACTTTAACCACTTTGCCTCACAGCAAAAAGGTCCCTGGTTCAAGTCCTGGCTGGAGAACCTTAAACCGAACTACAAAACGGGGACCTTTCTGTGTGGAGTTTGCATGTTCCCTGTGCATGTGTGGGTTTTCTCCCACCGTCCAATAACATGCTTCGTAGATTAATTGATTACTCTAAATTTTCTCTATGGGTGCGTGGTTGAGGCCCTGGGGTGGACCCAATTGGCCCATCAGAACTCGGGCTAGGGTTCGGCAGCCCCATGACCTCGAAAGGGACAAACCGGTTAAGACGATGAATAAAACCAGTGTTTTAGAATTTTATGTATACTGTCCACCTCTTAAACTCTGTTTTATTTCTTCTAATATTAACCTGCCAAGGGACTCTAAATAGAAATTAGCTTGATGCTAATCTGGCATATTTACTTTTGTTTTAATATTCATTAATGCATTGTCTGTTTCTCAATTAATCTGTTGGGCAAAAAAAAACTAAATGTGATTGGAGTGAGACTTTAAACAAACGTAAAATTCCTTTTTAGGAACACAGCCATCTTTGTAGAAGACCTACCTTCAAGAAACCTGTATTGATGTGACTTAGTTGGGATTAAAAATACCCCAGGTTGATAAAATAGAAGTAAATAAAAGCCATTTTGTAGAGTAACTTTGTCTTAAATTTCTACTCATCGCGTGGTAATTATTAAATAGATTTATGACAACCTTCTTCTGATAAACACTTCAATATAGATCTTTCAGTTAGTAAAATTAAATGTCACATCCAACACCTTTCAAACTGGTTCAGTTTAAAAATTTCATGTTAAAAAAAACTATAATTAAATCAGCATCTGAAGTTAATGATTTACAGCTTTAAAATGTGTGCTACAAGTAAACGTCATTTGACGCAAAAAAAAAAGATTACTGTCTAAAAGAATTTTTGAACATGCTCACCTGATCATTAGTGTAGGGTTCTGATGATAAGAGAGCAGAAAACAATCTTTCTTCAAGAAAAAGTACTTTTGTTTGGATCTCACACAATTTGCTGTATTAGAAGCTAAACAGAAAAAAAACCTATAAACTAGTAATCAGCATTTGGCATCTCGTCACTTAGAAAGCAGCAATAACCTGCCACTTTCTGCTTGCTGATCCTCATTCCACCTATTTTAGCTGTCAACATTTACAAATTCACCATGTATCATTGGAATAAAAGACAAAAAAAAAACCTGCGGAGGCACCTGGTGTTGATTAAAATCTGAAGCCAAGCTGTCAGCAAAGGCCATCTGCACCCTCCCACACATCCTCCAGGAGACGACTAACCAGCAGAAATAAGTGAAAACACCTGTGTCAAAGGATATTACACAGACCTCCACAAATACCTTTTAAAAAGGCGGTACGGTGCCACCACCTGGCTGCTTTTGGTACTTCAACATTTGGGTGAACAGTGATGAAACTTCAATCCCGCAGAAGTGTCAAAGAAAAGGCAAAACATCTTTACTTTATACTTATATTTAATATTTAGACATGGGCCAACAGCCATTTTTACAGCACATTTTTGCATAATTCATCAATACCTCCTTGTATACAATCACAAAAACCATGACAATAAATCAATTTTTCTGTTTACTTTACAAGTGGAAAACCAGACAGGTTTTACGAGCATATTCTTTGTACAGTCAGCATACATCATCAGTAGTTATAGCTTTGCTTTAAATACCACCCCGCCCCCTTTCCCCATCTATGATATTTTTACTCTAAAACTTTCTCTAGTTCCTTCTCGGCTTATTTTATTTTTCTGCAATAATATCTGGACACAAAAATAGTATGAACCACCAACAAAACATGCAACATCCAGTGTGAGCACGAGTAAATTCTCTTGTTCCTAGGAGTGTTCGGCTCCAGTTTGGTGTAAAGGGTCGGGCAAATTTTGAGACGGACTTCCTTTTGGTCCATCTGCTGTACAGCAATCAAGAGGAAAATCAGTCTCCTCTTGTGACTCATCAAACACATTTTGATTAATATGTTTTTTTGTCTTCTAAAAGACCTATTGCTCCCCCAAATCCCAGTTTTTAAAAAAGCCCATGTATTTACAAACTTGAAAACAGATCGGTGGCATCAGGGTGTGTTTTTGTGTGTTACGACACATTTTTAGACAGCACTTGAATGAAGACATAGAGAAAATGTGGACACACATATATATGAGCACGGGTGTACAAACGTAACTAAAATCCAACAGAAACACACACTCAGAGTTACTATCATTTCACTTCGAATCATAAAGTGGGGAGTGTGCACAACTATTTCTTTTCTTTAAACCTTGATTTCATAATTTTGTGTGTTCAAATGCAAAAAAAAGCTCCATTTTTGAGTTTCAAGCCATTTAAATGTTGTAAACAACCAATAAATGTGTATAAAAAGAAAGCTGTACACGTGTACTGTAAACAAATATGATACAACACATGAAATAGTCTGGCAGGCTTTTGAAAAAGAACAAAAAAAAAAAACATGTTAAAACTAGGGGCGGAGTTTAAACATTTTATGTGTGTGGGGGGTTAACCCATAAGGATAAAAAATAAAGTTTTATTATGTTTGTTGTTTTTATGTCATTTAAAAATACAGTGTTCCCTGCCCTTATTCGCGGGAGTTATTGAAGGAATCCGCGAACATGCGGAATCCGCGAATATGGAGAACACCCTGCCCCGCGGCTAAAGGATGTCGGTTACTGATCCATACTCAGCAAAAACACTTCTTATCAAGCTTTGTAAAACATTTATCAAAGAAAATTAAAGTATTGTTTAACACAAAGATGTTTTTTTTAATATTCAGAACAAAAGACTGTATCGCAGCGACAGCGTACTTAATGACACAGATCTGTCTCCTCCGCGTGTCCCCTCCCCCCTCTACATGCAGGGCTATAGAGAGGGAAGCGACCCTCCTTCTGAGCTTCCGAGGCTTTGCTGCGTGGAGATACACCTCAACAGCGCAGCACCTCCTTCACACGCAAAAATTTCATACAAGTGCCTTGAGTTGTCCGAGTTTTTGTAAAAGACTGTAAGATGAGAAAAAAAAAAAAAACGCAAATAAGTGAAATGCGAAAAAGCAGGAGAACACTGTATTGCTTTAGTTAAATTTGCAATGCTTAAAGAAGCTTGTTTTGATGATTTCTTAAATGATTTTCAAAAATCATTCTAATATAAATAAGTGTGGGGCAAATTATTTTGTCTCCCCTCCCCCGTAGCCCCGCCCCTAGTTCAAACTTTTTAGTGTAGGACACGAAAAAACCAAGCTTGATGTTTCCCTTCAATTTCCTCGGTTAAGTCAAGATGCAGTTTGTACCTCTGAGCAGTGGAGGTTGCATAGAAACCACTCAAATATCTTGAGTACCACAATTTATCGTTTTAATTGAAACTATCGAACGAACCAGTAGCACTGTCTCTTGACTCCTCCCCCAAAAAACGCCCCTTTTCTGAAGACACATGAGATTTCAACGACATAAAAAAACAGTTGTGTAACAGCAGTTTTGTATCTACTGGTGACAAAGCGTGGTTTCCTCGCGGATGGCACATTTTGTCTTGTTTGTTGCCATGGTTTCACCTCCCAACCCCCCTCTCCCTCCTTCCCCCAAAGCTGAACAGAAGTCTCCACTTTGAGCGTTTTTTTTTTTTACATTCTAAGCGGGAAAAAAGTGCAAAAAATACCACAGTAGCGCGCGTTGTTCAGTCGAGTGATCGGACTGATGTTAAGTGAGGCTGCATCTCACCAAAGACAAGAGTGGAAATCTCACATGCTCTCACATTCTACAGGGGGCGCCATGAAAGGAAGAAAACTTCTATGCCACAATCATCAAGACTCGATTGTCTGTGATAAAGATATCTATTTATACTCTATCTATGACACTTCACTATATACAAAGTGAACCACGAAGGTCTTTCATTGTGCAGAGCAGATATGTGCACAAAGTATCGCATAATATCCAATTTAAATTTCTCTCCTCTTTATTGATTTTATCAAATAATATTTCTTATTAGGTAAATCAAAATATTTCTAAAGAAACAGTTTGCTGATAAAATCAAGATATTTTTCACTTTTAAACTGGAATGCTAGGTAGTGTATTAGAAAATATGCTTCCTTTAAGGGATTTTTTCTCCAAAGGGTTTAAGTAGGTGAAAAGAAAAGAAATAATACATATATTATAATACAAAAATAAATAGAAAGTCTCTATGGCAGAAGCCGACACATCCTCAAAAATGCTTTGTAAATCAAGAGTGTTCTGCAGTGACGAGCCTTCGTTGAAATCATTATCATCTGAGCTGATGGGTTAGAAAGTACGAGTGTTCCCTGTATCTTTTGGAATGACAGTTCCTTCTGTGTGTGAGTGCGAAGTGTGTGTGAGTTAAAGCGTGTAATACCTGGTTGATTTTGATCCTCTGACCTCAGCACTTGTGTTCTCACGAGGCCTGCCTCCTGTAAACATGAGTCCTTGTAATCGCTCGTGAACTCTAGACTTCCTGAAAGGCTGAAAAATAAGCCCAAACGTCCAGGCCCGAATCCCACCCAATTCCTGTCCGTTCAAATCCTTACATCACCCCCGCCCACTCTAGGAGTGGATCTGGGCGGTGCTGGCGAGCAGCTTGTGCCAGCTCACCACGCGCTTGCGTAGGTCGATTTTATCCAGCCACACGTAGGCCTCTCCGATGAGAGTCTTCTTGACAAACTTGCCGCCGTTTGACACCAGGAAGAGCTAACGAGAAAAAGGAGATTATTGGAACAGCAGCGAACTTCCACAAAACCAACCAGCGGCTGTGAAAGTACCTGCAGCGAGTGTCCGGTCGGGTTCATACAGAAGCGGAACGTTTCGTTGAAGGATGGCTCCCGGTCGTGACGACACACCCTGGTCTTCTTCTTGATGATCCTCTTCTGGGTGGCGATGTTCACCACATACAGCTTCACATAGAGATCTAAAGACACGTATGTTTCTGCTTAGAAAGATAAAACGTTCATGCCTTCATACCTTCACATTTACAGTATATGTATGTATATATATATATATATATACATATATATATACATACATATATATATATACATATATACATACATATATATACATATATACATATATATATATATATATATACATATATATATGTATATATATGTATATATACATATATATATACATATATATACACTGTATATATATATATTCAAAAAGATCTGAATCTGAGTTTACATCTCAGCAATATAGCCTTTCGGTTTGCTGTTTACATCTCAGTATTTGTTTAGAATGGCCCTGACAGTGGCGATTTAGAGATTTTTTTGTGACGTACGTTTCTAAATTGCACCTGTAATTAAACACCATGGCTCATTGTTGTGAACTATAAGCAATAAAATAAATGAATAAAACATTTC
The DNA here is from genome assembly GCA_003999625.1 of Oryzias javanicus. Classification (NCBI taxonomy): domain Eukaryota; kingdom Metazoa; phylum Chordata; class Actinopteri; order Beloniformes; family Adrianichthyidae; genus Oryzias; species Oryzias javanicus. The sequence goes on from CM012459.1 coordinate 20,962,502, forward strand.
TGCCAAATGGGGTAAGAAAAAAGGTCTTAACCAAAAAAAAAATCTTGTGATAAATAAATAAATGCTCCAACTTATTATTTCCCAAGTTTACATTGTCTCCCTCTATCTTACAGCCACTCAACCCCAATCTAACAACACTGGTGGAACAAAAATGTCGAGCGATATTGGAGCCATCCAGCCGCACCTACACGCTTTTTCCAATTGTTTTTTTCCATCTGCTCCTGTTTCACACTGATTTGAAGATACAAATACTTAGAAATGCAATTTCAAGATTCATTTTCTTCATATTTCTCCTCTATCATAAAAAAAAATGCTACTAGAAACATGTTAAAAACACCTAAAACCTGTTTTTCATCAGAGTGGTCTTTTATCTCCATGAATCTCTACCTGAACTCAATTTATGGGTTGAATTCTGTTGGGCTTTAGTTTATCACCTTAAACAAAAAAAGAGAAACTCTACTTCAATATAAGATTGTTAAACATTGATAATGGACAAAAATGAATCTGCTAATAACTTTATGTCTCCAGGTAGATCTATATTGAGCTAGTGTTGCGAGAAACTGTCCGAATTAAACAGATTTTCTTGTTTTACTGTCCAAGAACCGAAACAAAACCTCTTGAAATCGACCTTTTTATGATCCTAAAGCAGAAAAATGTTCATTTTGATTGCTTACTGTCTGGCAGATGCTCAAAATGTCATCTGAAATAAAAAAAATATTATTTGTAAAAGGAAAAAAAAATCCTTTTTAAAGCGATGTAGGTATCTGTGCGGCATAAGACACAAACCAGGTGCTGCACAGCAACTTTTTTGATCGTTATTCGAAATAAAACTTTATTGTGGGTCCCATCTGGAAGTAAATGCAAATCCCACAAATGGCAGACAGCTTGAGCGTTAGCACGTACACTTCAAATCACAAGACAAGGCGCTGTTGAGCAGCAATCTGTCATTTCTGGGAGCACCACAGACAGTGTTGTGCACCATTTTGAGATGTAAAGTGATTTTGTTCCACCCGTAACCGAAGATACATTAAGGTATTTTATGTGACTGGTTTTCATGGGAGTCTTGATAAATCCAAGTGGTGGCTTTATGGTAGAAAGTTTCACAAAACAATTGTCTGAGACATACAACACCAGTTGTGGAATTCTAAAACATGGATGTCTATGTGGGTTTCCCAGCTGTTTCAAGGTCAAGATGTATTTTTTATTTTTTTTTGTGTGTGTGTTTTTAGTTTTTACAATTACCAGGCAGGTGGTCTGGAGTCTTAAACTTGTAAGTGATGTTACGGCATTGAAGGATCTCGAGGATCAGGTGCTCCCCCTCTGTCTTCATCTCCTTTTTCAGGGCAATCTTGATCTCCCCCATTACCTGAGTTTTACCTAAAAAACAAACAAAAGCTTGAGCAAAAACATAGAAAAAAATTGGGGTAATTTACTGTCATTAATAATCTGTCATCACTTGTATAAAATGCACCATCTAAACTAAGGAATAGGTTGCCCTCTAGTGGGAAGTAGCAGTACTGGCATGGAAACGTCCTTCATCACCATTTATTTGTTTCAAATGAATAAGTGATGATGCCTTGGCCTCGAGTTGCCCTAGCAACAAAGAGGACACGACAGCTGTGAGAGCTGGGTCAACACATGCTGGCAAGCAACAAATTTGGTTCATGTCTATTTTTGTGTGTAGATTAAAATAATTAATTTTGAGGGGACACAAGCTACAAAAAGATAATACTTTAGTCAATAGGTTTGTCATTTTTTGATCGTGGATGCAAATTTATACAATGAAAATATTGATTTCTTGTTTTATTTCAAGTAATTTCAGTGATAAAAGAAGAAACAATACAATAAAAAATCAACAAGATATTAATTTATAAATTGATTAGAAGATGTATAAAAAAAGAAATTATGTCATTTTGACATTGTGCTTTTTCTTAATCATAAATAGACCCCACCCCTGTTATATTTTACTAATTATTCTGTGCCTAGAGTTATTAATACATTTTTCAGTGTACTTTGAGTCTAAAATTACGAAAATGTTTCTCAGGACATCAGAAAAGGTAATAAAAAGTAGGAAAATAGCTACTTTTGTACATCTGTATCAGGCAAAACTGAAGATTCTCGAAGTCACAAAGAATAGTTAAATACAGTTGATAGTTAGACAAATAAAAAAATAAGCTTTGCATCAGTGTGAGCTTGGTGACTTACTTTAAAAAAAATTGATATAGGTCATAGTTCGACACCATTAGAAAAGGTAAACATAATTCAGTTTGTTCGCTATGTGCATAAATGAATCGGCTTTAAAATGAACACAAACATCGCAGCAGATGTTCGACTAACCTTCAGCGTCACTGTGTACTGTTGATGAGGACATCACATCTGTTCCATTTGGGATTTTTCCTCTAAAAAGACAAAAAAAAAAGTTTATTCAGAAAAGAATTGGACTGAGCTTAAGCATTTTAAATATGCTTTTTTTTTTTTTTTATTGCAATCAAACATTTCCAAACCATACTACTACGACCTCTATTTTTGGTCCTTTCTGATCAAAACTTTATTTTTTCCCAATAACCAATAAAACCTTCCTAATTTACTTAACCCTAAAAATATGGTCTCTCTGCATGCTAAATGATAAAGTGGCAGCAAAAAGTAAAAAAAAGACAAAAAACAAAACTAGTTCAAGTAAATTAGCCTTATCTAACCATACGTTTTCATATTAAAAACAGGCATTTCTAACAACCCTATCTAACTTTATAATTTGGGCCATGTTTTCAGCCCTGTAGTGCATTTTCCTTCCACTAGGGGCTTTTTGTGCTCATTTCAAAATGGCTGCTTCCATGAAATCTAAAAAAGACTTTTGGCGGGAAAACCTTTGGTTAATTTTCTAAACTTTATGGTAAGAATTACTCATTTAGGATTATTTGTTTTCATAAAACGACTTCTTGCTGTATTGAAAAATACAAAAAACTGTTGATAATTAACTATTAAACCGCTACCATGTTAAAAATGTGTATCAAATTTGAGACAGTGGGTAAATAAGGCGCTTTCTTTCCTGAATACTCAATGTCAATACTTATATATATATTTATATCTAATAAAAATACATATTTTTTGTGGATTTCTTGAAAAGATAATGGAAAAAAAATCAATTATTTGATGAAACTTGTTTTGCTGTGAAATCCCAGCAAACTTTTAGGGCAAGTTTAAAGCCCTAATGTAAAAGTTAAGTTTGCACGCTTCTCTATAAAGTTTCCTTGATTTTAAATTGATTTTAAAGCATTTATTTATACATTTTTTGTGCTTTAAATTAGATTAGCATTTGAAAAGTGTTAAATAAATAAAGTTGAAAAAGAGATTGCGACTCACAATCGGGGTACATGGAAGATGGCGCTGTCCACCTCGTTTGCCTCTTCCTCTTCGTCCAGTAGACTGTAGGCGCTTCCGCTCAGCCCGCTGTCCAGCGAGGCCGCCGTCACCGGGGCGTCGCCGGACCTGTAGCTGGAGCGCGCTGCACACACAACCAACAGCGAAAACAGAGAGGAGGGGAAAAGTTTGGCCTCCGCCGAGCGCTTTGATTTCCAAAATAATAATAACACAATAAAAAAGCGTGGCTACACTGCAATGAATCACACACGAACTGGCACAAAGCGCTTTGAACAAAGACAGAAAAGTGTCACATGTTGATGCAGAGGCAGAGAAAACATCGTTAGTGATCGGAATGAAGTTGTACAATTGTGCTACCTTAGAATAGTTTCAAAAGTAAAATCAGAAAATGGTGCAAAAATGTTGGATTTGAGCTTTTTATTAATTTTTTTAAAAATCAGACTGCATGAATGATGTGAGATGTGTGAATGTGATGCAGAACAGGATCCACGTCGACACGGCTCTCTATCTCCACACTCGCTGGCTTCGCTTAAAATTTCAGTGGGTGGAGTCATGATGCAGCAGGACTGATTTCTTAATGTTTGTGAAGGAAAGGTGTGTTTGTTGCTTCTTTGTCTTACTGCGGGTGTGCGTTAGTAGCAATGCATCATTTCTTTCTTTCTTTCACTCTCTCCATCACACGACAGGAGGGGTGGGGTGGGGGTTTGGAGGGGGTGGAGTCTTGGGGCTCACCTCCGATGCTCCGCGGCCTCTCCTCTGACACAGCTTTCCTGAGGGTCAGGTGTCTGCCGTCTGCTCGGCTCCCTTTGGCGGACACAATCGACGGCAGGGGGGGCAGCCAGTCGGACTGAGCCCTCTGGAGGGTGAGCACCCCCACAACGCTGTGCCTCTGGTGTCTGAGTGGGAAGCGGGCTCTGTGGCCTGGAGCGGTTCGGTTTGTTCACGGGTCGAGGAGGGAGGGGGGCGGTCAACACCAGAAAAACAGAGGTCATGGGATCCCAGTTCAAGATGGATGGAGGGAGGAGCAAGATGGGAGATTCAGAGAGCGCCTTTTTTTTTTTTTTTTCTTGTATCCATGGCAACCAGCGTGACTGTTACTCACATGCAGCCACAGTCTCTTGTGCACAGTTGCCCCCTTCCCGCATGTCTCTAAAGGGAGGGCGGGTTGTGCAGCATCTACTGAGGTGCATTGTGGGTCCAGTGAAAAGAGAGGAAGGTGGAAGCTGCATGCACAGCCATCTCTGTGAGGGAGCTTCAGAAATTTAGCTTGTTTCTTCCCGAAAAAAAAAATTAAAAAAACAACAAAGAGGTTTATGATATAAAGGAAGTAAATCAGTCTTTAATTGTTTTAGGTGAACTGTGATCTTTTCAATGACATTTTGATTAATGTAGTGTTGTTGGGGATTTAAAAATGTTCCAAAAATTGCATTTTTTAAAAACTTTTATGGTTTAAAATTTAAATTTCTCTTGAAATCTCAGCAAACATTTTCCATGGCTTCTATCAAGGGTTAAATGTGTTTTTTTTTTTTTTTTTAACTCAAATTGGCCTTTTTAAGTGCCTCTTTTGGTTGAGTGAAGGTCAATCCAAAAGTTCAGTGATTGTTGGTTGACTCGCAGGATACAATAAGGGAGGAATGTAAAGGAAAAAAAAAAATAAAAGTCAGGGAAGAGGAGGATAAAAAATGAACAGAAGGCAGAACAGATGAGTGCGAGGAGGCCATGCTGCGTGGGCTTCATTTGCGTCTTGGTTTACTTGGTTGGGGGCGTTGTGGCGGTGGCTGCTGCTGCTGCTGAGACTGCTGTTGGGCTTCACCCGTTGCTATGGCAGCGCCTCCATTGCTGCTGTCCGGATGGTGTTGCCGTGACGCGCTCTTGCTGGAGCGTGAAGTGGCGTGTGAGCGAGAGTGTTGGCTGTGTCCGTGGCTTTGGCTCTCGGACGAGGAAGGCTTGGCCGTGCCAGGACTACTGTGAGATTTCTCGATAGTGGGCACCTGTGTGTCTAAAACAACCAGATTCACCAAAATTACCAAACAAACCTGCAGCAAACTCACAGGCTCTGACCTGGTGTGTCACCGTTTGAAAAGTTTTGCCAAATCTGTGATGAATTTTTGTTTAATTTGCTGTGGGAAACTGTCAAAGCCTTCCACATCCCTCTGCAAAAATAGAGGAAAGCCAAGGTGGATGAGATACATGACGTCATGGCAACCAAGAAAACGGACCACGAGGAAGCGAAAAGCATCAAGCAGAAGTTAAAATGGGGGCAGGTGCTGGTGAAACAGATGACTGCAGAGACAGAAACAGGTGCACAGAAACCAGGCGAAATTTATGGCTTCCTACCCTTGGCTGGATCGGGAAAGATCCCATGGCTTCGGCTTTTGGTGACGGATGATTTAGGGGAGTCCTGATTTTGCCGAGGCAGTGGTTTTCGGGGACGAGTGCTGGGATGACGGTTTGGAGGAGCTGTGCCGGCCCTGGCCTGAGTGGGAACGCCTGTGGTGATCGCCCTCGCTCTGCTCCTTGAGGGGGAGCCATCGAGGGATGTTGTCCAGCTGGGCCGTGTCGGAAAGGTTGATGAGGACCTGGGAGCAAAGAGAGGACAAATCATCGAAAAATATCAGCGACAAGTACTGAAATAAAACTGTCATTAAAAGACGTTTACCTCTCCAAGGAAATCGTTGGAAGAGCCCTTGTCGTAGTCCCAGACGCTCACCTCCAGAGTCTTCTTCCTCAGCTGCAGCACACAACAAATGAAATACTTTCTAAACTGGAGGATCTTTCAATTTTCAGAAAACTGTGTGGATTAAAATAATGGCAAGACAATACAGCAAAGGAAAAAAATAATTTAGGCTTCTATGGATCTGAACTTAGGATGTTCAATCCTATAACAACAGTAAAATAACAAAAGTAATACTTTTAAATGAAATTTAAGTCTCTCAAATTAACCCTATATTGTGTATGCCGGTCCATCTGGGCTGTCAGGACCCTGCCCGCAGTCAAAATCCATTTATTTTTGAAAATGTTTTAAGGAAATAGTCTTGAATCGAGCTGGGGATTAATTATAATTTCCAGAAACGAGTCGATTCGTTTCACAATAGCCTGAATTGATTCATTTGAGATTTTTTTTTCCTATTTTTAAAATATAATTCAATTTTGGGTTTACATATGTATTCACATTTGTTTAGAAACTACATTAATAATCTACTGTACATTTATATTAATCTGATACAGTTCACATAATTTAAAACTGATCAGTGAAATAATAAGACTGTTAATATCATACATTACATGGATTCTCAAAAGGAAAAACTCTAACAAAAATTCACATTGTAAACATTGTTCTGCTTCTCCTTGAAGGCGTTTCAGTTTGGCCACTAGGTGGTGATAGCGCTATAGAAGAAGACAGTATGAGGTAAAAAACAAATGGTTATTGTAAAATATATTGCTTAAAAGAGTTTGGAAAATTTATAACTGTGAGTTTATAAAGATGTTTATTTAGTCAGACTGAGTGATAGCATTAGCCGTCCCATGAGAAATTCTATTAAACTTAGCATCAAGCTAGCGGACTTTAGCTTTATGTACTATATCGATTTATATTCTTTATGAAACAACAATTGAAGCTCAAATCGATTCAAAATGGTTAATCAATTTTATGAATCCAGCCCCATTCTTGACAGATACTAATAGAGACAAGCAGCTGCATTTATAAGTCACACTTTCACATGACGCGCAGTGACCATGGAGGTTTTAAAGAAAACCTAAGAATCGAAGATTAAATTCATTTGTTGGGTAGAGTTGGTTTATTTGCATCACAACACCTTGAGCTGCCCCTAAAATGAACATTCTAGCTCCTGGTTCCATCACCTGCTCCAAATGGATGTTCTTGTAGATGACCGTCTGGTTCCACTCAGGGTTGAGACTCTTTCCCGCGTGTTTGGATTTCCTCTTGTTCTCAGCGCTGCAGAGGACACACCACAACACACACGGACTCGGTCACGCGGCGTTCCCGCACGCCGAAAGGTTTCTGGACCACGGCACTGTGATGGTTCACAAGGTTCGGAGCTGACACTCAAGAGGAAAGAGGGTGAAGCACACTGTTCGGGATGGTGACGATGCATGAGGCCTGCGTGCATGGCGTGTATGATGTCACAGCGTGCTGCAAAAAAGTCCATTCTGAGAGCATACGAAACGTATGCCGGAAAGAAGGAAAAACATCACGTAAAAGTTTACGTAATTGAGAGTTTTGACGGGAAAAGAAATTGATGAAATAGTTCTAAAGATGGATGTTTTTTGCAGAGTTTAGGGTTTTATCGAACACTGTGAGGCATGAGAACATTTGTAGAGTTAGTTTGGAAAGACAAGGACACTCTACTCTACAGTTTACTAGAAAGAATGACATGATAAGACAGAGCAAAGTGACAAGAGCTTGTTTTGAGGGTAGCAGGGCATCAGGAGTCAGTATGATGTTGGAGGGGAAATATTAACATCACAGAGGGGGGAGCACGTGTTTCAAATGTGTGAGGTGGTTAAACACATTTAGAGACCTTTTGCTTTGAAAAAGAAGGGAGTTGAGGAAAGTGTGGGCTCGTTCAAAGGTGAGGGAGAAGTTAGTGGGACTGGAACCTTTTACCCCATGAAGAAAACAACATGGCCGTCATCCGACCACAGCAAATTTAAAAACAGAACCAAAGTGGGCAAATTCACATACCTTGCATTCTGGACAACCATGACCTGACTGAGGGGTCCAGCATGCATTAAATTAGAGAACAACATACAGAAAGAATAGTCAGACGGGGGGTGGGGGCATCATGGAACTGTGGGTTGTGAGCGCTCAGGGGACTTTGAGTGTGGGTTGACGACTGTGCGAGTTTGAAAAAGGAGCAAAAAAGTGTGATGTGCAGCAGTGAAGGACAGAATAGTGCTGTTTTCAGTGGAAGGGGTGCACAGATGTTTTCACCTTGATTCATGTTTGACTATCATTGTGTTACAGTTAAAATCAAGCTTTAGCTTTAAGTTTTTAATCTATTTCAATCAATTGAATCTGTATCCTGTCCATTTTCCTTTCTTAATACTTTCTGTACCTTCAGAGTAAAAGTAAAAACTGAATTAATTTCTGGATTGGGGTGCGACGTCTTTCTTCTATTAGCAAACTTTCTCTAAAAGTTCATCCTACATCTACATATTCTCACTCCCAACTCATCATAAATGAACGTAGGGTTCGGGACCCCTCTGCACCACTTTTTGACGGGCAAGCTGTTCCCATTAAATCAACCCTCGGTATCAAATGCGGAACCGGGTTAAGGTACTAGTCTGCGCCTGGAGTAATGCTGCCTTAAACGATTGATTTAATAGTAAACTAATCCCAGATTACTTTTTTACGATTAGTCGACTAATTGGGTCAAACTGCATGTAAACCACACATCTTAACCATTGTTAGCTTTAAACTAACTATAAATTAGATATAATTACCTGTGATAATGCTAGTGTGAATGTTGTAAGCTGAATTTAACCTCTGAAAATGCTAATGCTGATAGCTGAAGATGCTGAAATTGATAGCTAAAATCTCTGAAGTCAATAGCTGAAAACGCTGAAGCTAATAGCCAGCTAAAATATTAGCTAAATGCCAAATTAGCCTAAACAACTGAAAAAAGTCTGTTAGCCAAAAAAGCTAGTATGCAGCTGAAATGCTAAACTCCAAATTACCCTAAAAAACTCAAAAAATCATAAACTAGCTTAAATAGCTACCATGCATCTGAACTATTAAACTCCAAAATAATAGCATCCTATACATTTTGTGCGAAACTTGTGTGTACTTGCAATTGTGTAGTCACATGAACAAAAATGACAAAATAAAATTTACACACAATTTTAAGTCAGCTTAAAACTAACAAGATCGTGCCGTTTTCCACTAACATTTTTATCAGACACTGCAAAACAAACCAGGAATATGGAGAGAAAATAGTCTCACTGGATTTGTGCGTGTACGTAATTCTTGATTTGTAACTCATACAATACAATTTAGTGCATAATTGTGTGTACTTGCAATTGTGTATTCACATGTACAAAAATTACAACATACAATTTACGCATGCGCAACTTACAATGCCACCAGCCTAAAACTACACACCAACTGCCTGACACACACACACACAAATCTGCATTTACGTACAAATCAGATGAGAGACTCCTATCATGTCTCCAGATTTGTGTGAAAGTGATGCGTTTAAATGCTGCTAGAATGCTGGGTCATCATAGCTTTTTTATCAGCCGTTTGGTACTTAGGTTGTGAATAATATCTTGTGAAAAAGCGAGGGAGCAATTAGTTCCGGAAGGCTTGAAACAAAAAAGGTGTTGAATATTTTAAAGACGTATATTTATTATCGCTTAATATCAAATGTCAAGTTTTCACCGGATATTAGTCACAATCTAAGTTCAAAGTGGCGGATAAGAAAACTCTGATGACCCAGCATTCTAGCAGCATTTCAATGCATCACTTACACACAAATCTGGAGACATGAAGAGTCTCACATCAGATTTGTATAAAAATAAAATTTAGTGTGTAGCGATTGGTGCATACTTTTTAAAGATTTGTACGTGCAGTTAGGCTTTAGCTGATGCAATTTGAAGTTACGTGTGTATATTGTATTTAGTAATTTTTGTTCACGTGAGCGCACAATTACACACAGTCATCCACAAACGAAACCAAGAATTACGCACACACAAATCCAGTGAGACTATTTTTTCTCCATATTCCTGGTATAATTTCAGGAATCTTCCTTTTTTTTAAGTGTCTAATACAAAACGTTTCTGCTTCCTCAGCACTTCTCAATCCTGTCCCTGCTCTGATGGACGGCAGCATTAAGCTCTGAAATCCTGCTCCGCACTCTCAAGAAAAGTTGATTCACCGCCCAGACAATCAGTCAGATTTTTTTCTTGTTGCACAAAGCCTCTCTTCTTAGTCACCTCCGTGTGGTTGCCAGGAAACCTTTGACGCATCTAAAAGTGTCCGCGTGAATTGCAGTTGACTGTGACAGTCTGAGAGAGCGTGCACGAAAACACGTGCACAGATATGGTAAAGCCTCCTGGCTGCGTAGATCTCTCTCAGTGGGGGCTGCCTGGAAACATGTGTCAAACCGAAGACCTGCAAGTCACTTTTAATTTCTTTTATCCAACCTGATCGATGGAAAAAATACTTTCATTGGAGGGACCTTATCTCATCCAGAAGAATAGGTGGGAGAGTCAATTGGATTACATAGCAATCATGGCGAGCAAGGAGCTGAAGGTGGGAGGGTTAGAGAATGAGGGAATGTGGATCGTATTGCAAGTAAAAATATGAGGGTCATTGATTTTTTTTTTTTTTTTTTTTAAGTGCACGCACACCTAAACAGCAACAGCCACCAGTTCAGCTCGTGTTTTTTTTTTTTTTTTTTGTGACGAGGCGTTTATTTGAAAAATTAGAAGAAGAAAAAAAGATTCGATGGGCTCCGTGTGTCTCAGTGGTATGAAGCTGAAGGAAGAGCATGTGCCGCACATCCAGAGATGTCATGGTCTTTTAAAATCAATTGCAAATCGATTTTAAAATGAATGGTGAGAGCAGTGGCCTGTGCACCATTTATAGCAGATTTTGGTCCAATATACTGCACTTCCTCAATCTAGTTTAAAAAATAAGACACGCTTCTTTCTTTGTTAAATTAAAATAAAAACATCTCATCTTATCGTTGTCACCATGATCGACTGAAGAAGGCCTGCCAGTTCCCCTTTTATGACTCACCCTCTACCCGGAAGGAGATAGACTTTTACAAATGGGTCAGAGTAGCCGTTGTTGTCCCGCGGTGCAAGGTTTCTGGCCTGCAGCACGTGAACAATCAAGTTGCCGAGCTGCTTGTCATAGTGGATTTGGAGCTAAAGAAAGAAACGTAACTGAATTAGAATGGATTCAATACACTTGAGGAGAATGGCAGCATCAGAAGCATCAGGAAAGATGGTATAGGTTTAGCCAGAGCCTGTATAGAATCTTCCATTCTTACGTTGTAACCCTTCCGCTCTCCTTAGGTTGTTTACATTAAAAGTGGGGTCATATGGACCCCACAAGACAGTGCGCTGAACATTTTTTTTCACTGATTTTTGAGTTTCACTAATGACCATGGCAGACATAGAATCCTGTCCATCTTCGTCCACATTTGTCATGGAAGAAATCGCATAACAAAATGTGGTTGGAGCCATCTGGACCCCAAGGAGAGCGGAAGGAGGAAGCAGCTATAACCCCAGGCTGTGTTTAGTTCAAAGACCCACTCCGAGGGACATTGAGTTTTTAGTGTTTTTCACATTACCTACTGGAAAATTAAGTACTTCTTTATTCAAATCACTCAAATTGGGGGGTGTATTGGAAAGAGTCTGGGGATGTGATGTGTATCATAATACATGTCTTACAATACGAAGTGTACCGTGATACGCTTCTCACAATACGATGTGAATTTCAATACATGTCTCATCATAGGATGTGTGTTGCTATATGTGTTCCACAATACAATGTGTATCGCGATACGTGTCTCACAATACGATGTGAATTTCGATGTGTCTCATAATACAATATGTATCGTGATACGTGTCTCACAATACAATGTGAATTTCGATGTGTCTCATAATACAATATGTATCGTGATACGTGTCTCACAATTCGATGTGTACCGCGATACACATCTGACAATACAATATGTATCGTGATACGTGTCTCACAATTCGATGTGTACCGCGATACACATCTGACAATACAATGTGTATCGCTATACGTGTCTCACAATAGATGTGTATCGTGATACGTGTCTCATAATATGATGTGTGTCACTATACGTGTTCCACAATAAAATGTGTATCGCCATTCACATCTCACAGTAGGATTTGCATCGCGATACGCGTCTCACAATACGATGTGTATCGCGAAACGTGTCTCACAATACGATGTGAATTTTGATATGTGTCTCATAATACAATGTGTATCGTGATACGTGTCTCACAATACAACGTGTATCGTGATACGCGTCTCATAATACGATGTGTGTTGCCATACGTGTTCCACAATACAATGTGTGTTGCCAATAACATCTCACAATTGGGTTTGCATCGCGATACACGTCTCACAATGCGATATGCATCCCACACTATTATTTGTATTGCGATACGCGTCTCACAATACAATGTGTATCGCGATACGCGTCTCACAATACGATGTGAATTTCGATATGTGTCTCAAAATACAACATGTATCATGATACGCGTCTCATAATACGAAGTGCGTCGCTATACGTGTTCCACAATACAATGTGTGTTGCCAATAACATCTCACAATTGGGTTTGCATCGCGATACACGTCTCACAATGTGATATGCATCCCACACTATTATTTGTATTGCGATTCGCGTCTCACAATACGATGTGCACTGCGATACGCATCTCACAATCCGATTTGTGTTGTGATACTCATCTCACAGTACGATGTGTGTCACGATACACGTCTCACAATATGATGTGTATCGTGGTACCCATCTCACAATATGATTTGTGTCGCAATACTAATTATTTTTTTCTACATCCCTACTCTGAATCATTTTGCTGGTGGACATATATGGAAAATTAAGTACTTCTATATTCAAATCACTCAGAATTATTGTTGTGTATTGGCAAAAAAATGGGCATATACAATATCTATTATGATAAACATTTTACAATAAGATGTGTGTTGCGATATATCCCAAGACTGTACCAAAACAAATAATCACTTTTTTAAAAGAGTATGACTTAAAAAAACTTCTGAATATTATTCAATTGTGACGGCTGTAAAGCAGCGAGTGAACGCATAAACAGTTGAATGATGAAAATGGGGGCGGCTTATTGCATGCCAACATTCAGAGGAACATTTTTAATGAACTCATGGCGCTCTGCCGAAAGTCCTACAAAGTGTTCTGTGAATTTAGACAAAAACTGACTAATTATAATTAAAAGACAATAGGAAATGCTTTAAAAATAGTTTAAAAGATGATCGGAGTGGGACTTGAAGAACCTGTGATTGCAGCTAAAATTAATTTTGTGAAAATGCATTTTGATTTGAGAAATCAAAATTTGATTTTACAGACCTGGATCTCTCCAGAGATGGGATGGGACTGGATCTTCATTCCCTCTGAAGTCTGTAAGAGACCAAAGCTTAGAATATGCTGCCAGAAAATCTGCTTTACCAGTGGGTGTATGAAACATACTGTGCACGACATACAGCTCTGCGCTCTGCTTGATGTACTGCTTAAGGCAAAAGTCACAAGTTCAGATATAATTAAACATAAGTTTTCACTTCAGATTATAAAACCAAAACTGACGTCTCGGTTACTGCGTTTGGTTAAAATGAGGGACAATATCACATAATTCTGGAAAAATTAACGACTGGCTATATGAATAAATCTTGGAGATCTTTGACCCAAAAAAAATGCTCGTTTTGCTTCTTGAACAAAATGAAAAAACATTAAAAGATTACATGACGTGCCTTGCTGCTGTGACGTTTTTTGCTGATGGAGGGGGAGCCTGGCTGAGCGGGGCTGGAAGTTGCGGACGTGGGGGCGGGCAGACTGGATGAAGACGTGGATGACGGGGCCTGCTGCTGGGAAACTTTCTGCAGCTCAGCCGCCAGCTGTTTGGGATCAACACCTGGAGACCTGGGCGGTCTCTCCCCTGTAAGGATTAATATGAAGGTAATATTGTGTCAAAACGTCCAAGTGTAAATAATACACACACGAGCGAGAATCACACACACACAAGTCTAATTCATACACACACGTAAAACTGAATGTGAAGTTGCAGGAAAAAGAGGAACATGTGAGAGAAATGTATACTTGTGGAATATAATGTGAGAACTTGCTTGACAATAACCTTAACTTGTGTGTAAAAATGTTACATGTGAAAAAAAATCACACACACACAAGTTTTAACTTGAGGTTGTGAGGAAAAACACAACTTGTAAAACTGTGTTGAAAAAATCTTTATTTGTAGCTTCAGTTTTCTTCTGTAGAAGAGTTTCACACAAATGCTTTTTGAGCTACAGAGTGTTTTTGACTTTTGACACAGCCCATGTGGAAGATATGTGCCAAAACTAATTTGCAGGGAGGAGGGGTGAGGCAGGAGGAGCTCTCATCGGAGATCAGCCAATCAGAGGACGGGGGTTCAGTGGGGGCTATTTTTCTTTCAGCAATGCCTCCAAGCTGGGGGAAGTCTCAAATTAATCCATGAATGAGAGCATTTTTTTTTTTCTTTTTTTGTTTTAAGCTTTTACTCATTTTCGGAGAGTAAGAGTGTAACAATTCAATTTAACAATCGAGATACACCCCTATTGGAGAACATGCTAAATTTGAGATTATTCTTAGCAGTTTACATTTTTTGACAACCTGGATGTTTCTATTTCTTTTGCACTTTTCTGCTTTAAGCACAAACAAAAGCTTTTAGCAAAATGTTAAATTTAATCAAATACTGGAAATTTCGTTAAAAAGACTATGACAGAACGCTGAAAAAAAAATGTAGTAAATTAGTAGATGCCAAATTAGCCAAAAAACCTAGCTTGCTGCTAAACTTTAAATTAGCCTATAAAAGCCTCAGTAGATAACAATTTAGCCAAAAACGTTAGCATGTCGCTCAAATATTAGCTAAACTCCAAATTAGCATAAAGAAACCTCAGTAGATGCCAAATTAGCCAAAAAAAGAAGCTAGCACTTTGCTTAAAAACTAGCTAAACTCCAAACTGGCCTAAAAAAATCCTTAATAAACTAAATTGGTGAAATTAAAAAGCTAGCATGTTGCTAAACTATTATTCCAGCTGCAATAAAAAAAAAAAATACTATAAAAGAATTAGACACAGACCATGAATATATTTTAAGACTTGTTGCTAATCTACTTAAAATTTGTATATTTCAAGACTTTCTTATCCCTACGTGGCATATTTTGCACAATATTTCAAAAACTATAAAGTTTATGAATACCAAAAATATAAGCAGAAATTTCCTGAACAAGCTGAACGTTTTGATACCAAGATTTCTGAAATCGCTGAAAGTGTGATTGAGTTTTTACGTGCCAAAAAAACTTACGGAAAGAAGAATCACTATTTCACAACTAGTTTAAGCAAAAGTAAAGAAGATAACACTCAACTTCTAAAAAATCTTGAAATCAGAATTACACATAAACTTTGTAACGATCAAAAAATTTTGTTTTTAATTCATATGTGACATTAGACCACTAAACACAACAAAAAAAAACTAAGTTTCAAAGACTAAATGTAACCTAAAAAATGAGAAAAACTGACATGATGTTAGCATAAAGAAATACTTTTAGTTGTATTTTTTCTTGAAATTTTTAAAAATTGTTCAAAACTATTAATTTTTAAATTAAATATATAAAGACACAGTTACTCGTAGTCCCCCCAAAGGCATAATCACACACGACAAAATAATTTTGTAATTAGGACTGTAACATTATAAGAGTATTTTTATGCTTTTTATCATATAGATTTATCTTGAGAGAATCAAAAAATTAAACAGAAAATTTGAATTAAGAGAGATAATGAAGCATTCCTCGCCTTTGCTGTGCTCCTGGAAATCCAGGTGTTGGGAACCCTCCGACTCCGCCAGCATGTTGAGGTCACTGAAATGTAAAGGTTAACAAGACAGGAAGCTCTAGTAGGACTAATAAGAACAGACAGAATGGTTTGATATCAGAAAAAAAAGATATTCCTAAAGTGATTTATTAGAAAATGTAAAAATACTGGACATGAAAAAGGACATTTAAGGAGTAAGTAAGTTATACTTACAGTCTGACGCACACTTCTGCCTCATTACACAACTGCCCAACAAGCCCTTGTACTTCCTCATAGGTTTTCCCCGTCAGAAAAACGCCGTTCCACTCCAGGACTTGCATTCCTATAAACGATTTAAACACAAACTCACTCAGAGGAAATACTTTTTTAGAGGCAAAAATACATTTGCACACCTGCGAAACCGAAAAATCAAAATGCATCAAACCCACAGAAATGAAATAAAAAAGATTAAAAACTTCAAGAATTTTCAAAGGAAAGGACTGTTTGAGTTTACAGAGATCGACACAGCAAACTCACTCCACAGCACGCCCCGCACTCTGGAAGGACTTACACCGCTTGAAGCAGCTCATCAGGACGTTCCGTTGTTTGCGGTGACACGCTCGAGCTGCAAGTGTCGGAGTGACAGGAAAGATGGGCTGCAGTCTCAAACCCCATGGACGGGTATTCATTTGATTTGAAACAGCTGACAGTTTGGGGAGCTCAAACTTTCAGGCACGAAATGTGCTGTCCTTGCAATTTCTCGCATTGCGTTTGATTCTTGAGAGCAGAAATCAAGAAATATTGTCGTTTTGAAACGGAGCACATTCAGTTTCCTTCAAAACTGAGGGTAGTTTGGCTTTCATTCATGGAAAGATGCCCACTTAGACAGTATGAAAAAATATGATAATTGGACCAAAAAATTATAAGGTGATGGTACTACAATCTAACTGTGACAATTTAGTAAAAAAATTAAATCGGAGAAGTGACAACTGGAGCATTTATGTTGGAAAGAAGAGAAGAAACTAGGTTCATTTTTGTTATTTAAAAAAAAACTTTTAAACCTTGACACATTTTAGGAGAAACAAAAAACGATTAAATACATTTTCTTTTTAGTTTTTTTTTTACATATTCAGAATAAGCAACTCAAAGGCATTTAAACTGACAGGAAGAGGCACTCAGAACCACAAATTCTGCCAATTGGAGGATCAACAGATATATAATTCCAGTAAATTTAAAAAATATTCCTTCCCTTAAAAACTGATTTATCAGAATCTTGACACCAGACACATTTTTCCTGTTTTTCTCCTTAAAAAACAGGATGAGTTTCTGCTATAGCTGTGATAAACGACCCACGAGAAACTCCATAAAAATGTCCCGTCTTCAGTGTCGTTATCTACTTATAAGACAAGACAACATGTCTTCATAAAGCAGGCGAACGCTAAAGGTTATTTTCCACCCACTTCCATGCATCGGCCGACAAATGCTGAGCTTCTCACGTCAGCAGACCATCCGTTTGACATCTGACATTTTTAGCAGGAATCAGCTAAAACTGTTGTACAGATGTCTGTCAACAACATGCTGATTCAATTCTAATACACCAATAAACTTGATTTTTTTGTCATGAATACATCTATGGCAATCTCTTCCATAATAAAGCTTAAAAAAACTTTAAAATAAGGATCCCTCTACTAACGTTAGTTATTGCATAATTAAGCCTTAATTAACCATTAACTAAAGTGTTAACAGCCTATTTTATGCAGTACTTTTCAATACTCACTGTGTTTACTCAACTTGTTAGTTAGCAATTAACTAACATTTATTACTGAACCTTACTTAATGCATTACGAAGCATTAATAAAAGCCATCCAATGGAATTACTGTAGCATTATGTGTGCAAAAACTTCATGTTAGTTAATATATTTGTAAAACACAATGTCTAAGTAATCATTTACTCATGCATTACATAACCTCAGTAAATTGATAATTAATTTTTAATCAATGCTGAATTATTCATTAGCTTATGTTAGTAAATTGATCCCTATTATAAAGTTTTACCAAATATTAACTTTCTTTTGAGGTAAAACTATTTTTGAAGCCATATTTAGCCTTTATTTTAACTTAAAAACATAAAAAAGGTCAAATTGTTATTTAATTTTTGAGTTTCTGTTGTACAGATTTCACCAAAAATCCCAACTCGACCTTCCCACCGACTTTGATTCTTACCTTCCAGAATCTTTCCTGTTTGTTCTGCAGCTCCGCCGGGCAGAACTTTGGCAACATAAGCTCCTATTTCTCCGCTACTCCCGGGAACCTCTTTTCCTCCGACCACACGGATACCCAGACCATTTCCTGTTTGGTCCCAGAGACAGAGGAGTGGATAAGATTGTTTCCAAGTGAAGCAATTCTTTCTTAATTTATCTGGTTTTGACAGAAACATTTCGTTTTTCTTGCAAACTGCTCTATGAAGCCTTAAAAAAATTTAACAAATAATGAGTTTTTTAAATTAAATTCTACTAAACTAGTAGTTTTCAGGTATTACATTTGCCATAATGGAATTATTTTTAATAGAAAAATTAGGTTCTAATTAAAGGTTTTAAAACACATAAAAGAGCTTTAACAATTTCAACTTCAGTCTAAATTTAAATTACAGCCAAAAGTAGAGAATTAGAATATTTAGTGCTTTTATTTCTAAGCATAGACAAATAAAAAGTCCAATAATTGATGCTTTTTTAATCCAAAAATGTGTCAGCTTGTTTTCATTTGTCAATCTAAAAAAGGTTAGAATCTTACGTTTGCAACAAATCCCTTAAAAAAGGCAAAAACTTTAAATATTTTTTAAATATTTTGATCAGTCACAAAATGTTTTGATTATGCATGCTGCAACAAGTCTTAGAGCTTTATGATTAAACCACTAGGATATTCAAATCTTTCCATATGTAATAATATACTCAGCTAATGCTTTCCATATACAATAAAAGGTTAAAATAATTAAATGTTTATCACTGTAAGAAAATTTCATTTTATCATTTTTAATGAAGCTTTTCACCTAGAATAAAAGTCTGCTCTGTTAACAGAATGAGAAGAATAATTTATAATTATGCATTCTTCAAGATTGTTGTTATTTACTGCATTGCAGAAGACAATAGTAAATCTAAAGGGATTAGAATGAATGTGGAGACATCCAGTTGGGGGTGGAGCTTCGTCTTTGTCTTTTTAAATTGGAAAATTAGTATAGAATGCTGCAGTTGGGAATGGACCGACACCTTTTTAATGGGATTTAGAATCTAGTAAAAAAGGCATTAAGTTAGTGGTCTGCAACCTTTAGTGCAAAATAAGCTGTTTGTTCCATTTTACTGTTTAGAAAATGCAATTTATTTATATTTTTGTGGCCATTATTTTGTAAAATGTCAAATTTATTTGAACTATAACAGTCTTATATTTCTGCTATGCAACTTTTGGCAGCAGTTCCTGCAAGTTCCTTTCAAAATAAAATGCATCATGTGTAAAATGAAGATCCTGTTGTAATAGATTTATAATTATACTTTAACATGTTGTCTCTAAACAGATACTAGACTTAAGATAATATTTTTAACATTTTGCTCAGTTATCCTACATGTATTCATTTTGGTGCAATAGTAAAGCTCTTAATGTTTCTAGATTTGATTTTTGCTCTTCTGAGATTAATTTGACAATCTAAAAATAGAATTGCAGAACTTTATATTTATTTATTTTCATTTTTAATCATTATTAGGAAAAACATATAATATAACCTTGAGTTGTAAACTGACACCTGAGATGTCACCGGCGATGCTTAAATAACACACTTTTTAATACTGTATATGATAACATAATTCCAGTGGATTCTGAATTGGAGAAGAGCAGCTTTCCACTCGAATTATAGCAGGGGTCAGCAACCTTTAAAAATAAAAGAGCCATTTGGGCTCGTTTGCTACTGATCAAAACCTCCAAGGAGCCACAATGTCTTATTTTGACCATTAAGAAAATGAAATTTCACATTGCATTCATTACATTTTTTTTAAATATAATAAATATAATTTTTTTGGCATGAATAAAAACACAATATAAGGAGAAAATATATATTTTCTCAAAATGTGAAGTTGTTTTGACTTCTGACAGAATCTAGTATGATTTCCTTTCAAAATAAAAGACACCCTGTGCCAAACAAGATCATCCTAGTGTCACTCTGGACAACTATTAACTATTGTTGTGCTGAGCTTTAAACTCTTTTAATAAGGTTGGTAACAAACTGTAAGAAGTTCAGTTAAAATCTGAAGCATAGATCGATCAAGGCCCCTTCAGAGGAGCAGGGATGTAACAATCTCGGCATAATTTACCTTCAAGGTGCACCTCAGCCGTACATTTATAAGCTTAATTCATCAAAATTAATTAAAGGCTAATTTAGTAACTCTTACTTTAAAAAAAAAAAAAAAAATTTTATTTTTTTATGGAGAGGTAAAACCTGCTCCAGAGCTGCAGGTTAAAAACCCCTGGCCTAGAAGTGCCATGAGAGCTAAAGCTGGAGCTAAACTTCTGATGATAAAGGCTTAACTAACAAATCTTTTTTTTTTCCGGCTTAACTAACAAATCTGTATTTTGATCATTGGCATTTTTCTTCAATGCCAAAGTGGCTCTATAAGGAGGAAAAAGTGGCTTCAAAGCCTATCTCCAAAATCCATATTATACCGTTTAAACATCGAGTGATCAAGCTTATTGTGAGTCATTTGAGTCAGAACTGCATGTTAAATGCAGTGAAGAGCTAAATCCATGATGGCAAAGCGGTCAATAACAGTTGTTTGTTCTTTCATCGGATATCAAGTACGGAGTAGGAGTTCTACTTTACCTGAAACAGTTCGGTCTTTGGGATCCCTCTGCAGTTTGACCCTGAGGTGAGGGAATGGGTAATACGGACCTTTTCCCTGTGGTCCATACACGAGAAGAAATACGTAAACTTGTAATGTCTTACTGATGTGTGCGTATTTTGTCGCTTTAGCTTTTTTTTTTTTTTTTTGCACTCCAAGTTCACCTGTCTCTTTTCCCTTCCATTATCTGTTCGTCCGTCTCTCGGCTTTTCGAACCAGTCCGTTTCTTCTCGTCTAAGGTGGTAGGCTTCAGGGAAAAAACAAGAACTACTTTAAAAAAAAAACTAAAACTTTGCAAATTACTGCAGAAGATTGTTGTTAGTTTGTTGAAAAACTTGTTTTAGTTGATAAAGGAAACCAAAAAATTGTCAAATGAGGGGAAAAGGGGAATGCTAAACAGATGTGCATCAGTGGAAAAAAAAAAAAAAAAAAAAAAACAGAAAATCTGTGAATGAGATGCTGGGGGATGAAAATATCCCAGTTTCATTCATATTAAAATAAGCACTGAATCAACATTTAAAACGTACCCAGCATTTCCTTGCTTCCTTGCTGATGCACATCAAATATTAGTGGTATTTTAAAGAACTGAACTAATACTCTACCATTGGTTGCATCGTCTCTGTTCAAAGCCAGCATGGATTCACTTAGGGCTGTAATCAAGGCAAATGGGTTTATTTGCAAGATGATGTCCGAAGCTTCTTTATTTCAATGTCAAACAGAGAAGATAAGCAACATTTCGGAGACATAAAATTTGGATTTTCATCCTCCGAATTAGGAAATGACCAACAGTCTCATGTGTTTGGTTATGATTCTCAATGTAAATATGTCCTTTATTAAGTAATGAATACATTAAATAAAGAAACTATTCATAAATAATCATTTTCATTTTTTGTGTATTTGTTTTTTCATTTAAATACATGTATACAACTACCTGTCTGTACACATCTTAATTAAGATCAACAAAATCACTTCACTATAAGTTTATATAAATCATATACATAAAATATATGTAACTGTAGCTCCTGAAATAATAATCTGAAGGTTAACTTAATGCTAATACAATATATGAAGACATACGACAAAACAATCAAGACATGCAAGATATAAGTATACATGCAAACATGCATTGTACATACATTTATTACACAACTTTTCCAATACCATGCATTTCAAGCTTACTGTAATAAAAATCATTCTACTGTAATAGCATATTGCCTCATTAAGATTCAGTTTTCTCTCAGGCGATAATGACCTCCACAATTCATCTACTAGAAACAACTATACATATTTATCCATCAACAGGATTTATACTAATAGTACAGATTTATACGGAAGAGAATGTTTATTTCAGAAAACTAGGTATATATTGCAGTTTGAAGAGGCACATCAAAAGGTGTAAACTATAGGGTGAAAAACCTGAATAAGACCTAAGAATTTTTCAGGTTTTTGGTATTATGTACAAATTTAGAAGCATTTATTTTGTAATGCTTATCTACATATGACAACGTTTCATGTAAATTGATATACAACAACCAACATTATTTAGGTAATGGTCTGAAGAATGGATAGGTAACTCCAGGCCTCGAGGACTTCATGATTTCTAGATATCCAAACCCTGATTACCGGGTGTGTCCAGACAATTAGAACACGCCACAGCATGATATGTTGGAAAACATGCAGGAATGCGGCCCTTGAGGCCTGGAGTTTACCCATCCGTGGTCTAATCCTTTGCTACATCCAACAACACTGTGTTGTTAAAGAACGTGTCACACAACATTTTTTATGCATTTTGAAACAGGATGTAAGACGTGTTCAAGTCAAAGAAATGAAAGTAGAGACATGCATGCACACCATACTTTAACACGTACGATAAACACAAAAAAAAATATTGATGACTACGAATGTAGAACACCAAACATAAAATGTTAGTATTTGCATGCATTTAACCACAACATATTTCCAGAAGTACTAAGCGCATGCAAGGCAAACCAAAACACCGAAATACCACAAACAAAATGTTGAAAAGGAAAATAGAGCCAATACAAGAAGTATGTTTTTTACCTTCGCTATCTGACATTGTACCCTGAAGATCGTCCATTATTGCATAACCTCTGCCCCTTGTTGGTTCTTCCCTGATGTGTTGCTGTTGCTGAGAATCCTGCAAGGACAGGCAGGAACCAAACTGGTCCCTCGAATCAGCTGAGATTGGAGGCAAGGGTCCTGCTGATGCACGGGCCATGCCCATAGGCTGTCCGACAGGGCTTAACGGACTCTCTTCCTCCGAGTTCTGTGCTACAATGGGTATTCGGCCACGGCCACTTTGTACGATGGGCAGGCTTGTGGGTTTGGTGCGACCAGAAGGGGTTTGATAACTCAGACCATCTCCAGATGCTTCACCGTCTCCTTTAAGCCTCAGCGAAGAACTGGAGAGGTCCCTTTTAATAGACAAGTCTAAGCCATAGCACGATGTTGGCCTGGAGGAGGGCCTTGATCGACTACCACTAGGATAAGCAGAGTCCAAACCCAAGCTCTGGCCCAAGTTTAGTGAACCAGCCAAGTTGGCCCCCAAAGTAGATCCAAGATACTTTTGTTGTTCAGCAATATTCTTACGGAGGCCAAACGTAATTTCATCCTGCATTAACCGACTAGATCTTGGGGAGGCACTGGAAGAGCCCAGGTAGCTGGTATAGTCAGTCTCTAAAGCTCGACTGTCTGAAATAGAGGAATACTTTGAGGAGAGTTTTGGATCTAGAATAGGAGTCTTGTGTTTTTGGTACAACATAGATGTTGGAAGTTGTTTTGCTGCCTGCTTCTCTAGAGTAAGTCGACTCATGCTGTACTTCTCAGACTTAGGGTAATGTCTTTGGGAGTAGCTAGATATGCCAGAGCTCGGAGTATAGTAATGCTGGGAGAGACCAGTCATTTGTTCCAAGTTTTCTGTTCCTCCTGTACTTCTCCTGAACTCTTGCTTGAGTTGCTGCTTCAAAAGCTTAAGTTCATAGGGTTCTTCCATTGTATCTTCTTCATCAGGCGTCTTTCCAAAGGCATGAAGCCTCGAGGTGGAGCCCAAATAGTCAGTAGATCCTAAATCTGCAGCACTCCGGCGCAACAGTTTTTCTGCTTTTGCCAGCTCTCTCTCAGCGAGGCTGTATGATGAGGAAAGACTTGTTGGGGTCTTTCCTAGTTCTGCAGCATCTTCCAGAAGCATATAGCTTCGAGGTGTATGGTGGTCTACATCTGTGTAATAAGAATCAGAAACAGCTGACATCGGGCTACCTGCTATACTTCCCACTTCCAAGGCCCTGAGATCGAGGTGGTTGCCATATTTGTCATATTTTACACCTAGGTAGGCTGATGACGTTGGATCGGGTTGCCGGCTAATGACGTCATATTTCGTTGCATCAAGCTCTGAGAGGAGGGCCGCTTGTCTTGCAGCTTTTTGTTGCAGCAAAGCATCTGCTGGTAACTCTGTTGTTGTGAGCTTGTGAGGGATGGGACGGAGGAGTAGATAGAATGAGATTGATAAGACTGTGGACTCTGATAGATAGAATGCTGATATTGGCTTTGAGGGTACTGGTATTGAGAGTACTTTTCATACTCATGCTTTGTTTGGGGTGGGACAAAGTCATCCAGTTCTGACTGAGGAGCTGTCCTTGGGCGTTCAAGACCATGACTTTCAATTTCCTCATCCTCACCAGCCCCGTGTCCACCTCTAATCTCTCTGATGTTACTAACTTCACTGTCAGACATATAGTCTCTGTCCTCTGCAACACTCTGCAGGTAAGCCCTTTCCCTCTTCTCTCTTTCCTTCAGCAGCGCGTCTTTTCTACGATTGATTCCCATTTCCAAGTATCTAAGTTTGGCATCAATTTCTTTCTCTTCTTCATCTAGTTCAGCTTGTCTTTTGCGGAGTTTTGAAGACTCACGTTCCACCAAATCCAGCTCACGATCTATGTCTTGTAAGATCTTTGCACGTGCCATGTTGGAATTTCGACACTGTCGTCGTCGTGCAGAGCTAGTGCTGTATGCTGTCTGACCACTGGTTGTTGATTCTTCTTCTGACGGTGGATTTGGGAGTGTCCTCTTCACCTTCTTCTGCATACTTGTTGGTGTGCCCGCTGAGCCTTTGCCCTGTAGCAAAAGAAGGGGATTTCAGCACTTTAGCACAAAGACACAAAATTGTTTTGTAGTTAATTTGTGTCTGTACTTGAATTTGGTACGATGTGTATGGTTTAATAAAGGTCCTTCACCAACAAAGCCTTTTATTCCCCTCAGTTTTTAATAAACATACTTTAAAGTCTAAACATATCCCTATATTATCAGTGGTTTGCCACACTGTAGTCAAAAATAAACTCTTTAAATGTTAAAACATTGTTTAATAATATATATTTAAGAATAGACATTTAATTTTTTTCTATATTGTTATTTACAATATATATATAAATGCATTTCTTCAACATATACTCACTGTGTGGCCGTCAAACTGGGTGCCTGATGATGCTCTTTCTTCTCCAGTCGGACTCATGGGCTTGGGATCCGACATGGATCTCTGCATTTTTTGTCCTTTGGGGCTAGCTGGGGAGGCTTTGCTATATCAGTGGTTCCTCTTAGCTTCTGTGGGCTTGTATCCCCTAATGACTTATCATAGGAAACAAATTCAAGAGATTTGCTTGGAGATATACAAGGGGAAACTGGCGAGTAAAGCACTTTGGGTGATTTGGGAGGGGCTTGGAGTGAAGAAGTATCTGGTTTGAGTTTGGTGGATTGGGCTATTTCCAGGGGCGTGGGTCTTTTCTTAGGTGAGGACCTTTCAGAGTCAGACACTTCCATCCTGGCATCCATTAAAATATTTCCCTCTGCATCTGTTTGTATAGAAATTTCAGTATGAGCTTGGAGAGACATCTCTGATTGCCCAATCCTATCACCCCTAGCAGTACGTGGTCTACTTTGCCTGTTTCTAGTCTGTGCTTCCCATTCATCTTGATCCTCATCATCTGTCTGCACACAGCTATCAACACTCTTTTTAACGCTTCTCTTTTTTCTACCTGCTGTGTATGCTTTGCTGACAGTTTCATCTTCCTCGTCTGTCTGGCACCCACTGTCAGTGATCTTTCGGGAGAGTACTGTGCCATCAGGCCCCAAGACAACTGCCTCTTGCAACCCATGTCCTGGTATGTCCCCACCAGGATACATTTGACGAAGCTTTTGCTCCTCCAATTGAATGCGCAACTGTTCTTGGAGTCTCTGAATCTGCTCAAGTTGGTGCTGTTGCTGGGCATAGGTTTCTTTCTGCATCATAAGATGAGCCTGCCTTTCTTCTTCCTGCTGGCTAAGGATTTGTTGCTTCATGATTTGTAACTCCTCCAATTCTTTCTGTACTAGAAGTTGTTCTTGTTCTCGGAACCGCTGAATCTCCTGCCGCTCCCATTCAAGTTCCTCCGCCAGGCGTTGTTGCTTAAGTTTCTCCATCTCTAGCCTCTCCCGCTCTGCTAGATACTGGTCATCGCCAGGAACCATGGGTGAAGACAAAGCCTCAAGAGAAGCAGCAATAGCTTCAAGCGAAGCATCAGTGTAGGTGTCGAGGGATAAAGATGCTGCTTTTGTGATGGAACTGCCAGTAGAGGCAACTCCTCTTGAGATCTCTAAATTAAGAGGAGTTTCTCTTTGTTCTTCTGTTCCAGGAATTGTTGACAAGAAACTCTGAGATCGGGTAAGTGGGAGATTTTGGAGATTGGACAGGGAAGGCATAGTATCACTTGTGTGCATACCCGAGAGGGTATTGTATGCTGTACTAAAGATAGATCCAGGCTGGGTAGTGATAGCATATGTAGATAGGACTGGTGCAGCAATAGAAGAATAAACTACTCCATCCGTGGATCTCAACACATTGCTTGTTCCAAATAGTGTGGCGTCATCACTTGTGATTCTGGTTTGGGAAAAAGGTGGAATTATCATTCCGGCGTTTGCTCCTTTCTTGGAGTAGTCAACAGCTTCACCTGTCAAAAGTCAAAAATACAAGTTCAATCCGTATACTGGACAGATATTGAATTGTGAAGATAGCCATGCCTTTTGCAACTTAGGAAAAAAGAAAAAAAAAAATAAACACGTGAAAAAAATCCACGACTAAGGTCCAACATGCAAGCAGCTTGCAGGCACATGCCAAAAATGTAGATGTAAAAAAAAAATAATAATAATAGTTCATGCAAAATGAATAAAAGGAAAAATCAACAGCCCCCCAAAAATAAATAAACAGTTAGCCATGAATAAGAGGAGGCAATTCAAAGTGACATTTCAAAGACAGGTCTGCAATGTCACTGCACTGACCTGCATCAGAAATCTTTGCTGAGGTAAGATCTACTGCACCTTCTGTTGTGCCACTGAAATTGTAGCTGTTTTTACTCTTGTACATAAACAGCCCAGCTTCTGCAAGGTTGGTGTCTGACATTGAAGGTTTAATTCCACCAAATCCTCTCATGCCGTAAGGTGAGCGATCATACTGATAGTGGTCATCACGATAGCCAAACCGATCTTCAGGCAAAGGTGTGGTGGGTTGTTGGGTAGTACAGCTCCCAGCAAATGGCAGCTTGTAGACAACGTCACAGCATACAGCTCTTTTTCCGGCTGTCAGATCCACTGGTTTCCCATCATCTGTTATCACTGATGTAACCACATCTGTAGAGATAGAATCTACTGATACTGCAGTATTGAAATGTTTCGTTGTACTAAGATCAACAGCTCCAGCAACTGTTGCTGTACCTGTAGTTAATCCATTGGCAGCACAGCTTGCAACTAGAGTTGGAGCGATTGTTACGGGGGCAGCCTGGAAACTTCCTCCACTCGTGCTCGATCCAACTGAAAGGTTAATGGGAATTTCTGTTGTAGCAAGTGTACTTGGCTGGGAATCAATTGGCCGATATACAATTTGAGAAACAGGTTCAAAAGCCTTGTTTTTGGTTAGCTGAAGTGGCACTGAAGACACTTGGCAAATGTCTGCATTGTCACATCGCTGGATTGTTGCAGAACATGTCACAATAGTGATGCTGTCCGTCACTATAGAAACAGTTGAAGACTCAGCACTGAGGTTGACCACAGGTGACTGCACAGCGCTGGTGTGTCGACTGACTTCCCCCACAAAAGACTGACGTTGCACGTCTTGTGCAGTTGTCAGATCAACTCCATTTACAATTGAATCAGAATCCACCTTTACAGTCCTAAGATCAACCACCTCAGATGATTGAATTTGTCCATTTTGAGCAGGCAACTGGGATTTGGGTTTTTCTGCTGAGATGGGGACGCCATTGGCCCTTGGTGCTGGCACCGGTGGGGGTGACCTTTCATGGACAACAGAGACAGTGGTTCTTTGAACTTCTGTAGTGACCATTTGAGAAATAAGATTAGGTATACCCACTGGTGGTTGTGCCGAAGCAGATATAGCCTCAATTATATGACAGGAACTAGATACACGTTTTTCTGGGCTACAAATCTCTTGACTTTCGATGGATTCTGTAACACGTGTGTAAGCCAGAGGGACTCTAGTTGAATGAGTCTGAGCTGATTGTTGATAGTGCTGTGCATATGACACAGGCTGTGCTTGGGAATAACTATCAGGGTCAGGCTTTTGAGAAAAAGATGCTGGCCCAGGGCTAGAGGGCGCTTGAGTTGTTATATTATCTACTGGAGAACTAGGCTGGGATGGCAATGTAATGACCACATAAGTATCATGGAGATTGCTTGCATGTCTCGGAGAAGAGGGAGATTTTGGTGAAGGATGAAATGACTTGCTTTCTGAGGATGGGCTCAGATTTAGAACTGTCTCATAGTTGGCGGTGGGAAGTACGGTTGGTCTTGATGGATGTGGGGCATGTGCGGGTGACGATGACTGTGAGGCAGGCTTTGGTGCAATTGGAGGTTTGACTCCGTGTCCTGCTTTGTGACTGTCCCCAATTCCAGCAGGTATTTGTGGCTTTGGAGGAACGGGTGGAGGAAGGTGAGGCTTGTATGTTGGAGTAACTGCCTGTCTCACAGGTGATCCTTGGGGTGTAGTCATAGCCACTGGTTCTGGTCTTATTGAAGTTGCTGATGCCTGAGGGGGAAGCGGAACTGGGGCTTTCCTTGGGAAAACAGTGGGTTTTGGTGGAGTGGGAGGAGGGGCAGGTGGTACAAAAGGTTCATCTTTTTCCTGAGAGGTACCCCTGCGCAAGACATTTGGCTTAGGAGGAACAGGTGGGGCAGTTGACACTATGCTGGGTGTACTGGGTGTATATTGTGGAACTGTAGGTAGGGGTGAAACACTGGCAATCGTAGCTGCTGAGGTTTTTGGTAATGTACTAGATAAGTCTACAGCATCTGCTTGTGATACTGTGATTGTGATTTGGGGCTCCTGCTCTGATGTGGACAACGGCGTGGGCTCAGGAACTTCGTCCAAAGATTTTGTTTCTACAGTTGATGTTATATCTTCTTTTTTCTCCTCTTCCTTTTTAACTAGACTCTCATCGTCTGAGGAAAGCTCTCCAGAGGAGCACTGTGTCACTTTTAGGTCTGGAATTGGATGAAGTGCCTTCCTCAAAGCAGAAGAATCTCCCTCTGGCTCCAGTTGAGTTGGACTTGTTCCAGGAGTCAAGACTCGTTTCATTAACTCCTCATAAGCGGCTTCAGCATCTAACAATGGCTTTCCATCTTTGTTGAGCGTCACTGGGCTGCTTTTGGAGACTATGTTCTCAGCTGGTTGTAGCACAATTTCTGGGGTAGTGTTTTCTTTCTTTGGCTGCATATTTTGGTATTCCTGCTCTAGCTTCATGAACTCTTTTCTCTTCTTTATCATGTCTTCATAAACCTCATCTGGGGATCTCAGCGGTTTGGGCTGAGGAGGCACAGATATTTTCGTTTGCTCTTCTAAACCAGCTGCTGTAGTAGTTGTGAAGGCATAGTCTTCAATCAAAATACCTTCATGCATGGACTCTTTTTTGAGTTGACTCTCACTTTCATCAAGAATTGGAGACTTAGCCCTCAGCAATATCTCCTCATAGACTTCATCAGCAGATTTGAGGGCTTTTTTCTGAGGCTTGTCACCGTTTTGATCTTCTGTTGGAGAATGGAGAGATTCTGAAGTCGGCAGTTGATATGTTTTCTGAACTGCTGCAATCTTTGCAGCATGAACTTCAAAGCCTTCTGGGTCAGACTCTATACTTGGAGAAAAATCGGAGCAAGACGATCGTCTGATTTCTTCCATTTCTGCTTCTTGCCTCTGTTCTTCAGTTGGTGAAGCATCTTCAATCGGAGAGAGGTTACTTGGTGGCGTCTTTTGATGCTCTCGCCTCCTTTGAGCTCGAATCTCATCTTTGTCTTTTTTGGACTTTTTCCCTGATCCCTTTTGTTTTTCCTGCTCCCTAAGCAGTTCTTCCTCTTCTCGTAACTCTTCTTCTTCTGAGGAATCCTCGATGGTTGGCAACATTTGACCAGTCTGTCTGTGTTTGGCTTTTCTGTGCTGTTTCCCCTCACCTGAACGGATATGGCCTGGACTACTGCTGTCACTGTCTTCATCCAATGATGAGAGAGATGTAGGGGACGTTCCAGGAGTGAAACTTGATGCATGTAGACTAGATGACCCTTCACCCTTGGATTTATCATCTGGAGAGTCAGTGAGACTTTCCATTTCAGGTTCTCCATCCGTATTGGGTATACGAATGGGGCTGCTGGTTGTATTCAAATCCATTTCTTGGAACTTCCGAACTGCAGTACCACTTTGCTGCTCTTCTTCTTTTGGTTCAATTTCCTTCTGTTTTGGTGTGTCTGATTTATCCAATGATCCTTTATCCTCGTCATCTGGGCTTATGGTGGTTTTCTTCATGAGTCGTCTAGTTTTTGCTGTTGCGCTTTTCTCAACTGTTTCGGTTTTCTTCTGGTCCATTCGTTTCTTCTCGTCCTCCCTGATCTTTCGTCGGATCAGGTTTTCTTCATCTGTCGGTGAAGCGTCCTCATTTTCACTCATTTCCATGATCTGTTTTCTAATAAATTCCTCTTCATCTCCTGATACGGGGCTGTCTTTTCCAAAGCTTTCACTGCTATCATCCAGGGAATCCGCTCTGATATCCATGGGCACAAGAAGCTTTTTCTTAGCAGTACCATTCACTCCAGTCTTCTCCTGAAGTTTATTGTCCTCTTCTGAACTGGGTGACTCAGGCGAAAGTGGAAGTACTTCCAATTTACGTCTAGTCTTGAGAGAGTCGGTTTTATTCTCCTCTGTTGGGTCTCCCTGGGTCTCAAGAATGGGAAGGACAGAACTTTCTAGCTTTGCCAGGTCTGATGGTGGCGTTGGAATGCCTTCTTCGGCCAACACTTCTTTTACTGCAGGCTCCTTTGAACTTTCCTCCGTTTTAACCTGGTGAGATGACAAAACAAAATTCCTGTTATTACTTAAAAACTACGAACATGCACAAAAACATGTTGCTAAATACATACAAATTAAGCAATAAAAAGACATTAGGAGATAAAATTGTTATTTTGTAAGCTTTTAATTAAGCTTTTTTGTTAAATTTAGTGATTTATTTGCTAATTTTACAATCCAAACTTGCCCACTTTAAACATATTTATTTATTTGTTTACATGTGAACAGACCTGTCTGTGACATTTTTGAGACCCCTGTCTCATTTGTATGATCCAGACTTTCCCTGAAAAACCCAATATATATATATATATATATATATATATATATATATATATATATACTTTGATGTATGTTTTCAGCCCTGTAGTTCCTCGTTGTTCCACTAGGGCAATATCAGGACTATTACTGATCATTTCAAAATGGCTGCCTCCATAAAATAAAAAAAAAAAAAAAAAACACTTTTGGCGGGAAATCTTTTAGCTAATTTTCAAAAATTCATGATGAGAAAAACTTATTTTGTGTTTTTTTTCCAGTGACAACTTAACATTTTGAAAAATGCAAAATTTGTTGATAATTTTTCACATTATGCTAAAATGTATCAAATTTGAGACAGTGGGTAAATAAGACACTTTTCCCTAAACATTCATGTCTATGGTTTTGTAACTTTAACATTTTCCTACTTCTTACTAAATAACTCAACGTATTAAAATTGACACTTCATAAAAATAGAAGGATTTTGTAATTTTGTTTGTGGATTTCACCCCAAAAATCTTAATTGCAAAACATCTGAATTTCGGTCAATTCTTAAATGTTTTGGGTTTTGACAGGTAATAAAGTTTTATGGGGGGCTTTTATTGAAATTACCTATTTTTGGTAAGTTTATTTCATAAATTCAATGCATAGAAAAATACTCCTATACACACACACAAACACAAAGACGAATCAAATACATAACTGACACAAATAATCAGTTTTCACTACAATGAGTAGTTTTGAGTGACTGTTTTCCATTTAGAGGTGTCTAATCTACTTCGTCTACCCACTAGGGTCACCTCAGCAGGCGCATCTTCATTGCTCTTGTCTTCCTGAGGCGGAGCTTCAGCTCCACTTTTCACCTCCGAGCAGACTTCTTTTGGACTTTCATCTTGCTGGCTAACAACAGCCTGAATTTCAGGTTCTTCTACGGGGACGGGAGCTACAGACGCGCTCTCTGCTTCATCTTTCTTTGATGCTGTGCTCTTCGCACCATCAAACACTGTTGTGTCGTCTGCGTCGCACTTTGACTCAGAAATAGTTTCCTGGATGGCGCCGGCAACAGGTTGTGACTCATTTGCCTTCCTGTCATCTTCTGCGTGCTTCTCTTTGACTGACGGCTCAACAATCGACTCGAGCTCGTCCTGATTTTCGGCGGCGCTGCTCGTCTTCTGTGCGCCAGCCGCAGAAGGTCGCTCCTCACAGGCTGGTGTCTCACTTGACGACGACACCATTTCTACACTCTGCTCTGGCACCTCACCGCTGACCTTTTCTCTCTCCTCACATTCAGGAGGTGCTGTTCTACAGATAAGCACCGCTTCATCTGAATTCATCTCAGCTTTTTGCGTGTTATCATCAAGTGTTTCCCCCTCCTCTTTTTGCAATATTTCCTCTGCTACGAACACTGATTTATCTGCTTCCGTTGATTTTTCCGACAACAATCCTTCCTCAGAAAGGCTTTCTGCGGCTAGCTCAGATTTCCCCGGCTTTATCTCTTCATTTATCTGTTCTTTTGGCATTTCCTCTGGGACGCTCTGAATTGGCTCTTCTGCTTTTTCTGACTCATTCTTCTCAGATAAAACAGAAATCTTTCCTGTTTCAGTGTTGCTCACTGCCAGACTAGCTCCTGCCTTGTTCACTTCCTCCTCCTCAACCGTTTCCTGCTGGATTTTCAGATTGCTCGCCTCGTCTTCTAGAGCTTTCACTTCAACTTCCGTCTTTCTTTCCATCTCAGATGCTTCCTGCTTAGCATCTCCGGACTCTTTTTCTCGAGCTAGCTCTCTGCCATCAGTACATTTATCCGATTCTTTACCTTCAATTGCAGAAACAGGAGTAGTGATCTCTATTTCTTTGTTTTCTTTTTCGGGGCTTGTGTTTTCTACCTTATTTGACTGACATTGTTTTTCTCCAGAAGCGCTTCTAATTGCTTCTAATTCTTGCTCTTTCGCTTCAGTTTTCTTAACTGAAGCTTCAGAAATGTTCGTTTCTGTTTGATCTTTATTTGTAGCATCGGGTGTTTCACCTTTGACCCCAAGTTCTGGCGTAACCTCAACTTTCAAGTCTGCTGGAGACTGATCTGGGACTTGTTCACTTGTTGCTACTTTCTCTTCATTTATGTTTGTGGCTGTAGAATCTGGTAGAGCAGCAGCTACCTCCTGAGAAATTTCAGACACTTTTGTTGTCATTTCTGGAGGTTTTTCTAGAGTCTGCTCCACTTTCTCCTGATCTAGAGGAGTGACTTGTTCACTTGTTGCTACTTTCTCTTCATTTACATTTAAAACGGTGGAATCTGACGGAGCAGCAACAGCCTCCTGAGAATTTTCAGACATATTTGTTGTCATTTCTGGAGGTTTTTCCGGAGTCTGCTCCGCTTTCTCCGGATCTGCAGGAGTGACTTGTTCACTCGTTGCTACTTTCTCTTCATTTATGTTTGTGGCTGTAGAATCTGGTAGAGCAGCAGCTACCTCCTGAGAAATTTCAGAAACGATTGTTGTCATTTCTGGAGGTTTTTCTAGAGTCTGCTCCGCTTTCTCCTGATCTGCAGGAGTGACTTGTTCACTTGTTGCTACTTTCTCTTCATTTACATTTAAAACGGTGGAATCTGGTAGAGCAGCAGCAGCCTCCTGAGAATTTTCAGAAACATTTGTTGTCATTTCTGGAGGTTTTTCCGGAGTCTGCTCCGCTTTCTCTAGATCTGCCAGAGCAACTGCACCTTCACTCTGGGTAATCTCTGGATTTAGCTCAGTTTCAGCTTCAACAGTCTCTACTGGTTTGTCAAAACCCGCATCGGTTATCCGATTTTGTGTCTCACTCTCCGCGTCTCCTGTCATTTTCTCGGCGCTCCTCTGCTCTTCTTCAGTGCTCGGCGTCGGCGTGTCAAGATGAGGAGGATCTGCTGCTTCTGCTTCTGCGCTCTCACAGCTACTCTGTTGCTGCTCGGTGGCTGGGATTTCACTGACACTCGCGCTCTGTGTTTGTTGATCAGAATCAGATGTCTCTGTTTTCCCTGAGCTGTCCTGTTGTTTCTCACCTGCTTGGATTTCATCTGTACCCTCGGCTAAACTAACAGAATCTGGAAGCTTTTTCTCAGTATCGATTACATTCTCAGACTCGTTTTCCGTTTTTGGGGCTTCCTGAGGAATATTCTCAGGATGGGAGGAGCTAAGTTTCGGTGAAACTGGTGTGGTTGCAGGTTCTACCTTGCTCTCAGAGGTCGGGGGGGTGGCGTCTGGAGCTTCCGCTACGGGTTTGCTATCTACAACAGCAGGGGTGGAGGGGAGGGCAGGAGTGGGAGCGGGTGCGGGTTGCGTCTTTGGAGACGTCGTGGGCGGTGTCGGGACGTCCCCCAGCTGGCCTGACATGGCTCTTTGGGTCTGACAGCTCAGACAAAGCCATTCTTTCTGCAAAACGAAAGAAAAAACACAATTAAAATTGTAGTTTTCTTTTAAAAATATGATAATTTTAAAAATATTACCCAGCAAAAGGAATATTTTTGCTATTTCAAGGTAAGATTTTACATTTTTGGGGCTCATGCAGAATACATAATAATAGAGACTCCCCATGTCGTGTGTGTCCTTGCACATATTAACCTTTAATCCCCATTTGACATTACGTATCGATAAAGCGCATTGCAAGCCAAATCAAATCATTTTAATGATAGTCAATGCATATTACAAATATGTTACATGATGTATGATTGATGTTACTGTCACTAAAATCACATAATAATACTTTATTTAGATTAATCAATAATAAACAAGCGCTCCACGTCAAGTCGCAAACTTGAAAAAAATTGCATCTAATCTGATCAGAACCGGATTAAATAACTATGTAAAACTGTAAAATGAAGTAAGTAAGTAAGGGTGGGATTATATAAATTTGCTTTTCAAGTAATAAAAAGAACTATACTTGACTTTATTATATTTGATGAATCAAATTTGACATAAGTTTTTTTTTTTGTTGTTTTCTATTTTCTAATCAATGTATTTTACTATTTCTGTAATGTGTTTGTAATATTTGTGCGTTTTTTTCCTGTATTTTTCACTATCTATGCTTGAAATAAACCAATCAATCCCTTTTTAAATCATAAATGTGGACTTTGTGCCATTTGATTTAATGGAAAATAGCCTGAAAATGAAGAAGACTGGGGAAAAAAACATATATAAATCCCTTTTTTCATGTGTTTCAAGGAGAAAATGTATAAGTGGGACCTTAGTGTAAAATAATAGTCATCCCCCTTATGGTGAGACTTTCTATTTCTGATGGTTGAACAGCAGCGTTTAGGATAGATTCAGCGTCAATGCCAAGCCATAAATAGATTCTCTGAAGAAACACGGAGACGGGGAGGCAGATGTGAAAAGTTAATAAAGAAAATCTTGCAGCAGCAGCACAGTCAGAATAAATAAGGAATGAATTCCATGTTTCAGTCTGAACCCAAATGCATATAGAGAAAACAGGAGCAAAACCCTGCACTTAGCATCAGAGTCGGTTTGTGCGTTTCCAGTTTGTTGTGTTTGTGTTGCTCCTTTTCCCTGATCTGTGCTGTAAGGACTTGTGTGGGAGTTTCTCCGGCCTGAAGACCTTATCAGTAAATCCAGAAAGGGCAGGCACTGAAAGCTGGAGATGTGCCCGTCGATAGAGAAGCTGAAACCCACTCGGTCTGACGGCTGGTTTGCCTCAGCCACTTCAAGCCTGTCGTCACTGGCTTTATCAGGAAATCCCGACAAGTGGGCTGTAGGCTTTAACCAGCCCTTAAAAACACTCTTAACCTGCAGCTACTGATGCGAGCTAGATTACACATTTATTGTCCACAGAAACCTTAATTTTTGTTATTATTCAAATACTTTTCAAGAGCTGTCCTTCACACTTAAGTTGAGACTGATGTAAACATAAATCAGTTCATTCATGGAGTTTGTTTTTTTATTTTTTGCATTTAACAGAATGAAACTGAATTCATTTTGACATATTTTTCTCATTTTTTACTGATCTTTTCTGATTTTTTTTTTTTTTTATTCGGAGATGCCTTCATGCATTTCTCCCCCGTCTGCCGGGATGGTTTCTATAAACAGCCACATCGATGATTCATACAGTAAGAGAACAGCAGTCAATCGCTCACATTACCATCAAGAAAGCCTTTCTAGCGTCCCACGAGAACCCAGGCCAGACAGCTGGAATACACTAACGGCCTCAGAGGTGTGTGCATGACCACTTTTGTTATTTAAAGTTGCACAAAAGTAAATATATTTATACATATATATATACTTGAGGATCTACCATGTTGCAGTTCTTTCTAAATCAGAGCTTCAACAAGGTCAAACAGAGAAGACAATCTGAAAACCACAGATGGAAACCAGATAGCAGGAAGAAAAGAGCTCCACTGAAAGATCCATCTGGGAGTTGGAGAGTTACGAAGGTCAGAGGAGCTCTGATTTAAAGATGCATGACTTTTTTTTAATGTTTTTAATATTTTCTTGTAGCATTTCTCTGATATTAGGATTAAAGTTGAGCTTCTGAGTAGGGGTGTTGGGGAAAATCGATTTAGCGATATGTCGGGATATTTGTTTGGCAATACTTAATTGATTATAAATGGCAATGAAACGATATTTAATTATTTATATGAGAAAATGTCTTACTTTTGTTTTCCACTTAAACCTCCGACCACTAGTTGGCAGCACATTGTACCTCTTTGAGCAGCTTAACGCTAACAAAACAACAAGATTTCACGAGAAATGTGTTAAATGTTCAGTCTGTAACCCTCAACACTTAAAGAGCCATTCAGGTTATTTTTTTACTAACTACAATCCAGAAGGAGTCACAAAATCTCCTTTAATAACTTATTTTTATGCTACTGCAACAATTACGATAAACATACTTTTTTTTTGTATTACTTAAATACGAATATAAAGAAAAAAAAAGCTGTTTAAAAAAAACGGAATAAATAAAAATAACTTTTGTCGGAGGTTTATATGACATCTTTTCAAAATAAAAGACACCCTGTGGAAAAAAAAACACATTTTATTTTACCATTGTTGGTACTTCTCTGCCAGAAATTCACAAATCTGAACTAAATGTATTGTTTAGACTATGAGGAAAACTTAAAATCCTTATTATCCGATCTTCCTAAGCATGAATTCTGGCTGTACAATAATCTCCAACTGATTTTTGGTGGTAAAAAGCTCTGAAAAATATGTCAAAAAGATTTTGGTGCAACTCTTTAGAAGCTGCATCACTGGTTTCACTTAAAATAGTTTTTTTTTAAACCATGAGAGTCACACTGGAGGGGTCAAAGAGCCACAGGTTGCAGCCCCCTGACCTAGCACGTTCATTCTACTTTTTCTCTTGTACTGAAAATATATTTTGTTGTGGAAGTCAGAAAATGTGGACTTTTTCCTTTAAGAACAAATATTTCCTAATTTACATACAGAAATGCAACATAAATTACATGATACAGTTAAAGTGTTTAATGTTGTGGTCATTAAATAAAATGAATTTGACATTTTATCACAATTAAATATGTATTAATATTCAAGTACCGTTTTTTGAGTCATACTCCTCAAAAAAAAAAAAAAGTGAAAAATTATTTTTGTAAAGTCTTGGAATATATCGTGATATGTATCATATCGTGAGACACATTGGATTCGTATCATATCGTCAGACTCTTGGCGATACACACCCCTATTTCTGAGTATTTCCTTATTCAGATTGTGGGGAATTATGAACGGATGAAATGTTATGGTGGGGGTTGTGGAGGACTGTAAGCTAGTGGGAAAGAGTGTAAACAAAGGGCTGATGGGAAACGGGAAAGGCCAACTCCCTGCTAATAGTGCCGCTAACAAATCTGATGGATTTCTGATGAACTTCTAGCTCTCTGTAGAAATCATATCCTAGAAATAAACAGTTTCTTTATAATTTGTCTAAAAACTGCATAATCATAATTAAAAGACCACTGAAAACATATTAAAATAGGTTAAAAGGTGAATGAAGCGACTCTTTAAGGCAGATTTGCTCCTCTAGACTCAATTTACGCTGTTTACCAAAAGGAGATGCAGTAAGTTGCTTCTCATTTTTTCTGATAATTACCTAAATCCAGCATATTTGCAGAAAAAGACCAAAAAAAAAAGCATTGCAGGATGAAATGTAAACGAAAAGGTTAAACTAAAAAAGTGAAGAGTTATTCAAAGACTAAAGTAATAAATGAGTCTTATGATTGTTAGAAAACAGCAGAAGGCTTTATATTAAACCCTGTGATGCAGCAACAAAACTAAAGAAAAACTGAAGTTTTTTTTTATTTTATTTCTTCTAAAGAATCATTTTTGTTAGGGCACACCTTTGGAACTTATGGCTTAAATACCATCATCTAGAAAAGATAAAAAGATTAAAACAAAACTCACCCACCATATTTATAGAGATTTAGCCATCTCAGAGAACTCGGTGAACACTTTTTCCATTTAGAAAATGTCGAGTAAAAGTAATATCAATGCTAAGCTAACAATCGGTTAGTCCATTAATATTCTTTTATGTCCGTTTGAAGGGAATAAAAACAATACACTGGTTTACTTATATATTATATAATATTTTGGAAGTTTTCATTTCCTTAAAAGGTAAAGAGATGATAAAAAACTGTAATTTTCTGTTGCCAAATCAGATTAATTCAAAGTGGCTTGTGGGGATTTTTTTTCCAAAGATTTATATAAAAATGAAAAAGGACAAGTCTTTTTTTTCCTAATGACATAACACTTTTGGAAGCGACTGCCCGTCTCCTTGATTATTGGCCGACCTAATCATAAAGCGCAGCTGCAGCTCAAGCCAAAAAAGATCTCAGCACTGATAAATGTGGTTTATTATTGATGTTATACTATTTTCAGAACATTTTTATTGAAATTGCAGATTGCAAATTCAAAACGAGGTAGGATGGTAAATATTTTACAGATTTATTTATTGAAAAAAAAAGATTTGTTTAAAAAAATGTTCTTTTACTCTAAATATTTGTGACATATATCTTAGATATTTTAGATTATAGCTTTCTAATTTAAAGTTTCCCATAAACAAAACTGGATATGACAAACTAAATAAGATAAACAACAAAAAGAAAAAGAGGAAAAAAAATTGTGAATTATTGATTTGTTAAGTTTTATGTAAGCTTTAGCTTACTAATTTAAAAATTTGCTATTATCCAAAAACAAAAGTTAGATGAGGGGATGGGATGCTTCCTTTAATCATAGAAAAATAACTATCACTTAAAAAATGTAAGGACATAAGTACATGTACCGGTAGTAAAAAAATATATATATAGTTAGAATTTTAAAATAATTAGAATTTTAAAGTAAAAAGCTTCATATTTGTTAGTTAATTACCAAACACAGGGGAAAATTATTTTTTTACCGTTTGGATTTTTTGGTGAATAAATGCTTTACATAAAATTATCATAGAAAAGTATTTAGATTACTGATATAAATGAAAAAATAAAATAATTAAAAACACAAAAAAGGAAGTTTCTTTAAATAAAAAGAGCCACTCTGATTATCTTTATTTTATTTTAAAGCATTCCCGGTGCATCTTAACTATGATAAATTGTCATTTTATAGGATGTAGTTTCTGCAGAGTAGCAGTAGTTCATTAGACGTTTGCCTCTAAGTTGTGGGAGGGATTGTAGGCACAGAGCAACCCCGGCCCTTTCCCCATTGCTTAGATATTGCTGACATATTTCCTACATCACAAAAAAGCTCTTTTCCAAACTGTGTTTCTTCATCTGCTCCTGATTCACAAAAACTTGAATAAAAAAAAAAATCACAAACTTCCTCATTAGAAAAAACGACACAATAACATGTTAAAAACATAATTTTTCTAATATGACATGATGAAGCAAACTCAGATTTTAAATCTATCATGATATAATGAGGCACAAATCATGTAAATCTCAAAAATATCACTTACAGTGAGCTGTGACTTCACCAAAGCTAAAGTTATCTCCAGCTCTGTTCAATGTTTCTGCTCAACACTACCGCTGTCACTAGATGCTGTTGATGTGACTCAAACGGATGAGTCAAAGAGCCACAGGGAGCCGCGACGTTCGGCTTGTCATGGTCCGCGTGTGGCGACACCCATATCCTACGTGACAGCACCCCTCTCCTTCTCCTTCATCTGCAAGAATATCCTCTCTGTCAAATTAGCTTCCCATCTTCTCTGTTCTAAGCCTCTTTTTATATGATTTATTGAAACCTGGCTTAATTAACCAGACAAGATCAGCCTCCTGCATTGTCTAAACATTCCGGCTGACATGATAGTATTTTTATGGAAAGCTATGTTCACGAAGCTCTCGCTAACATGAGTTCAAGAGACCACTTTCAATGAAACGACTATAAAAATTCCTCGTTGAAATGCCACGCACGTTTCTA
The DNA here is from genome assembly GCA_003999625.1 of Oryzias javanicus. Lineage (NCBI taxonomy): Eukaryota > Metazoa > Chordata > Actinopteri > Beloniformes > Adrianichthyidae > Oryzias > Oryzias javanicus. Next base: position 21,003,389 of record CM012459.1, read on the forward strand.
CTGTTATTTGGCTTCAACCGATCGGGGTCTCAAATTTGGCTGTGATGATAAAATGGCGTCTATTTCAATTCATACTTTAATCGCGGTTTGGGATAAAGCATTGAAGAAAAAGCTGCAAGATTTGCACCACTTTGACGTTTTACATCAATCGCCTTCCAACTGTAGAGGCAGACATGCATCAGTAAACAAAAGAAGAAGAAGAGTATGGAGAGAAAATAGACTCACTCCAATTTGCGCGTATTTTTGATTTGTAATTCATATAATACATTCTGTGCATAAGTAAAAACAAATATAAAATAAAAAAATTTAAAAACTATATTACACATGCACAAATTACAATTACAACAGCTTGAAACTATGTTAGCGCTGTAGATGCTGTCAGTGGCGAGGTGGCAGAGATAAAGCGATATTGTTATTTTTAAACGAGATATGTATTTCAAAAATGCTCATTTAGACTTTTTAATATTAATTATTAGACATATCTGTTTAAGAAAGTGGAAAAATGTCTAGTTTCACCAGATATTATTTACAATTTAAGTTTAAAACTGTTACGTTCAGCCGTGTTTGCCCCTCCTCATTTGCCCTCACCTGGTTGCCACAGCTGCATTACGTTTATCATTAGTATTTCAGGTATTTAAGTAACAGTCTTTTTGTTTTTCGGTGTCGCAGTCTTGTATTTTCCCATGTTATTTGCTTCCTCTTGGAGAATAATTTTGGTTATTAAACGGTTTTGTTGATTCCCTATTTGAATTTGAGTCCTTCCTGGTTTTTTATGTGCGTAAGAGGGGATTCTTGTGTAATTTTTAAAGATAAGCGCGTGTTATTAATTTAAAGCCATTGTAATTTTAACTTGTGTTTCTGTAAATTGTATTTTTTTATTTTTTATTTTTTTTTAGTTATGCATGTTATGATTATATGATTACAAATCAAGAAGTATGCACACACAAATCCAAAGTTACACACAAACCAAATTGGGGTGATACTTATTTCTCTCCATAGAAGAAGCCCCTCCCTGCTTGTCCAGTGTGAACATCATGGGCTAACTTCGCATTCACTTACCTAATGTGAACGCAGCTTCAGTTGAATTTTCATAACCATATAAATGTTTTTAAAAGAGTAGCAGAGTGCGGAGGAGGAAAGACAGAGCACCAACCGTCAGGATGTAACGACAACTGTCTGTTCTAACGAGATGATTCGTATCTGCCCGTCTGTCCTCCACTCACTTTCTATTGAGACATCAACACTGGCATACATGCAACTTTTGGATTAAGAAAACAGAGATGTCTGGAAATCAAGCAGGAGAGCAGCAAAAATACAAATATTGAATTCAGAAAATCAATATGGGTATCAATTAGTGTCAATTTTCATTCGCATGGGGAAAGAATTCGCTACAATTTAGGAGAAAAGCTGTCAAACATAATAACAGGACAGACTCGAACACAGCAAAAAGTGCATGCGGGGGCTTCCGTGGGTTGACCCTTTTAAAAATTCCATAAAAGAGGGAACACAAAAGGTCTGCTAAAAAGATAGTGGTGGTGGGGGGCTGCCCTGCAGTTCCATGTGCTCTCCCCCCTTTTCATACACTCTTTTGTCACGTTACTATTTCTGTCCATGTCAGTGTCTTGGTCAAAGTCATAGTAGAAGACGACAACATGGAGAAGAGACTTTTTAAAACGTGGTAAATAAGTGTTTAGCTGAGGTTTAGCATAAAACTGAATTACAGTGACACAAAAATGTGTTCTTTGTATTGTCTGCACTGACACATTTGGATGTACAAACCATTTAGAGTTTAAAAAAAAACAAACAAAAAACATCAAGGCCACACATCCTAAAGCTGTCCCAGGACTAAAAACAGTTAACACGATGTCATGTGTAGTTCAATTTTTCATGTATTCCTATAGAAACAGAAAACTGCTCAAGAAATACAGTTGGAAGAAAAAGTATGTGAACTCTTAGAAATTACTTGGATTTGTCTTAAAATATGTCCAGATCTTCATCTAAGTCAAATCACATGATAAAAACAGTGTAAATATTCAAAGTACAGGGTATAAAGAAACATGTGAATCTATGGATTTACCAACTGGTTGACCCTCCTTTGTAGTAGTTTAGGTAGACTGTTTATCACGTGTTGTGTCTTAGATAAAAATCAGAACATAGGACAAGTAATTCCAAAGGATTCACATACTTTATCATACAACTGTATGTCAGAAAAAGGTGGAGGGTCAATCTGAGAACTAGTAGGATTTTACCCTGCAGTCAAACAAAAACTACCCCTTGTAGCAAGAAATGGTTGACTTCAAGAAAGAGCGAAGATTAGAATACTACCTGTACTCATCAAACAAAGCTCCATCCTGCAACAGGCTGATGGAAGCACACCTTAAATTCACGTTTTATTGTCTAGATTATGTATTTTTGGATGAAATCCGAAACAGAAAAGTTGCCATTTTCCTGGGACAAATTAAGAGTCACTCGACTTTGTACCACTTTATTTTCTTTTCCTGCTACTATGAGGATTGTAATGTTAGACTGATGATCCAGCATCCATTCTTTAAGAAGTCAGTAGGTGTAAACACTGTTCAGCTGTCAACATCTATTAACATTCACGTTGTTTAGTTTTCTGGTAGTCACTGGATTTTGGTTGTTCTGTGATTTATTTGCTTACTTCCTGGTTTCATAAGAGCACTTCCTGTTTCACAAAGTCCAGTGAACCCGCCTATTTTGGTTTCCTTTGACAGGCCTGTTTAACATTCAAAAAGTTTTCTTTTTATTTTGTGTTTTGTTTAGAAATTGATGTTAAATTAGAGACACATTTTTGTTTATATATGTTGAAATTGAAAAATATATATGTGAATATTTGTTTCCTATGTTAACATTTAATCAGTAATTAGGTTGGTTTGGTGAAGGGGTGGGGCTAACCAGCTACAAAAGATGACCTCCTTTCAAAATGGACGTCTCCTTTTTGTTGTATGGCTTTGATGGTGCAGCACTGTAGGTTGTTTTCCTGCCATCCTTTTCCCAATGTTTCATACATTTTGCTTAAGGAACGACATGAATCGTGTCAAAGTTGAGGCCTGGGGGCCGGATCTGGCCCGCCAGGTAATCATATCCGGCCCTGCAGATCATTTTTATTTTATTTCTATTTTTGGCCCTATCTTATTTCTGCGCTTATTTGGACAAAGTATTTTTTTTATGGAAAGTAAAATAAGATATTTTAGGTTTAAATTGATTTATTCTGGAATAATATTCCTGCATGTTTTTATTCATAGTAGGGTTAAAAAGATACGTTTTAAAGATTAAAAAAAAAAGTTTTTCAATAAATGTTTATCCTGTTCGGCCCGTGACCTAAGTTGTGTTTTGGATTTTGGCCTTGTTTGTTCGTTTGGCATGTGGTGTCAGAAGTGGGATAACAATTTCTTGGGGAGGAGGCAGAAGATGCCGCAAAGACCCAAAGAGGGGCCACGCACGTCCCACAATGCAAACTAGAAGTCATGCTCTGAAGGATGATGACTTTGGTGTATTTTGTATTATTTGTTATTTTGCTATGGAAATTTTAAGTCGGTTAACCCACATTGAAAATGAAACCATTTGAACTTTGACCAATTTTGACCAATCAGGCACTCGGATTTCGCAGTGACATTTAGATGGTTTCCTTTTTACGCAGAAGTGCCAACTATTTGAAAATTGATAATGGAAGAGAAATAAATAATTGTGGTTTGTGCCCGACCAGAATCACACGACACCAACTCTTTTTTTTATATCGGAATAGAGCTGTAAGAGAAAAAAACCTAGAGCATGTTTTGTGATATTTGCACCACGTTGGCATTTCTCACCAAACTTTCAGTTGAAGGTACATAGACCAGTATCAGGTAGTGTTCTTGAATGTGCTAAACATGCCAGACGTGAACGTAGCGTTACACTGGCGCCAACTTGTAGCCACCAGGAGCAATGTGGGGTTCAGTGTCTGACCTAAAGAGCCTTCAACAGGCCGGGACACTGACCTGGCATCTTCTATTCAGAGGTCAACCGCTTTACCAAAAAAGCAAAATCATCTCAACACATGAAAACATAGATCACTGTTTTATAACTATTTAATACAACGTTAAAAAATAAGATTAATGGTGAGGTGTGAGTTCTGCACGGATTCAGATTTAATAGTAGTAAAAATTAGAATAGATGGAAAAAAAGATTGTGAGAAGACTCCGGTGTGATGTTATCACCACAGATGTGCTGCTGACACCACATGGTGAGAACATCGAGGCCCTGACACGGCCGTCTAGCAGACTGTCTGAGCTGCTGCATGGAGGTGGTCTCCCCTCCCAAAGCATTATGTCGTCCCTCTAACAAAAATCCTGCAAGGATTTGACAGGAAATCAGGTAACAAACAGGAAACAGTCAGCTTTTCAGAGTAAAAGTCAATCAACTCTTCTCAGGTGGCAGAGAGAGACGAGTCTTCATAGAGTCGACAGCAGTAAAATTCAGCAGCTAAATAACTTTTTTAGTTTTTGTCTTTATATCTACAGTTATATTATGTCAGTTATTTGTTTTAATTCTTATATTACTTCTGTCTGGAGGATTTTTTAATTAGTATTATTATGTCTTAATGGGAATTTGGTAAAAAACAAAATAAATGTTTTACTTAAAGTAAAACAAAAGGCTAAACAATGCTAATATACTCATTTGCCAAGGGGTGGAGCTCAGTTATCATGCAATATACACTATAAAAAACAGTAAAATAAAAAAAATAAATTCAGCTGGAGCCAGTTTTTTTGGCTTGAAGATGTTTTAACTCTCATCCGAATGTCTTCAAGCAAACAAAAACTGGGTCCAATTATATTATTTAATTATTTATCCATTTTTTGATTGCATCATGACCTGGATGATTGAGAATCTACATCAACATATTATTTGTAAACTTTGATTATTAAAAAAAAGGCAAAAAATGCTGAGGCCTGCATTTATTTTCTTGCTGTTGTTGAATCAGAATTCCAGTTTTCTCACTCAGCTTCTTTGATTTGTGCTCGGAAGCGAAGCGGCGCCTCTCCCATCTTGTGTAAGACTTCTCAGAATCGCACACGGATTCCCGATGAGCACAGCGTGACATGGAGCCTGAGCTACAGTACATCCACTCGTAACAGGCTTCTCTTATTATGAAAGGTAGTGGAGGCAGGAAACACAAAGAAGACAAATAATGTCCATTAAATATTAGCTAACTTCTGCTCAGAGAAATAATAAATGTTTTTGGGACAAATGATGAAAAATAAAAGGGTTTTGATGGAAATAAGTGTCAAAAAGACAAAATTATTATTTTTTTTTTAAATTAAATTTGTGTCTCGGGGCTCTTTGGATCACCTTTAGAGGCCAACTGATCAGTTTTTTAAATGCATTTAAAGATTTTAAGGCTTTTATTTAAATAAAAAACCCTGTTATCTCTAGGTGGTTTGTTCAATAACAAATCTCCTAAAAAAGTGCTCCCACTTGCATTTAATATTTAGATAACTCATTGAAAAATATAAATTGAACAAGGATTTGACCGAGATTGCTGTTACTTCTGATGTGAATATCTTCATGACTCAAAGAGAGATTCACAGAAACACCAGAGTCTTGGATCAACAGACACGATGAGTTCCGCCGCCCTTTAAATCCTTTCAGAAAACGGAGATCATGCCCACACTCTCATACACATCCACGCTGACTCACTGCACCGTTCATGCACACTCACCCACTGTAGTCAAATAAAAAGTGACTGCAAAAGCGAATGTACAGGGATAGTACAAAAAATAAGTCACTAAAACAAGCAACACGGAAAAAGTTCCCAGTTTATAAAAATATCTGTCGTGCTGCATCATCGGCACAATCACAAAGGCTGTGTCACTGCCAGCTGACATGATGACTGGGAGGGACCTGACCTAGCAAAGGTGCTGAGTCTTTTTACGTCCACTTCCTCTTCTGCTTTCACAATAAAAGTCTGTTAAATGTTCCTAAAATGTCTGTGTTACTTGGTCACACAAAAAGGATAAATTCGTACGAGGGCTGCCATGATTAGTCGATTAGTCATGACAATGAATAAAATTAAAAAAAAAATAATCTGTGACTAATTTAATAGTCAGTTAATCATTTTTTTTAAAATATCAAAACTACGGTGAATTATTTCTAATTCTACACAAGTAGTGCTAATCCGTGTCAGTAGTGATGTCACAGGAAGTTCTAGGAAGACTCAGGTACTATAGCAACATGCTAACAGAGCTTGAATGGGGGAAACAATAAAATAAAAGACAAAAGTGTCCAATACTATCTCTGCATGGCAGAATTTGAGTTCCATGGCAGCACTACAACGATCCAAAAACACCTGAAGAAGAAGCACGTTGCAACCAAGTATGATAACGCTGAAGAGGGATCTTTGTCTAGGTAAGCTAACATTAGCGCAAACTTGTTAGCTAAATATTTTCTCTGCGTCCCTGCAACCTCTACCCCATCGGAGTGAAACGTCTTTTAGGGCTGCCATGATTAGTCAACTAATTGACTATTAAAATATTAATACTATATTAATACTATACTATTAAAATAGTCAATGACTAATTTAATAGTCAATTAGTTGTTACTTTATATAATACGGAGTCAAAGTGTGGTAAAATTGAAGTTATAACGGCATTCTAATAGCTTTTTGGAGTATTTTTGAGTTTAGCTAATACTTCAGCAATATGCTAGGTATTTTGGCTAATTTAGGCTCTTTTGCTTTTTAGGATGTTCTGGAACTAAGCAATTTTTTTGGAAACATGCTAGCTGTTATAGCTAATTTTGGATTTTTGTTTATTTTTTTTTGGTCTGTTTTGGAATTCAGCTAATATTTCAGCACCATGCTGTTTTGGCTAACTTAGACTTTTTTTTTTGTTTTGAGGCTATTTCGGAGTTTAGCTAATATTTCAGCTACATGCTTGTTGTTTTGGCTTATTTAATATTTTTTTCAGTTTTAAAGTCTAATTTAGCATTTAACTAATATTTCAGCTACATGTAGCTGTTTTGGCTAATTTAGGTTTTTCATAGTTTTTTAGGCTAATTTGGAGTTTAACTAATATTCAAGCACTATGCTAGCTGTTTTGGCTAACTTCAGCTTTTTTTTTTTGTTTTTATGCTAATTTGGCATTTAATTAATATTTTATTTGGCTATCAGCTTCAGGGTTTTCAGCAATTAGCTTCAGTGTTATCAACTTTAGCAATTTTAGGCATCAGTTTTAGCTTTTTTTTTTATCGTCACTAGCATCTTTAGCGGCCAGATTCAGCTTACAGCATTCACACTATGATTCAGCATTAGCATTTAGTTTGATTGTTTAAATGCTATATATCTAGTTTTTAGTTAGTTTAAAGCTAGTGATGGTTCAGATGTATGTTTTACATCCACTTTATGCATGACCCAATTAGTCGAATGAATCAGTGAGAAAACTTATCATCGGTGATTAGTCGACTATTAAAATAGTCGTTTGTGGCAGCACTCAGTACCACAAAATGCTCTTTTTTTATATTTGAGTCAGTGAGACCAAAACTTTTATCTTTTGTGAAAAATAGTTCCTTTGTTTCATCGGGTGTCCATATTTGATTTAAGGATTTTTTAATGCAAGAAGCAATGAAGGAAAGAAGCTTCATTAAGGGTTTAATAAACCATTTTCTTAATTGTCTTTATTTTTAGTTAGCATTCAGCTTAAACACTTCAAGTTTAAAGGTAATTATGGTTAAGAATTGTGCTTTACATCCAGTCTGATGCACATGATCTCTCATGATGAGCTCAATCAATCACACAATTTAATCTGCTTGATTAGCCAACTAATGAAATAATAATTCGTGTCAGCCCTAATTCTTGCATAAATGTGTAAATGATTGTGGGTTAAAAATAAAGGGACGTCAGCGATCTGTCATAGCAGCTTTTCATTTCATGCTTCCCCTGATTGATTCCGATAAAATAAGTCAATTATTAAGTTTCTATTATTTTTCTTTAATTTAATTTGTAAAAATTTCATTTGATATCATCTATAGTCAAATTTAAATACATGCTCTTGGCAGTAAATTGATTTAAACAGAGATTAGCAGAAAGGTTAAATTATTTCTGCATGGTGGGTTGAACTTAAATTGACCTGAACAATGTTACAAAAATAAAACAAGACCAAAAATAAATACGTAGAGTCAGGTCACATCGGATTTAAATATTTCTACCATCTGAACTTCTAAAATGTGAAATGATTTCATTTAAGCCTTAGAAGAAGGTGTCGCGTTTCATTTTCGTCCATACAAAGACAGATGGAAATTGTTGAATTAAATGGAAAAAAGTGAAACATTTATTAAAAGTTTTTAGTTTTCATTTAAAGTTTTGGGTTCGTGGTTTATTCAACTCAATAATTGAAATTGATAAAAACGAATATTTTCAAATGTAACTAATTACAGAGCTTTTGTTAATTGATCCAATGTTTCCCTTTTTACAGTGTGGATCCGTGCCGTGTTACTGAAGGCTGCTGGGAAAGCCAACAGATTACTGGAGACAAAAATAAACTTAGAGGAAACAGGTTTACGGACACGTGTCCGCTCCGAAAATCTAGTGTCAATAAGAGGATGAAGGAAGAAGCAGTTTAATTTAATTTAAACTCAAAACTGATGCAAGACTGACCAAAGCATTTTTGACTCTCCTCCCATAATGCACTGATCCTACACCATAGAGCGCCATCTGCTCCTGTGCTTTCTAACGCTCAGCGTTGCAGTGGTGCTTCCACTTGAGACAACATGAGGCGGAAACACCAGCGATGCCGACTTTTGAAAAACAAACTGGGTTTTCGCAAAAGGATGAACACGTATTTTCACAAAAATTGGGAGACCATTTGTTGTCTTTTCTCAAATCCATGTCAGAAGACACAGGCGGACATGAACGCCGTCTTGCACAGATGGTCTACTCTCAGTATTCAGTGTTTGGGTTGAGTGTAATTCTTTTTTTTTTTTTTTTTTTTTACCAGAAATGCAAATGCAGAAAGAGAAGAAGCTGCAACTTTATCTTCATTTCTTAGCATCTATCTAAATGGTCGTTGTTGAAGTACACTGTATCTGTAAAGTGACCTATTTAAGAGAAACATCTAAAGGAGGATCTATTTATATACATTATGTATAAATCTGCAGCAGAAAGGCTGTGCTTGTTGGACCGCAGGCCCTACAGCTTTGAAAAACATGTCATATAGTTATTAAGGTAGCCTACCTCTCCTAAATGAGTAGCGAGCGGGGTTGAATCCACACAGGTTGCACACGTCCTTCTTGCACTCGGTGCACAGATTGTAGTTGGGCGCGCCGTCTGTTCCCGTGTTCAGATCCACGTTGCAGCGAGGACAGTTTCCCTTGGCTGCCGTGGCCGGAGGAGGACCCGGCTTGTCTGCCGGGGCTTTCTCCTCCGCCTCGGTCGAAGTGGTTCTGAGAGGCTTCTTGGACTTGGCGGGTGGGGTGTCAGGGGCGGAGTCTGAATCTGGTGGGGACCCGGGGGCGGAGAACGGAGAGTCCGGAGGCGATCCCGGAGGAGATTCGGGTTCTTTATCGTCCTCTCCGGAGACGAGGTTGGTGGCCGAGTTCAGGAGAGATGACCCGAAGCTGAACATTTGAGATGCAGCGGCGGGAGGTTTAGCGGTTTCCGTCAGGCCTCCGAAACCCCCAAACAATTTCCCAGCGACGGACTCCTCCTGTTTGGGCGCGCCCTGCGCTTGAGGCTTCGACGAGTCCATTAATCCACCAAATCCACCAAACAGTTTCCCTGTAACCGACTCCGAAGCAGCGGCAGGAGGTTTGGCCGCGTCTGTGAGGCCTCCGAGACTCAGACCCCCCAACCCCCCAAAGAAGCTAGTTTCCTGTTTGGCTTTAGCAGGAGACTGCTGGGGACTGGATTTTGGCTGGAGGGGGCGACCAGTCTTTGGGTCAATTTTTGGGGAGACCTGCCAGGGAGGACCCCGGGGAAGAAGGTCCTGGCGACGAAGCGCCTGGAGATTTCTGCCTGGGGGTGGTGGGCGGAGTTAACCCTTGGTCACTGGTGCTCTGCTGCTTTATCAGGAGTTTTCCGGGCTTGCCAGACGCCTGCCGTTGGGGAGAGGGCGGAGCCGAACCCTGCTTGGGTTTCGCCAGGCCAGGGGGGTCCATTCCTCCCATTGCGCGCTGCATCTGACAGTTCAGACACAGCCACTCTTTACCCTGTGAATACAACAGAAGTAGTTAAATGTGCCATATTTACAAACAATTTGTATATTTACCCCAAATCTTCGTTTTCTAAGTCATATTTTCTGCAGAGCGGCAGTAATTCATTAGAAATTCACCTCCGAGTTGCAGGCGATACTGTCAGAGTGGAGTAAGCCTCCTCACTTCCATTATCCCTTTATTCACACTCTCTCCCGCTAGCTTACATCACACCAACGTAATATTAGTGGTGTAACAAAAATGAAGAGAAATATTAGAGCTATCAGATGCCAGCTCGGAGGAGGAAAACACAAAGACATGCACGGATCTAGTTGTCAAGTACATCAGAAAGAAGCCGACAAGCATCTACGTCACTGCTACATGGTTTTTCCACCTGTGTTTTTTCATCAGCTCCTGATTCACGACAATTTGAAAAAAAAAATACTCAGAAATGTTTAATTTTCCTCATAAATATCATCCATCGTGACAAAAACACCACAAGAACGTATGCTAAAAACACAATTTTCCTCACTTCTTGACGTGACTTTTTCCTTCCTGTTTCCCGCTAGCTTACAGCCCACCAACATAACATTAGCAGTGTAATAAAAATGGCTAACAATATTGGAGCTATCCAGGTGCCAGCTCGAACGAGAAAAACAAAGACAAATATGGATCTAGTCGCCCACAAGTGGATCAGAATGGAGCGGAACAGGAAGCTGACAAGTGTTTTTCAACTGCGTTTCTTCATCCACTCCTGAATCACAACAATTTGAATAAAGAAATACTCAGAAATGTTGTTTTTTTCCTCATAAATATCCTCAATTGTGACAAAAACGCCACAATAATGTCCTAAAAACACAATTTTTATCCCTTCTTGACGTGACTTGTTGATCGATTTCTGTGTCAGTATTCTTCTTCATTAATTAAAAGCATGAACGGTTGCCTTCATTGTGTTTGTTTTGACCACACAATACACCTGTTTGTAAAAGACCATGACTACATGACATCTGCCTTTGTCCAGTGTTTGCCCATCTCCTTGGTTTCCACTCAGTGCAAAGTACAGTGTTGAAAACACACACGCGTGTGCATGTTTTCCCTTTAAGCTTGATCTAAATATCATTTGTAGGACCCAACATAAAAAGCTCATAGATGAAATAATAACGTACGAGCAAAGACAGTAAATTCCTGCCGCGCTGTAACCACAGCCCGCCAACATTTACAGCCCCATGTGTGACTCACTGCCTGGCACAGCATTTTCCTGTGGCCATGATATGAGTCACCTTGATCAACATTCCCGGGGTCCATATGGTCCCTCTGTTCCTCAAATCTATTTTTTTCTTTGCCAGGCTCAATATGCTGTTAGCAGGCTTGTGTTGGCTTCAACTGTAATTTAAATATAGCTGATAAAGTACTAGTTTTGTTTCATTTGCTAGTATTTATACTCTATTTTAAGGATATTGTGAAATATAGTGTCATCTCCCAAAGGACAGAATATGTTTTTAAGGGACAAACTATGATAACCTTCGACCTTGCACATCAACCTTTGTTACTAGAAGATGAGAAATGTCGGTAACTACTCACCCCTGAGTCTGGGGGGCTGAAGCCGCAGAGGCTGCAGACCTGGTTCTTACACTCGGTGCAGTTGTTGTAGTTTGGTGGATCCTTAGATCCGGTGTTCAGCTGGGTGGTTTACACAACGGGCAAAGTCCACCTGGAGGTCCAGAGCTTTGTTTGGGTCCCTGTTTTCCAGGTCCTTGCTGTTGTGGGTCACTTTTTTGCTGGGGAGGTCCCCCCTGATTTGGTCTTGGTGCCTGTTGTCCTGGGGGGCCCTGCCCTTGCTTTGGAGCTTGACCAGGAGGACCTTGACCTGGTTTTGGTCCCTGACCTGGTGGCCCCTGGCTTTGTCTAGGTCCCTGTCCGGGTGGTCCTTGACCCGGTGGCCCCTGACCTTGTTTGGGCCCCTGTCCAGGAGGCCCTTGTCTTGGAGGCCCTGTCCAGGAGGCCCTGTCCTGGAGGCCCCTGTCCTGGAGGCCCTTGTCCTGGTTTGGCCCTTGACCTTGTCTGGGTCCTTGACCTGGGGGCCCTGCTTTAGCACCCTGCCCAGGAGGGCCCTGACTCTGCTTCTGCGGTCCTCCCTGCTGCGGGCCCTTTGGACCCGGTCCTTGCTGTGGCCCCTTTCCTTGCTGCTTCCCTCCCTGCTTGCTGGAATCGGGAGCCGGCGGTGCGTCTCCTTCCTCGTCAAACAGGCCAAACTTGGGGATGTTAACGGCGTCGCCCATAGACGATATCGAGGATGAAACCGAGGAAGTCATGGATGATACGGCGCTGAGCGGGTTCGCCCCGCTGAGAAAGCTGGAGCCAAACATGCCGGACGACTTGGTCTCGGATTTAGGCTCCTGCCGGAATCTAGACTCAAATAGACTGAGAGACGAAGGGCTGCGGCCTGGTGTGGGCTTGCCAGGCGGACCTTGGTTGAAGGCGTCAACAGTTCGGCTCTTACTGAGACCCGCTGGGCCCCTGGAGGCTCCTACCTGCTGGGCATCAACAGCTGAAGTTCTAAAACAAAACAGAAAAATATACATTCAATTCAATATCAGTCACACTTTTCAACCAATTGAAGCACTGGATACCTCTGAAAAGAAAACATTAAATTATAGTTTTTTTTTTAAATTAACCCATCAATTAAACTGATTTACTATTTATAGATTTTTAGTTTTGATTCTGATAACACAAGGCTGATTCCTTCACTCAACACATCAGAAAACACACAAATGTGTAGCTGGAAGCCTCGGGTTGAAGCTGAGAGACACACAAATAGCGATGAATGACACGGAGTTTAAGATCGTAGAGATGAAGCGAGAAATGCTCGGCAACGCGAAGCCAAGCGGAGATACCTTTATGAGGTCATAGTGGAGCACAGCACCGTGCAGCTGGAGCTTAAGAGACATGCATCAAGATCCTAATGGGCTGCGTGATGATGCACGCGCACAACGAGGCGCCGCTTTTATTAAACTGCAATTCACACCCTGTAAAGTTGAACGCTGTAATGAATACAGCATGGGATTGTTTTTATAGTGAGCATGAGTGGCGCGTGACGGTGCAGGTTAGCCCCCCCTTCCTGCAAACAGTAGCGTTGGGGGTTTCAGCACCATGGACAGAGATAGAGGTTTCAGGACCATAGATAACAATAATTAAAATGGTGCAAAAGAAAAGACTGAGGAATCATATGGGGCCTCTTTTCTATTTTTACTCATATTAATATTGATGCACCCCTCCCCCCATCTCCAGCTAGGATATAAATAACACTTGGAGCCAATAAGCACTAACGCGCATCACTTTATCCAAAGCTAAAGTCGGAGCCTTAATGGCACTGAGGGGCTATTTTTATTGGGTGGGTCTTCTCTATTTCTTTATTTTATTTTTTTTTATTCCGACTTCCTCTCACAGCCAATTAGATTTCAATTTGTCCACATTGTGGAGGGCGCAATTTGATTGGTGCGTATCCAAACGTCCAAACGACTGAATGAGGCACCCCAGAAGATTTTGACAGGTTTGTTGTTTTTTTCTTTCCTCCATAAACACTGGAGGTGTGTCCCGGAGCTGCCAAATAAGCTTCAGACGTGAATCACGGAAGCATCGCTCCAATCTGACACCGTTAAAGCGCGTTTTTACGCATCTCATCGCATCTTGGAAAAGCCTTCCTGCGGTTTGTAGAGCAGAGAATGGGCGTTAACAAGCCTTGATGCTGCGTACAACCCCCCCTCTTCCCAAACAAGCCTGGTTAGTGGGGAGATTTTTAGCAGAAAACACGATGTTCAAATGCCCCTGCCTGCGTGCAGCAGCTGCGCCTCCGGGCTGCCTGCCTTGCGCCCTGGCCACGGCAGCGGAGATCTGCCTGCGGTCCTCCTCGCTGAGCTCGCTCAGGTTGACGGGGGTGCCATCGGAGACCCGGACGAAGCCCCCCTTCCCGTCAGGAGCCAGCCCCTCCGGCAGCCCCTCGCCTCCTTCCAGGCTCGCTTCGTTCCCCATGATCGACCCCTCCCGTCCCCCTCCCCCTCCTCCTCCCGTTAGAGGATCGATGCGCGTTCCGAGGAGCCTTCACCGCGTTTGGGTTTTATCTCCGGAGTTCTTCTGCATCCGGAACCATCTCCGATCGCTTCTTTTCTGGGGTTATTTTCCAGCCCCCCCTCGTTGTTTTTCCGCGTCTCGCATCTCTGCAGCTGTACACCACAGTTCTCCGTGAGGGGGGCCTGACAGTCAGCACCACTGACAGCTCACTTCCGCCTGGCTCTTACACAATAAAATACCCCTTTATTTAAAATTCCAATAATTATTCTAATGAATAAATGTTAGTTTAGTATCTCAAATGCAGGATTACAACTAAAATAATCAACAAAAACAGAAATACTTCAATGATCCTCCGTCAGGGGGATAATTTTTTTTTTCTTCTCTAGGATACTCTTAATTTATAAGGAAAACCATGTCTTCCAGTCTTCTTTATGTAATTCTGAACTCCTTGATTCTGTGATTTTCTTCTGCCCACATCCTTGGTTCCGCCTCCGCCAGGTGATCCGAGCACATCATCAGCGGAAGGAAAATACGCATTTAAAGGGAACCCGACTCTGCTAAACATGTCTGCTTTCAACACACGAGAAGACTGGAGGAAAAAAATAAAAAAATAAAAGATAAAAACGTGTTTCCTCACAGATTAGACGGATTGAAGTGTTTGTGCAAACAGGTCAAACATCGACTTGACTGAACTTCTTCCTATGGAGCTCTGGATGTGACATAACAAATATTTGTTCCCTCTAATTAATGATATGTAGCCGTGAATAACTATTAAGTACGCACAAATGAGTATTTTATGGCCACAATTAAGCATTTATAAAAATCTTTGTAAGCCTGATTTAGTATTTTGTGTGAACAAATTAGAATTTGTGGGCATAATTTTGTACTTTTGAATTTCTTGCATACAAATGAGCCCTTTTTGGGCACAATTTGGTATTTTGTGTACAGCAGGGGTCTGCAGCCTGCAGCTCCAGATCCACATGTGGCTCTTATATCTCTCCATGGTGGCTCCTTGGCCAAACATACAATAAGTCGGAGAGACTGCTGACTCAGCCATGTCGACCGTCTGAGTCAGCAGCTCCCTGCTAATGGCTGCTTAACCAAAACTACCAAAAGGAAACAAATAAATAAGCTCCAGCCCCAAACTAAAATAACAAAACCCAGCAGTGCAAGACTTCCGAAGAAAAAGAGGGAAAAAAAGAACCAAAAAAATATAGAATTTTTAAAAGTATTATTTATTAGCATTAATTTAAATTAGTTAAATTTATAAATTGATGTGAGGGTCACACAAATGATAAAATATGTAGGTTTTTACATCCCTGTTGACCTGAAGACGTCTTGTTTGCTCAACGCTGAGATGATCATGTTTGGCACAGAATATCTTTTATTTTGAAAAGAAATTCCATTTTGAGAGATGCTAGTTTATTTTTATATTTATGCTTTTGTTCATGCAAAAAATAGACAAAATTCATGTTTAGTATTAAAAAAAAAGGTGGTCATGAATGAAAATCCAAATTTATTAAATGCTAGACTTTGTGGCTCCTTTTAGGTTTTGATCAGTAGAAAACGAAGCCCAAATGACTCTTTTACTGTTAAAGGTTGTCGACCACCGTGTACTGAACAGGACATGTGGGTAAATTAGTCTTTTGTGTAACCAATGTAGTATTTTCAATGCAAAATTAGTAGTTTGTGGGCACAAATGAACATTTTAGTTGCATAAATTACTATTTTGCCACCTTAAATTAGTCATTTGTACACACAAATTAGTATTTTGTGTGGTCAATGTTGCATTTTCTGTGCACAAATTAACATTTTGTGTGTACAAATGAGTGTTTTGTGTGATCAATATAGTATTTTCTATGCACAAATTTGGGCACACAAGTATATATTTTTTTTCACAGATTAGTCTTTTGTCAACATAATTAGTATTTTGTTATGTTAAATAATTAAATTGTGAACATAAACTAACATTTTGTGTGCTCAATTTAACATTTTCTGTCCACAAATTTGTATTTTCTATGCACAAATGAACATTTTTATGTGTGCATATTTTGTCAACATAAATTAGTATTGTCACAATAAATTTATAATTTGTGCACAAAAATTGTTTTTGTGTGCTCAATATAGTATTTTCTGGGCACAAATTAGTAGGCACAAGATAGTTTTTGGTCACCATGAATTAGAAATTTGTGCACATAAATTATTATTTTGTGCACAGAAATTTGTATTTTGTCAGCATACATTTGTATTTTGTGTGGACAAATCAATGTTTTCATATCTTCCATTCCAAATACTAATTTGTGGCCAAAAAAACCATTTGTGGCCAAAAACATTGTAAATTGCATGCACAAAATAGTAATTTGTGCCCATAAAATGCTAATTCATGCCCTCAAAATACAAATAAAGTGCTAATTTGTGGCCACAAAATAATGAATTTTGGCCAACAAAATGAGAATTTATGCACAGAAAATACTAGTTTGCACACACACGGCTTGCACAGAGCTCATTTATGCATGCTTAACACAAGCCCACAAAATGCTCATTTATGGCCACAAAATTTTAAATTGTGCCCACAATATTCTAATTTCTGTGCACAAAATACTGATTTGTGGCCTCAAATGATTCATCTGAGAATAGAGCTTCTTTTTTTAAAATTATATCATGTCCAGAGATTCGTATCTTGCATTTAAAGAGTCAGAAAAAAAGACATTGAAAATTTGTATTTTTTTCTTTTTTTCAGTTGACCAAAAGAGATTCTGTATCTTCAGTCTTTATTTTGGATGAAAGCACAGCTGCTTACTGCCTCAAGAGTGTGTGAAGATCACGTTTTTTAGATTAAAGACCAATAAAAGGCAGAGAATTTCTAATCCCTTCTAGTCTTGTGAAGATTTAATTGCTGGTTAATTCAGAACGAAGAGCAGCAAGTCAACCAATAAAAGCAACATCAAACCTATGTAATGAAAAGGAAAACAGAAAAACAGCTCACATGCTGAGAGAAGAAACAACCAGCAAGACTTACAAAAAAAGAAAAAAAGGATCTTAACTAACGTCAGCTCTTCTGTAAGTCAAGGAGACGTGTGGTGATATGACAGCAAGTGCTCATTTACTGCGTCGACTTAGGAGCTTTGGGGCATTTGTGACCTCTGTAACTAAACTCAGAGCCTGAAGCATTTGGATGGAGGTTTCACAACAAGAGAGGGTGACACCATTTTTTTTTTTTTTAATATAATCAAAAATTGAAAAGTGATGAAGGGCAGTGTTATTGTCCTATTGGAATTCTACCATCTAATCTAATAAATTGTGGTCACTGATATAATAATTTTACATTGTTTAAAAACATGAAAAATGTTATTTATGTTAAGATATATTGTCAAAGGATGCCATGTTTACATTCAAATTTGTAAAGATTTTATTTATTTTTTAGTATGTTTCCCTCAAGAAATCTAGAAAACTTTTTGAATTTCATACTTCAGCATAAATTAATAAAACTAATTGCAAACTGTGGTTTTGGTTATGTTCATTTTATTCAAAAATAAATAATATTTCTTTAATTATTATTATTTTCATAGTACATTGTATTTTGTGCACACAAACAAGCACTTTTGGGAACAAATTAGTACTTTGTGTGCACAATGTAGCATTTTCTCTATTTTGTTACCATAAATTGGTATTTTGTGCACACAATTAGGTATTTTGTGTCAACACGCTAGTATTTGGTGGGAACAATTTGGAATTTTGTGTTTTTAGCACACAATTCAGAATTTTTTGGGTGATTTTTAATAATTATTTTGATGTGCGAGCTTAAATTTTTAGATATTTAAAAAAAAAAAAGTAAAACAAAAAAGACTGTCTTTTAGTTTGACAAGCGCCCCCCCCCCCCCCACACACACACACAAGGGGGGGGGGGGGCATAAAGAAAAGAAAATATAACTAGTTTTCATTTAAGAAACTTTAAAATGATTTTTGATTTTTTTTCTCATTTTATTCCCTAAAATTGTACATACGTGTATATATATGTTATTTATTTTTTGTAGAAGTGAAATCTGAAAAAGGTAATTCTTTGTTTTTGGAACCAGAACGAGCAAAGTTAAACAAGAGATTTCTAAGACAGACCCAAATAATAATAATTATAATAATTATTAACAGTTTCCCTGCTGTTGTAAACATCAAATCCAAACAAAAACACATCTTTGAATGCTAAATCAGTAACATTTGAGCAAAACTTTTTGGGAGTTGAATAAATGACAGTAATTCCAAACGACACTTCATCTGCATTTCCACTAACTCCTCACAGGTGAGATCTCGTAGAAAAGTTTAGTTTCTCACCTTAAAGAAAAAAATAAACGGTTCACATGTGAAATAGTGACTGTATTATTCCTTAAGGGGTTAATGTGAGTGGTCTTTATGTGGTTCTGCAGGAAACTAGCAACCCGTTTCTGTACGGCGCGTTTGCTCAGTGGCAGCTGGGACAGTCTCCAGTAACCCGTGTGATCCGGGATAAAGCGGATATGGATTATGGGAGGCTGTTGGGGACCAGCTCTGAGCTGCAGTCTGCACCTGTTCTGTTTCAAACTAGAGCAAAAACAAAAGATCCAACACTAATGTGTCAAACTCAATCGCACCAAATCCCAAACACACCTCAGGTCGAGAGCCGAACAGGATAAACAATAACTGAACACTCTAAAACTAAATTTTTTAAAACTTTAAAAGCAACGTTTTTTATCATTACTATGCATAAAAACAGGCAGCAGCTGTTTTTGGCTAATTTAGGTTTTTTCCCAAATTTTTTAGGTTATTAGGACTTTAGCTAATCTTGCAGCTACATGCTAGCTGTTTTGGCTAATATAACATTTTTTTTTCTAGTTTTTTAGGCTAATTTGGCGTTTTGCCAATATTTTAGCTAGCTATTAGCTTCAGTGTTTTGAACTATTAGATTCAGGCATTTCAGCTATCAGCTTTAGTGTTTTTAGTTATCAGTTTAAGCATCTTCAGATATCAGCACTAGCATCAGCTTACATTCAGCTTACAGCATCGCATTAGCATTATGGCGGGGGTGCTATAAATCTAGTTTTAAAATGTTTTAGTCTTTTTTTTCTATGAAGATTACAAAAATGAGTTATTTAAAATCTGGCTATGTGTTGACTGGAAAATCGTAAAAGTTTCCGTTAAAGCTGTGATTGTTGCATTGTTTCCGTTAGCCTATAAATCGACCCACATCAGAGAAGAAAACAGTTATGTAGCCCTTACAAGAACAAGTTAGGAACCCTGATTAAAAAAAAAAAAAAAAAACCCAGACACAAACACATAAAAGGTACAAAGACAACAAATATATCTGTTTATACAATTAACACAAAATTATTCTTTCTTGGGGTCAATACAGTAATTAAGAGAATTTCTTTTGTTCCAAATGTTCAACAATTAATTGCGTGTATTTGTAACCATTTGTAATGCAAGGTGATGGAAATTTAGGGTCAACGAGGGAGCAGTTACACTCAAATGTAGCTAAAACAAACCGCATTGTGACAGATGTACAGCATGTGTGTGTGTGTGTGTGTGGTTGAACAAATGTAACCCGATTCTGGTAACCAGATAACTCACACTGTGCTGTGGTCATTAAATTTAAATATGCTTTTGCGGCCATGAGGCTGCAGCTTATTTTTTTAAACTTTCAAACCTACTTTCAAATAAAAAGTATTATTAAAAGAATTTGCAGATATTTATAAGTTAAAATACAAAAATGTATTGGAGGTGCATAAAATACCTGTACTGATGGGTCCTCTCCTCACAGGCAGCATTCGACGGTGAAGAAAAGCGCCTCCCAGGTGACGCTGTGCTTCACGCCGATGTTTAATTTCTGCTACACTAGAGATGAGCCTTTCTTATCCATTTAGCATCCCGACACGCCTCTAAATCCACCGTTTCCTCTGACCGCGCCGGCACAGGGGACTAAAAATATGCTGCAAGTCACAGAGCATTCCTGGCTCCAGCCATCCTCGTGCACGCCGTGGGCGTGCTCTGTCGCACTCAGACGGATGCAGGGACTCTCTCAGGTAATCCTCTTTTCTTCTAAAGGATGGGCCAATCGCTGACCGCCGTGCACGCTAAGCTGCGCTCCTGTGCACAGTTGAGAATCTATAAGTCATGTTCATAAAAGGGCACTTTCTCGGAATCAGAATCACTTATTTTCTGACACAAATGCCTTTAAGGTTGCATGACACAACTATCTGTTGCTTCATGAAACTCATTTCAGAGGCAAAAGTATAGCAAGAATCCCCAGCGGCGCTGAAGAAATGGGACACTCTAGGGGTAAAGTTAAAATCTGTAATATTTATTCCTCCCCGAGGACACAGAGAGTCAAACACAAAGTTATGTAAGCGTCTTTTGTTTCATCTGCAGCACAGATGAGAGCGTGTGACTTGAGCTGGCATGAAGCTCAAGCTGACGCCTGTCTGGGACTTTCTGCAGCGTGGAGTAAATGTATTAAATATCAACTGAACACTAAGTGTGAGTCGGCCTGACTCACACTTTTCTACATCGGTGTGAGAGCAGAAGAACGTTAAGGTGCTGGATGGAGGGAAGGGCATAGGAAGGAGACCTCACGTTGTTAGCGGGACTCTTAATAGGATTTACTGGTTGTTGTCTCAAAGCCAATCTCTAAAGCCAAAGGGTCCAGTAGCTGATTGATGCAGGAACAGCTGAACATTTATTACGAGAAATCTGGGAGGGAAGAAGGTGTTTTCTTAGGGCCGGCTCCCTCTTTCTGCACTTTCCAGCTCCATTTCGGTTGAGTTGTTCCACTCCGAGTATGGAGTCTATTCAGACTGAGGAAACTCAGAGCGAACGAGAGCTCAGTCTGATTGAAAACAAACCGAAATCACCTCAAAAGAAGGGTCCGCTTGGATGTTCAGACTGAAATTTTTACCAGATTATCAGCGGAAATGAACTCTGGTTCACTTAAAGCAAACCAAATGTGTTCAGTCTGAACAAACCCTAAAAAATAAAAATATTTTATTTCTGCATTTGTTGACCAGTGAGTCAAACCCAACCTGTAAAACAGTGGTCCCCAACCACCGGGCCGCGGACTGGCACAGATCCGTGGGTCATTTGGGTACCGGGCCGCAGACAAAAAAATAAATAAAGGCACTAACTTTGAATATTTCTGATTTGTTTATAATCTAATCCTAAAGGAAGTTTTATTTTGAAAGACTTCCGGATTCTGTTTGCAACATCCGTCTGGGTCACGTGACTTAAAGCTGCTAACTACACTGCTAACTCGCTTGCTAAGCTAGTATCTCAACGCTAAATACAAAAAGCAAACTATAAAAAGGTTTCAAAGGAGATTATTCGACTTCAAAGAACTATAAAGATGCTGTTGACAAAATTCAATCAAATAAAGTTTCTGATTTTTGAAAACATTTGAGAATATTCCTACTGTAGGCTGGATTAGGCACAGAAACTTTATCTTAGAAAATGTTTCTTTGTGTTGAAAAAATTACTCAATGAATGAGGATTTATGCAAAGACAAAATATAATCAATATTTTTGCCCTGAAAGATGAGCCTGGATTGAGTTAAAAAGACATTCTATGGGGTTGAAATCATATTAAGTGTCTTTTATAGAATGTCATCAAATAAAAAAAATGACAGCAACTTTGTTCATTGAATCTTCCTTCGTCTGTATGACAAATATCTACTGACATTTTTGAATTTTTTAAACAAAATTTCTATTTCTTTTATTTGAAAATAGATTTTCATAAACCAGAAGCTTAAAAAATGCCAACTTTGAACTGGTACGCAAAAAGTATTGTTCAATCTCTGGGTACAGGTGTGCAACCATTGAACACACGTTCCAAGTTAAACCAGGTAGAAATTTGACTAATCAGGGACTCTGGTGTAAATTTTAAACCTAATCCTAACCCCAAACACAGGAAAATGGAGACCAGGACACTCTGGAGACCCACCAGGAACACGAGGCCAGAAGATCCTCTAGATGTTTGTTAAAAGTGAGGTTAGGGACCCGGTATCATGTACCTGGAAAACTGGGATGTTGGCACCAGGAGAAGTTGAGAGAGTGAGGTTAGGATCCGGGACCAAGAATCTGTCACTGACAGACTGGATCCAGTAAATACAATATCATTGGTTAGGGTCAACTGGCTCCAATTTGGGTTTTAAAATGGGCCGGACCGGGCTTTTGAGAAGCCCACCATAGTGACTGATTTGCACTTATCAAAGTCTTCAAAGTTAGAAATTGTGACCCAGCTTTCTGAACCCCAGATCCTGGTACGATCCCGGACCAGTTCATGGCCGGTTTGTACCTCTGAAGGGGGTCAACACTTTGCAGGACTGGAAAGCCTGGAGCAAGACAAGAGAACAAGAAGTAGAAGAAGCCCCTCCCTGCTTGCCCAGTGTGAACACTGTGGGGTAAACGTGTGATCAAGAACTCATGTTGAAGGTGCGTGAAACGCCCGGCGTGTTCACAGTTTTAGTATCTTCGTGTTTATACCTGGTTTGAGTTTGCTATCGCCACAAATGTTTCCCAGTCTTTGGTTCAAATCTGAGAGCAAGTCTTGAGTTTCAATGTTTTTTGATTTTTATTCATCTTTCCCACCTCGTTTGATCTCTTGCAGCACGTGTCAAAGTCAAGGCCCACCAGGTAATTCTATCCGGCCTTCCAGATCATCTTATTTTATTGCTATTAATGGTTCGATGTTATATTGCACGTATTTCTAACTTCTAACCACATTTTTACTACATTTATTTTTATGCTTATAAAAGGTTATTTAAGGTTTAAGTTGATTTATTCTGGAATAATTTTCCTGTCTTTTCATTATTCATAATTATGTTAAAAGTTACGGTTTTAAAAATTGGCATTCTGCTAGCTTTTTAGACTATTTTGACATCGACTATGATTTTTTTTTAAGACTGCGTTTGGAGTTTAGCTAATATTTCAGCTATATGCTAGCAGTTTTGGCTAATTTAGGCTTTTTTTGAAAAAGTTTTTAAGTCTGTTTTTGTAGTTAGGCTAATATTTACACGCTAGTTGTTTTGGCTAATTTGGGCTTTTTTTCAGTTTTCTACTTTTTTTCAGCTACATGCTAACTGTTTTGGCTAACTTGAGTTTTTTTTTAGGCTAATTTGGCATTTAGTTAATATTTTAGATGGCTATCAGCATTAGCATCTTCAGCGGCCAAATTCAGCTTACAGCATTCCCACTAGCATTATTGCAGATAAAGCTACATATCTAGTTAAAAATTATGTTAAAAAGTTATTTTTTTAAAGTTTAAAAATTTTAGTTTTAGTGTTCAATAAATGATTATCCTGCTCGACCCGTGACCTAGACTGTGTTTTGGGTTTGTGTCCTTTTGCGACTGAGTTTGACATCCCTGTCTTACAGCATAGCGGTTGATGTATGTTGTATCCATCCTTTATTACTAAAACATAAATATGACTAAAAAAAATGACTTAATTATCTGTGCCAATATGAAGTTTTTCAGTTTGCGTTTCAGCGAATGTTCTTGAACTGATTCATCAGTAACAAAAGAACAGGCTGCAGACATGCTTTATACACAATATTTATTATATCATATAATATGGTTTAGAATATCAACCCTCTTCTTTTTTTATTAATGTATTAAACAAACACCTGCTGCAAAGAGTGTCACGGTCCCCGTTACCATAACGATGCAAAGATGCTGCGGGTCCCTTGTGTTCAGGAGGACCAAACACAGATGAGTCACAGTGACGGCGAATTCAAACAAACTCCTCTCTTTGTGAAGCGAACTGAAGTGTTACACAACACGCTCTGATGCCAACTGTCTCTAAAAGCCTCGGGGTAACGGACCAAGTCCTGATGCAGCTTTTAATCAAATCGGAGACGACGTTTGGACCGGAGAGCTTTGGCAGTCCTCGCTGATTTACCCAGTCCTTGGATGAGTCCTCTCGGCTTCCAGAGAATCATTATTCTCCGCAGACACAGACAGGATTAGGCCATTGATCACCACATCAATCACCAGCAATCAGTGAATGGAGGCGTTTGGGAGCATAGATCCTGTATTAGCACACATGGCTTGTTGTACAGCTGACGAAGGCGCTTCCGTTTATGATGTCCAGTCTTGGAGCAAAGCGTTGAAGAGGTGGGAGCGCAGCACTAAATCATTACTTTTCCACCCACAAAGGCTTCTATTCATTTTTGAAAGGGCAGAGGTGATGTGAGCAGACACAAGAGGAGAGATCCTACGATTTGGGATATTTTTTTGGGGAATTAGTGGATCTTTTGAACTATAAATTTCTAGTATAAGTCGCAGCAGTGATAAAATGCATAATAAATAAGAAAAAAGCCTATATAAGTCATACTTTGGGGGAAATTTATTTAACAAAATACAGGACCAAGAATGGAAATTCTTATTTTGAAATGTAAATCATATTAAAAGAAAAGATAATCTCCTTAAAAATGTCAATCACTTTTAATTTTTATTGTTGTTTTCTTCATGTTTACTTGTACAAGTTATTTTTCTTGTACGATCTTTGACAGCTACTGCTTTTTAAAGTAGTCCACAAAATGTTGGTTTTAATCATTTGGAGGTTGTAGAACTACAACCCAGATTGTGATTTGGTTGGCCCTAAAGTGAACCAAAGTTTGCTTCTGCCGAGAATTCAAGACAAAATTTTAAGCCTCGTTTCAACTGAGCGGTCTGGTCCGGTAAGGAGGAGTTCGGGATGGAACAGTTGAATTCAACTTTAAAGTCAAAACATTTGATTGGATCAAATAGATAACCCAACTTTGTTGGAGCAAAAGAACCCTGTGCCGGGTCGGTGATAGCGCTAGTGTAAAAAAATAATCTACAACTAAGTACTTGTCACTAAAGTTGAACATTACTGCTTATTTTGCTGCATAAAACATAGGAGATATCTAGGATATTAGCAAAACATATGAACAATAACATAACAGTAGCATCAAGAACATGGCAACAAATCAAATAAGTTCTTTATATTTCTTCAAGTCACAAAATCCTTTATCCTCTGGTGTAAGACTCAGCTGTCAAAATACTCACCATTTATATATTAAAAAAAAAAAAAAATCACAAATAAGTCGCACCTGAGTATAAGTCAAACATAATACTGTGCGGTACTTCTTCAGTGTTGCTGTCAATATACACACCTTACAGTGCCCTCTAGTGGTTATTGTTATTTATTTTAAAAAAAACGTCACATATAAGTCGTACCCCCGGCAAAACGCGACTTATATTCTGAAAAATATGGTAAGCCGATTCAAATATTCTGGCAGCCTAAGACCAAGTGGCACTTCCTCTTCTGCATTGCTGTCAGTACATACCCACGCAGTGCCATCTAGTGGTTATTGCTATTTCTATTTTTTAAATCACATAAGTTGCACCCCTGGACAAATAATACTGAGCGGCACTACTTCTTCTGTGTTGCTGTCAATATAAACACCTTACAGTGCCCTCTAGTGGTTATTGTTATTTAAAAAAAAAAAAAAAAAATAACATACAAGTCGCACCTGAGTATAAGTCGCACCCCTAGCCAAATGCGACTTATAATCAGAAAAATGTGGTAAATGTTGCTTTCAGTTTAATTTATTTGTGGCAACACAAAAGGATGAATGACTAATCAGACAAACTTAAAAAAACCCTAAAAATTTGGTTCAAATAAATAATATTTTTAAAGATTTTTCTTAGATAAAGTTCTAAACAGAAGTTTCAATAATGCTCCTTTCTTTAGTTTCTGTGCCAGCAAACTGTGACGCGAGCACCGCATCGTAACCATTCATGCTGATGCCAAAGGCGTTCTTTATTCACTGCTGTCCTTCACCCAAAGCTGTAGGAGTTGTAATGAGCAAAGAACTTTGCTGCAGTGCAGAGAATGAGAGGTGGTGCAATCTGCAATCCAAAAACACAAACATAACCCCGTCGTTCCTTTTACCGCTCTGTCATTTGCAACAAATGCAAAAAACATCAAAGATCCTCCAGATCCCCGAGCTGCAGAAGTCACTTAGCCTATGTTAGCATATATAATGCATGGCTCTAAACTATGCAGCGCCCTATAAGCAATGAAAGCTCCGTCTTGGAGAACGCAGCAGGGTTGTGTCTGGGTGGAAAATGTCATGTATCATCAGGAAGAGCTGCTCTGCATCAGATCTCTCCCCAGTTGCTGTGGTTTCTGCTACAGCTGCCACTCACCTGCAGGGTTTTCTAATTATAGGATCCCTGGACAATTAACAATCATTGCTCCCTGCTGTAAAGTGTGAATAACTGTACATATGCTTCCAAGTGCAGCTGATTTCTTATTCTCCTCGACAGATCAGGTGAAAAAGAACTAAATAAATAAATGAAAGTGGGAAATTTTTAATGAGAAAACAAATAAAATCAAATACAAACGTTTGTTTTGATGAAGAAAGCAGTTTGACAAGTTCAGCCTCCGCCTGCCGTCTTGTCCCACCGCTGACCTACATTTCCTCTCTGCTCGCCTTGAGCCTAGATTTCCCACAATCCCTCAGGCGAACTCACAGGCAAGAAGGGATGAGTCAGAGCTTCTGAACAAAGTCGTGAGGAGCGTGGAGCACGCGCAACAAAACAGCACACGCACACAATACAGATCGCATACGAGTCGAGCCCACAGCGATGAGCCGGCGTGACTCGGCCTACTTGTTCTGTCTGAGACGATTGATGCTGCCTACTGGTTTAAAAGGAGGAAATCATTCAGCCTTTTTTAAAAATACATGAACTAAAACTGATTTTAGGTCTAAAATATTCAAAAGAAATGTAAATATAAAAAGGCCAGACTGAGTTTTATCTCTTAAACATGAAGGTGGGAAAATGTTTAAGAACTCACAATGAGGACAATTTCAAAAAGAGAGGAAAAACAACAATGTGTTCCATCTTTTACTTTTTCACTGAGGTTATTTTAAGGCACCATATAAATCAAATGTTTCTTAAATAATTGAAAACAGGATATCTAGTTGGTCTGGGCTTTCTTTAGAAAACTGAAGTACTGAAATGTTTTAAATTAGCATAATTTACCAACATGACAGAATGAAGCTGTGAGTCCAAGCTGTCACTTTCAAAGAAACTTCCATGTAATTCAAAATGCGTTTCGGGCCAAAATTCTTGCGTTCCCGAATAGCTACACATATTTTAAGGACAATTTTTTGGGTTTACGTACAAAATGAGAGTCCAGTGAGTGCACGTTTTGACCAATCAGGAACTTGGATATGGTATGGATGGTCGCAGTGATGTGCGGTCAGGGGAGGCGAGTCGGCCTGTGCCTCACTAGCAAAATATAACCTACAAAAAATACATAAATGAAGTAAGACAAATAGCTTGTGCTTTTCCATTAGTACTAAAAAATATATATTATTGTTTAGAAATATATTCTATAATTCCTTTTTTTCTGTGTGAGTTTTTGACGTTTCTGCGGTAAAAAAAAGTTTTCCAATCAAATGCTCACCTCCCCTCTGCCACACATTAACTGGAGTTAATGCTGCTTTTTTTTTTTTTTTTTAATTTAAGAATTACTTTAAATTAACATTAGTGAACAAGTACATTCGTTTGAAAACCTTACACCATAAATTTACCAAAGTTACACCGTACACCAGCAGGTAAACATCAAAGTGAAATAAACCGAAAAATCCGACGGTACCTGAAGTACACACAAACAATTGCGAAGCGCGCGCCTTGTTCCCACACACACCGACGAAATAAGCGTTCGCGGTCATTCTAGTCACTTCTTACCAGCTGCCTCTTCTACAAATGGATGATGAGCACAGGCGGGCATGATTTACACACGTGCTACCGAGCCTGTATCTCTCTCTTTTTTGTTCTCCAATATATCTTTATTGAGCATTCTTTCAATTTACAAATGTTCACATTCAGTTGTACATTATTTAACATTAACGAGCCTGAATCTCGCCGGTTTTTTTCCTAAATGAAGTGTGTGCTCACCATAAAAAGTCCGACGCAGCACGCCCAGCTGCTGAACAGTTCCATGTTGCGTGAATCGGACACTTATCGCAACAGCCTCTTCAAATGAAAATACAAGATCGATACTTGGTGAAAACCCATCGAGAATCGATCGTAGGACTAAATATATATATCGCAATATTGATATTTTGGCACACCCCTAATATATTAGGGAGAGGTTTTTTCGTCACTTGAGTTAAACTTGGTTTTGAAATAGTCGTAAATTGACAATATTTTCTATGATTTTAACTCTAAAGAGTTTATATATTTGGAAATCCAAGTGCAGGGGCGGTTCTACACTGAATGACTCCCCGGGCGAGAGCCTCCCCAGACTTCTTCATCACACACCTTGTTAAAAGGGGTGCTTAGTCCACGTGGGGGCGCTATCTCGCTTGTTTCAGGCCGTTCCTAACACCACACAGTTAATAAAGACCATAGAGGTCCAATTTTTGTTCAAGCCGAGATGCCGCCCCCTATGAACTGCCGCCCCGGGATACTGCCCGCACTGCCCGTGCCTAAAACTGCTACTGTCCAAGTGATGACGTCAGCAATAGTGAGATTCACTGCTGCTGACGTCATCACTGCTGCTGAAGTGATGACGTCAGCAGCAGTGAATCTCACTATTGTTCCCTGGGGTGGAGTCCCTTCTATTTTGGCGACATTTTGTACGAACCAAAAGACAAAATAAGACGAAGAAGAAGTAGACACTTTTTGTCCAGTGTGAACACCATGGGGTAAATGCAAGAAATTTGGGTTCTTGAACGCGGGTCATATTTAGAATTGTTTAGTCCTTCACCTAAAATGCAAAAACACAAGACGACATATTAACAAGGATCCGTGCCGAGACAGCTGAAAATGTTTTCAATTATAAATAAATGCAAACACAAAAGCTTCTCAGACGATTCAGTGGCTCCCCCTCAAGCAAAGGCCTCTGTAATATAAAATCCTGTCGCACAAATGGCCAAGAAGTCCCGCTCTGCTGCAGAAAATAAGTGTTTTTAAAGACTCCGGCAGACGCACAGGACACTCAAGGACAGTCGTCATGGTAACTGAAGTGGCAAACTCATAATGTGAAACCCCAGGGCAGAGAACATGATTGCAATATTCTCAGCACTTCAGCTGACTCATATTAAACACACACACACACATAGTCATTTGTGAGCCGGTACTTGTTGCCAACCGATGTAATTATGTCTGACTTTATAAGGAACATGTTACAAACAACCTGTATGTTACATTTCCCACTCGAAAGCTTGTTTGCTGTGAAACAGCACCCTCTTGTGGTTCATTCTAGACATCCCTCCTATGTCAGTGTCTGGGCATACTTTTAGGAATAGAATAAAACGTTTATCTACATTTTTTGAAAAAAATTAATTTGTATTCATTTAAGTTTTAATAGTTCTTAAAAAAATGTAATTTGTATATTTTCATCCCAAGATTTTAATAAGTATTAGCCCAAAAAAAGAACTTTTAAAGTCAAAGTTCATCTCTAAAGTTCCCTTTTTCAGCAGGAATATTTCAGAATCAACACACTTTTAAGAAGCCAAGAAAAAGTGCTTCTAAAATATCGAGTGAATTTATTTTTTTAAACCTGTCTTAACTTTAAACACTTGTTTAATACTTAAATAACTACTCATAATAACATTTGATTACATGTTACACTGATTATTAACATCTTTCCAAACCTAAATATTAGGATCTGTCATTAAATGAAAACCATATTTTAAACAATGGTTCGGTTTCATTATTTACAATGACAGAACCATAATAACTCCCTGATGATTTAATGTCAACAGTCACAGCTAAACTTCTTTCGTTTCCTCAGCTCCGCTGTAAAAGACATTTATTTTGAAAGTCTCTTAATCTAAATTCCTAAAATCAAAGCTGACGAGCTGCCACAATCCCGCCAGGAAAGACCGTCCAACAGAATTCCGATTCAATCATGTGAGTCATGACAACCAGATCTGCATTTCAGGAACGATAAATCAACAAGGAGCTTTTACATGTGTGTGCCAGACATGACACAAACACAAGCGGAGTTTCCAGAGATGTCTTCACGTGTTCTTTATGACCTGGCAGACTTCTCAAAGCGCTTTCAGGTATCGATTATTCAGCAAGTCTCGAGGTTTAAACATCGCAGAACGAAGTCACTACAATCATTTGTAACTAGGATCGGCTGAATAACCCAAATCAACAGTGAGGTCAGTTTTATGTCAAGTGTTTTAACATCAAAACCTCTAACTTCACAATAAAAGATTAGTCTTCATTAATCAATGCAGCACACGTGTTAAGAGGCAGCAAAACATTAAAAACGTTGAATTAGAAGCAGTTTATAGCAAATTACGTGCATTGAAGAAATAAAACTTAAAGATTAGAGAAATATTCCACATGTTTATTCTGTTTTATAACTCATTGCATTTTCCACTATTTTTTTTTACATTTAAATTAGAAGTAATGTGCAATATGCTTCAATTTTGTACTGAATAGGATAATTACCTTTAGTGAATTCAATTCAATATTAGCTTTATAATCCAATATCACAAAACATTCATTTGGCTTCATGCCGAGTTAAACTTTAAAGGCATGTATGAGGTTACAGTGACTGCACAGTAAAGCAAAAGATTTTGGATTATAAGGGTAATTTAAAATGGGTGAAAGCAAAGAGAGTTAAAAAAAAATCCAATATTCAAAGGGAAGCAACCAATTATGGAGATTCTGCATCAACAATTATCATCATTTCATTCCAGTTTTGTACATCCGTCAAGTTTATGTATCAGTTGTGCATTTTTACAAAAAGATTCAATTCAGTTGAATTTAATCATATATTCAGCTCCTTCAGAATAAGAGCCTGTTTACCATGTCGGGTGACTGGCAGATGGATGAGCTCTAAGAGAAAAAGAAAGCATACAGACAGTGAATTACAATTAATACATAATTATAGTGTAATTACTTTGTAATTATCACCCAGTTACCAAAGCAAATTACAGTGACCAACAGAACACATATTATGTCTCAATTTGATATCTTCATTCAAGGATTCTTTTCTTTTTTTTTGGTGCAATCATGGGACTTCACACTCAGTCTAAGAGGATAAAATCTTTTCATATTTGGACACATTTAGGAAAAAAACATTAGATACATACTGTATTCAGCTCTATGTTTCTAATGTATCTGATGCTCCAGAACAATATGTTGTCGTTATTTGATGTAAACTCTATGGAGTACTATGTATCTATTGACTTTTAAATGGTCTTAAATAGTCAATGAATAAGTTATGTCCTGGTGTCAAGTTCTTGCTACACTCTTTTGTCCAAACGTAGTAATTTACATTAAAGACCAAGATGGCAGCACTCAAATACTTCAAAGCAGCAGTTTTAGAAACCAATGGGCGGCGCCACCGTGGCTGTAGTTGCTTATTACTTCCAGCATGGCCGTTAGTGGGGCTTCCACATGTCGCGTCCTGAGTTTCCCCCTGTGAAGCGGGAAGGCCGGCGACATGGAAGTGCAAACACAAAGCTCACAGGTGATTCCTGGCTACAACCGTGCAGGTTGTTAGTCCCTAATGGCCCGGCGATGAATTCCAAATGTGCTTTCATCAGATCTGATCTGAAAAGCTGCTTGAAACTCATGACACATGTGCCGCCATGGTCGGAGTAACACGATACATCCCAAAGTCATTCCTGTCTAAACCTCTCTGAGAATGTGGTACTCATCAGGTGAGATTAGTTAGATCTATGAAGATTGAGAAAAAAGAACTTAATTTTCTGTAGAGTATTGTCAAATATCCCAAAATGCCACAGTTCAGTAACTTAAATGTAAGTTTTTTTGCCAAATTCGGCAGTTTTACAACCGCGTAGTGGACGTTTTCAGAAAAAGTTTAAATTTTAAGGTGACGATGTGTAAAAGTTTCCGCCAACCTCCTGGTAGCCCAGGGATATATAAAAAGCAGGTAAAAAAAAAAAGAGCGCACAATTTTTTTAAAAAGTTGGGCCGAGACCTGAAATCCTGAAGATTCTGCCGATGCCTACCCACCACTGACGGCATTAAAGTCCCACGCCGATCAACTTTCTACCTATAAGGTAAGTAGGAAGGTAGAAGCCATGCTAAGTGCTAAGCTACGGCTAGTAGTGTTTAGCTAAGGAGAAGGAACTAGCTTAGACAGCAAATGGTTCACACATTAGTTTACTCACTAGAATGCTAAAGATGCTACTTAGAATTTTTAAATATGATACCAGATAACACTAATTTAGATATTAGCAAATTAGGGAATCAAATAACAGGAGTAACAGAAGCAATCATCAAGCACTGTTTACGCTCACCCGGAAATGATGTCACGGGAAACCATTGGTCTTTTAATCATCATTTAATTATTTTATGCAAAAACAAAAAACTGTGTATTGTTCCAAAAACATAGTTTCTGCAGAGCGGCAGGAGAGTTCATTAGAAATTTACTTCTCAGCTGAGGGTGGGATTGTTGGGACACTCCTCTTCCCATTATCCATCCCTCTAGCTTACAGCCCCTCAACCTAATGTTATCAGTGCAAGACAACTGGAGCTAGAAGCTAGCTCGGAGGTGGATCGATTTGTCTACAAGTGCATGCATCAGAAGTAGGCGGAGCTTGTGAAAATCTGAAATAGTGGCGCAACAGTGTTGTTCTCTCTCTTTTACTCCTGATACACAATAATTAAATAAAGATACTCAGAAATAGAACTGCTACAAATAGTCACGAGTATGTCGTCAATTAAAATATTAGACGACTAATTTATTAGTCGATTCGTCAAAACTATGTCGACTATTAATATAGTTATATAATAGTCGACATAACTAACTGTGACTAATCACTATTGAAATAGCTAAAAACTTATTTAAGTTGATTAGTCACGACTATGTTGACTATTGAAACTGTCGACAATTAATAGTTGAATGGTCACGACCATGTCAACTATTGAATAATCAACAAAACATTTAATAGTCGATTTGTCAAGAACATGTCGACTATTAACATAGATTTTTAACTTGTCCTGTCCAACAGCTGAGCAAACAGATACAGGCTGAGAGCCTCTCGTGTTGGGCAGATTTTACTGTCACAACAGGGATTTATTGAGTATAAACCCCTGTTGTATTTCATTTTAAACTTTAATTATATTGAATATGTTTGTTTTTGTTTTGTTGGACCGGACGGAAAAGAAGAAGAAGGGGGGTAAAAGAGGGGGGTTTAAAGAAAAAAGAAGATTGCAACAGAGGGAAGCAACATCCTAAAACAACCATGTCTGAATAGTAAACTAGAATGGGCGGGGCCTGTCTACACACACTGTAATTACACACACACCTGTTGGTTGAAATAGTCTCCACATTTAAACTGCAGCTGCAACAAACAGACTTAGTCATACAAACAGACACAAATAAAGTCTTTCATTCTGTCCTGCATACTATTAGTGCTCAGGTGAGTGTTTATGTTTTTGCTAACGTGGAAAATGATGGAATGTACAAAGGGGGAGAGCAGCCGGCCATCCCCACGCCAAGACTCCCCGCCGGGGCAGCAGCAGCAGCCAGGACCCCCCAACTCCCGCCACGGAGCCGCGAAGGGACAACCCCGCCAAACACCCAGACCAAGGCACGCGGGACCGCCGCAGAGGCCCCCCACACCCGGTAGCAGGAAGGCACAGGAGCACAGAGAGTGCAGGCCCCAGCCCAGCCAGAAGAGCAGCCCCCCCACCGCACCAGAAGCCCTCCCACCCACCACCACCCAGCAGCACCGAGCATCCCCCCCATTAGATCTAGTAGTCGATTTGTCACGACTATGTCGACTATTAAAACAGTCTGTGACAAATTTAAAAACTGATTAGTCAGCAGCTTTTATTAAAATACTCAAAGACTTTAAAGCTGATGATGGTTAAGATGTGTCTTTTACACACATTTCATGCATTATCCGATTTTCCCAATTATGACTAATTGGGAAAAACTAATCAGTGATTATTAAAAGAATTGTTTGTGGCAGCCGACTCAGAAATGCAAATTAAAGCTACATTTTCTTTGTATATGTCACATGAAATTGTTGAATTATGTACGAAACACAGCAAAGTTAGGCATTTTTTTTGTAACAGAGATGTTTATTTAGACAACTGAATGCATGCCAGAAAGAACCGTGTTACAGCATCCGTAACTCTCAGCTCTCTCATTTCTCACTTTGAGGGAAAGACAAACGTCATGGTGTCGAACACTATCTGCTACTGCGTTTAAGGGGTTACCTGTCGTGTGCTGAGGAGCAGGGAGACAGAAAAAGTGTTGAATCAGACAAAAATAAGCTTTGGCCAGAGTAACATCACTGCTTTTGACAAAAAGGAGGGAAAAGTAAAAGTTTTTTTTTTTTTTTTTTTTTGTCATTTATATAACCTTCGTTTAATTAAGGGGATTTCACCTCTCACACAAAACACGTAAAAAGACGATAGAAAAGCATTCACATGCAGTATAATTTGTCCTCTCCTTGAACATTTTTCTCCACTATTTTCGTACAGTTTCACAACTAATGTTTTTCAGATTAAGAGCGCGTGGGGGAAGGAAAGTATGTTACACCATTTCTACTGGATGAAAACTATTTGGATGGGCCATGAGAAGAAGACGTTTTAAAAAAAAATAAATTGTGCTTATTGTTGCAGCTGATGTGGCCTCAAAAGATGAAAACATGATGAGCCAAAAAAGCAGAATATCAAAAATAAATGCAACCCTTTCACAAAACGATGCAATAAATAAGAATCAAGTGGTGTTCTTGTACTGTTTATGTACTCTATATACACAGAGAGTTAGGGTTGATGTATATATGTACACAACTGAGACTGTTTAGCATATGCTAACGCTAGAACTCTGAAAAAAAGCACACAATAAGTTACAGAGACCTCAACAGGAGAGGGAATTGTGCACAAAGAAGGCAACTATGATGCCTGCAGTTTTTGCACCCAAAATAAAGGACTTGTTTTATAGAGAAAAGTAAATATATTTTTATAAAATAAAAAAAAAAAAAGGTTTAAAAGAATTTTCCATAAGTAGCTTATTGAAACATTGATTGACATGCACAATGCTTTCCCAGTTTATTTTTTTATATATTTTTTTTGAATGTTTGTTTGAAAATCACTGGAGCGAGTTGTGCACACGTCCCACTTTTGCATCTCTACGGATGAAAGAATTGCTTCGTGTTCTTGAAGATCAGAGTTTGTGCAGAAGTTCACATGCTCAGGATCGAGGAGGAGAGCTGGACGTCCTTTCAGCGCTGCTTTTTTTGGCTGAGAAACAAACACTTCCGCTCCCTCCGCCCAGTCTTATTTTGGTAGCTTATGTACAGGAAGTGTCTTCCAGGCAACCACACATTTACAGAACCCATTCCAAATGTCTCAGTCATCTTTGTCCGTGTATGCTCTTTCCTCACTTTGGATGGTTTTGTTTTGGTTGTCATGGAGAGGTCGCTGGAGTTCCAGCCTAACCGAAGGTGTGGATGTGTTTCTCTGATGGCATTGTGCTTCTGACTGTGTGCTTTTCCCCTCAAACGCTTCGCGGGGGCCTTTGAAGCTCATGGGTCCTCCTGTTGCGTCCCTTCTTATTGTCCTGCATCCGTCTCCACTTGGCGGCGTGCTGGCTGCTCACCCGGGACCCCCCCGCAGGCTGAGAGCCCGCCAGGGCGCCCTGCCCCTTCGGGAGGCTTTTCTGATTGCTCTTCAGTACGCCTAGATTTTCTTGAGCTTTCTGCGTGTTCTGGACCCGCGGCGAGCCTCCAGCTGTTTGAGCTCCAGCCTGAAGCCACGGTTTGCCGGGGGGCGGTCCG
This sequence comes from Oryzias javanicus, assembly GCA_003999625.1. Classification (NCBI taxonomy): domain Eukaryota; kingdom Metazoa; phylum Chordata; class Actinopteri; order Beloniformes; family Adrianichthyidae; genus Oryzias; species Oryzias javanicus. The sequence goes on from CM012459.1 coordinate 21,039,427, forward strand.
GCTTGCTGCTTCTGAGCCGTGGGGGCTTTAGGCCGCAACGCGGCGCCAGAGGTGCCGTCAGGTTTGCTCTGGTTGTTGCCGTTGGACGGCTTCACCCTCTTTTGTTTGCGCTCCTTTTTCCAAACTCGGTCGCAGAACTCCTCCACGCTGTTCAGCTCCGGGTGGTCGAGGAGAGACAGGAAGTCCCGGTACCACACCCTGTGTTTGGGCGAGTGACCCGAGCCTCCTCCTGCCCCTGGAAGTCCAGGGAGGATGTCGGCCAGCCTCTGGGTGGGAATGACCTGGAGGCTGAGGCGCAGCAGGGGCTGGATGAAGCCGTGCTCAATGGCGTGGCAGTGGTACACGCCCACGTCCGACTGAGTCAGGCTGCGGATCAGCAGGCCCTGGTCTGTGCGCAGAACCCGATCGTCCAGCTTGATCTGAAACAACAGGAAAATAAACCAATTAGAGAAGAAAATACGTCCATAGATTAAGTTTGAGTTTCTGAAAGAAAAATTCTTTGCTAAAATAAACAGAATAACTTTGTGGAATCTGAAGTTTGATCCAAAATGAACATCAACAGAGACAGATTTTAGAGAAAAAAACTGGCTACGAGTGTTGGTCCACAGAAAAGATTCAATAAAAGGATCAGATTTGACATCAGCAGCAAAAAGTCAATCTGATACATATTTCTCCATATTTGTCTTAGATTTATGCAAAAGGGAAAACTATTTCCCTTATTGAATAAAAATACTCCTTAGTTGCTGTATCCTGATAAACCAGTGTATTAAACTAAAGCCAGATAAAAAATACCTGAAACGACACAGCTGACCGGCTTTGACTAAATCTTTCCAAAGTGTAAATTCTTGCATGTAATCAGTTACACCCTGGAGTAATAGAGTAAGCCTCCACCTTCAAATGTAATAAAAGTTGGATGTGATCAGATAAAGCTGGACGGCTTATCTCAGAGATGAAATGGAATTACTGTGCAGCAGATGAGATGATCTCAGGTTCTCATTCATAAAATTGAGCAGATTGCATCTGTTTGCATAGAATACTGACTCAATGCATTTAAGAAATAAACAAAAGAAAAAGAAATGAAATAAAAAAAAAAGAAAGAAGTTTAGGTTGTAAAAACTAAAGTTTTCAAAATGATGTAGAAGGCTTATAAAATATATATTTTCTGTCTTGATAGGCCATAATATTTAATTTTTTTGGATTGTAGTATTTTAAATGTATCTAGAAATCATCAACTCCAAGATTGCATTTGCACAAACTGCCTTGAATTGGCAGATTGAAAAATATTTAAAATGTGTGATGTGGGCATTTTATCTGTGTTTTATCATTTTGTGTGTGTGAAGATATTTGTGTTGGTTTGGGTTTTTAAAAGTGGAAAATGTTTTTCTGTAAAGAACTTTGTGTTACTTCAGTTGGAAAAAAATGCCATAAAAATTTGATTTGGTTTGATTTGATTGGTTTAATCTGATTTGGTTTGGTTAAATTTGTTTGATTTGATTATATTTGTTTTTTCTTGGTTTGGTTTGGTTAAATTTAATTTGGTTTGGCTTGAGATAATGTGATTTGATTTGGCTTAGTTTTGTTTGGTTAAATTTGATTTGATTTGGTTTGATTTTGGTTTATTTGGTTTGGTTTCATATAATGTGGTTTGATCTGATTTGGTTTGATTTTGCTTAGTTCGGTTCAATTTAATTTAACCTAATTTAGTTTAGTTTATCTTAGCTTAGCTGATCTTATTTTAGCTTAGCTTAGCTTAGCTTAGCTTAGCTTAGCTTAGCTTAGCTTAGCTTAACTTAACTTAACTTAACTTAACTTAACTTAACTTAACTTAACTTAACTTAATTTAATTTAATTTAATTTAATTTAATTTAATTTAATTTAATTTAATTTAATTTAATTTAATTTAATTTAATTTAATTTAATTAGTTTTGGTTTGATTGAATTTGAATTTTGAATGTGGTTTGATTTGATTTGGTAAGTTAAATTTGATTTGATTTGGGTTAATTTGATTTAGGTCTGGTTTCCTTTGGTTTTATTGGATTTGATTTTACTTGGTGAGGTCTGATTTGATCTACGTTCTTGCATGAGTAAAAAACATTTCTGCTGTTCTTTCTTTACTGTGAAGTTTCCCAACATTCAACATTTTTGAGCATTCAAAAATAAGGACACGGTTAGCACAAACTGTACGCATTCCACACGTGTGCTGCCCTCCCCGATCATGCTCTGTCTTACATAAGGTAACCCAAACACGTGTGTTCTGGTCGACACAGACCTCCTGCTTGCGATCATCGTTGGTCTTCTGCAGCTGCCAGTAGATGAGCGCTCTCTGAGACTTGGGGCTGCACTCCAGGAACATGCTGCTGTTCTCCACCCCAAACACGCTCCTGTCCTCCACGCTGCCTCCCAATCCGTCCACGTCGTCTGATCAAACAAAGCGCACGCGACAGTGAGAACGCTTGAAGACAGACCGCCCGTCTGCCAGGACTTTTTCTTTACCGTGATGCTGGAGGTCCGAGCACTGAGACAGAGGGTCTCCATTTCGGATGTCCTGTCTCCGGGTTCTCCTGTGAACCAATAGAATCAGTTTAAGTTTAACAGCTTCAACAAGTCAGGGTTGGTGTAATGCTTAACTTCAACCACTAGAGGGCAATGTTACCCAGCAGTAAAAGAAATTCAACATTTATTGCTTATTCACATCCATACAGCAGGAAAGAGTCCAGGAAACATAAACCTGCTGAGCAGTGAAATGTCCTGGACTATTGGTGTCTTATTGTGAATCATTTTATCTTTGAAACACTTTGTTTTGTCCTCTGAATGAACGCTGCTTAAGGCTGAAAATCTGCTCTTATAGTTGAGAGGAGAGGCAAACACAGGTGAACCTCTGATCCTCTCTCATATTTATTCCGTCCTCTGCTTTTTTGTACGGTACACATCCATCCTCTTCAGCTGACATTCCTCTCTGTTTTGGCGGCGTGAGCGCGTCCGCGTCTGGTTTTCATTCAGGAGGGAAAATATTTTCAATGTAGAGGAAGGGCGGTGGGGGCGGTCCTGGCCTCTAACTACGGGGCGTGCCACCTCCGCAGCCTAGTGACAACTTGTGCGTGAATACGACGTATTGCTACTGATGCGAGTGTGTGCGAGGTGGTCGGCCTGAGCCTGCTGGATCTGCAGCAGATGGTAATTTGAGGGTGTGTGTGTTCGTACCTCCTGGCTGCGGGGTGAAGCGGTCAGACGGCTCCTGTTGGCTATAATTTAGCGCACATGGATATTCATGCGGGTCTTTGTGTGGATTCTGACTGTTGGGGGGGGGTGGACTCACATCCCGGTCTGCTGCTACTGGCAGGAGCAGCAGTCCAGGTAGTTGGATCGTATGTCTTGGAACGCATTCTTGCGCGTATGTGTATTTAATGACCCCCGTTTAGTGTCGGCGCAGCTTTGAGATTATTTGCATGTCGGGGATTTTTCTGGCGTGCGCCTCGCATCCGTGACTGCTCCTTTAATAGGAGCGCGAGGTACAAACAAGTTTCTACTTCACGGCGTCCAGATGTGCTGATAACTATCAGATGTGACTCCGTTTAGCTACATTTAGAGGAGGTGTTCACCTCTTGGCGGTCGGAAAGTATCTCGAACACTCGGCCCCGTCCCAAGCGCAGTAAGGATCTCTGGCCAGGCAGCACTCGGCGCAGGCCTTCCCGTACACCTCGCAACGGTGTAGAGACATCTGCGATACTCCCAGAGCCGAGCCGAGGTACAGCTGTTGCTGTAAAAAACAAAGATTCAAACAAATTGTTGCGTTAAATCTTCTCTAAGGGCCAGAGGAACTTAAGTGTTTAGCTTCCAGTAGTTGGCAACAATCGTGCTTACCTGCTTCGTGGACAGTTCCATGGCTGTTATAGGTGTAGGCTCCTGTACAAAACGAATGCAGACCATTCAACATTCCAACAATAAATGGGATAAATGTATCAGTTCCGAGTATCTTACCCTGAAAACGGTCATTTCCTCCAGTACCACCTCCTCCAGGTCATGCCAGCTCTCTCTGGGGATCGTCACCACCTTCAGAACCGTTCCCATGTCTAGAAGACGTCAGAAAGTCACGTTTTTTTTTTTACTCGAATTCTTAAATCCCAAGTGAAAAAGCCAAATAACAGCTCTAAAGCCCAAAGGCTTCAGAATGTGTTTGTTTTGAAGCTGCGAACTGTTTCTGCCCTGGTTAAGTGCGAGGGCAGTGCAGAAGGAACGCAGCTGGAAGCCATGTGGTCAAGCGAGCTTCAGAAAGAATGCGGAGAAAAATGTGATTTAAAAAGAAAAAAAAGAAGAAAAAGGACCCAGTGCTATTAAATGTTATTTTCTGATAGCTGCACAGTGGTCACATTGTTCATGCAAGCAAACACTTTGTAGGAAGGTGCAAAATGGCCAGATTGTGTGTGAGTGCAGGTGGAGTTCATTTTCACACCGACCTGCAGGACAGTATTTTACTAATTTTGGAGTCTTTTTTAAAATATATTGCTTTTAAAGCCCACTATGATCATTTTTGAGCTATTTTTAAAGCTTTCCCAATGGTCTTTTTAATCATAATTTAGCCATTTTTATCCAAAATCAATATTTTCTATGTGAGTTTCTGCAGAGTGGCGTTTCCCCTCCCCGTTACTGAGAGCTCTCTGTTTACAGACTGTCCCACTAGCTTTCACCCCCAACCTGACATCACCGATGCAACAAAAGTGGCGACCAATATTGGAGCTATCCAGTGGTATAGTTTGAGCCAGATACCAGGAAAACAAAGACGTACACGAATCTATTTGTCTACAATTGGACTAAAATGGAGCTTGTGTCCCGCCCAGTGTGTTTTTTTGTAACAAATGTGATTTTCTGTTCCTAATTCATAACGATTTAAATAAATCAATATTCACAAATGCAATTTTAAGCTTAATTTTCTTTGTATATGTCCTCCATCATCAAAGAACTGCCATAAAAAGCATGTTAAAAACACAATTTTCATCAAAGTGGGTCTTTAAAAAATGTAAACTTTATTAGTAATGTTTAATTAATTCAAAATGCTAATTATAATCTGTAGCAGGGATGTCAAAATCAAATTTTACAGGGAGTTAAAGTCCAAAGCAAAACTAAGGTCGCCGCCGAACAGGATAAACATTTATTGAAAACACTAAAACAAAATTTTTAAAATTTTAAAAACGTAACTTTTCAACATTACTATGAATATAATATTATTCCAGAATAAATTAACTTAAACCTTAGATAACTTTCAGTATTTAAACTCTTCATAAAAATATATTTTGTCTAAATTATACAAGTCAGAAATAAGCGCATGATAACATTGGGCCATTAATAACAATAAAATAAAATGATCTCGAGGGCCGGTTCTGGCCCCTGGGCCTTGCCTTTGACACATATCTGAGCAAAAGCGTTTCCAGATCCTAAAGCAGCATACCTGTGCCAATAAACATGACATCATACTGGCCGTCCTCCGCCTCTACTCTGTCCACAACCAGCTGAGTGAACTGGTAGTCCACATCCGTCCGCACCATGATGGGCTGGCCCCCTATTGGGTGTACCGGGTTGTACATGGCGGGGTGGCCCCTTGCGAAGGTGATGACATCGTCTGGGAGGTCTTTGGTGGAGTCGAAGCCTCCAAATGTCTTGCTGGGGCACTGACATTAAAGGAATATGGGATGTGAGAAGGTTTTACACGGTTTTATAAGCACAGTGATACGTTTAGAACTCACAGTGCCAGGACGAGGGTAGGGGACCCTTCCCTGGAAGGGCACCCACTGGTAGTTGGGTCCATCTCTGTGGGCGTAGGGTCCCAGAAACACCCTTCTGATGTCTGCCATGTTATACATACAGACTGCTGAGCCTTTGAATATGTTACTAGAGGGGGGAAAAGACAAGAAAACAATATTTCTAGGACTTGTGAAATACAAACGAAATACAACAAAACGACCCCTCGTAGCTCATGGGGGAGAAGGGAAGAAGGCTGTCAGTGGTTAAGTGCTGGACTGACAGATTGGAACTTCTCTGCGATTGCTTCCAGCCTCCTGAGAACAGACAGGAATTTGGGAACGCCACCAACAAAAAAGGAGACCTGGTTTGGAGCGAATCTGAAACCCTTCCTGAGCCAACGTTTGGTCCAAATGGGGGGGATTTTTTTTTTTTTTTAGCTTTTAACATTCAGTCGGGATTCAAACAGTCATGGGTGTGAGACTATAAATGGAGAAAAGATTCTCTTCCACAGAAATCTGATCGCTGACTCATCCATGGGACATGTTTTTTTTTTAAAGATTCTTGCAGCTTAGACCAAAGTAGTTTCCGGTATGAGAAGTCCCTACTGTGAGTATAGTCGGATTTTTCGTTGCTTTAATTGACAAAACGCTCAAAAAACATCTCCAGTTCATTGAGATTCCTTTTTAACAGAAGGTGAGCAGGAACCAAAAGCTCCAGTACGATTCGAGGCGGTCTTTGTCTTGCCGACTGCGATGGGAAGTAACATCAGACTAATTAAGGATGTGGTTGGCATCCACACAGCCGGCAAAAAACTCAGCAAAGCATGGAAGATGAATGGATTAGCATTTGAAAATGTTAATTACAGAGAAATTCAATTAACTCCGGGGGCACGGAAAGACGCTCCAATATCTGCGCTTAGGAAGGGGGGGGGGGGGGACGGGTGTGTGTTCACGTGGATGCACACACATGGTCGGAGGAAGGAGACGGCGTGGAGGTCCATCAAACATTGATCTGTCAGGGGCAGCTTCTCTGTGCCTCATTAAGCATTGATATTAAAAGCTGGTTCCAATGCATCTCTACCCTATTCATCTCTGAAAACGACCACTTAGAAAACCAATTAAACCACTCTAATTCCTCAATGCCCCATAATTGAATTTTAAGTGCGCGTGTTTGTGTGTGGTACACATGTGTGGGTGGATGCTCGCCAACCTCTGGGTCTGAGACCATCCGCCGATACGAGACGGATGTCCGTATGAGTTAGCTCACACCTCTGTCCTATTCAGCGTCTTATCATTAGCTGTGATTGATGGTGAAGTGTTTGTCTTCCTTTCAAAGGCTTTTTCACACACAATGCTGGAGCTAAAATGCCACCCCCCCCCCCCTTCCTCTCTCCAAAAATGCTAATTTGTCATCATCGCGATAAGTGCCACCATCTGTGCCATTTCAGCTCACTTATCTGTCCTTCCCCATGCCTTCACCTCTCCACATGCTTCATAAAAGCCCTCGGAGAGCCACGCCCGGCCCCTGAAAACCCCATTCATGGCCGGGGCGGTGGCCGGGGAGGGAACGCGCATTCCTGCTAAGTGAATATCACGTTTCTCTCGCTCCGTAATCTGATTTCCTCATAAGCCGGCCAGCGTTTCAATGAAAGCGGAGGGGACAGGTAGGAAAGCATGGGTGGGGGTGGGGTTTGATAAAAGTGATCCCGAAGCTAGGGGGACTTCCACTGGGGGAAAATAAAAAAGTAACGTGTAAGTGGATTACAGGAGCGCTGTCTGGGAATTTATGGCGGCACGCTCGAGTGCCCCCGTCCAGTCATTTAAAACCTTTATTGTGTGAATGCATTCAATGCATTCACACAATTGAGATTCTGTTTCTCTTTAAATATTATTTACGTTTTCTTCCATACATTTTTTGATGAGTAAAAACTCAAGCACAATCTTGGTATCAAAACGTTCAGCTCGTTAAAGACATCCCTGCTTGTATTTTTGGTTTTCGCACATTTTACGGTTTTCGCAATTCATGCTAATTTTGAGCCCTATGTTAAGTCAACGGGAACATTTTTCCAACCTTTATAAAACTTTGTGCACTTTTGCAACTTATGCAATATTGGTATCAAAACATTCTGCAAATTTAGGATACTCATGCCTGTATTTTTGGTATTCGCCAAATTTACGGTTTTTACGCAAATTATGCTAATTACTAGCAACTATTGAGGTTTTTTGGGCTAATTTTGAGGTAAACTAACATATTAGCAACATGTTAGCTTTTTTGGCTAATTTGGCAACTACTGAGGTTTTTGGGCTAATTTTGAGTTAAGTTAACATATTGGCAACGTGTTAGCTTTTTTTTTGGCTAATTTAGCAACTACTTAGATTTTTTTGGGCTAATTTTGAGTTAAGCCAACATATTAGCAACGTGTTAGCTTTTTTTTTTGGCTAATTTAGACACTACTGTGGTTTTTTTGGGCTAATTTGGAGTTAAGCTAACATATCGTGTTAGCTTGTTTTTTTGGCTAATTTAGCAACTACTTAGATTTTTTTGGGCTAATTTTGAGTTAAGCCAACATATTAGCAACGTGTTAGCTTTTTCTTGGCTAATTTGGACACTACTGTGGTTTTTTTGGGCTAATTTGGAGTTAAGCTAACATGTCGTGTTAGCTTGTTTTTTTGGCTAATTTAGCAACTACTTAGATTTTTTTTGGGCTAATTTTGAGTTAAGCCAACATATTAGCAACGTGTTAGCTTTTTCTTGGCTAATTTGGACACTACTGTGTTTTTTTTGGGCTAATTTGGAGTTAAGCTTGTTTTTTTTGGCTAATTTAGCAACTACTTAGATTTTTTTGGGCTAATTTTGAGTTAAGCCAACATATTAGCAACGTGTTAGCTTTTTCTTGGCTAATTTGGACACTACTGGGGTTTTTTTGGGCTAATTTGGAGTTAAGCTAACATATCGTGTTAGCTTGATTTTTTTAGCTAATTTAGCAACCACTTAGATTTTTTTTGGGCTAATTTGAGTTAAGCAAACATATTAGCAATGTGTTAGCTTTTTTGGCTAATTTGGCATCTAATTAGGTTTTTTTGGGCTAATCTCAAACAAAAATCTTCAGCATCTTCAGCAACCACATTCCGCAAATTGCGTTCACACATGCATTATCGCAGGTAATGCACTTTTCTAGTTCAATTAGATTTGAGGACGATGTAAAAAGAATAAACTCTTGACAGCAATTAGGAAGAGTGTTTTTTTTTTTAAAAACACACAGGGAAACAATTCATCCACGAGGGTAACTCGCCTGATTTACTGTACATCAACTCATCTCCTAGCAACAAACAAATATGACGCAGCGACATCTGTCATGCTCACTATGGAACATGTACCTGGATGTGGTGAACACGGCGTAGATCACCGGATTCTTGGGGTCCTTGGAGCTCATGAGAAACACGTCCTCTAAAAATGAAAACACGAGTGAAGGCGAGGAATTATTTTATTTTTTTAAGTGTGATAACACTTACGCAGCTCATCAAAGTGCGTGTCGATGCCGTTGACCCCCGGAACCGAACACATGAGTCGCGCTTTGAGAAAAGTGGTCCACTTGTTCACGAGGCTCCTGTGACCCCCCATGTCATTCTGTGAAGACAGCAGCGCGTTTCTGTGAGCTCCCACCTCCCCCGCTGCATTTTAGGACTAAACTATCAGTAGAGGGGGGGGGGTTTATTTGGTTGTGCGTGCTGTTACCTTACACAGTTGTGCTATCCTGGCGATGGTCGCCTTCCCGGTGTGCTCTCCATCCATGGCGTTCTCTTTGAAAAACAGGAATATCTTGTCGTCCTCTGGGTTGTCACTCTCGGGGATCAAGTGAACGCCTATGAACCTGGGGTCTGCAGCAACAAAGAGAAAAGTTTTGAAAACATTTCCTTTGATATCCTCTAGTCCAGTGGTACCGGTATCAGGCCGCAGACCGAACAAAACGATTACTTGCGCTAACTTAGATTATTTCTGTATAGTTCATTTTCTGAACCTGAAGGAAGATTTATTTTGGAAAACTACAGCATTCTGTTTAAAACATATGTGTTGGTCTCGTGATCTTGAGTGGCTAGCTGCACCGCTACCTGATTTGCTAGCTAAAATAAAACATAGTTTGAAAGTTTCTTTGTGGAGAAAAGAGTCAGTGAAAAACCCAAAGAAGAGCCACCGACTCCAAATAACAATCAATCTGCTATCTACAGACAGTCTTCCTCAACATTGAAACAGTTCTCATGTAGCAGAAGCCACTCTGGCTAATACGAGCCAACAGACTTATAATAAAGTTGGAGACACTGTGGATTCGGGTTTATATTATATTCAAAAAATATCCGTTTTACAACAGTTGCCTCTTTTTATTTTGCTTTATTTATCCACATCCTTTAAAGTCGGAAGCTAGCGTCCGGTTGTTAGCCTCCACTTTGACGTTAAAGGGAAAATTTTCATCAAAAAGTTCTAACATTTTAAGAAGAATGAAGATCAAATTAAAATAAATTGCTGATTGAGAATTTTCCCTTCAGCAAGGCTGAATTAGGTAAGAAACTGTTCAGAAAAAATACCTAATGAATAAGAAATTATGTAAAAACAAAATATGATCTTTTTTTCCCGGAAAGATAATTGGAACTTGGATATGTTAAAATGGCAAAGTTAAAATTAAAACATTTAATTTGTGGAACTTTTAAAATAATAAACAACTTCTACAAATGAAAAACTTTGTTTTGTTGAATCTTTATCATCTGTATAGAAAAATCTACTAATATTTTTAGACTTTTTTAAAAAGTAAATGTCTTTTTATTTTGAAAATATATTTTTAGAAAAATGCCAACTTCGGCCCCCTTTGGACCAGTCCGTGAAAATATTGTCTAATTTAAACTGGCCTGAAAAAGGTTGCTCGAGTCGGTAGTTTCACCCTATTTCTTTATATGTCTAACTTTAGCAACCCTCCCCATAAACTATTTTTCAAACCACATCCCCCAAAAGAGAGATGCCCTTGATAGCACTAGAATTAATTTATTGTGACTTTAGGTACAAGAGGAAATCAGAGTTGCCTGCAAAAAAAAAAAAAAAAAAAAGGGGCACGAGGAAGGGAGGAACACAGTCACTGAGGCGTCGTGGCGGGTAAACTGAGCCTGCGCCTGAAGGTTTAGGGGTTAGTTGAGGAGAAACAAGCAGTACCATGTTACACCTCCATGGCCGTTTAGGATATAGAGTAGCTGTGAAAAAGGAGAGTGCGGCCAAAGTGGAAAGTGGATTTATAAGTGCTGCCCGGGTGCGAGACCTCTGGTATGTATCATGTGCACCCCGCGCAAGCTTTGTATGGCGAATATGCGCAGTAAAATCTACACCTTCGTAAATTTATCTCTGCGTGGGATCAAAAAACAGCACGGAGGTCTTTCAATTTATCGTGTATTATTCCCGACAAAAGGCCTAAGGAAAGTTAATCCTGCAACCATTTCAGCGAGTGGGAATTAAAAGGTGGAGATATGTCTAAATAAACCCATAAATCAACGCCACCATAAGTCAAAACGACTATTTATGCCTAAATCCTGCAGAATAATCTGCAATTACCGGATTCATTTCTAAATGTCCTCTCTTTCTGCATTCGAGTAGCATGTAACCTTGTTGATAAAGGCTCTATAGACCTCAGTAATCCATGCAATTACAATCCCCCCTTTGTGACTGAAGGGGTTGGATTTTGTGGCTACAATCTTCAGGGTATTTGTTTGAGCAAGGTGAAAGATCGGTGGGGATTAATGCCCTGACGGAGAATTCTCCCCCTTTTAAAAAAAAAAAAAAATGACTGTTATTAATATGTCAAAGTAATCAGCGCTTGAGACACCGGTGTTTGGGATTTTTGATGGTGTTTAGGGGAAGGTGGGTGGTTGAAAGGAAGCGGGGAAAGAATTTGACTCCGCTACAGGAAAACAGCTGAGAGGGGATTAGTTCTGTGGGAAAGAGGGAGGAAAAAAGATGGCACGGCCTCAGGAGAACGGCTCAAACCATTTGTGGCTTCATGAGTCTTCTGCAATGACGAAGGATACACAGACAGACTAAACATTCAATTACCTGTGCGGCATCCCTAATCTAAGTCACAACATGTTGACTAAATAAGGACTTTGTGTATTTAATGTCTACAAACTAGCAGAAGGAGATTCAAGACCTGAGATCATTTCATAGTTTGCTACAATAGATTTTTATTTTATTTTTCAAATGTCCAGTATATAAATTATTGACAAATGTCAAGTTTTATCTCAGTATTAAAATTCATATCTTGTGACTCCTTTATATTGCAGTACTAAACTAAAACGACAATTATGGAAAAGAGAAAAACATAATTTAAAAAAACACAAATTTTGACTGAACGCTAGTACATTCTATTTTTTTAAACATCTAGAAGTACATATGGATATTAAAATAAAAATAGCCTTTTAAGAAGTTATTTTAATCTTGTTTTCTCTCCTATACGGGTCAAAAATTATCAACCAAAAACCTTTAGAAAAAGCAGTTTTATTGTATTATAAATCTAAAATCTACTGTAGATGATGAAACAATGTGTTACTTATTAACTGAATTTCATTATCTTTTAATCATTTTCCATAAGAATATTTATCATATTTATAGATGATCACTAGTTAACATTATTTCACTTTTATAAACACAATTCAGCTGTCATAACTGTTTTCTTTGACACAATAGAGGAGTATTATAGGATCATAAATGTTTAGTAATTACTTCTAAATTATTAGTATTTAAAGTGAAAAAATTTCCTAAACATTTTTTATCAAGTGAATTAAAAAAAAGTACTTTTCCCATGACAACAAAACAACAAAATGTTGACTTTGTGATAAATGATCAATACTAACTATTTAGCACATGTAGGACAGTATGTTAGAATGGGCTTTACAATTGTATTTCTCACATCTGGAAGAGTCAAATTTGATCCTTCCTTCAGGGGTTTGACTCAGGTGGCTCTGGTGTCCGTGTGTTAATATACATGTATAGGTGTAGATGTGTGTACCTGTGTATTAAAGATAAATCGTGAGTTAAGTGTGAACTTTTCAAATGTTTTTTTAATACAGAGGTCAACAGTTACTCATAAGAAAATATTTGTACCCTGGTGTTGACCAGCCCAAACGTAAATCTTAGAAAAAGTCATAGAATTTTCAATAGGAAAATTATATCTTAACCTTTTCTGGTCAAGTGTAAAAATGTGAAAGACACAAGGGTTACAGTGGTAATGGGTTACTGTTTACCCACAAGACTACACAGTTATTTTTCTATAGTTGCAACTTATTTTCAAACTTCTTTTAGAAAATTTTCTGTTTAAAATAAACTTAAACTCCTGAGACAAAATATGTTGTCTATACAGAGTAAAGTACAATCACGATACATTTCTGAAACTTCTATTCTTTTATTTTTATGCTTTACCATTTAGCCATCCTAACTGATGCTGCTCTTTCTAGATGATGGGCAAGCGAAGCGGAAGAATGGGCAAAGTCTCTCCCCATGAAATCAGCAGATGTGCCAGAGTACAGCTCTCCATCTGCCAGCGAGAAGTCAGAGTCAGGAACAAATGAACAACTCCAAATAGAACGTGTCTTCCCCGGCGCTAATAAAGGCAGCGGTCAAACTCACCAATCAAAAGCGAGGCGGACAGCATTTTGGGGTCGTAGGGGCTTTTCCCGCGGCCATTCTCGAATTGGGAGGCCAGGCGAAAGATGTTGTCCTGTGGTGAAGAGGGTCAAAGTGCAACACGAGGCCAATGAAAGCCACATTAAGTCCGGCTAAACGTACATTTATAGACTGTGTTTTAAGTTACAATGCATTCTCGTTATAGCTTTCTATTTTGGAGCTGGGACGCAAAATAAATTCAGCCTGACAGGAGCGATGAGTAATGTGTTTCCTTAATTCTGCTCTGTTGTTCTAATATGGCCGCTGGACACAAAGTTTCTGCAACAATAAAATCACCTAACATACACACACATTATGTACTCACACAACACACACACAGACATATATATATATAAATATATATATATATATAAATGTTTAAAACAACATTTGCCATTCATAAAGCAGAAAAATCCATCACCTCTGCCTTCTTGCCCATTTCCAGAAAAGCGCAGATCGGATGGAAGGCTCCTGTTCCACAGATGTACATATGGGTTTGGTTGTACGGTTGAAGAACCCGAACAAAGTTAGAACACTCTTTCTAAAAAATAAAAAAAAGAAAGCAGAAAACACTTAAGCTTCAAAACAAAATTGGTTTATTTCAAACAATGGGAGATACAGCTTGCAAAGAGATTTAAAAAAGACAGTGCAGCACTATCGTTTGCTTATTTTGTAATCTTAGTGGCGTGGGACCATGCAAAGAAAATTAAATCTTTATGGAGTGGGCTTTAATGAAAGAACTTGCATGTGAAGGAGTCATTTTGTCTTGGGAATTCCCTCCATTGTGTTGTGTAGTTGGGATGAAGTTTTATCCTTAAAAAAAATAAAGTTGACGTTTTTATTGTCGGAAAAAAAGTGTGGCGAATTATCTGAAAATCCAGATTAATAGAAAGCTAAAGAAAAAAAGACACCAAGATACATTTCCATTATCAATGGGGATTTCCCACTTGATCTGGAAAAGACATCTTCTCAAGAAAAAAAAAAAAAAATCCCACCTGGAAGCAAAATCAGCCAAAGATCCTTTAATGATCCATGTGTTTGAATTTACTGAGGGTATTTGGGTTGGCTTTCCTCTGCATGCTGATTGTCCCAGTGGTGTGAGACTGTTTATTAGAGCGCTAATCAACCGGATTGCTGAAGGTAGGAGGGTTATTAGCGGCTTCAAGGAGCTGATTTAGGGAACATGTGTTTAAGAGATTACCTTTGGGTTTGCCTAATTATAAATATATGCTGAACGTCAACCTGACAAATGTGTACCGCATTTACAAGAGGAGATGTGAAAACATAGCTTTGGTGTAATATTTAAACAGTCCTTTCAACAGAAATTTCACTTTGATGATGTGATGATTTCCCAATGAGTTAGAAAGAAAATTTTAAAATGACATCAATTGGATCAAACACTTTCCACTGAAAAAGAAACTTTCTACAACATACGGGTTAGAAACTGTTGCCGTTCTCGTTGTTTCTACAAAAAATGATTGTTCTGCTGGTTTACTGGTCCAGTAAAAATAGTTTTGAAACTTGCACAGCTTTTACTTGATTGTGTCCAGAATCCACCAAAACTAATGTAGTTTCTGCATTAAAAATCTTAATTTTCAGTGTTTTCTAATCTGGTTGAGTTTCATACTGAGGTTGAAGCAATTCTGAGAGGTACACAACGCTCTGTCAAAATGCCTGTTTGTTTGTTTACGAGTTACAAACAAGGTTGGGTGTTATTGTAAATAGGCTAACGTGGCTAACCTGTAGCATTGTCAGGCGGTGTTTTGTTTTATGGCTATGTCTGAATTCTTTAACTAACTCCTTAACTGCTAAAAACTCTAAACTGCAGAACTATCAAGTCCTCTGGATTTTAAAAGCTATTTAGACATCATGTTCACTACTATGAATATGACGTCACTGATTTTTAAAAACTTAATCAATCCAACTATTTATGAATGCACTGTGTTCTGATGACACGTTGATAGTTTATTAAAAAATACACTGAAATACATTGGGGTTTTTTTTTTTCAGAAAGATTGTTCAAACGCAATGCATTGTGGTCCATATTCCCAAATTTAGTGAGCATCCATGTACACAGGTTTTTCGCAGAGAATTCTGGAACATTTCTAGGACACTGGATTTTACAATTGTGGATTTGGACACCACTCCAAAATGGTGAAAGCACTGTATAGTGCACTATGTAGTGAGTAGTGAAGGAATTCAAACATAGCCCAAGGGAGTTAGCATAGTTATTGTAACGTTTCTTTTAGCTGTATTAGTCTGTTTTTTAACGTGTTATGAACAAAGTTGGGGAATACAGCTATTGTGAATATGTCAACATGGCTAACGCAGCTAAAGTCTAGCTAGCACTATTAGACTGTGTTTTTCTTGTGTAGTAACAAGGTTGGGAGTTAGCATAGTCACGGTAACGTTTGTTTTAGCGGTATCAGTCTGTTTTTTGACGTTGATATTGTAAATACGTCATCGTGGCTAACGTGTAGCGGTGTCGGACTGTGTTTTTTGGTGTTATTAAAAAGGTTGGGAGTTAGCATAGTCACAGTAACGTTTGTTTTGGCTGTATTATTTATGTTTTTTACGTGTTGCAAGCCAGGTTGGGAAGGCTGATGATACAGTATTATGAATGCAGTTTGTAAAGTCAGACTGATGGACTTATCTCTAACTTTTTTCGCATAAAATGTGTTATCTGAAAAAGTTGCCTGTAAGAATAAGGCAACATGTATTTTACAAGATATATTTTCTGCATTTTCTATCATTCAAAACACAAAGTTATCAAACAATCACATTTATTGAACATTCCTTTGTATTTTTTTATTTTTTTATATCTTTGCTGTTAGCAACATGCTAACTGTTAGTGCTAGAAAGCTTAAAAGTCAATTTTGGACCAGTCTAATTTTTAAGACAGTTTGAAAAACTCTTCATAGTCAAATTACAATTTCAGGTAAAAGAAAAACCAAAGTGGTTTGTCATAGCATGTTTGCTAACCGTGTTAACACAAGCCCGTCTGTTCTGCAGTTCAGAGGGAAAACGAAAACTTCCCCGATGTCTTGTGTCTGACCTCAAAACTGCATGTGTGCACAATAATGTGACCGTGCAGCGTAATGACTTTACCCTCTGTGCTTCCTACTGTTGAACTGTGGGAGCACACGCCCCCCACACATCAATCTCACACTCTTATTATATGCATTTCATCAACTCCTGTAAATCTGTCCAGAGTTAGCTCTGTAAGGGATTTTTAATGGATGTCTGAGGAAGACTCATCAATTGCGCGGTGGGTCGGTCACACCTAAACACTGACAGGGGTTAGCTTGGATTACTAAAGAGCTGCTCTGTGTGTTGGCGTCAAGTGAAAAGTGATTTGCTTGATCATAAACTATCGGCGCGTCATTAATCATGTAAAAGAGGCAAAGGGCTTCAGACCATCATCCTGTGGTGAAACCCAATTTCAGTCAGGAATTTTCCAGTATTACACACGGGATCATGTGAGAATCCAGTTGGAATTAAGACGGAATTGTGGAATGGTCACAAACTTGTGACCTTTAGTTGCTAAGTAAACTGAAATCATCATATGTCCATCACCATGTCAGACGCTGGGAAAAAAGGCTTTTGTTCGCTGAATATCACGCTGTGGTTGAAGGATAAGTATGACTCTATTCTCCTTTGCCAAAACAGCATTTTTTCCTTTATCCCTGCAAACACCCCACACCCGCTCTCTAATGTTATGGCAGCACAATACCCAATACTGTAGATTCCCAGAGCGGTTGAGCAAGTAAGGAAGACGGACAGCTCTCTTCAGTATTCTCCCCTTTTGCATAACCCTTCTCTACATAGAAATATGAACTTTACACTGTGACAAAAAGCTTTCAAAGCACATTTATATATACATGCAGCAATTGTTGCCTTGTTAAGGTCTTTTTCTTTTGGATTACATACATTTTTACCTTCTATGTTCACACCGGGCTCAGAAATGCACGTTCAAGCAATCACTTCCAATGAAAAGTCTCAGTAAATGTGCGTTATGGCCTTTGCATTTTATACATTGCTAAGCAAGTATTTTAATCGGTTTTCAGGCAAATCATGCAGCCAGTTAATGCTTGTCGAAAGTTATAGCAGTTGAACTTTGACCAATCGAAAATTTGGATTTGACTATTGGGTACATAGTGGTACACTGAAGTACCAAGTGTTTAAAAAGGGATCATGACGAAGAAATGAATTATTGCGACTTGAACCCAGATGGAATTATACAACTCCTTTTATACGACTCAAATTGCACCACTTTGACGACTATTAGCGTATAGAACAAAAGGCAAACGATTTTACTGTCTCCTCAAAGCTATGTTCACACCACTCTTAGCAATGTGGCGTTCAAGTTACCACTTTCAATGACAAGTCTAAGTAAAAGAACATTTCTACAGACATTTTTTAGACAGTTTGTGAGATCTTTGTGGAAAAAAGTCTGATTAGGGACTCAGATTTGGTAGTAACGTTTAGGTATTGTCCCTTTAAAGTGAAGATAAAGGAGAATGTAATCATTGTGATTGGTGCCTGTCTGGAATTGTATGACATCAAGTCTTTCATATATTGGATAGAGCTGCAAAAGAGAAAGCTTGAAACAAGATTTGTGACAATTGCAGTGCTATGATGTATGAGAATTG
Organism: Oryzias javanicus; assembly: GCA_003999625.1. Taxonomy (NCBI): domain Eukaryota; kingdom Metazoa; phylum Chordata; class Actinopteri; order Beloniformes; family Adrianichthyidae; genus Oryzias; species Oryzias javanicus. The sequence continues at coordinate 21,057,507 of CM012459.1, forward strand.
AAAAAAACGCAACGATCTTACTGTCTGACGTTCCCACAACTCTTAATAATGCACGCTTAATGAAAAGTCTAAATAAACACACAAAACTCTGACCTTCATGTGTAGCTACGCACTTTTTAAAGACAGTCTGTGGAATCTAGTGGCGTTAGGACGGCGTCCCTTTTAATTCACGTAAGTAACAACCATTTGATAATTGATCTTGGAGAAATTATTAATTGTGCTTCATGTTCGGCCGTGTTTAGCATGTTCTTGAACGGGCATCACATGCTAGGTTTTGGTTAAATTAAAAAAAAATAAAAAACTAGGTGCCTCAATGAGTTAGATTTGAAAAGCAAGAAGACACTGTCTTTTTCAGTTTTACAATAAATGCAACTTTTGATTTAAATATGGAACACATGAGTCACCGCTGGATGAAGTCATGACTTTGTCTCAATTGGGTAATAATAATAACTCCATCAGAAAAATGGGTGGACAGATTTGTATGTGCTTGGATGAAAGAGTTGAGGAACGAATCCAGAAAAATTATTCAGACAACTGGTTTTGTCCAGGTAGTTGGAAATGACCACAAATACAACAAAAAAAAAATCTACTTGTTTAAACTTTAGGTAAACTATATCAAAATGTAACAACCTGGTCATGTTGGAGCAGCTCTGCTTGAAATAGAGATTAAAAAAAAAAGTCCTCAGGCATTCAGAGGGAGAGGGCAGCTGTTACATCCACTCTGCGGCTGTAAATTGTGGTTGGGAGAAATGCATCACTTTGGAAGCTCTGAATGCTTCGGTAATGTCCCAGTCAAGGCTTTTCGGCACAGCACTCTGCTCTCACCGCCTCATTTTCAAAGGTAAACATTTTTACAGCGGCGCGTATACCTCACCGCTACATTTTGTGCGGGCAGAGTGCACTCTTTCCAACGTGTGGTGGAGTGAAGGTGTCGTTCCCACTTTGAGCGAAACCTGAAAAGCCAGTTCAGGGTCTAATGGAAGCTGTGTAATTTAGAGAAGATGTTTGTAATTCTGGATAATCCCGAACAACCCTGCAGCTCTGCACTCAAGACTCATCGGGCCATGAAATTGAGATCAGATACGACACAAAGGGACGTCGGTGTGCACACAGACGTGGTTGTCCCTTCCAGAATTCGGCGTGTAAGCCAACACGCCCCATCAGATGACCAACTCAAACAATATGCTCCTACACTCTGACGCACTTACATAAACACACTCCTGAAATGAAAACACCACAGCGTCATTGTCCTTGTGCATATTGACTGTGTTGTAGGTGTCACTGATGCTCGGTCAATGTAGATTATAACATAGTGGAGGTGAAACGGAGCAGTTTTTATCAGAAGCAATTTTCTGCTTCTTTTATTCTTCTATGTAGTTGAAGCAAATAGATTTCTAGAACGAAACATGAAAACTGCACGGAAGAGCTGAAAGAATGAATGAAACCTACCCCCAGGTCTTTCCCTGCCCACTTGCATTCATCCCTTTTTGAGGGGGTGGCAGGCCACGCAATCTGCGCAAAAGAGAGAAAGACACGTTCAGTTTGGATGGGAGGAGGATCGGAACGTTTGTTGCTTCAAGAAAGTGGTGGCACAAATGCTGCAGGGGGATGAGTCAATCCAGTGAATCAGAGGAAATTTCAGGACACATTTCAAAATAAAATACACATTTTTGCCTTTTTTTCTCTTTTTCTGTTCAGTTTGCAACAACAAAAACTAACACAAAGTACTAGGGGTAATTTACAAACAAAAACGCAAACAAAAAAATTAAATTACAACTTTAAAGTTGTAAATGAATGCAAAAATTATCAACTGTTAAATTATGGCAAAAAAGTCATAGATTTATCACTTTAAAAGTCATACATTTGTTACTTTATATCTTATAAATGTATAAGTTTAAATTATGCAAAAAAAGTCTATTACAACTTAAAAATATATGTTCATGCGAAAAAAAAAATATTAGTTTATTAATACTAGTATTATACAACTAGAACAAAAACATTTATGCAAAAAAGTCATACATTTACGTTTTTCAAACAAATACATCTATGCGAAAAATGTATTACATTTATTACTTTAAAACACATTTATTACTTTATGTTAAAAAAATCTGAAATTTTACAACTTTAAACACCTACATTTATGTGAAAACAATTTAGTAAATTTGAGTTTTAAAAGTTATAAAATTACATCTTTAAAACGCCTACATTTATGTGAAAAAAACCCAGTAAATTTATAACTTTAAAAGACCTACATTTATGCAAAAAAGTAATACATTTGAGTTTTTAAAGGACATTTTATGCAAAAACACCTGTAAACTTAGGACTTTAAAACAGAAAATTGATAAATTTACTTCTTTAAAAATAAATACATTTATGTGAAGAAATTAACACAAACTTTCATACAAAAAAACTGTACAATTATGTCTTTAAAACACATACATTTATGGCAAAAAATACTAATTTACATCTTTCTTTAAAACGCCTACATTTATGCAAAAAAAAAGTCATACATTTATTACTTTAAATTAAATTCATTTAAGAGAAATAAAGGTAAAAAATTAACAAGAAAAGACACCAAAGTTGTTTGTTTATTAGGGCCGTGTTAGAAGATAAAAGGCATAGCATTTATGAAGCTTAATTTCCAGATAGGTTTTAAAAATGAAGAAATTCTCAACCTTTTTGCAAATCAAAATCAAATAATTATCAGCATTGAAAAATGGAAAATTAAATGCATGAAACGGGTAAGCTTTACACAGACTTGGTGGAGATTTTGTCTCTTTCTGGGGGAAGAAAAGATTGGAAGTGAACAGCTGGAGCAGGGATATCGGTAATCTCATAATATTACTTTTTTTTTTTGGTGGCCCTAAAGTTGTAAAATTACAAGAAAGAATTTGAAAATGTATTACTTTAATCTCAAAATATAACTTTTTTCTTTCTTTTGTTGGCCCTAATCCTCTGTTGTAAAGTCTATTCCACTGTTAAATAAAAACAAAAAAGAATTACTATAAGAAAAAAAAAGTATTTTATATAAAATAAATAGTATGTTTAAGTTTTTACATTTTAATTTTTTATTTGCTCCCTAAACAGGAACTTAAGCTTGAACAATGGCATAAAAATGTGAAAATCTTTTTTTTTGAGAGGGAAATGGGGTTGTGCAACGTTGCTTTGGAAGATCCGGCTCTAACAGTCATCCATCTGCGGCCCCCAGTGTCACATGAATTATAAAAACACATGGAGAGTATGAAGTGCATGTGGGGCATGTCACACATAACGAATTGGTTATATACTTAAAACTAGGGTGCACCTTTTCCTTTTCCTTTTTTTTCTTCTTTCTTTAGTAGCTGCTGGCCACACAGATGTCAACAGATAAAACAAATGTATGCATCTGCGTGCTCATGCATTATTGCTTTCTGACAGTGCGTATCTGGATCTTTATTCCAGAGTTTGCCTCCTCCTTAGATCATCTGACTTAAAAAAAAAATCCTGCATACTTTATGGTAATGTTTTGATAATCACCTGCTTTGAAAAAGACGTAAAAAACAAAATTCCCAGGAGGTATCGGGAAACGAATTCAAGGACGCGCCCCTTCTCTCTATTGACTATGCATTCTCTCGTTCTGCTCTCTGCAGCCTGCAGGCGACTCGGTGTCAGTCTTGTGTATATTTGATAGCAGCTCAAATCGGATAAAAAAAGACTGTTAATGCAGTCCAGGTGTGGTAATGGAATTACCGACAGCCGTGTCTGGAGGAAGACAGACAGTGGGAAGGAAGAAGGAGGCAGGGGAGAGGGAAAAGATGGAGTAATGGAGCTCAGAGGTGGGAGGGCACAAGGCGAAGGAGAAAACTTCTGCCAGCTGGAGGAGATCCTTCAAAATCACGTTTTTAAGAGCTGGGTCGTACCTGTTTATGGTCTCTGTTGATGTTGACGAGGTCAAATGAGAAGATGTGGTCCTCCGCTCCGACCAGTAGTCTGCCTCGCTCTTCGTCCAACAGGAAAGTGTCATAGCTCGAACTGTTGGCCAAGCCGTTGAAAGTGACGAGGTTACTGGATTCTAGCATCTCTGGAGGAATAGAAGCAAAAATGTTTGACAAATACTTCAAATATATTATTATGAAGACTGTTTTTACCATTTATTTATGTAAATAAACACATTTCTTCCGGTCTACAATGCTCTTCTTTACGTGAGTCACTTCTATAGACAAACCTTTACATACCGACACGCGTCGGTTAAGTGTAGCGTGAGATATTTTAAGTGAACACAGCGTGTCACAATCAGGGACGCGGCTCAGTCTGTTCAGCCGTGTGATTGGCTGAATAATTCATACGCAGCGAGGAGGACCGGCTGGAGATTCTGTGTGGGGAGGGAAGCGTTTGCGGGTGTCCGTGCAGATCTGAAATGAAGTTGTTATTTAAATGAACACAAAAGCCTTTGAGCCGTTTTGGAGAAATTGATTGATTTCAGTTTTAGGCATAAAAATGGATTCAAAGAGTTTGATAACGGATAGAACGGAAGAGACTTTACTGTAAAACTACAAAAATAGAGGTCCTTTTTAGTGAGTCAATAAAATAAGAGTTTTTGTTTCCAGCTAAAATGTTATTCTATTCTATAGTTTATGCTATGGATACGTTGATTCTTTTTCTCGCTAAACTTCAAACCATCATGATGGAACTTTGCATTATTCATTCTCACCATGTTGGATAACTTAAAACCAAACTGGTCTGTTAATCATTCATACAAATTAAACGTATAAATGTAACATAAAACAAATAAAACATAATTTTTTAAAATCCATTTTCAAAACAGTCGTTTAATTATGGTTATTCCGTTGTCAGGTAAAATTGTTTTTGTCATTTTTTGCATAGCAGCTATGGTTCATAAGAAATTCATCAATAAGTCGTGGCTGGGACTGTTGGCGCTGAGCAACCCCCCCCCCCCCCCCATTGCTGAGAGCTCTCTGTTTACATGCTCTCCAACTCTTGACCTCGCATTAAAAAAAAAAAAAAAGAAAGGAAATAAATCAGAGCTATCCAGTGGTAGTTTGGTGTGAATGCAGCTTTAGGCGTTTATTTACTCAAGGTTTCTAAGTGGTTGTTTTGCCAAATCTTGCAGTTGCTATAGCAACCCTAAGATACCGCCTGTCTCCACTCCTGGAAATTCACCTCTAAACTGTGGGCGAGACTCTTGAAACGGAGCAACCACCGCCGCCCTTCCCCCTCCCAGCTGCTGAGAGCTCTCTGTTTACATGATCTACCGCTAGCTTACAGCCCCTCACACACACAACCCAACATTACCAGTGAAACAAAAATGGCGAGCAATACCGAAGATATCCAGGTGTGAAGTTTGGAGCCAGATTACACAAGATTACACAATTTGAATAAAAAATGTATTGTATCTTTTTTTATTCTATCATTACAAAAATACCATAAGAACATGTAAAAAAAAAAAACCAAAAAAACAAAAAAAAAAAAAACTTTTTTTTTTATCCGTGGGTCTTTAAGGCAAAGTTTAAAATAAAAAAGGAATATTTCCGACAGATGGTATGAAAAGACGTTCTGTGAAGTGTAATATGAGCAAATGAAGTCAGTTTGTAAAAAGTAAAAGCTTATAAATCTCCTTAACCACAAAAGCAGAAACCACAGAGTCCGAAGGTCTGAGTCAAACGTAGCTGCTGGACCAATAAAATCTGAGCAGCCAGTGTGTTTCAGTCATATATGATAGTGAATTATCTGTTTTAGAGGTCTAAATGTTAAAGTAATCCTTGAAGTTCTTAACATTTAAATAAAAACTCTGATACTCATTATTTATTATCCTTATGACAGCAGCACTCTACTTTTACTGGTACAATGCTGGCTGCTGTCAGAACCCATTATATGTCTAATCCCATCTGATTTACAAGTAAATAAAATTACAGGTAGCTGCCCTGAATATAAAGCATGTGCACTACAGGTAAGACACACTGATGCACCAGTATGATCCATCACCATCATAATCAGAACACTAGAACAACCAACCACCTTCCAGCATATAAGAGTGCAGTCCAGGGGGCTGTGATCCCCCCGCGCAGCTCTGATTGACGGGCTGCTATAGGAGCCATCTGCGCCCACACACAGTGTGTAAGATCTTGGACATCTGTGTCCACATAAAAGAAGGTATTGATGGAAGGCGAGACGCAGGAAGTGGCATGTCGACGATTTTTCCCTTTTCTTTTTTGTGTACGGACACCGGCGTGGAAGGACGAGGGAGTGGTCGTCACCTAATAAAGACGGTCGCAGCTCATCTACGTCAGCTGGGCTTTTAGTCGGAGGCTATGAAAATAGCATGAATGGAGAGGCCTGTGGTCGGGAGTCTGTGTGAGAATTTGTACTGTAACACAGATGGGCTGAGCGTATGCGTGTGGGTTTTAGTGGATCTGACCGCTCCGTGCACACGGACATGCTGGCGTTTTGACACGCTCCATAAATGCAACCACTGGAAAGCTGCTCCACCAGGCTCACATTCTGAAGAGGATGAAAGCCAAAAAAAAGGGTTACCTTGAAAGAGTTTTGTTTTTTCCAAGGTAGCCAATCAGACAGTTCACCAATAAGATGTGAGTTGGTGGAATCAGGAAATGGGGTCAAGAAGGTGAAGATGGAAATGCAATATACACTCAACAAGTGGTTGATTTATGTTTCAGGACTGAAACAGAGGAATGGATGCAGCAGGAATTCACTCGGGAGAACTTTAATATTAAAAACATTTATATTTTCAAAAGAAATACAAATACTATAAATGATGGAGCGACTTTCAAATTCTATTTCCGGAGGTTTCCGATCAGACCCTCTGCTTTGAAAGCAAATAAGTCCAGAAAGAATCTGAATGTTTCACAATTTTCTTTCTATTTTTGCCACAATTCGAATTATTCCCTTCCACATAGCCCGTAGGTTGCCAACCTTTTAACAGTAAAAGACCCATTTAGGCTCGTTTTCTACTGATTTGCATCCATTAACCTTATTTTTTTAAATAAAAAAATAGAATAATTATGTCTATTTTTTGGCACAAACAAAAGCAAAAATACGAAAAAGAACCTTTATTTATTTATTTTTTTGTTCTTTTCCCACTCTTTGTCTTCAGCAGTCTTGCACTGCTTGCTTTTGTTATTTTAGTTTGGGGTTGGACTTTGGTAGTCTTAGTTTGCGGGCTTTGTTTATTTGTTTTTTTTTAGGTAGTTTTGGTTAGGCAGACATTAGCAGGGAGCAGCTGACTCCGACGGTCGACATGGCTGAGTCAGCAGTCTCCATGACTTACTTTATGTTTGACCTAGAAGCCACCATGGAGAGATAAAAGATGTGGATCTGGAGCCGCAGGTTGCAGACTCCTGTCCTAACCCTCCTCCCTTCCCCTTTATTTGGTCCTCCAAATGGAGAGTTAAGAAACAATTGTGTCTCATATTATGGACGTCACTTTCGTTCGATGACGGCACTAATAATCGCTGGCTCGCTATTTACAAAACAACATCGGTTTTGTAACTTTAAAAAAGTCACGCTACAGCAAAAAGTCAAAATTAAGATTTAAATGTAAACCAAAATATATTTTCTTGACTCGACTTTAACTTAAACTGCCCGTTCAATGGAGGATAAAGGAGAAGGGAATAATTTGGATTGGACCAAAGTTCCACTCCGATCATTCTTTAGCTATTTTTAAATTCTGATTACCAGTATGTCGTTATTAGTTGAAAACTAGCTATTACATAGTTCCGCAGAGCGGCAGGAGTTCATGGAAATTTGTCTCTGGGTTGTGGGTGGGACTTTTGGCGAGGTGTAACCCCATCCCACTTCCCCTTCCCGTTGCAGAGCGTATCATACTGGACGCGGAAGTGCCACGAAGTGCGAGCGGTTTCTCCTTCCCCAACAGTTAAAACAGACATGTATTTTTCCGCTCAGCTGTGGGTATTTAGAGTTTTGGTTTTTGCCATCATCAAACATCCACCCCACCCCCCCGGCTTCATAGTCACCCCACTACGTCGATCTGTGTGTATCTGTTTGTTTTTTGTGTGTTTATTTATTCATTTTTAGTATTTTATTGTGAAAAATTTGTTTTATTTTTTTAAATTTACTAGATTTTCTCGTGTCTTCCTGCCAGAATAAACTTGCATCATGCGAGAGATCAGCGAGTGATCCGCATGCTCACTTGTGGTTTCACTAGGATAACTCGCAGTTTTCGCGCAGAATTCACGTGATCAAAGTGAAATAGACCACACCCCAAGGTCGCGGAATGGAAGCGGCCAACCTTTGGGATAGTTCACCCGCCCCCATTCCGCGCGACTTCACAACACTTCCGCATCCGATGTGAACCAGGTGCCAGACCAGGGAAACGTGGAGGTCCGCCCAGCGTATCTACATCACTTATATGCTCTATATCAGGGGTGTCCTACTGATAATCCAGAACACACCTTAAATCGTGGGCCAATCAAAATAAACATTTATTGAACTTGCTAAAACTAAATTTTTAAAATTTAAATGGTAAATTTTGAACTTAACTATAAATAAAAACAGGCAGGAATATTATAAATCAATTTAAAACTTAATATTTTTCAATGTTTTTCTTTATAAAAATATATTTTTTTCAAAATTATACAATTTAGAAATAAGCGCAAGATAACATCGGACCATTAATATCAATAAAATAAACCGATCTGGAGGGTCATGTGACTTTGATGCATGTGTTCTATATCAGTAGATCAATTTTTTTTTCCTAATTCAAGATTTGAGTAAAAAAAGGATATTTATAAGCTTCATTTTCTTTGTATATGTCCTCCGTCATCAGAAAAGTGTCACAAAAACCCACAATTTTCATCAGAGACAGTCTTTTCATAAAAACAGGCATGTTCTATGTATCGCTCAACATGTGGAGATCTTTGACAAAGACAAGGTGGCCTGTTCACACAGAAACACAGAGAAGGTTTTATCTGGACTGCGATCTACTGTGGTTTGGAAAATCGCGAGTAACTGGGGCGTGAGCACCCAAAGACCTCCAACCTAAACACAGAAACGCTGGTTTGGAAATGCGAGCGCTAAAGGGTTCACAGCACAGCTCAGTCAGAATATGGAGCCTGTATGTTTAAAACATGCAAACCCACGTTCAGTGAACGACACACACTCTTTCCTAATCTGGATTCTAATCCGAAATTTTCAGTTAAGTAGTTGAAAAGCTTTCCCCTCTAATGCAGCCCTTGGACTAAAACAAACAACTCCACAGGCCTCCTCACCTCTCATAGATATTTAAACACTTTCATCGGCACACAAGCTCATTTCAGACAAACCCCCACAAACCCTGCTCAGGCTCAGCTTCTCACTTTCTCTCGTTACACACATCCTATGTCTGGTCTCCTTCTCCTCACACGTCCCGTCTTCCACACCTACAAGCCGCTAAACGCACGCCGTTACACCTGAGACTTCTGTGGGGTAAGCGCTCGTGTTTGGGTTGGAAATGAGAAAAGATGGAAAACTTGCTTAAACAAAGAACCTGAAAACTGGTGTTTAGAGTGGCGATTCTGAGGCGTAAAGGGGGTTTTGCTGAGCGATCAAAGTTAGTGAAATGTATTAAAAGTAAAAAAAAAACCATAACATAAACTTTGAAAAAGTTACCCACTTTTATTCTTTATTTTTCTTATATTTTCTTATTTTTTTGGCACAGATTGTCTGATTATTTATTTGATTTACTGGCTTTTATTAATAATTTTTTGCAACCAATTTTAAAGGTTTTATTCAAAATTGTTCTTTAACTACAGCCCCTTTAATATTAAGGTCAAAGGTCAATCTTGCCACCTTATGTCCCATAGTTTGGTCATTTTGGTACAATTATCATAATAAGAGCGTTTTAATATTTTATACATCATTTTTTATTCATTTATAGAACTTTTGCTGGCATTTAATGAATTTACTCCCCGTTTTCACACCCCCGATGCCATTTCATTGAATTTAAAAGGTTTCTAAAGCCTCTTTTCCACTGAGCGGTCCGGTACAGTACGGAATGGTACAGTCCAGTTGATACTGGCGATTGTCTCCGCTCAGTTAAGCTTTGCTACCACTGAGCGGTTTGTTTTCATGGCGAATGCGTGGTGTAGACTGGTAGCGCGTCATTGTAGTGTGACGACAAAAAAATCCAGCAGCTCTTCTTTTTATTGCTTTACTTTTTGTACATCGTGTATAACAGGAATTTATTGTTGTTTGAAAGAAGATTGCGTGTCGCCGAAATTAAAACCGCTGTTACAAACGTTAGCTTAAATAAGTGCTATGCTGGTGCTTTCTAATGTCATCATCACTTTCTGCCAATCAACGTGTGGCAACAGAGGCTCCGCCCCAACGCACCATTCAAATTTTCAATGGACCAGTGAGCGGCCTTCAAGAGGTACGGTTGTGTACTGTTCAATTGATCATTTTACGATGGAAACACTCAAAATACCGGACCGCTCAGTGAAAACGAAGCTTAACGAGATGAGATCGGGGGCGGAGCTATAAAATATTATATGAGGTGCCAGGAGGTGGAGAAGGAGACTGGGAGGTGAATAGCAGAGGGGATGTCCATGGCTAATAAAAGGATCAAAAATATGTTTTTCTAACAATTTTATTATTAGTATTATTGTTTTTATGTAATATTAAAAAATTGCTTTTGTAATTTTTTCAATACTTTAAGAAGCTTGTGTTGATAATGCCTTTATCTTTGTCAACAATGATACTGATTTTTGACTCAAAAATTGGGGGCAAGTGTGGGTAGAAGCATAGCCCCCCATAGCTCCGCCCCTGGATGGGACGGTAAGATTTTCTCAAATGACTGTTAGGCTGGGTCGGATTTGTGCAGGTGTTCAGCACAGCAGAAAACCACATTACCCATAAATCCTCAGGATTGTCTGTTGTATTCAAATAAGCCGTTTTTTGGGGGTGATTTATATAAAAAAAAAAATTGACGCTGGAAAACTTTCAGAGGTGGATGTTTTAAATGGATATTATCTTCGCTTTATTTTAGCAACCTAATTATTTGCAAAACAACTTTTCTATACATTTAATGATTTTTACAATGAAAAAGTGACAGAAAAGAAGGAAGTATAAATGTTCAAATTTGCTTCATGATTCATGCAGACATTATGTGAAAAAATAGGACCCTAATTTGATAAATGTGAGCAGTCCATTCACATAAATTACCATTTTCTCTTCTGTCATCCTCCAATATGGAGAAAAAAAAAAATCCTACTGCCTTTCTCACAAAAGGTTTTTTTCTTTTTTTTTAAATTACATTCAAATTCAAGTGCATTTGTCTGTGTAGTACACTTCACTCCCACATTCTCCAAACGGGCAGGCGGATACTTCAGACGCCTACAAGCCCAGCAATAGCAGAATAATGAAAGCGCATCAAAGAAAGGCGACAGGGCATTAAATTGTGTTTATCTGAATGTGTTTGAGTGATGTGAAACTTGAAAAGCTTTTGCAGCGGAAAACACTTGACTTAGATTTACTAGACGGATTATATGTTGCAAAAATATAGCAGTAAGTTTCAATCAGAAGTGTTTTATACTTTTTTTGGTGACAAATTCTGAATGTTTGTTGATGAAATGTTGCTATTCGTGAAAAAAATTACTTTAATGATGGAGCCAAAAGCTTTTAGTTGTAGAGTTGATTTTCTATAGGCAGAAACATATGCTTTGTTTGTCCCCCTGTGTGGTACAGATTGTATTTCTTTGCTCCCATGACGGCCACAAAACACAGGTGTCAGAGAAAAGGAGGAGACTGGGCGCCCCGTGGAAATTTGCTGAGAGCGCTGCCTAACAAAGTGCTCAAATATTATCTTAAGCTCAAGGACACATGCTTTAAAAAGTTCTCCCCCTCCTCCGTTTCCGCGTTTCTCTCCTCCTAAGCACAGTAGCAGGTGTGTGTGCGTGTGTGTGTGAGGGGGGCGTTTCCATGGTGACCGCCTGTATAACACGACCTGAGCGTTGGGATTTCTCATTCAGGTGAGTGGCAGGAATACCTCACAAAAAAGCGTCTCCATGAACTCTTAAGAAGAGCTCCGATCGCTTTTGTTAAGTCCCACTCTAATTAAATATATTTTTTATTCTAAATTCATTCCCAGTGGTCTTTTAATTATTCTTAAGTCATTTTTAGAGAAAATGTAAAAAGCCTGTAAATTTTTAAGACATATTTTCTGCGGAGCGGCAGAAGTTCATTAGAAATTCGCGTCTGGGTTGTGGGTGAGTCTGTTAGCCTTGGCTAATTTCCCATCAGCCCTTTGTTCGCACTCTGGCTATATCTGAATTCCTTCACTACTCTCTATATTTTGTATTTATATTCATTTTGTAGTGATGTCTTAATCTACAACTCCAAAATCTAGTGCCCTAGATATTTCCCAGAAGTCTTTGCAAAAAACGAAAAACTACCACATTACTACATCAATGCTCAATACATTAGCAAATATAGACCACAATGCATTGCAGTCAAACAATTGTTGCGTGTTTAAATGTAATTTTTTAATAAACCATCCACATCTTCATCATCAGAACACAATGGAGTCACAAATAGATATTGTGAAATGTTCGTATTAATTCAATTTTCACTTTGTAAAATCAATTACATCATATCCGGGGTTAAAAATGCTTTTAATACACCAGATATTTCAGCACTTTATAGTTTTTTAGCAGTTAGGGATTAGAGTGGGAACTCAGACACTACATCAGCTCACTACATTAGCAAATATAGATCTCAATGCATTGCTTTTGAACAATTAAAAAAAAAGAAAAAGTGTTGAAATCTGAAATTTGAAAAAAAAAACATCCACATTTTCATCATGAGAACACAGTGGAATCATAAAACAATCATCATAAAAGAAAGATTTTCACTTTGTGAAATTACTGACGTCATACTTTCCATTAAAAAAAAAAAAAAGTAGTGAGCATGGTGTCCAAAATGTTACCCTTAGCTAATTTCCCATGAGTCCCTTTGTTTACATTCTGGCTATGTCTAAATTCGTTTAATGCGTTTGCCTTCTTGTAGTGCTGTCTGAATCTGCGATTCCACAATCCAGCGCCCTAGAAATTTCCCAGAAGTCTTTGAGAAAAACCAGAGAGCATCAATGCTCACTACATTGGTGAATAAAGACCACAATTCATTGTGGTTGAACAATTTTTACGAAAAAAATGTGTTTAAATGTATTTTTTTAAATAAACCATCCACATTTTCATCATCAGAAGACAGTGGATTCACAAATAGACGTCGAGAAATGTTAGTTTTTCACTTTGTGAAATTCGGTGACGTCATATACGCTGTTTAGAAAAACAAATGTTAAGTTTTTTAGTAGTTAGGGATTAAGGTGATTAAAGGGATTAAAACAATTCCAAATCAGTGGCCTAAAAAATTACCCAGGGTATTGATGGTCACTAAATCAGATATAGACCCCAATGTATTGTATTTGAACAGCTTTTGAACAGAATTTAGCTTTTAGGAAAAAAAAAAAAAAAGATGTTTAACTGTAATTTTTATGAAGCCATCAACGTTTTCATTATCAGAACACAGTGGAGTCATAAAGAATCACGATAAAATACTTGTGTTGATTAGGTTTTGTCTTTGTGAAATCAGTGACGTCATACTTGTCGTTTAAAAAAAAAAAAAGTGGCGACCATGGTGTCTGAATTGCTTTTAAAACACAGAAGACTAGATATTCCCGCAATATTTAGTTTTTTAGTAGGAGCGAGGAAATTTAGGACATAGTCTTTCTCTACTGCTAGCTTATAGCATCTCACAAGCTAACAGGCTAACATTAGCTTAGCGAAAAAACAGCAAGCAATATCCGAGCTTTCAAGCTGTGGAGTTTTAAGTTTTAGGCACCCCAGATGACGAAAATGAAGATGCAGATGGATGTATTTGTCTGCAAGTGGATGATTTAGAGTTGCTCCTGATTCTGCACAATGTGGATAAAGAAATAAAGAAAATAAAGAAAAATGAAAAAAACTGGGTTCCTTGACTAGCAGTTAACAAGTTTTGGTTCAAGTTTTTGGGAATTATTTTTAGGTGAGTTTGTGACTTAAATTAACGTGGAGGGGGCTAAAACGTGACCACGCCCCAAACCATCCAGAGTTCATACGTGTTCTCGTCGGACGGACACTGAAGGAACACGTGCCCGAATGAAAAAAAGGTTAGAAAATAGAAATAGAGGAGGGAAAGATCAAGAAAAATCCGGGACAACAATGGCAAAGGAAAGCAGAAATGTGAGAGCTCTCCCACACAACAAAAGCGCTCGAAAGTGGAACCATTTCATTAGCGGGTGTCTCCTCCTGCCATTGGCTGACTGGACCGCAGACCAGCGCTGTGACCACAGACGGCTCGAGGCCTGGCCATGGCTGCCGTGCGCACACACACACGCTCACACAGCCGAGGCTGTACAACCAGGCTGCTCGCGCTCTCTGAAACACACTCATGCAAATGTGGGCTTCGGATTTTTTTTATGCAAAGACAACAAATGCGTCTATAAACTCAAACGCTTGGCGGGCGGTCTCAGAACGGGACTGGGCTGTGGTCGCCACGGTCGTGTCTGGAGCCTGTCAGCTGAACGCCGTATCTGAATGTCAGCGCTGCCATTTTATTACAAATTAATGAGGCCAGGCTCAAGATTGGTCCTGGAAAAGTGTGGCGGCGAGCACGCCGAACGGCGTTGTGAGGCCTCAGCTTAGGCTACAAATCTTTGCGTAATAAATTTAAACATCTTTCAAAACACATTCAAACAGGAAACAGGTAATAAATTATGATATTCTATAACCACTTCATATATTTTCTCCCGTTATTTGTAACGGAAAACATTTCACTGAGTCGTAAATTACTGAGATTTTTGGGGAGTGATATTTCAAGTTGACCTTATCCTGTGACATTTGAAACAGGACGATCAGCGGATTTAAAACACTTTGAATATTTATTATTACTGTAAGTCGCTTCGAAATCTTGGAGTCACTCGGAATAGCGGAAAAATGTAATCTTATTTTTCTGCCACTCCCGCTCCCCTGTCCGCTGTCAATCAGCGAGGATGCCCCCCTTCATTTGTAACACGACTCTGTTCGGATCGAACGTTCACAATTTCTCCATCTGACTGACAAGACTTAGCAGGTGGCGGGACCCATTCATGCCCGCGCTCCTCCAGTCTGCACTGGGCTGTAACTCTAGCCTGCAGATGCAAAGGCCTTTCGGGAACGCCCGTCCGTACGCCACATTGCAAATTTTTTTAAAATTCAATAATTCCGACTGGAATTCAACTTTTTTTGGAGTATTATTATATCATCAGCGTATATACAAAGTGTGATTTCTCAAGAAAAGTACACAATAGGTTCGTTTTTCGTGAAGGAGAGGTCACAAAAGTTGCTTGAGGCTCGTCAAAAAGTGAAGTGACAGCCTCTTCCCCGACTTGATGAATGGCCTCTTTGTTTTGCAAACAGAGCTGTTGTCATTGCTCAATTATCTGAGGGGCAACAAGTGTCATGCAAGCGAGCACACGTTTAGTTGGTGGACTGGAGTGGCTGGAGCTTAACAAACTTTGTGGTCAGGTTTGTAAGGAAAACATTTATTAAAAAAAAAAAAAAAAAAAAAAAAAGATATGTGTCTACTGATCGACGATAAAAGAAAAGCCTCCATGAAGCTTGGACTTAAGCTTTGCGGTGTTGTGGTTCCTCAACTGCAGAGGAGGCTGTGTGTGTGTGTGTGTGATGTTAGGAAGGCATCTCCAAAGTTGGCGCGTTTGGGAGCGCACCTTGTAATTATCTACATCCGCTCTGTCAGCCGCAGCCCGGAGAAACTGCAGTCGCACACAGAGACGAACCGACGCACATTCGACGTCCGCAAACAGACACCGGCGAGCCCACACACAGCCTTATTACGGGGCTCGGTTCAGCGCGGTTGCACGCCGAGGGTCTATTTTGAAAGTTTCAAAGCCAGATTCGTCCGTCCGTCTGTCACTTCCACCCCCATGAAAGGGAGCCACGGAGAGGTCAGGCTCCACCGTGGGTTTCGAAGGAATGCGTGGAAACGGGGTCAAGCGGCGGATGCACGCGCTCCTGCCGACCTTAAGGGGTCACTGTTACACCTGACGACAGATCCTCACAGGGGTGTGCAGGTATGCATCCGTCTCGTTTAAGGAGATGCAGCATGGATGAAATCAGAGAGAAAATAATTAACTCCTGCAAATGTCGTGACAGTTTTTTTTTTTTTTTTTTGCAGAATGTCTAACTGACCCCACTGGGAAATCATTGACTCTGGAATCGCTCTGCTGCCTGTCCCCTGAGAGGTCATTTTATCTACCTGCCTCCCCAAACTGCAGCCTGCCTGCCTGCCTGCCTGCCTGTCTTCTCCGCTGCTCCGGGGCTTGTCATCGCTCCCATTTGAGGAGAATTTTTGCATGCTCGTATCACAAACAGGGTGGACTCCTGACACGGTCCTGGGAGTCTTGACTGTCCTTCCCAGGAGGATTCCTCCTTGTTGTTTATTGGACTTAATTACTATGCTGGCTCCCCACAAGGAAAGCAGATGAGTGACACTTCACTTAACAACAGGCCTCTCTTCCTTTTTCTTTTCTTTTTTTTTTTTTTTTGCGCCATCTACTGTACGTCTGCCAACCTGTCCGTCATTAATTCCATCCCCTCTGCCGGTGTGGGTGTCGACGGCGGATTGTCTTCCTGACAGACAAGCAGGGAGCCATCAAACACCTGTGGGGCCCCTCCGAAACTACAGCAAGAGATGCAGGCAACACACAAAAGAGCACAATACGCTGCCGACACGCCCCGCGCTGGCTGGCTCCCACTGACAGCAGCAGACGGTAATCACACATTATTCTAGAAAATTCGGCGAGATATTAAACTGTCACAAAACCAGGTGTCTAATTATATGAGGACGCGCACTTTTTTTTTTTGCATCGAGGGGGTGTCGAGTGTGGAGTTGGCGAGACACGGCGCACTTTTCAAAAAGAATGTATGACCTACGGCAGGTAAGTTGGGTCAATTCTTCATGGCTTGCCTTTCTTCACGTGATGTCAACATGCCATAAAAACTCTCCGTACGGATAAATCACAAAGAAGAAAACGCCAGTCGCCCTCTTTATTTTTAGCTTCAGAACAAATGCGGTCGGGCTCACTTCGGGAGCCGAAAGGGTGATAAAGGAAAATACACTGGCCTCAAAATTACAACTTAGGCTGCATCTAAGGATGAAAAGCATGTCATACAGCAGGCCTCTAAACACAAGTTACCCTAAATGTCTAAAGATAGAGATTGAATTAGTGACAAACATCTTATTCACCCCCCCCACTTTGAATCTGCCCCAAAATAAATGGAAACGGGCTCAAGAGCCACAGCCTTGGGTGACAATCAAGCACGCACTCTCTGTCACTGTAAATCACTCCATCCATAAATTTCCCAAATAAGGGTGTGATTTGGTGTGAAAGAACTCACACTTTGTGTATATATTTTGTCAATAGAATGTGGCAAAAAAAAAAATAAAAAAAAATGTTGGTTATTTTGGGATGAGAAGAGAAAAGAAATTACAAAGAGCCTGATTTTTTTTTTGAGACGGACGGACGGAGGGAGGAGGAGGAGGAGGAGAGGAAGAAACCGGCGCTCCGCAGTCTCCCCTCAAAATAACACAGAAGGGAGAGAGAATAACATGTTTGAAAGAAAAAAAAATGCACACGTGCATGTCAGAGGAACTCTCACGCTTCCCAGAGAAGAATGAAACACAATTAAAGCAAAAAATATGACCCAACAGTTTGGAGGAAAAAAAAAAAAGGCTTTGTGTCATGATTGAAGCTATTAAACAGCCCCTAACAGAGGTGTACAGTACTCACACTGGCAGGCAGGGAGGGGGAAATTGATCCAGGGGCCACTATATACATTTAATTTCAGACGGGAGCCCTCCCACGGCATATGGAACCAATCTGACTATTTGTAAGGAGAATTGTGACTTCCAGACGGTGGAGCTGAGAGGGAAAAGAGCCAGCTAATGGTTAAGGAGAGATTTTTATGTGCTGACCAGGAGGAGTGAATGAGAAAGAAAAAGGAAGATGAAAAGAAAAAGCACACCCGTAGGCAAAAAAAAAAAAAAAAATAGTGGTTAAAAGCACCGGCGATCCTGGAGGAGTCAAGGGAGGACAGAGAATGGGCTTACCCTTGTATGACAGCTTTAGTCTGGGCACATTGTGCTTGGGCTCGGCTCCTCTTCCCGGCTGCGCTGCCCCACACAGCAGCACTACAATCCCAAACAGGTAATCCATGGTGCTGGAGTGCTGCTGGCTGGCCTCCAGACCAGGGGGCACTCACAGCCCGACCCCTCGGATGAGTGTCCTCCAATGGAGAGATCCTCCCTGAAAGTCCAGTTTCCAGGGAGAGAAGAGAGAAAAAAAAAATCCTCGTTTCACTTCCCAGCTCAGAGGGAAGGCTGCCGGAGTGAAGTTGGGGTGCTGCTCACATGGCTCCCCGTGTTGGAAGTCCAGGATATACGGGCTTCACCGTCCCCCCCGTCAGGTGGAGGCAGCTCTTGAGCTGATGCTTAGGAGCTGCGTTGAGGGAAATCAGAACTAGTATCCACAACGGCGAAGAGCTTTTCCACAAGAAAATCTTGTTGGATCTCGTTCTGTCCAGCTGGCTCGTTTCTCCTGAAGCAGACACTCGCAGCAACCCTCTTATCCTTGTGAGCAGCTCCACCAGACTGCGAGAGAGCTACACCATCCATGGGAGGGAGGGAGGGAGAGAGGGAGGGAGGGGGCCGAGCAGAGCGGGAGAGGGAGGGAGGACTGAAGGAAGCACTGTGTATGGTTAAGGTAAATGCTTTGGACTTTTCAGCACCCACTTCCTTTTTTTTTTCCTTTCTCGACTTTTTTGTCTTGTTTTAATCATCTTTTTAATTCTTATCCAGGAGGTAAAAGCCAGGCTGTTTTACCTTCAGTCCATAAAGGTTGAGTGCATTTTCTTTTTCACAAGTGAGGTGATCAAAACTTTTTCACGATTATCTTCTAAAATAAATCTAAATGGTGTTGGAACTACTTAGATCACTATCCCCAATAACTCTGTGAAGACTAAGGACATTTATGTTTTTAACATGTTTCTGTAGCATGAAGGAGGACATGTATTAAGAAAATTCCTCTTAGGCCTAATCTGAATTCTTGTAGGGGCATTTGCAGGGGTAGTAGTGTCTGAAAATGGTTTTTAAGAGGTAACTATTGGGACTCGTGACTCTGTATCCCTCCGCCTTCATGTGTGTGAGTTCTGAAGCACAGAAGTTTACATTTAAATGTAAATAATGACTTTTTCTTCTAGCATGACCTGTTAAAGTTATAAAACTGCTGCTGTTGTGTATTTTCTAAGTGATAGCAGCTGAGCGCTAATGTAGATGACTGCCGACTATTGATGACATCATCGAGTGTGACTGACGTCCAAATTAGAAGACAATTTTTCCATAACATTCCTTTTTGAGGGCTAATTGTAGGGTACAGAGAAGACATGGGGGCATGGAATTAAATCAGATTCAGCCTTAGTTTATTTAATTGAAATCGTTGCAAATCAGGAGCAGATAAAAAACTAATTTGGAAAAAAAACAAACTTAAGCAACGTTCACACCAGACATATCACAAGAGTTCAAGAAAGCGCTTTAAATGCGATCTTGTATGTTTATTAAGCATATGGTGGACCATCATGAAACTAGTACCTACAGTTGGAAGAAGCTTGGAGCGAAATGTCAAAGTGGTGTAAATCCTGTCAATCTTGCTTCATTGAGGCTTTTTCTTTCTCAGCTCTATTTCAATACTTGAAAGACTGTGTTATACAATTCCAGCCGCACATACATTTTCAAACGGTTAGTACTTCCGTGAATTGAAAGAGACGTCATCCATGCATCTCTACCAAATTTAAGTACCTGATTGATCAAAGTTCAACCTGATTTAACTTCTTGTATGTAGAGCCAAGAAACATGTCTAAAAAATGTTCCTAGCGGCGGCAAGTCAACGAAAACTGAAACACGTGTTTAAATAAAGTGTTCGTTGGAGGTGGTCACTTGAGCGCACGTTGCTGAGGGAAGTGTGAACGTAGAGTTTTCGTTCAGCACTCGTGCTAATATCTGTAACCAAATATCATGTTTAGAAGTCGTTCATTTTTGTTATTCTGAAATGATCAGGAGGTAGTCCCCATTTAATAACATTTTAGTTTATTCCAACGTTGAATCAACAGTAGTAGAAATGAATTCCTTTTTTTATTTTATTGTTACAGCATTGAGTTCCTAAAGTTGTAATTTAAAGTTTTGGAAGGAAAAGAGGTTCAACAGAGATTTATTGAATCTGTATAACCTAAATTATTATGGGTGGATGAAAAACTGGAACTTATGAAAACTCAAACTTTTAACAAATAAAAACAATTAATTTTAGAAAAATTTCTAACACTTTCACAAAGTTCTTCCAGAACCATTTATAAAAATAGAAATATGCTACAAAAAATTTAAGTTTCCCACAAAAAGCAAATTCATGCAACACTTGAGGGGAAACACATGCTGCTTGTTAACCTGCGTGGTGTCAGACAGATCCTTCTTCTGGTAAAGTCATTTAAACCCGAGAGGCGAGTAAACAAAAGCCCCCCCCAGCTCTTCTTAACCCCAGCCAGCCACTACAGGTGCTGCAGAGTTTTTGCGAGTATGTGCGTGAGTGTGTGGGTGCCTCCTGCTTCCTCTCACATAGAAGTGGTGAGGTGATAAAAGCTTTGATAAACAGGAGTGCTGATGTGTCAACTCACACACCTCGACATACTAAAGCAAAACAACCACAGACCGGGGCTGGTGTGGTACCAATCATGAGTGTGCGCTTGTCATATGAGGGTGCCCTTATGTTCCAGGAATTCCAGCGCTGTTTTGTGTTTTCGAAACCACTACCGCGCACACATTTGTCAAATTGCTGCGATACTGACCAAACTTTTGATGCTTTACTAGAAAACAGAAATCTATGAAGTCTTTAAAGATTTTTAGGGCCCGATTTCATTTTAAATATCTGAGGATATCGAGTCCCGATCCGATACTTTCGTAACACATTTTAAAAATGAACACATTTAATAAAAGATTAAGGTTTTTCCCTGTTTTCATTTCATTTATATTACTTTATCATTTAAACACTTAAAGGGGGAACGGTAGTTTTTAAACAAGTTAAAACAGAGAAACTATTACCAAACAAAAAACAAAAAAACCTATCATCTCGTAATTGTAGGTGATAATTAGTCATGACAGAGAAAGTTTAGTGACTTTATTTAACATTCTTAAAAATAATAATGATTTTGTTTTAAAAAATGATATAATTAAAACAATTCATTTTATTTATTTTTTTTAAGAATAGGCTTTGAGATTCATTTTTTTATTTCTCAAGTCTTTAACCTCTTAAAACATCAACTTTTCTATTTTATTACAACAGTAGTTATTTTTTCTTAACTTTTATTTCTTTGTCAGAAAAATAAAATAGGCATATCAAAGAACAGCTAGGGTTTTAACCTTTGTGCTCTCTTATGGGGTCCAGATGACCCCACCCTTACATTGAAGCGTTAGCCCTTCCATGACAAAGGTGGACAAGACTTCATGTCTGTCATTGGACATCAATAAAGATCGACAATCAATGAAAAAAAAAGTTCAGCGCACTGTCTTGTAGGGTCCAGATGACCCCTCTTTTATGTAAACAAGTCAAGGAGAGTGGAAGGGTTAAGAGTTTAAATCAAGGAGCTAGCATTTAGCAGTTAGCTGCAGCTGAGAGAGCTTAACAAAAATGTTTTCTGTAAAAATGCCTTTTTATATCATCGTTTGACTTAAGACAACATAATAGAGACACTACAGAGGGTTTAAAGCATTTTTAAAATAGTTATTGAAAATCTCGCTAGCTTGACTAAGCTGTTTTTGTTAGCCTCCTGCTTGAACTGCTGCGTAGTTTGGCAATAACATGATGTGATCTGTTCACGACCTATAGTGAAGTAATTATCTAGAATAATAAATTTGTGCTAATCCTAATAAGAAAAAATTAAATACCCGATACTGATTGGTAGAGAGTATTTGATATTGATCGAGTCATCAACTACATGATCATCTGATTCTAATCAGGACATCTCTAAGTCTGATCTTCTTTTCATCTATTTTAAAAGTGTTCCAACTGATTAGGTTATAATTATGAATATGAAGGTTTTACCCCAAATCAAAAACAGTCGCTCCCTTGTTCCTGAGAGCTCTCTGTCTACTAGGAATGTGCTAAAATATTGATATTGTGATAAATCACAATATTGAGTCCTGCGATTGATTCTCCATACGTTCTCACCAAGTATCAATCTTTTATTTTCATTTGAAGAGGCTGTAAAACATTATATTCGTCATCCTTTGGTGAAACATTTTATTGTTTACAACAATTTTGCACTGAAGAGTGACACTGCTGTTCATGTTTACTTTTGTTAGCGCTGACTTTTACAGATAATTCCAATTCAATCGGTGTCAGAGCTTGTCAAAGACACGGTATTACTGATTTGCAATGTCTATTTTTGGTTGCATAAGACAAAAGTTGCTCATTATGGTTGTGTTCAAGCTAAAAAATATACGGGATAGAATCAGGGAGCTTATGCCCGTCCATCGTATTTCCTACCTAACAAATACTTTTTCAAATACTTTTTCTTTATGCGTCTACTCCTTATTTTTGAATAAAAAAAATGCTCAGAAATTTGATTTTAAGCTTAATTTTTTCATATATGTCCTCCATTATCAGAAAAGTGCTGCCAAAGAACTTCAAAAACACAACTTTTATCGTAGTGTGTAATATTTACTGTGGATGAAGTTAGCTTATATATTTGCTATAGTTCACATCAGTCAAAATCCCAGCCCTCTACCCTGTCTGGTTTTAAAATGTACTTCCATGCTGTCTCCATCCTCATATCTCAACACTCTTTCAGTCCAAACATCCTTTTTGTGTGTTTACCCACAATAGAACAAAGTGTGGACAGACATGACACATCTCCATCAGCCTCTGCCTCTCTTGTCTGCCCTGATCCCCCGACCTGCCCTCCATTTATCAGCATTATTTGAACTAACCTCCGCCTGACTACCTGCATCCATTCAGCGGCGGGGAGGGAGATGTGCTGGAACACGTCTCTCTGCGCTGCCCCTCAGGGAGTGCAGCAACAGCTCGGCCTATCGGTGCCGATCTATTTGCAACGGCCCCCCCCACACACACACACCCACCCTTTCCCCGTGGCACCTCGGCAGCTGGAGTGGCCCTGAGTAATGATGACTTAATAAATGGTGACACGCCATTGGCGGTGGAATGAGATGCCCATTGACAAGGAGCTTCCACGGGCTTTCAGCGCCTGGTGGTAAAAATAGAGGCGGACATGAGACACCCTGCATATGAGGATGCGGCGCTCGGGGGACAGACGTCAGGAAGGTCTGGGTGTGTGTCCAGTGTCAATGTGCTGTTACTGATATGACGGCGTGTCTTCATCCTGTGTGCTGTTAATGCTCTGTGCCTGCGTTTAAGAAAATGATTAGCGTAACGCGATCCCTGATGTCTGTTTTACTCATCGCATCGGAAACGTCACGCCCTGGATTTCGTCCGTGCTGCCCTTTGACCTTCTCCTGCAGACCACCCGGCTCATATCCTACCTGACCCCCCCCCGCCCTGCTTTTCCTAAAGTCGTTGCCACTGAAAGTACCACCGCCAGAAATGACACGCAGAGTTCAAGGTGCTAAAACCCGACGTTTCCCTGATTTTTGCCGCACTTCCTCTTCCTATCGACTTCCTGTTCCCGAGCTCCACATCAGATCCCATTCTAATCCAGGGGTCACTCAGCAACGCCTAACTCAGCGGAGGAAAGGAAAGGTCAAGGAGGAAAAGAAGTAGCAGGAAGTGGGAGTTATGACAAAGCAATATTTCCTAATGCTTGTACCCACGACATTTACTGGGAAATTTGTTGGCAAAACCACAAATTGATGAGGTAATCAGAGCTCAGCACACGTACTGGCACGAAGGACGGAAGGTCACTGAGGGTTGCACAATTTGTGTGTCACAAAAAAGAAAAAAATACTGATATCCTTATGATGCATGGAGAGAAAATTAACTCAACGGATTTGTGTGTCGATTATTCTTGATTTGTTACTTGTGTCTTCATGTTTGTGTGTAATGTTGGATTTGAGTATGCATAATGCTTGATCTATGACTCATACAATACATTTTGTGTGTAGAAAGAAGAAATAAAGTCTTAAAGTCCCACTTTAATGTAATAAGAAATCAATTTGTTTTTGCATTTCTGAGTATTACTGAGTAAAATCAATGAAAGAGCATTTTGATGTTAGCTTTCATTATTTTCCCAATGAATTGAATGTATTGATCAATGAACATTGGATAATTAGATAAACGAGTCTTTGGTGAACAGGAAGGAGAAAGAATCAGGATTTTGGAGGAAGTTCGGTCCATGAAGATCTTCACTTCCTCATCCGAGCTGACATCCGACTCAAAACGATACGGCTAGACATTACCGAGATTGATTGACATTTTTATGCAGCAGTGGTGAAGATTTATGCAAGCGAAACACAGAGCTATCATAATCAGACAGGGGCCTGATTCTCAGCTCTACTCCAAAAGCCACGCCCCCTCAGAGGAGATATTGGAAACAGAGACTTGGATCAACATGAAAAGTGTCTTTTTAAAACATTTAGGTTGTGGGATTTTGGTTTAAAACTTCATAATCATAAGTAAAATATTACTTCTTTTATTTTATTTTTTTAAATTTAAAAAAATTGTCACAGGGGGACCTTAAGCCTTATTTAATTTTTTATTGATCAATTTTGAATGTCTGTATCAAGGTTACAACCCTTTTAACTGCTGTTTTTGTACATTGGAGGCATGCTGTGTAGCGGTTACTGAGGAGATTAAAACTAAGAAGGTATGATGATAGGTGTCAATGGGAAAATAGTGTGGGAAGCAATGTGTATCACTTTAAAAGTTGTTTAAACGAGCCTGCAATCATCTGACCACATTTCCATGAGTTGCTGTTGCATCGCCGCTCTACGTTTGTCCACGGCTCTCTGTTTACATCCCATAATACCCGGCAAAGGTGGCCGTTTTGGTCCAGACCGAACCAGACCTCAGTCTGATTGGAAACTAACAAGACCACTTAAAAAGACGGGTCCTGGTCCCGGATCAGAACCCGTTTGCTTGTATTCAGACTGAAAATGTATTCCGGATCATTGGGTTCACTTCACCAGATGTGTCCGGTGTGAACAAACCCTATAATTCTAGGTGTAAGAAGGATACAACATCTGAAAGGCAAGAATAAATGCAACATTTTAACCTTGCTTGACCCAGACAGAGACTTATTAAACATAGGATGTCTGCAGACGAGGGTTTTTCAATATCTCTGAAATCTGGGCAAAGATAGCTTATCTGGATGATAAAAGACATCAGGAATGTGATGGAAATCGGACCTCATTCCAAATTTCTACTGCGACGAAACCTACAAAACAGTCGTGATGTTATCAGCTCAGCAGTATAGCGCCAGTACCCCCCCTCAACCAGAGATCCACCTCTTCTAGAGCTCATTATGGCTTCTTCCGCTGCACCAAAACCCACAGTGGGGAATAAATTGAGGTTTTCTCACTTCAGTGCATCTCCAAAGGTCAGAGGTTGATCTCCAGGTTTACAATGGGGGGGTCAAACCACCCCGCCGTCTGCATGACGGAGCTTCTGCAACCTCTTAGCGGAGTCCTCCACCCACGCGAGCAGAGGTTGGTGCGTGCACATCCAGTTTCCGCATCCACTCAAGACAACGACGGGAATGAGAGCACAAATAAACAAAAGTAGAACCACATTGCACCATGGGAATGAGAACACCATCGAGCTGCAACATCTGTTGCACCGAGGGAGGAATGAATGAAGGAGAGGCTATTGGGTGTATTTATTCATTGCCGGAGCGCTCCCATCCATCTTCTGGTGACGGCGTGCCTCACGCACATGTGTTTACCCCCTCTTTCTTTTTTTTTTTTATTTTGGATGACGGTGGTCGAGGGCAGATGAGAGCTCATTTACAGGAAAGAAGGAAGTTTTAATGAAACGTTGCTCTGATTCACAAACTATTTCCTGCTGAGACTCGAGCGGGGGAGGCAGAGGAGCTCTGATGATGTCAGCCGCCGTGCACTTGTTAAGCAGCGACGCAAAGCCTGGAAACGAATGAGGCCGGAACACGAAAGAGCTCATCGTGGAGTAACAGTGATGCTGAAAAAACAAACAAATCTGAATGAGACGGGGTTTATCCTTGAACAGGAAGTTTCCCATGAATGTAAATCCAACGTGCGTTGTGGACTTACATCAGCAAAGAGAGCAGGTTATATACTGTTCAATAACAGCCTGTGGGACTAAAACGTCAGACAGATCTCCCATTAAATTAAAGACCTACTCTGATTTTGTTTATGCATTTTTAGCCCAAAAACACAAAAACAAAAAAGTTGTTTTCGAGGACATAGTTTCTGCAAGGAAATTCACCTTTGAGATGCGGGTAGCAGGCATGTGCACGCAAAGGGCCCGAGGGGGGCTTGAACACCTGCTCTTTTTGCCCGGTATTAAAAAGTGTCCTGCTTTTTTGTTGTTGTTGCTTTTTTTAAATGAACTCTTGTTAGTGATACAAAAAAAGGTTTCAGAAGGTAGCTAGGGGTTGTTATAGCAACTGCAAAGTTTGGCAAAGTAACCCCTTAGAAACACCAACCATATAAATGCCTAAATCTAATCCTTTATTTAAAAATATATATATATATATTAGATGTCATCAATTTCCATATAATATTTCATGTTTTTTTTATGTTTGTCCATTTTTGTGTTTGTGTTAATATGTAACATAAAACTGCATTGAAAACAGGAGGTGATGCATGCAGTAGCAGTGTGTCAACAGAGAGGGCGCCTCTGAGTTTTCATTTGTTCTTCATTTATTACTAATAAAGTTTATTCAATAAGAGCCCAATTTTTTATTTTGATTTAACTGACTTTAAAAATGGCAAATATTGACAACAGTTTGTTTACATGTTAATTTGTTGACACAAAATATGACAATTGCATCACTTTCACCTACACAGGTCTCATAGCTGAGTCGTCATCTATCTTTCTTTTAAAATTTTCTTAATTTTCATATCGTCCAAAGGACAAAAAATGTATATTTGCTCCCTGCTCCTCCAAAATCCATCAACCCCTACCCCACTTCCCCTCCCCATTGCTGAGAGCTCTCTGTTTATAAGCTAGCTTATGGCCCCTCACACCCCCAGTCTAACATTACCAGTGCAACAAAAATGGCAAACAAAATCAGAGCAAACCAGCCAAACAGCCTTTAGCCAAATGTCAGCTCAGACGAGGAAACTGAATCTCGTCGTCTACAAGTGCATAAGGGAGCTTGTAGCCCCGCCCAGTGAATTTTCTATGAGCATCTTTTTTTTTCTTTTTCATCAGCTCTAAGATTTGAATAAATAAATACTCAGAAATTCAGTTTTACGATTAATTTTCCTCAATCATCAGAAAAATGCAACAAGAACATGATAAAAACACTAAAACACAACTTCTATCGAAGTGGGTCTTTAATCCGATTGAATGTAAACAAATAGTTTGTATTTGATGAGACTAAAGAGGAGGAGGAGTTTAATTTCAAAATTAACAGTCTCAATTTCTTTACAATAAACTGATAACATAAAGCTCAAAACCTAATTAAAAATTCCTCAAACCTTTAGAAAATAGGGAGAATTTAACTATAAGCTCCTAATTAAAATAAAAAATAACTGAGTAAAATAAAAAAGCTTTTGATTTGAAATTATTTCAAATTTTAACCTAACAGAAGGTTTAAAAACTTTTAATAATGTAGATGAAAGCCAAGTTTATGCTTTATTGCCTTGAGGGAGTAATGAACACGATCTACCGTTTGGTTGAGCGGGCAGTTTCTGCTTATACATCTTTTCATCATACTCCGAACATGTTGTGGGGGAATATTGTGAATTGGAGTAAATATTGAGAGTCTGTGTGTTTATATGTGGGTGTGGGTGTTTTTCTGTCTGCTAAGTGATACTGTAAATCAAGTTGTATTGTTTTTATGTTTCTCTCTTGCTTTGCCATCTGTTCTCGCATGCATGTAGAATATAGGACCTCCATGAAAATGACTTTTTCATCTCAAGAGACCAACCTTTATTTAAATATACCTGTTTACATCAATACATTTTATTAAAAAGAGTTGAGGATTGAAAACTGTAACTTCGTAATTTCTTTAAAAAAAGTTAACTAAGATAAGGCTTTTGATTTATGTGTTTCAGCACAACATCAATATTCTATATTTAAAAGCTTAGAGTGAATTTTCAGTTTCGTAGATAAATCAGGAAGAACCAAATGTTGCAGTACCTCAAATGACCACTGGAAGCAGACTACAAGAAATCAATTTTCATTTAAACGCGGCATTAGCTGAGCTTCCATTGACTATAAAATTGTGTCAGTTGTATTTGTAACGATACATTCATCTAATAGAAAAACTTTGAAATTAAAAAAAAAATTGCATTTATCCAAAAAAACAAAAAAAAAACATTTTAGTGCCTGGGTGAGTTGGTTTTCGAAGTATATCGAGATTGACATATAACAGCAATAGAAACACTTTTAAATAAGGAATGTGACTAATGACTAGATACCACATTTTGGCAACACAAAAGGTCCCACAGAATCACGCAGGTTATTAGAAGTTGCTTCATGAGCAATTAGGGTTATCATGTCCTCAATGAGACGCCGACGTCTCCTTTGATAGATGATGAGCGCTAGTGCTGTGTCAGAAATTTGAATATATCAATAGTCAATCACAGTGTTCTTCACATCCGTCGCCTTGTTTTATATTGACTTATTGCTCAAGTTGGTTTGTGTTTATTTGCATAATTATGATTTAATGGGTTCAATGTAATTGAGAAATTTTTAGAATTTTGTTAAAGTTTTGTCCATGTGTGTTGTAGAAAGCCCCAACTAAACAGTCTGCTTGTCTTATCTTTTATCTCTTCGTAACATTTTTATGTGTTTGTTTGTGTGCGTCTGTGGGGGCGGGACTTCTTTTAGAAATAACTCTGATAAAAATTGTGTTTTGGGTGTTTTTTGTTTTGGCATTTTTCTGATGACATATATAAAGTAAATTGAGCAATTCTGAGTATTTCTTTATTCAAACCATGAGAAATCAGTAGAAGACAAAAACTAACAAATACTGTTTGAAAATGACATATTTTTGATGGAGAGGGGAAGGGGGGCGGGGTTGCTCTACTCCAATCTCCCTGTTTATAATTCAGAGGTGAATTTTAATGAACTACTGTAGAAATTATATCTTAAAAAACAACTTTTATTTAATTATTTTTGCCTTAAAATGGCATAATTATAACTAAAGGACCACTGGGAACACTTTTACAATAGATCAAAAGATAATAGAAGTTAGACTGTCTGTCAACTATATTATTTAACCTCAAATTTGTGCATTATTTGTTCTTTTTAAGGACAGGTGGATGGTTTGGAATCCTTCCATGAAACTCAAATTTGTTTTTCTCTTCCTGACCTGAAGAATTTGGCTTTAAGCTGGTCGCCATATGGCCTTAATTTAGTGCAAGACCTGCGATTTCTAAAAATACAAATGGAAAAAAAAACTCCTTCTCTTTACGTTTTGTTGTTTATCGTTTTGTAAAAACAAAACACCGACCAGATGCTAAGTCTAGAGGGTTGCTTCATCCCAATTAAAGCTCTTAAGCAACATCTAAACCAGCTAACATCTTCATCAACAATAAACAGCCCGGACCTGATCCAAGAAGGAGACCGCTCCTTTAGAGCCGCGTATAAATTTTCAATCCGGCCCATAAATTTCGTCTGTCGGGCAGACATCCTCCCCGCGTTTCCTCCTGGTACATCTGCACGGCTGGCAGAGGAGCAAGTGACACAGCATTCCATCCCGCTCTTCTATTAAATATTTACACGCTCGTGAAACATATAAAGCTAACCGCCGGCGCTCGCGTTGCAACGCAGCAGAGGAGTCGGGTTTAATGTGGCTCTCGTTCATTTCCTAGAATATCTGCGTTAAATAAGAAGTTATAGATTGATGGGCAGAAAAGACGGAGCGGGACAAGGAGAGTTTGCAGACCTCCCAGGAGGAGGACGTCGTCGTCTGACTCGTCCAATAGATTATCTGCAGAGGGATTCTAATGAGAGCTTTTGTTTTATTTTGAAGCAGAAGCGTAATTCAAAGTGCAGTGACTGTGTTTGTGTGTCGATATTTTCTAACGCTGGCAGACGCGCATTAGTCATAATCTAATTATGTCCCGGTGTTGTGCAGGGCTGTGCGACAAATTAATACTTGCTGTCTAGCAAAAAACAACTCACTGGGAAAGTTTCATGTAGTTAGATATGAAGGCCTCGAGATCTATGGGTTTGAATTATGCAAAAGCAAGCCACCACACCCTAGAAATGATCGTCTCCCTCCCCTATAAGACAGAATAGATCTTTTTTTGGATAAATATGGTTATATATCATATTTAAACAAATCTATCACTATTTTTTGGTGCACAGGCAAAGGCCTCATAAATCACTGCTTTCTGGGAGGAATTATAACAGAATTTTCTCATTGATTGTACATACAAGTTCATATTTTGCATCACCGACTATAAATGCATTATAATACGCCGTTGCTCAGAGTCTGTTTAGACAAACATATTTTTGCAGAAAAAGAAAAAAAAAGTAATTTATCTGACTAATAAAAACAAAGTCTGTGTCTTAATTTTATGTCCTCTAATTTATAAGTGATAAACCTCTAAGACACTACAGTAGCTTAGGGGTTGCTAAGTGATTTTAAGGAGTTTCTCATTCATTTTTATGTAAAATGACATTTCCGAGAAGGAAAGTAGCAAGAATGCATTTTCATACAATGGTAATCAATGTTGAAGTGTGGTAGGAAAACAAGCAGTAGTTTATTTAAGAGGAGCTGTGGAGAGAGTCAGAGCAGGCCTTACTCGTGTTGGCCGCCTCTATTTCTTCCCGCCAGGTGAATTTTCTGCTCGACCTTGTCCAAAAATGTGTTTGTAAGATTGACGGTACGCTACTGCTGCGGGAGCTGCATGCTGCGGAGGGATTTTTGTGTCATCATTCTAAGCGCAACAGTTGAAAAAATGTTGTGTGCTCAAGACGTTTTGTTCGGGCCCCCTCCAGGTCACTTTTTGACCTGTTGTCATTTTTTGACATGCTAGCTTTTTCTTTTTTGATATGCTGGCTGTTCCAGTTAAATCAGGGATCCCCGACTCTCGGAATGTGGTACTGGATGCAGTACTAGTACCCTAACTAGTGCTGGTATCCTAAGCGGTGCCGGTGCCTTAACCCGGTCCACGTCCCAGTACCGTTCCATGTCTTGGGACCCCTGATTAGCGTCTGTGGTCTGGTACCAAGTGGCCCTCAGACTGGTACCAGCACGATTCTTACTTTTTAATATTATGTTTATTCCTATGTGTATATCTATTTACTGGATGGATGGAAATTGAATTTTTTTGTATGTAATCATCATTTACACCTTTATTTGGAACAGGAGATCAGAATCAACAAAACTGATTTTTATATCATGTGTGTACTTGTTCATTTTTTTTGGTTACTCTTTTGTTTCCTGTTTGGCTGTTTTACTGTTTTAAATAGTGTTGAAAATAAACTGAAACTGAAACCGAAACTTGTTTTGTCAAACTTCTGATTAAGTTAAGCAGTAACATAAAAAAGATAAAAACCAGGGTTGTTTTGGACCATTTAACAGCAAAACCAGAAAATTCTCTCCACAGTTTTCTATCCTCAAAGTTCTTCAACATTTTATGTTCTAAGCTTTACATATTTGTCCAGAGCCCGAATGGAAAAAGTTGTTTTTTTCCGCAGCAGAATCAGCTGATTCACGTTGATTACATCCGTCTCTCAGCAGCGCGAGGCTGCGTTTGTTCAGAATAAGATGGAGTTTTGTTAATTGCGTCAACTGTTCAAGAGTTATTATAACCAAAATAATGTAAACACTGACGCTAAGGCCTTGGTGTTAAAGCTAATTTGTTTTTTTAAAAGTTATTTCAGTGAGCAGAACTTCAGTCTCAGTTTTTGAACGGAAAAAAGCTCCTGTACCAGGTTCGGGTCCCAGTGGTCGGGGACCGCTGATTAGCCTCTGTGGTCTGGTAGCCAAGCGGCTCTTAGACCGGTACCAGTTTGACATCTGGAGGTTGGGGACCCCTGATTGGCATTAGTGGGCTGGTACCTAATGGCCCTCGGACTGGTTCCAGTTCCAGAGGTTGGGGACCCTTGATTAGTGTCTTTGGCCTGGTACCAGGCAGCCCTCAGACCGGTACCAGTCTGTCGCCCAAAGGTTGGGGACCCCTGATTTAATGGAAACAGCCAGTACGTCAAAAAACGTTGAGTTGAGGACACCCAAAATGTCCAAAATTGACACAGAGGGGGCCCAAACCCTACGTCCATTTATGACGAGCTGGGAGTAAGAATGCATTGTTGGAGCAGAAAAACGCTGATCGTGTCACTAAACACGTCATGTGTCTGAAAATGAGTCCTTAATTGGTAGACGTTACGTGGCGACCTCACCAGAGTTCAGATAATTAAACTCCGATCAGATGCACCTGATGTTCAGATCACGCCTGTACTATTGACTTAATGTTGAAAGTCAAATCTGCGAATCTCGCTAGATGTGAACGCAGCTTTAGGTTTTTATATATTTGCCAAATCTTGCAGTTGCTATAGCAACCCCAAGCTACAACCTGGAAATTCACCTCTGAGTTGTGGGCGGGACTGTTGGAATGGAGCAACCCCGCCCCACTTTCCCCTCCCAGATGCTGAGCAGTCTCTGTTTACACGCGCTACCACTAGCTTACAGCCCCTCGCACCCACAACCTAAAAACACCGGTGGGAAGCAATATCAGAGCATTGCTCCAATGAGGAAAATGAAGATGGTGTATTTTCTACTTCACAATTATGCTCTGATTCGCTCCTGATTAACAACTTGAAAAAACAAATGATCACAAATCCAATTTTAAGCTCAATTGTCTTTATATTAGTCCTCTATCGTCAAAAAAATGCCAAAAAAGCCCAATTTTCCCTCGAGCTGGTCTTTATTTTTCATTCAGATCAAAGCCACACTCCTACAAAGACCCACGACCCCTCTACGCTGACCTTTTAACCAACACTGCCTCTTTATTTATTGTCTTAGTCTTCTCCTGAAACCGTTGGCTCAGCATTATTAGTGCAAAAATAATTAGGCCTCATAAGATAACCTCGAGAAGCTCGGGGCCATGTAGGAGAAGTGGTTCGTGTCTGTCATCTTTACTTTTCTTATGAGAATCTCTGTCATGTTTCTCCAAAGACAAAGGTGCGACGTAGCCTCCATTCATTCCCAGGCATACTAAGTCCTCCCATTCTGCTCCCTTTACAGCATTTGTTTAAGCCCTGGGGTGAATACAAACCATCTGTGTACACACATATCTGACGGCTTCTGTGTGTTGAGCGATGAGTCCCACCTGTACTAAAGCAGAATAGGTCTGGAAAAGTCCTCTGAAGTGGCTTTTCATAGAGGTCACACATGTGCACTCAGGCAGATCTCGGCTTCCTACCTGGAAGAAGTCGTTCCAAACGAGACAAATGAACCAGATGACTCATTCAAATCCAACCAAAGGATAATTGAAGGACGAGCGGCCGTGCTAATGAATGATATCCGCAGCCATTTTCTCTCCCTCTCCGTCTCAATCACTCGCTCACAAATTGATGCTTCACATTCACTGTCCCTTGTAAATCAAGCATAATTGACAGACAGAAGTGATGAAATGCGAAACACTGCAGCTAAATGACTTCATCAAAGCTCTGCCGGTTAAAACATTCTTTGGCAAGTTCCACAGGCTTGATCTGAACAGGAAACTTTTGGCTGCTCACTCAAATTGAAATTTTACTCTGAAACACCAGAGTTTGTTGAATATTTCTAGTTTGGTTCATTGACTAAACAGTGAATTTAAGTATAAACTCTCACCAAAAAAACATACAATAAAACAACTTCTCATATTAGGCGAACTCTGCAGCTTTTAGGGAGCAATAACTCCAAAAAAACTAGAAAAGATCAGATTTTAAACAATCATCTAACATTTTTAAAAAGTTTTTTTAAAGAAATGTACATTGTTGAAAGATATGATACATTTTCTTAAACTGATTGTTTTTTATGGTTATTCAATAAAAAAAACTGTTTTTAAACTGGTCACAGAATGTGTTTTTACAAATCTTTATGCCTTATTTTGTAAATATGTATTGTAGACAGCACTGCTGTCTACAAGAAGACCTGCAGCAGACTGTATTTTCTACGGAAGCTGAGGTCCTTCAATGTGTGCAGCAAAATGCTGGAGATGTTCTATCAGTCTGTGGTAGCCAGCACCCTGTTCTTCTCTGTTGTCTGCTGGGGGGGCAGCATCTCTGCAGGGGACACCAACAGGCTGAACAAAAACTGATCAGAAAGGCCGGCTCCATCATTGGCTGTAAGCAGGACAGCTTCGAAGCTGTGTTGGAGAGGAGGTCCCTCAACAAGCTGCTATCCATCATGGATAACCCAGACCACCCTCTCCACACCAGTTCTGGACAAACAAACGGAGCAGCTTCCAAAAGGCTGAGACAACTCCGCTGTTCCCAGGGACCGCTACAGGAAATCATTCCTTCCACACGGAATTAGATTATACAACTCCTCATCCGCTGTAAGTAGATAAACGTATGATGTCCATCACTGGCCACGATTTTGCACACCCCCTATTATTATTATAGTCTGCTCAGTACAGTTTTGCACAATTTGCTTGTTTTTTCTTGTATATATATATATTATATATATATATATATATATATATATATATAATATATTAATTATATATATATTTTTTTTTTAATTTATTATTTTTTTTCTTATCTTTTGTAAATATCGATATATTTTGTACACACTAATGCTGCAACAGCCTAATTTCCCAGCCTGGGATGAATAAAGTATTTCTATCTATCTATCTATCTAAACTAATCTTTTTGAAAGTTTGAAATATGTACAATCTTCCAATATGTAAAACTAGTATTATGCAAATGTACGTTTTTTTTTTTTTGTAGAAAAGTATTTATAAGAACATTTTCAATGTAATTCATTTTATCAACTTTAGTTCCTAAAAACTTGGTGACTCGAGAGGAGAGTTGTTATGAGGTGGACATAACCCAGGTGTCTGTTTGTCAGTAAGTCTAATTTTTATTTAAAGTGTCCAAATATGAGTAAAAAATACACAAGATTTGTGATTTTGGCCATGATGTATATAAATAACATGATCTATATAAATAACAGCCAAGCTGTCTGCGGTTCATCATCCTTTTTTTTTACTGTACATCTCTGGGGTAACTTGGCCTCACTGGTTAAAAAAAAAGAAAACAAGTTTGTTTATTGTGAACATTGCATATTTTCTAAAAATGCTTTTTTTTTTTTTTTTTTTTTGAAGTGTCTTCTCTGATATTGTGCAGAGCCTTTCTGTTCCCCGGTTCAACTCGGACGATTAAACAGATGGACACACCGGGTTAAAGCTCTGTCATCGAGGTGATTAGATTTCATGATGGTAAATGAAACACCCCATTACTCTTTAGTGTCGTATGGTAAATGTCTTCAGAAACTTCCAGAAAAAAAAAAAAAAAGATGATCCAAAGATAGCGAAAATGACACAATTGACTTTTGAACACTTCACTGGTCGAAGAAAACTACAACAGATATGTTGAAGAAAGAAACAAAAATGTGATTTCTGTTAACACAATAATGTATTTTCAAAGGCCCACCAGATTGTAAAGAGCAGCGTCAATGAATGGTCTATTTTTGATCTTATGCCATATATTAAGCTATAAATTATAAGGTACACCAAACATAATTGATTAACTGCCTTGAGAGTAGCTCTGGAACTTGTTTGCATCATGCTACACATTAGCTGGGTTAGCATTTTTACATTATCTGTGAGTCTCAAACTTGCGTGCAGCTTGCACGAGCTGCCTTAGAACATTTACTCTAAATTTAATATCCAACCTTTTTACTAATATGTGAAGAAACAGACAAACTATACTAACTGCTCACTCTGTTAGTGATGTGTGAGAAAAACGCAGTCCAACAGAGCTACATGTTTAGCCATGTTAGCAATTTCACAATACCTGTAACTCCCTACCTTGCCTGAAACATGTAAAAAAAGACACACTAATTCCACTATAACTAATGTTACCTTGACTACACTAACTTCCAATCCTGTTAGTAGCGTGTAAAAAAAGTCTGAAACCGCTACATGTTAGCTGGGTTAGCATATTCACAATTCCCTGCTACACCAAAGGTTGATGATAAAATGTAAGTAAAACAGACTGATATTGCTAAAACCAACATTACTTTGACTATGCTAACTTACAACTTTATTAGTAACACATTGAAAAAAAAAAAGTCTGACACTGCTAAATGTTAGCTGCATTAGCATTTCACAATTCCCTTTAACTCCCAATCTTTTTGGTAACACGTAAAAACTTTTTTTTTTTAAAGCAAATACCGGCAAAACAAATGTTACTATGCTAACTCCCAAATTTTTTAGCAACACATAAAAAACAGTCTATTGCTGCTATATGTTAGCTGCATTAGCGTTTCTTTTTTTTACTTTTTTTCCCCAATAACACCTAATGATTTTGACAGAGCAATGTCAGCAGAACCAGAACTATTGTATTTATAAGGTGCTTTTGATGAGGCACACTGTCACTAAAAAACTTTTAAGTGCGCCTTATAATGCGACAAATGCAAGTCGATGTGTGTCATTCATAAATAGCAATGTTATAATATGACCAATACTCAACAAAAAGTGCAGTGTGACTGTATGTTTGGATGGCTGCCATGCTACTTGTGCATGTTCAGAAATGATTCAGTGTTTCTGAACAGGAGGGAATGTGGAGTGGTTGGACTCTTCTTGGAAAATCAAGAAGGTCGCGGCCCCCAGCTGAGGCTGTCTGGCAAAGGATCAGTCTGGTTCCTCTTCAGCCAGAGGCTCTCTTCTTCTGACCCGTCATTCTTGATGTCTCCAATAACGGACGCAAGTAATGCAGCTTTGGAAAAAAAAAAAAAAAAAAGATCTTGAGTCCTGCTGGTGAGAACTGAGCACGCTCAGTGCACTCAGACAGGCTGCAAGAGGCACATGCGACACTGTAAAAGGCTGTGGGGTCTGCGATAAAAGAAACATTTAAGGTCATATTGAGGTATTAAGTGTTGCAAACAGCTGTACTGAAAACCTTCTGGCATTTGATCAAAGCCTTTGAACATATGCATCAATCTTGACTGTAATGTAAGAACATCGAAACCAGAAACCATAGCCCCTACTTCCGCCGTTTTAGATTAAAACTGTCCTTTCTCTTAAAAAAGTATTTTTTTATCAAAAGGTTATACAGTATTTAGTTCTTTTCCCCAAAAACAGGATAACTCATCACATCCTGTTTTTCCAGTGCCAGCCAGATCGGACAATAGCGACGCATCTCGGCCCCGTGTTTTTCTTCAGGGTGGATTCTTACTGAATGATAGACGGAGCAGTGTCCTCCTGTTTCCCTCTGATGTTTGGGTTCTGGATTATCCCGGAGCTCAGCGTGGTTGTTTTGGGTGGATTCTGCTCTAATCTCGTGCGCTTCTGCCACACTGCGATGAAAGACGGCCTGTTGGTATTGGCTCGGCTCTGAGGCTGACTCATGAGCACAGGTGCAGCAGTTAGAGGGAGACTTTCCACCGCTGGGACCAGAACCCTACAGTAATATTTGCATTGTGGATAATATTTGAGTTATTACAAATGAATTAAAGCATCTCATTAGGCTTTCAAAAATCTGATTTCACCTTTCCATCTCTAATCTATTTGACAAATAGTGCTGCCACAAACGATTATTTTAGTTGTCGACTAATCACTGATTATTTTTTCAGATAAGTCGGCTAATTGGGTCATGCATAAAGTGGATGTTATAAACACATCTTAATATTCAGGTCAATCAAACAATTAGATTTAAACTAACAAAAACTATATATATTCATACTCCATCTCCAATAATGCTAGTATTACAGCTGTAATGTGAGTTTGGCCACTGAAGATGCTGAAATATAAGTCAAATGCCAATTTAGCCTAAAAAAAAAAAAATAAAAGCCTATGTTAGCCAAAACAGCTAGCATGTACCTGAAATTTTAGCTAAACATCAAAATAGCCTAAAAACAAAAAAGCCTAAATTAGCCAAAATAGCTAGCATGTAGCTGAAGTATCATAAAATTCAAATTGGCCAAAAAAACAAAAAAACGTGAAAAATCCAAAATTAGCCAAAACTGCTAGCATTGACCTGAAATATTAGCTAAATTGCAAAACAGCCTAAAAAACAAAAAAAAAAGAAAAGCTTAAGCAGGTTAAAACAGCTAGCATGTAACTGAAATATTAGCTACACTCCAAATTAGACAAAAAAAAAAAAAACATGAAAAATCCAAAATTTGCCAAAACAGCTAGCATGTACCTGAAATATTAGCTAAATTGTAAAACAGCCTAAAAAAACTTAAAAAAAAGCTTAAGAAGGTTAAAACAGCTAGCATGTACCTGAAATATTAGCTAAATTGCAAAACAGCCTAAAAAACTTTAATAAATCCCAAAATATATAAAAAAAAACAGCTAGCATGTAACTGAAATATTAGCTACACTCCAATTTAGACACAAAAAAACCAGAGAAAATCCAAAATTTGCCAAAACAGCTAGCATGTACTGAAATATTAGCTAAACACCAAAATAGCCTAAAAAATAAAAAAAAAAATCCTAAATTAGCCAAAATAGCTAGCATGTAGCTGAAATATTAGCTAAAATCCAAAACAGCTTCAAAAACCTTAATAAATCCCAAAATATTTAAAAAAGCTAGCATTATATCATTATAACTTTCAACATTACTACACTCTGACTCCATATAATATAAACTTTTAAATGGACTATTTAATAGTCTTAATTGACTATTTTAGTAGTCGATTAGTCGTCAATTAGTCGACTAATCGTGGCTGCCCTCTTGACAAGGCGAAGGCGTTTTTTTTAATACAAATCAGTCACTATGGCTTTGTGGTAGGATTTCACAAACTTGACAAGCTCAGCCTCTGCAGCTTTGCTTCGTGTTGTTCACATGGCTTCTGTATCTAAAAACTGGATTACCTTAAAAAAACATTTGTCAGGGCTAACCCATTGGAAAAATCCAACAACATACCTTTTGACAGCATGTCTGCCTTTTGAATGTTAGCCTTTCTCTGCAACTAAACCCCACAGTCACGCAGTGTAAGGACATGTCGATGAACACCTGCGTGAATGGGATGGGTTTTATTAGGGCTTTTGTGGGGCAGCCTTATGAATCATTCGATACAAAAGTTAAAGGAGAAACGCGGTTTTAAAGGAAAATATGTTGGGCAAAGTTTAATCTGGCTGCCTCACAGTGTGCAGCCTCTAATCCTGCCAGACAACTCCTATATTTTCCGCTTGACCGGACAACAACATGTTTTGATGGCGGCCGTTGAGCGTCATCCGTGTCAGGGTGGAGGATCTACTGTTTTGGCCCTGTACCTGCTGGGGCCGCAGGGTGGTTTACTGGGCATTTGCTCCTCTGGGGAGCACTCCTGACGAGGAGGGTGGGGATTAGCTCAATCCTCCTTCTCTCCGTCACCCCTTCCAAGTCGACACTTCACAGTCAAACAAAGGCTCAGGGACTGAGGGCCTCAGGCCCCTGGCGCGCTGCTAATCCCATTCCAGCTGGACAACAATCCGTCTGGCCGGTGGCCCCCGCGGGGCCTGTAAGCCCCTGGTAAGAGGCTTGGAGAAGTCAGACAGCTCATCAAGGATGAGGACTTAATTAGCCATGCGAAGTCAACCTGGCTAATTGAAAAGATTCGACCTGCCAGAGGAGAGCACCTTTTTTTTATTTTTTCTCAAGGTGTTCTGTTGCCAGGTGCAGAAATATGCATTCCGCCTCTTCATGAAAAAAAGGTTCCAGCTTGTACAGTTTAATGGGGCTGGCAGAAGTATGCAGTAACAAGTCTTTAAGTGTTTTTGCTGGTTTAGTCTTTCGTGACAAGCTGAATGAGTTTGGTCACAAAGGTAACTAAGGGAGTGGAAACACACTTGACTTATATTTGCCTTGATTTACATGCACTCGTCAGCTCGCATGTGCCAAGAATCCTTCAGATGTGCTTGGAGACGAAACAAACCAAAGCTGGCAAAGTTTGTGTACCCAAGTTGAGCTGATGTCACAATTCAGTCAGCACTCAAGGCCTCGCCGAAATGCAACAGAAACCCTCCCTGACCCCTCTCTCCCCCTCTCTATCAACGCTCTGTTTAAGCACGCCATCAGCACTCCAGCATAATGTGTTAAAAACGCTGCACTGGCTCAAACGTACAGACTTTGTAATGCATTTCGCGGCCCTCCATTTCTCTAACCAATAATGTGTTTGAATATGCCAACTAAACATGCTGTTTAAAGAATGCCACACTCCATCTTGAACTGTTTGAGAGCGCACACCACCTCTTTCTTTGTGCAATTTGTTTGACGACGCCGGCCTCTCAGGCTGCACTTACCTTTAATGTGCATCCACAATGTCACACTCCCACATAGTGACATGCATGCATTGTAATTTTCGTCTTTTGAGCGTACAACTGATTAAGGCCAATTCACCAGGCACTCTCCGCTTCCATTAGCATTTATAAACTTAGGTGTAATGAACATTCATGAAAGATGTCAGCCCGGAAACAAAAGAATGGATTCTCAAAATTGCTTAAAAGGGTTGTTGAATATTTATTATAATTTGATATTTCGGGCTGCGTTCAGTAAGTAAAACGTATCTAATCCAATCCACAAATGGCTGTTTGAAGGTTTAAATAATTACACAGATGTCTTATTTAGGCCTGCCGACAAACGTTGCAGAATCAATACATCAAGAGTTGCTTGTGTTGAATTTAATGCATCTGGCAGATGGTGCAAAGTCACAACCATCTGCCAAGCATTTGATTTTTTTTTGCAAAGGACAGGGTAATTTTAGAGACATTGTTGGTGTTTACCACTGTCAAATACTGGTGGATAGTGTGTAAAAGATTCAACAAGTGTCAGTACTAGAAGGTTGTAAATTATGTTGGATAGAAAGTGAATACACATACAGTTTTATAAAATATAAAAATTAAATACAACTTTTTTTTGTATAATGAAATGTGGGGATAATAGCTGAGGCAACAGTTTATTTTAGTCTATGATCTTTGTTAAATAAATTTGAAGATAATAAGATAATAAGATGTTGATTTACGACCATTGATACTAATATAAAGACATTCATTTTCTAACCAAACAGCACCCAAAAATGTGGATAATCCAAAGTTAAACAAACCTAGGAGAAGTATTAAAAATGTTTAAAAATGTTCACGGACCTCCAAGACACAAGGAGGCGCAAGAGCCATAAGGAAAAAAAGCAACTTAAGAAGTTTTTGGAATAAAAATGAGTTTTTATCATTGATTGTATACAGAGAACTGGAAAGAGCAAGAGTGATGTCACCCATAGATTATGATTTATGCCCGGTTCCAAACGATGACGTCAATTCAGTCGCCATTTTTCCCCTCTCTGCCCAGCCATTGTCAGTAAACACTGATTGGTTCATGTTGGTCTTAGTCTACATTTCTATGGCAACCACTCTCTCCAATCAGTAGTGAGCATCTTAGAAGGCCACGCCTCTTCTTTTGATGCCGGGGTGAGGAGAATCTGTCAAACGCTTCGAACCTTCGACGTGAGGCCACCTACTTTTGTCGAGGCATCTCATTGGTCGGTTTATAACTTGCGCAACAGTGAAAATATCATGAAAAAAAATAGGATTATCAAGAATGTGTTGAATAAATGTATCAGAGCAAGAATGGTTATTCTGACAAATAAAATAGCAGCTTATTTCTCAAAAGAAGTCTATGGGATTTTGGCTTTATGGGACCAGTGGGACAGAGTGACCCCTCCCCCGTGGAGTTCCAAATAACTCTACGGGGGAGGGGTCGCTCTGTCCCGTTCTTTAATACAGTTTTTTTAACCATTGACAATGCAAGCATTTATGTCATTCACTGGTTTGTTTTTGGACCAAGTTGAAGACCGTTTTACAAACCTGACATTACTACAAAAGACTGACCTTAGCAAGAATGAGCAAATACATCACAGGCCAAAAAAAGCAGTTCCAAGGTAAGAATTTGACAAATTTAAATCTGAAATCTAAAATGACTGATTATAAGGGTCATGAAATCTCAGATGAGCTCCTCCGAGTGGTGTTGAGTGATCAAGCAGTGGATCAAGTATTTCATATTACCTTCATAATATATTCTTATTGTGTTGTGAAGCAAAACAAAACAACAATTTGTTGAACCGTGACTTATAAACGGTAAAAAATCACCAAAAAGACTGCATGAACTTTTCTTAAACCGTCTATTTCCATGGCAACCAGTTTGCTGGGACATGGTCTTCCATGCGGAAACGATGACAGGAAACACTCCGAGAGCCAAAATTTCCCACATGTGGGTCTTTATTAGAGTGAACTGAACTATGAAAGCATCCAATACAATTTTGTCTTGTTCAACATCTGCGGCACAAGTGGGAAGATTGTGGATTTAGCAGCCTGCCAGACAGTTCTGTTCATTTCACCCATGAAAGATGGTGTCTGTACTCTAAAGTTCACATTGTTTTCAGAAAAAAGAGGCTATTGCTCAGAAAGCCACTTTTCTCCGCATCAGAATCAGCTGATTCACGCTGATTGCGGACGCCGTCATAATGTTTCAGTGCGTGAAAGAGTGCGTGCTATTTAGAAAACTCAGATGGTAATGCTGGAGCTGTTGATGAAGACAGAAAATAACACAAGCTCTTCAAATTACCATAACTTTTCAATTGTTAACACAATTATCAAATTTCAATGGATTTGAAGCTGAAAAAGCAGCTTTGCGCTGATGTTATATACAAAAAAAAAAAATCATAGTCAGCATTAAAATCATTCATTTTACATTGATTACATAAACACTTCACTATTGTAGTCTTGTAGATGTTTTCTCAGCTTCAGGATCCATTGGATCCATTGGAATTAGAATATTGTCAATTGGGTAAAATAGTCAATGAGTTACGGACAAAACATGACCCCTGAAATACTTGTTCTTTAGGTTTAAAACAAAGAAAGACTTAAAGAACTGAAAGTAGTAAAAATGACAAGTTTAGTCAGAATGTATTATTGTAAAGTGGTTGGTTTTAGGGTTGCCAAACTTTTCTGTTTAATCCAAATCGGGTGTTACACCATTGAACTAAACTGTGGGGAAAGTGTTTGGCTGTATGCCATTGAAAACGGTGTTTGGCAGTGCAATTCCTGTGTTGTTCCTCTTTCCCATTTGGGAAGGGGGAGAGATTTCAGATCGCATGTGCACCTGTTCTTGGCCGTGGACCTCGCCTCCGGCTCATCATGGCTGTGGACAACGCCTCACCCGTCCCCCAGTTCCATCTGGACGAACACTATTCAAATATGAAGTTGTAGAGTTAGATAAGCTAATTCTTCTTTAACAGTCCTTTTAGGAGTTTTTCCTTATCAAGAAGGAGGGTCTAAGGGCAGAGATAACCAGTTTAGATTAGTCTGTTTAGTTTAGCAACCAGCTATTGTTTATACGTTATGACCAAATTTCTGCTTTTACCGGTATAAGCCCAATGAGAAAATCCTTTTGTAATATTGGGCAAAAGGAATAAAATTGAATTGATTTCTTGTTTATTGGTTTATTACATTACACTAGGCTTAGAATGAGATAACTTAAAGGTTTTTCTTCATTGGTTTTGCTTATTAACACTAAACTAAACTTGAACTAAATCGTGAAGAAAGTGTATCGTCACATCTATAGTAGATTTTACAAACCCGTTAATATTGTTTTGAAGGTTTCATTTTTCCAATAGTTTTCATTGTAACCTCAGGAATTCATACTTGTCTTCCTATATTCGTTCCTCCATTATATCTTTTGACAACCCCGTTTCTTCAATGCAAGCCCAGTTTTGACCCAACAGGCCATAAACCATTCACCCCAGCGAAGAAGCCGATGCTTTTCATGGGGTTCTGAAACTGTGTCTAAAGAAGTCATAAAGCCACACATGGATCCATCACTCACAACTGAGAGTAAAGCAACTTTTAACTGTACGAAAGGGATTTTCGGGATTTGAGTTGCTGTAGATTCTTACTCATTTATGACTATTATTGAAAAACAAATCCTTCCAAAAGCTAAAAAGGTTACCCTTAAT
Source organism: Oryzias javanicus (assembly GCA_003999625.1). Classification (NCBI taxonomy): domain Eukaryota; kingdom Metazoa; phylum Chordata; class Actinopteri; order Beloniformes; family Adrianichthyidae; genus Oryzias; species Oryzias javanicus. The sequence goes on from CM012459.1 coordinate 21,101,873, forward strand.
TTAAACTACATTCAACCCGGATGCAGGATTAATCCTATCGTCCCACACACCTTTTGTCTGTTTAATATTAAATGCAATGCTTCTAGAAGCAGCTGAAATAACACCACCGGCGTTTGAAGCAATTAACCTTTCCCGCTGTGTAAATGGCCCAAGGGAGGGAGAGAGGGGAAAAAAAAAAAAGAAGTCAAGTGGGAAATAAAATCTGTCTGCATGCTCCATTCACTTGGAGAGAACACATGAAATGATTTGATGGCTAAGACGTGTGTTGACGGTGTGTTCTCCGTGGCACCACTTGGGGTTGATATGAGGAAAGCGGAGGCTGATTGTAAATGAAATCATCCAGGTTCGGTATAAACACTCCTCATTCCTGGGCCGCAGTCATACATCCACAAGAGCTCTGAATGAACCCCCACCACCACCCTAATCCCCTTCTTCTTGTATTGCCTCCAGAAGACCACGTTTTCTCGGACTCCCACACATACACACACTCCGAGGCTTAATATCCCCTTTACCTCCAGCCCTACCTGGAAGCTTAATACCCACCGCTTGATAATAGAGAACTGTGTCGGATTCGTGCCTGCAGGAAGGAGCCATGAAATTACCTTCCAATGCATCAATCGCTGCAGCACAAAGCTGCGGGGAAATCACACAGAATAAAACCCATTGTTACAAGTCAGGATTTTAAGAAAGTGTGAAGACGGAAAGAGGAGATGATGAGAGCTGATATATCGCGGAATAGTACGACTATTCCTCTAAGTTAGAGCTTTGCAAAAATCCAGGTCAAGCTCTTTTCATATCTTTGAGGTCTTGGAGGAGCATGTGATTATATATTAAACCCCAACTGCAGGAGACACAGAGTCCTTAAGTCAAGTGTTTAAACGCGGGTAAGTCTTCAACTGGTTTTAGTTGAGATAATCTTGCCTTTGTCCTCTCGGAGGCCAAACTTGAAGTTGCAGCCATAAAACTTGGCAACAACAACCTGCAATTGCCTTTTATTTGAATAACATGGAGACCTGTTACACTGACACAGTGGCATTCTGTGACCCTGAACACTTAAGGTAAAAGAGTTTGGCTTAGAAGGTCTCTAATGGGGCAAAGGTTGGCGTGTCATGTTTGTCCTGCCTGCAGTGAATAGAAACAGAGCAAGGTGGCGATGGACGGATGCCGGCAGGTAGACAGGTAGACTGATAATTAGATGGATGGGTGGATGCTAGCTCAATCTTATCAGGAAGGAACAACAGGAAACCAGAACATTTTTGAAATTGAGCTCACATTTACTCAGAAGCGCAACATGGTGCTTAAAAAGCTAAGAATTAGTATGTTAAGGGTTAATATTGAAGTTATTAAGGTCAAAGCTGCTTAATCATCTCATGTCTTTAAAAATATAATAATTACTCACATACTTTTAAATGGAAAATATCGTCTGACAATTGGGAAAAGGGGAGTTTGCTCAACTAATTTCAGATCATCAATTTTTTAACTTTAAGTAAAAGCCTAAACATATTAAGATTGGTGTTTGACTGATATGCTCTCAGAGATGAGTCTAAAAGCATTATTTTTGTTTTTCAAAGAACCATAATGCGCCTGATAATCTGGAGAGTCAGATTAAATCTGCTGCCAACAAGGTCGGTGTTATTGTAAATATGCTAACACAGTTAAAGTGCAATGGTGTCGATCTGTTTTTTTATGTGTCATTAGCAAGGTTGGGATTTAGTTTAGCTGTATCATTCAGTTTTTTTATGTCTTGCAAACATGATTAGGATTTACAGGTAATGTGAATATGCTAATGCAGCTAACATGGCTAACATGTAACTGTGTCAGGCTGTTTGTCTTTTTGAAAGTTTTTATTGTTCAGTTAGGGGTTAGCATTGTCACAGTAGCATTTGTTTTAGCTGTATCAGTCTTTTTTCACGTCTTGCAAACAAGGTTGGTAGTTACATGTATTATGAAGATGCTAACATGGCTAACATGTAGCTGTATCATGATGTTTTTGGTTTTAAAGTTTTGCTAGCAAAGTTGGGAGTTAGCATAGTCACAGAATTGTTTTTTTTTTCTTAGCGGTTTAGTCTGGTTTTTATTTTTTTATGTCTTACATAAAAGTTACAGGTATTGTGAATATGCTAATGCAGCTAACACTTTTAACATGGCTAATGTGTAGCTGTGTCAAACTGTGCTTATCTTTTAAAGTTTTGAGTTGGGAGTTAGCATAGTCACAGTTATGTTTGTTTTAGCAGTATCATAGGGAGTTGCAGGTATTATGAAGATGCTAACATGGCTAACATGTAGCGGTGTCAGACTGCATTTCTAAAGTTTTACTATCAAAATTGGGAGTTGGAACTGTCACAGAAATGTTTGTTTTAGCTGTTATTAGTCTATTTTTATACTTTTTCAAATAAAATTGGGATTTGCAGTATTGTGAATACTCTAACGCAGCAAACCCTTCTAAGGTTGCTAACATATTGCTGTATCTGACTGTGCGTGTGTTTTTTTTTAAGATTTATTATCAAATGTGGGAGCTAGAATATTCAAACTCGGCCTATCATTTGTATCAGTCTGTTTTATTTACATCTTACAAATAAGTTTGGGAGTTACAGGAACTGTGACTATGCTAACCCGGCTAATGCTTCTGGTGTTGCTAACCCTTAGTGTGTTACAAACACGTTCTAGAGTTACTGTGACGGGGATCAAGTCTGACGGTTAAAGTCTAATGTTTGGACTCATCTTTGACTCTTTAGTCTCACTCAATCCACCTTTAACTTGGTTCACCTTATTTATGACATAACTTGCTCTAATGAACTATTCATTGATGATGCGACTTACAGTACAGAAAATATAGTAACAAGGAGGTCAATAACTAATATTTGTGGCCAATGTTCATTTCCAGTAAAAGTAAATATGTTAGCTCTTAAATTTTGAATAGCACAAAGTCCAACATTTAACCTTGTTCAAATGTTTGATCCAATAGAATTAGCAGAGCTATTAGACACCACAAGAAATGTTTTTTATCCTAAATGATGGATTTTAGTGTTTCAGCCATTTCTCTTAGTTGTCAGATTCAGTTAATACATGCAACTATATATTGTTTGGCACTGATCCGAGAGGTTAGCAGTCTTAAACCATCAAATGCAGAGAAACTGTTCATTAAAGACACTAATTTCAAATTAAAACAAAAAGAAAGTCCGGGATTTTATTATATTTTAGCACAAAAAGAGCTTTAAAAAGTTGGTAATGGAGAGATTTTAGATACAATGAGGAAGGCAATATTTGATAAAATATTTGTTTTGCTGCCAAAACAGAAGCAATTATCCCATAACTGTCCGCAGGCTGTAAATGACTTTAGCTGACTTGGAGGGCTCTGTCATAGAGGCTAAAGTGTACACCACAATCGATCGACTTCTTATTAACACCGACTGACAGCCATTTGAGACGGGTCGATCCAGAACCGGCACTGACATTGACCCAGTTCCCTCCTTGCATGAATCCTGCCACCAAAGTCCATCATGGCTACGATCAACAACAAAAGCCTTCAGGGCAAAATGTGCACGCATTGATCGTCCACAGCACGTGCACAGTATTGCTTGTGCACTGAACCTCATCAAAAAACTCAATTTCTGCACCTCTCTTACCAATTCTCCATTATGGTATAATTGAAGCAGAGCAGATGAACGACTTAGTGGATTAAATATTTATGCTTTGTGTTAAAAGTTACAAAGATGGAAGATATATTTTTTTTAGTTAGAAGAATAACTGCTTTTGTTTGTTGGTTTAATGAAACCAAACAATGACGGGTAAATAACAACTTTAGTGTAACAGGAAGTGAAGTCTTAACCAGTAATCATTCAGTGGTGCAGATTAACTTAATATCACTGTTATTATTAGTATTTCTAGTTTTTTTTTTTATCAAAAGCTGATGTAAAAGAGGTTCTTTTGCAGAACTGAGCATGAATCATGAATCAAAATAAATTAGCATACCTACACACTAATAAGATAAATAGTTTATCATAAATAATAAAAGCATTTGAGCATCTTTAGACCACAATTCAAATTACTTCAAATAAATTCTACAATTATTGTTTTGCTTTATCATTTCTTAAAAGTACTAGTATGTAGAGGTGTAATGAAAAATCAGCTTAATCAATGAATCGATTTATATTCCTACTATCCAATCAGTCTAAGGCAAGTTATACTCGAATTGACCCGAACTATTATAAATTCCATTTAAATTAAAATAAATTGGTTGTAATTATATTTGAAGATACTATTAGGATTAAAGATTGGTAGGTTCATTGTACTATAATGCAGGAACAACAATCACAGCAGACACTAGTAGCTATAAATGATCAAGCCATCATTACAGTCCAATGTGCGGAAACACTGAATTTTGTGACCATACAGTGTGGTATGATGTGTTAATAATGGTCCCTTTATATTAATTTGACGTGAAAAACAACAGTGGGCTGAACTTTATGAAGTTTAATGTGAATGGATTTGTCATTAGTTCTTGATTAATTATCTTGCAAGAAATACGAGGAATCTGGAAAACTAGACCTGAACTGTTCAGTACCAGGTATGTATCTCTGAGTCAGACTGATTGAATGTTTAGAATAAAAATGTCCCGAAACGATTTTAGGTCAAGAATTTTAACAATTCATATCGTGATCTGTGGTTGACGATACGAATCATAGTTGGTATTGGCTCATTTTGAAAGACCGATTCACCAACTCGTTCTCATCCCCAAGTTGTCACATAGTGATGTTTGGTTCAGGACCCCTCCACGCCACTTTTTAACATTTTGTGTGTACCCAATTAGTTGTTTTTTGACGTGCTGGCTGTTCCCATTAAATCACCAACCTTTGGGTCGCGAACCACTACCGATCTAGTACTGGGACTCGGAGCCCATTGGTTCCCTTACCACAGGGGTAGGGAACCCTGGTCCTTGAGAGCCACATTCCTGCATGTTTTCCACCATACCCTGCTCTGGCATGTTCTTATTGGCTGAACACACCTGCACCAGGTAATCAGTGTAGGGACTCATGGGCGTCTGGGCCTGGTTTGGGTCTGGTTCTGCATGTGGTACTGCGACCAGTGCCTGGTTAGGATACCGGTACTGGACACTTCCTGAGGACCAGATCATGTCCAGTACCGCATCCCGAAGGTTGCGGACCCTTGATTTTATGCATGTCAAAAAATGACAAATTAACGACACCCAAAATGTCAAAAAGTGACGCAAAGGGGTTCTCAGCCAAACGTCAATAGGTGACGACTTGAGGATGAGAAAATGTTGGTGAATCTTTCGAAACGAGCCAAAATCAACTATGACCACAGATCATGATCTGAATCATTGTTAAAATGAATCCTTAACTGTCTGGAAACTTACAAAATGAGTCACACTAATATGTATTTCTGTCAACAACGTTGCTGCTTCGTCAGTTTTCTAAAGAAACCTGCTACAAGAATGTGGTGATTGCAATCTTGATATACAGAAAACAGAGATATTCTCTTTACGTCACAGTTTGACAAGTCAAAGAATGGCCGCATGTTTTTATACTCGAGAACCAAACTTATTGTTTCGAGCTAAATTTAAATGTCAAGTTTTGTTGCTGCATAAACCTAAAATTCACATTTTGTTGGAGACGATGAAACAACTGAAACAACAAGAACCGTTTTTGTCTTCCTGAAAATGACAGCACAGATGACAGCTGACATGCATTCATATCCAGAATAAATTGAACGCCAGTGATCCTGTGAGTTTCGGCGTGGCGTTTGTTAGCTAAATTACTTCAGCTCTTTCTGCTGCTGCTTTTCACTTTTGCTCAGTTTTGCAATTTCAGCATGTCATCCCGTTTTTCTCCTCTGTTCAATCTAGATCAGTCTATCGTTTCCTGTCAACAGTTTGCGTCGTCGCGCCACTGTGACTTCGCCCAGTGTTTCCTTCTCTTTCCCCTCAGCCCACACCAACTCGTCCCCCTCCCGAGGGACTCGCTCCAACAGACAGGACCAATTTTCTGCTAATTGGGCCTCAGGAAATTGCTCCTCGTTTTAATTTGCTGTCGGACAGCCATGAAGACATGTGATCCAGCTCTCCCTGTCTCGCAGGTGGGAGGATGAGTGAACCTCGACTTCCCATCACATACAAAAAAAAAAAAAATCTGAAACAAAAGCCCGGTTGAAAGGTTAACGCACCGTGACGGCTGTGTAAGCTGGATACAGCACTGTTCAGGGCGGTAGGTCACATGCTCTCCCACTAGAAACGCCTGTAAAATATTCCAGCGAAAAAGTGAGCAGGAACCAGCAGGCCAGACAGGGTTTTTCACCAAACGCCGTCTGTCACAATATTATTTAAGCCACCCGGCGTTGTGGCGCACGCTGTCCAAACAGGAACTGTGTTCATTGGAAACAGAATTAAGATTTTGTATCGGGGTGAAGACAGCCCGAGCAGTGAGATCACCGAGATCAGATGACGGTATCTGTGTGGAGGGCCGTCCAGATAAGATTCATCGTCATGTGGTGACAAAACCAACACAAGGGCCATTACATTAGCAAAACAGATTCCTATCTTAGTAATTACTGGGGGAAATGTGGGAAAATCCACACCAGACTTTAGATTTTAAAATCAAGATAAATGAGGAAGACACTTACAGAGACTCACACATTACATATTCTCTCAAGCTGCTCTTCAAAGAAAATACATAAATCAACCATAACAATGTGGTCCTTAATTTAGTAAAATGTGCTAATTATAAATTCGATAAACCTTATTAGAAAAAAATCAATTAAAAGTAAAATTGAGACTCATTATAAGATTAAAATAAAAGTTTATCAAGAAGAATTTGGATGGTTAATTTATTTATTTATACGGTTTCGCCAACAGGTGAAAGACTATTAAGAGTGAAATTCACAAACTAAAATCACAAATTCTTCATATAAATTATAGCAAATAAATGAAATAAAGCTACATTATTTCAAATTTTCTAAAACGTTTGATATTTGTTCTGAAGACGTTAATAGGAACTATTATGAAACAAACGCCTCAACCAACACATAAACCAAGGGAATTCATTCTCAGTATTCATATTGCTTCATATCAGGATTTATTAATCCTCCTGACAGTCCTAAAATGTTCTTGGTAAATCCATAAATCCACACAGTAATCAATTTCTTTTAACTGTTTGTGCCAACTTTGAGTTTGCAATGAGGCAAACCTCTAAAATCTGACAAGTCCTGATTCCAGAAAAGAACATCAAAACATTTTGATTTGGTTAATATTGTAGATTCTGGCTACACTAGCCTGGAGGAGCCCATTTGTTTGGAGGGGAAGTTGCACCATTTTATTTGGTTTGGTTCACTTTACACTTTGTTGACACATACGGGCGATGCAGGATTTTGGGTCCGTGGAGGGTCGTAGACAGGACTGGATTGTATCTTAAGTGGAGAATAGGTGTGTCCTGCAGGGCCACCTCAAAGCTCCGAATTTGGCAGCTCACTCGTGCGGTCACCGTAACAAGCACCCCCCCGCCTTCCCGACCCCCCTGCTCACAGACATGAAAGCTATGAATCAGCTGATCCGCTCAGAGAAACGGTTTGTTTGTGGAGAGCAGCCGATTGGTCCTGTTAGCGCTCCAAAGACTGCCCCGGCCTCCATGCATGACGTAAAATCCAGCGCAGTAATGACACACGATCAGAATGTGTGTTTACATGGATCTTGGTCAGATCAACAATCGGTATAACCCACCTGTCTTGATCGGAAGGAAATTTGGATCCGAATGATTCTGATCAGGCCATAAAATTCCGAGTGGTGTGTTTACATGATGTTTTTATGCTGAATCAGGTGTTTATTGCGATTAAACGTAGCTAATGACTGTAGAACTACTGGACATATCAACCCCTCCCTCTCGTGTTTCAAACCGAAAGTAACCGCGGGTTCCAAGAGGGTCAAAATCCTAAATACTTCTATTGAGAAACAGAAAGCCATTTCTAAGTCATTCGATTTGTCAGAATAACTATTCTTGCTCTGATACACACTTCGTGGCCTCTTATTTCTAATACGACTTTTTTTATTTTATTTTTTATCACAAGTTATAAACTGACCAATCAGAAACCTCAGTAAAACCATGTGGTGCTCGCGGGCCCAGCCTCAAACGTTTGATTGACAGCTTCCCCCGAATCCACTTTCAGTGGAAGAAGTTTGGACTTTGAACAAGCTCACTCATGATTGGCGGCAGTAGTTCCTCTAAAAACATGACTAAGACTTGGACCAATCACTGTGAATGGGTTTCAAAACGGTAGAAGACTATCAGGAAGTGACGGAGAAGGCTCTGGCCTGATTTCATGAGGACCTAATCTAAGGCGTTTTCTACGGTTGATGTCAAAACTTTGATAAGTCCAGTGATTCTAAAGTAAATGCCAATAGAGAAAAAAAAAATGTGCATGATTATTTTCCCTCTACGGGCTCACCGAGTGGTCTAAGACTTTGATATTTCCTGCAGGCCACCTGCTTCCCCAATGTGGGTTTGTCCATTTTTCCCCCGCAGACATCCCATAATCCCACTTAAGAGCAGTTGGGACTAAGTCCTTTCACATTGCACTTCTTGGTGAAGATAAAATGGACAGAAAAAAAATCAGTGTTGCAAGTCAGTGTTTGAGGGGAAATCCCGTCCAAAATAACAAAGACAAAGCTTTAGTAGGAAAAAATTCGCTATAGGTTACTTTTATATTGGCATTTTGTTTAAATAAGTGAGGAATGCTGATCAATTTTACTCCATTATCTTGCTTTGCTTTTGTCCACAACTCACTTAAAAATAGAAAATCTAGTATGAATGTGTCTATTGAACAAACATCTAAAAGCACCTCCTCACTACATTTTCTATCCCCTGTAGATCTTTTTTTTATGCTTTCCTGATTTTCTCCTCTTCAAATTGGTTCCGTTAAGACTCCTGGCGCACCAGGGTTCACATACCGACCCTCTTGTTTTTAGGAGGACTCACTCCTTTGGTATGCACCATGCATCCGATGAGCTTTTACACCTGCTAGAACAGGACAGACCATCCCAGGAAACAGACTATGATCCCAACCAAACATCCTTTAATTAACTAGGTTCTGATGTAATCTTTCATTCTGGAATAAAGTGAAATGGAAGAAAAACAGCTGAAACATCAAGAATAAACAGAAATGTACAAAGTAGGGAGAGAATTAGAAAGGTATGATATTATAACGTTACTTTCTCTAACAAAACTAGTCATTGTAATTTCTCCTTAAGTTTCATATTTAAGGTATAAGATGAGAATTTTAGCAAAATTATTCAATTATTTTCTGTGCTTGTTGTTGTTTGGGTGCTGTGTAGTCAGCTTATCCTTAAGTCAAACGAACAACAAATGGAAAAAGTTGAATTTGAGAGACAAACGGTCACATTTATTTCGGAATCAGGGATAAGAGATGGCTAGAGGCTTTAGTTGTCGAAGCATAAACATTGGTGATGCTAGTATCAAGCCAAAATATTTTGAAAAGCATAAATATTCTAGAACGTTGTAACAATATTTTTTTAGAAAGTATATTTCTCGCATTGTTTTCGTCTTCTTCGTATTTATTCATGTACTGAAAAACATGAACTTCCAGTAGTGATAAATACATTTCCTTTCTCATTTTTTTTTAGTCTTTGGTATTCAAGCATGACGAAAGACAGCAGGCCTGCCTGACCTACACATGTTGTTTTTTAGCTAAACGAAGGAGTCTACTCTCCCATGGCTCTTGAATCAGTCAACAGTCTAAAGTGACAGCAGGAGTCAAAGAAAGGAGACAGCATTCTAAAGAGACATGTTTGTGTTTTTCTTCTTTCCTTCTGGTTTGAGCTATTGTCCACAAAACTGGTTTTAAAGTATTGGAAATTCAAAACGTTTGATAGATTTTGGTGTTCCAGAATAGACGACAGCTAACACTTTCCATATTTCACTATGAAGAACTACATTTATTTTCTGGCATGACTACATGCAGAGTTTTTGATGGTTCTGAAGGTATCTTGTACTGGAAATGTGTTTAGATGAGATGATAGAAGGAGATTGGTTTTGTGCTTACAGAAAAACACACAAAGATAAAAAAAAAACACGGGACTGAAGCCCAGCACTTTCAACTCCCGTTGCTGAATTCATCTACCCAACCTTGGTTGACATTCATAGTGACGCGTCCGCAGATCCCCCGGGGGCCCACTTTGACCCCCACACTGGGTTCATTTGCATCAGCCAATCAATACACACAAATGTTTTAGCAGCGAATTCCTCCACTGCAGCTTGTCAATACCCAGGCCAAACATCCATCAGGCAAACGGAGTTGTTCTTGAACCGGGCAGCACCATCTATCAGAGCATGGCTCTTCTAGGACTAACGACTAAATATGAATCAATAGGTCGTGTTTTCAAACATTCTCGAAATTCGATGTGCAAACTTGCAGTGACCTCCTATTGAAAGACTTTTAACAACTTTGGAGTGGTGACCTTTCTTGCACTGGTCTTAGGGTGTATTCTGACTAGGAAAGTCCATTAGTCAGTCTAACCCTTGTGCCATCTCTTGGGGTCCAGATGACCCCAGCCTCATATTGATGTGTGATCCCTCCCTTGACAAAGGTGGACAGGATTTTATGTCTGCCATGGACACCAATGAGGATAAAAAGTCCAGTGCGCCACCTTGTGGGGTTCAGATGACCCCACTTTTAATGTAAACGTGTCTAGGATAGCACAAGGGTTAATTTAGTCAGATCAAGTCTTGAACTGTATCCTTGGTCTGTATTCAGGCTGCTGTCAACTGAACATTTCTGTTTTGAACCAAAACTTGTAAACAAAACCATGTGACTATAGATCTCTTCAGTCATTGGCCAGGAATTACAAGAGTAATCCTTGACTGGATAGTTCACTTATTCAAACTTTATGTCTTGCTGATCAATTATACGTCTATATTTGGTACCCTGGGGTATTCTGCAAAGCGGTTACCGAGGAGACAACAAAGAGGGCATGCTGATGAATGATGACATGTACAGTAGATTGTTGGGAAAACAGTGTGAGAAGCAATGTGTATCATATTAAAAGTTGCTTGAATGAGTCTGCATTGATCCGACCACATTTCGAAGAGTCGCTGTGTCTCATCGTTGGTCCATGTTTGTCGGTTGCTTCCTTCCGACCCGGCTACGGTGGCTAGTTTGGTGCAGTTGTTCAGCTCCAAGCACAGAACCTGTTCAAACTTAGAAAAACTCAGCGCAAACTATAACTTGGTTCGATTGGAAACGCACCAAGACCATTTCAAAAGATGGGTCTGACGGTGTTTCAGACTGGACACATTTGGTCCACTTAAAGTGAACCAAAGTTTGTTTCCCCAGATGATGTGGAACAAAGTTTCAGTCTGAATCTGCGCAAACGAACTCTGGTCCTGACCCATCTTTCGAGGTGGTCTCGGTTTGTTTCTAATCGGACTGAACTTTGGTTTACCCCAAGATTCTTCAGTCTGAATTCAAAAATAACAGAGTGGAAAAACTGAACCAAAACAGCCACCGTACCCGAGGGTAACATGATGTAAACATGTTAGAAATGAGGCGATTGGTGAACCACGGACACATGCAGAGCATTGATTGTCATGTTAGCCAAAGGGAAATAATTGGTCCACTGTTTATTTTAGATGTATTACAAAATGTATAACTCGCTTGTCTATGTCTCGTCACGCGGCACACGCGTGGCGCTGCTGTGACGTCACCTTAAGAGCTCTATTGTAGTTTAAACAGAATTCTCTTAAAAACAAACCATAACACCACAACGATGAGACACGGCAACTCATTAAAATCTGGTCGGATGAATTCGAACTCAATAAAACAACTTTTAACGTGTTCCACATTGATTCTCGTGGTTTATCGGCAATCTATATGTCAAAAACACTTATTAGCGTATGTATCTGTAGCCGTAGCGTCTCCAGTAACCTCATGCAGGATTCCTCCGCGTACCAACGTTGTAGTGAAGTGTTGAACCTGGCCTTCATGCAGACGTTTAAAATCCATCAGCAAAATACTAAGTTTGAATAAGTAAAAAAAAAATCCATCTTTCTCTTCAGTTTTTCCCGCCCCCATAGCTGCTGGCCAATGACTGAAGAGGTCACATGGTTTTGTTTACATAGTTTGGTCCGAAACAGAAATCTTCAGTAGACGCTAATCTGAATTGAGTCCGGACCAATAGACATTTCCAGTCAGAATACACCCTGAATGGTTCCTGTTCCCGGACAAAGATCCACTTGTGTGCATTTAGACTGCAAATTTGTTTCGGATTATTGGGGGAAATGAAGTCTGGTTCACTTTAGGGGAACCAAATGTGTCCAGCCTGAAAACACCCATAGTTCCAATTTAATCTGAATTTCCTGTAATTAGTTAAAAAGCAAATATCCATCTGTGTATTCAATAAATCAAATGTATTCATCAAGTTTTTTAGTACTTTCATGCATACATTCATTTGTAGATTGCATGAATGTATGTGTCTAATTGGATTGGAAGGAGGACAGAAAGAGCAAACACACACACAAGAAACAGACGTTTGAGAAAGCAGACACCATCAAAAACACCTCTTTTGTCTTGGCCTTTTTTAGAAGTACACACACTGAGCTCATTACATCCACCCTGCTGCCTGATGGCTGGTTGACAACTTAGCACCTCCAACTTACTTTTACACTTTCCAAACTTCCTAACTGCCTGTTTGCACAGGGGTGCTCGTTCATTTGAGGAAACAACTCAGTGAAAAGCTGTCCGCCGTGAATCCATCGTGTCTTATCAGTCCGATCCCTATCAATTCACCGTAAATGATGCCATTTAAAAGCACTCTTTAGCGACAAAGTCGGAAAAACTTGTTTTTTTTTTTTCCCTAAAGTGAACAAGAGGTTCTGTTGTGACCAAAAAGTTCATTCATCATGAAGGGAGGTATGTGTCCCCTGAGGAGACTCCAGCACTTTCTGGCTGGTGCAATAAAGTAAACCCATCAGTCAGGACGGAGCAGACTTATTACTGTCTGTGTGGCCTCTTTATGCTTTTGACGCACTCTGGAAACCTCCTGCTGCTCAGGCTCACTGTTTAACAACACCGCGGCTTGAAACATGGTGTAGAAACAGTGGAAGGCAAATTCTGGAGGTTACAGAGCAAGATTGTAAAAATATACACAATGTGCAAGATGAGATGTTAAAAAAAAACAGCAGAAAAATGATGGAGTAACATGAGACAGCTCATATATCTTTATTTTTCGGTTCTGAAAAACAAGGGGTAACCAGAAACAAAGTAAAACAATGAGTCTGTTGGACCTCTCAAGGTATTGGATTTTTCAAATATATGTACATAGAATTATCAAATGTCCTTTATATAATAATAAGACTCTTTGATGAGTATTGGATTAATCAATAATAATTTCCCCCCAAAAAGCTGATAATTTCTTAAAAGTATCCGTCTTGCTTTGTTGTATTTAATTGTTTGACACGTGTGAAACAATACATAAGAGAGGGAAGTTATACTCCAATGACATTCATTAAGTTTTTTCATAGAACGTAATTTTTGCGTTTTAGCAATTAGACAACTCAATTCAGGCTCAGATTATAATGGATGTGGTGAAGAGTAACGGATAAGTTTTCAATATATGATTTCCATTAGAATCAGATAAATGAAACAGAACTAAAACAAGGAATTTAAGTTACAGTATGTAATGGGGCTGCTGAGATTAGTCATTTAAGAGACAACTAATCAACTATTAAAATAGCTGACAACAAATTTTATAGTTAATTAGTCGTTAGTTTATAATATAAGTGTGAGGGTGTGAGTGTATACAGTTGAAAGTAAAAATTGCATTATGCTAGCTTTTGGACTATTTTGGCATTTATTAAGGATTTCTAGGCTATTTTGGATTTTTGCAAATATTTCAGCTACATGCTAGCTATTTTGGCATTTTTCCAGTTTTTTCAGGCTAATTTGGAGTTTAGCCAATATTTCAGCTACATGCTAGCTACTTTGGCCAAATTTATTTTACTTTTTTAGGCTATTTTGGAGTCTAGCTAATATTTCAGCTGCATGCTAGCTATTTTAGGATTTTTTTTTTTTATTTTTCTTAGAGCTATTTTAGGGTTTAGCTAATAGCTAATTTCAGATACCTGCTAGCTATTTTGGCTAATGTAGGCTTTTTTGATTTTTAGGCTATTTTGGAGTTTAGCTAATGTTTCAGCTGCATGCTAGCTATTTTGGCTAACTTAGGTTTTTTCAGTCTTTTGGGCTTATTTGGCATTTAACTAATATTTTAGCTGGCTATCAGCTTCTGTGTTTTTAGCTATCAGCCGTAGCATTTTTAGCGGCCAAATTCAACTTACAGCATTCACACTAGCATTATCACAGGTATTGCTATCTATCTAGTTTTTAATTAGTTTAAAGCTAATGATGGTTAAGATGTATGCTTTACATCTAGTTTGCGCATAACCTGATTAACCAACTAATCGGAATAAATAATCTGTGATTAGTCGACTAATAAAATAATCAATTGATGGCAGCACTAGTCTGTAACTTGTATTCCTTCATGAAGCACTGACTGGTACCAGTTTGCACCTCAGGGGTTGGAGACCAACGCTTTGACCACAGCACTAAGAGAAAGAGATATTTTAAAGATACTAAACTGGCTCAAATGTCCCTCTACCTTCTACAACTCTCTCAGCACAATGCCACTGTGAGACACCAGAGTAATACAAGTCATAAGGGCCTAAAACCAGAAGCCAATGGGGCGTCATTATATTTCCATATATCAATGCTGTGCAACCAGAGCTGTGCAACATCTGATTTGTATTCAGGCTCCAGTGTGAGAAAGGGTCCATTTGCTGCTGTGTTCAAGAAGTTAAAACTCTTTAGAAAACTGATACTTTCACCCAGTTTTTCAAACTATTACACGGGTGATCCGGATTTTTAAGGACTGAATTACATTTTCCTCACCCCAAACTAATGCATTAGGGCAGGCATAAGTCGCAGCTTGCACTTTAGTACACCTCATCTAAAGTTGCAGTTTGAAAGCCTGGTGTGTTTTATCATGCAGCAGGTCATTGGTGCTATGTTAAAAAGCCTCCAGGCGGTGAAGGAAGAGAGTGCTTGTTCCAAAAACTCCAGTACATATTCCACCTGGGTGGTTAGTAGTAAAAATAGAGGCGGATCAGTAAAAAAGGAATGCTATGAATTCACGCATGCCTGGTATCACCTGTCAAAATGTGGTAAGATCCAGTGATAGTAATCAATAATGAAATGGTTTCTTTTTATAACGTGTTCCACCTGTATTGTCTCTTGCTCAATCACTGCCTCTGCAGAAAGGATTGAAGGTAACACATCAATCAATGCACTGAAATGATAACTGGAAAGAAAAAATATTTAAACATGTGTCCTGCTCAGTCAAATCAAAGTGATGTATTATGTAATTGCGTCCCTCCTCTAGGCTACCACTCAAAAATAACTCACAGTACAGAGAAGAAGCCAGTAGAAAAAGAAAGTAGAATCTTGTGCTTCTTGTGTGTAAGTGATTATAGAACGTCTGAAAATGATCTTTTAACAAGGCATCAATTTGACTAAGGCAATTTGAGGCTAAATTATATATTCAAGTGTATGTATTTTCCTGTTCATTGCACAGTTGAATGTTTGACTTTACCTAAAGAGCTTTAAAGTTAACCATTTTTTTGGTTGAAGGGTTTGACTACTGTCTATTAGGGCTTTCCGCTTTCCCACGATGTCGACATTCATTCATGTTTACTCTGACTCTTCTGCATCAGTAGAATCTAAACTGTCATTCTCCTAGTCAGACAAATGACCATGATTCATCTGCTTTAGGTTCCGTCATAGCAGTTTCCTTTGTTATGCAAACCTTCCGCCTCCACTTTTCCATAAAGTGAAAAGAGTTGCTGAAACTAGTTTCAGCGCTTATGGTTCACTCACACCGGGATCAGAAACGTGCGTACGAGAGATCACTTTCAATGAAAAGTCTATGTAAAAAACACAGTGATTGAATGTGTATCGAAAGTTAAACCAGGTTGAACTTTGACCAATCAGGAAGTTGGATTTGGAAGTGACCGGGGGTCCCCAGATTGGGTAGCGTTTTTCCCAAATCGTAGAAGTGCCAACCGATTGAAAAGTATGGAGGATTAAATTAATAATTGCAATTTGGTTGGATCTGGAGCGAGACTCATGAGAGTGGCACTGCTTCCAAGTCGTTTCTGCTGCGCATTCAAGAACGCGAGATAAACGGTTTCACAAACACGCATTCAGCCTGTGATGTTCACAGCAGACCAGCACAGGACAAGCAGGGAGCGGCAGGGAGGCGCTTCTTCTTCTTTTGTTATCCATCTATGTACTAGCGCTTGTCCGCCACCTACAGTTGGAAGAGGTTTGGTGTGAAATGTCAAAGCGGTGCAAATCTCCCAAATATTCCTACAGGCTTTTTCTTTTATAGCTCTGTTTCTATACATGTATGTCCTGGTATCATATAATTACGACCGCAGTTGTTTAATTCTCGTCCATGTTGATGTTTGCAACCGTCTGACGTTTCCGTGATCCAATCTAGACGCCACCCATACAACACTGCCAAATCAGAGTCTTTGATTAGTCAAAGTTCAGCTGTTTTGTGTTTTAGCAGATGCAAGTTCAACAGGTAAATGTTTAGTGTGCGATCAATAAATGTCCAATTTGTACATAGAACCCGAGAACGGACGTCAAAACTTGCATAGGGACACGTGAATGCAAAGGCATTGAACGTGGAAGCTCAAAACACAAGTTTATGTGCATTTACAGAAACCATTTATTGAAAATGGCTGCCTGTACACAATGCAGCTTTCCAACTGTGAGTACTTGTACTAGTATTGGGTAGTGATTGACCTGTTTGAAGACCTTGTACAAAAACCCACATTTGGCACGAAATTAACCACTCAAAATGTCCAGACTCCTGGATGTCTTCTCTTAATTGGGGATTTAAGGTCAAATATTCATCCTTTTTTCAACTAATAGCTAAACCTTTTAAATATGCATTTAAAAACTGTATAGTTTTTAAAATATTGAACAAAATATGCCCCATAGAAAATGAATGCTATAGTCTTCAAATTTCATATTTTTAAGTAGATTAGCAATAAGTATTTAATAACATTCATGGGTTATGTTTTAATCTTTTATAGTAATTTTCCAAACATTTGGCATTAAGCTGTTATATTAGCGTTAAGCTAGCTCATTTGAGATTTTTTTTATGCGATTTTGGAGTTAAGCTAATATTTTAGCAACATGCTAACGTTTTTGGCTAATTTGTTACCAACTGGGCTTTTTAGGCTAATTTAAGGTTTAGCTTCTCTGAACCCTTTCTGACCTTTGCAGTTAATTTCCTATTTAGAAATATTGCAATGTATTTTTTGTTAATTGCGCAAATTATGTTTTTGGCTAATTTTTTATCTACTAAGGTTTTTAGACCAATTTAGAGTTTAGCTTCTATTTTAGCAACAGGCTAACGTTTTTGACTAATCTAGTCTACTGAGGAATTCAACGCTAATTTGGATTATTCAGCTAGTATTTAAGCAACAGGCTAGTTTGATTTGCCTAATTTGACATCTATTAAGGCTTTTGGGCTCATTTGGAGTTAAGCTCATACTTAAGCAACATTCTAAATATTTTTGCAAAATTCTCACTTATTAGGGATTTTTAATCAATTTTACTATGACTTTTTCAGACATTTATTTAAAGTTCGGTGCTGTTCCATACTTTTTTGACTAAATTTGCACTCTTTTAGCAAATTTAACATTTTACAAATAGCATTTCAATTTTTAGCATTATCTATTTTCAACAAAAAGCTTCAGCATCACCAGCGACAACTTTCAGCAAAATAGCATTCACACTAGCATTATTGCAGGTAAAGCAACTTTTCTAGTTTTAACTGTCTTTCTGTTCCCATTTTATTTGGCAGGCATGATCTTTATTTCTTCTTTAAGAGCTTAAAGAGGAATGGGTAAAAGAAACTGCAGCTCAATACTCATACCCATCAGCTGTCATTATGCAGCCCAGGTGATGCACTTAAGATGGCCTCTGAGCCTTCGGGATATTTCTCTGTTTTAAGTGTCCACGGTCAAAACTCCTTAAAATATCACTGGGTTCCCCTGGGGCAGGGGTGCACTCGTGACCTTTGACCTGAAAGGTCAGCGGACTAATTAGCCAACACCTCTATGTAGGGCTGGAATGCTCTGTGCCGCAGGCGAGAAACCCAAAAGCCAACCTCGGCTGATTCTGTTGGAGTCTGACTGTAAACACTTGCAGGGAGATATTTGAAAACAGGTGATTGATACGAGCCGCTCGGCCCCTGAACATCGGTAGGGTTAAGTGAAGAAACAGTTACCCTGAAACACACAAAGCCGTGCATTCAGCTCATGTGTTTTGCTTTTATTTGAGGTCATTTATCGACTTCCCCTCTGCTAAACTGATGTGAATCTTTTTATCCTCAAAGAGACGGTTCTGGCAGTGCAGCAGATTTAAATGTGTTTAGATGAAGCCCAGTTCTAATGACATATAATGGTCTATGTCCTACAGCAGTTTATTGGCTTTTCAAGGGCATAATGACAGTCAATGACCATGCATTGCATTTTAGACAGTGGCCCCCATTAGATCCAATAAAATCTTTCATCTTCTACATTCCTGCTGGTGGCCAACACGGGATCTTATGACTCTGTCACAACTCTCTACCCCCCTGGTACAAAGCTCAACTCCAAGCCACCTTGACACACAATTCAACATGATTGATGGTAATTGCCTTTTTTGAAACAGCCACTGAAGACTCTTTTTTTTCCCCCCTCTGCCTCTCCTACAGACTATCTAAAACACTGTATGAGAAGTGTATGAAACGGGCACAAGATGGCTTGATTTCGCCGATGACATACGGCGACTCGCTGGCCTATTTTGACGAGGTGGCTGCGGTAAGAGAGACAAATTTAGAAGGGATAAAACGGCTTTTGTGTGTGAGGATGAACGGGGAAAATATAGAGGAGAAGGCATTTGAAACTCAAAGCAGATGTGTGTCTCGGTCGGTTTGTATGTACGTAAATCAAGTCTTTATTTAAAAAAATATAAATCCATTATTCTAGTTTTGAGAAACAAAAGAATACAATCTCAGTAGATAAAGTATGGGGTTTTACAGCTTAAAACTCACGATTTTAGGAGGCTTTACTAATAGAAACTGAGTTTACACTCTTTTGACTCCACAGAAACAAACTACACTGGAGGACAAATATGTCAAAACCTGACATCCTGGATTCACATCACTGTAACAATGGATGGGCACAAAATATTACCCTAAGACGGCTTGCATAAAACAGGCGTCTTACATAATTGCCTGTCCTATAAAAGAAAATTGCCTAGCTTATTCAGAACTGCTGACCCTGTCACTTTAACGACCAGACTAAGCTACAGAAAATCTTTTCTGTTTGGGGAAGTAATGAAAAAAATAGGGGGGTTTTGGCACTGCTTTCGGACAATGTATGCCAAGAGACTCATTCCACTCCACAAATGTCCCCTTTTCCTTACACTACTTTGAATATTTCCAGCAGAGCCAAATAAAATTGTTCCAGGTGCACCAATGAAAGGACGGGCCTGCTTTCCTAAAAGTGGAGCCAAGAGCTGTTAAACATAGAGGCGTGAATTCAGCCAGGTTTTGTATTAGCTTGTAGAGCTGGCCCGCGGCCCCTGCGAGGGCTGAATGCCCTCTCTCACAATACCGTTTGTGTTTTACGGACAGGTGTCTGCTAAGCATTATAACATATGAGAAAGAGTATGATGGCAAGAATCCATTGTTTCTACTCAATTTAATCAGTGTTTGTTCAAATGTATGGTATATTTATACGAAAATATAAGACTAATGAGGAAGAACTGAGTTTAGACGGTTCTGTAGCTGGACTACAAGTGATTCTTAAATGACTTTCGATAGATTGACCTTTCAAGAGCCCTTCCAGTTCCCATCATCCTCTCCAAGGCGCTGCCATTTGGCTATAGCCTGACGGAGAAAAACGGGCACCTCTACGTATGGAAAAGGTTTAGGTGGGCAGTAAACTCCCTCTTCCAGAACAGATGAAAAACACCTGGGTGTTTGTGCGGAGACGCCTGTCGCTTCAATCAAAGCCAAAAGAGATGATGGAAAGCCAGGCAGCAAAATCCTGATCACACCACAGACTGGAAGTTGGAAGGATGAAATCTAAAACCCATCACAGACACCAAACAAAACAGTTCACAAAGAAAATCTTTTCAGAAATGTAGTTATTCTTCTGCCTGGTGTATGTTTAAAATGGGGTTAAATCTGCATTTGTGAGTGGAGAATGTTCAAAACAACCAATGAGAGCTGAGGGAGCATTGAAAGTAAGGAATGGAGTGTGTCCTGTCCTTCCCTTGTTGTGGACAGCGGGGTGCTAAAATATCAATATCACATTATATTGGGATATTTATTCCTGTGATTAAGTCTCGATAGGTGAACTATTTCATTTTTGTTCTGTTGTTCAAAAATTTTGCACTAAGTAGTGGCACTGCTGTTCATGGTTACTATCGTTAACACTGAATTTCACAAATAATTCCAAATTAATCGGTGTTGATGCTTGTCAAAGACATAGTATAGCTGATTTCAGCAATGTTACACAAAAGTGTATATTCATTTGTTGCACAAAATAAAAATATGTTTTTTTTTAATAATGTGAGTTATTAGAGAATACTTTTACTAATTATCGCAGGAGAGCAATATCATTGATATCGTGACACATGTATCACGTATCGCATTGTATTGTGAGATAACCAGTGGTTCCCAGCCTTAGTTGAAAGTAAGGAATGGAGTGTGTCTTATCCTTTCCTTCTTGTGGACAGCGACAAGTTGGGAAAAAACAAAATTTAAAAGTATCAAAAGTAGGAGTGTGCCAAAATATCGATATTGGGATATATCGCGATATTTAGCCCTGTGATTGATTCTCACCAAGTATTGATCTTTTATTTTCGTTTCAAGAGACCTTACATTTGTGATCCTTTGGTGAGACAGTCATTTGGAGGTTTATAAGGGCGCCCGTTGCAGGACTGACTGTTGTGAGCACCAATGTGTCTGGCAACTACTTGAATTAAGTTTTGTTCTGTAGTTTACAATGGTGGCACTGCAGTTCATGTTTACTATTTTAACATTGAATTTCACAAACAATTCCAATTCAGTTGGTGTCAATGCTTGTCAAAGACATAGTATTATTGATTTGTGTTAAAGTGTGTATTATTTGTTGCACAAAATAAGACACAAGTTGTTTATGATTGTATTCAAGATAAAAAATAAATCGGGATACAGTTTTCCCCCAAAGATTTGTTATTGCGTACAATGTGAGTTATTAGAGATGATTTTTACAAGTTATCGTAATATTGCGATATAATCAATATTGTCGTATTGTGAGGTTCCCAGTGATTCCCAGCCCTACTCAAAAGCAATTTCTGTGTCGAGCTCCAAGCTATTCATGACTCCAAGTTCCACCTTAAGCAAGAGTGCCCATTTCCAATGATTCACATCAATTGAAAGTAATCATGGTCTGGTATAATTGCTGGGGTTTGATGGTACAATTTCCTTTTTGCGGGGAAGAAGCGGCCGTTGGGAAATAGAGCGAGAGCGGAAATGAAACACAAATGCCTCTCGCCCTGTGGTCCCAGATTTGTGATGTGTTTAAGTGGGCACCGTATGAAAGGTGCCCTTTGCTGCCTGCCGGATACACAAGTGCATAACATGGCCCGTGTGTGTTTCTGACACATGGCAGAACAAATGTCAACGTTTTCGTCTGTGTTGTGGCACGACATCCCTCTACTGTATTGCTCTGTACCCAATGTTTACACTCTTGTGTCACTGTCTTGGCGTCAGTGCTAATAGGTCCGTCAGATGAGATACTGCTGAGAGCAGTTGTCTAAGCCCAGTGACCAATCTGGCAGGAGTCACTTTCCACTTTCATTCCCCGGAGAGAGTTTGACCTGAGAGGAGTTAGCACAATGTGCTGCCCAGTTGGTCGTACAACACGACATGTGCATGTGTGCTCACGTACACACACCCAGCTGCAGATGAAATGCTTTGGGGGTGTCACCAAATCTATTTTCAGACTACCTTCAGTATTTTACAGGCAGCCAAGCTATTGGATGAGCTGTGAGCAATTAGGAACCAACACTTGTGTGCTGCAGGGAGGTGGCATTATGACAAACTGATGCAGTTATAGTACACCTCCACAACGTGTGTGTTTGAGTTGTTGGGAGAAAGTAAGCTCCTCCTAACCCAGCAGAAGTTGTGTCTGAGAACGAACTGGAGCTGCTAAGCAAGCGTTGACAGAAGTGATTAGATTTCTCCTAATCAGTAGATAGGCCCATGTTCCAGGACAACTGTTGTCTACAACCTGAACACTGTTTGGTTAGAAGCCAAGGGAACTGTCTAAACTTGTACAGCACTTTTTAATCTCTGTTTCATTGTTCTGAGAGCCCAGAAATATATCTCTTGTTTATCTGTGCACACTGGAGAGGTGTGTACCAGCAATCAAGCCCAAGGTCAATGTTTGCTTAGGAATGTTGGAGGATTTTTAATAACACATTTGAGTGACTTTAACTTGGAAAGAACTCAAATGTTTATGGCTTACAGGAAAAATTAAAAAAAACTTTTGTTATACTTTTAATTGGAAAAAAATAGTTCTCCAAGGTCTACAAACTCCCATAAGAGGATTTAAGAAAAGATCAGTCAAATCTAAATTGGAAGCATTTTTATTTGGGGTTGAAAATATAAAAGTATTGATCATTACACTGTCCTGTGACGGACTGGTGACCGGTCCAAGATGTACCCCGCCTTCACCCAACAGATGTCAGGACAGGCTACAGGTTTGAAGATGGATGCTCAGAATGGATGGATGGATGGATGGATGGATGCTCAAAATGAATGGATGGATGCTTAAATTGGATGGATGGATGCTTATATTGGATGGATGGATGGATGGATGGATGGATGGATGGATGGATGGATGGATGGATGGATGGATGGATGGATGGATGGATGCTTAAAATGGATGGATGGATGGATGATGGATGCTTAAATTGGATGGATGAATGGATGGATGGATGGATGGATGCTTAAATTGGATGGATGAATGGATGGATGGATGGATGGATGGATGGATGGATGGATGGATGGATGGATGGATGGTTGGATGCTCAAAATGGATGGATGGATGGATGCTTAAATTGGATGGATGGATAGAAGGATGGATAGATGGATGCTAAAAATTGATGGATGGATGCTCAGAATGGATGGATGCATGCTTTAATTGGATGGATGGATGTTCATTACTCTCCTACTTTGGTAAAATAACTATAAATTTACTCCAAAAAAACCTTAAGAAAGTCAATCCAGACCCAAACATGTCTTTGTGTCAGAAGGTCAAATATGTGGAAAATGCCATCGGGGTTAAAACTAGAGTCAGATCCTTGGTTTCACAACAGGTTATCCGTCTTGAAACTTGTTCTCATAAATTCTGGTTTCCGCTGCAAATGTCAGAACTACAACTGCTCTTCCTGCCAAGGGCCAAGCTTTTGTCCCAAACACAGACATATCTAATTCTCTGGAAATTTCTTAAGGTCACATACTCCAAAGCTCTCCTCACTGCACACATATCTCATAAAAAATAGATTCCTTTAGAGCGCACAGAGGAAGTTGCAAACACAATGGGGCCGGATGACACAGACAGCTTAAACAGAAAAAAAAATGGAAGCATTTGTTTGGCCAATACACACCTTACAAAGCAAACAGTCTTCCAACCATGAGAGCCAAAAATAGCAATTTTCTCTGTTCTGCAAGAAGACCTGTTTCGTCTTTTTGCTGACTTTACAGTAACTTCTTTACGTGGTCCACAATAATTCCTTGTATTATGCTTTCATTGGACCTAAATTAAAGTCGTGGCCTTGGTGCGTTTGACTAGACCACCCTTAAGTGAGGGAAAAATCTCTAAGTGGCAGAATTTGGAGCGGGCTCCTTTGTTGAGACTTTCCATGCAGTCCGAAAAGTCTGTTTTTACATCAAGGCAGGGAGCTAGCAGCTGTGAAGCATCCATGTGCTGACAGAAAGATATTTGTATTGACGTTGGAAAAACGCGCGGTTTTACAGTCGCATCGATCAACTAGGCTAATGCTGCACACTCAAAGACGAGTCTTCGTCCATCCAGTCTTTCCATGTACAATTGCTGAAAACAAGCACTGTTTTTCACAAACAGTGCTGCACGGGAATCAAACAGTCATACATCTATGTCTCCGATCCTTTCATTAATACAAGGTTCAGCCTGAGAATGTGAACTCACATGAGTGTGTTTGATTAAGTGCTTGTAGCTTTTCTCGTGCTTGCAGGAGACAATTTGCCCCTCAAAGGACGAGTAGAAGACACGCTTCTGCGACTGATTCTCTCCCTCGGCATTGTTGCTGGCTCAGCAGGGTTTGCGTCTGCCTCAATCGGCTCCCTGATTGCATTGGCCTTCTGTCCAACCGAGCCATTGATTCCCATGGCCCAGCCAAGCACTTTTGTTTGCCCGGCTCGCCTCTCAATACTTAGATCCAAAGCTGCCTCAATACCAGTATTACCACGGTGTTACCTGTATTAGTGCTGAGGTCAACAGGTTTGAGAGGGGACAGCTCTTGTGTTGCACAAGATGCATGAATCCTGGATTAGCGGGGCTGACATCATTACTTAGATCCCGCCATACAGATTGGTCTGAACAACCTAAAAGGTCAAACGTGCCTTTTCATCATGCCTCCCTCGACAACTATCACTTAGACTCAAGTTCAGTTCCTCCCATTGAAGTCCTATAAACAAACACTTCTAAGAGGTTGCAAAGGTTAGTGACAACATAGATTTAAATCTCCATCCATCTACTTCAGACATTTTCGCTGCGAAAAAAATCATTTGGTTTAAAAATCCATAATGACTT
This sequence comes from Oryzias javanicus, assembly GCA_003999625.1. Taxonomy (NCBI): domain Eukaryota; kingdom Metazoa; phylum Chordata; class Actinopteri; order Beloniformes; family Adrianichthyidae; genus Oryzias; species Oryzias javanicus. Next base: position 21,126,859 of record CM012459.1, read on the forward strand.
TTGACTGCAACACTTCTCCACTTGATCAAAATCGGCCACCGTGAGCCAGCTGTGAAACTGATATTGGCTCTCCAAACACAGAAGGGGCATTGTGCTGGTTCTGTCCGCCTATATTAGAAGCATGTCTTTGATAATAATCGGTCCAATTGTACAATAAAGATGTTTCAGTTCCGTAATCTGCGCTGTCTGTGACTCGGTGAGATTTGATCCGACTTCAGTCTGAGTAACCTTGTATTTGTGCTTTTTCAAACCGCTACCAGGGAGCTTCCAGGACGGACAGAGACATGAAAGCAAACGCTGGGGTGGGAAGTTTTGCAGTCATTAAATATCCTAAAAAACACAAAGGAATTTAGGGCAAGCCTTTGAAGATTAGGAACCTAAGAAGGCTGAGTGACAGTGTTCTCTGTCAGGATTCTGACACAAGGGTTTTTGTTTCTTTTATTTGATTTAAAACAGGCTGCATTCATTCTCATTGTTAGAACACAATATATCTTTGAATATATAAGAAACTAAACTGGTGGCACTTAACAGAAATATACAGCTTATTAATAACAAGACTTTTGGAGTTTGAGATAAACTTTGGTTCAACATTTGCTGATTAAGCATTTTTGAAACACTCTGAAGCACTGTTTGGTTATATGAAAATGGTATGCTATTACAGTGTTATTACAACAATTCAGACCATTATTAATGTTTAAAGATCCACTAACCATTTTTAGAGTTCTTTTGAAAGTGATCTTTTAGTCATGATAAATCCTTTTTTTGATAAAAATAAAAAAAAACATGTCATTTTCTTGGACAGTTTCTGTAGAGTAGTTTGTTAACAATTAACCTCTAAATCGTTGGTGCAACTGTTAGAATGGAGCAACCCCGCCCCCCTTCCCTTCAATGTTGATGAAAGCTCAGAGCAGGGAGCTCACATGAAAATAAACAGCAAAATCTGTAAAAAGTCCCCCCACGACAATTTTTTTCATTAAAAAATAAAACGTTCTCAGTAGTGTTTTAATTATGATTATGAAGTTTTTAACCAAAATCCCACAACCTAAATCTCTTAAAAAACAATTTTTCATGTTGATCTGCACGCACTCACAGTTTTCGGATCAATAAAAAGTTAAAAAAAAAAACAAAACAGCATAAAACAATGAGATAAAAGCTAAATTAATTATTGGAAATGTTTTGAATTATATATTTAACCCTTCCGCTCTCCTTGGGGTCCAGATGGCTCCAACCACATATTGTTATGCGATTTTTTTCCATGACAAATGTGGACGAAGGGGGACAGGATTTTATGTCTGCCATGGACATTAGTGAAACTCCGAAATCAGTGAAAAAAAAAAAGTTCAGCGCACTGTCCTGTGGTGTCCAGATGACCCCACTTTTAATGTAAACAAGCTAAGGAGAACGGAAGGGTTACTAAGCATATACTTCACACACAATATTTATATATGCAACATCAAAACTCTTTGTCATTGAGGCCTATTTATTAAAAAAAACATATTTAGGCCAACAAAATGTTAAAACGTGTAGTTTTGATTACATTGACATGTTTTTAGACCAAATCTACAAAAACTGAGAGAAAACAATGTATAAAAATAGTGTTGAAAATACCAAATCTATCTGGAGAACCCCTTAAAATACAAATGTTTTCATCCCACCCGCCTAATGTCCAAATGAAATCATAAATAAAACAATTAGAATTATTTTTTTTATAACAATTGTTTTATTGAGACTAACTGTGGGAACATTTAAATATATAAAATAATAGAATAGAATAAATGGAACGTGTACCGATGCTTTTATTCAGCTCTTAAAATTAAATAAAACTGATATCTACCGATCTGCGTCCTTTTTTATGAAGTCGAGAAAAGTTCCGCCCACACGCTGCGGGAGCTTCAGGTGAACAGACTTTAAAATAACTGTCAACCAGCTACTTTAGCGCTTGTCAAAACAGGAAGAGGAATTATATGAATTTGATGTGAATTCCATTTGATGTGAATGATTGAGATTATGCGAGCACGAGGTGCGTGCGCGCACAGGGGGTTGGAGGTTGGAGTGGAGTTTCCCGAACCATGGCTTCTGATCCGTACGGACCACAGATTACCCGTGATCTGTTACACCCCTACGCGTAAGTAGACAGTCTCTCGCTCACGAGGACTTTTTCGATTCACGGAGGATTAAACAGAAGCAGAAAGGGCTCGCGGAAGTCTGAATTCTCCACGAGGAATGTTTGATACGTGCGTGGAGATGTCTCATTTCTGTGTGGAGTTTTGACTCATAAATAAAAATCAAAAATCATGGAAGAAAAAAAGTTCAGCACAACATCTTGTGGGGTCTTGATGACCCCACTCCCAATGTCAACATACCAAGGCTAGCATAAGAGTAGAACAGCAGCAGGTCAAAAGACCACGAGTTAGGGCCACCCGAAACGTCAATATTTGACATCCGTGTTGCCCAGTGATTACACAGTTCGATTTTTCAAAAACCTGAGAACAACTCCTTCATCCTTCACATACCAGGTGATACATGTCAGACATCTCAGGCATCCATGCCGCTCTTTGCCAAATCTCAGGACAACTGAACCCGCCCACTTTAAGTACTCGGATTCTGTAGCCATTTGTACTGTAATCCCTCTGACCATGACGCGCCTCTTCTTCATGACTTAATCAATGGAGATCCACAGGCCTGTGGGCCGATCAATACGTTTAATGGGTTGTTAGAAATCCGTGCACACTTGCAGAGTCTTAATGAAAAGGTGCTGATGGGGCATTTTCAGAAGATTCCTGTACTTTGTGAGTCATAAAGCTCCAATTAACATTCTGGTATTTAGCAGAAGGGTAAATGCGCCTTTTTCACACTTTTTTGCAGTTTTCACTTCTTAACCACTAACGATAGGCTTCTTTCTTTTAAGTGACTTAAATTTCCCTCTGAGACATTTACCCAACTGTGATTTTTACAGTCCTTACGTCTCGCATTTAACTCTTTTAAAAACATATGAGGAGCTTTTTTCCTTCCTTAGAGAAGTACCCTTCAATGGACAGAATTGTTATAAATGTGACTGGACACATAAATGGTGCTGTTAAGGGAGTAACAGATAGAGTGTGGGAATATTCAGGCAGAACATGGAAGCCTGGTTCACATTAAAAACCTATATAAGAAAAAAGTTTATTTTTGGTGAGACCACTTGTAAAAAATCTAAACTTCCATCCATGGTGGACCTAAATTTGGAGATAATCAAAACAGACAATTAGCTGATTAAATAATTAATTATTTTTAACGTTCCCTAGCTGCTGACATCTATAAGTCAGTTTTATCGACTGCAGGAATCTCATAAATCTCTTTATGTAAATGAAAGAACAGTCTTTTGTCCACGCTGGGCCAAAAGCGATTGGAAGCTCTTTGAGAAGAACTGGCGTCCAGATGCAGTTAGCATGAGGGTTCTGTTTTGGATTTAATCTCTTGTCTGATCTGGGTCTGAGGTAAGCGTGATCTGATAGCTACCAACATCTGGTCCATGTGTTCGTTTCCATTGTCAGGATCATATGTCTTTCCTGGACTTGCAGAAAAAAAAGGTAAAATTTGCTATAAGTGGGAAAGAGTAGAGAAGTAAAAGATAAAATGGATAAATGGATGATAACGATCAACACAAATGACAGACATTAAAACTAATAAGGTATCTGGATCTATTGTTCCTCACCAAACAGCACATGCTTTAAAAAAGTTGCATTACCTGCAATAATGCTAGTGTGAATGCTTTTTGCTGAAAGTAGTCACTGAAGATTCTGAAGCTTTTTGCAGAAAATGGTCATGCAATTTAGTTTAATTGCTGAAGGGATTAACTGAAAATGTACAAGCTATTTGCAGAATGCTAAAAGACCGGAAAATTTCGTTAAAGAGCAAAAAAAAACAGTGCTGAAGTGTACCTAAATTTCTGAAAAAGTTGTAAAATTGCTTAATAATTCCAAACACATGCCAATTTTGTAATAAATATTTAGCGTATTGCTTAAAATTTACTGTGGAGCTAAACTCTAAATTAGCCCAAATAACCTTTTAGATTACAAATTAGCCAAAAAGCTAGCTTGTTGCATAAATACAAGTTGCACTCCAAATTAGCTTAGAATTCCTAAGTATGCTAAATTAGTGAAAAATGTTAGTCTGTTGCTAAAATAGTAGCTAACTAACTAATTTGGCTTATAAAAACCCGAGTAGTTAGAAAATTAGCCAAAAAATAAATAAATAAGATGTTGCTAAAAAAAAAGATAAATTCCAAGTTAGCATAGAAAAACCTCAGTGTTTGCCAAAATAGCCATAAATGCTAGCATATTTCTGAAATACTATAGTTAAACTCCAAAATAGCCCAAAATTCCTCAGTAAATTAAATTAGAACATTAGCTTTTGCTAAAATTAAAGCTAAACTCTAAATTAGCCTATAAAAACATTTGTAGACAACTAAGTAGCCAAAAACGCGTTAGCATGTTGCTAAAATATTAGATAAATTCTAAAATAGCTTAAAAAAAACTCAGTAGATGCCATATTACAGCTGAGCTTAATTACAGGTACTTGCTAAATTCCAAAATAGGCTAAAATTCCTCAGTAAACTAAATTGGTAAAAAATGTTTGCCTGTTGCTAAAATAGAAGCTAAACTCTAAATTATCCTGTAAAACCTTTGTAGTTACCAAATTAGCAAAAAAATGTTAGCATGTAGCTAAAATATTGGATAGATTCCGAAGTAGCATTACAAAAACCTTAGTAGATGCCAAATTAGCCAAAAGCTAGGACATTGCTTAATTACTAGCTAGACTCCAAAATAGCCCAAAACTCCTCAGTAAAGTAAATTAGTCAAAAATGTTAGCATGTTGTAAAATTGAAGCCAAACTCTAAATTAGCCTAAAAGAAACCCAGTAGATAACAAATTAGAAATGATAGCACGTTGCTAAAATTCCAATTTATTGAAAATTAATACAATAGAGGAAAACATGAATATAAGAAAAATCTTGTTGCTAATCTACTTAAAATTTTAAAATTTGAAGACTTTCTCATTATTTTTTTATGGGGCATATTTTGCTAAATATTTCAAAAACTCTAAAGTTTATGGATACCAAAAATTCAAACAGTAATGTCCTGAACAAGATGAACAATTTGATACCAAGATTGCTAAAATCGCTGAAAGTGTGATTGAGTTTTTACGCGGCGAAAAACGTACGGAAAGGAGCAGAAGAATCACTATAATGAAAGTTCTGCTCTGTGGGAAAGATGTGAAACGTGTTTGACATTAGTGCAGTAATATCTCATTCAAATAAATACTTGCTAAAAGAAGCCCGGCTGACGAAAACAAAACCAAACTACGTTAATTACGTAAGAGTTTCTCCTCGCAGTCTCTGATTTCTTGGCGTGTTCGCCGCTTCATTCATTCCCTTGTTTGCTCTTGGCAGCGCTGCTCTTGTTTTTAGGAACTGGCCCCTTTTAATCCTTTCTAACCGCACTTCATGCAAACAACACGAAGCGCTGGAGTATACAAAGAGCAATTGCACAAACACGAGCATGTCCTAACATTTACAGCGGTGATTGAAGTCGAGGCCTTGAAACTCTAGAGAGGATCTGAGTGAGACCGTTCCCCGGAGGCACGCCGAGCGCACATGCGTGAGTCTGAGCGTCCACCATGTGTGGTTCGTGGCGTGTTCTGGGCATTATTCTTGGCGGTTGGATGTATGACATCTGATATTACTGTGCTGTAATAATAAACCGTTTTGTCTTTTATTTTTTCCACAAAGGCTTGTGAAGAACACAGACCTGGATGAAATTAGATTCCACATGCTGATGGCCTCTTGATAGCGTGATCGGACCATAAAAAACACGTTTTCCTTCCGCTTGTTTAGCAAAATGATGAAAGTGAGCACAAAAAAAAAAAAAAAAAAAAAAGCTGGATAAAAATGTCAGTGACGTAGGAAAGAAGAAGGATGAATCACGGAGGAGAGCTAAACAGCAGGCGCAGAGCGCGACGATTGAGAAAAAACAGAAACTGATATCATCAAACACACACAAACAGTCTGTCCGGAAAGCTTTGACGACATGACAGCATGTGTGATCATTAAGTGACTGTGGCAGGTTGTTCTTGCCCAGGCTGCCCTCTCTGCATCTGTTCCCCATAGTGCCTCATTAGTGGAATTCCTTTGAGAGCTGATGGGCAGGTCAGGAAGAGGGTCTCAGACCTCGGCTGTCTGAGGATCTGACAGGGCTGATAATGCTCAGGTCTGGGCAGGACCACAAAGGAAAGCAGGTAAAACCCGCTCCGACTGAGACCTTCTGACCTCTGCGCCCATGATCTGATGAGAGGGTGCGGCTCAGGAAGCACGTGAGGCTTTCCCAGCATGCAGTGGGAGGTGTGATGACTGAAACTAAAAACTGGTTTCAGTCAAAAAAAAAAGGTTCTCTTGCTGTCATATATAGTGTTTTTTCTTTGTTGAGAAATTTCTCTAAACAGCCTTTTAGTTCAGATGGGTCCATGGGTCACTTACGACCACTTCCATAAACCCCATCTCGCTTCATTTCTGATTCTGAAGAAGTTTATTCTTGGAAAACTACCGTAAATCTGTCCATCAAATCCTATGACTCACTTCTGACGCATATCAAGACGTCAGGAGTTTTCACATGTCCTAAAAACGCTTTCTACCTTCTTAAAGCAGCTGTTCTGACTGCTAAATATAAAGCCAAAGTTAATAAAAAATAAACATTTTTTGGCAAAAAAAAGCCGGAGAGGAAACAGAAGATGAGAATTGACCTTCAAAATAAAAGAAATCCAGATTTAAGTTGTTCCTACAAACATGGAACATACGCAGTAACATTCTCTAATGTTATAGATGCTACTAATAAAGTTGGATTTACTTTGTATTTATGTTTATTATAATGTATTAATGTAAAAAATACCAGTTTTTATGACGGCGTTATTTTACTTTGTAGAATTTACCTTCCACTTCTTAAAGGTCAGAAGAGGCTAAAGTTATTCCTCGTTTCCACTGAGAGGTCCAGACCGGACTGGATCAGTACGGTACGGTATTGAGTGTTTCCATTACAAAATGGACCCATTCATACCATTTTTACGTTAGGAAGGAGCTTCTGTCGTCGAACGATGAAATTCATTGATTGGCGGAAAGGTTTTGCGATAACAGCAAGCTTCCAACCAGCATTTTTCCTGATTCAAATAAATGAAACCTTTGTCCTATTTTCGCCGTATTCTTCTTCGTCCTTCGCAATCTCAAAATTCTTTGCATACAATGTTCCCCTCGAATCCGCAGACCCATTGTGGTCGCACAGCTTCATCATTGGTCTACCACCTCGCATGCACCTTGAAGGTCCAACACTCACTGGAAACGCTCACTAGAATTGCCCAGACCATTCAAAACTGACCGATCTGGTCCGGACCGCTCACTGGAAACGAAGCATTAGTGTACCGTTGAAAGCCTCCACTTTGACAGTTAGGGTCAAGTCTATAACACATGGGTCCCACAGAAAACCTAGAGTACGAAGAAAGTTTAGACTAGCTGGAAGTGTTTTACAGAGAATGAATCTTCAATAAAATGAAGTTGCCGATTTGTGTAAAATTGAGGCATTTAGGTATTTTCCAACAGCTGTTAGGCACTTTTTAAGAAACTTTACCGCAGAAGACTCATTAGTGTTAAACATACTCAATGATTCAATATTGCCTTTCATTCCCTTGAAAGATAATCCTGACCTGAATTGAGTAATCACTGCTAAAATGGCATTCTATGAAAGATGCTGCAACGTTGCCCTTATTACATATTTACGATCACAACTTTTAGAAATCAAAAACTTTGTCTCATTAATTGCGTTTCCCACAAAACTTTATTAGAATTCTAGAAATGCAGAAAAAATATAATTATGGAAATGCACTGTTTCCAGCTGGAATAAACACAAACCAACACACACAATAAGTCATATAAAAACATGCATTTCAACAGTGGATATGTTCAAATTTCTGCCACAGAGCTAGCACTTATCATTTATCAAAGGAGATGTCGGCGTCTCGTTCGGGCAGTGGACTGGAAAGCTACGTGGGGGCGGCAACGGAGGAAGTGATTTTGGGAAATGGTGGTTGGGGATTTTACAGAGAAGCATTTCACATGACACGCTCAACTTTTGATGAGCTGTCTGATGCTGTGGGACCTCTTATCCAGTTATTGGTCATCTGAAAAAAAAGTGTTTCCATCGCAGGTTTGCGAAATATGTGAATTTCAATACGCCTCAATAACCACCTCTTCCAAACGTATAAACTTTATTATTTTTTTTGATAATGCAAATTATTTTCTCACAACTCCAATTCATGTAATTTCATAGTAAATGGAAGCACATATGGAGTTGCTATCCTCTTTAATGTCTATATAAACTTTATTATATACTGTATAGGAGCATTTAAATTGGAAAACAAAACAACTTTGGCCTTGTAAAATATTGTCTGTCGTTAAACCAGTCCGTGGCCTAAAAAAGGTCGTGGACGACTGTTTTAGTTGACAATTGCACCAACACAACTGCTGTCAGAAGCCTTTAGCTGGCTGACTGTGATCACTTCATTTTGTGCTCTGCTGGGGCATCGTACTGTTGACCCCGCCTCCAAACCTCTCATGTTGCAGTCAGTTCACCATCTGCAGGATGAAACTAAACAATCCTGATTGTTTCAGTACAAGTTGTTAAGAAACAAACTTAACTTTGTTATATTGCTGCATGTAAATTGTAGTTGACTGCTTTATTGCGCATTTAAACCTTTTGGCTTCACTAAGAACCTTGTTCTTCATTCAGTGTTCTTTTCCAGTGTTTTGTGCTGAGACTAATCACTGTTGATCTGTGTAAGCTTGTAATTTTATAGTTTGAACATTTTTACTGTTGTTTACAAGTTATTTGTGTTTTTTAAAGTAAATAATGACATCTAATTCAATCAAGAACAACAGAACAACATCTTTTTAACCAACTAGAAAATGAAAAACTAAACAATGAAGTTAGTTTTTAACGCGTTTTCTTTATTTCTTCAAAATATTTCAATTTTGTGTGATTTGAACAAAAACTGTAATGTTTGACTTTAACTAAAGTGCAAAAGTTAATCGGGAGTAATATAACATGATTATTTTTTAACACAATAATAAGATTAGAAAAATATGTCAACCCTTTGGCCCTGGAGATATCGCCGATGAAACGTAAATGAACTGTCTGGCATATTGTGTCTCTCCAACTGTTTTAATGATCAATATGAATCAGTTCATTCTGATCATTGACTGTAAAAGAGAACTGGACTGAATGACCCTCCATCTTGGCGTTCAAAACAGGAGGTGCCTGCTGGTTCCAAAAAGCTGAAATCTCTTTGACTTCTATTAAGAAAACTTTTACTCAGTCATTATTTTAGTCATAATAACGATTCTTTTTCCTTTTTACATTTTTTACATTTCCTTGCCGATCCCATTTTTTCTCATATTTTTCTCTGTAACGCAAGTTATTCAAGTTATAAACTGGCCAATAAGATGGCTCAATAAAAATAGGTGGTCTTGCGCACGACGTTCAAAGCGTTTGATCGACAGATTCTCCAAAGCCTGCTTTCAATGAAAGGGGTGTGGTCTTTTAATATGCGGGAGTAGTTGCCATAGAAATGTAGACTCAGACCAACTCGGACCAATCACTACGTAACAAAAATTGGCGACTGAAATAACTTGCAAGTCATTTTCTAAGGGTGATGTCACATTCACTTGGTCCAGATCTCATGTACAGTCAATGGTTCCAACGTGGAGGTAAAAGGCTTTTCTGATCAGTGTTCCATCAATATTTAACACTGCACCAATATGCAACACATTGCTGAGGTATAGCGTTGCTCCGCAACAGAATCAGCTGATTTACATTAATTGCTCAAGCAATTAATTACCGTAAAGTGTTGTATATCAGTGCAGGCTACTTTTCTCTACTGGAATTACGTTAATTATGTAAATGGTTAAAAAAAATTACAGTAGTTGAAAGAAAACACGGGGGCTTAAACTCTGGTTTTAAAGGATCAACGGCAAAGACTGAATTAAAATATTTTTTGGAGAATGCTTTTAGGGCTAGATTAGCGCTGTGAGATATTAGAAATATGTGTGATATTAGCGATCAGTAGTGCTGGGGATGTGGAAAAAATGTATATCACTATATAAATTATTCTATATCACAATAACGATATATATCACGATATACCACAATGAAGTATAATTTCTCTGGAAAAAATGTCAAGTTTCTTAGTAGGAAAACACATTTTTGCACATAAGCTCCAGAATAAAAATAAACAAATAAAAATGATAGAAGCAAATGGCAGGATAGACACGAGATATGCATCATCATATCGCCCAGCACTAGCAATCAATATTGCAATGACTAGATGATTTACATTACATGACCATGTATCAAAACAACTAATTTTTTATGATTTTCATTATAATGCATCAGTTTTATTTAAAAAATTCAACAGAAATTAATTATACTCCAAATGACCCATGTTACATAGGAGGCGAGTATCTAACATAAAAGAGGTCCATCTGATTGGTCAAATACGAAAAGGACTATTTTTTAACTACGTCAAGCTGACATAAGATTGTTTTTTCATTTAAGTTAACCATTTATTGAAATTTTATTGTATTTCTCGATACGTGCATTGCACATTGTTGATATTGCAATAACGATAAATTTGCACTGTTTTGTGTAGGCCCAGACCAGGGGTGTCAAACTCATTCGCACAAGGGGCCCAAATCCAAAACACATCTTAGGTTGCGGGTCGAACAGGAAAAACATTTATTGAACACATTAAAATGTCATTTTTAAAACTTTGAAACCCCAACTTTTAACATAATAATGAACTAGATATATAGCATTACCTGAATAATGCTAGAGTGAATGCTGTAAGCTGAATTTGTCCCCTGAAGATAATAGTGCTGATAGCTGAAGATGCTGAAGCTAATAGCAGAAGATACTGAAGCTAATAGCCAGCTAAAATATTCGCTAAATGCCAAATAAGCCTAAAATACAAAGAAAAAAAATGTAGGATTGCCAATGCAGCTAGCATGAAAAAATAGCTAAATTTAGTAAAGTATAGTGATTCTAAAGTATTCTAAAAACAGAAAAAAAGCCCAAATTAGCCAAAATATAGCTAGCATGTAAATATTTGCTAAACTCCAAAAACAGCCAAAAAAAAAACTCTTGAAAAAAAAAATCCAAAATTGGCCAAAACAGCTATGATGTAGCTGAAATAGTAGCTAAATTCCAAAATAGCCTAAAAATCTTTTTGTCCAAAAAGCTAGCAGAATGCTAATTTTTTAAACTTTAAACTGTAACTTTTTAACATAATTATCATTAATAAAAAGGCAGGAATATTATTCCAGAATAAATCGACTTAAACCTTAAATAACTTTCAATATTTGACCCTCCATAAAAAAATATTTTTAGTCAAAAATTATACAAGTTAAAAACGAGCGCAAGATAACATCTGGCCATAAATAACAATAAAATAAAATGATCTGGAGGGCCGGATATAATTACCCAGAGGGCCGGATCCGGCCCCCGGGCCTTGACTTTGACCTAGACTGAATTGTATAGACTTGATATTTTGTTCTGGGCAGACGATCCTGGCTTTGAACCTCGAGTAGACAAGTTTCACTGAATGAACTTCCTCTCAAGATCCCAAACAAATTCCAGGATCCGATATTGTACTCGAGTTGTGGCGGAATCTCGGCGAGCGATCTCAAAACATCAACCAGAGAACTGTCCGGGTGATGTGGGTTCACTGATACTTTCATGTCTCCCGCTTCTCTCATCTCAGACCTATTACTCGCCCACATTCTCCACTCCCCTACTTCCTCCCCTCTCAACGTTTATTCCACCCAAATCCTTCCTGTCGGATACCGCCGTCCCACCGACTTGCTCTCCGCCACCGCTTCTTGATAGCGCTGGTGTAATCAAAGCGAGTCAAAGATAAATTTGGGTAAACAATGAGTGACGGTTCGCAGCTGGTTTCGATTTCTCTGCTGTCTTAGCAGGTCAGTGGGAGCCTTACACCGGATCACACAGCCTGAACACGATACCCTGCAAACCCCAGAGGATCACTGAGGTTTGACCACTCTTGTCCCTGAATTATACACATGGATGAGCGCACACATCTTGCTGCACACAAACACGCATGCATCCATGTTGTGCGGTGAGATATGTGAACGCTAACACATCCCGACAACAATGGCAGAACATGGGGATATTTCCTATCACAGCAAAGAAGAATTCTGGGAAATTAATGCCTTTATGCAAATAAAATTACATTTTTTTGATAGGGTGAGAGGAAGTTCACAGCTCATCAATGCAAATGAGCGGCTCGAAAACGTAGTCCAACCTTTGAGTTCTACATAGCTGTGCACTTCTGAGAGTACGGGGTCAAAGGGCGTTGACCCCAAACTCACATGGATCTTTTTAAAACACATTATAGACCCCTAATGTGACTGTTAATTACATGTAAAAATAATGGATGATAATTTTAAACTGTGTTTTTTTTATCCTTTCTCTTCATGGATGAAGCGTCTCACTTTCGTTTTTTTCATTTGTAACCGTAGAGGTGGTCGTGCAGATGTTTATGCGTTTCTCAACTGACGTCTGAAAAAAGCGACTCGGCTTCCAGCTTCCTGAATCAACAGCGAGTGAAAATATGAGTTATTGAACACTGCTACAGCTATACGACCATCGGGGGATCCAATAAATGTTGCTCAACAGTAAATTTTGCAAAAAGTTTTGCAAGTTGGAAAAGATGGAAGATGTTGGAAATGACGAAGTGTGACAGATTTTAGTTGTTTTTTTTGGTTTTTTTCCCCTCACAGACTGGCAGTTTTGAAAATGAGAGAACAGCTGCAGGAGGAATATTGTGTCAGGATTATGAGCGAACCTGCTTCAGTAACTAGCCGTAACATTTTATTTATGTTTCACGGTGGCAGGTTATTTGAGGGACTCAGATTGCCTTTCAAATGTACAAACTACATTGTGTCAGAGAGGCTACGACTGCAAGGCTATATTGGTGAAACAGTGAGAGCTTCTGGGAAAATACTCTTCAGCTCGGCCTTCTCTGGCATGCATGAACACACGAGCACAGGTGAGAGATGGTGGCATAATACAGCTGCCTTTTTATGGGGTCGTGTTGCAATCCTGTGCTCACCCGTACTAAAGCTGCATTTTCATTCGTAGTCTTGTTCGTACGATGCACTATGGAAATACCTAAAGCCAGATAGAGCCATGCCGAGTTGACACTATGGATGTGCAATATAATATTACTCAGCTGAGAACTTGCATGTTGCTTGTAAAACATCAATTCTAGGTGCAATATTTATTGATTGATTAATTGATTGATAGATTGATTTCAAGCAAAGATTGTAAAAAATACAGGACAAAAACAAACAAAAATGTCAAACTCATTATAGAAATAATGAATCGCATTGATTAGAAAATAGAAAAAACAAAAAAAACATTTATGTGAAATTTGATTCATTAAATATTGTAATTAATAATTGATTCGTAGAGTTTGATTGATTGCTTAAAAAGAAGTGGGAAGAAGTGAATTTATATAATCCCACCCCCAATTTATTCAACTATTGGACACACTTAAAACCTTTTCTTCCATTAAAATGAATAAATATATCAATAAATAACCAATTTTTTTTAAAAATCGACAAATGGCCTTCTAACCTTTTTTTTTAAATTTATCATAACTTTCCAGCATTTACGCAAGTAACTTAATTCTAATGAATTCTTAAAGTTTGTACAGATATTTACTACTTTACTAAAAGAGACTGCACCGGTGTTAACCCTTCCGCTCTCCTTGGGGTCCAGATGGCTCCAGCCACATATTGATTTGCGATTTCTTCCATGACAAATGTGGACAAAGGAGGACAGGATTTTATGTCTGCCATGGACATTAATGAAACTCAAAGATCAGTGAAAAAAAAAGTTCAGCGCACTGTCTTGTGGGGCCCAGATGATCCCACTTTTAATGTAAACAAGCTAAGGAGAGAGGAAGGGTTTTAAAGGGTATGTTATCTGAGCCTTTTGTCTGAATTCTAATAGTGCCTAAAGACCCACTCCAATATGAATGGTGTTTTTGGTATTTAAAACAGTTTTTGTGGCATTTTTCTGATGATGGAAGGCAGATACAAGAAAACAGTAGTTTCCGGAGTATTAGTCGCACTGGAGTATAAATTGCAAGAGCAAAAAATGTCTAATCATGAAGAAGAAAACCATATACAAGTCGCACTTTTGGGAGAAAAGTCTGATATTTTAGAAAAAATCTGCCAACCTCAGCATAGTTAAAAGATAAATTAATAAATACAAGAACACTAATCTTTTGATCTGCATAAGAAAAATATCAAAGTTTAAGTACATAGTTACTCTACAATCAGATTCTCTTCCATGTCTGTTTTGGACGGCACTTCTTCTGCCGCTGTCAGTGGCAAATTAAACTTATACTCAGATAAAGCGCCCTCTAGTGGTTGTTAGAGGAAACATCCGCTAAAGGACAATCTGTGTTTAGAGGGAAAATAACAAACGTGAGAGCCTATTTATGTCTAAAAAAACCCAAAACAAATTACAAAAATAAGTCGCTCCTGAGTATGACTTGCACCCCTGGCTAAATTATGAAAAACAACTGTGACTTGTCCTCCGGAAAATACAGTAAGCTTTAAATTGCATTTAAGTATTTATTTATTCAAATCGCTGTGAACCAATGATCTGCTTTAGGTCATCATAGTAGTTTCCTCTGTGTTGTGTCAACATTCCTCCTCCACTTTTTTCATCAAGTAACAGGAGTCGTTGAAACTAGTTTCATTCTTTTTGCTACGTTTACACTGAGCTCGTAAAAACGCGTTCAAGCGACACGTTTCATTGAGAAGTCTATGTAAACGCACATGTGACCCTCGTGCTGTCTCATGGGGTCCAGATGACCCCACCTTTACATTGGTGCGTGATGAGAGATGAGACAAAGGTATTTTTATGTTTTTTATTTGTTTTGCCTACTACATCTGTAAAAAAAAAATGTTTCTTAATTATCATTATTTATATGTGTAAATGTATCTATACATAATTATTTACTGATGTACTGAGATTTGGGTGTGTTGGGTATACTTGTGTGGGAGGGGGTGTTTGTGTTGTAAAGAGAACAAAAATCAATAAAAAGTATTTGATAAGTTTGCAGTGCTACAACATTTTGCGTCAACCCTCCTTCTACTGGGAGTACACACTTTAGTATCGGGTAGTATGTGCCAGGTAGTACGTTATTGAACGTGCCATACAAACCTGGTATGTATGTACCATAACGGAAACCTTCCTCAGACTTTAGGTTTAAAAAACCTAAATATTTAACTGCTAAAAACTGTTAAGGATTTTCATTTAACGACAAAGTTTCCACCAAGTTTATATCATTAGGAACATTAATCTGCAGTTTAATAATGTCGTTGCAGGTCAAGTACTGCAAGTGCCAGGAAAACACAATTTTTTCATTGTAAGTACAGTGAATATTACACAGAAAAGTGGCCAAGCCTCTCACTTTTCCCATCCTATGGTGTCAGATGCTGCCTAACCCTGCCCGCCACGGGCCCCGTTTCCCTGCTGCATTACCTATTAAAATTGAAGTAAACTATTGGAAGGTATTTCAAAACCTGGTTAGATTTAATTGAATGTGACTGCCCATTTCAAGCAGGCCTCAAAAACGAGCCTGGGTTCCCCCCCGCCTAATCCCACCAGACGGCAAATATCCATATAAATATCTCACGCTTGTCTGCAAACTAGGATTTGACCACTCGCTGCATAAAGCAATCCTTTAGGATCGACAGGCCCCATGGCGCGCTGAAAAAAACAAATGATTAAAATATATATATATAAAACTGCAGTAACATTTTAGAATTTCAAATCTTTCTGCTTCCTTCATCTTTAAGAATCTCAGCAGGATTTTTCTGGATCAGATCGAGGATTGCATCCAGATGTAGCCTAAAGCTCACGGTCATCCGGGCTTGGACTTGCAGGATGGGCAGATGAAGTGAAAGGGGGACAGGGAGAGACCACGTGGCTTTCGACACGCTCCAAGATCCACTGAGTAAATACGACCCCGCTTTGACCCTTATTTGCCAACTTTCCCTCTGGGGCCCTTCCTGCGAGTCCATTAGACATGTTCAGATAGCTCAGGGCTAACCTGCCCCATTTTAAACTCAATAAGTGTCCCTCTGGATGAGGATGTTAGAGGGCCGCACAGGCACAACACACCACAACAAGGGTCTCTAGTGGTAGAGAGTGACGCCTTGTGCCTTTAGGAAAGAATCCGACTCTCTTGAAGCAAAACAATCCAACCGCTAAATTGGCTTTTGATTCCCTTTCCCAACATTATTCAGCTCACACACAGTCAAGTCATGGCACTGGTCCCAGAAGATACATGCTTGGGTTCTAAAAGATTACTTTTCATCTGTGAATTGCAGAGCTTTGTCTAAAGTCAACCCTCCCTTGTTTGCAATGGATTCCTGCGGCTGCACTTGGCCTTCATGCTCAAATTGACGAGCCGGAGAAAAACATTTGGAGAAATCGGACTTTCGGGTTCAGCTGACGTACTTCTCTCCCGTCAAAGACAAAGCAGATGCATTGCACCCGATATCAAAATAGCCAATAAGTGCTCTCTCTAACGTTTAGTGTTCGGTTGCATATGAGGGTTTTCTGATGACTAATGGTCCACCTCATCCCTCACCCCTGATTCAAATCTTTTTGGAAAGTCAAACAAGGACACGCCAGTCCTCAAAGACTAACCAGAAAAAAGCTTTCAAGTGAAGCATAGTGTACTTGGAACATACGAGGAACTGAGACCGAACTGGGCGGAAATTTATTTGATTGAATACAAAATTGATTCTAATTACAAATAGATCAAATACCTACTCATACAAGGATTTCTAAAGAGCGTCTAGCCAGGATAACAAGATATCTATCCTTTATTTAGTAACAAAGATTTCCTATGAATTTAGAAATATCAGATTAAAACTGTTAGATTTTTATCCAAAAAGCCAAATCTTCTGAGGATGTGACAATCACATATTTCAAAGTTTTACATCTGCAGAGGCGTGGCAGCCAGTTCGCGCCTACGGCCGGGACATTCATACACATTAACACGCCAGTGGAGCCACACTGGAGGCAAGTAGGGTTAAGTGTCTTGCCCAAGGACACGACGACGGTTGGCTGGCGGGAGTGTCATTGTTTTAATCGTAAAAACAAATAGTCTTTAACGAGACTCATCCCTCAATGTGGTTCACCGTCAGCCAATTGGAATTGATCTGTGTTCCGTCCTGCTGCTACTGCTGGACCTTCTGCTCACCTGGCAGGTGTGGCCAATGTGCCTTAATTGTGTAGTATTTGGGTTTTACTTTGAGTTGTACTGGTATGTTTTGTTCTGTTCTTCCTCAGTCGTTTTACACTGCTGGGTTTTGTTATTTTAGTTTGAGGTAGGACCTTGGTAGTCTTGATGAGCGGGCTTTGTTTATTTGTTTTCTTTAGGTAGTTTTGGTTTGGCAGCCATTAGCAGGGTCGGTCGACATGGCTGAGTCAGCAGTCTCCCTGACTTATTTTGTTTTGGCCAAGGTCCCAATCCCTTTTGTTTGTCCTTTTACAGACCAGGGCACTAATTATTTGATTTTTATTCTCTCAATCCAGGACACAGGAATTCTTTTCATAAATAAACTGTGTTCTTTTTTTCTTTTCCCCTTTTGAATTGTTCCGGTTTGCCCATAGGGGACATATTTTGTGATTGGACGTATTTTTGTCCGCATCACATATAAAAAAAGACAACAGAAAGACCAAATGACCGAATAATTCCTATCTTGATTGATTTTATAGCTTTTAACCAAAAAACTCTTGTTCACATCTGTGGTTTCCAAACAATACTGATGTTGCTGGATTGATTTTTCACTACATATTCAATATCTTTCACATCCTTGTGTTGCATTAACTCCACAAAGTGATGGTACAGTCACCGTTGTGGCTCATCTCCCACTTTGGCTTCAGAGGTAACTGTGAGTCTGCAGGCATCACTGGCTCCTTCTGATGCCAACACTCCAGAGCTGCAGGCACCAATTTCCACATGCTGAAGAGTAATTATGGAATGCTTAAAACTCATTGACATTCTCTCTGCTTCACTGTGACTATAATTATCTATTCATGCATTACATTCTTAAAAAAAGCAGTGCTAATCCAACTAGGACTGAAGCTCCCTGCTGTTTGAGCAAATATGAAGCATTGGGAGGAGAAAAATGTGGGTTTATAAAGATATTCGTGTTTGATCAGCCATTAGATTAAAAAATAAGAACCAATTTAGCAAAAAATATAGTGTTTTTTTTTTTTTTGCTTTAATGATCTTTCATATTCTGGAAGAATGTCAAAAATTAGATAACCGTGATGTCATTAGGGCTACAAAAAGGTTATATGTCCAAATAAAACTCTTATAAAGTCAAATATGGCTTAAGATCAAGATCCCGTCTGACTGGTCTGTGAAGTCATAAAGTATCAGTTTCTTTTTGGAAAAACAAACATCTGAATAAAACCTTTGCTCTTGTTGCCTGGTTTAAATTTAGCAAAAAAAAAATGGGAAAAGGTCAACTTTTGATCTAATTATAAATCTAGCATGAATTAATGTTAGTGTCGAAATAATTTGTCTTTGCAATTTGATTAGAAGCGTGCTGACAGAGGAAAAAACATCAAAGATTTTGGCACTTTGGAGGTTACAAAGTTGGATGAAAGAAAAAAAGGAATGTGTTTACTTTTTCCACAGATCGTTGCTGATTCTGATTGGTTAATTACTCCAGGCATGAAAACCAACATCTGGAGTTGTGCTGAGAATGCTGCAAGATTATTTTGATCCTCGTTGAGGCTTAACCCAGACCTTCGACTAATAAGGAGATAAGGAGAACAGGAAGTCCTTTTCTTTCAGGTGCTGAAACTAAAGCGAAGGCTAGAAGGGACAGCGATTGGTTCGTTTGCAAGCAGACATTCACGGTGACTGTGGTGCATTTGCCAAGACCGACGGCATTCCAGTTACTGGTTTTCTGCATTTTCCCATGCCACTGTGCAAAAAAAGGCCTTTCTGCTTATTGCGGATGCGTCGCAAGACTGTGTGACTGCTGGAGAACTATGTTGAGGCTGTGATTAAAAAAAGAAACGGCTGGCTTTGCTGACCACACATAAAAACATCCACAAAAATGTTACAAGGCTTTAGGGTAAATAGATACCTCGAAGCCTCGAAATAACTGTTAGGCAATAAAAGAAATCACTTGAGACAATCACATTAGAGCGGTCAATCAAGGAAATTAGGGAAATATTGTTAGACGTGGATCAATAAATGCCTCAAAGACATCCAAAGATACATTTCATACTAATACAGATATCATTTGGAAAAATAATCGGTGATATCACTTTAAAAAAGGTGTGTCAAACTCACTTTGGTTCACTGATCTCAAGTGGGCCGGACCAGGAACATAAAAGCAAAATAACCTTTGATCAACTTGTTATCTGAAGCTTTTTTTTTTTTTTTGTTTTTTCTCAGTTGGAAAAAATACCTCAACCATAATCATTTATTATTATTATTGTTATTAGAGCTATTATTATTTTAATCTTTTTGACAACATTTTGTTAATCATTTTTTCACAAGTGATAAGTCTTATGGCAACTTAACAGCGATGAGGCTAGCAGGAAATCTTACCAAGTCGAGGCACGCGCTTGCCAAAAAAAGGCAGTTTATTTCTTGTTTGCTCCCCCTAGTGTCAGAACTATGCATTGCAGCCATTTCTTTAAAAAAAAAAAAAAAAAAAAAACATAACTCGCCACAGGAATAGGCTAGAGACCTGCTTTTTTTTCTTTCAACAACCTTATATTTTGTTCTCTTCATGAATGGGCTGGATTAAACCATCTGGTGGGCAGGATGTTTGACACCCCTCCCTTAAAATATTCTAAACAGTGAAAATAAGGACTCCACCACTACAACAAAATTCTGTAAATTACTTA
Source organism: Oryzias javanicus (assembly GCA_003999625.1). Classification (NCBI taxonomy): domain Eukaryota; kingdom Metazoa; phylum Chordata; class Actinopteri; order Beloniformes; family Adrianichthyidae; genus Oryzias; species Oryzias javanicus. The sequence goes on from CM012459.1 coordinate 21,146,927, forward strand.
AAATGTCAATGAAAAAAAACAAAAAAACAATACATTTCTCAGTAAAGAACAAATCTGGGCTTTAATACAATTAAAAAAGCTGATTTTATAAATAAATAAAACATCCAAAACCCAAACCACCAAATATTTTACTAACTGAGTATTTATTTTGTTTTAAGGTTTCTTTTTGAAAACATGTAAATCAAAGGGACATTACTTTGTTTATAAACCAACCTCTAGTGGTCATTTGAGGACCTGCAACATCTTTTTTTTTTATTTGTTATCAAAAGTTGTTTTAAGTTTGCTGAAAAATTATAATGTAAACTGATGACAAGGGGCGGAGCTTCAGGGGGCAGGAGAAAGCTGGCAAAAAAGTCTCAATATTGACAAAGAAATCATCAATACAAGCTTCTTTAAGAATTGCAAGAGCAACAATTTTTTTTTTTTAATGAAATAACAATTACAATAATAAAACAGTTCAAAAATATGTTTGATCCTTTAATTTTCAGTGGCCTTCCACTTGGCTGTTCTCATTTTCCCCCTCCCCTGTATATAGAATGTTCTAGCTCCGCCCCCGGTTGAGTTTTGTGTAATTCGGCATCGTCAAAGATGCCATAAAAAAAAGTCAAAGAAAAATCTTTCACATCGTCTGCATTCACCGTCTCCAGTTACTATCCGTTGCATGTGATAGCGCTGGCACTCCTTTTTAAAATGACACAACTTCTGAAAATATCCCAACTTAACTCATCCCTGCTGTGTTATCCCTGAATACTGAAGTGGGTGCATGCAGTTCAGATGAGAAAATAACAAACTCTCTGATCTGTTCGACTGCTGTTATGACTTGAAGATAAAAGACTGTGCTTTAAGTGAAAATGGTTTGTTGCCGTCATAGGTATATAGAAATGGGAGTATGCCTGAAAGGGGGCAGTGAACCTTTAAAACCTACATGATGAATTACACTTCCACTAAAACCTTCATCTGGTTTTTATTGTGCTGTGGTGATGTAAGCGTTTCGAATGAATTCTACAGATTTCTTTGTTTTGAAATATTAAACAAGAGCGTCATGCCTATCGAAGAACTACAGAAAGATTTTTTTTCTCTTAAATCCCACTCCAACAATATTTTGATCTATTTTCAAGGCGTTTCTAGTGGTTTTTCAATTATAAATATGACATTTTTAGACCAAAAAAAAAAAATTTGATGAAATATTTATTCATAGTAAGCCTTCCCTGACTTCCCATCATCCTTTTGTTTACACGCTCTCCTGCTAGTTAAAAGCCCCTCTACACTACAAGCAATTAGATATGCTGTTAGAGGTAGGCTTTTTAATATTGTCCAAGATACGTAAAGAGCAACGCCATATTGGAATGGTGTTTAAACAATAAGACATGGCTTAGCAGACACAGCAAGATGACCATAAAACGTTGAATTTTAGTCCGATTTTAAAAAGGAAAAACTCTGATCACTTTAAAATAAGAACCAGGCTGTGGTATTAATATTTTTGTACCAAGTGCAAAAATTGAACGACATTTCAAACTTTTCTTTTTAAAAATAAATTATATAGGAAACACAATGTACACCTTGTTGTCATTTTGTTCAACAAAGATTTACACAAACTATTAGACTCCTCAGTCTGTGTTTATAAGTGAGACGGTGGCTTGCTGAAATTGCCCCAGACTGCTAGAGACTGTTGTATATGGGCTGGTCCGCGCCCGGATCAGCACTACGCGGTCAGAGACAACTGAGAACAGTACAGCCCTGTCGACAGTTTCGCCGGTCTGGGGGAGAGAGGGGACAGTGGGCACTCCATCCACGACCCCGGAGCAGCGAGGTCCAAGTGGTGTTCACTTTAAGGCACGCAGTGGCTTCGAGCCAGAGCCGGGGGATAAATTCACCTGACGGGGGCTGGAGGGTCCCAATCTGCAAGTGGATCCCACCCAGCCTCTATCAGAAGGACTCAGGGACCGGAGTCACACCAGGCAGGCGGTTTTTGGTACGCCACATGTCCCTTGTCCGCCTGCTAGACGGGGATTCAGAGCAAGGCTGAATTGAGAAAATCTGAGAAAATCGTAGTTGGTTTATTTTCCTTTGCTTAATAATCTGCTTAAAAAGGGTCGTTTGGTTTGATCTGAAGTTGAACACACTACAAATACCACGTCCATCCTCCATAAAACGAAAAAGATTGGGGGTCCTGCCAGAAAACGTGGGAATAGTGCAAAGTCTAAAGCTACCATTGACTATGAATAGCCTACAAGATCAGCCTCAATGTTCACTTTTGATCTTCAGATCTTCCTAAAATCTTTTCTAGAAGTTCTCCTTTATCAGTTAACAGTAATATTTACTTGTGAAAAGTCAAATTCTTGTTGTTCCAGCTCTGTTTGTACAATTGCAACACAGCATTAAAACTACATCTGTACCATCCCAATATTGCGTCCAACTCATTGACTACCAGTGCAACAAAAATGGGGAGTTTTTGATTTTCAGTTTTGAGCCAGACAAATGAGGAAAAACAAAGACGTCCACGGATCTATTTGTCTGCATTGAGTTTGTGTGACTGTAGCACCGACATCACTACTACAAGCTTTTTCCAAATGCCCCATGCTTCACAATGATTGCAATAAAGAAATACCCACAATTGTGAACTTAATTTTCTTTATATATATCCTCCATCATGAGAAAAGTGCTACAAGAACAGAACTTTTATTTAAGTGGGTGTATAACTGCAAGGATACTCTTGTTTGCGCTCTGGAGAAGCACTAAAAGCCTTTGGAGAAAGACTTCCAAAAGTCCCATCAACATGAAACGACTGCAATCGTCGATCAATCTACACTTACTGCAAAGCGGTGAGACGTTTTTGACAAATACAGTCTATCCTGAGTGTCTTTTCTCCTTCTTGGAGGGCTGGCGTTGATAAGGTACCATCAGAGAGGAGTTCACATGTGTTTGAAACCTTGTGGGGGGTTGGGCGACATCTACAAATAAACCCTGCCGTCGAGATTACAACTGAAAAAATAAACAGCATCTGCACAAGCGATTGACACATGAACTCGGCCTCCGCTGAAATCAGACGTCTCTGTTTCTGCTCTGTGAGCGGGAGATTTTCGCTGCGTCCAGCCTCGTAAACACAGCTTCTATTGAAAATATGGAATACATTTTTCTCCTTCGTCTTGTGATTTGTTGACCTTAACTTTCTGGTAAAAAACAAAACACTAGATAACATTGCCAGCCTCCTTATTGAGGCTTTAATGCTAACAATGTAGCCGCTGTCAGGGGTCATTCATATTATGTGCCAACAAATGAGTTTGTGGGCTCATGGAAATGTGAGGCCTCGAGCTGACGGGGGTGGGAAGCATCGAATTCACGTCTCTTGGATGATGCAGACTTGGGTTGGGCCCAGAAAAGCATCATCACACTTCAGATGATCTCTCTGCGTTCTGAAACGCTGACATGGGGGAAAGACAGATCAGTGCAAAACACCGGATACACCGTAATAGCTCCGATATCCGATTACTTCAATCGTGAACATTGCCAGACGGAAACAATAGAGGCGGGTTTTTGTGTCATTAAAGATAGATTTATGCTTTTTGTTTCTCGGTTTGGGTCCCGTCGCGGCTTCGTACCGACAGCTGTTAGTCCTAACGGGTCTATCAAACTGACGGAGTGAAGAGTGGGAACCCGAATCTCAAGATGATGCTGAAAACTTAACGAGCTTTAATACAGAAATCCACAGCATGCGGCGTATTCACCGACGTGTCAACACCTGTGTCAGCAGGTGTTTGCCCGGCAACTGAAGCCACTGACCTGCAGTAAAAGTTCAGCTGTCCTTCGCCTTTCTAGGCTGCTGAGGTCACGTAAGAAGCGCACAAGTGGCAAAGCAATTACTATAAAGTGAAGAAAGTGTCAAAGGAGGCGAGGGGGGAGTTGATAACTCCTCGAAGCTGGTAACTCCTCAGATAAACGGGGTCATTAGCACTTTGAGAGGGGAGTCCCAGCAGGGGTGGAGGACTTTTGAGAGTTTGATGTCGGTGAGAGTGTCTGGGAGCGTGAAACGTGGGGGCAAACCGCAGGGAGGGTCACAAATGGTAGAACGATCACAGGACGGGGGGGGATCCGAGCATCACCAGGAAGAAAAAGGAAGAGGTCAGGTGGCTTTTTCATCTTTTGGGAACGGTGACGTGATACACAATGGACAGCTGCTGTGCTGATTGACAGACACTGAAATGTGGGGTTAATGATATTCGGCGTACCTCTGTGCAGCGTCAACAAAAGAACAACAAAGGAGAGATAACAAGGGGAAGCCAGACTGTTCTCAGAGTTCAATTTGACATGGGAGGGGTATGAGAAATAGGAGACATTAAGCAAAGGATGCTAAACTGTCAGTTCTAATAGGCAGTGAGGCGGCAGAACTGTACTGCTGCTTTAGGAGTCCAATGATCAGCACAAGGGAGCCAATTAAAAAGCAGACTTTGGCAGCAAACGGCATTACCAGACCCTCATGTGACGCTGGAAACACATCAAAATCCACAGAGAGGGGCTTTTTGATTTTTTTTTTTTATTTTGGGCAAAAAGTTACCCAGCGTTTTCAGCCCACACAATCCAGGATGTTATCGATCTGCGGTCTCCTGTTAAATCACTGAACCTCCACTCGTTTCCTAACAATCCGGCTGGAGGAGTCTGGTTTCGCCTCTTGTTATGGTGAAAAGAGATGAGTGCTGACATCATGCCCTTCGTCTGATAAGATGGAGAGCTGGGAGACGAGGTCAGCGAGGTGGAGGAGGTAAGGCTGCAGTCTATTCTGAAGATAACACATCTCGGTAAGGGTTTCTCCGTGCCGCCTGCCTGCAGAGATCAAACGCTTTGCCTGTTTCTTTTTACTCGACGATTGAATTCGTCTCCGTTCTCAGCGTTTGGTTGTTTTTCTCTCACTAATTGGAGAGAAGATCCAGGATGGAGGATATTGCTGGAACCGAGAAAGGTCAGTGATTTGAAGTCTTTTTTTTTTTTTTACTTTGAAATTAATTCAAAAGCTCTGTTTTGTTTACCAAACAGAAAATCCCACGAGCAACCGGCCAGGTGATGCAAGCAGAGAGGATTCGGTCTCGATGGAGTTATTTTTGTGTGGGAACTTCGATTTAATTATGAATCTTCTTCCCTCCCCTTCATTTGTATGGAGCTAAATATTATTTGAAACCCATATTAATCTCTTCTTCCGGCACTCACCAAGAGCGGACGCTTTTTTTTTGTCTAATGTGTCTAATGTCTAAAAATGTGGCCAAAAAAAAAATCTAAACATCAGAAACTTTTTGTTGTTCTAACATGAACTTAATTATTTTCTGTTTGAAATGTTCCCTTTTTTAGGTTTCAAAACTCAAACTTTTAACTTCAAAACTTTTTTTCAGTTTCAATTCTTTTTTTCACTTTCAACTCTTTCTTTCGTTTATGAATGTAAAAAATTTTAGTTTCCAAACTTTTGGCCCCGTTGTGGCATGTTGGGGCGGGGCTAACACGAAGGACCAATCAAAGTCAATGAGGGTGGTACCTCCAGTCCCGGAATATCTTGGATAATTTTCTGACCGTAATTGGCCAAAAAGGGCCAAAAGTTTGGAAACTGAAATGTTAAGACTCAAAAAAACAAAACAAACAAACAAAAAAGCCAGTTGAAAGTAAAAAAAAAAAAGATTTGAAACTGAAAAACAAGTTTTTTAAATTGAAATTATGAGTTTTGAATCCTAAAAGACAGAATATCTGAAGCTGAAAATAATTAAGTTTATTTTTGAGTTGCAAAAAGTTTTGGATATTTAATTGTTTTGTTTTTTTGTTTTTATTTAGATAAACACTAGTACTTTTTTTTCTATTAATTTTATTTGGGTTTCAAATGATATTGGTCCCAATGTAGCTTCATACATTTGGCCTTCCAAACGGAGAGTCATGAAAAAACAGTGTCTCATATTTCAAACGTCACTTTCATTCAATGACATCACCAATAATCCGCTAGCATTAGCGCGGAGCTTCCAGCGCTTGAATATATATAACAACAGCGGTTTTATAACTTTAAACAGGTCATGCCACAACAAAAAAATTATTATTTACATTTAAATGTAGATGTCTGTGGTTCAGAGTGTATTCACGTGAAGAAAAGCGCTGCTCAGCGGACGCGGTTTACGTTTGTGACGTTTGTGATTGTATTAGGACGGTGAAATTTAAAAAAATATATTTTTCTGACAGGACTTACATCTAAACTGCCACTTCACAAATAATACCTTTCTGGACTGAAGTCCACAAGGTTCTAAGGAATATGTTTCGAATGGACATCCCGTTCACACTAGAGATTTTATATCTAGGATGTTTGGAAGAAGAACGTGTAACACGAAAGGAGAAATATTTGTTTTAAATATTGAATGTGACAGCGAGGAAAGTCATCGCGAGAAAGTGGTTGAATCCTCACAGGCCTGTGCCTGAATAACTGGATAAATATTGTTTATGACGTTTATAAAATGGAGAAAATCAAGAAGACTTTCATGAAAGATTTTATTTGAAATTTGGATTGACTTACAGATATGCATATGTTTGTTTTGTGTTTTGATTTTTATGATTGAACTTCAGCTTTTGATTTCATTCCCAATGTAAAGTTCTCCCCTTCAAATGGAGGGCAAGAGAGAAGGAAAGAATTCAGATTGGGCCTATAGGTTTCTTATCATCAACCAATCAAAGAAACTGTACATAAACAACTCTCTAAGACTTATGACTGTAGTACTTATACAGGGCAAAGGAGGTTAATAGATATCCAAAAAATCCAAGACTTAATTTATGAGAGGATTTGATACATGGAAATCGCATCAGAAATAATGCAAAACATCTGGTAGGGCCCAGAGAGACGAAAACTCTTGTCTCTACAAAGCTTCTGTTTCCCTTCACTAAATTAAAGCCTTATGAGATGTGAACTAAATCGCAGGAATCCATTTAGTTCCATTAGAAGATTTGGCGACAGAGACGGTGAGTGTCAAAGATGCTTGAGGACGACTGGGTGAGGCCGTCTGGAAATAGCGCTTCCAAACCAGCCTCTGGTGTCGCCTCGTTTTACACTCATATGACCGCCGGTTCCACCTCACTGGCATTCACAGAGTATTAATACACTCCCTCTGAAAACAAATAAAAAAGCTCAACGAGATACAGTGGGGTCGCGGCTTTGAGATCCGTCAAATGAAAGTTTCCATTGTCAGTCGTCCCGACTCGGAGAACCAGTTTTCCCCGCGAGCGGGGGGGAAAGAGCCGGCTCATCTATCACCGTTTATCCCCCGCGGATGTTCGAGCGAACATCTGTCAAGCATCACGCTGAACGTCTGACAGATATTTCATGCGGCGCTGACCCTCGCAGCTTTAGCATAAATGAAACACGTTGGTCATTTAGATCTCACAAAAGAAGGTGGGGGTGGAGAAGAAAAAAGAAATAGGAAAAAAATGTTTTAAAAAAGGAGGAGGGTCAACGCTATTAAACATCTTTAACCAGACCTCGGAGAAAGAGTTCAAGAGGTCAGAGGGACGTCATAAATCGCCTCATTTGTCAAAGACACCTTTATTTTCCCATCTTCATCTGGTGGTTTGTGATATGTGGTACAGTGGAAACACATGCAACTAGTTAGTCTTGGAAAAAAGATTTCGCAGGTTTTTTACGCCATCAAAGACTTTCTCAATCATCAGTCGTAAAGATCAAAACTCTAGAGATGTGGGCGTTTGGTAAACAAATATGTCCAACAGACGCTTCTCATCTATGAAGCCTTTTTGTTTTCTTAGAAAAAACTGTCTGATGAATTTCTTTATCTGGTCAAATTACAGAAACATGCTTGCAGTTATGCTAATTAATGTTCGTTTACTGAGGATTTCTGAGTTATGGTTTGTGGGTGGCGGGAAACTTCTCACCAAAGGCTATTTTGGGATTGGTTGGAGACAGCATGCAGACAGAATCATCTTTCCAATGAGGGGAATGTCAGTCAGGCTGGGTGAATTCCGTTCCCCTGGTTTGGTGATTGACCCCAGAACCCACAAATCTTTAGGCCCACACGTCCGTCCCCGCAGGAGTCCGGGATGGTCGTCACAGCTGAACGGAGGAGTCGAAAGAGAGTTCCCTGTTCTCGTCTACTCGTGTTTGTATGTGATTCTTCTTTATGTGGCCTTTGGGAACTGCGGCGCCCCCTGCTGTTGTATTAAGTCCCCATTTCAACACCAAATACACTTCGATCATCTATAGATCTATTGTAATAGTGTTCCAAATAGTTTTTTTAATTTTGATTCGGCCACTTTTAGCCAAAATTCTAAAACTTGTCTTGTTTTCTAAGACATTAATTTGGCATTATAGAAATTTGCCTCAAACTTTTTCTGTTATTCACACTCTCTCCTGCTTGCTTACAGCCCCTCACAATCCCAACCTAACATTAGTGGACAAAGAAAAAAAACATGTTAGTGGAAATGGTCATCTAGAAGCTGATGCATCAAAATCGAGTCGAGCAGGAGCCTTTTGCTTGCCGTAGTAGAGTCGAGAGGTGTGTTTGAGATCACTCCCGCCTTGTTGGCGAGACCAGCCGGCTGCAGGCGGGGGTGGGGAAAAGCGCCTGAGATAAAGGCGAACAATCGCGGTTGTCCTTAAAATTCCATTGAATTTTAAAGATTGACATGATTTTTACTACTATGTTTTTTTTTACTAATTTTTAACATCTGTCCGCGGACAACAGATGAAAGATAGCCGCTGGCTTGATTTAATTTAATAAATAAAATTGAAATTAAAGTTAACTTTTAAAGGCAACGATACCACACATAATAACCACGGATCACGTGCAAGCTTATAGCCTCAAGCTAGCACTAGGGGCGCAAAAATAACAACGAACAATATTGGATTAATCTAGTCGTACAGTTTGGGCAAAACTGCAATTTGCTACACGGCGAGTGTTGAACACTCATCTTGTCTTAAGCACAGGCAGCGTGCACGCTGGGGGAGGGGAGACTTGGCCACACCCATTTCAGTGACCGTGCCATTAGTCTGAGCTTTTTCTAGCATCCTGTTTTCTGATCTAATGTGATTTGAATTAAGAAATACTCAGAAACACTGTTTTAATTTTAAATTATTTGATATAAGTCCTCTGTTACGAGAAAATAACATTAAAAAGACGATTTTCATTGACGAGGGTCATCAAGGATGCCAACGACTGTTTTTATTTTGAGTCGAAAAGAAACAAAAAGAAAGAAAAGAGGGATCAAACAAAGCCACGCCTCTTTGCTTTGTTATCTGCAGCCTCGCCTCACTACCATAGACAAGCATATTTGTCAAACTAGGATCTTTTCCCCTCGCCTTCACCTCTCTCGCACTCAATTTAACTCCGCAATCCCTCCCACTCCCACCCACTCATTCTATCAATGCGTCTCCGCTCTGTCCCTCACAGGCTGCTGCAGTCGAGAGGATGAAACCACTCCATCAGTGAGTGGCGCCTCTACTGTCACTGGCATCACACAACGGCAGAGAAAGGCCATAATTAAACAACTCAAGCTCTGGTAATTACTCCACAGTGGCCGTAATTATCCGATTCTCAGGGTGATTACAGCAAAATGGTTGGGCTCTGCTACAGTGTCACAGCGGAAATGGTGGAAATGAGCGAGTGGAGAAGATTAAAGGACTATGTTGTTTTTAAAGTGTGAATGGGGTGTACACAGGATTGGAGCAAAGATACAAGAGGAGTAAAAAAAAAAAGCAACAGAATTCCAGGCAGCAGGATGTTTACCTGTCAAAATAAAAGCCCCACAAGAACTACGACATTGAAACCTCTTGGTCTGGATGAGCCCACAGTAACACCTTGTAACAAAGCCAAAAGGTTACAGACTATCATGTCCATCATGCAGTGTTCAAGAGTGTATCTTACACAGATCAGCGCACTTCTTCTCTGTCTCAGCACTTTTTGCGCACGAGGGGCGATGCTGCTCTAAGCATATCGCCGCCTTCCCAAAGGACGAGCTGAGGGAGAGGGATCGATGATCCGCTCCAACAAACGCCGCTCTGTTGATTCAGCAGCAAGCCGCACACACACACACATACACAAGGTAAAAGAAGTGACATCTCAACTCATTTGGAAGAACTTTTGTCCTTACAGAGTACACAAAGGTGATCTTTCTGCTGGTAGACCCTGGGGGCCGCCGCGGACGGGCCCTGCCCTTTGATGGAACAATGCAGCAAAAACAAAAACCCAGAGCATTGTGCATTGTGTGTGTGTGAGTGTACTTGTGTGCAAATACAAGTACATTTTTTTTCCATTAATGGTTATTTGTAACTAATAGGTATAATTCTTCAGGCAGTAATATGATACGTTATAATGAGTAAAACAGGGTCTTAAACCTATATTCACATTATTTTAAATTAATTTAACTGTTTTAATTACCATAATCCATCTGTTTTACATAACCATCCTCTTCATCTGTCATTTACGGCAATGATGAAGACTTTTTCACTAATAATTTGCTCATTTGTGCGGAGTAAAGTTGCTTTAAAACAATGAATAATTTACAAATGACACAAAAAACAATAAAAGACACAAAAATAAACAATAGACATATTTTTTTTGCCAAAGTTATTGACTGTCAAAGAAACTGGACTGAGTGAGTGTGACATCACCCATGCAAAATAGCTTACTCCTGGCACTGTCAAAACTAAGTTGGCATTTTTTTGTGATATGAACAACGCCACGTTGGAGCACGATGATGTCGGTGAGTAGTGATTGCTCTGAGTCTATCTGAGTAATTTTTTTTGTGGTAACTACTCTCGCCAATCAGAAGCGGGCTTGTTGAAAGGCCCCGCCTCCACCCTTTGAAATCATGTCTGAATTCCATCACTACTATATTGTGCGTTCGCCATTTTCTAGTACTGTCTTAATCTCTAATTCCAAAACAAAGTGCCCAAGAAATTTCCCAGAATTCTTTGCGGAAAAACCAACACATTCTTATCCCAACTCACACTTATTGACTTTTGGTTGAGCATCCCTCTGCGTCACTTTTTGACGTTTTGGGTGTGTCCAACTTGTCATTTTTGACGTGCTGTGTGTTCGTAAAATTAAGGGTCCGCAAACTTCGAAACAAGGTACCTAATGTGGTACCAGACGCATCTAGTCCCGGATGCAAACCAATACTGGGTTGGGGTACTGGTGCGCTCTGAACGGTTCCAGTTAGCATCCTGGAGGTTGGGGAACCGTGATTTAATGGGAAAAGCCAGCACGTCAAAAAAACAACGAATTGGGGACACCCAAAATGTCAAAAAGTGATGCGGAGGGTCCTTACCAAGCTTGAATATGTGACGAATTTGGTATGAGAATGTGATCGGATGTCAATCATTGCGGAAAATCGACCACAATGCACATTTGAACAATTTCAAAAAAAAAACAAAAAAAAAAAAACATTTAAATGTATTTTTTTCAATAAACCCTCAACTTTTTCATTTTTGGAATCCAATGGATTAATAAATAATCATCATTGTATTGAGTAGTTTTTGTATTTTGCTAAATGTGACATTGAAGCTTTGCGCAATTTCAATAAGGAAGATCTACTCTCCAGGTGTGCAGGGCGTTCATGCTTCTCACGTCATCAATTGGTAGGGAGCCAATAGCGAATATACACTTCATATGGCAATCACAATCGAATGTCATTTAAATTCAGTGACGTTTTGTTTTTTCCGCATTGCAACATTGCGCCGGCAACCTCCTCATTTCTCCCGGCTTGACTGGCGCTGTCCTGTGTACACCATCAGCGTCTGGGCTCTGGTTCCAAGTGTCCTGTGGCTCCGTTCTTCCCGAATCCGTGTGGGGATCTCTTCACTTGGTAAAGATCATCATATCAAGCAGCATTTCTACAGCAGAAATGCCAATAGACTTATTCATAGCATTTAACATCACAATTAAAATTTTCTACGCAGTTCTGAGTTTCTCCTTATTAAATTTAACATTTAAAAATTATAGTCATATATAGTTTAATGAAGGAAAATATATGTGAACCCTTTGGAATTACTTCCTTTCATGCATAAACTGGACCCACGATTGTGTTCAATAAAAACATTAAAACATAAATCGGTGTGATTTAACCAGGCAAAATTCTTTCTCCATCGTTGAGATTTAGATTGAGATAAAAAAAAAAAAAAAAATTAAACACATCATGTATGCAGTTTGTAAAGAAATTGAGGTACTCTTAAAGGGTTCACATACTTTATCTTGTAGTTTTTTAGTAGTTAGGGAATAGGGAGAGAATTTGGATGGACTAGCCTCTGTCAAAAGTTTTAAATGATCAACATGACTCATACTTTCATTGAGGATTCTGATTGGTCAGTTTATAACTGGAAAAACTTGTACTACAGTATCAAAACTGTGGAGAAAAAAAATAGGATTAGCAAGAGGATGTTTAAAACAAGGTATCTGAGCACGAATGGTTGTTCTGACAAATATAATGAGTATGTAATAGATGCTTATTTCTCTATAGAAGTCTATGGGATTTTGACTTTCTGGAGCCGGCAGGTACTTCCTGTTTGGAACACAACAGGGCCTCTGTCCAGTTCTCAAATACAGTCAAAGTCACAGCAACATTTAGTAAAGGACAAACTTAAACTTTACCTTAAAAATAAGGAGAACTATTTCTTTAATCTGTGTTAATCTGACCTTTAAACTAACCCGACCCGAGAAGTCTGTTAGAGCTACAGGATCAGATGTTTGTTTCCAAGGACTTGTGAGGGTAAAAAATGCTAAACATGTTCGACACAATAAAGGATAAATAAACAACAAACATACAGTCTGTCACGCTGTTGTTTGCCTCTGTTCTGTGTTTTCAACAGTTATATTTATGCATTCTTTCAGCTACAGTCATGGGAAGAAAAACAAGATTTTTTTTCAAGTTCAACAAAAGAACATTTACAAGTCTCAAATAATAATGCACAGCTTTCAGAATCAGAAGCAGTTTTAAACAGGAACTTTAAAAATCTCCTGGCAGTTTTTGGGTCTGGATTATTAGTCTTTTTATTTCTACTCAAATCAGAAAAAATGAACAACTTAAGTCTTCAAAAGACTTAACAAAACTGAAATTCTGCCAATTTTTTTTTATTCTCAAAATGAGCAAAATCTTCAAGAAAACCCTTTAAAACAATAGGTAGAAACTTTGTTTAAAGTGCTGCAAAAGCCAAGTCAAAGTCTAGACCTCAACCCGGTTGGAATACTGACATTAAAACAGCCGAGCATAAACAAACGGCTTCATCGCTCAGTGACCTTAAGTAACCTTTCCTGCAGTAAATCAAAAAGTTCTAAACACGGTTTGACTTATTGTCCCTCAGCAGTAAGAGACTTCTGCATCATTAGTGCAATACATCACGACTATGATGAAATAAACGGGTAAACTGTTTTGATCTAAAAGAAATCATGTAAACCGAATATGACCTTTGAACTCCACATCATTTCTGCTGATGTACAACCTCCAACAATAGGAAATAAAGGACATTTTAATCCCTTTATTATATCTGGTTCTGTGCAGTCAAATTCTTCTGACTTTCTGTCCAGACAGTAGATTTAAAGCTGAATTTTTACTAAGAAAAGCACATTTTGAGTGTCAAAAAGCATGGTTTTAAAATTTTAAAGTTAAATTGACATTTTGTTTTTACAAAAGTGAATAGGTTCTATGCATGAGTTTGATGTCAAGGATGAACTCTGTTAGGTAGACAGAAAAACAACAATAGCAGCTATGAGGAAAATGTGGCAAAAAAAATTTTTTTTTTTTTTTAACTGTTTAGAGTCATTTTGGGTCATAAAAACCAAAACAAAACAGAAAGTTTCATGATTTTGTCAGTAATTGGGTTATGTAGATTATTTTTTTTACTGATTCAAAGGTCCAAGTTTGCAGCACGACATCTTGGAATGAACTCCACTGCCGATCTCAACGCATATATAAAAGATTTTGTTAAGAGTGTCCCCAAAACTCCACATTTGAGAACCAAACTATCCTCCAGGATGATGAAGTACCAAGTCAGCAGTCTTGACTCAACTCCGTTGACTTTGTGGGATCAGCTCGGGCGACCTGTTTAGCCAGAGTGACCAACACAACCATGTGTGGAGGTTCTACCACACTCTACTCAACATGATGTTTTTGTAAAATGTCCTTAATCTTCAAACTACAATCAACCGAACACCAAACAAGAGCGAATGATAGATTAAAGCTTAGTGCAGGGTTGTAGACAGTAGCGGCCGTACCTCTTGCCATATTCACATTGGGCTCAGAAAGACGTGTTCAAGTAGCCACTTCCAAGGAAAAGCCTGTGTAAACACACACTTTTGCTTCAGTTTTCAGAACTCTTGCGTTCATGTGCAGCTATGCAAGTTTTTAAATCTGTTTTCGGTCTCTACGCACAGAATGTGCGGTCATTGAACGTGTTGAAAGTTAAACCAGTTGGATCTTCACCAAACAGGGATGCAAACGAGAAAGTAGCAACCATTTGAAAAGTGATTCTGAAAGAAAAATGAATAATTGGGGTTTGTGTCTGGATGATTTAAGATACAAAGTCCTTCATACGGCCCTTCCTGTGTTTGCCCACATTGGCTTAAGTGGACACCTGGGGGGGGTAGCTCGCTATATCTGAGCTAGCATGCTCAGTACACCAAAGCTCGCAAGCTCATGCTAGCTCACTACAGAGGAAATTGCTAGCATACTACAGTGGAGCTCGCTAACATACTACAACAGAGCTCGCTAGTATGCTGCAGCGGAGCTCGCTAGCAGGCTACAGCAAAGCTCGCTTGCATGCTACATAGAGGCTAGCTAGTATGCTACAACAGAGCTAAATAGTATGCTACGACAGAACTCGCTAGTATGCTACAACAGAATTCGCTAGCATGGTACAACGGAGCTCACTAGCATGCTGCAGCGGCGCTCGCTAGCATGCTACAACAGAGCTCGCTAGCAGGCTACAGCAAAGCTCGCTTGCATGCTACATAGAGCCTCGCTAGTATGCTACAGCGGATCTCGCTGGCATTTCACAGAGAAGCTCACTAGGATGTTACAGGGAGATTGGTAGCATGTTACAGCGGCGATCACTATCATGCTACAGTGGAGATCGCTAGAATGCCTCTGCGGAGATCGCTAGCATGCTACAACAGAGCTCAGTAGCATGCTAAGAATGCTATAAAAATGTTTTAACTAGCAGGTTAGCAGTTAAAGGGGCAGGCTTTAATCTGCCCGCTCCTTCACCAACATGCCCAAATTTTGTTAGAAATGTTACCATTCTTTTGTTAAATCTATGTTTTCAATACGTTCTTTTTTTCTTATTTTTCATTTGTATTTCCTTGTTGAATTTTTAATGGTATGTTGGAAAAATACAATCACAAAATGTACAGGTTTGCCCATCCTTCACCTGTAGACAGCCCGTATCCACCTGTAAGGGCAGTTCTGAACAAAGCTTTCGGTGTTAGATTCAACACCTAAATTCAGCTCTGATGCCCCACAAATGTTGAACTATTTAAAAGAGTAACAAAAGATTCAGCATGGAGTAAACAAAAAAAAATTATAAATGATGTTTAAAACTAAAATCTGAATTTTGTAACTATATCATTAGCATCTGCTCGCATTAACTTGCATTTGGCATTATTTATAAGAGCACTGGAGGATCAGAAGAGGACATCTGCTGTGTGTTGAGTGAGAGAGAAGGGCCATTTGAGTGATCTCGCTGAGGACCTTGATTGATGTCGCACGCAGCGGAAAGTCCCAGCGGCCCCATTAGCAGCTACAGTCTGCATTACTGTCACAGCCGTCAGCCACGACGCAGGATTGTTCTGTCGCTGCAGCCATCAGTAACCTGCCCCGTCTATGAAACGACACAAATGAATTGAACGCGGAGCTCTCTAAATGAAGACCGGCTGAAACCAGAGCCTCGCTGTCCCTTAATGCAGCCCCCAGCTCTTGTGAAATTACTCCTATTTCCAGGAGTGAACATTTGGCATTCATCAAAACCGATATCGCCTTTCGTGCTCATTGTTTCCTCTGCGGGCTGGTTTTACTCGTAATTATTCCCTGGGGTTAATAAAAGCTGAATTCTGTCAGATTACGTAAACATATTTACATGATAACACAGCACAATAAGGGCAGAACGCTTTTATTTTGAGTCAGGATTTCATTACTTCCTCTTTCTCTTGGGTGAAAAATGATATTGTGCTTTTTTTTTTTTAACAGGTGCAACATGGATGAGATATAAATCACCAGAAAAAGCGCCTCTTCAAAGGTCACTCTAATATATGCTGTCCTTATTCTGGAAAGACTGCGGAAAAGCTCTGCAGAGTCATTTCTCATAGCAGGAGTGAATCATCACCCCCAAAGAGCCTAGAGGACAATGTCACCTGTCACCGCCCCCCTCAACCCCAATCAAACACTTCATGAAACCCTGATGCTCTACATGACACTCCAACAGGATTTTTAGCACTCACTGTAAAAAGGCTTACAGTACAGCAGAGTTTTAAGGTCTCTTAGTCCCAGAACAATTAGCTTCATGCATGACAACAGTACTCGGATGTGTTTGTATAAAAACGATTTACCCTTTCAATCCTATTACCCTGATCCCTCCGCCGCTTCCCAAAGGCTTCCAATCTGTTGCAATCTCACAATGGGGCTGTTGAAAGCCGAGTGGGATTTGGGTTGACATAGTTATGATAAATATGAAGCTCAACCGAGGCAAACAAGCGTGGATATTTAGAATTCCACACTAATTGTATTAAAGCGTGGCGGGCTATATCCCGTGTTCTGACAGGACCAGCTCCTGCTATTTAGAATCAAGGAACAAGGTTTAAATGTACACAAACTAAAAACATCTTGGGAGAACCTTTTATAGATCCATAAAAACGATGCATGTTTGCACGCCGTCTGTGAAATCTTTAAAACAGAATTTTATAAGTGGGATTCTCCACTAGAATTAACTTTAAAAAGAAGAAGAAAGATGTTTTCTACAAGGAGGCTGATGATAATTTAAACTCCACAGGATTTCAGTGGGAAGCCCAAAGAACCACTGAAGGCAAGTCTGGTGCATTCCTTAAATCAAACTAACTGGTCAATCCTTAGTGCTCGCTCTAATTTGCAAGAGGTCATTTAAAGTCAATTAGAAAGAAAAAAAAACATTTTTTGCTTTCTCATCCTTGCAACTATTTAATGTTGTTTTTAAAATGATCAGAAGGAGAAACTTAGTTGTTGCAGATAAAAAACCGATACTCCTATTTCTAGTTCTTCTACACAACATTAGAACTCCCATGTTTTCTGTACTATAGGGCCCAATGGATAATTAATTCATGAAAGGTCTAGATTTGAACTGAAGGAGCTTGAGACATGTCCATCAGTCAGTCAAACTTTATGACCTGCATTCACAGTACCACTACTACTTGTTTGTAACATGCTACCTGCTAGCGCATTTGAAATACCTGTCACTCCCAACCTTGTTAGCAGCACAAAAAACCGACTAATACCACTAAAACACATGTTGGAGAGCGTTAACTCCCAACCTTGTTAGCAACACTTAAAAACAGACCAATACAGCTAAAACAAATGTATGAGAGTATGCCAACTCCCAACCTTGTTAGCAACTCATGAAAATAGCCTTATACTGCTAAAACGAACGCTTATTGAACTACGCTACAGACTAATGCCGCTAAAACAAAAAGTTATTGAAACATGCTAACTCCCAACCTTGCTAGAAACACATAAAAACAGACTACTACAGCTAAAACAAACATTTATGAGAGTATGCTAACTCCCAACCTCATTAGCAACTTGGGAAAATAGCCTTATACTGCCAAACGAACGTTTATTGAACTATGCTAACTCCCTACCTTGCTAGAAACACAAAAACATACTATTACAGCTAAAACAAACATTTATGAGACTATGCTAACTCCCAACCTCATTAGCAACTTGTGAAAATAGCCTTATAATGCCAAAACGAACGTTTATTGAACTATGCCAACTCCCTACCTTGCTAGAAACACATTACATAAAAACAGACTACTACAGCTAAAACGAATGTTTGAGAGCATGCCAACTCCCAACCTTGTTAGCAACATGTGAAAATAGCCTTATACTGCTAAAACGAACGTTTATTGGACTACAATAACTCCCAACTTCGTTAACAGCATATAAAAACAGACTAATGCCGCTAAAACAAATGTTTATGAGACTATGCTCACTCCCAACCTGTTCGTGACACATAAAAAAAAAACGTCAGAAATCGCCACGTTAAATATTGATAATATCTGTAACTCCCAATCTTGTTTGCAACAAATGAAAAAACAGACTCAGATTTTGGCAAATCCAAATTCATTCACTGCCCCTACATTAATCCTTACAAACAAGAAATATGGGAAATAGAGTCTTCAAATCGGTCTTCGTTTCTATCACTCGATGTCATGAATAGTTGCCAGTCATCTACATAAGCGCTTAGCTGTCACACTGAAACTGGATAAAATCCTCAGTTTTATAACTTTATAAAGGTGGAGGGATCAATCACTGCGGCTCCACCTTAAAAACAATTTCAATATACTACTGGAGCTCCATCTGTCCCTACAATCGGAGAAACAGGGAGGATCTGTAGGGGAAAACTGAAAACTGTGCATCTCTGAAAATCACTTCCACATCAGTAAACACAATTAGAATTGATCCATACATAAGCCGCTCCATATTATAAAGCGTACCGTTGTTTTTTATATTTTTTTGTCATTTTTAAGTTTGCATTACTGTGCAGAAAAATGGTAGCTAAGTGAAAATATAAATTGCTTAAAAAATCATATTTGGGTGGGGTAACCCAGATGTGGGAGTAAATGTTTTTTAAAGCTCTTAAAACCTTTTATTATGTTTTGGATTTTGAATACTACAGGCTTTCTAGAGTTGAAATCAATCATTTTCCTGAACCAAGTTTCTGCTTGGGGTCACGCTACAAAGGTGATGCAACAGTCTGAGGCACTAAATTTAGGCCGCGTGGTTTTGAAGTAGCTGAGGAGAATCCAGATTGCGTAACCATGTAACTGTTAGCTTGTCTGAGGCGACAGACAGTAGTTATTTTTAGCCAGTTATTAATGTGACATAACCGTGTTTAAGATTACCGTCTTCTCCTGCACATAGTCTCTTTATATACTTTAATGTATAATAACAGTGGCTGCATTCTGTCTTTTTTTTCTAGGTAAAATTATAAAATGTCTCTAAAGTAGAAAATGGTTGTTGTGGTGAAATAAACCCAGAATCTTTTTATTATACATTCTTAATTTTAGCTAGATCAGACATGAATATTGAGGGGGTTTTAGTAGGGATGTAAAAGACATGTTGAAAATTGCTCAAGAAACGACAATATAATTTGAAAACCATAAATATGAACAAGATTATGTTGTTAAAAGATACAATATAAATACAGAGGTTAATAATCCATCATTGTTTTTTTTTTTACCATCTTTGTCTTTTTATGTACATGTGATGTAAACAAAAAAAGTCCAATATTAAGTTTACTTCTCTCAAATCAATACCTAAATGAATTTCTCTATCAAATGCCATGATTATTATTTATAGCTTTAAATTCCATATCATTAAGAGATATCTAGATTTTAGCGTTTTTGATAATGGAATCAGATCGTATCGCCAAAAAGTTTGATTTACTGACAATGTATCGAAAAAAGTATCGAATTGTGTGAAAGGGAGAGATACAAACCTCAAGTTTTTAGCCAATGTTTCCAGTGTCATCATGCTTCTGCTGTATAACTGGATGGATGTTTGGTTTTTTTTTTTTTTCCAAAATGAGAAATGCCATGAAGACGACTTTTAGCGAGGAGCAGCACGGAACCTTAAACCTCCCCTCCGCGCCGTCACAAATCCAGTTGGGCAGATGAGCGGCGCGCGCGCTCTCCCGACCTCTGGCAGACAATGAGGAGAAAGCAGCAGCAGCAGTGCTGGATGGCGGTGTCAGTAATGAGAATGGATCGCGGCCCCGGCTGCACCGTCTCAGCCTCATTGATCGCGCAGCCGTGAAGAGTGATGGACTCGCTTGTGGGGGGAAGAGCAGCGATCCATCCGATCCATTCCTATTTGACTCTGTATCGATAACGTATACCCCTATTGTGTTGTGTAGGCACAATATAGTAGTGTAAACTCCGACTGATAAAGTGTGGCATAATTGAAGACGTTTCTGGATGCAGTGATTATTTCTAACTGAAGGATTTGTCGATTAATGGACGCTCTCGGCAAGCGGCTCGGAAATTAGTTATTTGATTAAATCGCTTGTTGCCGACAACATTTCATTAAGCTGCGTGACAATCTAAAACTTAGATCCTGACTAAGATTTCCGCTCTTACTCAAAAGTTCTCTAGTAGAAGACGATCAGAGGAACCCCGCTAACCGAAATGATTTCCCTTTCCTCCACCCCATGCCTCATAAATGTCATCCCGTCTGTGTAAGCATTAATCTCGGCGAAGCTGACTCTCCAGAACAAACCCGTCTTGTTGAACTGCTCCCCTGCTGAACAGTAGAAGCTTGGCAGAGCTAAAGGAAACAGAGGATTGGGGGGGGGGGTGTCCATCTTTTTCTTTTTCTTTAGAGAGGGGTGCAGCCTCAGCAACAGTGGGAAAAATATCGGCGGCATTATGGAATGAGGCTGAGTCTGCCATCGCCATCAGTGAGAGGAAGAGGCCTGTCAGGACGCACAAAGGAGAAAAAGACAATCCAAGACGGATAAGAAGGAAGAAAAAAAAAAGAAAAGAAAAGCTTTCCAATTAGAAAACGCAACAACAGAACAAGAAGGAGATCACAGATGATGGAGTTAGATACGGCAAATTGAAAGAGATGGAGAAGATAGCACGCTGCACGCAGAGGCAGACAAAGAGGAAGCACAAGCGAGCAAAAAAACGCAGAGAAATTAATTAATAAGATGAATGAGGTGAAGTGCTACAATGGGAAGGAAATAAACAATACAAGAATGAATCACAAGGAAATGGAGTTAAATGTTGCTGCCACTCAGAGCCTGCATGTGGCTCCACGTGATAAGAAGCCACTTTGTCACCCTCCACTCTCGCACCCCAGTCCTCCCGTCTTCAACCATCTGTGCCGCACAAATACACCAAGCTGCCCATCAACAGTTCCAGCTTTGTGACATCAATCGGGAGTCTGGTTCTCAGTAACCATGATACACCCCTCCGTCACCGCCTCCAGGAGAAGTGACATCATCCGCCGGAGGGTCTCAGACTGGTGTGAGCCGGGACTCCGACCACGCCGGCCTAATGGTTATTGTGCGAGAAATGGATCCAAATTCACTCCCGACTCTCCCCCCGTCGTGCTGGGAACAGCTGCGGGTGTTTAACTTCAGCCGGTGTGCCGCTAAGCAGGGCACAAGCCGGGAATGACAGACGTCTGACAAAGAGGAGAAACGCAGGGATCCAATCCCACTTTGATCTATAACGAAGTTTCTATGCAAGTCTCTTCTACTTTTAAACTGTGGAGGATTCGTTTGTTTTATAGAAACCATTTAAAGACACAAAGTCCAGCCTCAAAGCCCCAAAAGCCACATACGGATTCAGATTGTTTTGTCCCTAAAATGGAAAACTTACTGTTGCTTCTGCATGTTGAGCAAACAAACTGACGGGATGTGTATAAGGGGTGGATGTAAACAATATGTTGGTTTATGGACGATCATCGAGAAACTTTCAGCTTTGAAGCAAACAGTTTGGTGCTCATGTTGAGCAGGAAGGCATGTAGGAAATGGATTTTAAGTAATGTATACAATGCTGAAAAATAATCTAACCATACACAAAATAAGCTAATAAATTATCTGAAACCTAAATAAAAAATTGTTTAAAAAAAAAAAATCTATATTGATATCTATTTAAGTGCCACTCCGATCATCTTTTGATGCATTTTCAAAGTGTTCCCAGTGCTTTTTTAATTCATGATTATGCCACTTTTAGACAAAATATCCAAAACAGTCATTTTTTTAGGACATAGTTTCAGCACAGGAGTTTCATGTGAAGTTTTTTCATAACTTTCCCTCTGAACTATAAGGTGGGAACAATAAGTAAGCCCTTCCCCACTTCCCATCATCCCTTTGATAACACACTCTCCTGTTAGCTTATAGCTACTCACAGCCCCAACCTAATATTACCAGTGCAATTAAAAACAACCAGACCAGACGAGGAAAATAAAGTAAAACTAGGAAAAAAAAATCTTTTTACAAAAAAAAAAATCAAATTAAAGGGTCAATACTGTGCTTATGTCTTTCTCAGTAAACCATATCCCCATATACGATCATATATTACCTTTGGAACACTGATCACAACACTAAAGAATAAATTATGAAATATTGTTTTTTTCTACCCAGAGGTAAGATGCATCAATCTCCTTTTGCTGCTTGTGGATGCCGCCCATTTCATGATGTCATCCTAAAGCTGGCCTCGCCATCGTGTCTGTGTTTCGCTCTCGAAAAACAAACATCCACATTTTTTCAAAGATGTGCATACTGTATATCTGCCAAAGCTATACTGGTCTTAGCGATTGCTATGTTCAGGGCTAGCTGAGCGATGAAGCAAGCGGCCCAGGACCACTAGCTGAATGGCCAAGTTAGCGGTTGAGCACCACTAGCTAATTTGCAAAGCTAGTAACTGAGCACTGCTAGCTGAGTGGCGAAGCTAGCACCCGAGAACCACTAGCAGAGTGGCAGAGCACAAAACAAACAGGTGTGCGGCAAAGATAGCAGCTCAGCACCGCTAGCTGAGCGGCAAAGCTAGCCACTGAGCACTGCTAGCTGAACAGCAAAATTAGCAGGTAAGCAAAAAAGCTAGGAGCAAAGCTAGCAGCTAAACACCACTAACTGAGCGACGAAGCTAGCGACTAAGTACCACTAGCTGAGCGGCAAAGATAGCAGCTGAGCACTGCTAGCTGAGCAGCAAAACTAGCAGGTGAGCTACAAAGCTAGCAGCAAAGTTAGCGGCTGAGCACCGCTAGCTGAGTGGAAAAAGTCAGCGTTTGTGTTAGCCTGGGGGCGGTTTTGGCAGCTTTTAGAGGGAATACTCAAAAATGCTTGAACGGATCAAAATACCTATTTGGGGTTGTTTATAGTGAGGAATGAACATTATAATACAGTTAAAAGCTCAAAAAAGTTGATTTTGCACTTTAAGAGTCACCCAGTTTAACAAAAAAAGTTTTTATTGGCTGAACTATTCTCCATTAATTTTATCATCTTGTGGGAATAAAAAGAAATAAATTAGTGAAAAAAAGACAACTGTCCTCAAGTCTCTATTGACTTCAAAGTGTATAAAATTACAAAATAAAACACTAATAAATATTTATATGCTGAACTTGCAGCTCATGAATGTATTTTCGAAAGAATGGTTTTAAAGATGCCAAAAGTATGCTGTTGGAGCCCCACTGCTTTCTCAGGTTTTTGATTCCATGGGTTGCTTTCCGTGTGGAGCTCCAGCTGTCCGTGAAGGAACCAGAGAAGGCAGCAGGCAGTCACATTAAGCAGTTCCAATGACAGCTTTCTGTCAGTTGTCCAGTCTAATGAATTGTTTTATCGTCTCCGCAGCACCAAAGACATCAGTTTAATTCTATTTAAATCAGTTACCACAGAAGAAAATAAAGTATGATAGAAGTGTCAAAGTAAGATCCTAGAGTAAATTGTACTTTTTTTTTTCTCCGTGAAGTGTTGGATTCCAGAGCAAACTCAATACCAGGTGAAGTGTTGCTGCACTGCCTGCTATAACAGTCCTTCCTGAGCCCGGGCAGGTATCCAAACAGCCTCCACAGGCTTTGATGAAGTGTCCTGTCATGATGTCAGCCTCCATTGGTCTTCAGCTCACCTGGGAGCTCCCTTTGCTTCTAACAACTCCACCCTAAGAGTCAAACCAAAAAAAAAAAAAAAAAAAAGAACTGGCTTCCACATTAAAATTCTCACTCTTTTATCGCAAAGGAAAAACACGACAATAAAAACTCAGACACGGATTCCTGCTTTTCTCCTTCACCTCGTCCTCCTCCTCCTGTGCTTGCTTGTTGGCTGTCAGCAGGTTAAAAAATGGCTCGGCGCAAGCGAAGGAGAAACAATTACTCATGGCGCGGGCTGTATAGACATTGGGAGCTCTGTCCTCCTCTGTGATCTCCGTGCCATGTGTTTCTAATTAAACGGTGCGCTGGAAGAATTATCAAAGCTTGGGATTGCATAATGAGCGCCGGCACAAATCTGCAGTGACACTCCCTGTGTCTCCAGAGGTGAGATGAAATGGAAACGCGCCAAATAGCATCTAACAGATGCAATCTGGTTTTTGACAGATGACTCAATACTTACATCTTAGGCTATTTTCACCCCTCTGGCAAACCTCTGCTGGGATCAAACTGTTTATTTTCAAAAGTGTCTTTTAATTGTGCGAATACTTTACAGAATTCATACAATAGTGATTCTCCTGCGTCTTTCCATACACGCAAAAACTCAATCACATTTTCAACTATTTCAGCTATCTTGGTATCAAAACGTTCAGGGCATTACTGCTTGTACTTTTGGGATTTGTAAACTTTGTAGTTTTAGAAATATAGAGCAAAATATGAAGAAATTAATGAGAAATTGCTCAAATCTTTCAAAAAACTTTGTGCACTTAGAAATGAACTTCTGCATAATTTCATCAAGAGACTCCATTCAAACTTTAAAATGTTCTGGAACTAATGGGTTATTTAAGGTAATTTGGAGTGTAGCTTTTAATTTAGATTATTAATTTGCTAGCTGTTTTTGACTCATTTAGAAATTTTTCCGGGTGTTCTAAGCTAATTTGGAGTTCAACTAAAATTTTAGAATTATGCTAAAATATTGACACAATTGGAAATATTTTTTCTGTTTTTTTTTTTAAGGATAATTTGGAGTTTTACTAATACTGTATCGTTATGCTAGCTGTTTTAGTCAAACATTTTTTACAGTTTTTTTTTTTCAGGATAATTGACTTTTGAGTTTGATTAATATGTTAGCATTATGCTAGCTATTTTGGCAAAATTAGATACTTTTTTGGGGATAATTTGTGTTTGACCAAAATTTTAGCATTATGGTACTTGTTTTGGCAAAATAATACATTTTTTACAGTTGTTTTAAGGATAATTTGGAGTTTCGTATTTTAGTGTTATGCTAGCTATTTTGGCAAAATTAGAGACATTTTTTTAGTTTTTCTTAGGATAACTTGGAGTTTCACTAATATTGCATCATTATGCTAGCTGTTTTTTCAGTTTTTTTCAGGATAGTTCTAAAAATACACCACTAGGTGCTACTTGGACACATCATCAGTGATGAACCCGAGGTCATGGGGTGTTTCGGGTCTTTGATCATCAAACACCCTCGCTCGGGCGACCCAGCCAGGGGTGATCAGCCCCTGACTTGTGTCCAAGTGGCCCACTACTCCATGGATCCCCCCTCCGAATCCAAAGCCATCTTGAGGCTTTCTCTGCAGCCTCAATGATGCTTTTTATTGCTCTTCTGCACAGCTGCCCTTTCACCCCAAGGAGCTTGAGGGTGCGTGGTAGGGACTGGCCAGCAAAACCCCGGCTCCCCACTTCAACTGGTTCACAGCGGGCTTTCCAGCCCCTGCTGCGGCATTCAGCTACTAGCTCAGCATACTTGGCCCTCTTGCGTTCATTGGCCTCCTCCATCCGGTCTTCCCAGGGGACAGTGAGCTCAATCAGAACTACCTGCTTTGAAGACTCTGATGTTAATACCATGTCTGGGCGCAGGGCAGTGGTCGCGATGTGTTCTGGAAACTTGAGTTGCCTTCCCAGGTCAACTTGGAGCTTCCAGTCCCGTGCCGTGGTGAGAAGCCCTCCTGTGAGACTTGGCTGCTGCCATGTCTTCTGTCCTGCTCTGACAAAGGTGATGAACTGTTTGGAGGTGTGCTGGTACTTGCAGTTGGTGATTGCTGTGCTGACTATGTCTGCCAAAGCCCTGAGGACTTGGTCATGACGCCAGCGGTACCGTCCTTCCACCAAAGCCTTTGAGCAAGAGCTAAGGATGTGTTCCAGGGTGCCTCTCTTCTGGCACAGTTGGCATAACGCGGTGTCTGATAAGCCCCATCGCTGCAGATTGGTTGGACTTGGGAGGACGTCATATACTGACTGGATGAGGAACTTGATGTGCTGTGGTTCGCATCTCCAGAGGTCTGACCAAGTGACTCTACGTTCTTCGACGTGATCCCATTTTGTCCAGGCACCTTGCTGGTACATTGCCACCATCTTGATCCGACGCTCTTCCTCCACCTCTGCTCTGATCTCGTCTTGCACCATTTGCCTTCTCTCTCTTCCTCTGGCTTTGTTGTAGCTGGGTCTGACAAATCTTCCTAATCCTGCTCGGCCCACAGCAATATTGCCAACCAAGACGCTGTGCTGCAGTCGTGCCTCGGCTCTGTTGACAGCTTCCTGTGCTTTCCACTTCCTTCCAGTTTTCACCATGATTCCTGCTGAAGAAACTTTTTTGTCGGAGGATAATTTGAAATTGACAAATATTTTAGCATTATGCTACTTGTTTTGGCAAAATGACATTTTTTCTGTTTTGTTTAAGATAATTTTGAATGTAACTAATATTTTAGCATTATGCTAGCTGCTTTGGCCAAATTTGACATTTTTCCAGGTTTTTTTCACTAATTTGGCATTTAGCTAGTATTTTAGCAAGCTTTAGGCTTCATCGTTTGCAGAGATCAGTTTCAGCATCTTCAGCCACATTCATCTTACAGCATTCACACTCGCATTATCTCAGGTAATGCTATCTATCTACTATTCTTAAGCATTTGGTTGATTTCTTGAACAGACATCAGATGATCTCAAACTCTGCTCTGCGTCGTAGTCACACGGCGCCGATTGGCCAGAGACGAGCATGGATGATTTAGCTCGCCAAATGGAGGCATGTTCATCCTCACACAGACAGGCACTTGTGTCCGAGACGTCAACCCAGCTTTGGTAAAACATCGCACACGTCTGCACATGCTTTTCCGAACAAAGAGCATGCATCCACACATGGATTCTGGTCTCCATAGTGACTGTTTTAGCCCAACTTGCATCTGTTTCTGTTTGTTAAAGAGGAGGGAACGCAATTAATCACAAGCTTGTGCCCATTCTTATGCCTCGGGAGAGGTCAGTATAACATAAACAAACACAGGAGCCAAATCATTTTATTTCCTGGAGGAGATCTCTAATTAAAGATTTTAGTGATTTTGTAGTTCCACTTTCTCTTCACACAGAAAGGTTTACACTTCTTGTTTTTGGTTAGGCTTCTAGAAAGAGTCTTACCTGCTGATGTTGAGCGTGTGGCTCACCGAGTCCATCTGGTGGATGAATATAGAATGACAGCATCCCAGTTCTTAAATTTTTACGATTGCTTCAAAGAAGATTTTGAGGTCCCACTCCTTCAAATTGGACTTACGCACAAAAATACACACAACTTTAAAGACCCACACCAATGAAAAAGGTGTTTTTAACATGTTCTTGTGGCATTTTTATGATGATATAAAGAAAATTAAGCTTAAAATTGCATTTCTGAGTATTTCTTCATTCAAATTGTTGTGAATTGGAGCAGACAACATTTTCTTTTGGAAAAGAAGTGATGTAGAAGCTACAATTGATGGGCCACTAGCATCCTGCTCTATGACTAGATACATGTACGTCTTCTTTTTCCTCATCCGAGCTGGCATCTAGCTTAAAACTGTACAGACGGATCGCCTCAGTTTTCCTCTCGATTGGTGCAAATCCTGCAAATCTTGCTCCAGGCTTTTAGTTTTCACAGCTCTGTTCAAATAAATTATTTTTATTTATTTATTATTCTAATAACTATTAATTTCTCCTTTATAATCATGTTTACAACTGTAGCATTCCTGAAGTGGACGTTACCTTCACGGCCCTGATTGGTCACAGAGCCACGTTACTGAGATTCAGTGTGAAAAAGTTCAACCGGTTCAACTTTCAGCGCGCAATCAGTGAACGCTCGATTCGTACATGGAGGCTGAGACCAGACTTAAAATCTTGGGTAATCTGCTATAAAGCCCAAATATGCACCTTAATCTGGGTTTCCCTGTGTCGGTCCCTAGCCCGGGTACAATAGAGAGAATCGCTGTGGCGACCCCTGAAGGCCGAAAGGTGCACGACAAGAGGGAAGAACCAGGAGAGTAAGAACGATCATCTGCAGTGACCAGATTTATTGAGCATTTTACATTACACATGAATTAAGTAATTGAAAGAGGGGATAGGCTCCAGCCGCCCTGTGACTCTGAAAGGTTTTTTTTTCTTTGTTGTTTTTTTAAAGGAAGTTTTGTAAAGTTTTTTTTTTTTATTATTTTGATCATGATGACAATTGAAAACAGGTTTAAACAAAGTGCATAAAAGTAATTTTATGACCCAAAATGTTTTCTTTTAGTGAAAAGTGAACAAAAATAAAATTGTTGGTGTAAATTTCACATTTTGCAGTCCATTCCTTAATTTCTGGCAACAGACACGTAAATCAATCGTACTGTACATCCTTCAAAGTTGTTTTGGATTTCACCTTTTTTTTTTATATTCATTTTTTCTATCAAGGACAGCTTGAAACAGATGGCGGCTCTGTTTCTATATTAAATCAGCTTGTAATAATTATATTTGCAAATACATTCCACAGATGGAACACATCAAACGCCAGGACTAACCGCTACACCGTTCAAAATCATGTTTGCTGGATAAATTTTGATTTATCGGGACACATCTGAGCCAATTTGGAAATCCACACGCCAAGACTCGGGCGCTTCCGCAGCTGTGCACCTTTCTGTCTGCAGGACAGGAAATGAGGGCTGACGTCTAAAGCAGCCAGCGCACAAACACTATCTCCCTCCCCTCCAACTCCAGACACTATTTGTTTTTCAAAATCCAAGTAAAAGATTCAAAGTTTTCTAAATGAGGCATAACAAAAATAATCGACATGCAGACACTGTGAGACAACAAAAAGTTAGAAGTGATTGAAAAATTATTTTCTTTTTGTTTCAACTTGACAAGTAAAATACACACTTTTCAAGATCAAGCAACACATATGAATGCAGAGAAAGCACACATTTTAAAAGTATCAAAAATAGATTTGTAATCCCAATCTGAGCTAAAGGAGACTGGATACAAACAAACATTTTTCAGATTAAGAGCAGATTTTTTTTAAACTAGTTAACTGCATTTGAAGTCTAAACCCAGGAGTGACTGAAAATGTTAGGAATAAGACAACTAGATGTCAAGTCACCGCTGGCCTCTTAAAAAGTCAAATCAACAATCCTGATTTCACAAATTAAATGAAAGAAACTGAGCATCTCTACTGTTGAGACCATTGACACTATAAGAAAAGTGGACTCAGTGACCCCGTCCCCCCTCACATTCCAAACAGGAAGTACCCGCTGGCTCTCAAAGCCAAAATCCCACCGACCTTTATTGAAAAATAAGAAACTATTACTCAGACGTTTTATTAGTAAGAAAAAACGTTTTTTTTTCCCCAACATATTCTTCTTTCATGACATTTTTTCAGTTGCACAAGTCAGTCAAGTTATAAACTGACCAATCAGATGCCTCAATGAAAGCATGTGGTCTCATGGTCCAACAAGCTCATTCCTGATTGGTGACAGGTGTTGCCATAGAAACGTTGACTCAGACCGACTCGGACCAATCGCTATCACCTGGCTCCGGGACGGCGACGTCTGTATCACGGAAAAATGGCAACTGAATTAGCTTTGTTTCGCTGGAGCCAGAAGTAAGACACTTTCTATGGGTGATGTCACATCCACTGCATCCAGTTCTCTATATACACTCAATGACTTAGACCGACCAATCACTGGTTAGTGAAGTAATCAGGCTCCAACATGTCGATGTCTCAAAAAAATGGCGACTGGATTGACTTTGTTTTGCTTAAGCTGGAAATAAGGCATTTTCTGTGGGTGACGTCAAACTCACTCTGTCCAGTTCTCTGTATATAGTCAATTACTTAGAGCGACTCAGAAGATATGCTGATTAGTGACGTCGTCTAGCTCCAACATGGTGATATCTCGAAAAACAGCAAATGATTTGACTTCATTTGATTAGAGCCGGAAGTAAGGCATTTTCTAAGGGTGATGTCACATCCACTCTGTCCAGTTCTATATATATAGTCAATTACTCAGCCCGACTTAAACAATGACCGATTCGCGACGTCTAGCTCCAAAATGACGATACCTTAAAAAAGGCGACTAAATTAACTATTTAATTAGAGCCAGAAACAATGTTATACGATTGACGTCACACCCACTCCATCCAGTTCTCTATATACAGTCAATAACTCAGACAGACCCAGATCAATACCTGCTTAGTGATGTCGTCTAGCTCTAACATGGGGATATCTCGAAAATGGCGAGTGAAATGACTTTATTTGGTTAGAGCCAGAACTAAACATTTTTCTGTGAGTGAAGTCACACTCACACTGTCCAGTTCTCCTGAACAATCAATGGTTGAGACCACATTTTTTAAACAACATTTCATACAAAGTCTAATGATTCAAACAGGACATAATATTTTAGTTATTCAGAGTGTTTTTTCTTTTAATAAAATAAAAAAAAACTTTATTCACTTTTAATCAAAAATGTTCTTTTTTTCCTTTACATAAATACTTATAGGGGTTTGAAAGTCCTTTTGTGTATGTTTACTTCTATAAATGTCATCGGAAAATCTTGTGATTCCGAGCTCAAATGACTGAGAACCGATGAAGATTTGCTCCCATGCTCTCCGTGATGCCAACAATCTCACAGGAATGAGCGTACTTTCCTCTCACGGTCTTTAGTTTCTGTTAAACCCCTTTTTCCCTTTGCTGTGAAAGAAAAATACGTTTCCTCCTCCAAGTATCATAACTACTTCCTCTTCCCTCCATTCGTCTTCGGATCATAAACAAACACAGGTTGACAGACTAATCTGTTTACAAAAAATCATTCTGTTTCCCAGATCGCAAGTAGAGTTCAAACTGACACCATTCCGTTTTCCGTTTCTGGAAAACTGTCTGTTGTGAACTGGAATGATAGATCGTATTGATATTGCATAAACAATTGGCATATGTGCGTCACTGTTCTAGATAGACAACCACAAATATCTTGCATTAGAAAGGCACGTAGAAAGAATAGAACAGTCTTGACCGATACCTTAGCCGGATTTGTTTTTGAGACAAAGCATAGCCAAATGTCAGATGTTTCAGCCTGTTTAAGTTTAAACAGAAACACAATTCCACTCACATCAATTACAGCTCACAGACACTATCAATAAAGGCCTTAGGGGCCACATTTAAACCCAGCATCCTTTACAAACCTAAAGCATGAAGTTCCACCACTTTTCTGGCTCGCTTTACCACAAAAGCAACACAACATCCATCATCTGAAGCCACCATTTCCACAGACATTTCTCTTTACTTGGGATGGGAAACAAGCGCATAGCAGTGTAAGCAAATTTCATCTCCAACCACAAATTAAAACGATCCATTCAGTACAGAGAACGGTTAAAAACACTGAGGCGCAAACCTGCAAGTTTATTGAACTGTTAGGGTTTTATCATGAAGCCGATAATGCTCAAATACACAACACGAGTCCTGCACGGACATCTGGTATCCCACCGCCTCATCAACACCATCCTCATTATCAGGTATTGAACACGACCAATAGCCTCATCTGACACCATTTACAGGACGCATAAAAACGAGTGGTATGAAGATATCCAGGCTCAGCACATGCCAGATCACAATCGATCTCTGCGAAGCGAGCATGAGACTGTGGCCACACTTCTGCACAACATCATTCACCAGCACGAGGCAGACACGAGGCCTGCGATGTCTTGACACATCACTTATACCCCACGATGGAACCGTCCCACACGCCACATACAAACCACAGCTACTGGGAAGTGAGAGGCAAACAGTGTGGGATGTGAATCCACATCGATTTAAAACACAATCTGGGATCAATCTAATCCCGTACACACGTCAGAACTATGTGCGAGCGGGATTAAACTGAACTTCCAATATGTCCTAAACTGTAAATGTGTCTTGATTCTGTTAATCTAGAAACAATTGAAAGCATATGGAACCTTTCTAAAGCTAACATCTTGATATTCTCAGATGAACATGTAGAAGTCGGAGTAAACTGCCCCTAAAGTAGCTCCTGTCTTTGCTGTCTTCAAACCCCATTCCCCTGTGACAGGAAAACCATTTTCTGCTCGCTGAAAACAACCAGCACCAACTTGGCTGCTTTCCTGAATCTTGAAGTTATGTGACACCTTCTTTCTTTTTATGCCGACGGAGTACTGTCAAACACATTTGTGGCCCAACCTAATGAGTTGCAGGCCTGATGCAGACTTGCTAGGACAGCTGATAAAAAAACAAGTTTTTGAATGTGTATGGTTGTATGCGATTTTGCTGAAGCTCCATTAATGTTGTATTTTGACATCCATATTTCCTGTTAGCAGATAGTCCTTGATGATCTTTCAAACAGCATTTATATTGG
This sequence comes from Oryzias javanicus, assembly GCA_003999625.1. Taxonomy (NCBI): domain Eukaryota; kingdom Metazoa; phylum Chordata; class Actinopteri; order Beloniformes; family Adrianichthyidae; genus Oryzias; species Oryzias javanicus. The sequence goes on from CM012459.1 coordinate 21,179,431, forward strand.
GAGATTTCTAACCAATCAGCTACTCACGCTGTACGACCGTCAAAAAAATAAACAAAAAGACTCAATCATCTTTTGATCTATTTTCAAAGCGTTGTCAGTGATCTTTTAATTATGATTTTGACAAAATTGAACAAAAAAAATGTTTGTTTGCATGGAGTAAGCCTGTCCCCACTTCCCATCATCCCTTTGCTAGCTTAAAGCACCCAGCTTAAACCAAGTATTATTAATGCAACAAAAATGGCGAGCAATATCGGAGCTACCCAGCCGTACAGTTTGGACCCAGATGCCAACTCGGATGAGGTGAAGTACATGGATTTGTAGACAAGTGAATGTATCAGAATGGAGCAGATCTGCATATTTACAAACAAGCTTGTTTTTCAAAATACATTTTTTTTCTCCGATTCACAAAATAATTCACAAGGTTTTTTAATTAAAATTGCTCGTTATTTTAGTCGTTCCTGTAATGTTCGTTGGGAGGTGTGAGGGGCTGTAAGCTAGAGGGAGAGAGTGTAAACAAAGAGATGATGGGAAATGAGTGCAGGCTTACTCCACACCAGTAGTCCCGCCCACAATTCTGAGGCAAATTTCTAATTAACATTTTTGTTTTTTTATTAGTTTATACAGGAGCATTAATCAAATAAAACGTTTTGAAGCTCTATAAGCTAACTTCCATCTACAGTTCCCAAGACATACGAAGGCAAGAATTAACAATTAGCATAAAACCTTTCAATGCAATTACATAAAAGTAGCTCTGAGAATCTATTAAAAAATGTTAACAAATGAATCCTAAACCTGGGGAAAAATTAATGGCGATTAGTCGCAATTAGCTGTTTTTTTGGGGGGGTTTGTTAATGTTCACAGCTCTACGTAACAACTACAATTATTTCATAATAAAAAAACAAGAAAGATGGAGTAAAAACTGTCAAAACGTTTTGGTAACGCTTCCTTTAATAGTACTGTAATTACTGGATATCTACATGGTACCTACCAGGTACTACATGGTACTTACATACGTGTTTACATGACACATAAACTTACAAGAATTCAAAATACCAAAAAGGAACTTTTTGTATACCCAATCTCTTCTTACACAAGGTAAGTACCAAGAAGTGCACTTAAACTTACCAAATGTTTCCAAAGTACTCAAAAGGTACTTTTTGTCAAACAAGTCTCTTTGTGCTCATTTTTTTATCTAAGCAAGACAGATTCAGAGAAACAAATCTTATTTTCAATTGTGGTCTGGCAAAAGGCTTAGAATTTAATGTGGTAAGTACCATGAAACACAAAAACTTACTTAAAAGATACTTTCTGTGTACCAACTCTCTTCTGACACAAGGTAAATACCATGAAACCCACATTAACTTACCACATGACTAAGTACTCAAAAGGTGTTTTCTGTGTACCTAGTCTATTCTTACACATAATAAGTACCATTAAAACACGTAATAAGGAACCACAAAAGTGGCACAAATACCAACAATCAAGAGATCAAGCACATAAATAGCTCATAAAAACTCAGTAGGTACTATGTAAGTACCTAATAAATACATAGTATATACCTTGTAGGTACAATTAAGTATTTCGTAGGTGCTACATACATACTCTGAGAGTTCTGTACTGTAAAAGAAAACGTTAGCAACTATTTTATATACTATGTATTTAACAATGCTTGTCTGACTTGTCTGCTTTGTAAAATAAAATAAAGCAAGTTTAAACTTAATGCCAATATTTTTTAATTGTTTTCATTAGCATTTTTTCCACTTTTCTATTGGCTTAAAAGAAAATGCTGAGTGGCCTGGAGCTGTTCTTATTTTAGGTATACAACGCTGGCCAATACATGTGGACCAAGTGTTTGAATGGTGGAGAAGCCATATTATTTATGATCTTAAAAGCCGTAAATAACTCGCTAGCTTTGAAAAGACTTATGCTAAAAATTTTAGATTTTCTTTTATAGTTATTATCCAGATCAGCTATAGGTGCCAAACCGCTTCCATCTTACTATTAACATGTTTGAATCAAAGCTCAATAACAATTACTTTGCTAGTATGCTGCTAGAAGTTTGAAGCTGGGAAAAGTATGATACACCGGGGTTTTGTTCTCTATTCTCATTATTTTATTTAGTTCTCTGTGCTTCTATTTGGTGCAGTGCGATTCATGTGTTGTTCCTCTTTCCCACTTCCTTCCAGGAGAGATTTCAGATACCTGGTGGATCGCCCGTGCTCCTGTTCTTGGCAGTGGACCACGCCTCTATATGTTTTGAATCCTTTCTATTAAAACAGACAGTTTGATGTAAGGGCCAAATAGAAAACATATTTGGCCTTAAAATACCTTTAATTCAAAAAAGATCAAAAACGTGACTTTAGAACTGTGATTCGAATCAAATCGTGGCTTGACTGAATCGTTACGGTTTAGTTTATCTTATATTGTTTATATTTTGTGACCTCCTGCTTCTGTACAATTACCGGCATGAAGCCAAATGAGACGATTCCTTTATGATATTGGGCTATAGAAATTAAATTGAAAAGTTTATTTTTATTTTGAGTAAAAACGTCAAAATCATTTTTAAAAGACCGCTGGGAATGCTTTTACACTAGATCACAGGAGGATCATTTTAAAAATCACCAAAACCATCGGAGTAATAATCAACAGCAATATTTATGCCCTCCTCATTGAGCTTTTGATGTGTAACCTGTGAATTTACAAGCACACCTGTCATGCTCATCAAATACTAGAACATGTGTTCTTTGGAAAGCTTTTTTCTTTTTTGCTGGTCCAGTGAAATATTCACCCCTCGGCTATAATGTGATGAGGATGGAGTACATAAAGTCGGCCGTCTGATGCATAGAGAGGCCTCAACACATGGGGAGCGGCGCAACTCCAGCTGCTCTCAATTGTTCTTCGCGGGTCCATCTTGGCAAAGAGTGCAAACTGCATGCTAATGTGAGCAGCCTTTCTGCTTCTCCATCTCGTCAGTGTATCCGAATATGTGTGACATCTGTAGAAAATGAGAGGCGTCCACCCAGAGAGACAAAAGGGACCGACGGGCTCACTGGAGCCCAAATGCTGGAGAACTTCCAGATCGTTCCTAAACGATGCCTCTTCTTTTTTTCCTTATCTAAATGGGTGACAGTGATGAATTGCTGTGGACCAACACAAGGTCTCGGTGTGGAGCAAAGAAACAAAGACAAAGGAAAGCTATGGATACACATAGATATCATCAAAATGAACACACAAAAGCAAAGTCATTTCCTTTAAGGAGATGTCTAATACACAGGTACGTTTTGTTTGAAAACGTCATTTGTGGAGCAACAAACGCTTTAAATTTTAGCCTTAAGTAGAGTTTTGCTCAAATGAAGTGTAAAATTTTTGTTTTCCATCAATAAAACCTTAAAAGGAGTGAAGAGGTTAAAAAAAAAAAGCAATCAAAGCAATCTAATTTCTATTTTTTTTTTTTTCCATACATTGTCCCAATCAAAAGAGGTCTCTGACGCCCTCTAGTGGTTTATCCTCCAGCTCTGGAATGTAAACATCTAATGAGTTCAAATTTGTTTTTCCTGGAAAAAAAAAATAAAAGAAACCCACATTTGTGAACAGTTTTTATTTATGTTTAATATCTTGCAAATATATTTCAAATCAAGTCAAACTGCCAAACTGCAATCAGCTGTGGTTTTTAAATGAAACAATGTCATAAGTTTAATGTCATTTGTCAGCATTTTATTCGTTTCAATTTGTTGTAAATAATGCATCAACTCATTAATTAAAAATTCTTTTACAATATCAGTATATCTAAAATCCTTTCCAAACATTAATCAATAAATAAAAATTATGAGAAGTTTCCCCTGAGAATGCAGAGTACTCTCGTGAACAAATAAAAAAAGCACGAAACAGTACACAGTATAATAAAAATGTCATTTAATAGCATAGATAAGTGATCCCCGATGTTTTTAATGTCAGACGATATTTTCTCAGAATGGTCTGCACAAGGATAAAATGGCCGTCCAATTTTTGTTTGGTTGGTTTTTTTTTTTTTAGCTTCCTTTAGCTTAACTTTCAATGCTAAAGTTTGTTGTCATCCTCTGCAGAACATCTGCAGCTGGTTTAAACTTTTAAAATGTGAAACAGATTTTGACGGATAAAGACAAAAAGAAAAACTGGTATTTCCTAAATATAATTATAGAAATGTATCCACTGTTTGAGTAACTACTAGCAGCATCCTTGTATCACTAGACAGTCGGTTGCTGAATATTATGCATTATTATTGTTATTATTATAATGTGTTGGAACAATTGTCACCAAAGGACTTTTGGTTTTATCCAGTAAATAAAGGAAATATTTTATTTTGAAGTTGAAAGTTCTTTGTTTTTCTTGCTAGCTATTTTCTGTAAAAAGAAACGTTTGTTTTGGTAACTTTGCTAGCTTGGCGGTGTCAATTTGACGCTTTAGAAAAGGAAGTGGATGGATTTTCGAACACGCAACCGAGTGACTTAATAAGAACAAATCAGAATTAAAACTTTCTTCAAAATCAGATTACAAATAAAAATGGAATCTTTGATTGTGAAATGGTAACCGTGGATAACAATTTACAGGATTTACAGGTGAAAAGAATCCAGTTTGTGACTTTTCTTGTACAAAAGGGGATTGCATTGATTTGCTGTTTTTTGTAACATTTTACATGTTTGAAATAAATCATATTTTCATAAGAGTGTAAGTTTGTTTTTTTTCTATGTGGCAGTAACCAACGGGAGATGCGGGTGCGTCCCACCTTCACACTGAGGTTGGGACAAATTTCATTAACCCGCTCAGTAAGTAACCCTTTATGAAGTACAATTTTTGCCACCATATTGCAAGCAAAAGTCAAAGTTTTGAAATCAAATATTTCTAAATTGCAACAAAATATAAAGTGTTAAGAAAAAAAATATCATAATTTGCAAATAAAAATATTACATTTTTGCTTTTAACAACTTTTTTTGCTTTCAAAAATATTATTGCGTTTCCAAACTTTTCTTTTATCGTTTTCAAATAATATTTTTGTGATTGCAGCACAAACGTTTACAGATGTGTAGTGCTTAATCTTAATCGTGTAGATCAGGGGTCTGCATCCTTCAGCTCCAGAGCTGCATCTGGCTCTTCAGCGCCTCCATAATGGCTCTTTGGTTATAGAAAAATACAAAGCTTTTTGTTTATAAAAAAAAAAAAAAATTGTATAAAAGTAAATAAAAGTAAAAAAAAAATGAATAACTTATGACTCTGAGGTTCCAAAGAACAGCAGCCTTTTCATTGGTCTGATAATCGAGACTTAAACGTTTCTGACAATTCCAGTGTTTCTCATGTGATTCGAAAATACAGTTGACTAGCTCTGTTTTAATTTAAGTAAGTTACATTTATGAATTTCTTAGCCAGAAAATTAAAAAATTAAAAAAAATTTGCTCTTAGATTTGCTAAACTAGATTTGCTCCATCGAGATGATCCTATTTGACACAGGAAGTCTTTTATTTTGAAAGGAAATCTTGTGAACCTCTGCTAAGAGTTATAAACTGTTTGATTTTTTTTTTTTTTTGGGGGGGGGTCTATTTTCTCTTAAAGTTTGTTTCACTTATACAAAAAAATACTAGTTTATTTAAGATTTTCATAAAAACAACAATAACATAAACACAAAGTCTTATTTTTCTTAAGGATGTGTGGCTCTTACTGGCTCGTGGTGAGAGAGAAATCGGCCTAAATGGCTCTTTAAGTGTTTAAGGCTGCAGAACCCTGGTCTAGATTTGATCCAATCAGATGTCTCTGCCTCTCAGTGCCATGCTCGGAGGCCGAGACGCACTTTGGACTTTGGATCGGCTCTGTTCAATTGGAATTCTACAGTCTTCTTTTGCTCGCAGTATGGTGGCACAAAAATCCCTCCATAGAAAAGGAACTAAACATGAAGAGAGATAGTCGGGTGGACAAAGGTGTATTTACATGTAATGCACAAGTGTTGCCACAAGAGGGAGTCGCATATTAGGGGATGAATTTGCCCGCTTTCTATCATCTGTTCTCTAAAACATTGATTCATGATGAATTTCTCACAAACACTTAAAGCTGTATTATAAAGTATAATAGATATTAAGTACAAATATAAATCTTTTTTCAGCAGACTTTAGGCACAGTTTCATTCCACATCAGCAGCTATATGAAGGAGGCACATTATGTTTCATATTAGCACCTTTACTCAGCTACTTCAAACTATTACATAGAGTTTTGCATTAAAGGCAATATTACTGAAATGATTTTGCTCACATTAAAGCATGCACTTAAGCTGAGGCAGTTCCATTAAAAAGATAATGCTCTCGTGATAAAAGAAAGGCCTCCTGGTTTGTTTCTGACTTCTGTGACCCGATCAACAGCTCAGAATTGAAGCAGTACGGTGACGTGAAGTGTCACAGGAGTGTCGGCTTCCTGGCATTCAGTAAGGGTCGGTCTTGATCCGTCTGTACAAGCAGCAGGTGAACACCATCCCGCAGATCTGAAAACAGCAGGCGGGACGTCAGTCACTGCAGAAAGGTGGAATGCTGCTACATGTTTGGCAGGGGAGGGTTAAAGGTGGTCCAGCTAGAGAGTGTTGGAAAGTACAGGCATCTAGCCGGTTACTATGGGGATGTCAGGAGTTAAGTAGCTTTTACAGCAGCAACAGAGCATGTGCGCAGAGTGGCTCAACAAAAAGGGAATGCGGTGGACTTACAGGCACATTCATGCATCCATGTACCGTAAAAATAAATACAGTGGTACCTCGCTATAGTGCAATTAACTCTAAAATGTTTGATTGGTGGCATATCTTATACTGGATTCAACTTCTAAGAGGGTTTGAAAATGTAAAAATGTTAACGTTTGTCTAACAAAAAGGTATAAAGTGTGTAATGAGGGGATTGTTACAAACATATGTAATTCTACACTAGCGATTAACGAGGGACCACTGTACACAAAAATCTGATTTAAAAAAAAAACTTTACAGAACCAATATGCGCTTTAGAAATTGAATATAATGAAAATAGTGTTCCAAATGAAAAATAGTGACTTCTATTGATATTAATACATAAGAACACCAATGACGTATTCAATTCAAAGTCAATTTATCACATTTATCAAGTCGTAAATTTAGGGATTTTTTTTTGTTTGTTTTTAGGAAAAAGTGAAAATATTTTAGAAAGCATTCATTTTTTTTATGTTTAAATATGTGCTGATGGAACAAACCATTGAAGCCACTACTATACACTAAGGTTACGACGGATCACAAACTTCACGGTTCGGATCGAGGTAGAGAAAAAAAAAGAACTGTAGATATATGTAACAAAAAGTGTTGTAAAAAGCGGTGGGACTTTTCTTCTACCCACTCCTTTTCAAGCACATTGTTTGCTTTATTTTTGTATTTGTATTTTTTGTATTTTTCAATTTTTTTATTTTTATTTTTAGATTCTTATGCTTACTTTTATTTTGTGTTTGAAACAAAAAAAACAATTAAAAGAAGATAACAGCCTAAAATTACTCTTTCGAAAAGCTTTAAAACATGTATTTGATAAAGTACTTTAAAGCATAAATATACACTCACGCATCGTTGAACTTTGAACATTAACAATTTAAAAACATGTTCCGTTTAGATTTCCATGTCTGGAGATCAAATCTACAAAAACAGAGAAAAAAATGCTGAATCTGCTATTTTTCCACCGATTGCATTCGTGGGGACAGAATTGACTTTAATAATGCACGCGTGAGGAATGCAGGAGGGGGGGGATCCGTGTGGCCCGAACCGTGGGTAGTGATCCGTACAGACCACGGATTATCCGTGATCCGTTACACCGCTACTATAGACTTTGCTAAACTTGAAATAAACCTGATTACAATTGGTTTTGGGTTTTTATAATATTTTTCTTTAAGACCTTCTCCAATGAAAATCATATTTGGTTTTTTTTTTTTGTTTTTTTTGTTACATTTTCTTCTCATGATGGAGAACAGACATGAAGAAAATCAAGATTAAAACTGCGTTTCAGAGTATTTCTTTCACTCCAATCGTGATGAATCTGGAGCGGATGAAAACTAGCATTTGAAAACTCTACGTCTGGATATCTTTGACATCGCTCGCCATTTTTGTTGTACTGCAAGCAGTTGTGAGGGGCTGTAAGCTAGCAGTAGATCATGTTAAAGGGATGATGGGATATCAGCACAGGCTGATCACGGAGTAAGATTTTACGATTGATCAATAGGTGATAAGAGTTTAAAGGCTCCAAACTGTACATGAACAGTGAAAATGTTCAGAAAGGGAGCAGCAGGAGGAGAAAAGAACCCGCGCTGCAGGTCTTGATGGATGAACAGGCAAATGGCCAGATTCCATCTTTAAGCCTCTAAAAGCCCTGAGAGTACGCCTCATCGAGCTAGTCAGCGCTCCGTACCGCTGGAGCAGACTTTAGTTCGTCTCTATCAGAGGCTTTAGTCTCAAAGGTGAGAGCTTTAACGTTCTTTAGATCTTTTTCTAACAAATTCCGGTGTTTATTAGATTAAAACGTAGATATTGAAGTGCACAGCATTTGGTTAGATAACACAGTTTTCCATCTGAGAGGCCAAAACAACCCCAAGTCCCTGCCAAACAATATTTATTTTAGCCTGGTCCATTTTACATGGAAAGTAACTATGGCAACAACACAAAAGCATTTGTGTTTAATGTAATCAGAGGTGTCAGTAAGAGGCGGTGGGGAAATAACCAGAGCTTTTTCTTTTACGATAATTAATGAAATAATGATCTTATTTTGACAAATTGTAACACAGCAAGGCATTATGTGAGGTCCATTTCCACAGAATCCATCACTGAAGGGTTTTTAGATCTAACAGCAGTGCAGATTGTAAAGCCTTTTCTCCTCTGCATGAGAAGTTCAGCTGTGATTAACTGAGCCGGTCGCAGAATGTGTTCGACCTTTTCTCAAGCCGTCACATTCTTATCTTCCTTAACAGCCCATTACCATAGCATGCATAGCAGCAGACACCTTCGGCACAGCCAAAGCCAAGCAGATGAATTCACGCTGCACAGATAATAATAAAAAAAAGAGAGAGAACTTCATGTTCATTCAGCAGACATGCAGCCGTGTTTAGCACCTCGCAGGCAGCCAGAGGAAGAACGAGGCATGCAGTCCGATGTCCACAGTACCCTCCAACCTTGTCCCTCCAATTGATTTCAATCACCAAGATGCTCAAGAGCCAAATTATAATGCACCAAACTCCTCCTCCTCTTCTTTATAGAGCAGATAGATAAAGCAGGCTGTCAAGAATGCCCCGACCAGCTACAGTGAGACCAAACACACAAACACAGACGCACAATGTAATGCAGAAACAGATTAGTGGGGTACACCAGACGCTTTATGCAGCTAAATGATCATCCTGAAGGAAATAAAGGCTAATCTTAAATGTTTACACAGAAAGGGAGACACAATTAATGTCATCATCTGTGTTTAAAAAATTAAGCATTAAATGCTGAAGAAGTACTGAAAATATTCATATAACATATGACATAAATAAACTGTAAACATAGCTCAAATTAGAAAAAGAGATTTAAGATGGAGTAGAACGGCCATCATGAAAGAAAAACATGTCATTGTTATACGGGAATACTATCATACAATCATGATAAAAGTAAACATTTACAAGAATAAAGTTTTAAAAATTATTTTTTTTAAAATGTCCAAATGTTACAAAAAACTCCTATGAGAAAGAAAGTCAATATTTTATGAGGAAAATGTCATAAAATCATAAGAAAAAAGTCTGAATTTTACAAGAAAAAAGTCATAAAATGATGAGAAAAAAGTCAATATTTTAAAAGAATAAATTAAGAAGTGTAAGAAAATGCAACATTTTACAAGAATAAACTTGTAAAGTCAACATTTTTGAGAAAAAACTCCTAAGGTTATAAAAAAAGTTGCAATTTTACAAAAAAAGTCATAACATTTTGGTGAAAAAAAAGTTGCAATTTATAAGAATAATTTTGTAAAATTATGTAAGAAAACTCAATTTTTTTTTTAGAAAAAACTTGAGAAAGATATGAGAGAAAAATTCATTGTTTAGAAGAATAAACTCCTAAAGTTATGAGAAAAAAAGTCAACATTTTACAAAAATAATGTGTAAAACGATGTAAAAAAAAAAAAAAGAGAGCACAATTTACAAAAATAAACTAATAAAATCGTGAGAAAATGTCAACATTTTTATTAGAATAAAATAATAAAATTATTGTAAGAAAGTCACAATTTTACAAGAATAAACTTGTAAAATTATTTTTTTTCATAAAAATGTATGAAAATAAAATTGTAATATTATGAGAGAAAAAGAGAAAATTCACAACAAAGCTCCTAAACTTAAAAAAAAGTCAACATTTAACAAGAATAAAGTTGTAAAATTATGAGAAAAACCTGATTTTTTTTTTAAGGAAAAGCTCCTAGAAATATGAGAACAAAATTTGACTTTAACAAGTGTTAAGTCATGAAATTATAAAAAAGTAACAATTTTACAAGAAAAAACTATTAAAATTGTGAGAGAAAAATTCAGCATTTTACAAGAATATACTCGGAACATTATAAGAAAAAAAAACATTTTAAGAAAAATAATTTTGTAAAATTATGAGGGAAAAACAATGTTATAAGGAAAAAGCTTTTTCCTTTATAACATTATGAATATATTCGTATAACCTTATTCTTATATATATATATATTTCTACTATTTTTACTTCCATGGTGGCCCTTATACTCTACTATTGTAGACTCTAGAAATCTCCTGAACAGAAGAAAGTATTTTAGGAGCTGCATGACTGATCATCTCATTATTTTCCTGTATTTCAAGTCCACATAATTATGTTGGTGAAATTAGGGCCTTAAGTCTTTGCCAGGTCTCTGGTTTCCTATTAAAACAGAACAGAACACAAAGTGACCACTCAAGTGTCCATAGTTAAACGTGTTCTTAGAGACTAAAGTTGTTCTTCAAGATAAATTTCACGAAGCTTCAGTAGTAAAAGGTTATTCTTTATGATACAACACAAAACAAAATGCATCACTGCAACATGTGAATCTGTTTTATACGGAGGTAAATTAATTAATATGACTGAATATATATATTCTACAGAGACCAGAGTGAGATAAAACGAAAAGCTTTTTGGAACTTGTTAACCTGCAGTCGAGCAGTATTTTTTGTTTTTGTCAATGATTAAAACCCTGACTGACAGCCTTTACTAGTCGAATAGTTTCTAGTAAAAACAGTTCTACTCTTTGAAGTTATCATTATCATTTTGGAAAAGCTGAGCTTGAATTAATGAGAGAAATTTCCTTTTTTCTAAAATCTACTGATTTTGTTTGGCTCACCTGGAGACAAGCCACTCCGATCCCCACAGCTCCAATGACTAACAAGTGGTCTGCTAGAAACTGCTCCAGCTTAGTAATGCAACCCCCCTGCAGAGAAGAGGACAAATCAGACAAATAAACATAAATAATACATGTTTTTTCACATTACCTTCAAATTAAAACTGCAAAAAAAAAAAAAAAACACTAGCTTACTTTAATGCAGAGTATTAATATAAAACATAATTTAATCATTTTCTAAACCTGCTTAATGCTCTGTGTGGAACTGGAACCTGTCCCAGCCACTGTGGAGCTAAAGCGGGGTACACACTCATCACAGGGCCACACAGAAACATGCTACAACACAATCACACCTAAGGGATAATTTTAGATTCACCCGTTAACCTATGAAGGACGTTTTTGGACTGTGCCTGCAGAAAACCCACGCATGCAGGGGGAGAACATGCACAATATACAAAGAAAGATTCCAGTTGGGACACTACTTAACACACTGTACAGCTCATCATGAAACAGGACAATCCAACAAAACTGGACAGCTTGGAATGACGTCGATTATGACAATCTTCTCTGATACACAAGGGATGGGATTTAGCATTTTATAAATGAGCTGAATTGAGTTTCATTTAATTCAATTAAGTAAATGTGTCAATGAGAGATTTGTTGATCATACAATATGTATGAATTAGGGCTGCCACAAACGATTATTTTAATAGTCGACTAATCATCGATTAATTTTTCCGATTAGTCGACTAATCGGATCATGGACAAAGTGGATGTACAGAAAATCTGAAATATGATAAGCTTTAAAACTAAAAAATCTTAAATAAGCTAAAATCGCTAGCATATAGCTGAAATATTAGCTAAACTCCAAATTATCCTAAAAATTGTAAAAATTCCAAATTAGTTAAAATAGCTAGCCTGTAGCTGAAGTAATAGCAAAACTCCAAATTAGCCTAAAAATCTGTAAAAATTCCAAATTAGCCAAAATAGCTAGCATGTAGCTGAAATAATAGCAAAACTCCAAATTAGTCTAATAAACTGTAAACATTTACAATTAGCTAGCTAACATGTAGCCGAAACATTAGCTTAACTCCAAATTAGCCTAAAAAACTGTAAACCTTTAGAATTAGCAAGCGAACATGTAGCTGAAATATTAGCTAAACTTAAAATTAGCCTAAAAAAAATGAAAAAATCCTAAATTAGCCAAAAGAGCTAATATGTAGCTGAAATATTATCTTAATTCCAAATTAGCCTAAAAAACTGAAAAAGCCTAAATTAGACAAAATAGCTAGCATGAAGCTAAAATATTAGCTAAACTCCAAAATAGCCTGAAAACCCTTAATAAATGCCAGAATAGTCTAAAAAGCTAGCAGAATGTCATAACTTTCAACTTTACTACAGCCTGGCTCCATATATTACAAAGAAACGACTAATCGACTATGAAATTAGTTGTCGACTATTTTAATAGTCGATTAGTCATCGATTAGTCGACTAATCGTGGCAGCCCTAGTATGAATACACAACTACAGCAGAGAAACAACAGCAAATTTGGCAAAGATACAAAGAATACATAAGGGAAGCGAGAATCAGACTTTTGGAAATATATATATATATATATATATAAAGAAAAATATGGAGAGAAAATAGACTCGCCCTGATTTGTGGGTCGTAATTGTTGATTTGTGCGGAATTTTAGATTTTTGCCTCTTGAAAAAACAGCACTGGGCTGCATGAACATGCATTATAATAAAAATCCTTATTTAGATTTGACTCAGATGTCATGGTGGTGCCATGCAATTAAGTTTGTCCTGTTTGATCCCCGCCCACTGCTCCTTCTATCACGGTTGTATCAGTAATTTACCACAGAAACTCTCTGCTGAAAGTTCTTATTTGCTATTATCATCTACTCATTGGTGTGCATCATTCATTCGTTACGGCTTCATTTTAGCCTCCTCATTCCCCATAACCTGCTGGAGCACTAACCTCCACCTTGTAGATGTTGGAGGGGTGGTCTCTCTTTCCACACACAGGGGTGATGGTCTTACAGCAGCTATCAGGAACCAGTCTTTGCTCTGCCGCGCTCGAGGAGATGTACACGCTGTGAGCCCAATCCTGGGAGTTGTTGCTGCCGCAGCATTTAAACTGCATGAAGGAAAAGAGTTAAGCGACGTCTTTGTCTGTGTTCGACTCTCAAGGAGCCAGTCTGTCTCAGAGAACTTTTAAAATGGTGCAACAGTTCCAGCATACTAAGATGTGGAAAATCCATTAATGTTAAGTGTTCTTTATCCCGTTATTCATCTGAACACATCTTTACATCAACAAAACAGAAGATCTAATCTTTTTAATAATATATAGCGTACATCTTGTTGCAGTCTATCCACGGCTGCTGTGATGGCCTCCCTCCCAGGCTGAGCATAATTCTCTGTCATGGTTTGGTTCAGATGCAGCTTCAGCTCTTCACTCAGCTTGAAAAGACAAAAGCATTAGCATAGATCTCACATCAGATAAGCTACATTTTTGACAAATTTTTGTACAAGCAACACGTTGCGCTGTGAAGCCCTGCCTCCCTCATGATGAGCACTTTCGCTCAATTTGCCTTTCCAACATTACAACACTACTATTTTTTTTTTACATTTTAGAAGAGAGAAACTTCATTTTTGAAGATCTACTCCAATGAAAATGGGTGTTTTTAACAAGTTCTTGTGGCATTTTTCTTATGATGGCAGGTATGTATAAATGAAATTAAGCTTAAAATAGCATTTCTGAGTATTTCTTTATTCAAATCCATCTAAATCAGGAGCAGATGAAAAATGCAGTTTAAAAAAGAATTTATTTTTGTCATATAAAACACACTAGGCGGCCTTCATTCTGACGTATTCACTTGTAGATGTCTAGATCCACGTACGTCTTTGTTTTCAATGTCCAATTTGGCTCCGATTTGGTTCAAAACTGTACAGCTAGACAGCATCATTATTGCTCGCCATGTTCAGCGTAAGAGTGTTTATATAAACCACGACTGTCAACGCCTTAACACACGCGATTAATCCAAAAAAATTAAGTCATTAATTATTAACATTAATTAATTACAGTTTTCAGGTTCTATGACGTACATCAATTCTGATAATTCTTACTTCGTCGGGCACTATCCAGAAGAAAGAAATCCACAATTGATATTTAGTGTTCCTGTCATTTTTGGGTTTAGATCACTTTTTTTACAAAGGGCGGACTATCTGATAGGTAAAGCGGCCCGTTGTCATGGTAACATGGCCAGGCCCGGCCCTGGGCTGCATGGCGCCCTAGGCAAAAAATGAATTTGGCGCCCCCTTTAGGGTCATAAATTCAATCGTTCCAGTCGGGGCTCAGACAAGGTAACTCTCCACTACAAGGCACATGTACTAACTGACTGCATCGGTATTTAAGAGGAAAGTAGGAGCTTTTCAACTGTTGAAGGTTTAAAAAAATAAATAAAAAAACACACTAGAACGCCAGTAAAAGTGAATTTCCATGCATATATTCCTATACAATTTACCGTGTAAAAAACCCACAAGTGTTGTTAATCAGATTATTTTTTTACTGATTGACAGCACTAAAATAAACCAATCATTTTCAGTGATGCATGATGGGAACGGGGGCAGTGCTGCTTTGCACCAACGTTCCCGCCCACAACTCAGAGGTGAATTTCTAATACACTACTGCTGCTGTTTTTCACAAGTTTTTGGATTTTGGCTACAAAGTCCATAATCATAATTAAAAGACCACGAGGAACGCTATTAAATTAGATCAAAAGATGATTGGAGTGGGTATTTAAAGCAGCTTCCTCACCGAAGATCCATCCAAAGGATTATTCTAAAATAAAGTCATAAATATTTCTGCTAATATTGAATGTTGTCTGATTGGTATTTTTGGTCGACAGGCTCCACATTTTTTTCATCGTTTGCCTTACTGTTTTGTTTCCTCAACACAAACAAGTCTGCCTGCTAACAGGCTGAAGCTAAAAGTGAATCATCAGCTTTCAGCACTTACCCTCTGATAGTACACATACGCCAGTACGCCAGCCACCAGTTCAATCAAGAAGATAACCAGCAGGGAGAAGAAATACTGTAACAGGAAAAAGAAAATAGAGGGTAAAAAAAATGGGCGAGCGGTTGAATACGTTACGCCTCGGCTTGAATTAATCAAGACATCTTTGCCTCACAATCGTCGGCGCAGTTGTCGCCTTAACTAAATCGTTGCTAACTCAAGCTGCTCAAAGTTGTGACAGCTCAATAAGAACTACTATCAACTGTCATCCTGCTGCATCTGTCGCTTCCAACACAGATGGCAACACGGCACAAGACTGAGACAGCCGTAAAGGAACTCGACAGGCTCCCTCGCCTGTATGTTTTAATGATCACTGCACGCCGCTGAAAACTGTGTCACTGTCTGTCAGGACAGACTTTTGAAAAGTCGACTTGGCAAAAACTCTCCTAATGAAACAGAAACCTCAGAGTTTGGTGTTCCTCAGGAGAACAAGAATCAGACTTTGGATAATTACCAGGGGTGTGTATTGGCAGGACTCCAGCGGTACGGTACTAGGAGTTTAGAAAAAAATCGATTCAGTGTATTCACTGAAATATTGTGATATTTCATTCGAAGATACGTGTATCGATTTAAAATCTTGACAAGATGATTGAATTAGTTATTTATGAATCAACGTAGTTGCACTGCTTAGTGTTTTGATTATTAAAAAATATAAATGTTACCATTTTACTAACATAAAAGCTGTATTAATATTCAGGTAGAATTTTTTCCAAAGTCGTACTTTTTTAAAAAAATGGATCATAAAACTCACGGTTCGGATCGTGTCACGGTTTTAGGGTCACAGTTCGGATCATTTTTCAGATCAGTAAAAAGTAAAAGAAAACTTTTTTTTATTATTGATTTTAATTATATATATATATATATATATATATATATATATATATATATAAAAAGCTAAATTAATTTTTGGAAACGCTTCAAATCATATATTCAATAAGCATTTCATCAAAACATTTGGTCATTGAGGCCTATTTATTAAAACAAAACATATTTAAACTTTGAACACAAACCAAAATACTAAAACATGTAGTTTCTGATTAAATTTGTATGTCCTGAGACCAAATCTGCAAAAACTGAGAGAAAAGAATTCTTAAAAATAGTGTTGAAAATACCAAATCTATCTGGATTATCCCTTAAATTAAATAAAAAATAAAACGAATCTATTGATCCACGTCCTTCATTATGAAGTTGAGAAAAGTTTTTGACAGAAGCTCCTCCCACACGCAGCTACAGGTGGAGGTGGGCGTGGTCCGCGGTACACACGTGTCCTGAACCGTGGCCTTTCATCCGTACGGACCACGGATTTTCCGTGATCTGTTACACCCCTATTGTCAATACACAAGCCTATACGATACATAACACGATACATTTCACCATTTATCCAAAGACAGCACCAGAGACAATTTTTTACTATTTTTTTAAAAAAATATGATAAAGAAAAAAACTTTATCTGAATAGTAATACATTTATCACATAAATAAATTTGTTTAACATATTTTCCTGTTGTTAAGAATGACTTTTTTCCTAAAAAGATTTCTATAAATGTTCCTAAAAAACATCCAAGAACCAGGCCTTATTGATCTCAGTTACTTTTATTACTCCTTGCAATGAGGAGAAATCCGACCAGCCAACTACACAGAGTTACCTCGTGGGAGTTCTGCCCCACACACGCAGACATGCACTTTTATACAGTCATGGCCGTTGCTAGGCAACGACAGTCAGGGGTCCTGTGTCAGAGGTCATAAGGAGTCAGGACTCAAGACAAAGACATTCCAGTACTTTTCCACACAGCTGAGTGAATCTCTCTCGGGGGAGGTGAGGTGAACTGGCTTCAAGGCCCACACATAACATAATTTTGTTAATCAATATTCTCAACAGTTCCGCCCTGTTGTGGGTCTTGAAGCACTTGAGCTCGCAACAGCAATCTTGAAAACATCAGTCTTAAGTCTCCTGCATGAACAGTTTTAACCTAAAACATCAGAAACAGATTTTTCTGTTCTGAGCCCGTGGAGGGGGCGAAAACCCAGTGGGAAATTCCCCCTCGTCCCACTCATGGTGCGAACACTTCAAAAGCCACAGGTAGCTAAGAAAAGCAGGGACTATAAAAATGTACCTTAAGCAACATATACATCATCGTCATCATCAGAATCATCATTGTCACCAGCCTGCAAAAGATGTACCATAACTTAACTGCTGGGTCTTGTACGCCCCAAACATATCTAACCAACTGTCCCACATGGATGTATCAACACCTGAATGTTCCTTCATTTTATTGCTCAAACTACGCAGTCCTCCTACTGCACGAGTCAGGCTTCCATCGGCGGCGGTTGCCGCTAATTGTTCTTGACAGCTTCGAACCCAGGGGTCCAGTTACTGAGGCTTTGGTGAATTTGTCCTGTCTGTTTCCCCCTTCGCTGAGGGACAACCCATAGAATCTTGAGGTGGTTCTGGTAGTTGTCACAGAAATCGTCATTGCTCTGGGTTTGTGACCTGCTGTAAGGACTAGAGCTGGGGTAGGAGATCAGTTGGCTTCTTCAGCACCCAAAGGTTTTGGTACCGGGCGTCTTCCACTCCTACCATCCTTCAGAGGTACCAGCTTCTTGCAATGGCTCTGGTGGATCCAAGTGGCTCTCTCAGCAATCTTCACAGCAGTGGAGGTGGTCAGCTGGACAGTGAAGGATCTCCCACAGCGGGGTGCAGCCCAGGTTTTTCTTTCGATCACCTTGATCAGGATCTGGTCACCTGGCTGCAACAGCTCCTCCTGTGGGGAACAAGGAACATCTGGCAGATTATTTGTTCTTGACACTTCTTCACTTTGCAACAATTCTCTCATCCATTCTGCTGTTTCTGTGGTTGGTTATCTGTGGTTGGCTATCAGCTCGGGGGTGTGTCTATGTTCTGGGTATTTGGGTGAGTTAAATGTATTCTAATTCTATCAATGACTTGGTTGATCAACAATGTGTATGTGTAGGTGTCTTTATGTTGTGGTAAGGAATGGCTGTGTGTTGGTACAGCAAGGCAGTGTCTATGTGTGTACGTGGATGAAGATCACAAAGAAGGCTTAAAAGTTCTGTTAGTCAAAGTCATACACACAAAAGATTAAAAGTATAATTAAAAAGCTTAAGGGAATATTCAAGTTCAAACTTAAGGGAAAATTAGAGAGAAAATTAAAAAAGAACTTTAAATGTTATGAATAGCTATTTAAGAAATACACACAAACATTCACACACATAAAACTCACTGAAACAACTTTTCTGCACTCACACTGTCACACTGTCCATGGACAAACACACCCACTCTTTCTACAATCTTATTTTATTTATTTTAGTTTTATTTTATTTATCCAATATCCAATTTTATTTTATTTTATTTATTTTTATGAGCTCAGTTGTTAACAGGCCTTGTATTTCTCAGCTGTAATCAATAAGTCTGTAAGATCCCCCGTCGAGCCCCCACCTTTGTGCTCCTCTCTGCGCGTGTCCGTGCTCACTTCAGCCTTGCTCCAGCCCCTCCTTCTGCTCCTTCGGCTCGTCACAGACAGCTTTCCCTGCACGTTTTTTTTTCTTTGTCTTTTTCTGCCCACCCCCAAAATAAACCTTTCCCCAGCGCTTTACCATATTTCACTATTTCACTCTTAAATCACTTTTTTTTTTCCCGACAAAGACCTTTTTTTTCTCCACAAAACCTTTTATTCCGTCTAACCAACCTATTGTCGACAAACACGTACAACTTTTCATTGGTGCCTGCTGGCGATAGAGTTGATTTAAAATTACTTCTGCCAATGAATGCTTTTTCCCACGTGCATTCCGACGGACCTGATCGATTTCTAATCGACGATTACGTACAATGTACCTTAGCGACCGCTAAAAATATTACCATGTACATTGGCAACCGCTGAAAATATTACCGACCAAAATGCTCCTGTGCCGCGAGCGGAGAACGGACCCGGCGATTGTACTCTTGCAATCCCCCTAGGTTTTACAAACACTTTTTTCTTATTCACGTTTACCTTATGCCTTTTAAAACCAGTAATTAGACTGAATCAATGACTGACCTGGTCCGTTGGCCCTCAGGAGACGTCACCGCCTCGGAGGGCTGCCGCAGGAGGATCCCTAGCGCCGGCCTCGGGCTCAAACGTCGTGTCCGAGGTCTTTGTTACGGATCCCGATACCGGTGTCCGCCCACGTGGAATTCGGCTCACCTCCCGCGCAGTCCTTCGTCGACGGATGTTGTCTCCCGGGTTTCGGCACCAACTGTTAAGAATGACTTTTTTCCTAAAAAGATTTCTATAAATGTTCCTAAAAAACATCCAAGAACCAGGCCTTATTGATCTCAGTTACTTTTATTACTCCTTGCAATGAGGAGAAATCCGACCAGCCAACTACACAGAGTTACCTCGTGGGAGTTCTGCCCCACACACGCAGACATGCACTTTTATACAGTCATGGCCGTTGCTAGGCAACGACAGTCAGGGGTCCTGTGTCAGAGGTCATAAGGAGTCAGGACTCAAGACAAAGACATTCCAGTACTTTTCCACACAGCTGAGTGAATCTCTCTCGGGGGAGGTGAGGTGAACTGGCTTCAAGGCCCACACATAACATAATTTTGTTAATCAATATTCTCAACACCTGTAATGATCAGAGCGTTAAGTACTGCAACTGTATCTTATAGTTGCTTTTACCCAAGCAAATGTATGGTGTCTTTCTTTGGGTAAATTAAGAAATATTTGTTCTTAAAGGAAACCTTTAATATGTTTCGGTACCCCGTCCAAGTTAAAACTGTGTTGTACATGTCCCAATGAGGTTACTGTTACAGATCAGGTAGCCACAATGACTAAACAATTAACTCTAAATGTTTCTCGTGATCTCGTTGTTTTACTGTAGAACTGCTCAAAAGGCTCAGAATGGTACGCTGCAAACTAGCAGTCAGGAGTTTAAAGGTGCATTCACACCGAATGCGATTCATGCGGCGGAGACGGCCAGTTTCAACATGAGGTCAATGGTACAGACACGACGTGAGGCGATCTGAAGTCCCACTGTGTAATTTGACAAGGTGCAAATTGGGCCAACATGTAAATATCTGAGGTTTGGCAGGTCGCTGCATCTCATCTACCAATCAGGAACTCTGCTTTGGACACGTGACGTTTTCAGTGACTCGATCAGCGGTTAGAATACTTGTCCAAAGCGAGCGTTACAGAGCTCATCCGGTTACTTTGGAGTGAAGGCGGGATATACTCTGGAGAGATGACATCTTTTGCTCCCGCGGCAGCACTCGCTGGATATGCGGCAGACAGCGAGACGCTGCAGGGGGCAGAGGCTTTCGGCTCGGGACTCATCGAGACTTAAAAAAAAAAAGGAAAAAGGAAAAGGTCTCCTAATTTAATTTTTTCTTCCTCGAATTAACACAAGACAAGCAGGTTTCAAGCTCAGCCACAGAGACACAGAAACACAGCAGAAGCGGCTGTCATACAGACACAGCTCCCTGTACTGGGGAAATCTTTTAATAATAATCATATAAACCCAAACATGGAGACATGATTACCTATGTTTTTGTAGAACTCTTCACAATAAATAAAGCTTTTTTTTATTTCTCAACATCATCTGTGTCTTCCATACATTCTAATTGAGATATCCACAGACACCGTTCCTTAAATCAATCATCCTAAATGCTTTAGCTGGCAGCTCCTCCCACAACCAGCATAAAACTCAGGAACATATTTATTGACAGGAGACGACCAGCGAATTCGTTGCGTGATGAAAGAGTAGTCACATGAATTTGTCACGTTAATCGTGTTCAGTGTGAATACACCTTAATTGAAAAATAAAAGTATAAGCTGAAATACATGTTTGATTTTAGATAATTATTTAAACATTGTATTGGCAGCATTTGGATTTGATCCAAGTATCGCGATACTTCACCGAATCGATTTTTTTCCTACACCCCTAATAATTACATTAACTTCAAACTTTCAGGGTAAACACTGAACTAAAAAGCATGTCTGTGATGTGCAGCAAACAGACGCACCACAACAACTCCAGCTTTTTTTCTATCCAAACCACAAATCTTTCTTTAATGAAACGGTTCGACGCACTTCTGGAAAACACTCTGAGCCACCAAACACACAACTAATTAGATCCTGCTGTCACACAGCGAGAGAAAACAATGTGTGATTAAAACACAAAGCCAAATGTGATTACACGACCCGCGCAACATAAATAACGTGATGACAGGCCTTCAGAGGCAAACAGCTGCAGGGAAACCATGTTAGCGACATGGAGGCCTCTCACACATGAGCCTGCTCTCTGTTAACTCAATCAGGAACTGAATGCATCAGATCTAAAATGTTTTGAAGCAGTAGCTGAATGAAATATGTCAAACCTAATACTATCTATGCTTTAAAAAATGTGTTGGCTCACTTCTGGTGTAAAGATTTGGAGATTTATACCATGATTAAAAAAAAAAAAAAAAACTACTTATAGTTTTAAAGATAAGCATTTATTCATACAATTTAAGATCCTATCATTGATTTGAATGTGATGAGCTGCATTCTGCTCTTCTCTGGGAACCAAAGTCAGAATAAACAAATGGAATCCTAACATTGTTATCCTGGAATATGCAATGCCATTGAAATAAATATAAATGTCTGAATCAAATTGTTTGGAGAAAAAAAAAAAAGTTCTGTTTCATCTGATTTAGTTCGGTAAAATGTTTGTGTTTTTGTTGTGCGATATACAAATGTGAACATATTTAGACAAACATAATTGTGTGATGAATGATCAGTAAGAAATTTAAGAGGATTGCGGGACTTTTAAGAGCTCATCTTACATGTAAAATCAATACTCTCCGGGACTTAAAACTTCAAAATGAGTTTAATTTAAGTAAAATATATAAATATATATATATATATGTCCCATCTCTGTGAACATCCACAAATAAAGGGATGTTAATTATTATTTATCTATATTAATTAATTTACAAAAAGCAAATCTACTGCCAATTCTAGAGCAGGGGTGTCAAACTCAATCACACAGGGGGTAAAAATCCAAACCACAACTTAGGTCACCAGCCGAACAGGAAAAACATGTATTGAATACTCTGAAAAAAATCTTTAAAACGGTAACTTTTTAACATAATTATGAACTAGATATATAGCATGACCTGCAGTAATGCTTGTGTGAATCCTGTAAGCTGAATGTGGCTTCTGAAGATGTTAGTGCTGATAGATGAAGATGCTGAAATTTATGGTTACAAACGCTGACGCTGATAGCCAGCTAAGATTTTAGCTAAATGCCAAATTGGCTTGAAAACAGCTAGCATGTAGCTGCAATATTAGCTAAACTCCATCCAAAAAAAAATCTTAGTAAAAGCCAAAATAGTCCAAAAAGCTAGCAGAATGTCCATTTTAAAACTTTGAAACCATAACTTAACATAATTATGAAAAATAAAAATGCAGGAATATTTTTCCAGAATAAATCAACTTAAACTTTAAATTACTTTCAATATTTTACTCTCCATAAAAATGTATTTTGTCTAGATATACTAGTTAAAAATAAGAACACAAGACAACATCTGTTCAAATAATAACAATAAATAAAATGATCTGGAGGGCCGGATAGAATTACCCAGGGGGCCAGATCCGGCCCCCGGGCCTTGACTTTGACACGTGTTCTAGAGCCTCCATAGATGCCCTGTGCTCTCAAATATTGCCTCATCCATCCATATTGATAGGCAGACCTAGAAATAAAAATGCGTCAGCACGCGTTCATCTCCTGCATGCTTTTCCTCCTATTGGTTTTTGCCTCTGTAAAATAATGAGGACAGCAAGGGTTCCCGTCAGAGTCATTTTTCAGCATCCTGTGACAAACCATAAAAGAGAGTTGGCACAGATGAGATCTGGGTTATGCTGCTGCATTTGTGTAGGGAACACGGTGCTGACAGCAAGATGTGGAGTACCAGTCATTCATGTTTCTTCTGGTCCTACATGTGTTACCTCAACATGTCTCGTTGGCGTGCTGCATAACATTCAAACTGGAAAAACAATGTCATCTGAATTCTACGCAGATGTTTTCTAACATTCAGGAGAAAGATAACTGGAGGGTCGAATCAGAATAAGCTTAAAGTCAATGAAAAAGTAGATTGTAAATTTGAAAAAATAAAAGTGAAAATTTGAAACTTGAATTAAAAAAAAATAAATATTAAATATTTGTAACAGTTACAGTCGTGTATGTTCAAGTTTTATTTTTATTTTTTTGATTCTTTACCTTTTTAATTTCAGTCCCCAATTTGAAAATGGTCACTTTCCGCGATAAGCTTAATTTTAAAAGGGGATAAGGCTAATTCACCACCAGGACCCCACCGACATTAGATAATGGGGACAAGATGGTCTCCGTATTTGTAAGATTTGGGATAATCGTGAATACCTTAAGTCCCTAACCCCGGTGAATAAGGTGGGAATACTACACTAAAATGATATACATAATAGATTCCAAATGTGAAAAATAGTGATTGGAAATTATGTGTCTGTATATATTTGTATATTGTGTATATATGCACTTGTAAATACAGGGCGTATTCAGACTAGAAATGTCCATTGGTTCGTAACGAGTTCCCTTATTGGTTCCTGATCGAGCCCTGAATCTTGCGTTTGGTCTGTATTCAGACTGGCGTCTGGCCGGAGATTTCTGTTTTGGACCAAACTATGTAAACAAAACCACGTGACTAAAGATCTCTTCAGTCATTGGCCAGCAGCTATGGGACGGGGCAAAACCAAAGGGAAAGATGGATGCACTGTGATCTGCAAGTCTTTGCCAGGAATTTTCCCTTTTTCAAACTTTGTATTCTACTGATGGGGTTTGAGCGTCTGTATGAAGGCCAGGTTTGCCTATTTTTCTAATTTACAATCTGGTTTTTCATTCACCTTAAGCTGATCCTGATTTGACCTCATAAATAACCAAAAAACAAACTATGAATGCCCACTTTTTTTTTAAATCAACCCCATTTTGTTTACAGTTAGACCTAAAAACTGTGACTTTCCCGTTTAGCGCCTCACCACGGACAAACAGCTTCTCTGCTCCCGGATGACGGCGCAGCAACCCAAAAAGCCAGTAACCACCACCAGACTTCCAGCCAGGATGAGGATGTACGCGGAGATGGCGAAAGTGCTGGAAGCCAGCAGACTCAAGTAGTCGCTCTTCTCCACCAGCGTCCAGACTCCTACACCCAAAACAGCAGCTCCGCCCATCTGGAAAGACAGAGAAAGCTTTAGGAAGTGGAGGAGCAATGAAAATGCTTAATAATGTGAACAAAGACAAATAAGTAGACTGTCTAAAATGTATTGGAGGAGTCGTCAGTCATTAGACCTTGTGTGATAAACTACAGAAATGGGAAGATGTTTATAAAAAAAAAAATGGAAAGAGAATCAAGAAATGTTTCAGGGCTTTTTAACTTTTTTTTAAAGGATAAATGTGTTTGGTCAAGACTAAATACTTTCAGAAATTTCCAGCTAAAAAAAGTAAACAGTTGACTGTGAGATGAGATCAGATAAGAAACCATATAAAGTGGCATCAGTAACAACCACTGAAGCACAGAGACTTCAGAAGGCACGATGCCTACTTCCCCACCAGTAATTCTGAATGACCCAGAGCGACATTTAAAGATTTTTTCCCCCATTTCATGAGTTGAACAGGAAAACAACTAGGAAATGCCTTCAGTAGTTTTGTTGTTTTCATCCTCCCACCCCCTCTGAACAAAGATTCTCTTTCACTGAGGCCAAAACCTTTGAGACCTCAGAGGGGAGGAGTGCTGTTTTGAAAGATCCTTCTGATATCTCAACTGCTTTTAGTTTCATTTTAAGTTTAGGCATGCTGGATTTCACTAGAAAAGCACTACATACCTTAGAAATACAACAAAAGGTTAAGGGACGTGTTTGGGTTTCAAATCACTCCTCAAAAAAAGAATAAAAAAACATTGAAAAACAGAAAAGGTTTTGGCTTATTTCCTCATATTTTGGAATAAAACAAGACAATAGAGAAACAATATTTTGATAAAGCTATGTTTTATCTCTAACATGTGGTTTTTAACCAGGACTTTTGTAAGCAAAGATTTATATTTTATGTGCATCAGCAAAACTCACATAAAGTAGGACAAAGTCAGAGGCTAATTTTCCAAGATCTAAGGATTTATGTGTTCCTTATTCATCATAAAAACGGATTTCTAGTGAATTCCATATCTGCCTATCTGGATATCAGAAAACATGTCATCTGTTGATGTTTTGGCCAAAAATGACAAGACTCTGAAGAAGTCTTCTGATATGAATAGGAGAAGAAGCCAAACTATAGCTCTGCTGCTAAATTCTTGAAATGAAATTTACAATTTCGTAAGACAATCGTTAAACCATTTTATTCCATTCTGAAAGACAACGTTCACGTAACATGAACAAATGGGTCATTTTCATCAATAAAATTAATACTAAAAAGCATTAAAAGCAAACAGATAAGTCGTTTTGCCAAAAAAAGTTTCCGTTTCTAGCATGAAACGATGTTCCATCTCGTAAGTGAATATTGATTTGAATAAATTATTCATAAACCCAACCTTGATAAACTGAAATAAACATTCTGTAGCCTTGATTTGAAAAGCACTTACCCAAAAGAGAAAATTGAAGATAAAAAGCAGATATTTGAGGCAGACAGTCTGCCAGTCCCCCTGCTCCTCTTTGTTGAGGGCCGACATCTTCCTCCCTTCAGCTCGGTTCTGAAAGTACAGATTTGTTCCATTTATTGCTATTTTTTCTGCTGGTTTTCTTCTATTCATTGTAACCTGTTTCATCATAAACTTTCCTGTTCCAAATTCCTGGTTCAAAAATGTCTGGTTTATTTTATTCAAATCCATGTCTTCTCTGCTTCTCACCGTGAAATAAGTTCACAAACAATTAAAAATATGAATATGATTTTGATAAAAAAAAAAAAAAGGGTTGATCTTTAAAAAAAAAAAATGCAATTTTAGTGTTTAGCACAGCTGGATTGGTTATATCACTATTAATCAACTTTATTAAATAAAATTGTTATATCCTTTAATGTTTCATTGTTTAATTCATTGACTGAATCAATCCATTAATTGTTTTTCTGTTGTTAAAAAATTAATCACTAAATAAAGCATTATTTTATGTTGCTTTTTTTTTTGTTGGTTTTAATTTGAAAAACGGTTGTAGGAATGATACATAGATTCATACAATTAGTCAGGAAAGGCCACACCCCTTCCACTGAAAGAGGGCTTGGGAGAATCTGTCAATCAAACGATTAAATCACTCCATGCTTTCATTGAGGTATCTGATTGGCCAGTATATAACTTGAATAACTAGTAATAAAGAACTAATTTGAAAAAAAAGGATTCACAAGAACGTCATCAGAAAGCAGTGTTTGGTCCAAGTAGGTCTAAGTTAATGCTTCTATGCCAACCACTCCTGACCAATCAGGACGGAGCTTATTGGAAGGCCACACCCCTACCACTTGAAAGCAGGCTACATAAAATCTGTCATTTTGAACGTTGGATGCAGAGACCAACAGGCTCCACCTACTTTTGTTGTTTTATGTGCCTGTACATTAGTGCTGCCACAAACGATTATTTTAATAGTCGACTAATCCCTGATTATTTTTTCAGATTGGTCGACAAATGGAGTCATACACAAAGTGGATGTAAAGCACACATCTTGATCATTACATTTAGACTAGCTAAAAACTAGATATATATGCGATAATGTTAGTGTGAATGCTGTAAGCTAAATTTGGCCGCTGAAAATGCTGAAATTGATAGATAAAAATGCTGAAGTGGATAGCTGAAATCGCTGAAGCTGATAGCCAGCTAAAATATTATTCAGCCAAAACAGCTAGCATATAGCTGAAATATTAGCTAAACTCCAAAACAGCCCAAAAAAAGAAAAAAAAATCCTAAATTAGCCAAAAAAGCTAGCAGATTATAACTTTGAACTTTACAGCACTCAGACTCCATATAATATAAAGTAACAACTAATCGAATATTAAATTAGTCGTCGACTATTTTAATAGTCGATTGGTCGACTAATCATGGCAGCACTGTTGAACATTGATGAACATTAGTAACCCTTTCAGGACAGAAACTGAAACTGAAATACTTCCTTCGATAAGACCACTTTCTTTCTTTTCTTTCTCAAAAGGTCTTTTGCCAGGCCACAGTTGAAAATAAGAATGCTGTTCTTAATCTGTCCTGCCTGGATAAATCTGCAATCATTTTTAACATGCAGCTATGGCACAGCAAATTCATATTTGTACATAGTTTTGGAACTATTCATGTTTTAGCAACATTTCAATACAGGGAAAAAGGACATTACTGGTTTAACATTTTTAAGTTGCGTTTTCAAACTGTGAGTCAATACAATTCTACTTTTTCATTAATTATCCTATGACAAACCACATTCTCAGTTAGCATTCACGACACCAAACAGGCGATGAACCTTTGAATCATTAATTAGACGTGCATTTGTTATCCTGTAAATAAGAGCCGCTCAGTGAAAGGCATTTCCAGTAGAACCATAAAGCTGATCTATAGAGTGGCCCCTCAGTGGACAGCACCACGAGAAATACTGCAGGTTCAGCAGCTAAACCCGTCTGATGTGTTTTGAGGGGAGAGGCTGGCTCGATAACCACATTTAAGCGGGTTTCCCACAAATGAAATGCAGAAAAGAGCTGGATGGTTTATTAGAGAGCTGAGGGATCCGCGAAAAAACGGAAGGGAAATTGACCAAAACCATAAAGTTAAATGTCAACAAGAAATGAATAAAATCACAATATCATTGGAGGAGCATGAAAATTAATACAATTAAAAAACAGATCAAAGATTCAACTTTTTCAAAGAAAATTTCCAAACTATACACCAACTAAGTAACATTTCACCAATTGTGAGCGGCAGAAAATGAATGCGCAAATGCTAATGTTTAAAAAGTTAACCATCAAAAAAGTATCAAGTCATATCTCTTTGTACAAACTTTTGGATCCTGGGATTTGTCCTTGGATTGCTCCCCCATGGACACCAGATGGAAAAAATTCCCAACCAAATGGGCAGATGGTTTGAGAGGAGTCAGAAAAGCCAAAGTGTCACAACAGAGAAACCTTTGGTCAACAAAAGGTGGTGATACGTGTGTGAGGGGGGGGGTCATTTCCTGTCTCCCCTTCTCAATCCTGTTTCCACATCTTCGCCTGGCCGACTCACCCCCCCCAATAAACCACAAATAACAAATGTCCCCTTTCTGATCCACATCAAAAACCCCATCAAGGAATAAGCACCGGATCTTTGATGCTTGCATGGTACCATGGGATCTAGTTAACTTTTAGCCACACAACTGAAGTAATCAACACATAATAACCCAAATCCCTCATCAGCAGCAACAGCTTTAAGTCCCACCCCGATCAGCCTTTGATCCATTTTAAAAGCGTTCCAGCTGGCCTTTTATTCATGATTATGCAGTTTTATCCCAAATCAAAACCTTGTCTTTTCGAGAACACAGTTTTTTGGCAATAGGTCATTAGAAATTCGCCTTAAAGTTTTGGGTGAATCATTGGCATGGAACAACCCCTCCCCCTTTCACCTCTCCATTGCTGAGAGTTCTAGTCTCCCTAATTCACAACAATTTGAATAAAGAAATACTCGGAAATCCAATTTCGAGCTTATTTTTTGTAATACATGTCCTCCTCTATCATCAGACAGAAAAATGCCACAAAAACATGATTTTATGCGTTTTATATGTACGTAGGTCTATAAGAAGGCTCTCAAATGAGCAGCAAAATATCTTCAAAAACAAACATTTAAAGTCCAATTGTCCTAAAAAAGATATAAACGGGTTAGTAATAGGGCTGCCACATACGATTATTTTAATAGTCGACTAATCACCGATTATTTTTTCCGATTAGTCGACTAATCGGGTCATGCACAAACTGGATGTAAAGACGCTGAAGTTGATAACCATCTGAAATATTAATTAAATGCCAAATTAGCCTAAAAAATAAAAAGAGCCAAAGTTAACCAAAATAGCTAGCATACTGCTGAAATATTAGCTGAACTCAAAATTAGCCTAAAAAAACCAGAAAAATCCTAAATTAACCAAAATAGCTATGTCGCTAAAATATTAGTTAAACTTAAAAATAGCTTAAAAAAACTAAAAAAAGAAACCTTAAGTTAGCCAAAACAGCTAGCATGTAGATTAAATATTAGCTAAACTCCATAAAAGGCCAAAGAAACTTATTAAATGCCAAAATAGTCCAAAAAGCTCGCAGAATGCTATTATAACTTTCAACTTTACTACACTCTGACTTCATACAATATAAAGTAACGATTAATCGACTATTAAATTAGTTGTCGACTATTTTAATAGTCGATTAGTCATCGATTAGTCGACTAATCGTGGCAGCCCTAGGTAGTAAACATCTCTGATTACTAGCTTGATATTTACTAAAAATCAGTGTAAAACTTTGCTAAGCTTTAATAAAAGTGAACATGTTACAGTTTGCATTTTTTAAAGTCCCATTCTAATCATCTTTTGATCTATTTTCAAAGCGTTTCTTGTGGCCTTTGAACCATGATTATGTTGCTTTTTGTCACAATTAAAAGAAAAAAAAATTGCTTTCTAGGACAAAGTTTGTGCCCGACAGGAGTTCTTAAGAAATTCAGCTGAGTTATGAGGGGGACTTTTAGCAAAGAGTAAGCCTTCCCCCATTTCCCATCATTCATTTCTTTACACGCTCTCCCGCTAGCTTACAGCTCCTCACACCCTCCTATCTAAATTTATCGACACAACAAAAACGGCGAGGAATGTAGGAGCTACCCAACCACAGTTTTCCCGCAATCTTCCTTCAAACAACATTAAATTCCTGTTAAACACGATGTACAATAAGTAGAGAAAGAAAAAGACGAGCTGCTGGATGACCTCTATTGTTGTTGCTTTTCAATTAATTTTTCTTCTTTTCAACAATAACACAAGGACGCTAGCGATCTACACCATGAATGCACCGTAAAAAAATTGTTCAGTGGACCGAGGCTCAACTAAGTGAATACGAGCAGGGAGCTTGTGACTTGCCGTAGCAGATTCTACGTCACAGCTACAACCTCTTCCCAACTGCATTATTTATTTATTTTTTTTATCTGCTCCTAATTTACATTTTGAATTTAAATATACTAAAAAATGAGATCAAATCTTTTTTTTTTTTTTATTTATATCCCTCATAGTGAGAAAAATGCTACAAAATGTGTCAAAAACACGATTTTGTGGTAATTTGAGTGTCAGCGTTCGTGCGCGTGCGCACTGGGGACACACTTTCTGGCATGGATAACTTTCCTGTCACAACACTGTCCACCTGTAACCGCTTTTAATGAACACGTCACTCGCCCAAAAGGAAAAATAAAGGTCACCTTTCAGCCTCCACCTTTCCCTTTTAAAACCATAACACTCAATGGACCAAAACTAGTTAGCGACACGGCCTCTATTTGTCATTAAATGAGTTTATAAAAGAAAAAAGGCTTAGGGTAGCCCTAAGAAGATTTTCTACATTCCACCTTAAATATCTCGGACTTTAGCCGTTTTCTGTGTCTTTTTGTGTAACAAACTGCAAATAAATCAAAGGCGTGTCTGCGCTTTAAGCACTTTTCCGGGAGGGACGGGAGCATGAAAGCCGAGCATCCCGACAAACACAAATCACCTGCGTTGCTCGCGCGCGGATAAAGTTTTACCGGCTATCCTGAAAGTTAAACAGAGTAAAGCTGCGTACGTCGTCAAAAATACCCGGAAAATGTTTTACAACCTACCAGAGCGAAGTTTCTTACGAATAATTAGCCGCGTTCGCGACGAAATCTCCCCTGGGACACAGCGAACGCCACTGCAGCGGCGGCCGTTTGGTCCTTTGGTTTCGTCCAGCCAAACTGCGGTGGTGGTGCGTTCAGGGTCAGCTCGTGTTTTTCTATGCAGCACACAGAACGTAGATTTACATAAACTATTTTCACACAATAAATGTGTATTTTTATAAGTAATTCAGTAAAGTGGTAATAAAATAAAAGGATTGTGTTTTAGCTAGCTTTTCATTTGATGCAGCATTTGTGGTTGGTAAATTTCCGACTGACATTTAAGGCAACGCTGTGGAGGAAGAAGGAGCTCTTTTCCTTCATCCTGGGACATCTGTCAAATACCATTGTGCCTTTAACAGCAAAACCCTGGTTACTGTGTAACCAAATGCCTCTCTGGAGGGGTTTCTCATTCAGCAAATAGAGAAACAAAGACTTAGAGGGGGAGAAAAAGTCTGTTTTTACAAGGAACTAATCAAAATATGTTGCATAATTAAGGGTTTCATAGCAAGTTAAATAAAAACATTGATGTTATGAAAATGAAACTTGAATAAGCAGTTGAAATATAGTCATAAAATCATTTTCTATTCATTTCTGTTTATGCTCTCTCCTCACATCCAGCCACTGCAGCTCCGTGATTCCCTCATATCCTAATAACCTTCATTCCTTCACCACTTCCTCTCCGATGAAAACAGACCTCCTAAGTACATTTTTCTCTCTTTTTCCAACTCTGCTAATTCGATCAACAAACTATTAGGACCAAATGAAAAATCCAGCCATCTGCAGTAGTCACCTGGACTGGCGGCATGCGTCTACCAAAACAACATTAGCAAAGGAAACCATCCATTAGGCTAAATATCCCTTAATAGATCTAAACATTCTTAAACCAGAGCGCAGGATATCAACAAACTATTGCTTTATAGCAAGATAGAATATTTTAGTGTTTTATTTCTCAAAATGCAACACAAGGTGCGAGGTCGCAGATTATCATGAAAAAAACACTTTTTTTCCCGCTGTTTTTGTTGTTTGCACGTTTATCTGACTTAATCTTGCACACACATGGAGGTTAAAAGCACCATATTGAAAAATAATGTGCACTGTTTTTTGCATATGATACTTTTGGAGTTGTTCAGTCCAAAATGTATTTTAGCTTAGTGTTTTATCTTAATTTGCAGACATTTTCTATGTTAAAATTCAGTGTCGAGGTGTGTGACTCTCCAGTATAATTGAACTTACAAAACTGCTAAAAGAAACAAGTTAGGTGGTTCAAATGTTACTTTATGCATCAAAATTAACATTTTCAAGAGGTATTTAGGCACAGGTCACTCCCTTTGCTTGTTGTGCCTGACCTCTTGTGGTCACACTCTATGGGAAAACATAGTTTTAAAGTTCTAATAAAATATTTTTAGTCCATATTACCATTTAAATGAAATCATATGCACACCAGTGCACATCGTTCAATCATGGCTTCTCTGAATTTCTGGATGAAATAAAGCCTCATTTCGTTTTTTGGGGATTTTAGCATCCATTTTTGCCGTCATGGTAAAGCATTTAAAAAGGAGTTTTTATCTATAGACTCTTAAAGTCATATGTAATGTATATCTGGAATCACTCACGCGCGTAAACGTTAGGCCTGGTAAGCATGGCCAGATCCGGGCATAGGCGGCCGCCCAGGTTGCCATCTGATGGAGGGGGCGCTAAATCCCAATGATTATGAATTGTTTTTTTTTTTTTTTTTTATTTTTTGTCATTCAACTCATTTCATATATAAATGAAAAAAGTAAATCAAAATCATAAAATAAAATAACTAAAAAGTTTGACATAATAAATCATTTTTCCCCCGGTGCAGCACCCCTCCTTACCTGTCGCCGTCTAAGCTAGGTGGGGTAGAGGAGGGGCATGCGGTTTTGCCACTGTTAGTGCTTCCAACGAAGGAATCTGATTGGTTAATCTATAATTTCAATAATTTGCACTACAGCAAAAAATGTCAGAAAAAGAATGGTTATTTTGACAAATATAATGACTGAGTAATAGTTGTTTATTTCTCTGTATAAGCCAACGGCATTTTGACTTTTTGGAGTACTTCCTGTTTTGAACACAAGGGGGGAGGGATCACTGAGTCCCGTTCTTATGCACAGTCAGTGAGGTGCACACATATCATTTAGGTCATCTTTTAAAAATTATTAAGTAAATTAATCAATGTTTTATTATGATCAATGCTTTTTTTAAACTCATAGTCTTTAATTTTTGACTTAAAATCCTTTTAAAGATGTGAGATACTACAATAAATAAGGAGTCTGAACCCTGAGGCTCCAGAGTTCTCTATTTGGCTATGAAGAAAAATATTTACAAATTTAAATAAGTAACACATTTCTTTCATTTTTCCAGTAAATTAACTTTAATCATTTTTTTTTTAAGTTTTTTAACATGCCAGATAGTTAAGCAAAATGATGGTAAAAGGTTTAATCTACAGTCAAAATGATTTATCATTGGATAACCTTGAATTGCATAATCTGGGTGCTTCATTTATATTTAAACCTGTAGGAGCTGCACACAGACGGTTTTAAACTATATCTTTCAATATTAAACAAATTTATTTTACTTTGTCAAAAATTTGGCAACGACAAATAGACAGCACTTTTAAAGCCCCATTCATAGAGATCAACAGCCAAAAAAAGTTGATTTAGGCTTTGGTACCCTTTAACATGTCCCTTTGTTTAGTGTGTCACACAATAACTGAATCTCTCTGCAACTTGTTTGCTTTTTGTTGAAGTCACTACAGATAGTGAAAGGGGAAAAGGGATGACGGTGCACTATATTAATATAAAATCCTATGTTTGACTTTCATCTAAATGTGCTGCAGCAGGAAGACCTTAGTTGACACAAGTTGTCTTTTATTTTGAAAGGAACTTGCATGTGCTGATGTCAAATATAAAATAATAAAACACTATTGCAATTCAATTATTATACATTTATTTTTAAAAGCTAAATTTTATAAATGACTGTAAATTTTATAAATGGCTGGTTTAGTGGCCTCAAATAAATAAAAGATGAGTTTTTATGATTATGTGGAAATTTTGCTGCTCCTGGTGTGTTTTAGTCAGTGAGAAAATGGCTCTTGAACCATTAAGTGTTGGAGACCTCTTACTGTACCAGAGGTCCCAAAACTATGGCCCGCGGGCCGGATCCGGCTTACCTCCACAATTGGCCCGGCCCTAGAACAATATCAGAGATGTATCATTTCTTTTTTTTTTTTTTTCAAAATCTGGCTTTGTTTGGTAACACTACTAGCAAAATTTTGTTTTGGGCTGTTTTGCTAACAGAAAACACTGTTAGCATCAATCGCAGACAAAACTGCTAACAAAAAACAATGGTAGCATCAATCGCAGACCGAAATGCGAAAAAAAACAATGTTAGCATCAATCTCAAACAAAACTGCTAACATAAAATACTGTTAGCATCAATCACAGACAGAACTGCTAAAAATAACAATGTTAGCATCAATCGCAGACAGAACTGCTAATAGAAAATACTGTTAGCATCAATCTCAAACAAAACTGCTAACATAAAATACTGTTAGCATCAATCACAGACAGAACTGCTAAAAATAACAATGTTAGCATCAATCGCAGACAGAACTGCTAATAGAAAATACTGTTAGCATCAATCGCAAACAAAACTGCTAATAGAAAATACTGTTAGCATCAATCGCAAACAAAACTGCTAATTAAAAAATACTGATGGCATCAATCACAGACTAAACGGCTAACAGAAAATACTGTTAGCATCAATCGCAAACAAAACTGCTAATAGAAAATACTGTTAGCATCAATCACAGACTAAACGGCTAACAGAAAATACTGTTAGCATCAATCGCAGACAACACCGTTAGCATCTATCGCTAATTAAACTAACATAAAACACTGTCAAAACTATCAAAGGCATTTCTTTGAAAATTGGGAAACTGAAACAAAATAAGTAAAGTACATGTGTCTTATCATTTTCAGAAGCTGGTTTTTCATCTCAGTGGGCATTTTTGTGTGCAACAGGTTGGATTTTTAATGAATTTTTTCAAGCTTTAGATGTTTAGTCATGTAAACAACTGCATAGCTTGCAAGTCATTGAGTAATAGCCTTTCCACTGCCTTCGCTTCTGACTCCTGCCCGTGTTCTTCTGCCCCCACACTGATTTGTAAGCGCGTGATAAAGTGGATGCACAAACGTGTTGAGTGGGCTGATGTTTTTAGGCTCCAATAATGAAGCTCACCCCAAACCATGACTGCAACACGGTGCGTTTTCACTGCTTTTTTTGTTGGTTTTGGTTAACCTCAAAACAAACTAAATCCAAAAAGACAAATAAAATCCACGGCAACGTGTGAAAAAAAGCCCCTTTAAAGAAAGGTGTCAGTATGTGTTGTCAATCAAGTGCAGGTTTAAAATTCTCAGAGGAATTTGGAATGCACCACCATACCTTCACAGTCTGCAGCACCTTTTCTTTCATGATATTTTACAGCAGCAGCCAGGCGGCCAGGTAATCAGGCGGAAAAAGGAAATAGAAATTTAGGGTCAAGACAATTCACTGTTCGTCGCAATAATAGGAACAATCTGTGACCTAACAGAAAAAGAGGGGCAATGATTATTGGGGGGATGCTCTTGAAAAGGCGGAGAAAACGGCCAATCACCTTGAACTCTGTGGATCCACAAGTGCAGGCGTGAAAAGGCGAAGCTTTACAATAAACGGTTCAAACAAAGGGAAAGAGTTCATTTCACCACTCCTGATGTAAAAACATTCTTTATTGATTCACGTCTTTATAGAAAAATAGACAAAAGTTTTTTTTTTTAAGGTCAAAGGGCATTTAAATGTGAGATTTTTGCATGAAACTGTGATTCTAGCTAAGAGTAAAGCATCATTTCATCCTTTAAAGCATCAACTTAATTTACAGGAATGATAGCTTGCCCAGCAAGACCCTCCTCTGCTTTTCCCAATGAGACTTTGATCTGGACTAATGACAGGGGGAATATTTTAACGATCTCTTATGTGCTGACCATCTCTTCGTGCAGTTTTTGGTTTGATACAAGAAATCAGAGGAATTACATAAACATCCCTTTTAAAAAGGCTGCAGCACTGCCTTGTTTGCAATTTTTAAACATTCACAACTTTAATATGCATTGCTGAATGTGTAGATTGTTGAGTTCAAGCACCGTGGGGTTTGGAGGGATGAGGGAAAACAAAATAAATGCACAGAATATGCAGTTTTCTGGAGAAATCTTCAAAACCGACTGCAAATCGGGGACGGATTTACCATTAGCTGAAGGTAGGCGATCGCCTGAACACCTAAGAAAAGTGTCTAAAATAAAATTTGCACTGAAAAAAGTGAAACATTAGATCAATTAATAAACGTTCTGTAATTTATTAGTTTTAGAATTTCTGGTTTCATTAAATTAAAATTTACTCAATTTTACTCAACTCAAAAATTGTATTTGATAAAATTAAAATTTTTTCAATTTTTCTGATAAAATCGATTTGAATCGATTTAAGCCTCACAAATCAATAATCGATAATAAAAATATGAATCGATTTAGCACACAACTCTAAAGTCAAGCTTGATGCTTACGTATAATGGAATTTCCCATATAACAGAATTCCCCATAGGACGGCTAATGCTAACGCTCGGTCGACCTAAACATGCATTGCTGACAGAAAGAACATCTTCATAAACTCACCGTCATGAACTTTCCAAATTCTTTTAAGGAAATATTTTTAAAAGTAGCCATTTGTGTCTAAAACCCTTTTTTTTGCTCATACTTTCTTCTTCGGGTGTAATACTTTAGCGTGAAACGCCATTAAGTAAGCCAAACTGAAACACCCTCCAGGAGAAGCAGAGAACTGTTTACCATGCTAATGATCTGAACATTTTTGTTTGAACTTCTGCTTTTGAGAATCCATGCAACACTGTATGATATTAACAATCTCCTTATTTCACTAATATTTTACAGTATATGAACTGCATCAGATTAATATAAATATACTCAAAGCATGGAGTAAATTGAATGTATTTCTAAACAATTGAGTATAAATGTGTAAACTCAAAATTGAATTGAAGAATCGAAAAAATAGAAAAAAATTTGAATCAAATCGATCCAGGCTTTGTGAATTGAACTGAACCGTTTCTTGAAATCATAGCGCTAATTTTTACCAGGTAACGCACATTCTTATCTAACGATTTCATTAAAAAAGAAAAAAAAAAAAAGAAAAAAAACAACACCCAGAATCACTAAAATAGCATGAGACTGATCCTGTGAAAGAGTTTCGAAGCAGTGCCTCACCCGCCGTCATGAGATGTATGGCCTACTAAAAATAAAATTAATGTGTGTCCACTATTATGTTCCATGAATGCAATGTATACGGTATGTTTATCTTTAATGTTGCACTCACATCAGACATAGCAGGCGCATCAAAGTTGCTGCTTACAGCCTGATGCTGCGGAGCAACCACCCAAGTTGTTCTGGAATTAATTTGTAGCACGTATCATGGAAAACACGGATGATGTTGAGCGATTAGCTTGAATTTATATGTTTTGGAGAGATCTACAGAGGCGTCGGCAAGCACATTGCAGTGTAGGTTTCACCAGATCTTTTGGAGTCTCTCCCCGTGTGGTGTGAGCCTGGGCAGTGGCGATCGCTATTAGCTTTGCGGGGACCAGAGCTCGCTAGCTAGCTAAGCTGTCCACCGAGCAGCTGGCTAGTGTAGCGGTCGAGGCTCAGGACAAAGAACCTTGCATTGAGCCGCCATTCTGAATCTCTTTTTATACACTTTGATCTAATCACTGAAAACGTCACGTGCCCAGAGATAAGTCCCTGATTGGTTGACGCGCTGCATCAATCAGTCTTACATTGACTTAATATTGAAAGTTATCACCTCCGCCATAGTTCACTCATTTTTATGCTCAAATTTTCTGTTTATTTTCATCTCTCGCTCTCTCTCTCTGAAGGGGGCCCCATGATTTTTTTTCGCCTGGGCCCCCAAACTGCTAAGTCCGCCACTGCTGCAAACAAAAAGTCGTTTTCAGTCAGTGTTAGACATTTAGTGTTAAGGAGAAACAAAATAATTGAGAATTTTAATTACTTTAATGTCTTCCATCAAGGTTTTAA
Organism: Oryzias javanicus; assembly: GCA_003999625.1. Lineage (NCBI taxonomy): Eukaryota > Metazoa > Chordata > Actinopteri > Beloniformes > Adrianichthyidae > Oryzias > Oryzias javanicus. The sequence goes on from CM012459.1 coordinate 21,217,877, forward strand.
CTTAAATAAATACAATTTACAACAATTTTAAGCGTCTTTTAGCTAATAGCAATCCAGTTTGACTTTATAATGCAGATCCAGATTGTGGGGGTGGGGGTTACCTGTGTTATATAAGGGATTGGATGGGCAGAACACGCGTACAGCTTTATGGAGAGCGTGTGGGCTCATTTTCTGTGAGAAAGTCAGGCAGGAGGGCGCACCTGTCTTTACTATTAAAAAAAAAAAAATCATTTTCGAAGGATTTTTTTAAATTTGAAACCCATCATCACCAACCAGGCGCAGCACAGTTGGAACTTTCACTCAGGGAAACCGCTGAAGAGAACGCCTTTGCGCGCAGAGATGGGGATCGTGCGTCTTTTTGCGCGCCGCTCCTTTGGCACGCCGCGTCTTTCCGCGCGCTGAAGATGTCGAGGAAGACCAAAACAGTTGGAGGAGTTTTGGTTTGTGGTGCGCAGCTGGGAGCCTTCTTTGGTCGGAGGGAGATTTGTGACACTTTTATCCTCTCCGGGTTGTGGTTGCCTAGAGATGCACGTTAAACGCGCATGTTAATGGATGAACGGAGTGTTCCGCAGGTATCGAACCTCCAAACAATCCGGATCACATTGTTTCCTGAACGTTTATGTCACAACTTTTCCTTTTTTTTTTCATAATTAGTTCAAAAACTGTGAAAGTTTCTGTTACGTTTGTGAGGAATTCTGATCTTTTTTCCTGCAGATTGTCGGTCGGATCGTTGAGCCTCGGCGCACTTGAGAGAGTTGCAACCTAAATCTCGTCGGCTCTGATGGGACTCCGGCATTCGTCGCGGTGTTTGCTGCTTCGGCGGAAGATGGCGGAGGCGGACAGCTCGGAGGTAGGGACCTTGTGGTGTCCTGTAACCGGTAAAAGCGGATCCAGGACACTCGGTGTTAGAATTTGTGTTTTAAAAGACGCGATATCTCTGATGTGCATCATTAGTTTCCAGTTTGCAGAGGTTGGGCTTAAAGCAAAGTGTATTTCTCAGTGTCCTGCAGATGTTGCGGCTGATTCTGCAAAATAACAGCCCGCCGGTGGTGGTATAGAGTCAGATTTATTGCTATTTTCCCAAAATATATGCATTTGGACATTAAAAAATGCAGACGCATGGATGTGCAGTGCGTAATTTTGTTCGCTGTCCTTGGTGCTGAATCCGAACGTGCCTCTCCAGGGAAATAGTCTCCATAGATTCCCACCAATTCAAGTCTTACATACCAAAAGCTTCTCTCTGAATATTCATTCTTCTTTTCCTATTCCCTGTTCACAGAGGCAACAGCCTGTCATGTCTCCCCTTTCCCAGTCGGCTCAGCCTCCCTCCATGCCTAAACCAGTGCCTACTACCCACCACGTGCCCTGTATCCCCCACACACCTCATGTAGGGGCTCTGGCCACCTGTCCCGGCCGAGGCAAGATTGCCAAGTTCCTCAGCCCCGAGGAGATGACGTCACGGGACTACTACTTTGACTCCTATGCTCACTTTGGCATCCATGAGGTAGGCAGATTAGGGTACCAGCAGGAAGCCTGGTATGATCAGAGTAAGAGAATGATGCCAGATGTCTCCTGTTTGAACTGAACAGTGGGACTTTCTCCGCTGATTTTAAGTCACGATTTTTACAGAGAACAAAGTTTTACTAAAACTTTCAGTTTGTTATATCTTTTAAATATTGATTTAGCATAAAACCAAGCAGCCACTAGAGAACAGTGTGTGAAGGAGATATATAAGTAAAACATTTTAGTCTGAAAAATATTTAAATTTTTATAAAGAGGAAAAAAGGAAATCAGAAAACAGTGTATAAAAAATACAAAACAAAATCAAAGAAAAACTGTAAGAAATGAAAAAAGGGAAAAGAGGAAAACAAGTAAGTGTAAAAAAATAAAAAGGAAAACAAAGAAAAATGTTTAAAAATGGAAGAAAGAAAAATGTAAAAAAAAAAAAAAATGGAAAAAAAATAACAAAGTAATAAAAAAATTGCAAAAAAATATTTTAAAAAAATGTAAAAAGGAAAAATCAAGAAAAAAATGTTTAAAAAAATATCTAAAAGGAGGACAAAGAAAAAACAAAAAGGAAAACAAAGCAAAAATGTAAAAACATAAAAAAGAAAAAGTAAAAAAAAAGAAAAACAGAGAATACATGTAAAAAAAACTATACAGTTTTAGACACATTCAGAAATTGTTGAAAATTTCACAAGACATATTCAAATATTTCAACCTCTAGTACAAAAGAGTATTACTATAGGGCAATGCATAAAAATATGTATATTTTAAGAGTTACCAAGGGAATTTTCGGGCTAATTGTCTGTCTTAATGAAATGTAGCCAACGAAAAGGACACTGTTCCACTTTTTTTTATTTTTTTTTATAAAAAAGCATCTACAGAGGCTAAATAATGGCCCATTATTTGCTCTGCATAAATGAAAACCGTCTCAGTCATGGTCTAAACAACTGCAGCGAACTGCGGCAGCTTTACCCCAACTAATGACCTTCTTGTGAGGGCAAGATGGTGGAAAAGTTTGGGAACGCGGAGAGCTTTTTTTTCTTTTTTTAAGTAGTCTCCATGTTTAGCATGTGGGTCAGCTTTTTGTCTGCTTGCAGACAAAAGAGTGTCCTGATTTTGAGAGTTCAAGGCGAGATGGAGTGAAAGTGGGATGTGTGATTGTGAGTTTAGGGAAATGAAAACCAGGTGGTTCCCAGCGGCTTTGTGTTGTCTATTTCAAGAAGCTTCGCTGCTCTGACTCCAGCTTTTGACCCGAATTCGCCCATTTCTACCTAGATAAAATGATGCTGACTACATGTGAATTTGCTTCGTCACGCTTCAAACTGTCTGTTTCTTTGATGCAGGAGATGTTAAAGGATGAGGTGCGGACGCTGACGTACCGGAACGCCATGTACCACAACAAGCACGTGTTCAAAGATAAAATCGTCCTGGATGTTGGCAGCGGTACAGGCATCCTCTCCATGTTCGCGGCCAACGCTGGTGCCAAACACGTGTACGGGGTGAGACACCCGCCGTCCACAAACAGATGCTCCAATGTGGCAGCTGTCTGTGCTGTTTGTCTTCCTAAAATCACATTATAGAATTTTCCTCATTCATTATATTGTTAGTGAAAAGGTTTAACCATAAAAGCACTTGTATAATTGTCGTGTGTCAACACAAAGGCAATTTAAATGGGATGATTATTTAGCATTAACAGTAAAAACAGAAGCGGAGTCAGCAGTTTGGGGCCCCGGATGAGCAATAACATGGGGGCCCCTGCAGCGTTTCTTTAAAAAAAAAAAAATACACTCTTGAAAACATCAATATCAAGAATAAATGTTTTGATATTAATTTAAATAATTAATTTTAAATAAATAATTTTAATAATTTTTTAATTTATATCTAACTTGCTGTTGATGGAACAGTCCATTGCTACACAAGGATGGGGGGGATGAAACCTTTTACTTTGTCTTGTAATATTAGTAATTTTGGGATTTAGTTAAATAACAATGAGTGTGGAAATTACATAAGACATTTTTTTAGAGTTTTCATCTCGGGGTCCACAATATATGATCATTCATAAAAAACAGGTCAACTTTAAATTCTTTACTAGAAAAATCTCTGTATTTGCATAATCTTCGAATTACTATGTAGATATTATGAGGAATAATTAAGTATATATTACTGAAACAAAAAGTTTTTATTCAGTGTATTTTAGCAACAGGCTAATGTTTTTGATTAATTTAGGTTTACAGAGGAATTTTAGGCTACTTTGGAATTTAGCTAGTATTTTAGCAACGAGCTAGCTTTTTTGGCTAATTTGGCACCTACTTATGTTTGAGTGGGTAATTTGGAGTTTAGTTCATATTTAAGTAACACATGAAATATTTTTTGTAAAATTTGCTTGTATTAGTGATTTTTATGTAATTTTCTACAAATTTTCAGAAATTTAGGTAATTTCACAGTTCTTTAAAATTTCCAGTCTTTTAGAAAATTTTACATTTTTTTGCAAATAACTTTTGCATTTTCAGCAAATCCCTTCAGCTGTTAAAGTAAATTGCGTCATCATTTTCAGCAAAAAGTTTCAGCAAATTCAAGGATTACTTTCAGCAAAAAGCATTCAAACTAGAATTATCTCAGGTAATGCAACTTTTCTAGTGTCGATTTTTTTTTTTTTTTTTTTACAAAAAAGCTAACATTTTTATGGTCGTCTTTACAAAATAACATCAATAAAGCATATGATATCAAATTCCTTTTTGAATTTTAAACATTTTTGGCTGAGAAATAAATGAAATGGTTAAAACTGAGGTAAAAACTAATATAATTTGGAAATTCCCAATTAAGTTACTACCAAAGTGAAGCTAAAACGCATAATTGCTTTTATTTTTCACTTTTTTTTTTATTCAATAATTTTCAATTGAATTCCCACAGTGATATTTATCATGTTACATTGCAGATAGATAATACAGATAATTATAGCAGGTATGGGACGATATTTGTTAATATAAAGGGGAATAAGTGAGGTAAAAATGAAAAACAGTTCCTGAATACATCTTCAAAAAAAAGGAGGAAGAATTGGATGAGATCATCTCTATTTTTCTTTTTTTAGGTTGCAAATAAAAATACAAACCTCCAGTTGCAGTAGAAAATATGTGAACCCCTTGGAATTATATGGTTTTGTGCATAAACTGGACACACATTGTTTTCAAATTTATAAAGATATGCGACCCAACGCATGAAACTCCGTCTTTAGCTCTCATCTAATACGTTGTGCTTGCAGATTGAATGTTCGAGTATATCCGAATACTCGGAGAAGATCATCAAGTCAAATCACCTGCACAACGGTGAGTTGAAGCTCCTTTCCGGTTTCCCAGTTTTTACACGGGTCTGTCTGGACGCAGACGCGGGGCCGCGGCATCGAGGTTAGGAGGAGCGTGGAAAATCTGCATACTTCCATCATTACGGTCACGCTTGACAGCATTGGTCACGGTTCTGATGGTTAACTGGCAGCTCGTTTCTAAAGTCAAATAATCATCATCTTTTAGCCATCAATCAGAATTCCTTTGTGAAACATCATCCTGGAACTGACACGTGGAGAGAGTTAGAGCTTTAAAAGAGCTTTAACTCCACATGAAAATGGTTAATTATAGTCTTATATTACTATTACAAACGCTGTCTTTTTTTGAAGGAAGTCTAAGTTTTCCTAGATTTTTAACCTGGTCTTGTGGCATTTTTCTCACGATGGAAGACAAATATGAAGAAAATGGAGCTAAAAATGTGCATTTTGGAGTATTTCTTTATCCAAATCATGAATTGAGAGCAGATGCACTGGAGGACTAGCAGTTGGGGGGGTTCTCTTTAGCAGTTTGTATCAATCATTTTACCAAGGTTTTACTAAAGAAAGCAACAAAAAGAAAAAAAAAACTCAATTATGGAACAAAACAGTTCACATGGAATGATGTCACTAACGAAGATAATAGGAAAATTTCTCAAAATAACTATTTTTTTTTACAACTTTATTTCCATTATGGGTTATATAATTTACATATAAACTACCCTAATTAATAATTATGATTTGTATAATTTGGATCTTTTTTTTCATAATTTTTAGATTATATCTTTGTAAAATTCTGACAAATTTCTCGTCATTTTAAAACAAATGTACACATGTAAAATTTTAGTTATTTTTAATCCTAATTTTGCGACTATATCCTTTTAAAATTTTGACTTTTTTCACTTATTTTTTTGACTTGTGTAATGTGGATTTTTTTTCTTTTAATTTTTCAACTGACCTTAAATTGTTTTTGACATTCTTCATCCTAATTTTACAACTATATCCTTTTTTCTCACAATTTTATAAAATTCTGACAATTTTTCTAATGATTTAACTACTATTTTAGTAAAATTCAGATTTTTTTTCGAATAATTCTACAACTTTATTCTCATGAAGATTATTCCATAATTTACAACTTTATCCACATAACATTTGTTCTATTTTCTCATGTTTTTTTTTCTTCTTGCATTCTACTAAGTGCAGCAACAAATTTCTCGCTTTTTGCTTTTTCTTCTTTTACTTCACAACACTTTATTTACCACCTTGCTTTTGTTCAATTTGTTTCAAAAGTCTTTCTCGACTTGCTAGCTTGATGGAATATTCCATTACTCCACAAGGGATGGGGGAGGACAGAACACTTTCACATGGACAATCTTATGCCCATGTTATGCGTTTCCATAATTTGTTTGTCTTTTATGACTCAGTCAGTTTATAAACAGTGTAGAATATATTTTAGAGATTTTTATTAAGTGTTCAGGCCCTAAAAGTGTTGTAGGGGGTCAGGCAATCACCTACCTTTGACTAATGCTAAGTCCCGCCCTGAGCAGACAAAAATATGACTTTGTTTTTCTAATAAACTCATGCTGCTTTAGTGAAACTATGTCTTAGAAAACAACAGTTTTACTCTAAATTAGATTTTTAAAAATAATTAAATCCAAAGACTAATTATCTTCTGGTGTTTTGTGCCTATTCACATCACAGTCATCACCATCTTCAAGGGCAAGGTGGAAGAGGTGGAGCTTCCCGTGGAGAAGGTGGACATCATCATCTCCGAGTGGATGGGCTACTGTCTCTTCTACGAGTCCATGCTCAACACCGTCATCTTTGCCAGGGACAAGTGGCTGGTAGGAGGGGCTGGGGGAGGCCTGCTCGCCTCCATGATCATGTCTCCTCACACAATTACAGACTACAGTACACAACGATTAAAGAGCAGGATTAGCTAACAAGATTGAAAGATAATAACCAGATTATTTTGGCACTAGTGAGGGCTAGTGAGTGTTCACAGTTTGTATGTAACATTCTTCTTGTATGTAGAAACCTGGAGGCCTGATGTTTCCTGACAGAGCTGCTCTCTACGTGGTCGCCATCGAAGACCGCCAGTACAAGGACTTTAAGATCCATTGTTAGTAATTATTCATAACTCTTTTGTTATTTTCTCTTAGTTGGTGTGTTCAAGAATTTTAAATGTGATTTTTTTTTTTTTGGTCATAACCTGAAACATTAGAGATAAATTGTTAAAAGCTAAATACTTTTTTTTTTTTTGTAATTTTCCTCTTAAAATGACAAGAAGTTTGGAAATAGAATGATATAAGAGAAAAACAAAAGTGTTTTTTTAAATTAAAAAAAAAGAATCTTGGAAAATGTCAGGCTTTTTAATAGCAATAGGTTTTTTTTTAAAGGATGACAGATGTGCTTCAAAGATTAGCGAAAATGTAACAAATTACTGCAAAATATGCTAAATGCACAGATTCAATGTTCTTTGTTTGATCTTTCTTTATCAATTTTTGTCCTTTTTGTAGACTTTTTTTGAATTTCATTAATTAGTTGCAAAGTTTAGTAACCATATGTCACCAAACCACATTATTTTTTTTTATTTATTAACAAATATGCTACCAAAATTATTAAGAATTCAATTAAAATAAAGTAATATTACAAATTAAAATAAATAATTAGACATAACTTTGTTTCCTCTGTAAAATAATGATTTGGAGTTAAAAATTGGTAACATGTATTTATTTTTTTTTACTTTTTTCCTTTATAAGTAACAGTTCAAAAGCTTTAATTCAAATGTTCTTTTAATCCTTATAAAATTAACGGAAACCTTTAATATAAATGGAACCACAACTCAGTCTATGGAAAAAAAACAGATGTAATACCCTTCTTAATTCATTGCATGTTTTTTTTAGCTGTTGCAGTGGTAGTTCTGAGCTTAACTTCATAATCCACGTCAAAGTACTAATATTAAAGGTGTAAATCGGCGGTCAAGACTCCATTACCGCACAGGTGGCCTTCTGAGTTTATTACTGCTCAAACAGGACCTGAGAATGACATTCTTAATCTAAATCCCCTCAAAATTGAGTCCAGCCAAAATTAAATTTCCAATTTTTCCAGTTCCTTTCTATAAAAGATTCCTTCAGTGCGTTCATGTGGAAGTTATTTGGGAGAAAACTAGGATTTTTCTACACCAGGCGGATTCTGTTTTTGTCTTCAAAGTGAAGGAACTCATCTGTTATTATTAGGGATGCCACAATTCCTGGTTTATGACTGAACCTGTGTGTTACACCAAATTTAGTAAAAACCAACTAAAACATTTTTTTTTCTTTTGGTTTTTGGGTTAACTTAAATCAAATCATGGGGAAAATGAATGATTCTCTTTATTTTGAAAATTCCTTAACAATTCTGCGTGTGTCTGCAGGGTGGGAGAACGTGTACGGCTTCGACATGAGCTGCATTCGCAACATTGCCATCAAAGAGCCTCTGGTGGACGTGGTCGACCCCAAGCAGGTGGTGACTAACTCCTGCCTCCTTAAGGTTGGTCTGGGTTTTTTTTTACATTTATGACACGTGTCAAAGTCAAGGCCCGGGGGCCAAATCCGGCCCTCCGGATGATTATATTCTGCCCTCTAGATAATTATATATTATATTTATATTTTTTATCAATGGCCCAATGTTGTCTTTTGTTTGTTTTTAACTTGTAAATTTAGACAAAATATATTTTTATGGAGAGTAAAATATTGAAAGTTATTTCATGTTTTTTTTTTCCTAGAATAATATTCTTGCTTTTATATTATTCTTAGTTATGTTAAAAAGTTACAGTTTTAAAGTTTTAAAAATTGACAGTCTGCTAGCATTTTAGACAATTTCTGCATTTACTAAGATTTTTTAAGGCTTTTTTAAAGTTTAGTTAATATTTCAGCTACATGCTAGCTGTTTTGGCTAATTTAGGCTTTTTTAGGCTGTTTTGAAGTTTAACTATTTTTTCAGCTTTATGCTAGCTGTTTTGGCTAACCTAATTTTTTTGTAGTTTTTTATGCTAATTTGGCATTTAGCTAATATTTTAGTTGGCTATCAGCTTCAGCATTTTCAGCTATTAGCTTCAGCATTTTTAGCTATCAGCTTCATCGATTTCAGCTATCAGCTTCAGCAATTTCAGCTATCAGTTTCAGCGTTTTCAGCTATCAGCTTCAGCGATTTCAGCTATCAGCTTCAGCGATTTCAGCTATCAGCTTCAGCGTTTTCAGCCATCAGCTTCAGTAATTTCAGCTATCAGCATCTTAAGCTATGAGCACTAGCATCTTCAGCGGCCAAATTCAGCTTACAGCATTCACACTAGCATTATCAGAGGTAATGCTACAGTATATATGTAGTTTACTAATTATGTTGAAAAGTTACGGTTTTAAAGTTTAAAAAATTTAGTTGTAAAACAAATGTTCAATAAATGTTTATCCTCTTCAGCCCGTGACCTAAGGTGGATTTTGGCCCCTTGTGCGATTGAGTTTGACACCCCTGACCTATGGTGCTGGTCCAAGAATAATTGTGAATTCTCATACAATTCAGGCATTGCTGTACATTTACTGTCTGCTGAGACTATATTCTAGCACATAATGGTGGTTTGTGGAGGGCTGTAATAGACTGCAGCTCTATTTCCATGCTTGAGGATACAACAGTGGCGCTTCTTTCATGTCACAAATGAACAGCGAATGAGAGGTGATGGCTTCTTTTTTTGTTCGTCTCCTCTACCTTCTTGTCATTGCTTTCAATGCTCCTCTCTCGGCTGGATGAAATGAGTCTCTCCATTTCGATTATCTGATGCTGCCATTTCTCTCTCTGGTTCCCTTATAACTTTCTCCTTTTAATCACTCGTTTTTTTTCCTCCCTTCGACTGCTTCGATTTAACAATGCCGGTCTTAACAAACAGGGAGGGTCCTGCCAGTGTGTGACTGTGAAATGTCACTTGGGAGTAGCTCATGCTGAATTGGATTTTCCATCACTTCAGTTGCTAAAACTAAGGATATAGGGAAAATTGATATCGCGATATTTCGTTTAGTAATACTTGTATCGATTTAAAACGACATTTAACTATTTATCAGTGCCCTTCTGCGTCTTACTTTTAATTTCCACCTAAACCCCCGACTGCTTGCTGGCACCAAAGCACACTGAGCATCTTTGACCAGTTCTACACCAAACCAAAACAACTACAAGATCTCGCGAGAACCAGCTTCTGTTTATTATTCAGTCAGACCTGCGGATCTTTGTTACTTGGAATGGGTACTGAGCTTAAAATCTGTTCCACTTTATTGCCCATATCAGTATACAGTTACAGTTCTTCATGTTGTGAACCTTACATAAAATGAATTTGACCATTTAAATGACAATGAAACACACATTATTGGTCAGTCATACTTTAAAAGAAAATGAAAAATTGTTCTGGTACAGTCTTTGGATTTACTGCAATATGCATCAAATCGTGAGACATGTATTGTGATATGTATTGTGAGACATGTATCGGGAAACATATCATGAGACATATATCGTTTAATGTATTATGAAACATGCATTGTGATACTGATCGTGAGACATGTATCAGTTTTACGTATCATGAGACATGTATTAGGATATGTCTCGTGAGACATGTATCGGAATACATATTGTCAAACATGTATTGTGAAACATGTATCGTGATACGGATCATGAGACATATCGGGATATGCACTGTGAAACGTATCGTGACACGTATCGTGAGACATGTATCTGGATACATATTGGGAAATATGGATTGTGATACATAACATGAGACATATATCAAGATACGTATTGTAAGACATGTATCGTGAGACATGTATCATGATACGTATCGTGAGATATGTCTCAGGATACGTATTGTGAAACATGTATTGTGAAACATGTATTGTGATATGTATTGTGAGTCATGTATCGGGATACGTATTGTGAGATATTTATCGGTTTTATGTATCACGAGACATGTATTAGGATACGTATCATGAGACATGTATTGAGATATATATCATGAGTCATGCATCAGTTTTACGTATCATGAGACATGTTTTAGAATACGTATTGTGAGACATGTATTGGGATATGTCTCGTGAGACATGTATCGGGATACATATTGTGAAATATGTATCATAACATGAGACATATATCGAGATACGTATTATGAGACATGTATCGTGATACGTATCGTGAGACATGTCTAAGGATACGTATTGTGAGATATTTATCGGTTTTATGTATCACGAGACATGTATTAGGGTATGTATCATGAGACATGTATCGCGTTATGTATCGTGAGTCATGCATCAGTTTTACGTATCAGGAGACATGTTTTAGAATACGTATTATGGGACATGTATTGAACACATATCATGAGACATGTATTGTGATATGTATTGTATCATCAGGCTCTTGCCATTACACATCCCTAGTCAATAGTGGTGTGAAGAAAGGTAATTCAAGTATTAGGTTGGAGGGCTGCTAATCAGTTAGCTGTTGACATCCTGTCTGAAAATGAATTTGCACTTCCGATAACTCTTGACTCATTTGTTAAGGGGTCACTCCGCCTTGTCCCCCGCTGCTATCCACCTCTTGATTCAAAATGTCATTCATCCCTCACATGCTAAATATCACTTTCTTTTACTGCGATTTGCCATATAACGTTTTTCATTGAAAAAGTGTTAAATCAGAACCTGTCATGCTGACGCGGTGCGGTCGGCCAAGACGAACAGGTTGTTGTGTAAATGTGCTCGCACACCTGCTCCTTCCTGCTATTTTTGGGGTTTCTTAGAGATGCCCAGCGGGTGAAAAATGTCATGCCCGTCTGCGACGCTGTGTTCATGAGACGGCGCCTCATGCAGCGTGCACACACACAGGAACCGTTCCTCCCCTAGAAGACTGAAGGAGGACACCCACACAGCATGTGTACTGTTAGCAGGGCTTCGCCTGCCAGCCGTGATTCAACCTGTGGGCTTTCACACACAAATACTCACACATGCACAATGACTGGGGTGAATAATCAAAAGACTTTGGCACAGACGTGCACCACATGATGGCAAGTTTGTGGTGGCAGAAAAAAAAAAAAAACCTACTTACCGAATGTATATTCTTGTATTTTATTATTTTTTTAGGAGGTGGACATCTACACTGTGAAGCCAGAAGACCTGTCCTTTACCTCAGCCTTCTGTCTACAGATCCAGCGCAACGATTACGTCCACGCATTAGTCACTTATTTCAACATAGAGTTCACCAAATGTCACAAAAAGACCGGCTTCTCCACAGGTGAGGCGTCTCCCTCCATTTTCCTTCTCTTTTAATACCAGATCTAATAACATTAGGAGAGGAAAAGCAAAGAACTGAATTAGAGTCAGTTTTCTGGAGCCGAACGGATTATAAATGACAAACTGTCTTCCCTTATTTGACAAATCAAAGCATTACTCAACAAGACAGACACAATACAATATGTCTGCCTTGTTGAAGCAGCAGATGGGCTTCATTGTCACTCTCTTGGGAGTAATAAAATATCACTTTTGTCGAATTAGAACTTTATGTGGACCAAGAATTGGTGGTTTTGTGTATGTGAAAAATGCTATTTTAGGCACAAAAATCTTATTATTAGAATATGTTCAGGTATGCACCTGAGATTCATTTAAAGTACTGAAACAGAGACGATTGATTCTCCCTGAAGCCTCTCAAAGGAAAACATCAGATCAAACAAAATAAGAAAAGTTTAAAGACCTGGTCAATTGAAAATTAGGATTTTGGTGTTTTTAACATGTTCTTGTTGAATGATGGAGAACATATGTAAAAAAAAAAAAAAAAAAAAAAAGGTTAAGATTCAAGATTCAGATTTAAGTTTGAAATCATTTTGAATCAGGAGCAGATGAAACAAATGCCATTTGAAAAAGGTTCCTTCTCTGCACCATTCCAATCCATCCACTTCCAGAGGTTTTCCTAGACTGAGCTGGAATCTTGCTCAAAGCTGTACGACTGTCGCACCTGTAATGCTAGGTTGATAGTGTGACGTTCGCACCTGGCTTAGAAACATGTGTTCAAGCAATCACCTTCAATGAAAAGTCTATGTAAGCGTGCATATGCTCATTTTGGGATTCCGCGTTCAAAACTCTCACGCCCATGCATTACAAAACGTGGAGCCGTTGAAATTAAACCAGTTGAACTTTGACCAATCAGGGACTCGGATTTAGTAGCGACGCATGAGTAGCGTCCTTTACAAAACACGGAAGTGCCAACCGTTTGAAAATCGATCATGGAGGAGAAATTAATAATTGAGGTTTGTATATGACACCAGAGCCAAACATGAATTGCTCCCCTACCCCTGTGACTCTTCTGTATTGCTCCAATTGTAGGGGTGTTTAAAGCTGTAGTGGTGTCTGAAAATTCTTTTTTTTCTTAAGGAGGAGTCATAGCAACTTTCAACGGCTGGGAAGAGAAACACATTCTCCTCACATAGATGTGAAGTAAAGCACTAAAGTTTGTTGCTTTTGCATAACCTTTTACAGTCATTAAACCGATATGTGCTTTCCAAGCGCTAGCAGCCAGCAGCTAACGTAGCTGACCAGCGACTATTGACAACCTCATAAAGTGGTAGTAATGTCCAAATTTGAAGACACAATTTTTTTCATATCTCTCCGATTGGAGGGATAAGGAGAAGCCTTAATGGTATGAAAGAAATTAAGATTGCGCTCAAATCTTTAATTTATCGGAATAGAGCTGTAAAAGAAAAAGTTTGGAGCTTAAGCATTCTCTTCCAACTGTAGGTACATGCCCAGGTTCTTTAGGCTGTAAGCTAGTTGGAAAGAATGTAAACAGAGAGCTCGCAGCAACAAAGACGGGTAGAGGGGGTGGGGTTGCCCTGTGCCAACAGTCCTACCCACAACTCAGAGGGGAATTTCTAATGAATTCATGCTGATCTGCAGAAACTTTGAGAAAACTATATGAATTTTTTGATTTTGCCACCAAAAAAAAGACCATTAGGAAGGCTTTTAAAACAGATCAAAGATTTAAAGTGGGACTTTAAATATTTCTCCATAACTACAAATATAAACTCAATCAATATGTTGTAAAAGACTGAACATTTTCCAAAATAATAAAATATTTTAGAACTTTTCTTTGCCAAAAAGTGATGATGTTTTCAGCCATCAGAGTATTACTACTTCACATTCCTGTCCATTCTGTAGCAATGTGGGCGTTAAACATCTCAAATTAGTGTCTTTTTCTTTTCTTTTTTTTTGTAACACTTTCTAATACTGCATGATCCCAAATGTTTTTGTGCCAGTAAAAATCACCATTCAACGCAAGCAGTTACATAAACCTGTGCTAATACATTCCACCATCCACTGCTTACATAATTTTGTGTAGAGGAGGTTCTATGTTTGGATGTGTGTGTTGGCCCGAGGCAGAGCATCAGTGAAGGAGCTCTCGCTCATCTGCCTCTGTATTCTTCCCATTCCGATGCCTGGATCTCTGCCAGTTTACTTTTGTATTCCTTCCAAGTTTATATATCTTAGACATCTTAAGGCCCATTAGAAATGGTCAGGACATATTGCACTAACTTCATTTATCCCTTATTTCTGTTTCACCCCATTCCACTTTAACCTCATTTCACCTGTGCTCTTTCCTGTCTCGTCTCTTCCTGTTTCCATCATCCCACTTCCTTTTTATTTATTTTTTTTTCTTATTATTACTTTTCTGCTTTCCTCCTATCTCCAGCTCCAGATGCTCCCAGCACACACTGGAAGCAGACTGTGTTTTACTTGGAGGATTACTTGACAGTCAAAAAAGGAGAGGAGATATTTGGTAGCCTGTCCGTCAGGCCCAATGAGAAGAACGTGGTAAGAGTCAAAATCGCTTATTCATTGTAATTTTTTAATTTCATTTTCTGTAAAAAATACTACTTTTTCTAAACAATACTGACTCTATATTTGTATTTTTGAAAGCTATTTTGAATGCTTTAAAAAAAGCAAGGTCAAGGATAAGAAAAAAAATCCTTAAAAACGCAAAATTCAGTTTGGGTTTCTCAAACTTGAAAGCAAAAATGTAAGTTTAATAATTTACAAGTTTTGAGATTAATTAGCCGCAATTTGTGGTGGAATAACTTAAGCCACATTCATTTTTTACAGTATATTTTTTCCATTTAAAAAATTATGTATTTTAATTTATTGTTTAAAAAAAAACAAAAAACAGAATGAAATTAATTCAAGTTTGTGTAGTAACTTTTTCACTGTACTTTCTTAGAGTAAAACGCATATTTAAAATAATTTGATCAAACAAGACTAAAATCTTTGCACCAAAAAGATTAAAGCAAACATTATTCAAGCAGTTTTAAAACATCAGAAAAATTAGAAACAAAACAGAAATAAAGGGGTAAAAGGCAAAAATGTGTTACTTGATTTATTAATTATTAAAGTACATTTGCAGAAACAGATTTTCTTGTACTTGCATATTTGGTTTAATTTGGCTAACTCAAGCATTGCCTTAATTTATTGATTTATTTTTTGGGTATAATTTCAGAAAATTTTAAAATATATAATAAAACTCTGAACTGACAATTTACGATATAACTGTTGATCTCAGTCTTCTTTTTTTTTTTTGGCTGTTTTGTTTCCATTTTTCACAGCGTGACCTTGAGTTCACTTTGGAGCTGGACTTCAAAGGACAACTATGTGAAGCTGCCATTTCCCATGATTATAAAATGCGCTGAAAGCAAACGAAAAGCCAAGGAGCGACCCGACTCTGTGCCCTCGCCCCCTTGAGAAATGACAGATAAATAAAAAAATGGTTGAGGGGGTTCGAGTGAGCACTCGGATGATGCATTTCTTTATGTCACAAGACAGACAGCAATTTGACTAAGATGGATTTACAAGTGCATCTCAACCATTTAAAAATCTATCTAAAATGTTTTATCTCAGTTATTCAGTTTAACACTTTAAAAAAAACTCGTATTATAATTACAGGTAGACGATTACCTTCAGAGACTCAGCTGCAGACAAGATGGCGTCTGACATCGTCGGCCGGAAGTAGAAAATAAACAACTATTCAAACCTTTTCCTGAAAATTTCAAGAATTATTTGGGGAAAACTTAAAACGGGGGTAAGAAATAATAACTGTAGGTTCACCGATTACAATAAAGGTTTTCGAGCAATATCGGGGACTTCCGGTTCGATCTTCGACTTCCGGTTATGAACGTTAATGCGTACAGCTCGGTCTTCAGTCCACAAAGTCAGTCCTCTTTTGTTTTGCATCTATTCCTGCTTTCTTTGCTTTATACACCAGCTTCACTGAGTTTCGATTTTCTATTAATTTAACTTAAAATAAATAATACACCAGCAATATCTGAGTTTGACTATTTTTAAAAAAAACTAAATTACTGGGTAAACAAACATTTTGAGGATTTTCTAATACATTGAAATGCACTTGTAAAAAAAAATAAACATATCACTTAAAAAAAAATAACTTTTAGGCAGGATAATGTGTAAGGAACCTTGAATATTGTCTGGATGGTTAAGTGCTATTCTATTTAGCAGATTAATGCAGTGAATCGTGTGATGCAGTCTGACAGTTGTGATCAGAACAAGCCAGTATCTTCTCAGCAATAGCGCCATCAAATGATGGACCGGTGCACATCCTTTGAATGTAACGTCCTACATGAACTTGATCTTTCTCCTGTGGAAATTTTCAAGGTTTATTATTTGGAATATGAAAATAAAAGCATTTTAGCTATCACGATGTCATTGCAACACATAAAAAAAAAATGAGTGTACTGTTGAAATTTCCAAATTGTGAGTCTCATCTGGGGTCATTCAAGAAAATATGACTAGATCTACAGGTAAATATGCTCCTCTCAAGTGAAATATAACTTAAATATTTTAGTATTTATACTTTTAACTCTTCACCTGAGCTTTTATTATAAATTTATTTTTCTTCAAGACAACATAGATCATTAAGATCGAGGATTTCTTTTCATTAATAATTTAAAAAATATATTAATTTGATGTTAAAAATAATCAGATGTACTTCGCAAATGAAAAAAAATATATATTATTTTTTTTTTTGATTATTTCCCTTTTTTAGTAGCCATTTGGTTATCAGTATAGCTTAAGCTTTTAATTGGGGAAAAAAGAAAAATTTAAATATAAGAGGAAAGTACACATTTTTTTTTTTCTTTTGAGGGGAATTTACAAGGATTACCTGACCGCACCACAGAGCCCCTTTTTCGGGTAACCCACAGTCAAACCGTGCAGTTAAGGAATGTTTTAACACCACGATTGTATAAGAAGTACAGCAACTCATTGTGTTGTATCACTCACCTAATGTTTGCATGTTGCTAAAAGGTTTTAAAAAAAGAAGAAAAAAAAAGATGTGAAATAGAATTGTATTTCTTTCTTTGGCCCAAATCAAATGTGCTTTGGCATCTGAATAAAGCAAGAAATGTTTCAGAAGACAAACACATGTGCAGCATCTCTTTATTTATGTTGTTGGGGATTTGTTAATCAAAGAATATCAAAAAGTTGGAGGTGACGATAAATAGAAAGTCTTAATAATGTGCGATTTAAAGCTAACAATCCTTAAAAAATGTAATTTTTCTCATCATTTGGGATCACTAAGGAGATTTGGAGCATTGATATTTACAAGAATTAGTGCATCTTCTCTATATAGAAACTCCTTCCTCCATTCCCCCAACCTGACAATTCCGCCCTTTACGCAAATATGAGCATATGGGTCAAAATGAAAAGTGCTTGTTAACACCAATCTGTTTCTTTCTATCCTTTTGTGTTGAAAATTCTGTTCGTTCGCTGACAAGCGCCTGAGCACTTGTTAAATCCGGCGTGCAAGCTTGAATTCCTCCTGGATAATTTGTTGCTGCTGGATTTTCACTTGCAGCAGGTTTTCTTCTTAATGGGCTGAGCTGCAGAGAGGGTGACAGTTGTGTCTCTCACCCTGTCCTCCTGCTCCATTAGTACTCTGAGCCAAAAGAAGAAGAAGAAAAAATGAGTTTTCTACAAAACTGTTGTTATTTCTCATATTTGCTTAGGAATTTTTTTTAAATGCACGATCTTACCTGGCCAGGTGAGTCAGTGACTCTGTCACATTCTTGCCAGTGTAGGCGCTGACTTCATAAAACATCACCTTATTTTCCTACATAGAAAAAAAAGGGAGTCAGACATGATATAGGGGGAGGGAAATATCTAATAAAATGTTTAAATTAAATTATATAATGAGATTTTATCACATTCTGAAATCTATAGTACCAACTTACAAAAGCCAGTCTCTCTGCTGCTTTCAGTGTCACCTCCCTCTCTTGTTCCATGTCCATTTTGTTGCCCAGAAGAAGAATGGGAATCCCTTCTCCTGCCGCTTCCTAACAAACGAAAAACCATTTATGTGAGGATAAAAGGAGAGCCATAACGTTCTAACAAACCCATTTCTGTGAAGTCACATTGTGAAAAATTCTTTTTTTAAACTCAAATTTAAATTTAAATATTTTTTTATGATTAATTCATAACAAATGCTCCAAAAGTGAGGAACAAAAGGGCAAAACCAAACCAGAACAATAGAGTATGTGATAAATCGACCCATGTGAAAGGTAAAATATTGTCCGACCTGGACATTAATGAGCCAGGGTCGCACAGCCTTGAAGCTCTCCTCCACTGTGACGTCGTACATCACAACCACGCCGTCCGCCTTACGAAAGAACTGCTTGGTGATGCTGCGGTACCTGTGTCAATGACAGAAAGTGGTGGTATAAGTACACCGATTCATCTCACTCGCCCTTGAAATAATTGCTTTTATCATGCTTTTATTTTGTAGTATGACTATAAAAATAACTACCCTTTTTGCACTAAATTTACAGGATATTCGTCAACTGCATGGAGTGATACACACTCAACGGCCACTTTATTAGGCACACCTCTCCAACTGCTTGTGGAGATTTCTAATCAGCCAATCACATTGCAGCAACTCCATGAGGAAGAAACGTGGTTGGTGCCAGACGGGCTGGTATAAGTATTCCTTAAACTACTGATCTTGTGGGATTTTAACGCACACCATCTCTGGGCTTTTAGAGAATGGTCAGAAAAAGAGAAAATGTCCAGTAAACAGCAGTTCTATTTGTAGAAATGCCTTGTAGATGTCAGAAGTCAGAAAATAACCAGACCGGTTCCAGCTGATAGAACAGGAACTCCAGTAACCACTGGTTACAACGGAGGTCTGCACAAGAACATCTCTGAATATGCAACAGTCTTAAGGCAGATGGGCTACAGCAGCAGAAGACCACATCAGATACCATTCCTGTCAGCTGAGACACACAGGATCACTGAAACTGGACAATAGAAGACTGGAAAAGACTTGTCTGGTCTGATGAGTCTCAATTTCTTATGCAACTTTCAGACATTAGGGTCAGAACATGAAAGCATGGATCTACCCTGCCTTTAATCAGCGATTCAGGCTGGTGGTGATAGTGCAATGGTGTGGGGGATATTATCTTGTCACACTTTTGCCCCTAGTACCAACTGAAGATGGTTGAGTATCGTTCCTTACCATGCCCATCCCTTTAAGACAGTGGTGTCCAAACTACAGCCTCAAGTTTTTATTGGCCCACAGCAAATTCTGAAAATGCAATAGAATTTTATCTGCACATCCACCTTAAGCGCCATTCTTTTGCTATTCTAAGTATTAACTCTAGGTGGAGCCAACAGTGCTTTCCCACTAAACAAATTAAGCAAAGAAGAAACTTTTAGGAAAGATCCTAAAAACCACAAGTCACCAGAAATGGCAGAGCCGAAGAGACGCAAAATTGCGAGCGAACGCACAAGTTTCAGACGCGTGGGAAAATGAGTACTTCTTATCCTAGACATGCTTACAATAAAGTGGGGTCATCTGGATCCCACAAGATCGCGTGCTGAACTTTTTTTCAAGGATTTTTTATCTTCACTGGTGTCCATGGCAGACATAAACCCTCTCCACTTTTGTCATGGGAAGAATCACACATCAATGTCGGGTCATCTGGACCCCATAAGAGAGCACAAGGTTAAAGAAATCAACGGAAAGTGTGTCTGTTTGATTTGCCAGAAAGCTTTTGCTGTAATAAAAGAGTATAACGTCCATCCTGCATTATCAGCTACACGTTGTACACTGGTGCCGAACAAACACAGAAAGTCAAGAAAATGGCAGCGAGCCTGAAAACTCAACAACTTTTAGGAACACGCCACCAAAGTAAAACGATGAAGCTTATAGTCCGGCATAGTAAATCTTTCTCAGATGGCAATTTCATAAAGCAGTGTCTCATCAAATAATGTGTCGGGAAAAGCGCAGGATTTCAACATCGTGAGTTTTTCCAGAACTACGGTGGCGCAGCGAATCAAGGACTTGTGCGGTAATTTCACTGAGAGACAAAGCTTGTTCCTTTGAATCAGAAAATGGCACACTGTGGTCGTGTACCATCTTCTGATGCTACTTCCAGCAGGATAAGGTACCATGTCATAAAGCTGGAATCATCTCCGACTGGTTTCTTGAACAGGAGTTCACTGGTCTCAAATGGCCTCCACAGTCACCAAATCTCAACCCAATAGCGCCTCTGGAATGTGGTGGAACATGAGATTGGCATCATGGATGTTCCGCTGACAAATCAACAGCAACTGTGTGATGCTATCATGTCAAACTCTCTAAGGAATGTTTCCAATACCTTGTTGAATCTATGCCAACAAGGATTAAGGCAGTTCTGAAGGCTAACCGGTACTAACGAGACATACCTAATAAAGTGGCCAGGAATGGGATCATGGAAACTCCTGCAGTCATACAAACTCACCTTTCTTGACCGGCAGTGTCCCAAAGCTGCATGGCAATCTGCATACTGTCAAGGGTTAAGGTCTTCACACTGTAGTCAATACCTGATTAGAATATGAAAGAATATCAGGGAAAGAGCAACCATACGAGGCCACTAGAGGGGGAGAGCAAGGCCCAGGAGAACTGAAAGAGATCAAGGCCGATAAAGAAGAGAAAATTCTGCAGAACTGACATAATCTGCTGTAGAATGTATGCTGGCGCTCTTGGACAGGCAGTGTGACTTTATAATCTCATTCATGTGATCCTAAGCGAGGCCTCCTGGAACTGGCTTTCACATCCATGAAAACACGCATTCCTATCCTTGTAGTGCATGACAGCTGGGTACGGATTTTGCAGAAGTTCCAGGGTCGTTGCTCTCACCCACAGTAGTAGTAGAGGACGGGTGGAAACGGCCCTCGCAGAAGGAGCGCAGCAGGGACGTCTTTCCTACGCAGGAGTTTCCGACAAGTACCACCTTGAATAAACGATCCGGAGCAAACAGAGTTCTTTCTTTTGTCATCTACAGTGGGATAAAGAACAAGTTTACCCTTTTTTTTCCTCAATAAACCGTTTTTGCAATACACAAACTTCGTGGACCTACTTGCTGGCTCTCTTTCCCCACAGGCTGTTGTCTTGGTGACACTGGTGTCTTCTTCCCTCTTGCAAAGGAGGATTTCTTCACAGATGCGTCTTCTGCGGGCTTCCCAGCGTGCCTAGAAAGCTGTACTAAAGGGGCATTTGTTGCCATGGCTACGGGAGACTCAGTTTGTGCTTTCTCGTCTTCCTCTTCGCTGAGGTGGCGCAGTAAGGGCTGAGGCCCGTCTTGAAGAAGGAGATGCGGCAAGTGGTCCTCTTCGATGGAGATAACCCGGCGGAGAGGCCACCCGTCGGGAAGCGCCTCCAGGACCTCGTCGTCTGCTCCCGCCCTCGCCGGTTCTGCTCTCTGCGTCGATGCATTTCTCAGCAGTTTATTAGTCATTTTGTTTGGCTCCTTTCTACTTCTCAGCTTCCCGTCATGCGGACTTTGGACGGGACTGACTTCCCCGTTTGCCAAGTTTGTCCTCCATGCCAGCCTTTGCTGGCTTGAAAGGGTGGCGTCAGTGACGGTGAAGTTAGAAGCATCATCTTTGTCGTCTTCACTGGAAGCAACAAACACGGTTTAAGAAGAACCCATGATACATTGATCAATTGAATTAAACTTCTGACCCAAAGCATCAACCTGAAGTTAATACATTTGGTTCTAACTTACTAAAGATGTATTCTTCTTTGTTAACTAAACAATAAGATAAAAAAAATGGTTAAGGCAACATTAGGGAAACAAATCACCTTTGTTCCAGCTTGGACGAGTCATCAAACATCTCAACGAGGTCTTCCTTCTGCTTTTTTGCGACAGACGTTCGAGGCTTTTTTTTTTTTTTTTTTTAATCAAACAAAAATTTGTTAGTAAGTTTTACTTTTATCTAGTAGCAGGAACATAAATCTTTCAATATAATTGAGACTTACCACTTCACAGAACATGTCCCTCTCGTCTTTTAAATGCTTGTTCATCTCCCTGCAAACAATCACATTTCTTTTGTAAAAGTGTTTCCGATGGGTTTTTTTATTATGATTTTGTCGTTTTTAGCCAAAATATTTTTAAAAACTTTCATTTTTCAGGATCTAAGTTGAGCAGAGCGGCAGAAGTTTATCAAAAACACGCCTTCAAGTTGTGGGCGGGACTGTTGGTGCGGAGTAAGCCTGCAGTCATATCCCATCATCCCTCTGTTTATACTCTCTCCTGCTAGCTTACAGCTCCTCCCTAACATTACTGGTGCAAAAAAAATGAGAAGCACTATTGGAGCTATCCAGCAGTATTCAGATGAGAAAAATGAATCCGGTTGTCGGCAAGAGATCAGAGAGGTTGTGGCCTGCCCAGCAAGTCTTCATCTGCTCCACTTTGAACTACAATTTGAATAAAGAAATACTCAGGAAATAATTTTTTTCGTAATATTCTTTATATATATCCTCCTCATTGGAAAAAGGTCATGTTAAAACACCAATTTAAGTGGATTGGCTCTTTAAGGTGTTATTACCATGTAGTTACTGTGTATTTAGCTTCCTAGAATGATCCAATAATAGCATTAATAAACTCTTACCGGAGAAGGTCCAGCTGCCTCATGAGACTTTGCTTCTCTCTCTGCAGTCCTTCGGTTACTCTGTACATTTCCCTTAAAAGCAAATGTTTAAGACAAAATAAATCTATAGCTATATTAAGATTTTTTTTTTTCACCCTGCATTGTTAGTTACATTTGCGTACAAAAGGGAAAGTGCACCCACATCTCCTTCTCCTGCTTCAGTCGCCTGGCCTGCTCCTGCAGCATCCCCAGCTGCTCCTGGGCCAGAGCCAGCTCCTGGCTGGTGCACTCCAGCGCTCTGGACAGCTCGTCGTTGGTCATTTTCAGCTTCAGGTTCTCCACGTGGCTCTCGTGCTTCTCGCTGTCCAGCTCGTTGCACTGGAGCTCCAACTGGAGAGGGAGCGACGCAGAAGGAGAATGAAAAGACGCTAATGGCTTTGGAGAGTACTTGATGGGAAGAGAGCTCCTCTGAGGTTGAAAGAAGAAGGCTTTGGTTAAATGGTGTTTTTAGCATGTTCTTTTGGCATGATAATAAAGATGGAAATTGCATTTCTGAATAAGCAGATGGAAAATTGCAATTGAAAAAAGCATGTAGTGAGGTAGGCTCCATTTTAAGATCCACGTACGTCTTATTTTTTCCTTGTTGAAGCTAACATCTGACTCAGAAACTCACCATTTTTATTGCACCGCTAATGTTAGCTTGGAGTTGTGAGGGGCTGTAAGCTAGTGTGAGAGAGAGAGAGAGAGAGAGAGATAGAGAGAGAGAGAGAGATAGAGAGATAGAGAGATAGAGAGATAGAGAGATAGAGATAGAGAGAGATAGAGAGAGATAGAGAGAGATAGAGAGAGAGAGAGAGATAGAGAGAGATAGAGAGATAAAGAGAGATAAAGAGATAGAGATATAGAGATATAGAGATATAGATAGATAGATAGATAGATAGATAGATAGATAGATAGATAGATAGATAGATAGATAGATAGATAGATAGATAGATAGATAGATAGATAGATAGATAGATAGATAGATAGATAGATAGATAGATAGATAGATAGATAGATAGATAGATAGATATACTTTATTAATCCTTCTGGAAATAAAGTGGCTGTCCTTGCTCCATACACACAACACAGTTCAAAGAGTGACAGACACAAAGTAAAAACTAATAAGTTACATACCATAAAAGCAGCTAAAAGTCAGATAAAAATTCAGAGATAAAATAAAACGTAGAGAGTGTAAACAAAGGGATGATGGGAAGTTAGGGTCGGCTTACTCCGCACAAACTTAGAGGCAACTTTCTTATGAACTTCTGCCACTCTGCAGAACCTATGTTGTAGAAAATGAATTTCATTTTTTTTTTTACATTTTGGATAAAAACAGCTTAATTGCAATCAGAAAACCAACTGAAACCCTTTGAAAATGGATCAAAAAAGGATACGAGTGAGACTTTAAATCATTATTATTATTGCAACTAGTGAATAAGCGTTAAAAAAAAAAATAAACGTACTCCTTTCTGCTTCTGGAAAAGATACTCGAGCTCTCGCTCCTTGGACAGCAGCTGATGCTCCAGGTCCTGGCTGCGCAGCTGCAGACGCTCCGAGTCCTGCAGTCGAGGAAAAATGAGATAAAAACATACCTATAATCAACATTTACTCTCAGACTATTAAAATGACACATTAGCCTATTAAGAATACGAACGCTTTCCTTTTTCAAAGCAGAATTTCAATAAAGAAAAGTGGCAGAAATATCAGAAAAGTGCTAGTTTTGAATTTTGCGTTTGCATGTTTGCTACCATCAATAACAGCCGCTCTTTCTCCGTCTTGATCTGAGCCTCCATCTCTTCGTACAAATGACGGATCTCGCTGTCGTGTGTTGCAGCCTTCCTGCAAGACAAAGATACGACTTGCTGGAACTCCATGCTCGGCATTCAGTAACTGAACAGCAGATATGATGGAAGGAGTGTTCTTTCACGCTAGTATAACAAATGGATGTTTTTCATGCAGATTTTGTTGGTGCCTATAGGTCACCTCTGTAAAGCACTCTCCATCTCCTTCTTCTCCTGGTAGGCTTCTTTGATTTGCTGTGTGACTCTGGCCAGAAACTCCTCAAAATTGGACAAAAGATGCGGCTCATCTCGCCTGAATTGGGTCCAAAGACTTCGTACTTCATCTGGACTAGAAAAAAATGTTTAAAAAAAAGGGAGGAGGATGTCATGCTGAGGTTTGATTGAAATGTATTTTTACGTTTGAGGACACTCACTCCTCAAAGATATTAATGGCTCCCAGACTCTCCAGCAGCATACAGAAGTGCCTCTCCTCCTCATCTTCATCGCCCGACAGCTTGGCTTCCCACTGGCTCTGGTAAAGAGCTTCTTTTGCTTTAAGGACGGGGCCAGAGGCGTAATGTTGGTCGTCTGTTACAGAGATTCTACGTCCGTGCAGAAACTGACCTAAAACATATGGACAGAATTTATTTATCATAGTTATATAGTTATATTCTAAAAATGTTTAGATTTTTTTATAATAATTATCAGAAATATCTGTTTAAGAAAGTGGGAACATTTAAAGTTTCACCGGATATTATTTACAATCTAAGTTTAAAACGGCTGATAAGAGAACTCTGATGACCCAGCATTCTAGTAGTACTTGAACGCATCACTCACGGAGGAATCCGTGTGTAACTGAGGCTCCGTGCGGATTTTTTTTTTTAAAGATTTTTGTGTGTAATTAGTTTCAAGCTGTTGTAATTTTAATTTGTGCACATGTTAATTGTATTTTTTTTAATTTTGCCATTTTTTTTTTAATTTTGCCATTTTTTTTTACTTATGCACACAACATATTCTATGCATGCACAAATCCAAAGTTATGCGCAAATCAAGAATTATGCACCCACAAATCCAAGTGAAACTATTTTCTCTCCATGAAATAGCTCTGATACCTTTTTTTTTTTCAATACCAATGTTAGCTTAGGCTTGTGAAGCTAGTGGGAGAGCGTGAAACGAAAGGGCTAGTGGAAAATTAGCTGAGGCTAACTTCTGCTCCATCCACTTAAAGGGGGGATTTCTAAAGAGCACTTGCTCCACTGCAAAAAATTTTGGCTAAAAACTGTATGGCTGAATAGCTCGGATCAATTTTTTCTATGCTAATGTTAGCTTAGGCTTATGAGGTGCTATAAGCTAGTGGGAGAGTGTGAAACGAAAGAGCTAGTGGAAAATTAGCCGAGGCTAACTTCTGCTCCGTCCACTTATATTTATCAATTAATCAATTTTTTCTATGCTAATGTTAGCTTAGGCTTGTGAGGTGCTATAAGCTAGCGGGAGAGCGTGAAACGAAAGGGCTAGTGGAAAATTAGCCGAGGCTAACTTCTGCTCCGTCCACTTATATTTATCAATTAATCAATTTTTTCTATGCTAATGTTAGCTTAGTCTTGTGAGGTGCTATAAGCTAGCGGAAAAGAGTGAAACAAATGAACTAATGGGAATTTAAAAGACCAATGAGAACAATTGAGGAAAAAAGGAATTCAGTAGCTAGACTGTTGTGTCAGGAGAATAATAAAGAAATAGTAGACAATACTAGATAAAAAGAAGTCGTTTCTGTGTTTTGCAGCTCCCTCACAAATGAAACTTCAGCTCCTCTATCTGATATAACAGCAGAACACGATGAACTCGAGGAAGACTGCGCGCTTTCTTTTTTTATCCGTCAGCTGAACTTTCCGCCCCCTCCCTCCTGAAGAGCCCATCAAGTACAGCAGGCTATTAAGCAGCGTAACTGTAGAAGTGATTGACACCTGTAGAAGCCAGGCTTCCATCCAGATGCAATTCAAAGATATCTTTGAAAAACGCAGCTTTGGAGGAAGTGTTGAATCATAATTCGGTGACAGAGTTGGAGGCAATCTCTGCAGGTGGTTGGAGTAGCAGCAATGCAACACCTGCCTGGGATCACTACTGGAAGTTCAAAGGTCCTCAGCAATTTTACACAAAAAGACATTTGAAGATTATAAATTCATGTGCAGTTTGGAAAGAATTAAATGTTTAAAACTAGAAAAAAGATTATTTTTTAATTATTATTATTTTAAAGTGCTCGTGCAGAATTAACTGTATACATCTCTGTGCTTGAAGTTTCTAAAAATGTATTTTTAGAAACTAAATTCACACATTTTTAGGTTAAATTTAGGGAATCTAACGTAAAATTCACGTTTTTCCAGAACTTTAAAGCAAATTGATTTAATTCCATATTTTCCCAAATATGTGTTCTAAATCTAGATAATATTGAAGGTTTACTTTAATAATGTAAAGTTAAAAGACGAACATTTTAAAAGAAAAATAACTAGTCTTAAGCTCTCCAAACGACTTTATTTCTGCATCAAATATTTAGCTTGATTAATCTTAGCAACACGATGAACACAATTTTAAAATGCTAAATCAACAATTTATGGTATTATCAAACTTTAATAAAGCAACAGGAATTTTCGTCAGGAATGCCATAATCCCTTTTTTTTTAATTGAATCTATAGAACATTTTGCTATTGTCGTCTCAATGATGATAAAATGGTGTTAAAAGCCAGGCATGTCCAAAGTGTGGCCTTCACACTTAGTAAAATAATAATAATTGTAGGATTTTTTTTTTTAGATTGCCATAAACCCTCTTTTTACTGAATCAACATGGTGGAACATTTTGCTGTATAACAAAATAATGATAAAATGACAGTATAAGCTAGGCAGGTCCAAAGTCTGGCCTTTAAACTTAGAAAACATGTTTAAATTCAAGATTTTTTTTCAGAAATCCTACAATTCCATTTTTTTCTTTTTATGGATTCACACCATAGAACATTTTGATAACAAAATGATAACAAAATGACAGTGTGAGTCAGGCATGTCCGAATTCCAGCCTTCAAGCTTGAAAACATGTTTAAATTCAAGAATTTCAGAAATTCCTCTTTTTTTCTGGATCAGCACCATGGAAAAACATAATTTCATGTTGTTGGCTTAGTAGCTTGATAGATCTTAGGGAATAAAGAAACACTTCTGCCACTTTTAAATGCTAAATTAACAATTTATGGTATTATAAATATTAAAAGCAACATTTAAATTAAGATTAACATTTTTTTTCAGAAATTCCATAATTCCTCTCTCTCTCTCTCTCTTTTTTTTTTTGTAGATCTACACCATGCTGTTATTGGCTCAATGATGACAGTAAAAGCCGGCGTGTCCAAAATGCAGCCCGTGAGTCAAATACAGTCCCCACACCTGTCATTAAATTAATAATATGAGCCCCCCCAGCACTTTCTAAAACTAAGATTTCTTGATGGAGATTGGCTAATTTCTGGAAGAAACCGTGAAACTTTCGAGCTCTTTTCTAAAATGTCTTCTGTAAATCAAAAACAGTGCTTTGCACCTCTGAATAAGATAACTGTTTGTGGGTTGTTTTTTTTTTTTTTTCATGGTCACTTGATTTATATTTAAAGCTTACAAATAAGCATTTTACCTAACATTTCATAGGAGCAAAAATGAACACCCCTGCTGTTTTTACAAAAATGGATGCATTTTCTGAGAAAAAAACAAAACAAAAAAACCTACTGAATCTGGAGGAAAAGGCCTCCAGTGTGAGGTAACCGGCATGATCCATATCCAGGGAGTCAAACACGTCCTCCAGCTCCTCTGCAGACAGAGGCACTTCTCTGTGGAGTCTCTGTTTAGACAACAGTGCAAAAACATGACTTAAAAAAAAAAAAAAAACAACTCAATTTTAGACAGTAAAAACTGTGTTGCCTGTGAATGTGACTCAAATAACAGATGTTTTACCCCTATAATGCAAGTCTCTTTGTTCTTTACTTAGTAACTTAATGCACGCAACAATGAAGGCATGAAGCTTACAGGAATGCAGGTCATTAGTGAGGTTTCCACCAGTGCTGCTTTTCTAGCTAGTTCTCAGTGTAGCTAAAAGGGAAACATTGCATCTTAACCACACAGCTAATTATATGTGAAATTGTGACACGACTAAAAATAAATTCCCTGAAAACATTTTAGTGGTGGCTCGGTCTGCCAGCTTCTATTCATTTATAAACAAATATGACTAGAAAAATACAAAATTTGACAATTTCAATGTTAATTTTAGGAAGTACTTGTATAAAGAAAATGTTATTTTGATATTGTTTTTAACCCTTGAGAACTATATGTGTGATTCTTTTGCTACTTCCTGTTCGTTTTTCTTCGTTTTAACTTCCACATACAGACACCAGTCAACTGCAGGTTTTTAATTGGTAATTTGAAATTTAGCTTTTTATTTAGTGACATGCTAGCTGTTTTGTCAAAATTGCACTTAAAAAAAAATTTTTTTTAGGCTAATTTTGAGTTTAGCTAACATTTTAGCATTATGCTAGCTGTTTTGTCAAAATTAGACTTTTTTTTAAAATTACATAAATTTGGAATTTAGCTAAAATTTTAGCATTATGCTAGCTGTTTTGTGAAAATATACTATTTTTAAATAGGGTAATTTTGAGTTTAGCTAACATTTTAACATTAACTGTTTTGTCAGAATTAGACTTTCAAAGTTATTTAGGCTAATTTTAAGTTTAGCAAATGTTCTAGCATAATGCTAGTTGTTTTGTCAAAAATACTTTTTTGTTATTACATAAATTTGGAGTTAAGCTAAAAATTTTGCATTATAGCTGTTTTGTGAAAAATATACTTTTTTAAAAATAGGCTAATTTTGAGTTTAGCTAACATTTTAACATCATGCAGCTGTTTTTTCAAAATTAGACTTTTTAAGTTCTTTAGGCAAATTTAGAGTTTAGCTTATATTTTAGCATTATGCTAGCTGTTCTGGCAAGGTTTTTAGGCATTTTTCTAGTTTTTGGGTAACTTGGCGCTTGGCGAATATTTTGGCAAGCTTTCAGATTCAGTGTTTTTGCCATCATCTTGAGCATTTTTAGCTATCAGTTTCAGCATTTTCAGCTATCGGCACTAGCATTTATAGCGGCCACATTCAGCTTACAGCATTCACACTAGCATTATCGCAGGTAGTGCTATATATCTAGTTTCTTTTGGGCTTTTAAAGTTAATTTGACTGTTTTTATTGATCATTTTAATTAATTAATAAGGGCCAAAAAAATGTAAAATGGTCACAAATTAATACAATTTTAAGAATAGCAGTCAGATTTGACCACATGGGTTCTCCAGGGTTAACAGCACCAATCTCAGCTGTCATTTCTGACCCTCATATCCGAGCGAGTGAGGAATCCTTTTCCCTCCACGTCACACGTCTGGAAGAACTCTTTGGTTTTGCTCAGCAGGGCTGCGATCCCAGAGTCCGAGCCCCTCCTCTCCGTGCCGTCTCCCACAGCTTTGGCTGCACCCTCCTCTTCCTCCATGTTTGGTACACCTTCGGAAGGTAGGTTGCAGAAAGAGAATTCTCCCAACCGGCCCTGAATGCAGCACTTAAGGGCACTTTATAGCCACCATAATAATTGATGATAAATTGGTTGACTCAAGTCTCACTGCAGGTTTCTGTATTGAGAGAAAAAGCACAAAAATACTAAATTCTAACCATAGAATCTGCTATTTTAACCAATTATTAATACTTTTACACAAAAAGCCGTGACTACATAAACCACAGTGTAACATATAACAAGGGAGGGCTCCTTTCTACAGTAGAAACCCACAAAAAGTATTGAAAAACAGTGTCTCAAAACAATGACTTGCAAAAAAAAGCCTGAACGTATGAAATTAATGTTTTGCAACACCCATAGACACTGCCTAAAAGCGGTTTTAGTTCCTGCAGCTTTAAAAGAATAAAAATAACTTTTTTTTTACTTTGTAAACATATGAAAACTACAAAAGCACACCATTTCTCACATTTTTTAAAATAACATGTAAGATTAACATAGTTAGTACATAAATATGAATTTGTTATTACATTTTTGCTCAAGAATTACTTAAAGATTATATATTTTATTTATTAATTGCATAAAATTTTCACTTTTTTTCCCCTTCACCTTGGAAGCATTAAATCTTGAAGTAAATTGATAAGTAAAAAATAAAAGCCATACCTTATATAAAAAAGCCACACATGCACAGCACCGTGTAGTCTCCGTCTGTATCAAAAGAGCTTTTAGCACGTTCTGTGTTTAGGAAGTGTTGCCTCACAGACGTGTGCTCAAGTCATTCTGCAACCATGTGATGTCATGAGGAAGCGGCCGCAGGCTTTTTTAAAGCTTGCACACACACAAACACACACAAACTTAACTCTGTTTGCTTAATTTGTTCAACAGCAACACAATGATTGATTGAGGTCTCAGTGGTAATGTGCCACAAACACGTTTTAATGAACAATTCACAATAATATGAAGATCTCTGTTTTATAATAGCAATTCAATCCCAAATAGGTTCTTCTAAAAAAAACTGTGATTTGTTATTCATTTTTAGATAACAGTTTAGATCTTTGACCAAACATTTATTTCTTTGTTTACTTTAAAATAAAAGCATTATCAATATAGACAGAAGCTGCACATTGTATCTAACAATGCCATCTTGTGGTGTAAAAATTACTTTTTTTTGGTAGTAAAATGATTAATTCTATAACAAAATTACTCAAAAACATAATATATTGCATTTGCAAGAACTTTTATTTTAAATATTTAACAGTTTGCTCAATTTTCTGTCGTCATTTTTGCTTTCCTTGGATCTTCTGAAGTAAATATTCCATCTGCAGGTTGAGGTTCGGCTGTCCTTTCTTGGTCTTTTTGCTCAGAATTTGAAACGTTTCCATCTTTTTCTGTTTGTACCGCTTAATAGCTTCTTCTCTCTGCTGCTTGTTTTTGAGATATTCCTGGAATTTGGATAGAAAAACAACAGATGTGAAGGAAGAATAGACAGTAATCTTTTTTTTTACCCAAAAGAAAGACATTAATTACCTCTTTTTTCTTCTTTCGCTTTTCTTTTATTTTCTCAAATTCCTCTTTTGTCTTTTGGTAGGACGTCTTCTTCTGCAGTTTCTTCTTCATGCGGTTACTCATTGGAAGGCTATAATGAAATAAGAACCAGAGCTGTTTATAATTGTTTTTTAAAATTTCAGTATGTCGATTTAACATTTTTGTTGTAAAAAGAAAAATAAAAGGAATGTCGCTAATTCGAAACATACCATTAGATCCAGAACAGCTTTATTTAGAATCACCTTACATAGATAACATGTTGAAGAATATATATATATTTAGATATAATTTGAAATAAAGGAGGGGCTAAAATAATTAATATTAAATATTTGATAAGAATAGACCTTTATTTATTTATTTATTTTTAATATATGGTTATTTTTATGCTTTCTTTTAATTTTGTTTACAAAAAACATTATAAAATGAGCACAAATCTTAGAAAATGGTAAATAAATGTACTTAAAAACAATCAAAATTAAATGTGACAACGCTCTGCAATGTCTCATATCATTTCTTTAACTGAAAATGTGTAAATCTCAGTCCAAGATTCTTCCAGATTCTAAGAGTTTGCTTCAGGAAACACAATCTTTTCTCGGATGCGGATCAACCAAAAGAGTTCTGAAAGTCTTTAAATCAATTTCATTAACCAGACTTCTTCTCACCTTTCTTTCCCAGCGTCTGCCGTTTGCTCCGGGGCACAGGTATGGGATTTGTCGGCTCAGGTCCCCCAGAAACGTCTTCATCCGCTTCGTTTTCGTCCCTCGTCCCCTGCCCCTGCATTCTATGCTTAGTCCTGTTTACTCTGTTTTCCCGGGCTTCTTTTTTCAGCTTCTCCTCTTCTGCCATGTACAGATGCTTGAGGTGTTCTGGATACTCCTCCTTGTACAGCATTTTGGAATCAGGATTTCTCTTCTTCTCCTTTTTCAATAGTTTGTTGTATTCATATTTAACTTTCTGTTTTCTTTTAAGAGCAAATCCTTGACCTACAGATGTAAATAGAAACAATAAAGATTAGTTAAAAAAAAAAAAAGATAGAAAATAGTAGCAGATTATTTGAACAAAACAACCGCATATTATTATTCTTTAGCTTTTTTGCCTCAATAAACTAACTCAAGCATATGCTTACTTTTACAGTATTATATAAAATAAAACAAAAACTCACCTTCTTTAACGCTGCCTTCAAATACTTTGTGCTGTGAAATCCATTTCCGGTTCTTTTTCACGCCAGCTGACGATTCTTTGCCTTTTTCCCAGTTTCTATTGTTTTTCGTAAAGTTTTTATTCGTCGTTTTTCGGTCTATCGGAGCCATTTCGATTCAGAACAACGGAGAAATGTTTACAATGTGTTCCTATTTTTTTAAAGCAGCATGCAGAGAATTTTGCGTCGCTTGGTGATGACGCCAGCAGAGGATAAGTAATCGAATCCGGAACACGAGTGATTTGTTTTAAGAAAAAATATATATATTCCCCTTTTTAAATTATAATTTGTGTTTCTGAGCTCTTAAAAATTATCTAAAATTTTTTAGTGGAAACATTTGAAAATATTAATCTTAAATATTATTTTGGACCATATTAAATTAAATAAAACAGTTCTTAATCAGGCAGTTCCATTGACTGTGACGTAAAGTAAACTTTTTTTTTATATTTCGGACATTTTGAATTAAACTCATAATACCCGCACTTTATGTTAAAAACTATTGTCAATATTGGTCCAAAAAGTGGTTAAAACTGTTAAAAACCACAACAGATATCATCAATAGATAGTATTCATTCTCGATTGCTTTTGCCTTCGTGGGCATCACCAGCAGGAGACGGTTTACATGCCTCAGAGTTCTTCTTCCGCACGTCTTAAAACATGAAATCCTCCTCCTGTAGCCTCAAAAACATTCAGCAGCGGATAGATGAAGTCGTCCAGTTTTTGTCTGTAACACTGCCTATCGCCAATGCTCACACTGTGGAGTTTTACACCCAAGACGTGTGGAAGCGGTTCATGGCGGTGTCACCGGAGGAGGTCCTGTCAGCCATCATGGCCAACGGCGACCACCAGGGGGAGCCAGAGCGCAAAAGAACTCGTAAGTAGTCAGCGGAAATTTTATTTTGAAATTCAGTTGAAGCTTTAAAGTCTTTAATTTGTAAAATGATTATTATAATCGTTCACTTTAGATTAATATTTGAGTTTTATTTGGTTATTGTGTCAATGAGACAAACAAAAGAAACATATATCATTAAATTGCTAGACAAGTCAAATTATTATGATTAGTCGTGATTAAATTGGAAAGGTGATACACTTCCATAATACATACACATATAAATGATGCCATTATTTTAACTCTCAATCTTAAAATGATATATTTGCATGTATACAGACAAAAAATTGATTAAAAATGCATGGGAGGAACCAAATTATGTGCTTCAAATAAGGATATTTAAGAGTTCAGAAATACAAATATTGATTAAAAATGTAACCCCTATATTTTATTACCATTTAAAAAAATTCAACCAAGTATATTTTTTAAGTATTTATCAGCAGCACACGTTTTTAAAATGTCACAAGTCTTTTATTTTGAAAGCGAAAAATGTTTTCTTAAATAAACCTATATCTTCCTTATATAAATTGTAACTTTATGCATTTTTACAGTCATTTTTTTGTTTTCTCTTAAGCAGAACCGTCTGGGACCGTGTTTGGGTTTTGCCGTCAGTCAAACAAGCTGATTGATGTCCATGAGTTTCTGCAGGCCGCTAAGGTCCACTCTCTCCCTGGACTTGAAGAAGTCTGCATGAGCAGATCTGAATTCCTGCGTGAGCTCAAAGGGTCCAGTGTTCTACCTGAGATTGGTTGGTGGAAAAATGCATGTTTGAATTTTAGTGTTTAGCTTTTCTACTGTATTTTTAAAACCTGAAAAGGAGAGAATTAAAGTTTTTGTTTGTTATTTTAATAGTTACAGAGCTGGAACCTGATGAATTTATGAACTCTAAGAAATCTCACGAAGTCCAGTCTATGTCTGAGGTGGTGGCCCGTTTGGCCCAGCACTGTGGAGTCAAACAGGTGAATTCAAACTTTTTCACGGAAACTTTGTCGCAAACAGAAAGAGAGTTTTCAAATGTGTTTGTTTCTCAGGTGATAGATGTGGGTTCCGGGAAGGGCTACCTGAGCTCCTTCCTGTCTCTACAGTACGGCCTTCAAGTTTACGGCATCGACTCGTCCAGCACCAACACCCACGGTGCTCAGGAGCGGAACAGGAAGCTGAAGAAGTTCTCCCGAGTGTACCAGAAACAGGCGAAAGCGGCGAGGACTCCGGGAGAAGCCGCAGCTCCGACGGGGTTTACGAAAGTTGAACCCGAGCTGGAGGAAGATGAGGATGTTTTACGCGTCGAGGCTTTAAGTAATGAGGAAGAGCGGCTGCCAGTCATCTCCTCATCCCCAGCAGCGGGGAGGCAGTCGGAGTCGAATCCAGATTCAGAGGAGCTCTTCCTCGGCGCCCTGTCAGCAGACGTGATGGAGCCCGCCTCCCCGAGAGTTCCCCCAAGTCAGCTGAGTGATGAAGAAAAGCAAAGGAGGAAGAGGGAAAACTTAGAGAGGAAAGCTCAGAGCAGAAGAGACGGCGCCAGCGAGGACGTGTTTTCGCCGCTCACATCGTATGTGACGGCAGAAACTGAGCTGCGGGAGCTCATCACCGAGCTGGAGGTGAGGTTAAAATGTCAGGTGGTGCAGCTTCCCACAGCGCCTTCTAAAATTACAGCACAGCTTCGGCAGCTGGAAGTTGAATTATTGAAGGAGGGGTGGGGGGGTTTGGATGCCAAATCTGCACCGCGTCATCATCAATAAATTCTATCATCTATCTTCCCCCGCGCCTTCCACCTTTCCTCCGTTCTCCTCTTTCTCTGCGGGATCCCTCCATATTCCAGGACGCGGTCATGGTCGGCCTGCACACATGTGGAAACTTGGCTCCCAGCACGCTGAGGATGTTTGTGGCTAAACCAGAGCTGGCCTCCGTCTGCAGCGTGGGCTGCTGCTATCACCTGCTGTCTGAGGAGTTTGACCCCGCTGGACCAGGTTTACACACACACACATCCACAGTTACACACAGATTCATTTACCACTATGATACACATCAACAAAAAAATTAAAGGAGCAGTTTAAAGAAACACATTCGATCCATCAGATCTCAGTATGAAGTTATATCTATACAAATAACGACAGGATAGTGTCTTAGGAAGAAAAGGATGTCAAATCTTTTAATGGAAATAAAAGTTTTCAGCCTACAGAGGGATCAAGTGTGTAGACACCATCAAATCAGAGTGAATTGAAGATGTGGCAGGCTAGTCCAATTTCTCCAAAACTTAATTTCTGCATCTCAAAATGCTTTTCATTATTTTGTGTGCCCCCCACGAGCTTGTATGCATGCTTGACAACGTCGCGGCATGCTCCTAATGAGACCACGAATGGTGTCTTATGGCATTTCCTCCCAGATCTGTGTGAGGGAATCCCTGAGCTGTTGTACAGTCTGAGGAGCAACCTGGCGACGCCTAATGGACCCAAACACAATGTCCCAGAGATGTTCTATTGGGTTTAAGTCAGGGGATGGTGAAGGCCATTCAGTTGTTTCAATTCCTTCATCCTCCAGGTACTGCCTGCATACTCTTGCCACGTGAGGCCGGGCATTGTCGTGCATTAGGAGGAAACCAGAACCTACTGCACCAGCGTAGGGTCTGACAATGGGTTCAAGGATTTCATCTGGATACCTTATGGCAGTCAGAGCACCATTTCCTAGGCAGTAGAGGTCTGGATATGCCTCCCCAGACCATCACTGACCCACCACCAAACCTGTCATGTTGAACCACGTTGCAGGCAGCAGAACGTTCTCCTTGTCTTCTCCAGACTCTTTCATGTCTATCACAGGTGCTCAGGGTGAACCTGCTCTGGTCTATGAAAAGTACAGGGCGCCAGTGGCGGATTTGCCAATTCTGGTGTTCTTGAGCAAATGCCAGTGGAGCTCCACGGTGCTGGGCAGTGAGCACAGGGCCCACTACAGGACGTCAGGCCCTCAGGCCACCTTCATGAAGTCTGTTCCTGATTGTTTGGGTAGAGACATTCACACCAGTGGCCCTCTGGAGGTCATTCTGTAGGGCACGAGCAGTGCTCAGCCTGCTCCTCCTTGTACAAAGGAGCAGGTATGGGTCCTGCTGAGGGGTTGAGGACCTTCTACGGCCCTGTCCAGCTCTCCCAGAATAACCAGCAGTCTCCTGAAATCTCCTCCATGTTCTGGAGATTGTGCTGGGAGACACATTAAACCTTCTTGCTGCAGCACGTGTGGATGTGCCATCCTGGAGAAGTTGGACAACCTGTACAACTTCTGTAGAGTTAAGG
The DNA here is from genome assembly GCA_003999625.1 of Oryzias javanicus. Taxonomy (NCBI): domain Eukaryota; kingdom Metazoa; phylum Chordata; class Actinopteri; order Beloniformes; family Adrianichthyidae; genus Oryzias; species Oryzias javanicus. The sequence continues at coordinate 21,254,959 of CM012459.1, forward strand.
AATCTCCTCATACTGCCAGGAGAGAGAATTACACAAGACAAAATCAGCACGAGTGGAAAACCAGCCAAAAAAGATCAAGAGGGAGAAACTTGAAATGACCTCCACATGTAACAGCAGTCCTGTTTGGAGGGTTTGCTAATTGTTGCCACTGAAGTGCACCTGTTGTTAATTCCATCAACACCAATACAGCTGAAATTGATTAACGAGACCCTCAACTGATTAACCAACAAGAACATTATCAGACAAGTTTAATTCAATTCATGCCAGGCCCTATAAAAAGAAAGTATTCCTTTAATTTTTGTGAGCAGTGACACACACACGTTATACACACACACACACCCCGACATATATATGCTAAAAAAATGTGTCTTCTAAGCAAGCACATTTTAAAGAAGTGTATTTGACTTTACTGTGATGTCGGGTTTACACCGCCTTGTTTCCACTGAGTGGTATGGATATAACTCCACCATGGATTTGAAGTCACGACCTTCCAGTCTCAGGCCGGACGCTCTTCCACAGGAGCACTGAGCTGCAAAATAATCTGATAACAGAAGAAATACTTTACAACCCATCAAACCATAGATTAGTTGAAGTATTTATGTACTTCAGAGCCTCCATATGATAGCAACGCTGAACTATTGTATAAAGAAACCACCTCGATGTATTCTTAATAGGAAACAAGTCAGATGTTCCATCGGTATTGAGTGACTTGGCGGAGTTGTCGACCTGGAGATGGAGCTGAGCTCACGGTCCGACTGTTGGAGTCATTAGAGGGGATTTACGGATTTGAGGAGGCGGTTTGAGGCTCACGAAAAAGAGATTTTTAAAAAGAAAAAAACTTTTTACGATGGAAAGGAATCGGTCGTTTGTGAGTCTGCTGCCGTGTTTCATCTTCACCGGAGTCTTCAACTCCGAGGAAGCTTCCCGCCAGTCTGAGATCACGTGCTCCCCCGCTCTCCACAGTTTATGAGGTATGAAATTCTCCACACGTGTCCTCATGCTGCGATGGGAACCTCCGCGTATCTGCAGCCGACGCGGCGTGACGTCATCTCTCGTCGAGAGCTCGTCTCCGCGAGACTGAAATCACGGCGGCTCATTGAAAAACTGCTGTCCACGCCTGTTCTTTAAGCCCCGCTCTGCTCGCACACACACGTGCAGCGGTGTTGCAGTGCAGTCTGGGCCGCCGGCCAGCTCCTGCGGTGGCCTGCTTCCCCCCATAAGAAAGAATCAAGGAGCTGAAAAGCTTCATTATAGAAGCCACTCTCTGTTTATACAGGCTGATCCTTTGGAAACGGCACAATCCCTTAAGTGCTTTAACCACGCCTTTAAGTCATGTGGGACCGCGACGCTTATGCTATTGACTCACGACGACTCCAAACAGACCTCTGAGCTGATCTGGAGTCACAACATCTAATGTGGCAAATCTTTCAGAATTTGTGTAAATTTCCATCTGGATTCAAAAGCTCTGTGTCAGCAGGCCATGAATTCCACCACACTGCATCCAAAATCCTTTAAAGTCACAATCCCATCATCTTTTCATCAGTTTCCAGTGGACTTCTAACCAGGATTTTACAGTTTTTAGCCAAAAACCAAACAAAGAACATATAGTTCATCAGAAATTGACCTCTGAGTTGTGGGCGGGACCATTGGAGTGGAGCAACCCGCCCCCTCTTCCCTTTTTTTCCTATAACTCCTCTCTATCTGAGTTTATTTATGACAATTGAACTTAAAACCCCAGAAAATCAAATCTGTTTTTACGCTTAAATTTGCATTTCTTAAAGCTTTTTCAATTGAAACAAATCCAGGAAAAGCATTTTTAAGCCAATAAAATGGTCATAAATTATGTCTGAAATTCGGTTTTATGGTTTCTGAGCTTTCAATTAGTTATAGACATAAAAAATAAAATCTCGGTCTGGATCTTTGATCATCATCTCTGACTCACTTTGGCCCAATTCAGCTGCTTATTTTCAGATCTCTGCCACAAATGTATATTTATTTCTGTGTGTATATTGGCTGCACTTGTCAGAATGACTTAGGATGACGCAGATGCAGGTCAAAAATACGTTAACGGGAGGCTTTGACTGAGGTCATCTCCCTCACAGAGTGTTTGGACGGATCGTGCGGTTTCCCTCTGAGTCAGTACCTCCGTGACCGGTCCTGCTTCTGCGGCAGAAATGCCAGGATGTCAGCATGTTTGGTGGGTCTGGATTTTTGTTTTTTTTTTTTTTTTGGGAGGGATTTGCACCTGACTTTCCTGTTAAAACACATTTTTTTCTACACACCAACAGGCTTTGGAAAGAGTTTCTCTTGGCCAGGGGGTGAGTGATTCATGCATTTGAATCTGCATTTCATCTTATTAGCTCATTTTGACCAACAGTGGCAAATTCATCACTTGCGCTCCAAACGGCGGATCTATGCGTTCCCAATCAGCCCCTACAGAGTCAGATTATCAACCCATTCATTCCACTTTAGCCTTATTTGAAATCTAGAGCTTAGCCAGAGTCGACACATGATACCGGAACTGCTATTAATAAGGAATGTTTATAAATATTAATGTAATCATGGAGAGATGGATGACCTGCTGGAATGGAGGTCTGAACCCCAAAACAAGCCTGATTGCCCGCGAGTGTTGTGCTAAGCCTGAAAAGCGTCAGACGTGTTCATCAGCCGTTTCCACACATGTTGGATGAATGGAAGAATCTGTTCCTGTGAGTCACACACACACTCTTTTTCCTCCAGATTCAGATGGAGTCTCTGTTCTACAGAGCAGTCCTTCATGTAATTCTGAGAGACCACTACAGCTCCTTTAAAAGGTAATTTTCCTGCCTTTTCGTCCATGGTTGGTTGCATTTGTGAAGGTAAAAAAAGTCTAAAGCAGGTGAAAAATTTATGAATAAAAAAAAAAAACTTTTTTATATAAATTAACTAAAAAGCAAGTAAATGCCTCAAACTACATTCAAATCGCCCTTGGCAATGGGCATTGAAGTAACCACTTACAATAAAAGCATAAACGTGCATTTCAGGGCTCAGTGTTCACGATTAGCTACACAAGTTTCTACAACTGTTTTCGGGATCAATGTACAAAAGTCTTGGGAAATGCTCATATTTGTGCTTTTCAGGGATCCCCATTCAAAACTGTTAAGTTCTCGCTTAGATATGCAAGTTTCTACGATTGTTTTTGTCTTTGGAAATCATGTGTACGCGTATCCAAAAGTCTGGCGTTCATGCGTAGCCGTGCAAGTTTCTACAACCGTTTTTTGGGCTCTAATACAAAAGTGTTTGGAAATGCTGACATTTTTGCTTTTTCGGGGATCCGCATTCCAAACTGTTAAGTTCTCGCTTAGATATTCAAGTTTCTACGATTGTTTTTGTCTTTGGAAATCATGTGTATGCGTATCCAAAAGTCTCGCGATCACGCGTAGCCGTGGAAGTTTCTACAACCGTTTTTTGGGCTCTAATACAAAAGTCTTTGGAAATGCTGACATTTTTGCTTTTTCAGGGATCCACATTCAAAACTGTCAAGTTCTCACTTAGATATGCAAGTTTCTACGATTGTTTTTGTCTTTGGAAATCATGTGTACGCGTATCCAAAAGTCTCGCGTTCACGCGTAGCCGTGGAAGTTTCTACAACCGTTTTTTGGGCTCTAATACAAAAGTCTTTGGAAATGCTGACATTTTTGCTTTTTCAGGGATCCACATTCAAAACTGTCAAGTTCTCACTTAGATATGCAAGTTTCTATGATTGTTTTTGTCTTTGGAAATCGTGTAAATGCGGATCCAAAAGTCTTGCGTTCACGCGTAGCCGTGGAAGTTTCTACAATCGTTTTTTTGGAAATGCTCACATTTTGCTTTTTCGGGGATCCGCATTCCAAACTGTTAAGTTCTCGCTTCGATGTGCAAGTTTACAGAACCGTTTTTGTCTTTGGAAATCGTGTAAATGCGTATCCAAAACTTTCGCGTTCACGCGTAACTGTGGAAGTTTTCTACGACTTTTTTGGGCTCTTTATACAAAAGTAATCAGAAATGCTTGAATTTACGCCTTTTAGGGTTCCGGGTTCAAAACTGTCGCAGTCACGTGTAGCTTTGCAAGTTTCCACGACTGTCTCTGGACTCTATGTACAAAAGTAGTTGTAAATGTACGTATATGCGTGTTAAGGTTCCGGGTTAAAAACTCTTGCGTTCACGTGTAATTATGGAGATTTTAATCACAGTTTTTTGGGTGCCACGACCAAAAGTTGTTGGAAGTTTACTTATATGCGCGTATTTGGGTTTCGTGTTCAAACCTGTCGCGGTTCATATGTAGCCACACTATTATCAGACTCTATGAAAGTAACTGGAAATTCAGGTATATGCATATTTTTAGGGTTCTAGGTTCAAAACTCTCATGTTCAGGAGTTTCTATGCAAGTTTCTATGACCGTTTCAGGCTGTACATACTGAAGTCTTTGGAAAAGCGTGTATTTTTACGCATTGCAGTGTTCTGCGTTCAAAAGTCTCGCGTTCATATGTATTTACGACCAACTTTAGGCTCTACGTACAAAACTCAAACTATTTTATATATTGGAATAAAGCTGTGAAAGAAAAATAGATGTGTAAAATTTGCACCACTGTTAAATTTTGCACTAAGCCTCTTCCAACTGTAGGTGGCAGACATGCGCTAGTAAACAGAAGCAGAAGAAGAAGAAGCCCCTCCCTGCTTGTCCCGTGTGAACACCATTGTTCACATAAATGCGTTTAAGAATGTACGTTTGGCACTAAACACACCCCAGTGTGTGCAGCTTAAGGCAGAGCACAAATTCAGATTCATAAAAGTAAATATATAATTTTTATTATATTGTTAAATATGTTAATCTATTTTTTTTTAATCTTTTTATTTTTTTTTTATTTTGGGACTATAGGGGTTCCATACTTTTTAAATAAAAAGCAATATACAGTTCTTTCAAATTGTGGCCATTTTCAATTCCTACAATTGTTTTCTTGAACAAATCTAGCATTTCTTTTAATATTTCATTGACTTTTTTTTTGGAAAGATGTTTTTAAATTTGGTTATCAAGTTTTCATATTGAAAGAAAATTTTAATCAAACGAAAAATAAATCGATGTTAGTTTTTTGAATGTTCTGCCTGAAGGGCCCTGCAGTTCATATGACAGTGAACGATCAGTAGATGAATAGAGAAATACTTTCAGCTGACCCCAGTTTGTGTCTTAAAATGTTAAATATAATTATGATTAATAAAAGGCACTAAGAATTTCTGTCCCATGACTTTTAATTTGATAACAAGAAAAAAAATGAGGATATTTCCCCCAAACTGACTTCTTTTGTGAAGATATTCTATTGCTATATGGTAAAATAAAAGTAATAATAATAGAACATAAAAGTTGAACAGAAAGTGAGAAACTGTTTTGATTTGCAGTGAGAGGCGAGTGGGAAATGTTTACTCAAAGGCTAAATCGTTTCTGGACTACGTTCGACGAGCTCTGCGGAAACTGGAACTGGATGACTCGAAGGTCTGGAGCAGATTGTTGCTTTTTTTTTAAAAAAAAACAATGAAATAACAATAAATCAAGCTATCGTTTTTGGTGTGATGCAGCTTTCAGACAACGACATTCAGGATTACCACAACAGATACCAACCCCGTATGGCAGAGATGCACGCCTTTAACCTGGTGAGTCCGCGTTCCGCCTCCGTGGAGCCGTTTTCAGAGTTATTTTATCACATTTGACACATCCTGTCAAGCCTTCATTAAGACTATTTCCCTCTTGCAAAATGTCAACAATTTACAGAACGTGAAGTGAGATTGCTGGACTCTGTTGGGAAGTAATGTGAGAACAGCTCGTGCAGATGAAAAGCAGCCTCTGGTTGCTTTTCAGGCCAATAATTGGGTTGTCAGGCAGGATTTTGTTTCTTTTTCTTGACTTAATCCAGTCAAATGTTTTTGGGAGGATTGCTTCTGGGTGACTTTTTTTTTTTTTTTTAAATAAAACGAATCACTATGATATCAAATATTCAAGTTTCTTTGATTAAATATGATTTTTTTTTTATTTTGTTCTCTATGCAGCTGAAGGTGACGCTTGCTCCCTGTATTGAAGGACTGATTCTCCTCGATCGCTTGTGCTACTTAAAAGAACAGGTAAAGTTAAGTTAAAGTCCCACGTTTGACCCATCTCGTGGGGGAGGGGCGAGCCACAGACACAGCTGCGCTCCGGAACCATTTGGTGGTTTCAACCCCCGAATCCAACCTCTTCATGCTGAGGGTCAAGCAAGGAATCGTGTTATTAGAAGCTTTGGTAGGATTCGACCTGGATTTGAACTCGTGACCTTCCAGTTTCAGGGTGGACGCTCTTCACAAGGCCACTAAATAGAACAAATAAAATTTGTATTTTCACATTTAAGTGTTTTAGGTGACTTTTAATGGAAAAAATGTCACATATTATGAGCAATGGAGATTTTTTTTTTTTTAGCAATTAGCATGGCGGTGGGTTTATCATTATATGGGTTTTTATAATTACTTGCACAACTTTTAAATTCAAAAGGAAAAAAAGGTCATAAAAACCAGTAACCAGATTTTTTCTGCTAAGCAGGTTTCAGCTCAGCTCTCCACATCGATTCGTACATCTGTTTAGCTTAGATTTGACTTTTCCCAACCCAGATGATTAAAGCGAACGCACAGAAATGTCAGCTGAAATCCGCTCCTCTGACACTAACGCACGTGTTGCGCAAATTGAACCCAGCCGGCAAACGCTTTGAAGTCAGGATTACATGTGGTTCCATGTCAGACGGACTTCCTTATAAGCGTCCTGGGGAACGTCAAAAGATTTCTGTTCACTTCCATGAGGAAGCGGAGGGAAAAAGGAAGTGTTGGATGTATGCTAATGATGCTCAGACTTAACCACAAGCTACAGAACTAAAAAGGTGATAAAGTCTGCAGTTAAAAGTCAAAATAAAAATGTGCTTTTTTTTTTTAAGTTATATGTGTTCCTTTTTTTGCAGGAAGAAGTAACATTTTCTGCCCTGGTGCAACTGTTTGACCCTCTGTTGTCACCAAGATGCTACGCGGTTATTGGACTCAAGACTTCCACAAAGAGAAAGACAAGCTGCTGATTTTAGACAGGCTGAACAACGATGAAAATTGAATTTAAAAACTGTTATTTTATTATTATTTGGTTGCATTCTTCTTTTTTTTAAATCATATTTCAATTTTTAGACTATTAAATATTTTATAAATATTGTTTCTTTTTCATTTGTTTTATTGACTTTTGTGTCTTGATTAAGAAAATGTAATTACACTTTTTAATTAAAAAACACCTAGAAAAACAGTTCACCTGTTTAGTTATTAGCTATTGTTTTTTTTTTTTTTAGTGTTTGTGTCTGAATGAATCTGAGGAAAATCCGTTTTTAAGGAGCATTCGTGGAAGCTGCAGCATTGTGGGATTTACAGAGACTTAGATTCTGTCGGCACATCTGGAAATCTCATTTCTAGTTTGTGGAGAGAAGAAAGAAAAAAAAATGCAAGAAAGAGGTTCATTTTTTTCTAATATCCTCTACAACTTTGTTTATTGTTTTTTTGAAAGAGAAAAAGTTACAGTTTTTTAGATATTTTGTGGTCTAATTATGATCATATTAAGCAAAAACTTTTTTAAGTTAATTTAATCTAAATTAAGTTAATTTATTTAAATGAAATCTAAAAAGTGTACTGTCACAAAGCCATTTTTTTATTATATTCCAGCTTCATCTTTTTTTATCATAAAAAAGTTAAATATTGAAATTATAATTTGGATTTTTTTTCACAACAATAAGGAAACAAATATATGCTTTTCATACAAAATATACAAAACTACAAAATGGCCAGAAAAACATAATTTTCCTGGGAAACTTCACTGTCTAATGTTTTCAGAAATTACAGCTATTCCACGATAGTGGAAACTGAAGATTTCCTTCAATGGTTTGTCCTACTCTCTTTAGAGAACAGCACAAACAGGCTCTAACCAGAAGAAGAAGAAGTAAGATTATAAATACATTAGACCTTGTTTCCACTGCGGTGGAACTGTAAACGTTTCTTGCCATCCTTGGTGACAGTGTGAGACAGGGTGAACTAGCGGCGGGCTAGCAGTCTACACAACGCATGTAAACAACAAACTACTCAGTGGAATCGAGGCTTAAGAGCAGGGATACCCAAACTTTTTTGCTCAAAGGGACAAAATCGGAATCAATTCGCCTCTTAACACAGTGAGCAAACACATCGTTGTATTAGAAGACAGGAGAGATACTGGCTGGAAATGGGCTTCAAGTTACCTATGTAGATAATACCCCAAAAACCAGACATTTGGGGCTAGAATACTCATCATTCACCACGTTGGTAATTGTATTTCTGATTGGTTTAAGGTTATCTTTATTTTAAAAAAAAATTGTTTTTCTAAGATTTCTAAGTGAGTCCAAACTACATGCATTAGTCTACAACTGAGTATTAATAGTATCGATACTAGTGTGATGATAATCATACTTTTGTTGCAATTTTTCTTCACTAAGTAAATTGGTTGGATTTAAAGAGCCACATATCTTTAAAAAATGACAAGATTTTTTTCTTGTGTATATTAAAATTCAATATCATGATTATATTAAATATTATATATATCTATATTTTATAAAATATAAAAGCATCATTTATTTTTTATTTATTTAATATTATCATATTAAATATATCAATATTTGTATTCATTGTTGTTGCTTTTGTTTACATTTTTAACTAATTTTTATACTACCATGCTGTTATATCCAATTATTTTTTTGAAATTTTGCACTAATTACTCATTATTATAATGGTATTATGCCTTAATTAATATACACGTTCTATATTTGATGTATATTCAGTACATCAAATTGCTGTAATTAGCTGATAAGCATTTTTATTTGCTGAAAGTCTCAGTCTTGTGTTTTATTATTCATTTAATTTGCAAAAAAAGTGTGTTTTCAAAATGATTCTTTAGTACAATATTTAAAGAAAAGAAGAGTATCAATATCAGTGATATTAACCCTGTAATTAGACATTGGATCGATGTCCATATTCCCAGTATCGCTCACCCCTGATTCAAATAGAAATGACAAATACAGAAAAAAAACTTACTGCAATTTTTTTTGCCGTATCTGAACCAAAACAACCTGAGAGAAAATCCCAAACACACCCTTCTCTCTTCACATTATTTCCTCCGACGTTTTTTTCTCTTCCTGCACATCTGCAGCTCACACGATCGTCTGCAAGCCCTTTGGTGTCCCAGTGATTGATGTCAGTAAAGACAGATGATGTCACTTTCAGCTAAATCTGGGTCATCCTTGGAAGCCCGACTGTCCAAACTGTACCGAACACTTCAGCGTTATGAATGAAGCTTGTTTGGGACTTAAACACTGCCGGCCTTTGTTTTGCCCGAGTGAATCATGCCTCCCTCCTTTTAACGGCCTCATCCTCCAGGCTTGCACGCATGCATGTATATATAAACACTCGTCCTGTCACAGCCTCATGGAAAAATGGCGGAAGGCCGCCGTCGTTGTGAAGTGGCTGGAGAGGTCAGCTCCAATTTCCTGACTTTGGTTCACAGAGCAGAGGAAAAGGGCACTTAGGGGTGTGGATGTGGGCTCCCAGACGCAAATAGCTTGAAGACGGCGACTTTTCACCGCGGAATGAGAGGGGAAGTGAGGGGAGAGTGTCAACACTTTGACTTTTAGCTTTGATCACAGTTTCTCACGGCAGAGTTTAAAGAAAAAAATCACCAACTCTTTCAAGTGATCTGCATTAGAATTTTGTTTTTTTCAATTTACAAATCTTAAAACCGTTTGTATCATATTTGATATAGTAGAGGGACCTCTTTTTTAAAAAAAAAAAAACTTTATTAACAAACAACATAATACAACAACAAAGGGGAAAATTAAAATGTGTTCAAATTGTAGAAAAGCAAGCAAACAAAAATCATAAACCTATGTGAGAAAAAATGAAACATCAATAAAAAAAATTTAAAAAAACCTTGAAGTTCAGTATACTTTAAATTTTCAAAAATCAAATAAGTTAAGATTGCCTTTTTGTTTTGAAGTTGTTTGATGTTATGACTGTACTGATTAGGGACCTATTTAAAAATCCATTGGTCAACTCACTCCATGATTTCTGCCCTGTAGTTCCCCTTCATTCCACTAGAGGCAGTAGAAGGGCTTTCCTTGCTCATTTCAAAATGGCTGCCCCATGAAATCTCAAACACAGGCTGTGTTTGAGATTCCCCCCTACTCCCTAACTACTAAAAAACTACACAGTACGGGACTATCTAGTGCCCTGGATTTTAAAGCTAATTCAGACACGATGCTCACCACTTTTCTTTTGTTTTTCTAAACAGCAGATATGACGTCACCGATTGCACGAAGTGTAAATCGAATAAATATGAACATTTCACGTTCATTCATGACTCCACTGTGTTCTGATGGTGAAATGTTGATAGTTTATTCAAATATTACATTTAAACACATTTTTTTTTGTTCTGAATTGTTCAACTGCAGTGCATTGTGGTCTATATTAGCTAATCTAGCGAGCATCGATGCACGCTAGGTTTTCGCAAAGATTTCTGGGAAATTTTAGAATAAGTAGCACTAGAAGATGGCGAATGCGGTGAATAGTGATTAAGGGGAATTCGGACACAACCACACTTTTGGCGGGAAAAAGTGTAGCTAATTTTCACACTTTAATGAGAACAACTCATATATTATTGTTTACTTTTTTTTAAATTACAACTTTCTATTTAAAGAATGAAAAATTAAGTGATTATTCCTTATTAATGTGTGGATCACAGTGTGTAAAAAGGTGATTTTTTTTTCTTTTTCCTTTGCGCTCAAGTCAACATTTTTGCTTCTCAAGCATTATATTTGCAGATTTCATCAAAAGGCTTAAAAAACACTTTATTAAAAATAAAACAAAATCCTTTCTGCCAATTCTATCTATGATGTAGAGAGCTTTACGGGGTTAAGAATGCGAAAAGCCTCAGTGAAGTAAAAATAATTAAAGGATACAGTCTGGAGGGGAAGTGGCGAACTTTATCAGAGATAAACACAAGCTGGGAATGAGGAAAAGGAGCGGGAGACAAGCTACTTTAAGTGATCATTTGTAAAATGTCAGGAGGCAACCTCTCTAAAGGTCTCTGCTCTCAATCAGCTGTTGTTCAAAACATTAAAAAGAACACCGCTGGAAAATCCAAGTCCAAGATCAAATTCTGTGTCCATTAAAGTGGCAAATTTCAGCTTTTTGGAGGGAGAATGTTCTGGATTCATCTGTAAAAGCCATTTTCTGTCATTGATAGTGAGACGTGATGGTACAGGCTGTTTAATGGATGTGACAGAAGGAAAGTTAAGTGGAACGCAGATGAAGGTCACCAAGCAGAAAGCCTTCACAGGATTTCCTTCCTTCTTTCCTTTTTCGGGAACACAAGGAAGAGAAAATTCCACCACATAACCTGTTTTCTTCAAGCTTATCTTTTTTCATTTAAATCCTTTTCAATGATCTTTCCTATATTATTTATTATAAATTCTTTCAAAAATAAAGTTTACTTACCTAACTGCACCCCTTTCTGTCTATTGTTTGAATTCTTAACCTTTAAGCTTTACTATTTACATTTTTTTCCTGACCATTTTGCTTTTAAAAAATATTTTATTTTAATTAGGGAAATATTTTTCAAAATAAAGTTCATTACCTGATTGTATCAATTTGTCTCTGAGATCTATTTTTCTGTTTATAGTTTGATTTCTTAACCTTCAAATTTTACTATTTACATTTTTTTTACCTGACCGCTTTACTATTAAAAAATATTTAGTGATTTTAAGCTGTAAAAAATTCTTTAAAAATAAAGGTTTTAGCTAATTGCACCCTTGTTTGATTTTTTGGTCAATTATTTGATTTCTTAATGCTTTAGTTTGAATGTTTACATTCTTACTTGTCCATTTTACTACAGTGAAAAACTTTGTGATTTTTACCTGTAAAAAAATCTTTCAAAATAAAGTCTACCTACCTGACCCCCCAACCCCCCTTTTTTTTTTAAAGATTTGTTTTTTGTTTGATTTATCGGAATTACAGGCTTGAAAATCACATCTTCACTATCAGTTTTACGATTTCAAAACATTTCACAATTTTAATCTGTTTTTTTTTTTTTTTTTGGTCTGTTAATTAATTTCTAAAAACATAGTTTTTACAATTAACCTTTTAATTTGCCCTTTATGATATTTTGAAACAATTTTGGTTTTTAATTTGTGAAATATCCTTTCAAAATAAAGTTAATGACCTAATTCCTATTCTGTTTTTTTCTGAGATCTGTATATTGGTCTGTTGTTTGATATTTTAATGCTGCTGTTTTAATATTCTTACTTATTCAATTTTCTATTTTGAAATACTTTGTGATTTTTATCTGTAAAAAATTATTTCAAAATAAAGTCTACTTACGTAATTGCCCCCCTATTTTTTTTTTAAATATCTATTTGACGTTTTATTATTTATTCCAAATATGGTGTTGCGATTTGCATTTTCACCTTCCAGTTTTACAATTTTTAAAGTTCCACCCCATTTATTTTTTTAGATGTATTTTTGTAGATTTATTTTTAATCATTGATTAGTTTCTAAACATTTGTTTTTTCTAATTTTTACATTTTTAACTTGTACATTTTGATCATTTTAAACACTTGGATTCTAATCTGTGATCAATTCTTCCAAAATAAATTTACTTACCAAATTGCACCACATTTTTACTGAGATGGTTTTTATTGTTGTTTGAGTTTTAAATGTTTCAGTTTTATTATTTACATTTTTCCTGCTTTTTTTTACTAATATGGAAAAACTTTGTGGTTTGGCTCTATGAGAAAAATGTTTCAAAATAAAGTTTACTTACCTAATTACACTCTACATATTTGAGATTTTTTTTAACTATATTTCTGTTTCATTATTTATATATTTTAATATTATGAAGCGCTTTGTGATATTAATCTGTAAAAAAAAAAATCAAAATAAAGTTTACCTAATTTCCTACCGTGTTTCTTTATGAAATCTGTTTGTATGAATGATTTTAATGTTTTTCCTCTGGTTTTATAGGCTAAATGTTATTTTAACTGTATTGGATTACGATGTTTTTTACCTTTTTTGAAGTTTTTTTTTTTTTTTTTACCGTACATATTGGATGTTTTTCATTCATATTTTTTTTCTGCTGCAGTGTAGTGTGAGTTATCCTTTTGAACTGTTCAGTATGATCCCCGTTTTGGAAGGACAAACACACAATAACAAACCTCCATGCTTCTTTCTTACACAACACCAAACCCAAATAATCTCATTTTAGCCGACTTTCAAGTTTCTTTGGCAAAATTAGGTGCTGGCACTCTCTATAGTTGATATTAACATTGTCTATTTCAGGGAAAGTCCAGCTCTTAGTAGCTGGAAGTACTGCTGCTGCTTCCAGCTGTGATTGTCTGTTTCCTGTGTGATGTTTATCTGCCAATGTCAGGGGGAAGGGGTTTCCGCAGTTAACAGCATGGGAATCTTACTATTAACTCCGAAAAACTCAAGAAAGAGGAAATAATCTTTGATGGCAATTATTGAATGTTGCCTTTTTCTGTTGAACCCTTTTCAAGTATTTAGATACACAAAAATATCTGAAAAACTGACATAAATTTCTTTTTAGTGGAACAAAACAAAATAAATAAAAAATTAACTTCCTGTTTATTTGTAAAGACCTGATAGTCTCTTATAGAGATGGTGTCTTGGAGTCTGTTATTTTTAATCTTTTTTTTTTTTTTTTTTTTTTACAGTAGCCTGTTGCTCTTGTATGACCATCTGTAAAAGTATGTCAGTTTTCTCTCTTTTTTATTGCTATTTTTGTGTTAGCCTTTCATTTCACATCGCCTCTGTCTTTCTAATCCTATTTTTGATTCTTTGTAGAATTGGTATTTTGTGTCCAGGTTGTGTCAACTTTGGTCAAACTGATGATTTATCCGTAAGTTCTCCATGTTGTTAGAATCCTGAAAACTAATTTCAAGGTTTATTTTCTGTCAACTTTACCTTTTTGCATTTATTTGGAGTTTTTCTTGTCTACAATTCAGCTATTTTTCTGTTTTTGACTTTTATTTTGAAAAGATCAATTATTCTATCACAGATTCCTTGACTTGTGGGCCTATAATTGGAAATTTTCTTCAAGAAGAGTCCTGTTAGAAGTGTCCCAGTGACGCTGGAACCCAAAATGCTGAATAAAGATGCCGATTCATTAAAAAGATCAATTGGTTGATGACATTCAAAAGGATTAGAAAAACAAAATTAACTAGAAAAGATGCAATTTCTTCAATAAGGCTAGTGTGAACGCTTTTTGCTGAATATGGCTGCTGAAGATGCTAAAGTGCAGAAGGGATTTGCAAAAAATTCTAATGCTATTTGCATAATGCTAAAGTTGCTTAAGTATTTCAATATATAAAACCTAATTAAGAAGTCAAATCAGCCAATAAAGCTCGGATGATGCTAAAATATTGACTTAACCCCAAAATACCCTTTAAAAAAAAGCATCAGACGACGATAAAACAATTATCCAAAAATGTTAGCATGTTGTTAAAATATTAGCTACACTAAAGAAAAGCCCCCAAATCTCAGTGGATCCCAAATTAGTCAAAGATGATAGCATATTGCTAAAATATTAGCTAAACTCAGAATTAGCCTAAAAAGTTAAGTAGACTCCAAATAACCAAAAATGTCAGCTTGTTGTTAAAATATTAGTTACGCTAAAGAAAATCCCAAAAACCTCAGTAGATCCCAAATTAGTCAAAAACGATAGCATATTGCTAAAATATTAGCTAAACTCAGAATTAGCCTAAAAAAATCTTGGTAGATGCCAAATTACCCAAACATGTTAGCTTGTTGTTAAAATATTAGCTACACTAAAGAAAAACCAAAAACCTTCATAGATCCTAAATTAGTTAAAGATGATAGCATTTTGCTAAAATATTAGCTCAAAATTAGCCTTAAAAATGTTAGTAGAATTAATGTCCTGAATGTGCTGAAAGTTTTAATACTAAAATTGCATAGGTTCAAAGTTCACAAAGAATTTGAAAAATTTGGAAAGATGCGTGAAATCTTTAACTACATGAAATTTACAAATATCAAAAGTACAAGCAGGAATGTCCTGAACGTTTTGATACCAATATTTTCAAAATCCTTAAAGAATTTAAGAATTTCCGTGCAAAAGAAAAAAAAATTCTCAAAAATTGCGTAAAAGATATGAATGCCAAAAGTACAAGCATGAATGTCCTGAATATGATGAGGGTTTTTGAGAACAAAATTGAAAAATTTGCAAAGTAAAAAAAGGATTTGAAGCCTTTAATGTTGACCTACATGAGCCGAAAAATAGTATAAATTGCATAAAATCTTAAAAAACCGAAAACTATACAAATTCCAAAAGTACAAACACCCATATACTTAATGAGCTAAAATTTTTTAAAAACCAAGATTGCAGAATGGAGTGGGCTTGAGTTTTTACGTGCCAGAAACGTGCAGAATCTGACATAAATTATAAGAAAAGGAAACGGGATAACTATAGTGTGAATGCTGACGCAGCATTCACACAAAAAACAAGATTGTCCATCGGGAAAGCACGATCCGAACAGACAGGAAAACAGTTTCCTTGCCCCGTCCCTCACTGGGAATGTTCTGTTGGAGGAATTTTGGATGGATCTCTGCGTTGTTGCCTATTTACAAAGAAAAGCCAAGCAAGAAGTTTGTTTTTGAAGAAGATCAGTCAAAGGAGCGCAGTCTGTTCTTTGTCTGTTTACGTTCTCCACAGGAACGCTGTCCTTTCTCTGATCCTTTCATTTCTCAAAGGCTCTGATCTGACACGGTGTTCAGGTTAAGGGGAGGGCACTGGCCTTTGTTGTCCTTTTTGAACATTCAAAAAGGATCAATTCATTTGAAGATGATCTTTTCTTTGAGGCACAAAAACATGGCTGCTTTTCCCTCTGAATGATCAAACCGGTTCAGCGAGGTCTGTTCTGGTCTGAATCGCTGTTTTTTCCTCTGCCCTGCATCCATTCTGCTGGACTCCCGACAGTGGAGCAGGCGCTGATCGTGCTGCTAGTCAGCAGGACCAGGCTGCACGTTTCCAGACCGATAACCACATGTACGGAGGAGAGAGTGCAAAAGTTCATCAATCACCTACACTTGGCTCTAAAATTAGCCTCCC
Organism: Oryzias javanicus; assembly: GCA_003999625.1. Lineage (NCBI taxonomy): Eukaryota > Metazoa > Chordata > Actinopteri > Beloniformes > Adrianichthyidae > Oryzias > Oryzias javanicus. Next base: position 21,271,181 of record CM012459.1, read on the forward strand.
CACACAGGGATGGATGGACGCTGTAGGGAAAATGAATATTTTCAATCTGAGCTGAGAATGGGATAACATGTGACCTACAGCAGGGTGTCCCATTATCTCAAGCGTTTTGCCATTAAATTGAAATTGATTATCAGGCATTCTTTTTTATTTTCCAATGTACCCAAAGCCGTCACTTGTCTACAGTGTTTATTAATCAACTAAGATACATTACCAAAGCTTAACTAGTTTTAGTTATTTTCTAAACTTCTGGCAAAAAGGTTAATTCATCAGACAGGAGTTAGTTTTGTGTAGAAAAATTAATTAATTTTAAAGAAATAAATTTAATTAAATACCTGACTGATGCGCCTTTTTTTTCTTAATTTATGAAAAACCAAGCTGAGAATGAGTAAATAAGGGAAACTCAACAAAACAAGGAAGCAAACTTTCTGCAGACATGAAAAAGTACTGAAAGTAACCAATAAAGAACAAATATGAAAACAGTTCATTCAACATTATAATAAGTTATCCCAATTCAAAATCAACAAACACATAAAAAAGAAGGTGGAGACACAAAATCTCCCCATTGATTTTAACGAGACTTATTTACAGGCTAAACATATCAGAAGAGAAGACATGTAAATTACAAGACTTACAAAAAGCATCTGAAAATATTAGCTGTTTTCCAGCTGTTTTCAACCAGTATACCTACATTTAAAAAAAAGGCCTATTAAATACAAAATCCACGCATGGAAATTTTCATACACAACATTTACAAAATTTTTTTTTTTTAATTAAATATTCTTGATTTTTGTTTTCTATCATTAAAATAAAAAAAAAAATCCATTATACTATCCCAGTTTGAGAATCACTGAGTCTAACCACACAAACTTTATTGACAAAGTTGCGCATACGCACAACACTATACAATATCCGACACTCCATACCCAGAGCAAATGTGTTTACTTAAATAACAACAGGTTAGTCTACAAACTATTATTTTCTGGATGGTCACATCTGGACATGACATTAAAAACAGAAAAATGTAAATTTTCCCTCAGAATTTTGAGCGATCAAACTAGCATTTTGTGGCTGCCATTTTGTTTTTTACATTAAAGTTTCTTTGCTCAAATCAGCATTCTGTTCAAACAAATTAGTCTTTCGTACAAATAAATTAGCATTTGTAGGCACAACATAGCATGCTGTGGGCAGAAATTGTGGCCACAGATTGTAGGTTCTCTGGACGGCTCCCCCTGCTGTTCCAAATAGGAAGTACCTGGTGGCTCCAATGAGCTATAATCCCATAGACATCTATTGATAAATAGGCAGTTATTACTCAGTCATTTGTATTTGTCAGAATTACAATTCTTGTTCTGATACATTTTTTTTCATGATATTTTTTCTCATAAACTGACCAATCAGATGTCTTAGTAAAAGCATGTGGTGCCCACTGGCCCCACCTCAAATGTTTGATTGACAGATTCAACAGCCCGCTCTCAGTGGACAGGGAGTGGACTTCGAACAAGCTCATGCTGACAGTAGTTGCCCTAAAAATGTGACTCAGACCAACTCGAACCAATTACGGTCATCTGGCTCTAATTGGCAACACCCATAATGCAGAAAAATGGGATTGAATTGGCTTCATTGCATTAGGCATTTTCTATGGGTGAGTTCACACATGCTACATCCACTAATAACGTGACAATACATGTCTATGGGGTTTTACGAGGACAGATCACTATTTTGTGGCCAGAAACATTCATTTAGCGATTATGTGGCCAAATATAAGTATTTTGTGCTCACAAAACCGTAATTTGGCCACTAATCAGTAGTTGGAATTAAAGTTACTAATTTGAGACCACAAAATGCTAAAAGAAAATCCAATTTGTGACCACAAATTAGCATTATTTTAGCATTTTTAGACAAAAAATTTGTATTTTGTTGCCAAATATTAGCATTTCATGATCGTAAAAATTGGCCACAAGTTAGAATAAAAAATACAAAAAAACTAATTTTTGGCCACAAATTAGCATTAAAATTAGCCTTTTAAGGCACAAATTAGTCTTTTTGTTGCCGAAGGTTAGTATTTTTTGACCACACAATAAGTATTGTGGCTACTAATCAGTTGTTGGGATTGAACCGGATTGAACATACTGAAATGTTTATTTGTGGTGACAAAAATGCCAACAAAATACCAATTTGTGACCACAATTTAGCATAATTTTGGCCTTTTTTAGCCACAAGTCAGCATTTTGTGGCCAAATGTTAGTATTTTGGGACAAAAATTTGGATTTTGTGTCACTAATCAGTAGTCAGGATTAAAATACTAATTTGGTGCCACAAATTAGCATTAAATTGGCATATATAGGAACAAGCTAGCATCTTGCTGCTGAATATGAGTATTTTGTGACCATAAAATTGGAATTTTGACCACTAATCAGTAGTTGGGATTGAAAATACTAAAATGTTCATTTGTGGCCACAAAATGCTGACAAAATGCTCATTTTTGACCACAAACTATCATTATATTAGCATTTTTTTAGGTTCAAATTAGCGTTTTATGGCAAAACATGAGTTTTTTCTGACCAAAATTTGGTTCTTCGGCTATTAATCAGTATCTTGGGTTGAAGATATTGTAACGGCCCAGCAGGAACGTCACACGCGGGGTAATCCTACAGCCGAGTTACCCTTTTTGATTGGCAGGGGGAGCTGTCCGTGCCCCATACACCGCACGACTCCGAACAGCTCAAGATGGAGCAGAAGAATGAGAGCAGACCGCATGAAGCATCAAAGCTCATTCAACGCCTTTTATTTTGAACACACACAAACAATGAAAATGCATGAAGGTCTCTCCTGCTCACAGCGCTCTCAGTCAAGGTCCCGGAACAGAACAAACCCCCCATAATGCTTTGCGGTGGGGCTAACCCCCAGGCCGCCACACTGCCCCCACCTAAGAGGGTCAAGTGTCCCCACGACCCTCACATATTTCAGAACACGAACAGAATGGCAAACACATGAACACAATTAACAATTATTGGACATAGTCCCTAAACCGAAGTGGCTGCCTCTGTGTCCGGGTCGGCCGTGCTGTGGAGTCAACAACCTTTGTTCCCCCTCATCCCGCTCTTGGCCCACAGCATCTGCAGAACTGTCCTCATCCACCCCTGCAGTAGGAGCTAAAGGGTGGTAGGGAGCCAGCCTGTCCTTATGGAGCACCACCCTTCGACCCCGACCGGGCAGCCGCACCCGATACACCACTTCGGAGATCTGTTCCAAGACCTCTCCAGGTCCCTGCCAGTGGCTCATGAGCTTGGGTGAGAGTCCTCGCTTTCTCACTGGGCAATATACCCATACTCTGTCCCCCTCCCCGAACGCCGGTCCGTGGGCTCGGTTGTCATACACCCTCTTCTGCTTGACCCCAGCTGCTTGCTGGGCTTCCACTGCTAGACGATGCACATCCCCCAACCTTTCCTTCAGCCGTCGCAGATAGTCCAGTTCAGGTCCGCCTGTGATCTCCGGCTCAGGTGCAGCGCCAAACACCAGGTCCACAGGGGTGCGGAGCTCCCGGCCAAACATCAGTAGCGCAGGTGTGCACTGACTGGACTCTTGTACTGCTGTGCGGTACGCCCACAGGACTAAGGGAAGATGTTGATCCCAGTCCCTCTGATGCGTGCTGGTCAGTGTAGCAAGCTGGGTGGCTAAAGTCCGATTGAACCGTTCAACCAGACCATCGCTCTGTGGATGCAGTGGTGTAGTCCGAGTCTTCTTCACCCCCAGACGTTTGCACACCTCCGTGAAGAGTGTGCTCTCGAAGTTCCTGCCCTGGTCACTGTGGAGCTCATTGGGGATGCCGAACCGCGTAAACATCCCCTCCACCAAGTACCTGGCTGTGGTGACAGCACTCTGGTCCGGCACCGCGTATGCCTCTGGCCACTTGGTGAAATAATCCATGGCCACCAGGACATACCGGTTGCCAGACTCAGTGAGAGGAAAGGGGCCCAGTACATCCACGCCAACCCTCTCCATTGGAGCCCCCACCAGGTACTGTTGCAGAGGGGCACGAGACTGCTGTGTGGGTCCTTTGTGGGCTGTGCAGAGATCACAGCAGTGGACATGTAATTCAGCAGCCTGTCGACAGCCTGGCCAGTAGAAGCGTGCCTCAGCCGCTTCACTGTCTTGGTGTTCCCAAAGTGGCCTGCACCAGCTGCCCCGTGGACCCAGTGGAGCACCTCAGTCCGCAGAGAGGTAGGTACCAGGAGCTGCAACCGGTCTTGACCTGCTCCTGGAGCCCGCCAGCGTCGGTACAATACACCATTATGGAGCTCCAGGTTACCCCAGAGAGAGTGCAGCGTTTTCAGCTCTGGATCACCTGCTGAGACAGCTGACCAATCAGGGCGCTGTCCTGCCTTGACCCACTTCCGTGCCTCGGCCAAAGCTTGGTCTGCTTCTTGTGCTCTTGAAGCTGCTCCTGCGAGAACAGCTCCGCTCCATCACCGAGCTCCTGTGCTGATGTCACTGCTGCAGCCACCGTGACTGTGGTCCCCTGGCTCGCTCCGCTCTCTGGCGCCTGCAGTATCTGCACTCCTCGATGAGACAGGGGCGTCGGGAGAGTGCATCAGCGTTGGCATGTTGCTGTCCTGGCCGATGTTGAATGGAGAAGTCGTACTCCTGAAGCACCTCAATCCATCTTGCCACCTGGCCCTCCGGCTGACGGAAGTTCAGCAGCCAGGTGAGGGAGGAATGGTCGGTCCTGAGCGTGAACCGGGTGCCCAGCAGGTAGGTCCGGAAGTGCTTCACAGCTAAAACCACAGCTAGTAGCTCTCGTCTGGTAACGCAGTAGTTCTGCTCTGGTTTCTTGAGGCTACAGCTGTAAAAAGCCACCACTTTCTCCCCACCTTCTCCAGGTTGGGCCAGCACAGCACCAACCCCGACGCCACTAGCATCAGTGTCCAGGACAAACGGCTGTTTCGGGTCAGGATAAGCCAAAACAGGGGCCTGTGTCAGTGCAGCTTTGAGGCATTGAAATGCCCCAGCGCAGTCTCCAGTCCAGTCAAACTGGCGACCTTTGTGGGTGAGTTGGTGAAGAGGTGCAGCCACGGTAGCAAAGTCTCTGATGAACTTCCGGTAGTAAGAGGCGAGGCCCAAGAAACTCCGTAGCTCGTTGAGGTTGGTTGGTTGCGGCCATTCTGCCACTGCGGCCACCTTTGCTGGGTCAGTACTTACTCCCTTGCTGCTGATCACATGTCCCAAAAAGTGTGTTTCTTTGGTCATGAAACGGCACTTTGCTGGGTTAAGGCGCAGGTTTGCTCCCCGGATGGCTGCAAACACCTCCCGCAAGTTATCCAGGGCAGTGTCAAAGTCCCGAGCATGCACCAACAGGTCATCCAAGTACACCACACAGCGGATGCGGGGAATATTCCTCAATACCCGCTCCATGAGCCGCTCAAATGTGGCTGGCGCGTTGCACAGTCCAAATGGCATTACGGTAAACTGCCACAGCCCCTGTCCAATGCTGAAAGCAGTCTTAGCCCTGTCTTCTTTGGCCAGTTCAACTTGCAAATAGCCGCTCCTCAAGTCCAAGGAGCTAAACCACTGGGAACCAGCACAAAGTCCAGAGCGTCATCAATCCGCGGCAGGGGGTACGAGTCTTTTCTTGTCACAGCATTCAGTCGTCTGTAATCCACACAAGGGCGCCATCCTCCGTCTTTCTTTTGGACCATGACTACAGGTGCACTCCAGGGGCTGTCCGAGGACTCAATAATCCCATTGGCTGCCATGCTGCGAATGCAGTCCTCTGCAGCCTGTCGCTTGGCTAAAGGCAGCCTGTGTGGCCGCAGGCGAATGGGAGCAGCTTCTCCAGTGTTGATGTGGTGTTGCACCAGCCCAGTTCTGGTGCAGTCCTCATCACGAGCGGCAAAAATGTCTGCATACTCCAGCAGGAGGTGATGCAACTGCTCTCTCTGTCCTGCATCCAGTGATCGGCCACACTGAGCTGCTAACTCCCCGATGGCGGCTCTAGCTGCTGTAGCAGAGTGCAGGCGGTCTGGTGTGCGTTGGTCACAGGCTGCAACTTGAGTACGGTGGTTCCTTCGACTTGGCTGGTGAGCTTCTATCTTGGGGTCTCGGTTGAACCAGAGTGGTACGATCCCTGCGCCAAGGTGGAGTTGAGCCTTTGACACATCGACTTGTGCCCCCCATCGGCTTAGTAAATCCAACCCCAGGATGCAGTCCTCGCGAATGTCGGCTAGACAAAAATTCATGCTCACAGCTCTGGGTTCCAACCACCACCCTTACAGTCTTTTTTCCACCTAGCTGGGTTTTCTCACCCGTTACTGTCAACAGCTCCGTATCAGTGGGTGCCCAGCTGGCAAAGTCAGGCACTATCCCCTTGCGTAGCAGGCTTATGGTCGCTCCCGTGTCAACCAATGCTCTACAACAATAGTCCCCCACACTGCACTCCACAAAAAGTCCCTGTGATGTCCCACATCGTCCCACCACTGGACAGAGGGATGTCTGCTGGCAGGGTGAGGGTTCCCTCACAGCCTCGCCCGCTTCGTTTCCCGGCTGCTACTCATGCGTCTGGGGCTAAGGCCAAACAGTCCCTGGCGAAGTGCCCTTGGTCCCACAGCGGTGGCAACGTAACTCTCGAGGTGCACGTCGCCTTGGGGAAACAGATTCTGCTCGGTTAACTGCTGGTTCCGGAACTGGAGCCTCTCCATCCTCCATGTCAGCTGCTCGAATCAGAGCACAGTGTGGAGCAGGTCGACCAGCAGCGCTCCCTGACAGAAGTAATTCCTCAGCGATCTCTGCTTCCCGCAGTGCTGCCCCCAGGGTAGATGGCCTTGCCAGACGCACATGCTGCCGTAGGCGTTCTGGGTGAGTCCTCTGAGGAAAGCATGAAGGCTCAGTTCCTCCACTGCTACAGGTGAGAAGGTTGGATAGCCCCGTCGAGCGAAGAGCTGCACATCAGCAGCGAAGGTCCCTAGGCGTTCGTTGTCCTTACGGTGCCGAGACTCCAGTTGCTCCCGATTCCGTTCTGTCGAGATCCGTTCTCCGAAGCGTCGCTCCAATGCTGCTGTCAACGCCGACAGGTCTCGCAGTTCTGCAGAAGAGAGGTCCAGCAGCACCTGGAGCGCAGCACCCTCCAGAGCCAGGGACAAGTGTATGACAGTCTCTTCAGGGCTCCAGCCCTCATAACTGGCTGCCAAGTTGACCTGAGCCAGGTATGGTTCCAATGGTGTTAAGCCATTGTATCGCGGCAGCTTGATTGGGTTGCGTCTTGCCATCGCCGGTTGCTCGGAGCGGTCCATCACCGGCGTGGAGACCAGATTCGCGGAGGCAGGCTCCCGATGAGGGTGAGTCTCTCGATGAGGGTGAGTCTCTCGACGCCGGGTGCTCGTACCATCTGGGAGTGTTTCCCCTGGCTGCCCGCGATGCTTGCCAGGAGGCGGAGCTGTCTCTCATGGAGCATCTCTTCATAGCATGACGTAACTCTCCATTAAGCGAAGTATCCCCATTTCTGACACCAATGTAACGGGTCCCCAGCAGGAACGTCAACAGCGGGTAATCCTACAGCCGAGTTACCCTTTTTTGATTGGCAGGGGGACGCTGTCCGTGCCCACTACACGCACGACTCCGAACAGCTCAAGAATGGAGGCAGAAGAATGATGAGCAACCGCATGAAGCATCAAAGCTCATTCAAATGCCTTTTTATTTTGAACACACAAACAATGAAAATTGCATGAAGGTCTCTCCTGCTCACAGCGCTCTTCAGTCAAGGTCCCGGAACAGAACAAACGCCCCACATAATGCTTTGCGGTGGGGCTAACCCCAGGCCGCCACACTATATTAATTTGTGGCATCAAAATCCTTATAAAATACTACTTGGTCGTGACAAAATGCTAATTAAAATACTAATTTGTGGTCACAAAGTGCTCATAAAATACTAACTTTTGGCCACCAAATGCTAATAGATGTTAATTTGTAGTAACAAAATGCTAATAAATGCTAATTTGTTGTCACAAATGGCTAGTAAATACAAAGTTGCGGTTTCAAAACGCTAATAAAATACTAATTATTGGCCACGAAATGCTGATAAAATGCTAATTTGTGGTCACCAAATGCTAAAACATGTTAATTATTGTTACAAAATGCTAATAAATGCAAATTTGTTGCCACAAAATGCTAATAAGATACTAACTTGTGGTCACTAAATGCTAATAAAGAGGAAACAATTTATTATTTTTTTTTTTTTTAAACGTTTTGTGCAGGCTCTGTGATTTTCACTTCAAACATGAGCCAACATTTTTCTTTCCTCGCAGCAGAACCGAGTGCGCATGCTCAGTGAAGCTGGAAACCCACATGCGTCTTCCCTCCAGAGCCAGAGCGGGGAGATGCGCGCATCGGAGGCACAGCAGCCCAGAAATGCGCACTGCTCCGAGCCACAGCCGGCGTTAGCCCCGCCGCCCCTCCGGCAGCTCCCGCCGGCGCGTCGCTGCGGTGCTTTCGGGAGGAAATGGCCAACTTTGGCGCACTTTGCATGAGGTGGAGGACGCCCGGCGCTGATGCGAGAGCCGCGCTGCCGAGCGGCTGAACCGGGAGCACAATAACAGAGACTTGAGAGGGAGAAAGAAGGAGGAGGTGGTGGTGGAAGGGGGTCCTGATTTCGGTGCATCTCCGTTCCCACTTTGGCCGTGAGAGATGATCACGGAGCTGGTGTGCACCGCCGTGGCCGTGGCTCTCTATCTGAACACGCTGGACGCAGATTTCTGCTACGATGACAGGTAAGGCGGTCACCTCCTCCACCTGTCATTCCTACTGGTTACCCCTGCGCGGGGGTGGAGGGCTCGCTGCACCTGCCCTTTGGCCCACACACCTATAAATCACTGCCTGTTTGATTGATTTGGTCAAAAACAAGGCACGGGCATGCACACCTCCTCTATTGTTGCTTCATACAGGTAAATCACTGCACTCTGACGTTTTAAATGATAACTTTCAGAAATCCTAAAAACTGATTAAGATCCACAGTTAGCACCATCACCTCTGATGCTCTTTGTGTTGATTGAGCTCCTGCTTGCTCAGACAATGCCCTGCTCCCTGGGGGACTGAGTCCTATCAGGATTAATTGTGCAGACAGCTGCAAAAACATCAACATTTGCTTGTTTTTCAAGTAGCCGTCACAAAAAAAGAAAGAAAAAGCCAGTGCTATCCTTACGGATGTGGAGACTGTTCTAATGATTTGTGTCTAAAAGTCAGACTAAAATCTAAAAGCAGGGGAATCATTGTTTTGCTTGAGCAACAGCCCAAACGCCATCAGTCTTTTAAAAAATAAAATAATTTCAAAATTACTAAAATGATTCAATTATCTAAATATTTGCAGCCATTTTTCCTACAAACTCATACATCTTAAAGTCTTCTTACTGACACTGAAGTATTCTTGTGGGGTGAAACTGTGTCACGACCGATCAAACAGCCCCAGATGTTGACAGATCTGTAAATCACGCTCTCAGTTAAGACGAGAATAGATACAAACGATTCAGTAACAGGGATGTGAGTGTGCTTGCATGCGTGTGTGTGTACTTAGGAGAAGAGCCATTGTTCATGTAGATGTAGAGCAGTTAGTTGCATAACAGCTCCTTTGAAAGGAACATCTGGATAGGCAATCTATCATTGATCTGAAACACCAAATTTAGACATGAAATAGTTTTACTTTGTCAAAACTCATTTAAAAAAATCGTCTTTTATGATCAAATGTTGAGTTAAATGTTGGGTATGATTCCCTTAAATTGCACCAGCAACATTTAATTAACAGAAGTCTCATTATAGTTAGAGGTAGCTGTCCGGTTAGTGTCACCGTACACTTGAAAAGGTCAAATGTTAGATTTTAGGCACCATGATTGTTCACATAGGCCTTGGCAACATCTGTTCAAGCCAACACTTCTAACGAACATTCAAAACTGTCGGGGTCATGCTAGTTTTTAGACGTTTTCGGGCTCTTTGTACTAAAGTCTTTGGAAATGTACATATATGCGTTTTTTGGGGTTCCGCGTTTAAAACTCTGGCAGTCACGCGTAGCTATGGACGTTTCTATGACTGTTTTTGGACTCTAACACATAAAGTAATTGGAAATGCAATTATATGCGCGTTTCGGGGGTTCTGGGTTAAAATCTTTTGCGTTCACGCATAGCTACCATATTTTCCAGTGTATAAGTCTTTGTTTTTTTCATAGCTTAACCAGGGGTGCGACTTATACTCAGGTGTGTGGTTTTTTTTTTCTCTAAAAAATAAATAAGCTCATAGATTAATTATTTTTTCACTAGCTACAGGTTGCCCTTTAGCAGTTGTTTCCGCTAACAACCACTAGAGGGTGCTGTATTTTTTCCTGACAGTGCCAGAAGAGCATGGAGGAGAATCTGATTCTTTTGCTCTTTTTGCTGTGGCAAATATAAAAGTGCGACTTATACTCCAGGGTAACACATATATGCTTTTTCTTCTTGATTAGAATCTTTTTGCTCCTGCGACTTATACACAGGTATGACTTATAATCCAGAAAATACGGTACTTAAATATCTACGACTCTCGCGGTCATGCTAGTTTTTACAAATGTTTTTGGGCTTTACATACAAAACGTGTGGCTACTGAACTGAAACCATTTGAGCTTTGTTAGGGACGTTTGTATAGCGTCGTTATTAATTCCAGGACATGCCAACCTTTTAAAAATTGGCCATGGAGGTGAAAGTACTAATTGCGATATGTGCCCGGCTGGAATTCTATGACGTCAAGTCGCTGATATATCAGAATAGAGGTGTGAAAGAAAAAATCTGGTGAAAAATTTGTGAGATTTCCACTGATTCGATATTTGTTTAGTTTTCACTGTAAGTACTTGCACAAGTATCAAGTAGCTACAGTCCAGTGTGAACAACATATGCTAAAGCGTATGGTCCGGTACGGTACGGAGTGGTACAGTACGGGCCAGTTAATTCTGGCGAGTGTTTCTACTCAGTTAGCGGTTTGTTTTCAGGGCGTGGTGTAGACCGTTAGCGTGTCAACAATGGATGTAATCCCGCGGCTCGTCTTTTTATTGCTTTACTTCCTGTACATTATGTATACCAGGAATTTAATGTTGTTTGAAAGATGATTGCGGGCGTAATTAAAACCGCTAAAATCCGAATGCTTACACAGTGGAAACGTTAGCTTAAATGAGTTCTACACTTTCCAACGTCATTACTTTCTGCCAATAAACTGGTGGCTGCAGTGGCTCCGCCCCAACTGTCTCGTTCCGCTTTTCAATAGATCTACAACCGATGGGGCCCCCAAGAGGTATGGTCGGGTACTTTATAAAGGGTCAGTTTTATAATGGAATTGCTCAAAGACCGGAATGTAACGTACCACTCAGTGGAAATGAGATCCTAAAGCGCATCCAAGAACCCACATTCAGCACGTTCTTTGACAAGCGACACATGCCCAGTGTGAACGTAGGAGAAAGGAAGAGTCGGTGTGTAATCTGTAGTTTGTGTCACACCTCACAGTGTCCTAACAAAATGCCTCAAGCTCGTACATCCATCAGTGCTGCATTCACGCCTCTGTGAGGTTGTCAGAAAACCCGTCTGTGACAGATTACCCGGAGCGCCGTTCTGCCCACTTCATCCTTCGCTCCCGCTCCATCCCCCTCAGAGAAAGTTCAGAACCCATCAATGCTAGATCTGTCAAAGTCGCAATGGTAATTTACACTCCAGGGGACGGACACTGGTGTTTTGGTTCAACACCCCTCAAATGGAAGAGGCCGAATTCCAATCTGAGACCTGACCTTGGACGGTTGTTCATCAAACAATGTCCTCTCGTGGGGTCAAGAGTTGCTCGCCCTCTTGTCTGCTCCCTCCGGAATCAGAGGAGAGTTATGTTTAAAAGGTTAAGGCAAGGGACATGCTAAAGTGCTCAACTAATCACTCTGCTTCTGGAGATGTCTGAAGAAGACTGCCTTGTTTGTAGAAATGCGTTTTTTTTTAAGCATTTGTCCTTTACAGAGAGTTAAAGTCATCTTATCTGATCCTACCCCCTCTGTATAATCAAATCCTTGTTACATGTCACATGGTGTTCTAGACAAGATGGCGAAGCTGATAAATCTTTCTCCAGGCACTCAAAGGAGTGGGGATGTTCTGTCTGGCCTCTGCTTATTCAATCACAATAAGTGTTTTTCCTGGGCATCGCCTTGAGCTTCGCCAAAAGCTGTCTTGGCCGACCCCCATGCCAATGAAATGCCTGTATGTGTGAAATGAGCAGGTTTTTACGGGAGCTGGGAGAGAACTTGGCCTGGGCTGGTTTTGATCATCCAGAAATGGTCTGCTGGTTTATAGTTATCCACATGCAGTGGCAGACTTTTATCCTAATGTAAGCCAGTCTTTGATGGCGATTATGTATTGGAAAAGCATAACTCTGGAAACCTTTGAACTCTCCTTTGAACACCCATCAAGTTAGGCTTTCAGCATGCTAACAAACGAGGCAGACCTCTCCGTGAGTTTTGGAGCACATCCCTTTTTGACAAATCAATAGAGACAATGGTTGAATAGCCCTCAGAAGGACGGCATTGTTAAATAGACACAGATGGAGATGAAGATGAGACATAAAGGAGTCAAAGCTGTGAAATGAAATGCATCCTTTAAGTGGCTTTCAGCATCACAGTTGTCTCAGGAAACATCTGTGACCCCCATAACATAACAGTCGGCAATAACCGCTCAACTCAGAAATGCATCATAGTCCCCCAGGGGGGTAGAGTACTGAATATATTCAGCCTCTTATGTCAAATAGAAGCAAAATAGTTAATTTCTGTGTTTAGAGGCATTTGATCCAGACGTGACTAACACAATGAGATCCTCAGATATTTATTGTAATTGGTGCATTTAAATATGGATGTATAAAAGACTATGGTACATTAAGGACACACAATTAAAGATTGTTGCTCCGGCATCTGTTTTCTTTTTCAGCTCGGTTTTTGAGGTTACCCAATAAATAGATCAAGATGAGACAGCCTTTAAGTCGTCTCCTTTCATCGTCCTTCAAAATACAGGGTTTGGACTCCAATTGTTAACGTCTTCTCATGCAGTTAATTACATACACATTTTTTTCACAATTCCAATGGCTCGACTGTCTTTGAGTACATTTGTGTTGTGTCATACGAATGCAAGACCAACTTTCTTTTTGATTCATGAAAACCAGAGTTGAGCCTCACATAAATCTGTCTGAAGTGACTACTTTGGTTGGGTAATAGCAACCTTTGTTTGTGAGTTGTGCTCCCAAGATCATAAAAGCAGGAAAGACCGTGTGAAGCAGGTGGACACGTGTCACACTTTTTTCTTTGGATTTTACCTCTAAATTGATTTTGTTTAAAAAAAATGTGTAGCTTTCCTTGCAAATTTTACTACAAATCCTATTTTAGTATTTTGCCATAAAAATACTAATGAACAACTTCAAAGCCTCAAAACTCAAATGCAATGACTTTAACGTGAAGCTACATTATATTACTGTGTATACACTTTATATGCGTTCAAGAATGTGCAGTCAGCAGTTAGCACCAGAGAAGTATTTTTTCTTTTTCCCCCCACCAACACATTCTCACTCCCAAGTCGTCACATATTGACGTTTGGCTAAGGACCCCTCCGCATTACTTTTTGAAGATTTGGTTGTGGCCATGTCGTCGTTTTCAGACGTACTGGCTGTTCCTATGGAATCAAGGGTCCCCAACCTCAGGGCTGTAAACCAGAACCGGTCCAGTACCATGACATGTAGTGCACTGGTACCCAGACCCCGTGTTGGTACCTCTAACCTTAACATGATACTTGAGCAGATGCGGTACCGGACCAGATGCAGTACCAGTACCAGGTTAAGGTTAGGGTACCGATATTGGACGTGTCCTGAGGACCATTGCGCTACTGCATCCAGCACCGCGTTTTATGTACAGCCAGCACGGAAAAAGATGATGAGTTGGGGACACCCATAACATCAAAAATTGATGTGGAGGAGTCCTTAGCCAAATGGCAAAATGAGACGACTAAGAGATCAGAATGTGTTTTTTTTTTCTATTATCACAAGCACTTGTTCGCCACCCACAGTTGGAAGAGGCTTCGTGCGAGACGTCAAATTGGTGCAAATCTTGCAAATTTTGCCCAAGGGTTTTTCTTTTACAGCTCTATTCTGAAATACGAAAGACTTGGTGTCATATAGTTCCAGCCGGGCACAACCTATCTTAATTTATTTCTCCTCTTTGATCATGTGGGCACTTCCGCATTTTAAAAAGTCACTAGCAAATCCGAGTTACTGATTGATCAAAGTTAAGCCGTTTGTCATTCAACTAGTCAAAAGTCCAGCTGGTTAAACTTTTAGCGTGCATCCAGTTAACGCCCATACGTGCGAAGAGGGCGAAAACAGTTTAAAAAAGTGACATAATGATGCATGAACTTGAGGATTTTAAATTTGGTCGCCCGACACGTTGGTTTACAAAGACTTTTCATTGAACATGGCCGCTTGATCTGTCGCGGCCGATGTGAATGTGGCTTAAGGCTTTTGTCAATTTCTAATATGACATTCTTCTTCTTTTTCCGCTTCTGATTGCATTTTATTTTATTTTTACCAATAATAAATATATTTATGCCCAATTAAAAATGCTTTGTATGTCTTGCTTGTAAAGGAATCTTGTCAAATTTTTAATTTTCATTAAATTTTGATAGCTAATGAGCTTGTTGGAGGTATAAAATTGAGAGAAGTATATGAATTAGCAGAGACTTTCAGTCCTTTAAAAAATATGTTGTTATATTTTTATAAAAAATATATTGAATTTTATTTAAATTCTATTCCTTTTTTGGTTCTGATGTGTCGTATCAGACAGTTTCTAACGCAAAGACACACCTCTGAATCACATTCTGTGAATTCTGCTCAAAACCCTTTTTGTCTTCAGGTTGTTCACTCCTCTCCAACAGCCAAGAATCCCAGTGCCTTCTGTGGAATAATTATGTATGCAGCCTAGTTGCATTTAGGCTGTTTGAATTACAGTTTAAACTGAGAGCAGGCTAACATTGAAAGAAGAAATAGGCTATGGAAACAAGGAAGTATAATCCCTTTGACAAAATGCTGTGGGCTCCAAATATTCCAGTTGGGGTTAAAAGACACATCTGTCAGGAGGAGCTCTCACTCAGAATCATAAATTGCTTCTTGACGGCTTAAAATTGAACAATGCGGTGAGAATAAGTGATGAGAAAAGTGTTCACGAATAGTAATAAGAGATAGTTTTGGGGTGAGGGGCGTGTACCCCGCAGCTGAAATAGAGGATCTTGTGTCCTCGAGGAGAGATGGAGACCTCATCAAACTGGTGGTTTTGTGGTGAAAAGGTTTTTTTTTTTATCTTATGATGGTAAACACCAATGTTTTTAAGTGTTTTTATTGCACAAAAACATATAAAATTCTATCATCTGCACACTGGTTCAGATTTGTGGTCAATGACTCCTACTATCAATTTAATGAACAAAAAAGCGAGGGAAAGACCTTAAACTGAAGTTCTTCAGATGCTGTGGGTTAGAAAAGTACTCCGAAGCCACAAATGAGTGTGTAAGGAACTACACTACCTTAATGGGTGATGTGTAGGGTTTAGCTTAGTGCTTTAGAAATCATTATGTATGCTTCCTGTCCAAGATCAATGTTAGATCAGAACTGAATTGGAATTAAAGACTCCAACGAAATGTGTGTGTTTGGTGTTTTTAACACGTTCTTGTAGCATTTTCTCATGATGAAGGACATATATAAAGAAAAATTGAATGACTGAATGAATGCTTGAAATAAACCATTTCATTCAATCAGTTCATAATACACGAAATAACATATCACACAATAAATCACAAGTTTAATATTAAAAGTTTAATAAGTTTAATATTAAAACTGCATTCCTGAGTATTTCTTTATTCAAATCTACGTACGTCTTTGTATTCTTTTTGGCATCTGGCTCAAAATTGTATGGCTGTATAGTTCCAATATTGCATCCCATTATAGTATAGGTCAGGGCTGTGAGGGGCAGTAACCAAGCAGGAGAGAGTTTAAGCAAAGGGATGATGGGAAATGAGGGCAGCCTTACTCTGCTCCAACAGTATTGCCCACAGCTCAGGTGAATTTCTGATGAACTACTGTAGAAACTACGTCCTAGAAAATGACTATTTAAAAAAAAAAAATGAAAACATCTAAAAACATCACAATCATAATTAAAAGATCACTGGGAACACTTTAAAAGTAGATATAAAGACATTAAAGAAAGCATGAGTTTATATTATATATTTATATTGGGTATATTTTTTAAAGCACAATATCATCTTTTAATATTTTGACAGTTTCTGTTATGTTTATTTCTTTAATTTTTATCTTTTCTTTATTTCATGATTTAATTCAGCGTTTATTCCTAACTAAATTGACCACAGTCCATACTTACTGTTAAACCCTTTTGGTAATAAATTTAACTTTACACATTTAACACAGTTTAACCCTCGTGCTAACCTAGTCATGTTTACGTTAAAAGTGGGGTCATCTGGACCCCACAAGATGGCGGGCTAAACTTTATTTTTTTTAAAATCTTTACTGGTGGAGACGTAAAATCCTGTCCACCTTTATCATGGAAGGGATCCCACTTCAAAATAAGGGTGGGGTCATCTGGACCCCATAAGAGAGCACAAGGGTTAAAATCTTTATTTTTGGTCCGTTGGTAAGGTTGGGGCACACAAATGGTTTATTTATGAATTAAATTAAGGCCCTACATAATATCCAAAGACATCTCCACACTGGACAGATCCTATTGGGTTCTACTAGGCAGCAGTATCGTCCAGAGTTTAATCACCCAACACATCAATGTTCATAAAACGACAATTCTGCAAGCAAAGTAAAATTTGAAGCTCAGTCGGGTCCACACACCTGACAAAAAAGCCTCACCCGTCTCACAGTTCTTGTGAATTGTGAACAATTCAAATAAATAAACAAAACAAATAGTTTTTACACCATACGGATGGTTTTGTTTTGGTATTAAACCGAACTATTGAACATAGAGTCAACTTGAAATTGCTCTCTTCTGACACCGGCCTCTAGTGGTTTTTGGAGGAACTGCAACGCACGATACTTTCTCGTTTGTGCCAAACAGAAGATGAGGACTTTGTCTAGCTGTGGTGAGATATTTATAAAAGAAGACAGCCATTTCCTGAGTTTTAGTGAGATTTTCTCCTTTTAAAGGAGCTATTAAGTTTCTTGACAGTATTTTTGAGTATTCTGTCACTTCGGTCCCGTATTGTAAACAGAAGCTCCTGGTTGGGTTTGTTTTAGGTGGTCTTTCTTCATCTCCTCAGATCTCATTGACACATGGGTCCGGTTGAGGCGGCTGCTAACACTTGGATGGCCTTGCGCTCCGCAAGCCACAGCTACCCCGCCCGGCTGCCAAAACACAACCACCAAGCCTTAGTCCCCATGACCCTCCTCATATACAAACCATATGTGTATCCCCAAACACTGGTATCCACAGACAACAGCATCTACGAGTCCTCCGATGCCAAAACACCAAACACTTCATTGACATGTAGCTTTGTCGTGGATTTATGGGAGGATGAAACTTTCCACGGCCTGATAAAGTCTATTCTTGCCCTCCGTATCCCTGTTGTTCATACTTTCTTTAAAGTGAAGCCACTCATAACTTTTCAAGAATGGGGGGTTGAATTTCCACCACGCTGCACTAAAGGGGACTTTGAAAGCAAAATGCTTTTTGTGGCATTGGGTTACACTTTGAAGCTGGCATCCACTTTCTTTCCTTTAACTATAGGGTGGACCCCTAATGCAACGTATAGCAGTTGTGGCGTAATACAAAACCAAAGCCAAGCTGGGGATTACACTAACAGTTACACTTTCTATCTTTTGTGATCAATAGCCATTTAGTATCACCTTTCGATGATCTCTCGTTTTTCTTTCTTGAGTTTAAAACAGCTGTCGGAACAGAAAGGGACTAATCTCTGGTGTTTTGTCCCGTCAGAAGACGGTTCTGACATTCAACAGATTCTGTATGTGAAAGTTCTACACGTGTGCTGACCATTAACAGCCGTTCTCTTGTGATGGGAAAGCTGTCAGAGTTTGGCAGTGAAAACGGTTGAGTTGACGGATCATTCTCAGCCTTCAAGCTTGTGGTTTCTGTATTATTTGAGCAGTACGCTTCTTGTGATTTGGGGGCGGTGATTTTAGTGAAGAGCTGTTTGTGAAAAGAGATCATCTCACATGTTAGAGTGTTTCTTTTTTTCTTACCCTGGATGAAGTCACACTAATAGTGCAACTCTCATATAAAGTGTATTTATTGTTGAAAAGACTTCGATGGGAACAGATAAAAAACATATGGAGCCCGTTTGTGTTATTGTTCTCAAAAAGAAGTCGGAAAAACCGCTTCCCTAACGCAAGTCAAACAAAGGAGAGCTATGACAAATGAATGGTAAACATATGAACCAAAAAGCATTTGTTTCATTGAAAAGGCATGTTTTGTACTCTTTATTATGACCAAATGTAAAAACAAGATAGAGAATGACAGATGTGCTTTAGTGCTGCGATTTGCACATCACGTTGCATTTGTGTTGAATGCCTGTTTTTGACGTAAAAATCCGTTGTTTGAATCATCAACGCGTCAAGTCCCTGATCGGTTGGCGTAACGCTTCTTCATTGCCAAAGTTCAGATTTTAGAACTCTTTACATATCGCCTAAATCACGCTGCAAGATCCAAAATACTCAGCTACTACGCCTTCTTTTCGGGTCTATACATTGACTTAGCATTGAAACAGGACGCCTCTGATGCACAAACTATGTTTGGTGTAAATGCAACTTTAGAATAGTTTTGTTATTGATGTAAAAAATTACAATTTCAAATAATCTTGCATGGGATTTCAAATTTCACTTTTTAAAACGGATTCAAACATAGATATAAAAAAATCTACACATATTGAGCCTAACCAGTTGAAATTGCTGCTATCGATACCAGTCAATATCGCGATATCAATACCTGTCAGTATTGTCGATAACGAAACCAGTCAATATTGCTGATAATGATATCAATCAATATCACTATATTGATACCTGTCAATATTGCCAATATCGATACCTGTCAATATAGTCGATATTAATACCTGTCGATATCACCAATGTCGGTACTAGGAAATATCGTAGATATTGATACCAATATTGATATATTTCTTAAATATGGTAGATGATATGAAACTTAAATGTCAATTGTTTTTAATTACTGTGAATTGTTTTTTCTTTCCCTTTTTTAAATTACTAAACATAAAAAACAATTAGAGAAACATTTTCCATTAAATAGAAAATATTTTATTAGAATAAAAACTTCTTGAAATTAAATAAAAGTTAAGAAGAGAATGCAAAAGCAAAACAAAAAAAAAACAAAACAAAACAAAAAAAAAAAAAACAAGTAACTATGATGCAAAAAATATTTAAAATCTTTAACAATTAAAAAAAAAACAACTGGTAGAAATTTTAATAATTTATAACTTCTTATCCTTTAAATAGAACAATAAAACCAACTGAAAATAATTTGTCAAAAGTAACCTACCATTTAAATAGAGTGGAAATAGGGTGAACAATGCTAATACAGAAAGGTTTCAAACAAGAGTGAAAATATCGCTATCTGTAGGCCAGTACCGATCCAATACCAACTTGAGAATGATAGTACTGATATTTTGGATCGATCTGCCCAGCACTATTACCAAATGCAGAAAAACGTATTGCTTATGTACTACACAAATCTAGATTTAAGTCACAAGTCTGGACCTTTCTATTCATGTCTAACAACAACTCCCTCCCTGGTCGTGCTTTTCATGAAATCCGTCTTGATAGTCAAATTTCACATATTGCATTATAGCAAACCCTGTGATTACCACCCCTATAATAACCTAAAAAGTAAGGCTCTTCATGGAAATATGCACAAATTTTGAATTTTTGTTCCTGCACCAAAAAAAGCATCTCCTTGAAAGCAGTAATAAAATAATGTGTTACACTTGTCAAATAAATATTGGTTTGGGAAAGTCCAAACCATGATGAAGCCATAATCTTTCTTCCATTCCAGCTGTGCTTAACTTACAGTCTATCTCAGTCAGAACTGCTGAGTCTGTACTGTGCTGCGCTTCATAATTATTCTAAGTGCCAAGTGTGTTTGAAAGCCAGTGGGGATCCTTTAGCCTGGCAACCTTGGCTCTGAACCCAGACTGAGCCTCTTCTCTCTCTTCATGCATCGCTGCTCATGCCTGTAAAATAATATGTTGAAAGAATTCTGGTCAGAATATGGCCAACTCCAAGAATCTGGTGTGTGTGTGGGGTGGGGGGGATTTAAGGCTCAAACTGCCTTACTACCTTTACTCAACTGGGATATTGTCTTTTCTGGTAAATTCAGGTCTGCTACCACTTTCTATTTTTAGCTGTTTTTTGGTTAACTTACTAAGGCATGGGATCATCATTATTCTGTAAGGAAGGATTGGCTGTGTAATCGACCCACTCAATATTCACACTTTTAGGATTTATAGACGTTCGGATGGAATATAGCATCCTGATACATCACTCCCATCCACTTGGTGTAGCCTGCAGTGTAAGATAATCACTCTCTGTTTCCTGCTCCTTTCCGATTAGTGCCTGAAAGTGGCAAATCGTACAGATAGTCGAAGTGTGGAAGCAGCAGCTGCATGGTTAAGTTGTTCACTGACCGCGTTTTGCAAGAGCGATGACACGAGTTGCGCCCAGAAGAAAGATGGCGGGATAACTGCGGACAGTGTGAAGCACGGAGCACCCGCCAAGGACAGATGATGTTGCAGGCTTGTATCCCCGCCGTGTAAATCACTGTGACACTTTATGCACAACAGGGCATACATTTCATTATGAGATAGCGGTTCAGACAAGTAATGTCCACCAAAGCTCATTCATTACTGGACTCACCAAAACAAGCAGAGCTTCCAGAGCAGTATTATTATCTCTGCACACAACATACAAGAATAATGCTTGTGTATTACCAGTATGTCAACTATCTTATAAATACAATTTTATAGTTTTATTTGACACTTTTGGGGTCATTTACTTAAATATTAGTAGCAAAAGAATGTTAGAATATTTTTTACAGAGAAATAGTGGACAAATGAGAACTAATACACAAGTTAATGTTTACTCTTGTGTGCATTTAAATTTAACAGAGTTCACGATTCAAAAATATTATTATAACTTTCTTTAGGTTTTATAATTAAATCTGTACCGGGTATGCATAATTAAGTATTGCTTAGATGTATTCTATAATTGAAAATGTGTGCAAAGTAGGGTGTAGTCTTATGATTGGTAAATGACTCTGCCATAGAATTGGCAAAAACTGATGGTGTAAGACCCAGTATTTTGATGTGCTGGCAGTTCCCATTAAATCACAGGTCCGCAACTCTTTGGACGCGGTATCAGATACGGTACCGGACATGGTAGTGGATGTGGAACGGATGCCAGGTTTGGGTACCCTGGTTAGGGTCTGGGTACCGGTACCGGTCCAGTCCGCGTCCCAAGGGTTGGAGACGTTCGAGTTGGGGACACCCAAAATGTCAAAAAGTGACACAGAGGAGGCCCAAATATTACATTCATGTATGACGAGTTGGTAGTGAGAATGCGTTTGGATAGAAAGGATTCAAAATCAGAAATGTGCTTTATTTTGTTTTGATGAATTATTCCTAATACTGAAGGCAGATCAAGTGTCACGAAGTGTCCACTGGAAAGCCTCTGGAAAGATTTTTGCTCCCATAGCAGCTCTGTTTCTCTATAGCTTGTAGTCTGTTTTGCATTTGCAGATCAGTTCAAGGCCGACAGCTTGAGGAATAAGCCCATTTTCCACCCTTTATGAGTCTAATTGAAAGATATATTCCACTCTGTCTGCAAGAAATATGAAGTTACCATGTGAAGCTGGCTAACTTGCGTTAGCATAATCCCTGCTAATTCTGAACAGCTGGCCGTTAACTCAGTCTGAGAGAAACACAATCTAAGGAAGTCTGATTTTCTGACAGCTGTGTCCTACAAAGACATTGTTGGGCATTCAATCTCCTCTAAAAGGACAAAAGGCTTTAATTTCTTCATTATGCACTTTTTTCAACAAATTCTACACATACTTCTTGCATCCACGTTTTCAATAGAAATGTTATGACATCGTTCCATGACATCATGTCTGCTTTTTCATACATCTCAGAGGGAAATGTGGTTTAAAAGAATGTCTTTTATGGTTTTATATTTAAGTTTCCAAGTGCTTTTAAAGGTGGCATTAAAATGTTAGTTGATAGTGTGTCAGAAAGTACTTTAAGTTTCATAAACTTATAGCATGTAAGTACTTTTGACTTTTTTTTTTTACACACTGGATTTCATTAAACATTTATGGACTTCATAATCTGAGTTTACCTAAGGGCCCTTGATGGAAGGAGTTTCAAAGAAGAACAAAAATGTGGTTTGGGTCAAAGTACCCCTGGAACGATTTAGCAATCGTTCATGTCGTCCAGAGTTAAGGGTTAAATGCATGGGAATTTCCTTTTTTTTAAGGGTTTCATTAGTTCCAATGTTAAAGCTTGGTCAAGGAAAATAGCTTTGTTGTAGTTGCCATGTCGAACAGATCCTGCGGCAGAATCGAGAAGATAATTAGAACAGGTCCTTGAAAAGAAGACAGATTTGGTTTGGTTGGCCCCCACAGTACCCCCTCTTTAGTTGTCCCTTCTCCCTGGTTAATGCTGGAATGCGACAACTGGTCATGGCAGAAAAAAGGAGGTTCTCTACTCGATTGGATACAGTCCTTTACAATCTTTTGGTGCTGCTTACTTGACCATCACAAATGCTACTTATTAATTTGACCACGAAAAGGGGAAAAAATAGCTTGACCACCCAGACAGTTGAAGTGTGTTGAATACACCACATTTTTTAATTTATGACCAGATTGTAATAGGGGTTGGGAATCACTGGGTACCTCACGATAGGGTGCGATACGCAATACACGGCTCACGATATCGATGATATCGCAATACTGAGATAATTGGTAAAAATAATCTTTAATAACTCACAATATGTAGAGGAACACATTTTTTAAGAAAATGTATCTTCATTTATTTTTGATAATAAAAAAGGTGTCTTAAAAAGAAAACATTAAACATAAAAAGTGTAAATAGTTGAAAAGCATTGACAAATTGAACAACACATTATGAGTTGAGGAAGCATATATAGATAAATGCTTACAAAATGTAAGATCAAAGCTATATTTACAATGCTGAAGCAAAGGAATAAGTGGCAGAAATTATAGAACAATTAAAAATTATTTTAAGAAGTAATAAAAGAAAAATATAAATATAAATAAATAAGCGCAATAAGTAAGAATAACAAATGTAAATATTTTAAAGAAATATTATTATATGTTTCAGATTTAATACACGAAAAAATGATACCACAATGAAGATAGAAAGAATACAATCTGCTT
Source organism: Oryzias javanicus (assembly GCA_003999625.1). Lineage (NCBI taxonomy): Eukaryota > Metazoa > Chordata > Actinopteri > Beloniformes > Adrianichthyidae > Oryzias > Oryzias javanicus. Next base: position 21,294,681 of record CM012459.1, read on the forward strand.
AAAACATATCAGATAAAGAAAATTAATAGAAAAAAAAATCAATACATGCCAACATTAAACTGATGAGATTGCAAAATTAAAAAAGCTAGCATTGCTAAATATTATTTAAAATCAAAAAATAGTAATAATAATAAAGAAAATTAAAGAAAAAAATTAATTGATTTAAAATTTAACGAAAGCACCTAATAAATGAAATATAGATATAAATTATCATAACAAATGTGAGATCCAATCTTCATAAAAAAATATAAAGATCTAATCATGATAAGAGATTATACAAGAATCAAGAAATTCATGAAATAAAAGTATAAAACTAGTTAAAAAAAAAAAGAATATTTCACAATTATAAATTTGCAAAGCACACAGTACTAAAAATTAAAATTTAGCATAACAATTATAGAAAATCAAAAAATCCAGTAAACATCAAAGCATACAATTAAATTCATCAAATATTCAATAATCAAATAAAAATATAAAAAATCCAAATTAATATACGTAAATAAGCAAGATAATAAAGATGGATAATAGAATCAGCACAGCATTTATGATAAAAATAAAGTTACCAAAATTATTACTAGCATAAGAAAACAAAGATACAAAAGCATGATAATTTAATACATAAAAATGAAAACAATAGATCATATACATGAACGTTTCAAAAACATAAATAAATTAAACGCCTTTCAGAAAGAAATCAGTTCTAAAAGATTAAAAAAAACACATAAAAACGTAAACATTTTTTGCAAAAAAATTACCAAAATCAGACAGAGCAAAATCGAACTTCAATAAGAAATGACTAAAAATAAATAGCAATAAAACAAAACTGACAATGAAATCAAAAAAAAAATTAGAACACCAATGTCAAAACTGTTGTCCAAATAAAGCATATCAAAGGATCATTATCTCAGAATAATAACAAAATTCAATATCATCAAAAACAAAAAATAATAATCAAAATTGCTGATATCTTGTTGTAACAGTAGAGAAACAATATAAAAATTCGTCAAAGAAAAAAGTGGTTAAAAAGGAAATTTTTATGTTATATATTTAAAAACAAGTAATTAATAATAGTACATATACTTAATAAAACGTATATAATTTACAATTAAGCACTCATTAAATCTGAAAAGACTGTATAATGACATATAATATTAAATAATTTAATAAACAGATTATAGATATATGATCAAATGTATGATAAACTACTGCATTTATAAGATTATTTTATAGTTTATGATAAATAGGTAATAATACTGAAGATTCTTAGTTTAATTTAATATTTTCAGACTTAAAATATTCAAAATTAGAATAAGTATACGTAGATAAAAAGAATTCTATAGTAGAAAAGAAACAAATTAGTCATGTTGAACGATAAATTTCATGGAAAGAATAATAATTAAACAGAAGTTACATTAAAGAATAATATAATCCTCATTCGCAGTTTTTAGTAATTCGTGTAATTGATTAAAAGATTAAAACAAAATAAAAGAAAGACAGAAGAGACTTAAAAAAAGTGGATTAAATAAAAAAAGCATTCCAAAACAAATGGTGGCTATAGATTGTTGACTGTTTCTGTCAGGTTTGTTGCTGAACACACATACATATTCGGTGAAAAACGGATTTTTAAGGGCAATGTTGCAAAACACAAAGTGTTATGACTAATGCGCACTGCAAATCAAATAAGTACAACCATTTATTTATAATGAAATTCACAATAAAAACATTTTTAAGAAAATGTTCATAATATTTTATTTTTTAGCTTAATCATTATAAACAAATGGTGTCTTATTTTGTGCAACAAACACTTTTGTGCAACATTGCTAAAATCAGTGTTACGATGTAGTTGACAAGCATTGACACCAATTGAACTGGAACTAGAAAAGTTGCATTACGTGCGATAATGCTAGAGTAAATGCTTTTTGCCAAATGTGGTTGCTGATTATGCTAAAGCTATTTGCTTTAGATGCTGAAGTTGCTAAAGGACTTAAAGTGGCAGAAATTGCATAATGTGCACAAAGAAGTTGAAGAATTATTTTAAAAGTAATAAAAAAAGCTAAAAATTTGCATAAAAGGTAAGAACTTAGAATTAGCCCAAAAACCTCAGAAAATGCCAAATTAGACAGAAAAGCTAGCATGTTGCTAAAATGCTATCTTAACTCAGAATTAGCCCATACAACCTAAGTTGATGAAAAAAAAAAAAAAAGCTAGCACTTTGCTTAAATACTAGCCTAAGTCAGAATTAGCCTTAAAAACCTTAGTAGTAGCCAAATTGACCAAAAAACCTTGCACGTTGTTGAAATCTCAGTAGATGCCAAATCAGCCGAAAAAGCTAGCACATTGCTAAAATATTAGCTTCACAACATATTAGCCCAAAAAACATCTTAGGCTAATTTTGACAAAAAAGCTAGCACGTTGCTAAAATACAAGCTAAATTCAGAATTACCCTTAAAAACCTAAGTAAACGACAAATTAGCCAACAATATTATTAATGCGCTAAAATGATCTTAACACAGAATTAGCCAAAAACTCATTAGATGACAAATTAGCCAAAAAGTTAGCACGTAGCTAGAATATAAGTTAAATGTAAAATTATCCCAAAAACATCAGTAGAGGCCAAATTAGCGAAAAAAAGCTATCACGTAACTAAAATATTAGCTTAACTCCGAATTAGCCCAAAAACCTTGTTAGATGCTAAATTAGCCAAAAATGTTAGCATGTTCCTGAACTATTAGTTAAACTCAAAATATTGCTGTGCGTAAAATCTTAAAAACTGTAAAATGTGCAAATATTTTTATATTATATATATATATATATATAATATAATTATATATAATTATATATAATATATATATATATATATACAGTATATAATTATATATATATATATATATACTATATATAATATATATATTAGGCTGCTTCTTGTTTTGTCATTAGCAGTTGAACTTACCCACAGGTCAGAAGTTTGCAGTATCCTTGAATTCAAGTCCAGACGGTACCACAAAATTCGTCTTATTTAAATTTAATTAACCCAAAACATACATACCAACACAATTTATTCTTCCCGTGAGTGGCTGCACTTTTCTGCAGAACAAGCAGGAATTATCAAACCACATGTCAGTTATCCGCAATTTCCCTTTTTTCCTTGGCAAAGGAAAACTGTCTTGGTCGGTTGTTGCCACAGTCTGCCACGCTTTTTGACTTTTGTTAATAGAGACAACACTTTACGAAGCCCATTATTGATGCATGAGCATCCATCCATTTTATATACCAGAGGAGTGGGGTTTATGTGTGTGGGGGGGTCAACCTATCGCTGCTGTCATCAAGAAACAGTCTGGAAACACCGCGGATAGGTTTTCCAGTTCTGCCCCGCGTATATGCGGGAGTAAATTACACCATATGTGAATGCAAATAAAACGAGATTAAAAGCAACCCGCTCCATTTTCTGAGCCATTACTCTTTGTGACTTATCAACATGCAATCCCTCTAGATAAAAATTAATGCGAGACTTTTGCCCCCGATGCATGAAGCCCTGAATTTAATTCAAATCCGAACGAGGGGGAGGTCCATAATGATGAGTGTGGGTGTCTGGGGAAGCGCGTTGTTATAGGTCAATGTGCCAACACCAGCAGCTCGCTGGAACTAGGCCAGTAAAATTGTCTAGGCAGAAGGTAAAATTATTTAAGGAGGTAAGTAGTAATTGTCTGGATTCATCATAAAGGCAAAAACTGAAGTATTTTGAAAGATATGTCTCAGGGAAGCTAAATGAAAAGGGCCAGAGTCCATACGGCAAAGTTTGTTTACTACTTTTTCGAGCAACTCATGTACAAAGGTGTGACCGTGCATAAATTGGAGTAATCAACCGGGTTTGTTTGATCGCCCCATCAGATTTGTGAATCATGTATCCAGCCTGTGCGCAGCTATGATTCATTTATTGTTTCCTTGTCCGCTTCTAATCAAGCATCGCATTCATCATCATGCGTAAAGGCGACACACAGAGGGCACTCTAATTACCTATCCGCCGTCAGTCACCGTAATTAACTGTCAAGCCTGTACAAGGTGGAAAATTGGGAACCGATTGGCTTTTTTTTTCCTCAAATGCTGGAGGTTATTCTGGCTGAACTGGCAGGAGTGTTGGATAGATGCAGTATGGTAAAGTTGGCCCCCGTTTACCGGTTGTACTTGATTTGTAGAAGAGACAGAGGTTTTAAAAATGAATAAAAACATACAAATTGTTAATGGACATTAGGACTGCCACAATTAGTCGTTACTTTATATTATATGGAGTCAGAATGTTGTAGAGTTGAAAATTATAATGGCATTATGCTAATTTTTTTTTACTATTTTAGCATTTGTTAAGGTTTTTTTAGGCTAAATTGGAGTAATATTTCAGCTACATGCTGGCTATTTTGGCTAATTTAGGAGTTTTTCAGTTTTTATGCTAATATTTCAGCTACATGCTGGCTATTTTTGCTAATTTAGGAGTTTTTCAGTTTTTTATACTAATATTTCAGCTATATGCTGGCTATTTTGGGATTTTTTTTTCTTTCCAAGATTTTCTTCCTTACTGTGACAGTAGTGCTGCACATTCGGCTTACTTTTAGTCTATAAACTTAAAATCCAACGTTTTTCTGCATGAGGATAGAAAACATTACACCCATTCTCTAATAATAAAATCTGAGTAAAAATGACCTTGATGAAGATGTCGAGGACAGTGAGGAAGATGCCAAGACCGGGTGAATCTTCCATTTCAGGGGCCTCCGTCCTGCGGAGAAACGCTGGTTCATATTTTCTTCTTCTATGGTTGAGGAAGGGTTATTTTGTCTCCAAAACTTTCTGTTGTTCTTCAAATCCAAATGAGTTTGTGGCTGATTGTTATTATAATCAAATTACATGCCAAACAATCAAATTAGCATTGACGATTTTTTTATTGTCGACGACATCGACCAATCGTTGACAGCCCTAATTACTTCCTTAAGAGCAAATTAAAAGAAGAATTTCCCTGAATTTTAGTGTTTATGTTTTTATTTTGTGGCAGACAAATCATATATGAAATCGATTTAAAAAAACGTGACCCAAAAATCAAGGTTTGAACCGAATCGGTGAATCCTGAATCGCTGTTTCTCTACTATCAAGGTATATATGGCCTATTTATTATTAAAATAGAAGTGGAGAACTCTAATCTTGATCTCTGAGTTGCTCTTTTTGACAACTGTGTAGTCTGTGTTTGTGGTTTTTTCTAAAACTGTGATTCTTAGTTGCGTTTATCCAGTCTTCTAGTCTCTCAACCCACTCTGCTGTATCTCGTAGTTTCACCCTCTGAAATTCAAGTGCTCGCGCTGATGCCTTTAAGATAGCGTGAAGCATTTGCTTTATTAGTAATCGATTTACCAGCCTGAGGATTCATCAGAGCCTTGTATTTACACCATCAGTCACAAAAAGCCTCAGCAGGCTGCCGCTCCCTGTCAGACGTCGTCAGTTCATCTTCAATCTGTGACTGAATATTACAAAACAATCAATCAGTCACTTAGGGGAACGGAAAGACTCTGTAATTAGACTGATGAAAAATAAATGAGAGAATTGCACTCTTATTGATTTTCCTTAACCATTACATTGGACATGTAGTTCATCAAAAATGTTGGGAGCGTTCCATTTATTGATAATGGTGTTGGTCTCATTATCTGGTGAGGCTTTGGGCAAAGTGTTAATGTAAAACTTAAAAAAGTGGAGCCTGAAGCAAGAGATTCCAGTTCTATGAGAATAGTTGCAATAAAAGAAAAAATATGTCTACTCAAGCCATTTTTTTTGCTTTAAATTCACAATTCAAATCTTTCCATGCTTTGTCTGGATTTCCAGAGACCAATGATCTGCAATCCATTAAAGAAACCGGCTACCCTAACAAAAGGCTCCAGTTTTTTCCCCCCTTTTCCACAGACCTGTTGCCATGGTGAACGATGGTGAGGAAAATCCCTCACACGGCTTATTTCTGTGGAGCAATTCGATCAGAAAACACATCGATTGTTTTTGTTCCACCTCAATGATCTGCCTAATTTGATCATGTCTGTGTCAAACCTACGCCCGCAACTTTCTTAGTGAATCATTTTTGCATGAATGAACCACCTGAACTACCAGCGGAGTGTGTTTATGCATACTCAGTGAAAATATTGAAGGAGAACCAGATCATGAAGTGTAAAGGAAACAACAGTATGGTACTCTTAATGGCGTATACAGTATTTTCTGGAATATAAGTCGCACAAGTAAAAAATGTGTTATAATGAATAGTCCATGTGCCAATGGGTTTTTTCACTCATCAAATGAATGCTCTATTCTTTTCCAAAAATGTGTTCATATGCTTTTAGTTTCCCATATTGAACATTGTTGGTCTACTTAATAATGTGGAACGTCCTTCTTTAGAGAACTCACCTGGCAAACTAAACCTCATAGCTGTCTGGGATTGTTTTCAGTGATCAAAGAGCCCTGAGACACAATATTATCCTTGTATTTAATAAAAAAATAAAGAATTTTATCTTTTTGACACCTAATTAAATTTTCTCTAGAAATAGCTTCATAGGGAAGAAAATGTGTTGCCAGATAAAAACTTCTAGAAGGTTTTCTTGGAATGATTCTTCAAAGTAAAAATCCACCGGACAAAATAGTATTGTTCTGCAACAGACAGAATGAGGATGTTAAATGACCTTTATCATATTTTTCCTAAGTCTTTCAATCATATAATACCTTTGGCACACTTAAAAAAAACAAATTATGAAATATGAGTTGTTTTTGTGAGTTTTTTTTCCCTACCTGGAAGTACGACGCCTCAATCTCTAAGCACCGCCTTTCGCTCCTTGTGAGAACCGCCTACTTCATGACATCATCGGGGAGCCTTCCTTGGCATCCTGTTAGTATTTCTCCCACAAAAACAAACATCCGAACTTCTTCAAAGATGGATGTGAATATCATATATCTGCCTTTAGTAGCCTTGGGCAATGCTACCCTGGTTGTAGCGATGAATGAGATAGCTGAGCGGCAAAGCTAGAAGCTGAGTATCGCTAACTGAGCCGCGAAGTTAACGACTGATCACTGCTAGCTGAGCGCCAAAGTTAGCGGCTGATCCTTGTTAACCGAGCGGAAAAGTTAGCGGCTGATCACAACTAGCTGAATGGTGACGTTAACGAGTGATCACAGCTAGCTGAGCAGCGAAGTTAGTGGCTAACTCATGGCTAGCTGAGCAGAGAAGTTAGTTGCTGATCAACACTAGCAGAACGGCGACGTTTGAGGCTGTTCACCACTAGCCGAGAGGTGAAGCTAGCAGCTATGCACCGCCAGCTTAGCGGAGATGTTAGGGGCTGATCTCTGCTAGCTGAGCAGAGAATTCGTGTGTTTGTGTTAGCGTGGCGGGTGGTTCTGACAGCCCAGACTCTTCCTAAAAGGGGCGGTTCTCAACTTGTGACATCAGCTAGTAAAAACCCTATTGTTTTCGGGGTTTGGAAGGGGCTGGTGCTCAGAGTGCACGTTTTTAGAGGAATATTCAGAAATGCGGGAATGTATTAAAATACCACTTTGGGGTTGTTTATAGTGAGGAATGAAAATAAGAATACACTTATAACCTCAAAGGTTACTGTTCTATTGTGGGTTTAAGCTTAAGTAGCTGGAATTCAGAGACTTTTCTGTTGATTTTAACCATTAACCATACAAATAGTTACTTGTAGTCTTTAATATTGTTTTTATTATACTCAATTTTTTTTATTACACTAAGTCGATGATTTTTTAATTTTCTCAATAACATATAAAACTGTTCAAGTCAGTAGAAACCGTCTTCTGTTTTCTCTCAAACATCCACTTAAAGCAGTATTTTTCCTGTCTGACCCGTGTCCTGCTTTATCTCCACTGGGACCATTAGCAATTACACTGTTTTGGTACTGTTAGGGTTCACACACAAACACAGATAAACTGTTTGACGAAGATGGACACTCGGGTCACATGTTCTGTTAGCTTTGCTGACACGCACTGCAAATGTCTCATCGAAATGATAAAGCGGTGAAGTAAATGTTTCCAGACCTCCTGCATAAATGATGGAGTCTGAAACACAAATATTTGTTCAAGGACCCAAACACACATCGCATGTACATTTGAACACAGCTGACCTTTTTAGGAGTTCATTTTATATCCTTTTTTTTTTTTACTTTTGTTGAAATAAACACCAATATTGGATCTATTTGAGGCTTCTTTTCCTTAAAAAACATGTATCATCTCTGTCTTTGCTGCATTTACATTTATTGGATCTATCATTATAACTTTTTGTTGTTTTTTGTTAAAAACAAACAAAAAAATATTCTTGAAGGCAGCTTACTTCTATAAAAATTGCTGTATAAATAATGAACTCGTTTTCATGTAACACCCTTTAAATGCAACTTGTGAACATTCACACTTTTGAAATCATAAAAATAAATGTTTGTTGGCATGTGAAGAAGATAAAAATGCTAAAAGACCCACTCTTTGTATTCAAAATCATTGTGAATCCTTTTGTTAATGGTATTCCTGACATAATGTAAGTGCTGTTTCAGTTTGTTATACATTGCCTGAGCTCTTAACCCTTCATTTTAATGACTAAGCATTAAGCAGCAACATCGAGCTGAGAGATTTTATTAGGATTCTGCCTTCATCTCACGCACCATTACCAGTAACTCTTCAGAGCCAAGTGTGGATCCTTCAGAACTGGTCCACTGGGCTGGATCACATGAGTTTTACGATTGCAATCTGGAAATGTATGCATTATTCTCCTCCTCTCATATTCGTGGCGCTGTGGCGTGGGAAAGTAATAGTTTCATTTGAGGTTTGGGCATTGTTCTGTCATTGGGTGACGTGTGATGTTTGAACACACCCTTAATAATCACTTCCTGACCCTTCAAGCTGCAACCCTGCAAAGTCAACATCGAGTCGATTGAGAAAAAGAAACCTCATGAATGGCCTCTACTGACATAATGAGGGCAAGAAATACAGACTAACTTCTGGTACCTTCCTTCTCCTTTCATCTTCATCGCCCTCCCTTCATTGGCTGTCATCATGCAGCAGTTTCACACACACAAAATGAGGCCGGGAACGAATCCCTGAGGTCCCGCTATCGGGCTTAATGACTTAACACATGATCATTGCGGTGTGATCGATGGGCAGGTACCCTTAGATTTCATAGAACCAGATGAAATCTTCATCTTTCTGTTCAGTTTCTTGAAATGGTGAGGCAAGAGTGGCTAAATGTGAAGGATTTCAAGCTATTTGCAGCTGAGTACAGAGCCCCAAGCTGTGTTTCCATGTGAACTGGAAAAGCCTCATGCAATGTCATAAACAGTTACCCAGGCCCAGTTAGACATGTCTTTTAATCAAATTTGTCAATTTGTTAACCCCTGACTTCATAATAAAAACATTCTGGCCCACATGATTACTTTTTAATCATGTTAGTCATATATTAAATCAGAGATGATCACCTGACATACTTTAAACTACAATCATCCTTCGATCTGGGTAAAACCGTGGTCTTTTAATTATGCAATTTTGCCAAAATTTTAAAAACTGTTGTTTTATATGACAGTTTCTTCAGAGTGGCAGCAATTCATTAAACTTGTGGGTGGGGCCGATGGTGCAGAGTAAGCCTGCCCCGCTTCCCATCATCCATCTGTTAACACTTGTTCAGCACTTAACAAAACAAATTTAGGATTTAAGTCTATATATTTATCCCCATTTTAAGGACAAACTTCAGTTTGTTTCTTAGAAAATTTTAAGAAAAAGACATACGTGTAGCTCAGGGGTCGGCAACCTTCGATTTCTACTGATCAAAGCTTGGAAGGAGTCGAAAAGTTTTACTTTAGCCTTTAGGAAATTTTGATTTTCATTCATGACCTTCATGAATTATGTCCATTTTTTGGCACCAACAAAAGCAAAAATATAAAAAGAACCTAGCAGCTCTCAAAATGTGATTTTTTTTTTTTTAACGTCCTTAGCAGTCTTACACTACTGGATTTTATTATTTTAGTTGTTGGATCTTGGTAGTCTTTGTTTATTAGTTTTCTTTAGGTAGTTTTGGTTAGGCAGGGAGCTGCTGACTCCGACAGTCGACATGGCTTGGTCAGCTCTCTCCATGACTTATTTTATATTTGGCCAAGGGGCCACTATGGAGCCACACGTGGATCTGGAGCCGCGGGTTACAGACCCCTGGTGTAGCTGAACGGGGTCACACACTCTAGAAAAAACGTTTCCGACAGTATTAGTTCTGATCCAATATTCAATGTCCATTGTGTTTTCTGTCAGCAGCATTCCATTTTTATTTCCTATCCAGCTTTTTTCCCCCTTTTCGCTGCCAGTATTGCTTAAAACTTAGTGGTGATTTTATTGTGCTAGCTTTCTCAAAATGTCAGTTGTTAAAAAAAAAAAAAACACACATTACATATGACATTAATTTCTTGTAGTTGAAAAATTCCAAAATTTCTTCTTAAATCCTTTAAGATTTGTCTGTTTTTACCAGTTTATTCCATCTTCTGCTTTAATACGGATTTGTCCTTTTCACCTGCAGACAGCGTTTCTATTATTCGTCTACAGAAAAAGCAGCTTGAGCCGAGTGTTTACCTCAATGACGGACTGTCTTTGTATGAACGGAGCTGTCTGCTCCCGCTTTCACTTCGTTTAATTAGAACTCAGATGGAAATCGAATACATCTTTCCCAAGCAGGACTTATCATAAAAGGCTTCCCACTCAAGCACAATACCGCTTCAGATATGCTTTGTGAGGATTGTAGAAATGGAGAAAAGAACAGAAATAAGCTGGATAGAGGGCAGCCATTCAACCTGATTCAAAGCAGAAGATAAAAAGAGTAAATGGGAATGTAAAAGGGTTATATGCCAAGCCATCGATGAGAAATCAAGGGTAAAATGAGCACAGATGGGTTGAAATTAAATACAGGGGCTTCATTTATTCAGCGTAGAAGATGGTGTTATCCAAATCCAAAATCTCTATGCTTTTTCTCCATAACCATCAACCTGCAGTACGTTTCTTTGAGTGATGTGATCAGAATAATCTCAACTGTTACCAACGTCTCCATTTGACAGTCTGTGTTTTTAGTGGAGTAAAAGTGGCTTGAAAAGTCACAAACACAATCTCCAGAAAAGCTGGAATGTCTACTAATACTGTAACGTAATTTGCTATTACTTTAATTTAATTTAGAAGCTGGACCTAAATGTATTTCAAAGCTGCATCTAGGAACTACTGCTGGATGTGTCATTTAATGCATTAGTGTCTCACCTTATGTATTTCGGTGGACCTGGAGGCCAGTGGTCTTTAAACAAATCTCGATATATCATTCATCTTTTGCCATATTTGCCATCAGAACTCCTTTAATCCCAGGTGGAATAGATTCAACATGGTACTGGAAACATCTTTAGAGAGTTTGGACCAAATTGACATGATAGCATCACACGATTGCTGCAGATTTGTCGGCTGCACATCCATGATGCCGTTCCAAAGGTGATCTATTGAGATCTGGTGACTGGAGGTCATTAGAGTTCAGTGAAATCATCGTCTTGTTCTAGAAACCAGGCAGAGATGATTCCAGCTTTATGACATGGAGCCTTACCCTGCTGGAAGATTGGTACCATGAAGGAATGGACACGGTCCGGGACAATAGGTAGATGGTAGTGTCGGTACTAAGGGGTCCAAAGTGTGCCTAGAAAATATCCACCACAACCATCCCGAACCATTGATACAAGGCAGGGTGGATCCATGTTCTCATGTTGTTGACGCCAAATTCAGACCCAACCATCACAACGTGGCCGCAGAAATGGAAACTCAGAAGACCTGGGAACGGTTTTCCAATCTTCAATTGTCCAATTTTGGTGATTCTGTTAAAATTGTAGCCTCAGTTTTCTGTTCTTACGTGGTGGGAGTGGTACCTGGTGTGGTACCTGCTGCTGAAGCCCATCTTCCTTAAGGTTGGACATGTAGGTTCAGAGACGCTCTTGTAACCAGTGGTTATTTGAGTTGTTCTTACTTTTTATCAGCTTGAACCAGTACGGCCGTTCTCGTCCGACATCAAAAAGACATTTTCCCCCCACAGAACTGCTGCTCAAACTAGATATTTTCTCTTTTTCTGACCATTCTCTGTAAACCGTAGAGACAGTTTTGGATGAGAATCTCAGTAGCTCAGCAGTTTTTGAAATACTCAGACCAATTCGTCTGGCACCAACAACCATGCTACGTTCAAAGTCACTTCAATCACTTTTCTTCCCTATTCTGGTCGTCTTAACTATGTCTACATACCTAAATGCATTGAGTTGCTGCTGCCATGTGATTGGCTGATTATAAATCTACATCACTACATCACTATATATATATATATATATATATATATATATATATAGACAAAGTACAAAAGTACATAGGAGTACCCAAAAATGACATACCTATATATTAAGAGGAGTAGTAAAACCAGGCTACAGTGTTCAGAGTGAAATATCTATATTCTTCAGTATAAGTGTGTCTGTAGGCACACGAAAAAAAACAAATCTCTGGTGGTTTGAAGCCAATCTGGGAGGTAGTGAAGGTTTTAATTTGCATTTTAAAAAAGACAAAACCCCAAATACTAAAAGACATGCAATTTTGTGGAGTGCTGGACAGACAAAAAAAAATAATGACTTAAAAAAAAATCCTTCCATTAGGCTACTGTCTTCAGAAATGCTAAAAAAGACCCTACATTTTACCTCCCCCACTGAAGAAAAAAAAAAAAAAAGAGCGGACCCGTCCTGTACTTTGTGGATTGTGAATAGTGTCCTTCAGCCCGCCAGCCTCACATACGAATGTTGAATACAAAAGACCTCCTTCTTTAAGAGTAATCGCTACGGGAGGCCTCTCTATCTGCACCGCTGCAGTGGCGAGCCTCTGTGAAGCCGTCAGCCCGGCCCGCGTTGTCGCATGCTCGCAGATGGCCGCAAACACAAAGACGGATGCGTCGCATGTAAGCGTTTATTCCTTTTAGTCTTTACAGGCGCATGCACTGAGCCGTTCCCAAACCCTCGCTGCTAATACATTCTTTTCATCCTGGACAAGAGGGAGGGGGGCGAGATGAGTGCTGGGCTCTGATTTGAATATTTAAATAATTTATTGCCACAGAGTACTGAGACCCAACACATGCACTGGGACACCAGGGAGCCCAGTGAAGCCCAGGAAAGCCTTGTTGAGGTTGAATCATGACATAAATAGTGAAAATACAGTTTTTTGCTACCATTTAGCTGCTTTCTTATTATAGAACATTAAAAAAAGTGTTAAAAAAAATTAAAAGAAATGTTGGGAGAAACTTTGTAAACTACATGATGTAAGGAAATGTCAGCAAGGGAGAAACACATCGACCTACTTGCTTTTCTGAAGCAGAACAATCATGGGAAGTGAAGCTCACACAATAACATGTAAAGCAAACATGATTTTTCATCACCATATTTGCATATAAATGTGCAGTTTTTGCTTTACTGTTAGTCTTTTCGTCAGCCTCCAACACTCACTCTTGTGCTGTGTCCATTCTTTCTGTGCTCGGCTCTTAGTTACAGTCCCCAAACAAAGAATGCCGTCCAGTGGCCCCCTTTTTTTTTTTTCTCCTTTCCCTCTGGTACTCCCCTCCACAAACAAAGAAACATCACCATTAATTGCACCCCTAGAGAGTTTCATGTGTGACCAGGTCCTGGAAAATATCCTCAATAGCAGCATGAACAATCTCAAATGGTTTCAAAAATAAAAGAAAAGCTTTTGTTGGAAACTGTCTTGCTTAATAATTAAGATCCATTTTCAAAAAATTAAAAGAAATTTTTAATATAATACGTGATTATTATAGAGAGGTTAAAACATATCAAGTCTATTTTTTCTTAATTATGTTCTTTAGGGATAAAACCCAAATCTGCACCTCAAAAATGTGAAAACTGACATCTAATTAAGGTTACAGTCACATATCCCAGAATGCCACACTGTGGTGACCTAAATGCAAGTTTTTCAGCAAATTTGGTGGTATTTGTAAGCGGGAGGCGGCAATCACATTTTTACACACTGCAGAGGTTTTAAGAGAAAAGTAAGAATTTTATTTGGCCCCGACACATTTCGTCGTCACACGGTGGCAGTCCAGTGGCAGGCAGGTGGCAGTAAGGGAGCAGCGCAATGACTGATAGGAAGGTCTCCAAGGTCCCTAAAACGATCAAATGATTTCAGACTGCCACCCCCCACCACCATGCTGCCGTCTGACCGCCACCATCTGATTGTTTGAGTGATTTAAAAATTGAGCGACCGCATGAAATCTTGAAAATTCCGTCGACATGCGTAGTTGTATTTGTGACCTTGCATAGCTTAAAAACATATGCCATTTAAAAGTCCCACCTCAATTATCTTTTGATTTACTCCAAAAGCCCTCCCAAAGGTCTTTTAATGATGAGAATGCCGTTTTTACCCAAAATAAAAAGTTTACTAGGACATAGTTTCTGCAGAGCGGCTGAAGTACTACAATTTTAACAAAGAAATTCTCTGAAATTGAATTTTGAGCTCAATTGTCTTAATATATGATAATATAATTAGCATGTCCTCCATTGGGAGAAAAATGCCACAGGAACATGTTGGGATGCCACGATTAGACGACTAATCGACTATTAAAATAGTCGTTGACTAATTTAATAGTAAATTAGTTGTTACTTTATATATGGAGTCAGAATGTAGTGAAGTTGATCAAAGTTGTGAGTGTTCAGCACAAAAATTGTACTTTTTTAATATTGAGTCAGTGAGACCAAAACTTTAATCTTTTGTGAAAAATAGTTCCTAGATTCAGATCTCAATCTAATTTGATTTAATCTTGTTTGAAAACAAAAACTAATAAAGGACAGAGGCTGCACAGTTCATTAAAAGTTTAATAAACTATCATCTTAATTGTATTTATTTTAGTTAGTTTAAAGCTAATGGTGGTTAAGATGTGTGCTTTACATCTATTTAGCGCATGACCTGATTAGTCGACGAATTGGAAAAAAGAAATGGCGATTAGTCGACTATTAAAATAATTGTTTCTGGCAGCTCCAGTCAGTACACCAGACTATTAAGGGGAAGACTGCTAACAGTACAATGCATTCCCACTCCCAACTCATCTTATATCGACGCATGGTGCCACTTTTTGACGTTTTGGGTGTCCCCAACTCGTTGTGTGACATGCTGGCTGTTCCCTCTAGGCCGCGAACTGGTACCTGTCCTACGGCTGCTTGAAATCAGGCCATGGACAGGGAAAAATGGATATGCTAATCCGGGGGGTCCCAACCCTCAGAATGTGGACCAGGTAGACCGGTCCAATACCCTAACTGTAAGCAGACACCAGTTCCACGTCCGGTACCACGTCCAGTAGCATGTGTTGAGGGTTGGCCTTTAATAGCACGTCAAAAATGACAATTGGGAACAACTAAAAAGTCAGTAAGTGTAGGGAGCCCAAACCATACGTCCATGTATGACGAGTTAGGGGTGAGAATGTAAAGAAAGGTCATAGCTAGGAAAGCTGGTTGTTCTTAGTGTTCTGTTTCTAGAAAATTGAGCGAAAGGTAAAAGTTTGGAAGAAAAAGTTGCGCCAGCAAACATGGTTGGAGGCTGGAGTCAGTGCATCAACAGCCACCATGCACAAACAAAAACAAGACAGGAGCTACAAATCTTAGTCCTCCAATTTTTGAGCCAATAAGTCAAGAAATCATCAATACAAGCTTCTTGAAGCATCGCAAAAATCAACAAAAACTCAGTTTTCAATGAAATCTTGAGCCCCTCAAAGTATTTGCTTCACTCCCGTGTCACAGATAGCTCTGACACTGGCCACACGAGGTATTTCTTCTTTCAAGCTACTACTGAACCAGAATCTGGGCTATGAAGAAGGAGAGCTGGTTGTTATTTCAGATGAAAGTAAATTTGGTATTTCTTTTGGAAGTCGAGGACCCACATTGCTTTAAGTCCACAGTGAATGATTGTTATGAGGTATGTGAGATGATGGATTCTGTTAGATAAAACGAGTGATAGATTATTGTTGATAAATTCTCTGTAAACATGAACTCATCTCCCTTTTAATATCACATACAGAAAATATGTTTTTATATTCAAATATGGACGGTTTTTCATCACTGGAGCTTTTTACCATCTATAAAGTTTCCCAAGGCAAAACAGAACAGATTTGTGGAGGACGGCTCGCCGTCTTCCCATTCATCACTCCTCATCCCTGCGGAGCTTCTTGATTGTGGTTGCGAGGGTTAACAAACATGTCCACCATTACACGTGTGTTTATAGTCTCAAGGTGTGAAGCCATCTGCCCTAGTACCCGCTACACGTACATGCTGCTGTCATACACTGACTTATACTCCTCTGTGTTCGTTCTTTCAGTCGAGCCATTAAGACGAACCAGGACCTCCTGAGCGAGACTCCTTGGACCAACATCTTGTACGACGACTTCTGGGGAACCCAGCTGACCCACAGCGGCAGCCACAAATCTTTCCGTCCACTCTGCACCCTCTCCTTCCGCCTCAACTACACCCTGCACGGCCTGCGACCTTTCGGCTACCACCTGCTGAACGTGGCGCTGCACGGCCTGGTCACCGCGCTCGTCACCGCCCTCGGCCGCACCCTGCTGGGCGGGGGGCCGTGGTGCCTCTTGGCGGGCCTCCTTTTCGCCTCCCATCCCGTGCACACCGAAGCGGTGGCCGGCGTGGTGGGAAGGGCGGACGTCGGGGCCGCTCTGTTTTTCCTGTTGTCTCTCTTCTGCTATGCGAGGCACTGCAGACTCAGGAGGGGTCTGGCTGGAGTCTTCCAGAGCGCCTCGGCGGCCAGATGCTGGGGCTGGATGCTGTGCAGCCTGGGTTGCGCGGCTGCCAGCATGCTGTGGAAGGAGCAGGGCGTGACGGTTCTGGCTGTGTCTGCCGTGTACGACCTCTTCATTTTCCAGAGGCTCCAATTTGGCCCGGCGGTGCTCCTGCTGTTAGGAAAGGTAAATGAATGAGTGCGTTCACTTTCTGCTCCCTCAGAGAAAACCGGAGCCAGCTCCATGCTAGTAGTTCCTGTACGGTGTTTAACTTTTATGTGCAAATACTTCCTTGCTAATTGTGTGATTGCTTTTCTTTAAAAGGAGGAATTGGGTACTTCACACATCTGTAGCTAAATCCAAGCTTGTTGGATTTTGCGTAAACAGGAAAAACAATCCGTTTGAAAAAGGAAGTGTTCCACTTTCCTCATACCATCTACTTCCTGCAGCTGCTGTAAAGAGGAATCTAAATTAAGATCAGAGGGTCTGTGTGTGGAAGTGGATACTGGAAAGGGTTTTTTTAAAGTGAAAAATGCGCATCACTCTTCAAACATTCTCATCCCCAAGTCGTTCATCATTGACATTTGGTTAAGGACAGTACACTAACCTGGTAACGGTTTGAAAATGGTACCGATGCTCAGTATTGCATCTGGTACCACATTCCGGTTAGTTTTAGATACCAGTATTGGTACCGGTTCACTTCTGGTATTGTGTTCACGTCTGGTACCGATTTGGGTACGGTACCGCATCCCGGTACTAGTACCTTAACGCTAATCTGGGACTTGTTTGCCTCTAGTAACCTGTCCGGGTCCAGTTCACGCTCAGTATCACGTCTGATACCTGTTCTGCGTCTGGTACCATGTCCGGGTCGAGTTAGTGCCCAGTAACAAGTCTAGTACCAGTTTGGGTCCTGTATCGCGTCTGGTACCGCATCCCTGTACTGGTAACCCTCACCCTAATCCAGTACTGGTTTGCATCTGGTACTGCATCTGGGCCCAGTTTGTGCCCAGTATCATTTCTAGTATCGGTTTGGGTCCAGCACAGCATCTGGTATCGCATCCCAATACTGGCAACCTAACCTGGTACAAGTTCGCATTTGGTACCACGTTCAAGTCCACTATCACGTCTGTTACCAGTAATGTGTCTGGTACCAGTAATGTGTCTGGTACCGCGTCCGATACCCTTACCCTAACCCTGTAATGGTTCACATCTGGTACTAGTTTGTGCCCAGTATTGCGTCTGGTACTGGTACCGTGTCTTGCTCCTCATCCAAGTCCGTGTCCGGTACTGGGGTAGAGTATTGGTGCCCTCCGTGTCCCGGTACTGGCAAAGCAGTCCAGAACCCAGAACCAACCTGGTACCGCTACACGTATGGTTCCGCATCAGGGCCTGGTTTTCTCCCAGTACCACTTCTGGTAATGGTTTGGGTCCAGTACTGCGTCCCGGTACTTGTACCCTAACCCGGTACCGCTTTGCATCAGGGCCATGTTCGCGTACTTCGTCTGGTGCCACTTCCGGTAACAGGTTAGGGTACAGATACCAGTACTGGATGCGTCCCAAGAACCAGTCTGTGTCCGGTACTGCGTCCAGAGGGTTGCAGACCTTTGATTTTATAAACAGCCAGCAGGTCAAAAAACGACGACACCAAAAACGTCAGAAAGTGGAGGGTTCTTAACCAAACGTCAGTATGTGACGAATTGGGATGAGAGCGTGTCGGCCGCTCAGCTTCTCAGGTATGTTTTATGGATCACCTGTCAAGTAAGCCATCCAAAAATAAACAGCAGTTTTCGTGAGGAGGCTCTGCTGTGCTCCATTTCCTCCTTTCAAAGTTATTTGAGGAGAGCAGCAACCTTTCTCAGTGACTCATCCTATTATAGGAGCCTGTGCTTTAAGTTGTGGAGCTCCTCACACAGATGCTTCATTTGATTAGAGGACAGGCCAACAAATGGCGCTCGTTAAACGCACAACGAGGGCGGTAAAAAGTCCCCTTGGGTTTACTGAGCAAGGACAGCCTCTGTCCCTTTTTTTAATGGGGGATCGTAAATAGTTCTGGTGGATGTTGGAAAATTTCTTATCCAAGTTTGTGTGAGACATCAAAAACAATTTGATGTCTGTTCTACAAATGTTTATCATTGAGGCAAGTTTATATGCAAACATTGACCTAATAAGGCTACTTGCTGGTTCCAGGAAGGCAAAAATCCTATAGACTTCTATTGAGAAATAAACAGCTTTTATTATTTGTTAGGAGAACCGATCTTGCACTGATACATCTTTTTAAAACGTTTTTGCTAAACTTAATTTCATCTTCATTTTTTTCTGTAGTAGAAGTCATTTGACAGATTTCGTTTAAAGTAAGTGGTAGGGGTGTAACGGATCACGGATAATCTGTCTCTGTGCATCCTTGAAACTTCCCTTGCCGGCCACGTCAACTTTTAGAGATTGGTTGGTTCTTACTTTTTCTTAAAACCTTTTATACGGCGTGTAAAAACATGACCCTGATTACAAATGACGCCGAACGGCCACCTGCCGAATTTGCTTAAACAACTTGCCACCCTGTGGCATTTTGGGATATGCGACTGTTTAACTTTCAGGTTGAATTATAGCCATAAACTCTTTTTACTGTAAGTTTACTATAACTCAATAGGAGAACAAAACACTTACTGCAGAATCAAAGAAATGTTTTACTTCTTTTTGGTCTCGTACAGCATTGATAGTATTTGTAGTTAATCCACGTTGTTTCTGGACAATATGAGGACTGCTGATACACAAAAATATGCCAATTCAGCTGCTGTTTGTGGGCAAAAAACAAACCAAAAAAAGTCGTCAAACTTTATTTTCTTGACAAATTTACAGCTTCGACATTTACGTTTTCTTTGTTCCCATGAAATTTTATTCGACACACAGCGAGAACAACACGTTCCAGTCTACTGCGTTTTAATCTGTCAGGTCTCAGCACCCTTGGTGGTTGTCAAAAACAATTAATAAAAGCCACATGTACTCGCGTATCGCTCAGTAGAGCTACGAATACCATCAGGAGGCTCAACCTGTCTGATTAAACACAACAGCCTTGGCTGGGATCCCAGCACCGGGATGCCAGCCACCTCCAGCACATCTGGCGCTTTTATCACTCTGGCAGTGCCCTCCTCCGCTGGCCCAGCCGTGGTTATCTTGGCAGGGCGTTTGTTACGTGCAGAGGCCCACCGTGAGAGCAATCATTCCCCTGATTATGGGCCAGACATCTCTGGACACATGGGAAAGAAAGACGGAATATCAAGAGACCGACTGAGAGAAAGGGAAACTTTTCTCTCACTTCCTCTTCTTTATCACTTCTTAGCCTGGACCCATACTGCTGTAGAACAGAGGGGACAGATGTGTTCCCACCTGCGCCCCATTTCTCATTCGATTAACTCCTTAACTAGATTTAGATGAGATTTCAAATGAAGACGAGGTAGGACAGAAGAGGAGTTACAAGGTGATGGATGGAGACAGAGGAGGGGCAATGTCATCACTGTAGTCTGCAGTGAAAACAAAATTGTTCTTATATCCCCAGATAATATCAATTTATTACCCTCGTTTGCTCAGGTTCTGCTGTGCCAGTGGCAGGAGATTAATGAGACTCCAGGTAATAGACAGGGCCTGAAGCAACAGAAATCAAGATGTCCCTGTGAAGCCTGATGTTACGCAGCAAATTAAGACAATTTTTATATATATATAAAAAAGCTAACTTCAGTATCCTGCTCTTTTCCATGTGTTTTTAAGCATGTAAAAACTCAAACTTTCACCAATTTCAGCAATCTGGATATAAAAACGTTAAGCTCGTTCACAACATTACTGCTTGTACTTTCGATATTCATAAACTTCATAGTTTTTGAATTATCAAGCAAAATGTCTTGTAGAAAATTAATAAGAACGTCTTTAAATTTTATATCTTTAAGGAGACCTTAAACATGTTCATGGACTAAGTTTTCCTCTTTTATAGTGATTTGAAAAAAAATTGGCCTTGAGCTGTTATATTAGCATTATGCTAGCTCATTTAGGTAACTTGGCATCTTACTGAAGTTTTTTTTTTATTTTAGCCAATATTTTTAGCAACATGCTAACATTTTTGGCCAATTTGTCATCTACTGGGGTTTTAGGATAGTGTAGCTTCCATTTAACAACAGGTTAATGTTTGTAATGAGTTTACTGAGGAATTTTACCCCATTATGGAGTTTAGCTAAAATTTTAGCAACATGCTAACGTTTTCGGCCAAATTTATTTATTTATTTATTTTTTTTTAATCTACTGGAGGTTTAAGGCTAATTTAGAGTTTAACTTCTATTTTAGCAACATATTAATATTTTTGATGAGTTCACTGAGGAATTTTAGGCTATTATAGAGTTTAGCTAACATTTTAGCAATATGCTAACGTTTTTAGCTAATTTGTCTTCTACTGGGGGTTTTAAGCTAATTTAGAGTTTCGCTTCTATTTTAGCAACAGGCTAACGCTTTTGACTAATTTAGTTTACTGAGGAATTTTAGGTTATTTTGGAGTTTGGCTAGTATTTAACCAACAAGATAACTTTTTGGGGGGGTAATTTGGCATCTGAGGTTTTTGGAGCCAATTTGGAGTTTAGCACATATTTATGCAACCAACACTAAATATTTTTGAAGAATTGACATTTATTAGGGATTTTACGCAGTTTTACTGAAATTTTTTCAGAACTTTTGGTCAACTTTAACAAAATTTCCAGTCTTTTAGCAAATTTAACATTTTGCAAATAGATTTTGTGTTTTCAGCAAATAAATTAAATTGTGTTACCATTTTAAGCAAAAGCTTCAGCTTCTTCAGTGACTACTTTCACCAAAAATGATTCACACTATCATTATCGCAGGTAATGCAACTTTTTTCTAGTTTTATTTTGAAGTTCTTCATAAAATGTGAGTAAAAAACCCCGAAATTCTACAGTCTTTTAAACTCTAATCTAAAATCTTTTGTTTTTGTGGATTTAAGATGCAAAAAAATCTTTAAAAAAAGACTGTGTCCTTAGTTAACATCTCAAAAGTTGTGCCCTTATCTTCTTCCTCATTTGTCTCAATGAGCATGACCAGCAGATTAAGTTTAATGCAGCCATCTGACTGCTTGATGAATGTTGGGCCAATTATCCTGCAGCAGAAGCATTTAGCTGTGAAATGAGCTTCTCGGTTGTGGGTTTTGCTGCATCCCTTTCATTTAGCCGGTCTTTTAGTACATTTTTAGGGATAAAAACCTCTTGCACAAATGTTTTAATAAAACTTAGTAATGTAGAAACAATGCTGTAAGAATTCACAATCCTACAGAGTTAGTGTGGACTTTTGTGTTGAAGAACAACAGCAAATGACAATACAAGAGAAGAACGACATATTGTCACATTGATTCATGCAAGTGTGAGTGGAAATATTTTTATAGCTGCACGTTGACAACATACCTGATTGGCTCCAAAATGGCAAAAGCTGCTACCAAGGCAGACAACTTGAAACCAAGTCAATGTAAAACTTGTTCATGTGAGGATTTATTAAATTGATTGTTGTCAATCATTCCTGATTTACAAATATGAATTTGAGTCATTTTAATTTGAATAAGTAGGAACCGGGATAGAGCTGCCCGATATGAGGAAAGTTTGCGATGTGCGTTATTAGTGATCAGTGTTTTGATAACATGACTTGAAATACATGAACAAATAGTTAAGAAAAAACATCCATTTAACTGCAACTGTTTTTTTTTTTTTTTAAAACAAAAGACAACATAACTTCCAAATGACCCACATCTTTTGGGTCATCAATTTTCTTTGTAAATACGTATATACAAAGAAAATTTAATTGTTGTGAATCAGGAGCGGATGAAAATATTCAGTTTGAAAAAGATGTCATTTGTGACGTAGAAAATACACTGAGCGGGCCACAAGCTCCCTGCTCCACTTTATTCCAACGCATCCACTTGTAGACAACTAGATCCATGTACGTCTTTGTTTTTCTTATCCGAGCTGGCATCTGGCTCAAAGCTGTGCGGATGGATAGCTCCGATATTGCTCACCATTTTTGTTGCACCAGTAATGTTAAGTAGGTTGTGGAGGTGGTGTTGGTCGTCAACAACGGTCCCACTTACAGCTTAGAGGTGAATTTTCTCTTGTTATGCAAAAAACAATGTCCTAGAAAACAAGGCAGGTTTTTCTTACTATTATTATTTTGTCACGAAGCGACATAATCATAATAAAAAAGACCTCTAGGAACATTTTAAAATACACTTTATAAAGTGCGCTTTGGGTTAATTTTTAAGGACCTTTTAGGGATCTTAAAATCGGTAAACTTAGGGTGTATTCAGTCTGGACACATTGACTCCGCTTTGAGCGAACCAGAGTTGGTTTCTGTCAATTATCTGGAACAAAGCCTCAGTCGGAATACGCTCAACCGAACCCTGGTCTGGGACCAGGAACTGCATCTTTTGGGGTGGTTTCGTTTGTTTCCAATCAGACTGACTTTTGTTTCGCTCTGAGGTTCCTCAGTCCGTGCTGGGACTGGAACAACTAGACCAAAATAGCCACCATAGCCGTTCATTACCAGACAAACGTGGAGCAGCCATGCAACAGCAGCTTATTGATGATTAATACAGGCTTATTAAAACTCTCTCACACATTCCCCAACAATCTATGTCACAAACACTTAATAGAATCCTTAATAACTGCCTCGTACTACGCCTCCACCGTACCAAAGCAGCAGTAAAAAAGTGTTGAACCTGGCCTTCATACAGACGGTCAAAATTGACCAGCGAAATAAAAAGTTTGACTAAGTGAACAATCATTCTTTTTTGTTTTGACCGGCCCTCATAACTGTTAGCCATCGAGTGATGAGATATTTAGTCACATGCTTTTGTTTACAAGTTTTGGTCCCGACTAGAAATCTCTAGTAGATCTCAGTCTGAATACAGACCAAACGCAAGGTTTAGAACTCAAATTAATCGGTCTTAGTCCGCAAAAAATTATTTTTCTTGTCCAAATACGTCCTTAGTAAAGCTTGAAACTATTTTTTTTATATTTATATAAATTTAAGATATAAAATGCTTTTTTTCTGAATTAATTTTGCTTTTATACTGGGCTTAGATAAACATCACTACAAAAATCAAATACTCTTTACCTCGTCATCAAGCAGCAAATCTGCAGCGAAACATTATCTGTGGTGATACTGAGACAGATGGTTGATGGGATTGATCCATACTCTGCAGCTTTATCTGTATGAAACATCGCATTAGGATTTGAATCTGATCTGTAGTAGTTATAGATGCGTAAATTGACCCTAAAGTCAGTTTTCATTATTGATCCATTCTGTGCAAAAGACGAGCTCATGTTATGTTTTTAATACTGACTCCTACCAAAGATGGCAGCACTGGAGGAGCCTGGTTTTACAGAGATTCCAGACACTCCTACTTTAATGCAAACAGGAAGCTATTAAAACGTCCGGTTAACCCCGACGGCGACCCTACTTCATCTCAGTTATCCAAACGGACGGCCCGCTGAGCTTCAACCTGTGACCCGTCTCATTACGTGTCTCTGCTAGCAGCACCAAGTCTTTCACGAAGCCAACTATGGGGGTAATTAGGTCACTCTATCACAGTCGCCTCTTTCAGTGCCAGCAGCACTTCTGTCTGATGACTTGGGTGACTTGTGCCAAGTCAGCACAATCAAAGAATTGGAGTGCTTGAAAAAAAGAAAAAAAAAGGAGCTGGACGCCGGCCATCAGTCACAGACGATCCTTCAGATCTGTCACAGAAATTTAAAGAATACATTGACCATCAGTCCTAACAATACTTATTTTAAACTACAAAGGAGTCCAAAAATATCTCAACATTCAGTCTTTCATGCTTGAAAGAGTTACTGGCGTCTTAAATTGGATACGACTTTAACGAGAAAAGTCCAGAAGATTGCTCCCCTGCTGTGTTGGGCCAACCTTGTGCTGCTTTATGCTACATATGCATGAAGTCAGCCAAAGCCTGCCGTTTCCCTGGACAGATTTGAAACATTTTGCACGCTGCAGCATCAACAGGCAGACCGCATGCTTCTGGGATTAATAAAACCAGAGCTAATAATGAACGGCCGCAGCTTAAGATGAAAGCTCGGGAGCTTAACGCATGGTTTTATGCCTGGAAAAGAGGGGGAGATGGAGAAAAGCAGAAGAGGATTGACGGAGAAAGGGAAGTAGACGATAAACTGATATACGTCTGGGAGGATAAAAGTCACGTAAATTGTAGCAGAACTTTTAAGACATTTTCGGAGATGAGGAAATGGCTTCATGTGGAGTTAAATTGTGAGTGATATGTGAAGACCTTCTGGGTCCATGACTGTTTCATAAAGATAGTAGATATTAAAAATATAAGCTCACATGTACAACAAACCAAATTAGCTTCAAAATGACCCAAATGTAGCATTTACTTTAAAGCAAAAACAAATATGAAAATCTTTTCTCATAGCTGGGAATACATTCATGCATTAAAGGGTTAAAGACTCACTCCTGTCATATCTTGATCCATCTTATAAGACATTCAAGGACATATTTCTGCAGAGTAGCAGTAGTTTGTCAGACATTTGCTACTGTGTTGTGGGTGGGACCATTAGTGCTGATAGGCCCGCCCCCACTCCCCATCAGCTAACTCCTCACAACCCCAACGTAACATTACCGGTCAATATCAGAGCTTTTGTACAGTTTTGAGCCAGATACCAGTTCTGACCCGTTTGTTCGCAAGTGGATTCATCGGAATGGAGCCTATTTATGTCAAAAAAAAAAAAAAAAACACGACTTAGTCAGGAAAATACGATATATCCCCTGTCTCAAATCCAGGCTGAGACACACCAAAGACTCTAAAATTGGGACCCAACACCTCCCTTCTTGACACTCAGCATTAAGAGGTTGGATTGAGGCGGTTAAACCACCAAATGGTTCCCGAGTGCAGCTGTGTCTGCTGCTCACCGCTCCCCCGGGGGATGGGTCAAGTGCGAAGAATAAATAGGCGTGTTTGAGTTGACTTGCGCCTCGCCTGCTTCGTCGACGAGACCAAGCTGCTGCAGGAGGGGGCGGAGAAAGGCGCCTGAGATGAAGGTGAACGACGAGACTGTACGAGAACAAGGAGTTGGGGGTTTTCCTCAACATTCGGCTGAATTTTAATACGCCACTCCTCCTAGTATGATCTGTGCTGTTATGTCTTTTATAATATTTTTTTTACATCTCTTAGAGTAAAACAGATAAAAAAATAGTCGGGGGATTCATTACATGTACACAGTCCCAAATAAATAGATAAAATAATAATTAAAGTTCATTTTCAAGACAATTATGACACAAATAACCACAGATTATTTAAAATCTTGTATATTTTTTCATCAGCGATTCACTACCTTCCAGAAAAAGTAAGAGCATACACATATTTCCTTCATTTAGCGCCAGTTATTTCACATTAAACTACAAGAACTTTCGGGACAACCGTTTCCCACAATGCATTGTTTTGTAGTCATCAAGCGGCTCGCAGCCAGCGCAGTACCTATTTTCTGGCTGCGCTGGCTTAGGAAGGCGCCTTGAACCCGCCCCTTTATCGCGATACTTCATGTCGTCGCAAATGTGACGTCTGTGACAGAAACTACCCAGCATGCACCGTAATCCAGGCGATCTGCGCAGCGCCGCGTCCGCCTGCATGATCTCAAACACGCCTAATGTCACATATCTACTGTAGGTGCGTGACAACTAATGAAACATAGTGAGGTGTTGGTGTCACCTATAGAAAATGCAGCAAAGTCAGACCAAATCCGACACTGTGGCTTCCTGATACGAGTGCCGCCATTTTGAAACCAGATGACTGATTGGTCAGAGTCGGTCTGAGTCATGTTTTTAGAGGAACTACAGTCACCAATCAGGAGTGCGCTTGTTTAACGGTAGAAGCTGTCAATCAAATTATCAAGGCGGGGCCATGCTTTTACTGAGGCACCTGATTGGTCAGTTCATAACTTAAATAACTTGCAATTGATTGCGAAAATTAGGATTAGAAAGAAGAAGGTATCAGAGCAAGAATGGTTATTCTGACAAACAGTTTTTTCACTAGAAGTCGACGGGATTTTGAACTTCTTGGAAGCGGCGGGTACTTCCTGTTTGGAAGGGTTGCTATGTCCAGTGATTCTACAGTCTATGGTCCTACATCCCACCTAAAAGCTTTTTCCAACTGTAATTTTTTCATCTGCCCCAGATTCACAACAATTTGAATGAGAGAGAAAAAAAAAACAAAACAAAAAAACACAACAATATTAGGATGAATTTTCTCAATATCTATCCATCATGGAAAAAAAAAGCTAGAAAAACATGTTAAAGACTATTTTATCTGTAGCAATAATTTAATTGTAATGTTTGTTAGCTTGCTAATTTTAATATATGATATGATCATTTTAGTTAGTTTACATTCACAAATAATGTGAAAACAGTTTGACTTTACATTACTGACTCTTTGCAAGTTAATCCAAATAGCTGCACAACCCCGTCAGTGTTTTTGTTAAAAAAAAGATAAAAAATTTTACATTTTTAAGAAAACAACATATTTTTTTTAGTTATGACTGTGCATGTTCTTTTTTTTCAGTCAATGTGGGACACCACATTTAGTGAGCGAAACATAAAACATTTAATAAAAACACTGAACAAACAAGCGAAGACCAACTGAAAACTGGACACTTAAATAGACTGAGGGTAATTAACTGAAATGAAGACAGCTGTGAATCGTTAAAAAACCCTAATACTGGTGTGACTGACTGACATTTCAAGACAGAACATGACCAAAAACCAAACCAAAGTTCACAATCCTCATATTTAGCAGAAAATAAAAATACAAACATACATCTCTAATGTTACATCACTCAAAACAACTGAGCCAAACTGGCGCGCCCAAATTACAAACGCCACTAAAACAATTTGGCCACCACTCTCAACTATTTTTTACTAGATTTGTTTGTGTATGTTATATGTTCAGAATATCACCTTAAAACAATCCTACTATTTAAAAAAAAAAAAGATGAAAATTGTTGGTATTTACTTAACTGATGCAAAACTGAAGGATCATTTATGTGTTTTTGAATGTTCATGAACTCAAAGGAGACTGTAGGAGGAGGGAACGCAGACAGATTTTTGTTTTCATTTATGATTTCATATGCTGGTTGTCTGGCACCACCTCAGGGAAAGGAGTTTGTTCAAATAAGCTTTTTCCATATATCTTTAAAAATGACTGAAGTGAACTCAGATAAAATCTGATTTATAAGAAGTAGTTAGAGTAGGGGTCAGGAGTTATTGGTGTTTTTTTCTCTGTTTAGGGGCCTGCTGACAGCATAAAACTAGCTTTTATCAGTCCCATAGTGGCAATAAAGACATTTCCACATTCTACTTTAGATTATTTTTTTGAAGACAACAAATTGTATGATGCTAAAAAGAATAGATGTGTAGAAAAAACAATTAATCCCAGTATTTTGGCTTGTCTACATTGAAGAAGTTAACTGTATGATAATCCGTGATGAGATCTCTGATGAAGATGTCATAGCTGTATAAAAAAAATTATGTCATCAAACATTTATGATGGGGAGTGTGATAAAATAGACTTATTTTCTTATTTTCTTCCATGCTAAACCACTGGTACCTCAATGGTGATTTATAAAACTCAATCTGTGAGTTCTTGTAAATAGAATAAAACAGAATAGAATAGAATAAAATGCCTTTGTTGTTATTATTATTATTATTATATGTCATCATTATAGTTGCAATGAAATTTAGTTACAGGACGGTTAATCAAGATAAATAAAATATATAAAGTAACACCTTAAGTCACAAGTAAATGTGCTAAATTTAAGAATGTTCTTGTGTTTTGTTCTGGTAAATAAGTTTTGTCATATGTTCTGTCTGTCTTTCAAAAAATGCATATAAAGAATTTTTGAGTCTCCTTTAATGCTAAATTCTTATGCGCATTCATATGCGCGTTTCATTCTTCTGTGTTGAAAACGTGCGCGTTCGTCTGTCCCTACGCACGTTTTTAAGTCCATTCTTGGGTTCTACATACAGTTTGGTCATTGGTTGGTCACAGGCTGTATGTTCAACCTGGAGTTCCGACTGTTAAAATTAAAAAACAGCTGAATGTTGACTAATCAGGGACTCGGATTTTGTCGTGACGTGTCTATGGCATCGGAAATACCAAAAATTGTAAACATGATTATGAAGGAGACATTAAAAATGTATGTCCCCTGGATATAAAAAAGGGCGTAACATGAATTGGGGGCCAGTCCGGGATCTGTTAATCCTCATCTGGGATCTGCTAATCCTTTTCTGGGATCCGTCTGGGATCTATTAACTCTCATGCGGGATCTGTTAATCCTTTTCTGGAATCTGTTAACCTTTGTCTGGGATCTGTTAATCCTCTTCTTGGATCTGTTATACCTTGTCTGAGATCTGTTAGCCGTTGTCTGGGATCTGTTAACACTCATCTGGGATCTGTTAATCCTTTTCTGGAATCTGTTAACCTTCATCTGGGATCTGTTAATCCTTTTCTGGGATCTGTTTTACCTCACCGGGAATCATTTAGCCGTTGTCTGGGATCTGTTTACCCTCTTCAGTGATCTGTTAACCCATGTCCGGGATCTGTTAACCCTCATCTGGGATCTGTTAATCCTTTTCTGAGATCCGTCTGGGATCTGTTATCACTCGTCTGGGATCTGTTAATCCTTTTCTGGGATCTGTTAACCCTCATCTGGGATCTGTAACACTCGTCCGGGATCTGTTAATCCTTTTCTGGAATCTCTTAACCCTCATCTGGGATCTGTAACACTCATCCGGGATCTGTTAATCCTTTTTTGGGATCCATCTGGGATCTGTTAACACTCGTCCGGGATCTGTTAACTCTTGTCTGGGATCTGTTAATCCTTTTCTGGGATCCGTCTGGGATCTGTTAACACTCGTCCGGAATCTGTAAACCCTCTTCTTGAATCTGTTAACCCTCATCTGGGATCTGTAACACTCATCCGGGATCTGTTAATCTGGGAGATCTGTTAACTGGGATCTGTTATCCCTCGTCGGGGTTACATCGTAGAGCGTGTTCATATAGTAGTGTGAATGTAGCATAAGACTGTTTCCCAATCGTCTTCCTGTCTGACCGTTTGCCTTTCAAACAGATCTACTTAAAAATTTGTGTTGACTGTTGGTCCAACAGAGCCCTTCTGCATGTTGAGCATAAATGTCATTCATTGCTAGAAACTAGAGCCTTAAGTTGATTCTGAATAATTTGAAAAGTCAATTAAAGAACAATTTAGATATAGACAAGACAGCAGAGACCAGAATGAAGTGTATTGGTCTAAATGCCAGCAATGAGTCTAAATTGACTCATCTTCCAATACTAAGCTAAATTGGATTTCCTAACAGTTTCCTTACTTGACAGACTCATCCATCAATAAAAACATTCCCTTTCTGTGGACCATGCACTCTCACTTCTTCTTTATGTACCACCTTTGAGCCTCCAAGTCAATATCCAATTTTTCTTCCTTTTTTTCCCTTACCACAGTCTACTCACTTCCTCCAGAATGTTGGAGTTTGCATTTGTTTTCGATCCAAGTATTGACTTTCTGGAATTATCCGCACTTCTTTTTTTCTCCCCATCTTGGATTAGAGTAAAAGAACAATTAGGCTGTCACCACTAGGTCAAGGCTGCTGGTGGTAAACCTCTTAGTCTAAGGCTTGCATAGAGCATTACTGTATGCACAACCTATGGTTTCAGTTCTGTAGCGGAGAAATTTGTTCTTAGTCTTTGTAAATATTGTCTTATCATAAGATTTGATGCAAAAAGGGCTTTGCCAATAATGTCAAAGCCAATACATATTTTTGCAACAATAATAAAGATCTCTAAAGCTGTGCAATTTCACTAAACAGGAACGTGCATTGTGTGTCGGTTCACTTGTGTGCACTCTCTGAGCCTTTGTTCCCGTTTAAACAGGTTCAAACAGAGTTCATTTCACTCTGATTCTTGGCGAGAGAATAAATGGGCTAAGAAAATAGGAAGTTTGGGCAAATCTGTGATAATCACTGATTGTTATGTTTTGTTTAGATCCGTGGGAGAGGAGGAACACAAATAACTAGTAGTTCTGCTGAACCAAATCATCTCAGACGTGAAGATTTTTCCAACCGTAAAGTATTTAATTACTGTTTAATGAATTAACTTATAATGTAATTGGATAAAAAAGCCCAATTAAGCTTAAATAGTCACAGTCAAGCCCCCTTATTCTGCCATGGAACAAAACTGACTTCAGATTTGAAAGAAAACTAACTAAAGCTCGTGTTTAATGTTGTGTTGCCCTGGAAATGGGAAAAATCCTCCGTTATAGACCCACTTCAATGAAAATTGTGTTTTTGTTGTTCTTTTTTCTCACGATGGAAGACTTCTGTAAAGAAAATTAAGCTTAAAATTGCATTTCTGAGTTTTCCTTTATTCAAATTGTTGTGAATCAGGAGTAGATGACAAAATGTAATTGAAAACTCTTGTAGTGAGCGGTGGGCAATACTGGGAATATGAGTATTGATGTGATACCAAGTAAATACAAGGCCAGTATCACCAAAATAGATATCAATACTTTTGATATACTTTTGAATACACATTTTTTTGGGTTGCTGTTTACACAATCAGACAGTGTTTCTTGATGTGTTGCCAGATTGGGAAGTTTTCTGCCCGAATTGAGAGTTTTTTTCTCCCAATCTGGCAACATTTCAGACAGATAGACGTCACTCACGTGAACTCCGTAAGGAAATTCAAGCTCTCTGCTACACGTATGAAGGTATTGATCTTATCATGCTAATATCATTACTGCACCTTTGTATTGTTACTATCAATACTCAGATCGATCT
Organism: Oryzias javanicus; assembly: GCA_003999625.1. Taxonomy (NCBI): domain Eukaryota; kingdom Metazoa; phylum Chordata; class Actinopteri; order Beloniformes; family Adrianichthyidae; genus Oryzias; species Oryzias javanicus. Next base: position 21,326,413 of record CM012459.1, read on the forward strand.
GACCACGCCTACTTGTAGCTGTGATGCTCTAGTAGTCCCGCCCACAACTCAGAGGTGAATTTCCAATTACTCAAGTGAAATACATTCTTCCTCTCTCACTTCAAAACAGTCAAGGGTCAATCAGAAGTGGGAAATATTAGGTTGCGATGTAACAGAGGACCTAATTGTGATCATGTTCCAGAATTAAAGCTATTAGATGTAAACGGCGTCCACATGCCAACACGATAAGCTGATTATAGGTCACATTTACTGCAGTTCTGACAGGCAGCAGGCAGAGACTTTACAGAAAAGCCGCTCAAGGTTTTCTTCAAAGTTGACCACAGGTCAGAACTGAGGGGAGTGTTGATTGCCATTGGTGTGAAAGTTGCTGAGGTTTTAGGATTTCTCTTTTTGATTCCCATATTGGAGATTTCCATTGACCCTTTCTAAACGTCATTGATGCTGGGAAATATATCTGCAGAACAAAAGTTTAATCTACTTCGACTGACATGATTACTGCTTACATAAACCCTCATTTTGCTGTTTGTTGAAAGTGGAAATCGAGATAGTGCACAGCTGTCCAAGATCATCTTTCATCACTTCCAAGTTTTCCACGGCTCCCATGTCGGCCGAAAGTTTTCGTTTCTGACTTTTAATTTGACAGAGAATAAAGAGGGTAAAGAATGATGAAGATTTGGTTTATTTTCCTACAAGCTGTTGGCTTAAAAGTGAAATGAAAATATTCAAAGAGCACAAATTTGATAAACTGCTCACACAAAGCAGAAAGCTTTACTGTTTTAGTAACTTAGAGACACTTTCCTATGAAAAATGTGTTTTTAACAGATCCCAAATTAAGATCAAATTTGCATTTCTGAGTATTTCTTTATTCAAATTGTGGTAAATAAGCAACAGACGAAAAAACGCAGTTGGAAAAAGCCAAAAGCCATAACAGTTGGTCAGCTCCTTTCAAATAGATCGATTTATGTCTTTGTTTTCCTCATTCGAGCTGGAATCTCGCTCAGAACTTTAAGCTAGCGGGAATGTAAACAAAAGCATCATGGGAGCTTAGGCCAGGCTTACTGCAGGTCAATGGTCCCGCCCACATCTCAGTGGCGCTCTGCAGAAACTATGTCCTATAAAAAACATACATATTTTTTTTATTTTAAAGTTAAAAATTGAATAATTCTACACAGGGCGGCACAGTAGTAGTGATCTCAATTGCAATGATGATGTGACTTGCGATACATTAAAAAAAATAGTATAACAACTCACACATTGTTTTTATTTCATTGCAACTGCTTTATTTAAATGAAAGTCAACATCATTTAAAGTGTCCTTCAAATGATCCTCGACTAAAAAGGAGGCGGGACACTAACATGAAAAGGGTGAATCTGATTGGTCAAATGAGTAAAATCTGCCATTAGATTGTATTTGCATGAGCGTAAAAATTTAAGGTGACTATTTATTGTAGTTTACACCGTCTTTTGCGATGTGCATATCGTAATGTTGTGATAACGATAAAATACGATTTCTTGTGCGGCCTTAATCCTGCGCATTCTCGCTCTCAACTCGTGATATATAGACGTACGGCTCCACTCCTTGTCACTTTTTGATGTTTTAGGTGTCCCCACCGGTCCCCAACCCTTGGGACAGGATAACGAACGCGGAACTGCTACTGGGGTACCGGGTTTGGGTTAGGGCACCAATACTAGTCTGGTCGGTATCCCGGTACCAGAACCAATTCGGGGCCCAGAGTTTAAGGACCCATGATTTAATGCAGGGGTATTCAACTCCAGGCCTCGAGGGCCACAGTGTCTGCATAATTTCCAGATATCCAAACTCTACTCATGACTGATTACCTGGTTCAGGTGTGTCCAACCAATTGGAGCATGCCAGATCCGGGTATGTTGGAAAACCTGCAGGAATGCGGCCCTCGAGGCCTGGAGTTGAATACCCCTGATTTAATGGGAAGATGAACCGTATCCAAATACGTAGTTGTTGAAGCTGATTTTTCTTTAACAGTTCTGGTATCATCTGTCCGTCCTGGGATAGGATCTATCCCATATGAGGACACACCTAAGGTTTCTTCTTTTTTTCCTGACTCAGGCATTTTTTGGAGTTTTTCCTTACCGTGAGGGAGGGTCTAAGGGCAGGGATAAGCAGTTTATTTAGTCTTAGTCATAAAAAATGAAAAATAGCTAAAAACAAATTTTCTGGATCTGTAAAATTAACGGCATGAAGGCCAATAAGGCAAATTCTTTTCTGATATTGGGCTATATAAATATAATTGAAATGAAACGAGAAGTTGAGGATGCCCAAAATGTCAACAAGTGTCGTGGAAGGGGCCCGAACCATACGTCTACATACGACGAGTTGAGAGTGAGAATGTGTAGGAAAAGAGCCAGACAATAAATCGTAAATGTATCGTTATCGCGATATCAGCCCGAATCCTACGTCCATTTGGGAGCCAGAATGTTCTGCATAGTCATAGTTTAAAGACCACTGGAAAGGCGTCTACATTAGATCACACAAGGATGGGACTCTACTGGGCTGCAGGGGGTCACAGTGGTTGGCGCTCTTGTCTCACAGAGAGGTGGTACTGGTACATACTTTCGATAGATGTACACTGCAAAAACATGTTTCATAGGGTCATTGACTCTACATTGGCTAATTGACTGGTGACCAATTCAAGGTGTACCCCAACAACAGCTGGGTTGACTTCAAAAACGAAACAAAGTTCTGAAGATGGATTGATAGATGTCTACCATATACTTCTGAGATCTATGTACTGGCATTGAGTTTCTTCTAAAGCTAGAATGTTTCAAACATTTGGTAGCACAGTTTAAGGGAAACTGCTTTCCTGACAGCATCATCTCTTGTGTTTCAGAGAAAGAACCTCCGTGCGCGGTTGAGTCTGGGCGCGCTGGCTTCGTGGGGAGCCTTTCTGCTGTCAGCTCGCCTCTACTGGATGGGAAACAAGCCTCCTAACTTCTCCAACTCCGATAACCCAGCGGCTGACTCGTCACATTTCCTCACAAGAACGCTGACGTTTTTCTACCTACCTGCCGCCAACGCCTGGCTGCTGCTCTGCCCGGACAAGCTCAGCTTCGACTGGTCCATGGACGCCATGCCACTGGTGAAGTCCTTAGCCGACTGGAGGAACCTTCACACGGTTGCCTTTTATGTTGGATTCGTCCTGCTGGGTTTGGTTGGTCTTAGAGTTCCAGCTTCCCCGGCAAAGGAGACTAACGGAAAAGAGCACGTAGCAAACGGGAAGTCTGTCACTAACGGGAACGGCTGCCACGCCTCGGACACGAATCATAACTCCGAACATGCTAAGATGACTGAAAACGGCTCCGCTGGACACAGTCACGGTGCTCCATCAGCATCCCTGCCCCCCACCGAAAGCGTAGTGCTGTTCTCTGTAGGCATGCTGACGTTGCCTTTCGTCCCGGCCACCAACCTCTTCTTCTACGTAGGTTTCGTCATTGCAGAGCGGGTGCTTTACATCCCCAGCATTGGCTTCTGCATTCTGGTTGCCGCCGGTGCTCGAGCGCTGTATGTGAGACTGAGGACTAGAGGGTTCAAGGCCGGGATGTTGTGTTTGTGCGTGGGTCTCGTGTTCCTCAACGGGCTCCGAACTGTTCAGAGGAACAACGACTGGAGCAATGAGGAGAATCTCTACAAGTCTGGGATCAAAGTGAATCCCGCGAAAGGTAAGAAAGTCCCATTCTAGTCATCCCTTGTCATGATGATGCCCTTTTTGAAAAAAAAAAAAAAAGAAAATTAGCCATTTTTTAGGTAGTTCTGTGAACGCTGATGTGCTCACAGAACTACCTAAAATCACGATTAATCGCGATTAATTCTTTGCGATTAATCAGTTATGTTTTTTTTATCGATTCCCGGCCCTATTTTAAGGACGTAGTTCATTTGAAATTCACCTCTGAGTTGTAGGCGGGGCTGCTCCTGCATAGTAAGCCCGCCTCTATTTCCCATCATCCATCTGTTTACACCCTCTCCCGCATGCGATTAAACAAAAAGAATTAAAAGATTAAACTTTATTAAAACAAATTAATTATACCTTACAGAGAAACAGTCCTTGGTGTTTCAGGCATCCGTGGCGGGCATTAAAAACACTTATACCATGGTCACTAACAAAATAAATCAATATTCAATTGTTTTTAGTAATTTAATCTCGTTATTTTTTGGGTTTATATCGCTTTTGGGTTTACACTTGATACATTTAAATATTTTAGACAGTAAAATGATTTTCTCTGGCCTGTTTTTGTTCAAAAGTCGCAAAGTGTCATAAAATTTACCTAGTAAAATGTTGCGATTAATTGTGATTAATTACAACACAAAAGTGTGATTATTCTGATTATTTTTCAATCGATTAGCAGCAGTAATACAAAAAAAGTTGTAAATGCAAAGTTTTGTGAATGATTTAATATTTTAATTATTCACATATAATCAAATACTGTAACTAAAAAGTAATATTGCAATTAATCGCGATTAATTTTTTCAATGTTTGCGATTAATCAGTCATTTTTTAAATCAATTTTCATACATAGTTCATTAGAAATTCACCTCTGAGCTGTAGCTGTTGATGCAGAGTAAATCCACCCCCATTTCCCATCATTCATCTGTTTACACGCTCTCCTGCTAGCTTACTGACCCTCACAACCCTAAGTGAACATTAAACAACGCAACAAAAATGGCGAGCATTATCGAAGCTATCCTGCCGTAAAGTTTAGCAGCTCAAAATTGTCGATTTAGTCGTCTAAACGGGAAGAATCAGAACGGCGTTGATCATTGTAGCACCTACGTCACTTCTACAAACTTTATCTAAATACATTTATTCAGCTGCTCCTGATTTACACTGATCTGAAAGAAAACGTAATTTTAATCTTATTTTCTTTATATATCATGAAAAAAATCCACAGTTTTTATCAGAGTGGGTCTTTAAGTTTTGCCTGTATTCACCGTGTTGAGTTAAACATTAATATGCTTTTCATGCATCTTTGACTGCCATGTGTCTCATGCAGCCTGGGGCAACTTAGGGAATGTTCTGAAGAACCAGGGCAAGATGGCGGAGGCGGAGAAGGCGTACAGAAACGCTCTGCAGTACCGAGGAAACATGGCTGACATGCTGTACAACCTGTGAGTGCATCTTCTGTTTGACAAGTGAGGATTCTTCTGCAGACTGAAAAACAGGCAGAAAAATGAACAAAAGAGAAGAAGAAAAAACAAGGAGTGGATCAGGAGTGTGACAGAAAGGAAGCTCTAGTGATTTGATTAGTTGTGGTTGGCAGAGCTTTCAGGAGATTTGGAAGCTATAGCTAATCCTGCAAAGGTGGATGTCAAAGGTGCAGAGATAATACAAAGGATTTGTTGTTATATCAAACTGCTGTGACATCGGGGTTGTCTGGAAGCCCGAAATGCATCAAAAAGAAAGAATTTAGCTAGTCTGAAAGTCTGACTGTTGACCTTTTTCTCTGTTTTATCAGGGGTTTGCTGCTGCAGGAGAACGAGCGTTTCTCCGAAGCGCTGCATTATTACAAACTCGCCATCGGGAGTCGACCGACTCTGGCGTGTAAGTCAAGTCTCATTTGATGAGTTGATGCTCAGACTCGCCACTCGTGTTTAATTTAGTTGTTTTTTTTTTTAAAGTTTGTTGGGTGCAAGAATTGGATGTTCTATGTAAGAATTTACAGAGAATTGATTGATGCATCCATATGGAGTCAAATTAGGATTATTTTAAAATGAATGAAAAACAAGATTGTACATTTGAGAAATTTTTTTTTAAATAGGTTTAAACTCAAAACTGAAAACTTGAAGGAATTATTGAAAATATAAAAAATTAAATTGTAAGTTTGGAAAAGTAATATCGGAAACTTGAAAGAAATGTTAAAAATTTGAAAATAAAAGTAAATTTAAAACTTAAAATATAGAAAAGCTTTAGTCTTTGGTTAAAGGTGTTCTAAGGTTGAAGCCCCGCCCCCTCGCAAAGATAGGATCAGCTCAACAGGAAGAACTTGAAAACTGAAGTGAAACTGAGAACTGAAAGCAAAGACAGAAAAAAAACAAAATATACATTTTTTTTTTAATTTGGTAACAGCTTCAGGTTTAAACTTTTTATTCAAGTTTTACATTTACAGTTATTTTTTCAAGTTCACAATATTATTTGTTTCCAAATTTTTTTGTTTTCTAATTTTTTTGTTTTCTAATTCACAATGTCTTGTTTTCTAATTTTTTTTTTTTTTTTTCAAATTAACAATCTGGTTTTCCATTAATTTCAAGATGGTCCTAATTTGACCCCATCCTGCCATTCTAATGTTTGCCTGTGAGATTTAGTCTGCAGGTTACATCACCAAAGACAGTTGACAAGTTTTTATCTTTTTTTTTGTTTTCATGAATCATAATTGTGTTTTCTATCTTTAATTTTCACATTTTCTTTAAAAATGTAATATTAAATGCGAGCTCCCCATTTTAGTCTCAAAAAACAAGATTTCAAAACAGTCCAATAGTTCATGAAATGACTTTTTTCAAAGTGTTTTTTAGATTTCTTCTTCTGTTATTCTGCTGGTTGTTTGATTTGTACCTTTTTGACTTTTTTTTTGGTCTCCCAGCGGCCTACCTAAACACAGGAATAATCCTGATGAATCGGGGAAATCTGGAAGAAGCTAAACGAACCTTCCTCACTTGTGCCGACATCCCAGATGAGAACTTAAAGGATCCCCACGCACACAAGAGCTCCGTCACCAGCTGCCTGTACAACCTGGGCAAGCTGCTGCACGAGCAGGGCCAGCATGAGGTCAGTGAGTCCAGGTTCTGTTTGTTGAAAATGTATTTTCAACTCATTTTGTTGTTAAGTGAGGGTTTATCTTCATTTAAGTAGGTCGAGTCAGTTTCCTTATATGATTTTTTTTTTTTTCTTGCTGCAGGAAGCTCTGTCTTTTTATAAAGAGGCGGTGCAGAAAATGCCGCGTCAGTTTGCACCACACAGCCTTTTCAACATGATCGGTGAGTTCCTGCTTTATTTCTATTTAAAGAATCTGAGCTTTTAGGAAACTGAGACATGTTGGCAATAATACACATCGGACGTGATTCACGTGTCAAATTAACTGCTTGGTAGCTTGTGGGAGGAGCCACCGCCAACATTTTTCTGGATTTCACAACATGGAAAACAGGGATGATGTTGAGCGAGTAGCTTGGGTTTATATGTTTTTTTTTTTTTTTTTTTTTTAAATTTATTCAAACATGTTAATTTACATATAATTATATGTTACAGTCACAACTGTATTAACACAATTTGACAATGGGTATACTAAGTCTTATATACATGTTTGAAAGGTGGCAGGCAGAAGCATTGCTTATTGAAGCCTGCCCCTTAATTCATTATAGTAGATGACATTACTGACAACTTTTAACAATTATCATTAATTAAACTTAATAGTTGTTTGGGAGAGCTCACGCAGCACGGCGAGTTTCACCGTTTACCGCAGAAGCGATACTTCCATCTGACTGTGGCCCAGTTTGACAACTTGATTTCCCGCTTTAATAAAACTGGAGGAACTTTTATTGAAGTCCTGATGAAAATGAGAAAACATCATAAGACCATGGAGCTGGAGCGAACGCTAGCTCGCCATGCTGTCCCCTGGTGGCTGGCTAGCGTAGCAAGCTTGATCGTTCCAGTTCCATGGCTCTGTGACCGGCGTGCGATCTGACCGGCGTGTATCCCGCCTTTGTAGCCATTAGCAGGTTAAGAAAATGGAGGAAAATCCTCGCATCGAGCGGCCATATTGGATTTGTTTTCAAGCCGCTGATCAAGTCGGTGAAAACATCACAGGTCCAAAATGGAGTCCCTAATTCTCACCAAACTACAGGATTTGGAATCGATCTGCTGCACCCTATACGCCCAATTCGAGCTGACGCTCCGTGAGCGACACCGCAGCGCCTCTGCCGGACTGACACGTAAAGATTAAAAATGAACATAGAAAAGAAAGAGGAACGTTTAAACAAAAGTGAGGAAAAAATTAGAAAAAAAGGGAAGCATGCAATTTGTGTGGTAATAAATAAATAAAGTATTATTTTGATCATTTATCTTGTTTCAATTTTTAGAATTGTAGCCACATTTTACCAAATTCTGCTGGATTTTTGCCTATCAAACTTTATTTTCTCATCTTTAGATCTTAAACTGTTTTTGTTAAAAACTGCATAAAAGAAAATTATGTAAAAATATTATAGTTAATCTTGCAACTTGTGAAGATTCACGCTTGTGAAATCATAAAAATAAGCATTTCTTTGAGGATTAAAAACTTGTTAAAGACTCCTCCAACATAAACGTGTGCAAAAAGAAGCTGATCCATATCAGAAATGATATTTCCTTTGTTTGTTTTTGTAAAGCTAATAACTTTATTAGAACCGTAATGACATTGTTGACACTTTAGGGGAAAGTCAGCATGAATTCATGGGATAGCCTGAGTGAAAATATCCAGACTGTTTGGACAGATGGAGAGAGGGAGGGGCTGAAAAAGCGCAGAGTTTGTTAAAAATGTCACTCTGGCCAGAGCTGATGACATCAGCGTCTCTTTTTCCCTCCAGAGGGGGTAAAGTGTAATCGAAAGGTACAACCAAATCTGCCAAAGTATTTCTTTATGTAACCATATTAAAGGTAGTTGCATAATTAAGTCCTGCGGATACCCCGTAAACCCCGAAATCAGGGATTACTGGGAATCTCAGATTATCATTAAACGTGGCTTATTCTGCTGGTTTGGCCCATTTTTCTGTGCCTTTCTGCCATGATCTACTGGGAGCTAATACAGCTGCAGCCCCAAAAGCAAAGCAGTAAGTAAGTGATTTAGGATTACACGGTGACCTAGAAACATAGGTTGTAGGATTACAAAAAAATAATAACAACTAGGAAAGTAGTTAACATAAATACAAATAAATATACACAACAAATACATCAGAAAAAAGGGCAACAGGAAGTCAGGAAACTCTTTATGACAGATTTTAGACCGTCTCTTCTTTTCTGCAAAACATCAAAATTTCAAGCGATGTTTTGATGTTGTTTCAGGAGAGGCTTACATGAGGCTGAACCGGCCGGAGGAAGCAGGCCACTGGTACAGAGAGTCCCTCAGAGCCAAGCCCGACCACATCCCTGCTCACCTCACTTATGGAAAACTCCTGTCCATCACCGTATGTCCCTGCAGCCGGCAAGCACACGACATTCAAAAATCCCAACTCGGTGATGACTGCACAGATAAACGTGCAGACAGGCGTTCCCAGATGGGATAAATGGACGGGTTGGAATGATGGATAATACTCATAAACATGAAAGTGAAGCAAACACGTCCGACTGATCTCTCTGAAGATTCCTACATGACAAACATCACAGTTATGAAGAACAGAGTTAATAAACACTTAGTTAAACATCAAATAAACTCTTAATAAAGTATTAAACACTAAATTAAAACATAATAAAGTTTTTTGAAACACCAAAAAAATCACAATATTAAGTAATTAGATAGTAACAGATAAGAAGCAATAAAGTTGTTAAACACTTAATAAAGACTTAAAGTTATTAAACATCCAATAAATGCTTAATAACAATGTTAAAGACTTAATAAAGTTATGAAACATTTAATACAGTCATTAAGAACTAAATAAACACTTAATAAAGTTATTAAATACCTAATAAACACTTAAAGTTATTAAGCACTAAATTAAAACTTCATAAATTTATTGAAAAAACCTAAGAAACCCTTAGTTATGTAATACTTTTTAAATGCTTAAAGTTAATAATACACTTAATATATATGTATAAAACTTAATAGTTAAACACCTTAATACAGATATAAAAAATGTAAATATTCACTTGAAGTTATTAAAAACTCAATGAAAACTTAATAAAGTTATTAAACACTTAATAAAATGTTTAAACTTTTAAGAAACTATTAAATATTTACTAAATACTTAAAGTTATGAAACAATTAATACAGTTAACAAGCACTAAATAAACACTCAATAAAGTTTAAAATAATAAATTGAAATTTAATAAAGTTATTGAAAACACTTAAGAGATACATAAAGTTATTGAATACTTATCAAACACTTAAAGTTAATAAACACTTAAAGTCTTAAAAACACTTAAACCAGTTTTAATAATTAATAAACACTTTAAAAGATTATTAAACACCAAACAAACAGTTAATAAAGTCATTAAACACCTAATAAACACTCAGTGTTATTAAACACTAAATTAAAACTTAATAAAGTTATTAAAAACACTTAAGAAACACTTCATACAGTTATTAAAAATTAAACAGGTAACACTTTATAAAGCTAATAAATACTTAACAAATACCAATAGTTTATCAACATCCAATAAACACCAAATTATAATGTAATGAAACATTTGATAATGCAATTAAACATTTAAGAAAACTTTCTGATGTCATTAAACACTTGATAAAGGTTGTCAACATCAACTTTTTATGGAGAGAGAAATTAAAAAATAAAATAGCCTTTACTGACCATAAACTGACTGCCAGTAATGATGATTTACTTAAAGTTCTTTATTTGAAAAGTTAATCTAATCTTCCCAACATCTCTTAAATATCCGACTCACATCCTTTTCTAGGATAACAGAAACCCATGACAGCTGCTGTTGTTGCAGCTGAGTCAAGTTCAGGTTGAAACTTTCCACCTCCTGACGTCGTTTGACCTCCAGCTAAATCCCACTTCCTCATTCTGAGTTTCCCAAAGCTCAGCGCCCGGAGCTGCGCTCCTTCCTCTGACATTCAATATGCAGGGAACACACGAGGTTCAGACTCGACCGTCAGCTGTGCTCCCTCAGGGTCCAGCCTCCAGATTTACACCCCAAATTCTTCAAGGCTTAAGAATCAGGCGATTGGACGGACTTTAGACAATAGAGCAGTGGACAGGATTATAATGTAATTGCTCTCCTTCCTTATTGAATCATTCCAATTTCGGCTAACCTTCTGGAGTCAATTGTCAAAAAAGACATGGGAATGAAAGGTCAGAATGAAGTCAGTTCACCCCAAAATATATCACTGCACATCCACTAATCCCTCAGAGTGACCTTTTTCTTTATTTTTTCAAATCTGGTCATTATGTATCTTTTAAGTCCTTCAATTGGATCATTCCAACAGAGGTGACAGTTTATGGTAATTCTTTATGCAAACATCTTAGTAATTAAGCTTTTCAGTCCTGCATAAACATAATTACACTAAACTATATTCAGCGATCCTTAACTTGACAAATAAATCCTCAAATTGTTATCTGATGTGGTTAATAAGCAAAACCGTCCCCTTCGGTTCCAATATGAAACTTCTTCATAATGACCTGGATGATGGATGATGGGAGGAGGAAGTCTCGGGAGCCAATGGGAGCAAAGCTTCTCCGGCTGCTCTCCATTCACGCGTTTATTCTGCAGACATGCGAAAAAGCTAATGAGGCGGCGCTAATGTAAGTTCTCGTTGCATCACAAATCTATTTGCAATATGGAAGCAATCAGTGGCGGAGCGTGAAAATGAAAATGTGAGTGGTGTGCTCGCATGAGCAGCGGGCTTTTCAGGTTACACACCAGCAAACAGAGATGAGATGTGACTCGCAGAAACGAGTCAATTAAAACCCATGTGACTGTGAAATACCATCGTTGAAATGACTCGAGTGTCTTTTTCTTTAATAGGGGCAGAGAACAGAAGCAGAGAAATACTATCTGAGAGCAATTCAACTGGACCCATCGAAAGGAAACTGCTACATGCACTACGGTAAGAAAATGTTTATTTATGAAAAAAAAAAAAAAACACTGATGAAAAGGAAGTTTTGGGTGTTTTGTCACATGATCTTTTGGCCTTTTTCTCACGAGGAGGACATAAATTAAGAAAATTAAGCTTTTAATTGCATTTCTGAGTATTTCTTTATTCAAATTGTGGCGAATCAGGACAAAAAAATACACTTTGAATAAGATTTTAGTTGTGATGTAGAAGTTGGAAAACGTCCTGCCTAACTTTTTATGTTTTTGACTGTTTTCTCGTGATAATGAGATAAACTATTATCTCATTATTTTCTCATGATAATGAGATTCAATATCTTGTGATTTTCTTGTAATAATGATATCTACTATCTCCTTATTTCTAGTGATGATGACATCCACTATCACATTATCTCATTCATTTCTTATGACAATTATAATACATTTTATTTTAATAATACATTTTATTTATATAGCGCTTTTAAAAGATACTCAAAGACGCTTACAAACAAGTTACATTAAAAACAGTAGTAAGAAGAATAAAATACAAATAATAATAACAATAATAATAGTATCTAAATAAATAAAATACAAAGTAACCATTATCTCATTATTTATGTGATAATGAGATCCACTATCGCTTTATTTTCTTGTGAAAATGAGATCCACTCTCACATTATCTCATTATTTTCTTCTGATAATGAGATCCAATATCTTATTATTTTCTCGTAATACATCCATCATCATCACTATTTTCACTTGATAATGAGATCCTATATCTCATTATCTTCTCGTGATAATGAGATAGAAAATCTCATTATCACAAGGAAACGAATTTCGTTTTCCTAGCCTGTCGAACACTAGAAGAACTTATACATTTATAAGTGATTAATTTTACTCTGTTCAACATTTTTTTGACAAACTGCTTTTTTTTATGCTGCAGGTTTTAGAAAAATGAAAATAAGTCCATTTTAGCAGACTGAGTTTGGCTGTTTGGGCTCATTAATGTCTGGAGCTCAGTGAATGCACCACACAGTGACGCTGTCGGCCCCGGGTTCTGTCATTCAACCAGTTGTCAACCAGTTGCATTGGACGGAATTAAGCCATTTAAGGAGAGTGGATCCACTAATAGATAAAAAAATAGACTTAAAAAATGACTTTTGTGGAGTGTTTTCTTCTGGTTTTTTTGTTGTCAACCACATAATAAAGAGACCTAAAACAGGTAAAAGTCTCAGTGAAGGATGGATGCCACAGTATTGTCTTCATTATCTCGTTATCACGAGATAACACATTTCGTTTTCTCATGATATTGAGATACTGGATGTCGTTATCACGAGAAAACAGAAAAAGTAGGGGAGGCCGTTTTCGTTTTTCCGTAACGATCAGCTAAAATGGCGTTATGGCCGACCACTTGGAACGCTTTAGATCTAGAGATAATCATGATGATAGATGATCAAAATGGGACTTTATCAACACTGTTAGCCTGTAAAAAAAAAAAAAAAAAAAGCAGTTATGAAGATACAAACTTACAGCGCCTCTCAAACCACTCTATGCTCATGCATGGCTGCTGTCTTGCAGCTATTAATAACCAGACGGTGAAGATGAAGTCTGGGCGCTTTTTAATCCAGGAGATAAACTCCCTCAAAGTTATGATGAGCTCTTTAATCTCTGGCAGCCCTGCTCTGGCACCAAGATAGATTTCCTATTAAAGAAAGGTGGAGAAAATTGTGTAATTGTTATGGATTTCACACATTTGTCTTCTAGTTTTTGCACATTTTTAAGACCCACTCCAATAAAAAAAAAAAATGGTGTGTCTCATTTAATTTAACATATCAAAAAGAAAATTATTTATTTAAGAAAGATGTTTTTTTCTCGTATAAAATGGTTTTGATGCAGAAGGTGAGGAGAACACCTGCAGGACTTGTGTGCGTGTTATCTCAGAATAACTAAGCTGAGCACGCCTGTTTAAGATTCATGAAAGTGAGAGCACAACAGGAGACTGTGCTGCTTCATATCAGAGCAGAGGAAGAGGCTTCTTGTTGCTCCACGTTAATATCTCCAGGATATTCATAGGAAATGAAATCTGTCCTACCTCGTTGAAACAGCTCCGGCACACACTTCCCCCCTTTTTCTTATCTATTCAACTTCCTGTATGCCTTTTCTCAGCTCTGCTATCTTCCGTCTGTAGAGTCTCGTGTTGTCTTTGGATTCATCTGTTTCCATTTTTTCCTCTTTTTTTTTATGCGTTTCTGCTGCCTCCTGCAGATGATGTTTATGCGTGCCGCTTCCGACGTTTATCTCAAATCTGTCTGTTTCCCGACCCCGGGGTCAGAGGGTGAAATTAACACACGAGGACTGAGCAGAAGATTCACACACAAAGATGGAGCTGAAATGAGTTTGTGGGAACAATGTCTCACTCTCAGTGTCTTCCCACACAAATCTTTGATATTATTTATATACATCGGAAAATTAGACAAATCATCAATGATTACTTGAAGTTTGTTTTTGGTCCAAACTCGTTAAAAAATTCTAACTTTGTGATTTTTTTATATGAATATAATTTGAAACATGCAAAATATGTTGTGTTGTCTGCCTTTACTGGAAAAGAAAAGTTTTTAAAAAATGTGCAAAAATAAAACTGAATTATTGAATTGTTTCCGCTAGGGCTGTAACGAGTATCCGGGTGCTCGGGTATTCGCGATCTGCTCCCGAAAATCCGAGTATGAATATTCTCGACGTCCAAGATTGCTGATTTGCGATCTTTATAAATATAGTAAATTGTGGTAAATTATGATCAGAATATTATCTGGTAATGATGTATTTTTCTTCTGGAATTTAGATTAATGCATTATTTTAAGTTTACGAACTGAAACAAAGCCGAAAGAGCCGCGGTAGTAACCGAAAGTAAACACTTTTTAGTTGCGGAGAAACTTCAGGTTTTCAAAGTAAAACTAGCGAGAGTTTTTTTCCGTTCAAAAACTGAGACTGAAGTTCTGTTCAGTGACATAACTTCTGAAAAAATGAATTAGCTTTAACATCTGAGCTTTATCTCAGTGTTTACATTCTTTTGGTTATGGTAACTCTTCAACAGTTGAAGCAATTAACGAAACTCCATCTTATTCTGAAGAAACGCAGCCTCACGCTGCTGAAAGGCGGATGTAAACAACGTGAATCAGATGATTCTGCAGCGGGGGAAAAAATACTTTTTTCACACGGGTTGTACACCGAAAAATATTGAAGAACTTCGAGGATAAAAAAAATGTGGGGAACATTTTTAAGTTTTGTTGTTAAAGGATCCAAAACGGCAGTAATTTTTATCCTCTTTATGTTGTTTATGTTACTGCTGAACTTAACCAGAAGGCTGGCAAAAAAAAAAAAGTTTAAAATGACAAAATTTCTTTCTATCTGAATCTTTTTGGGTTTTTTAAAATCAATTTTGTTGATTCTGATCTTTTGCTGTTATTAAATGTATAAATGTTGGTGATTAATACAAATAATTTCAATTCTCCTCCATCTAGTAAATATTCTCATAGCAATAAACATAATATTACAAAGTAAGAATCGTGGTTCAACTCGTGAATCGTTGAGCTTGATTCGTGAATCGTATCGGATCGCCACCTAAGCAACGATCCACAGCCCTAGTTTCCGCTTCAGCCCGTCTCAGAAACACACCTGTGAGAAGTCTATAGAACTTAGAAAACAAAAAGTTTTGTTGGCTTTTTTGGAAAAATGACAACTTTTGTAAACAAATTGTAGAGTTTTCTTCATTTCTTTATCGAACTCTTGTAGTTCCCATTTATAAACCTTGAAATAAAATAAACTCAATGACGACGTGAGACTGTTTTACGCGTTAAAATGGATCTTTAATGAACGGTGAAACAACCGCATGGCTCCGCCGTTCATGCATTTATAAAGAAGGCGGAGCATATCTTCAACAAAACAAAATATTTCCTGTTTTCAAACTAAAGTTACTGACTTCAAAATAAAGGCATAAATTGTTCTTCAAATTTAAAAAAATGTAACATCGCTGGCAATAAACAACAAATGTGTTGCATAAATGGCGCTTACACAAATGCTCAATTTTTTAAGCGCACTTGAAGTCCCACTCCAATCATTTTTAAACACATTTTAAAAGCGTTCCCAGTGGTCTTTCAATTACAATTATATTGTTTTTAGTGGGGCTGGGTTGATAAATGTAATTATTTGATCTGGATTGATCTAGGCTTAATAGATCCATAATCCATTCATAAAAGTAGAGATCGATCTAACGCATAAAGCTAAAGTCCGCTAGCTTGATGCTAACATTTTATGGGATTTTCAATAGGACGGCTAAAGCTAATGCTAACGTTCGGTCAACTTAACTAAATAATATTCTTTATGTACTCACAGGTATGAATTTTCCAAACTCTTTTAAAGGATTTTTTTTTTTAAGTAACTATTTGCTCTTTCTTCTTCTTCTGGAATAAGATGTAATGCTATAGCAGGTTTGCCACCTAGTGGCCAAACTGAAACGCCCTCCATGAGAGGCAGAACACTTGTATAGTATTAACAATCTCATTATAATTTCAATAATAATATTTACAGTATTTGAACTGTATCAGATGAATATATTCAAGACATACATAGATCATTTATGTATTTCTAAACAAATGTGTATAAATGTGTAAACCAGGTAAACTAGAAATTGAATTGAGAGGATCAAAAGAATTTAAAAAAATTGGAATCTAATTGATCTGGCGGTTCCGGTGAATCGAATAAAATCTGGTAATTATTGGCGATACCCAGCTCTAGTTTTTACGACCGTGTCATTTTCTAGGACGTAGCTTCTGTAGATTGGGGCACAATAAGCCTTCACTCATTTCCCATCATCCCTTTGTTCTATTGGTCTATAAGGTTTGTCTCTTTTTAGGCCAGTTCCTGTTGGAGCAGAATCGTCTGGGTGAAGCTGCAGAAATGGCGGAGAGAGCCGCGGAGCTGGACTCATCTGAGTTTGACGTGGTCTTCAGTGCGGCGCACATGCTCAGGTAGGCTATTAGAAGCAGGGCTGTCCCTGTTACAAAGTGTCAAAAACCTTTGTTTTTTTTCCATCGTATATGTTTTATATGTTGTCTTAGTAAAAAGACTTGCAATAACCAAAATTCTGTTTATTCAAGTTTGAGAAGCAAGAGATTATAAATCTTAATATGTGTCATAATAAACTGCACCCACAGCAGCTAGGGGAATACTGGAGCAAGCATCCGACTTTTCTTTTTTGTCTGTGTTCAGAAAATCTGGAGAATCCATCGGAGCTCTATAACCTTCACCTTTAAAACGCCAATTACTACTTAAAAAAATAGAGGATGACTCGAGGATTGATGTGAGCAACAGCTGTTGAAGCCAAGCTCTTCTTGTTTCTTTAACCTTTAACCCTGATGAACCCCCTGCTCTTTAACCCTCTCATGCATTAGAGTTAAAAAAAAGAGTTTTATTCTTTAAAATCTTTGCATATTATAAAACATGTCACGCAAGGCCATTGTAATTTTAAGTAAGAGTTGCAAACAGTGCATGGTAATAGATTTACACAATGACATAGTAATA